>CM057337.1:389095316-391495316 GCA_030015575.1 Agapanthus africanus | reverse complement strand
TATCACTACGAAGATCCCATTTTATTGGATATTCCATCGTATGGTTATATACGAACTCGAAAGGAACTTGTTCCAGTTCGGGGATGGATCCTGGTTCAGGAGAAATAGGAATAAAGTACATTCAGGTGTCTTTTATCTTCACCTTCTCTCGCGTTGCGAGTGCTCCTAGGATTAGGACAGTACACCCTTTATGCTTATTGGATAGTCCTCTTCCAAACCATAGGCTGGTGCCGAACGGTAGGGAAGGAAGAAAACCATTTGGCCTAATGGGTGTGCAGAAGGTAATGACTAAAGACATATGAAGGGATTTGGAGAGGTGGCAAAGAACTATACGGTTACAGTCGTGAATCTGGAAGAGGCATTACTAGGAATACCAGAATACCCCATCGGAACATTTCGATGTTTCAGTTTCACTGTGTAATGTTAAAGGAAAACTGATTTCCCGATTAGATACTTACTCCAGGGTATGTATTTACCAGGTACGATTCTCACATCTGTATAGTTTTACAGATGATGAGTGGGAGTAAGTTATTGGGAATTGGGTGATCATCCTCATTATATCGGGATTCGTTGTAATTGGTGATATTTGAGGAAATCACCTGGGCTGTTTGCCGGTTGGCAAATATTTGGTTTTGAATATCCGCTGTTATGCACCAATTTCAAATTGATATATCTGTACGTCTATTTTCATAGAGTGAGATATACCTTTATGAAATTATGTCTACGACATTTACCTATATCAGTGGATGGTTAGGTAAGGAGCATTAAACAACGGTGTAATTCTTCATAACCAAAAGTACAGTTTTCAACCTACGACACACAATGAATGAGTTATCAGACTCAAGGGACATATTCAGAGTATTGTATGTTGTCCAGGGTCCATAAGGACAGAGGGGTAGGTCCTCGTACTATATTCGGTTTACTTATGACTTCTCTAGTTTTTTAGACCGGTGTTTCGTGGAAACACAGAGTCCGAATTTTGAGAAGTTATAGGTATTTGAATAGAGTAGAGAACCAGATGTAGCAAGTATCGGGATTCTTCAAAGAGATCGAAGATGTAGATACTTGCGTATGGTGTTCAGTTGATAGTAGTGATTAAGAGAACTTGCTTCTTTTTCAGGTTACTCATAATTGGAAGCATTCCTAAGTTGAGTAACGCTGATCGGCCTCCTTCCATTTAGTTGACATGCACTGGAGACAGTTGCATGATTTGGATCTGGTTCAATTAAATCAGTGCCTCTGTTTCTATATTGTATATAGAACAGTTCGTATCTTAACGATGTTAAGTTACGGGGAGTTGTCCGGATTATGCTTAAAACCAGACTCTGGATAACTCAAAGGCACGTTTCTGTAATGGCTGTTTGTGGGTTGACCCAGGCTATGACGAGGGTTGACTTTCTACCATCTGGATGAACAATAGCGATATTGTTCTAGACTCGCCACAGTTTTATTAAAAATGGACTTTTTCAGAAAACAGTAGTGGGAGTATGGTAGAACTGGAAGTGATTCCAGAACCACAAACGATTACTGAAGATTTGATAAGGAACCTAAAGATTCAATCTGGATTGACATTCCATTGGCCACTCCGCAGATATGGTGGGTAACTTCAGGCACCCGAGAGGTACTACAGTAGCCTCAAGGACGGTTACAGGGAAGTTCTTGTTTACCCAAAATTACCATTGCTGTTGTTCCAGGCTGCGAGACCCGGCAGGAGGATGAGTATAGCGTCATTCTAAACTTGCTTTAGAAGTGCACGTGTATATGACTCTGCCAGAGGGTTGTCGTAGTCAGGGGAGCAGCGGAAGCATTGGTGGACAGGTAGCTTATGTCTATTTATAGACTAAAGCAGATGTAGCGGAGATAGATCATCTATTTCTGACGTGACAGTCATAGGTTTGACTTCATCAGAATAGGAGATGGATCTGTTGAGAAGGTAGTAGGATGTGATGTCATGGTATTTGGATGACATACACAAAGTAGGAAAAGAAACTCCTATACTACGATCGGTTATACTTTGGTCGTCACACAGTGGTTTCTCCACAAAGGAAATGGATTTTATATCTGACATACTGGTTACTGGATCTATGGTTTTAGATCTAGATTTGGGTGGTTTCCCAATCAGGGTACTTGACAGCATTCTAAGAGTATTTAGGATGGACGACTCCTGGCACGGTAGTATACCTGCAGATAATGGAGTCACCCTCTCCAAAGGTGTCTTACAGACTAAAAGGGAGAAGGACAGGCATGATTGGCAGATCACTTGCTCAGGCAATTGAGTCAATCGTGAGATGTCAAGTACCACACCAGATGTTGTTCTTGCACTAGATGCAATAAGTTGATATTAATTCAATCCTGGAGAAACAGTCGGAAGCAGTTTTAGAACATAAGTGGATGTTCTAGGGATATAATAACGACAGCCTCATTCAGGAGACAGTTATCATTCCAGGCTTCCAAGGTGACATGGACGACAAGGAGGTTGTCAGAGTTATAGTTTTCCTTCTGATGAGGGGCAGTATTTTGGACAGGTGATCCAAGGCAATACTGAGGGAGGCATGGCGCGCAGGATACTGATTAAGTTCAGTTGACGATACAGTCTAAGAAGTTTGGATTTGGAGTTCATTTATGAGCTATGTCCCATCAGACATCCAGACACATTCTAAGACAGGTATTGCTCATTTCGGGAGATGGGTTTCTCCGCGAACTTGAGATATAGAGAGACATAGAAAGAAACTACTAAGCGGATCCACTCACTGAGGCTATTCCTCGAACGCAATAGTTCCGCAAACGGGCTTTGTGAGACTGACTATTAGAGGAGTTGGATGTTCGGTATCACACGGGCTGTGAGTATGCGACATCGCAATAATTAGCCTTGAGTGCAAGTGGGAGATTGTTGGAGATAGTGCCCTCAGAGTCAATTATTAGGTCACAGGTACGTGATTGTAATGATTGAGGGAGGACCTATCCCGGTAGGACAGTCTTACTCGAGATGATAGTATGCTATCTGGTTTACCTTTATCATCGTGTACTGTTTTAGGTGACCTGACACGTCGCTATTACACGTTGATAGAGCCCCTAGGATTCTTGCTTGACCACCAGCAGTATGAGGGCGATCATATAAGTGGGAGCTGGGGGTCTACAAGCATATCCTTAAAAGGTCCCTAGTCGTGGGAGTTTCGAGACCGGGCATCGATACTCCATTAGTAGACTAGTGTATACAGTCGAGACCCCGACGAGGGGCGGTGGCCGGTCTCACAAGCCACTGGTGTCAGTTGGATCACCTAAGATGTATACAGGTGCTCATTGGGTTATGAGTACACCGGACAGGACTCGCCGGGAACATGCTAGTTGGTCATATACCAGACGTCAGATGGCAGTTCCCTGGTGACATGTGTGCAGGTTAGTTCATCGACCTGGGGATCGTCATTTGTCTCGTGTGAGTTCCCACTGTACTTTGATTACTACCCTACCACGGCTCAAAGGAGTCGTGCAAACAGGTTTTAGTTGGGTACAGTCCCGAGCCACATGGAGGCAGTGAGCGTATCTTCAGGGGTTCGTCTCTCCCGGTATTGGGGGTGAGGTCGTGCTGTGTCTAGGAGAGCCATTACACAAAGTCCTTGGCCAAGGCAAGGAGATTTACTGGTAGGTATTCCAGTAGTATCTCAGGGTGTTCTGGGCTACACTCCGACACGACTTGTACCGCTTTTGGGGGTCTGACTTTTACCAACCCCCTAGGCCCGCCATGCGATACTCATAGACGAACGGACCGGACTGCACGGATATTGTCACTGACAGGCTCAGTAGGGTGTCAGGATGAGTTCGCTCATCGACGTCCCTTTTAGTCAATAGCTGGTGGCCCGTCACGTATTGGCTTATACCTCTGACGTGCTAGTGGTTAAATCCACAACCATAGTATTGACGAGTCTTTAGAGTCCACCACACTTTCAGTTACTCAAGCTTTCGGGCGAAACGCTGTAGAGGCCGTATGGAGATATGGCAGGGTCCGATCAGATACGTGCGGTATTGCACGGATCAGGATCGGACGGTTTGTACTAGTAGCCGTATAGGTATATGGCAGGGTTCGATCAGATAGTGCGGTATTGCACGGATCAGGATCGAACGGATATTACTAGCCGGCTTTGGTTTAAGCCGGTCCTAGTTTAGTACAGTGTAGATTTTGTCTCATTGCATTTGTATCCGGACGGAATACAGATGCGGGTGTGTATGCACAGTATTGGGGTTTTCCTGTAATTTATTACGGGACCAGTTTTCTGGAGTTGCCAGTTTGCATTCCGTTCCGGCCGGTTTTCCTTTGTTCTTTCCCGGCCGGACTTTTTCGATGGAGGGGGTTATTTGCAATTGTGCAAATAACATTTGTGGAGGGGGTTTCTTGTAAATGTTTGATTATGATAGCTATCATTTTCTTTTCAACCATGCTTTTGCTTTATGAGATTTGATTGTGATAAAGTGAGGGTATGGGTTTAATAGTGAAAGGCATGGTTGTATGTTTCTTTGTCCCTTGATGTGGTCACCTCTTCTCATCTCCTACACTCACCTCCCTTATTGCTTCATATTCTTTCCTCCTCCATTTTCTAAGTTCATAAGTTTTTTTCATGGTTGAGTGAGAAGAAGAAAAGAGAAGGAGAGAGCTTCATTCATGAGAGTTTTCTTTCTTGATCTAGTTTTCATGCTAGAAAAATGCAAGCACCATTTTTCTAATCCTTGTTTCCTCCATCATCCTCATTGGCAACAACATAACCCCAAAGAGACAAGCATCTTCTACACTACATTCTACAGCATATCTTGAGCATGTCGAGTTGCCGGCTTCATGCTCGAGTTGCCTCGGTATTGAGGCGGGAGCCCGTAAAAGACGAAGGCGATGTGGTGCCCTTTCCGGCGAGGAGGCGACGAGGAGGAGAAGGACGGAGATCCCGCGAGGAGATCGGAGTGGAGATGAAGACCGGAGGACTTGGATCGTCGGTATACATCTCTTCCCTTTCTTTTTAGTAGCGTAGACTAGTTAATGGTTCGATCCGGAGTTTAGTGCGCGGTGGTGCCGGTTTGCAAAGTCCGCAAAATTTAAGTTTATCACCGTTTCCGCATTCCGGCGTCGGATTGACTGCCGGGGCGCCGCCGTGCACTTACACCACGATCTCCCTGATCAGGTGATACCGCCTCAAGATGTGTCTTGATCTCTGATGGGACCTGGGTTCCTTCGCTAAAGCTATAGCCCCGTTGTTGTCGCAATACAGAGGTATTGGATCAATAATGGACGGAACCACCTGAAGCTCTTTCAAGAACTTCCTCATCCAGACAGCTTCTTTTGCGGCATCAGATGCAGCGATGTATTCCGCTTCCATCGTCGAGTCTGCAACGGTTTCCTGTTTGGAACTCTTCCAACACACCGCCCCTCCATTGAGGGTAAAGACAAAACCCGACATGGACTTGGAATCATCCTTGTCACTCTAGAAGCTGGAGTCAGCAAAGGCCTCGATCTGGAGGTCTTTTCCGCCATACACCAAGAACATCTCCTTAGTCCTTCTCAGGTACTTGAGAATGTTCTTTACCGCTATCCAGTGTTTCTCCCCAGGGTTTGACTGATACCGGCTTACCACACTCAGTGCATAAGTTACATCCGGTCTGGTACACAACATCGCATACATTATAGAGCCTACCGCAGAAGCGTAGGGTATAATAGACATGCGATCCCTCTCCAAATCAGTCTTGGGAGACATCTCTTTAGAGAGGGTGGTCCCGTGACAAGTCGGTAGGTTACCGCGCTTGGAATCTTCCATACTGAATCTTTTCAGTATGGTGTCGATGTACCTGGACTGTGAAAGTCCTAATATCCTCTTGGATCAATCACGATGGATCCGGATCACCGGATGTATGAGGCATCACCCAGGTCTTTCATGGAGAACCTGTGCGACAAGAACCCCTTGGCAGATTGTAGCATAGGAATGTCATTTCCTATTAAGAGAATGTCATCCACGTACAAAACGAGGAATACTACAGTTCTCGCTACAAATCTACTATAGATGCATGGTTCATCTAGATTTTTTATAAAGCCAAATTCCTTGACCGTCTCATCAAAACAGATGTTCCAACTCCGCGATGCCTGCTTTAGTCCATAGATGGACTTAAGCAACTTGCACACCTTTCCGCTGCTCCCACTCTGAATGAAACCCTCTGGCTGGTCCATATAGACACACTCCTCTAAATTTCCATTTAGAAAAGCTGTCTTTACGTCCATCTGCCAAATCTCATAATCGTGGAAGGCAGCAATGGCAAGAAGGATCCGAATGGATTTCAGCATAGCCACTGGAGAAAAGGTTTCGTCATAGTCCAAACCAGGTCTTTGACGAAAACCCTTTGCCACAAGTCTAGCTTTATAGGTCTCAACCTGTCCATCTACACCAATCTTCCTTTTGAAGATCCACTTGCATCCTACGGGTTTTACCCCGTCTGGAGCAATGTCCAACGTCCATACTTTGTTGGTGTACATGGACTCTATTTCGGTCCGCATTGCATCCAGCCATTTTACTGAGTCAACGCTCTGAACGGCCTGCTGGAAGCTAGTAGGCTCCTCATAATCTATGATGCAATCCTCTCTATCCCCGTCTATGAGAAAACCGTAGTATCTCTCGGGCGGATGAGACTGCCTACTACTCCTGCAGAGCGGCGTAGGAATGTCCTGTTCTTTTGAACCCTCTGGTTCCACTAAACTTTCAGTAATAGTCTGTGGTTCTGGAATTTCTTCCAGTTCTACTGCGCTCCCACTAATTTCCTTTTCTAAGAACTGGTGTTCTAGAAAGTGGGCATGACGAGAAACAATAACTTTTTGTTCCTCTTCGCAGTAGAAGAAATATCCCTTGGAGTTCTTTGGATATCCCACAAACTTGCACTGTACTGAGCGTGCCTCAAGCTTGTCCGCATGCTGCTTTTTGATAAAAGCTGGACTTCCTCATGTCTTAATGTGATTAAGATGGGGCCTCTTCCTACACCACATCTCATATGGTGTGGTAGGCACAGTTTTAGTGGGAACTCGGTTCAAAAGGTACGCAGCTGATTCTAGCGCATACCCCCAGAATGATCGCGGTAACTCAGCGTTACTCATCATGGACCGTACCATATCCAATAGGGTGCGATTCCGTCTCTCCGATACACCGTTATGTTGCGGAGTGTATGGAGGAGTAAGCTGAGAGAGAATTCCATTCTCTTTTAAATAGTCCAGGAACTCGGCACTCAAGTATTCACCACCTCGATCCGATCTTAGGATCTTGATACTTTTTCCGGTTTGTTTTTCTACTTCATTCTTATATTCCTTGAATTTTCCAAAGGCTTCGGACTTATGTTTCATTAAGAAGACATAACCGTACCTTGAAAAGTCATCCATAAAAGTAATGAAGTAAGAATAACCGCTTCGCGCATGTGTAGACATTGGACCGCACACGTCGCTGTGTACGAGTCCCAAGAGCTCGCTCGCCCTTACTCCGTGTCCAGTAAACGGAGTCTTTGTCATCTTTCCTTTGAGACAGGATTGATAAGTGGCATACGATTGATATTCTAACGGATTCAAATATCCTTCTGTATGTAACTTCGTCAACCTTCTCTCATTGATGTGACCCAGTCTACAATGCCATAAAAAAGTCTGATTGATTTCCGGAGACTTTCTTTTATGTGTATTCTGGACATTGAAAATCTGTGGTTGGTTTAATACGTATATACCATTGCTCAATGTACCTGACCCAATCAGAACTTGATTAAGGTGAATGTTTACAACATTACTTACAAACGCAAATTCATAACCTTCTTTAGAAACCAAAGATACAGAAATGATATTACAAGTTGCGTTGGGTACAAAAAAGCAATTACGCAAAACCAAAACATGTCCATCTGACATTCCCAGGTGATAGTCCCCCACGGCTTTAGCATCCATGCTAGCTCCGTTCGCAACTCTGAGGGTCATGTCACCTGCTTTCAAAACACTACGGTTTCTCAACGCCTGCAAAGAATTACAGATATGAGATCCTGATCCGGTATCCAATACCCAGGAAGTAGAGTTTATTGAAAGACAGTTTTCAATAACATACACACCTGAAGCTGAAGCTGCAACCTGCTTCAATTCCTGTGTTCTGGCCTTCCAGGCCCTGCAATCATTCTTCCAGTGTCCTTTCTTATGACAATAGAAGCATTCTTCCTTATCCACAAGCTTCCCCGCTTTCTTTGTTGCTTTAGCTTTTCCTTTCGTATCCACTTTACTAACACCGCCTCTTGGTTTGGCGGGGGCTTTCTTCTTCTTTCCCTTGGCTTTCGCCTTGGACCTAGAAGAAGATGATCCTCCTACAAACAAAGTGGATGTTTCCCTACCTTTCTGTAGGGTGCCCTCTGAGCTCCTCAGCATGTTGAGGAGCTCTGAAAGTTCAACTTCTTTTTCTTGTAAGTTGAAGTTCAGTTTAAACTGGGCATAAGTGGAAGGAAAGGACTGGAGAACTAAGTCCGTATAGAGCTCACTCTCCAATGTGGTCCCTAGGTCCGCGAGCTCCTGAATGTAGCCGATCATCTTAAGCACGTGTTCTGCTACTGATGATCCGACGGCCATCCTTGCCGAAAATAACTTTTTCGACCCTTCGTATCTTGCGATACGAGATTGCTCTCCATACAGTTCTTTTTTATGAAGAAATATGGATTCCAAGTCCATATTCTCGTGCCTCCTCTGATGTTCATTGTCCATAGAGGCAAGTACGAGGCACTTGGTGTTCGCGCTATCAATCTCCCAAGTCTTACGGATTTCCTTATCCGTGACGCTGGAAGTGGGACCAGGGACAGGGGGAGCTTTGGTGGTAAGAAGATACCCCAGCTTGTCGTAAGTGATTGCCATTTTGACATTCCTGAGCCAATCTTTCTAGTTTGGCCCTGTCAGTATGTTTTTATCTAGGAGTAACTTAAGTCCTGTCATGTTGATTGGTCGCTGCAATTAGGAGAGAGAGAAGAAACACTCAGCATGATGCTCTTGCAAGTTTAGAGTGGTTTTTAGTTTGTCTAAACAGGATGGCTCCCACTGTTTCTCGAATCCCTCCTCAAACCATAAAGGAAGAATTAGTCGGGATCAATCCCACCGCACAATACTTGCTTAACCGTTCAGCCAGGCCAGTGTTGGTACTTCGAGGGAGGTTTTCCAACGCTTTCGCGAAGTTCCTTAATTAAATAACCTCTTTTTCCTGGGGGCGTAGCCCCGCTAACACCTTTCTAGGTACCTACTAGGTTTATAGCATTGATCGTTTAGTGAGAAATTTCCCGAGGAGTAGCATATACTCACAGTAGGATCGGGATCCAAATATCATCGCGTGACGAAACTGAAGGAATCCTACCAGAATCATCACACTCCAAGTGGTATGAAAATCTAGCAAGTTTCAGTACTTATGAAACTCCCGATGTGGATTTTTGCCCCATGCTCTTATGACCTTGACTTTGGCCAAAATATCATAAGTCACATGTCAAGTTCTACCCGTCATTATCCAGGTTAATTTGGATCCATTCGTACCTACCCTTGACTTTGGCCAAAATGGCAGTACGACTGTCCCAAACCAACGCATCTATCTATGCTACACATGAACACCCAATAACTACCAATCACTATGCCTTGACTTTGGCCAACATACATAGCTTGAATACTATTGACTATTCATGTGAAACGACGGAGGGCTACGAATGGTTTTGGTGAAACCGTGAACGTAGTGAACTTGATATAGTCGATGGAACGAGATAGCTTTTAAAAGGAGTGGCTCAAGCTCCGCATTTAAAAGTTGGTTTTGAAAAGAACCGAGTGGTTTTTCGAAAGTGTTCCAACGATTTTTACTTGGTTTAATTTTTTGCATTAGTTCGTTTAATGCGTGATATTCTTGCATTAGTTCTTTTAATGCGTCCCATCATTTAATCCTACCATTGCAGAAAACAACCAAAATATGACGTACGCTTATGCCATTCGCATTCGCCACGGGGCCCCGTCATTACCCGTTAGGTTACTTAACTAACGACAGAGCGGGGGCTGGGCTAGCGCGGCTGTAAAACATAAGCAACGCCTAAATAATATCATATATAGATATATTGCAATGATAGCCATTTCAGATCACAGATGAACACATTGGATATACTAGGAATCCGCAATTCGTACGAGCCTGTAACGAAAAGCAGATTACACGGTCGCGGTGAATAGCCAATACCCCACCCAAGTCCCCTACGGGTGCGGCAAACTACCCGCCAAGTACCCGAAGCGAAGCAACCTCCCTCAACTCCGTGAGTAGGCCACTCGACACTTCGGCATACCCGGTAGTTTGTGCACCCCCTCCATGGGTCTATCCTAGGAGAAAAAACAGTAAAAAGAAATTATACAATGACGGCTACAACCCCGACCCGGTTGTGCGGCCATACAAATAATTATTACATCAATTTACAAATTTACATGAATTGAAAGAAAAGAAAAACTCTCGTCTCACAACCCCCGGCTATTTGTTAGTTATATTTATGCCCTAGAGGCCATTACTGTACATAGGATGTATATTATAGTGGATGCTTGGACATATATAGGGAGGACTTTCTTGCTCGACATGATAGTATGCTATCTGGTTGATCTTTACCTTAACGTGTACACTGATTGTCTCTCTGATACATGTTGGTAAAGCCCTTAGGATGTGTACTTGACTACCTGGACTATGATGCGGATCATACTAGTGGGGACATGGTAGTCCATAAGTACATCCTTCAAGGTCCCTAGTCGTGGGTGTATCGAGACGGGGCATCGATATACCAGAGTAGACTAGCGTATACCTTCTCGACCCATACAGATGGGCGATGGATGATCCCATATCCATTGGTGTTTGAAATCAGAGATGATATACGGGTGCTCAGTGGAGACTGGGTACACTGGACGGACTCGCCGAGAACTCCCAGATGGTATTATACCTTACGTCAGATGGCAGTTCTCTGGTGACACTGGTACAGAGTAGTCTGTTGACCCGAGATCGCCATAGAGTCTTGTATGGTTCCCACTGTGCTTTGGTTTCCACCTTACCACGTCCAAGAGGGCGTGCAAAACGGTGGTTTTTGGGTACAGTCCCGAGTCACATGGAGGCAATGAGCGATAGGAGGGGATTCGTCTCTCCCGGTATAGGGGGTTGATGTTGCGCTGTGTTCGATTGGCTATAACCGAAAATCCCTGGCCAGGGTTGCTGAGATTTACTGGTAAGTGTTACCAGTAGTTTCTCGAACTGTTATAGACCTCATATCGACACGACTTATCAAGCTAATGGGGTCTGACGTTTACCACCCCTAGGCGAGATATGCGACATATCAGACGACGAGACCGGACTGTACGGTAAGTGTTACTGGTTGGATTCACTGGAGTATGAGCGGGCTTGCTCATCGATCTTCTGATTGCTCAATACCCGGGTGGCCGTTACGTTTAGCAGACCGCTTGCGGCTTGTGGGTGTTTGATATGATCATCACCTGCTGCCGGCGTATTGACGAGTCTTTAGAGTCCTACACAGAGGTTTCCTGGCTCAAGCGAAACGAAATAGGAACGCATATGAGATATGTGCAGGACCGAGAATAATGCGTGTATGTGATACCGTATTCTATCCTCGCGATGAATGTATCGATTGGTTGTATGCGATATAACCTAGTTATCGAATCAAGGATTGATTCGATAAGCCGATACATTGGATATTAGTCGGTCACATGCGATATGACCGGATCGTTAAATCAAGTGTTGATTTAATGATTTAATGCATAATTATATATTTGATATATTACTTTGCATTAACTAGTATTGGTTCACTTTAAATGATTTTCTCACTTGTTTGTGCACATTGTATATGTGATATATTTTTGTGCACAAGATTGTATCATGTTTGATGATACATGCTCACTTGGGTTTGTGTAAAGATTAAACCATGGTTGTGTAATGGTTAGGGTTTTCATTTTCTTATCTATTTATTTATTTATTTATTTTAGAAAAGAAGAAAAGAAAATGGTGGCTTGTTTTGTTTGCAAGTTGAAGCTTCTTGAAGCTTTGAACAAGTCCACCATTCTTGTCTCTTCTCTAACCCTAACCATTGATCTAACCTTAGTTAAATCTTTACACTAAACCATGGTTGAATACATGATAAGTATCATATTGTTTTCTTTTTTAAAGAGAACACTTATCATATATTATCTTCTTCTTCTTCTGCTTCTAAAAGAAGAAAAAGCTTGATAGCTTCAATGGCATCTTGAGAAAATGAGTGAGAAATCCAATTCTAAAGTGAACCCACTTCCTATTTCTTCATCCTCTACCTCTTGCCAAGTAGTATAGGGTGTTTTCTTCACAAGTTTCATGACTTGGTGAAGTTGGAACTTGACCTAGTGTTGCCTCGACGTAGATCATCTTCGGCATCGAAGCCGACGACCAAGCCCGCCCATTTCTCCGATGAAGCCGATGCTAGAGTCCGGGATGCGATTTGTACAGCGAGGGGACTTCATCAGGGAGCTATGGAGGTGGAGAACCGGATCTACAAAGGTTGTATTTCCGTTCACTTAGTTAAGTTGTTAACTAGTTGCATGTTTCGCCTAAATATCTAGTTAACGATCCGTATTAGGGTTTCTCGGCACTTGTAAAATTTGAAATTGGCATGGTTGATGCCTTGTGAGACCTCATTAGTGTGCCTAGGAACCCTACAGTGGTATCAGAGCCTAGCTAGAGCCTTAGGCGATGCGATGACGATGTTAGAAACCCGATCGAACCCGAAACCCTAACCCGCCAACCCTCTCTGTACAATTTTCAAATTTGTGGATTTTTGTATATTAAAAATATGCATAAAAATCAGCAGGGAATCCTAAGAATTACAGTGCAACACGTGTCCATGATTCAACAAGAGTGCGGCGGAACCGCGGCAGAAGCAAGGCTTCTGCGGCGGTTCCGCGGCCGTATTATCACAATGCCCAATACTTTTTGCACAGTAATTCCTATTTTCTGGTACTGGTTTTTCTGGGATGTTTTAATATTTACTCAAGTGTTGAGTTTTCTGGGTTGTATTGGGGACTCGGTGTATCGATCAGATTGTCTAATTTTGTCTGTGTAGCTTTCCGGATAATTTTTGAATACGTTAAAAAGTTCGACCGGATATAAACACCCACCTTTTCCCCTGCCGGAAAATTTCCAAGTGTTGGATTTTTCCGTGGTTTAAAGACGTTCTAAGTAGTGCAAGTAACGCGATGGACCCTCTAGAAGACAACAAACCTTAACTCGATTATGTGACCGTCTTGAACTGCCCTTTGAACCTTCGGGTTTGGGGCAGTACGGCGTGCCATATGTGAGGCGTTGGCTTGACCCTTCTACGGCTGGACCGTTGGTACTGAGGCACGAACTGAATGTTTTTAGACTTATTTCATGTGTTGAGCTGTATCGGAAAACTTGGGTGTTCGATTGTTCGATCGAAAAGTTTAACATTTTCTATTTATCCGGAATGTGACACAACAATTGGAATTCACAAGTAGTTATGAGATAACTGAATGTATGATATAAACATAGCACTTTAGTCTCACTTGATCGGTTGCCACGGAATTTTGATGTGATCAAAAGTCCGTCGCAATCACGTAGCGTACGCGGATACTCGCCGGGTAAACTTAATAGACAGCCTCGCTCCATAGCCCCGACCAAGTGACTGTAGGAGAACCCCGTCGCCGAAAGCATCCGTTTGGGTGCTCACGGCAGCGGTGTTCTGCCTTGGTGCACTTCGTCGACGGTATCGGGGGTGCGGCCGCCTACTAAAGTTTGCGACGAGCATTCGATCAGAATGTCGGGAATCCTGTTGAATTGCCCGACTTGATATTGAAAAGTGTTTTCGATTTTGAGATTAAAATGCGGGGTTTATAATTGTTAGGCATGTGATGTCTAAGGTATTCATTTGATTAGGCATGCGATGTCTATGGAGATTGCGGATTCCAACTGTTGTAGTTTTACACTTTCTTTTCTGTGACCGTAAGTGTAATATGTGATATCGCCGGTTTCGTTGCTATATGTCAACGACAATTGGGAAGCGCATATTTACTTACGTTGATGACATGTGATGTTATGTGTTGCTGGATATGTTATATTGGATCGCCGTGTTTGAATAGCCGGGGTTTTTTTATGTGAGATGAGTGTTTTTCATTTTCATTCATGAAAAAACTTGTATGTAATATTCTTTTATTGGGGCACTTCCAGGTTGCGGAAGATGTCACCCTCTGTATATTATTTACTTTTCCGCCCTAGGATAGACCCAAGGAGGGGAGCACAAGTAACCGGGTTCTGGAGTCCAGTGGGAGACCAACTCGAGGAGTCGAGTCCGGGTCTCCTAACTCTAGAATTGGTAGGGTTGCTTGCCGCTCTCGTAGGGGTCTAGGGGTGTGGGTTTGGCTATTCATCACGACCGTGGAATCCGTGTTTTATACTTGCTCGTATTGAAAACACGGACGTCCTAGAATATCCAATATTTCATATGATATTTTCTGCTGCGCTATCTGTGATGTGATCATATGATATGTTCTGTGATGGATACTATATATAGTATATATGATATATTATATAGGCGTTACTTATGTTTTACACCCGTGCTAGCCCTGCCCCGCTCTGCCGTTAGTTACCTAACCTAACGGTGCACGAGGGGACATCCAGGCGAATGCGGATGGCATAAGTGTACGTCGTATTTATCTGTGATGTTTAGGTACTTATATGATGGGACTTCATTAATGAGATTAATGAAATAAAAGAAACCTAAGATGTTGTAGAATCGAATTTCAAAATAAAACAGGTAGCTACAGTTCTTGCTTTGCACAGCGGTATATGTGATATATCCTGCACCTTATTCGATGAGGAAAGGACCGAGATCCCTTTACCGGGAGTGACTCCTTTAGCAATAACTTGCAGATGCTACACACTCGGTTTGTCTTTTGATTGCTTTTAAGAGTTTTTGCTTTGCACAGTGATATATATGATATATCCCGCACCTCATTCGATGAGGAAAGGACCAACGATCCCTTCACCGGGAGTGACTCCTTTAGCAAAACTAGAAAAGCCTCAAAAACACTCCATTTTTAAAATCATTTGATTCTACAACGATATAAAGTTCATTACGCAATAGGTTTTCAGAAAAACCTGTCATAGCCCTCCGTCATTTCAGATAAGTACTAGTTAGTATTCGTGCTACGTTTGTTGACTATGTTAAGACGTAGTGTGCGGTAGCTAATTAGTGCTTATCTGCATAAGCATACGATGCGATTGGATTAGGGTAGTCGTGCGACTTTTTTGACTATGTTAAGGGTCGTGCGGGTGGGTTTAATTCAATCGGGAAATGACGGGTTGAACTTGACTAGCACTTATGATTTGTTGACTATGTTAAGGTCATATAGCTGCTAGGGGCAAAATATTATCGGGAATTTCAAGTGTTGAAATTTGCAATGAGATTGCATACCTTCTATGAGATAGTTGGATCCCGATACCCGCTGCGAGTAAGAGTTACTCCTGTGAGAGTTTTACACATTACAATTAGCCGATCAAGTCGGTGTCTAGAAAGGTGTTAACGAGGTTACGCCTCTGGAAAAACGAGGTTTACATTAATTAGGTTCGTGCGAAAGCACGGGGGACCTCTCTCAAAGTACCGACACTGGCCTGGCTGAAAGATTGGCGAACTTGTAGCGTGTAATTAATCCCGGCTACTCTTTCCTTTTAGGGTTTGAAGGAAGATTTGATAAAAACAGTGGGAGCCATCCTGATTA
The DNA here is from genome assembly GCA_030015575.1 of Agapanthus africanus. Classification (NCBI taxonomy): domain Eukaryota; kingdom Viridiplantae; phylum Streptophyta; class Magnoliopsida; order Asparagales; family Amaryllidaceae; genus Agapanthus; species Agapanthus africanus. The sequence goes on along the minus strand of CM057337.1, from coordinate 391,479,526 downwards.
GATAAAATAATAACCAATCTATTCTTGCAAAGAGCGCACGCTGAGTGTTTTCTTCTCTCTCTCTCCAGGTAGAGACCATATCACGTCTTAATCAAGATAATAATACGGAATATTGACCGAACCCGCTTGTTATACTGAGCTGGGGAACATTGGTCCCGCTCCAACTTATAATTGTTATAAGAAAGAGCAGGAAATTGGGGATTACCAGAATTCCCATGCCGCCCAAACGAAGAGAGTGCATGATGATGCATCATCTTCGGGTGTGTTCATTACAGAGAACTGTTTCTCAGTATCCTTTACGTCCTGGGTATGTGATACCAGATCAGGATCCCAGATATGTAATCTGTTATATAGGGCTGCAAAAAGGTAGAGAACTGAGAACGGGTGATAAGTTTCATGAGGCAGAAAACGGGGCAAGTGTTGCAGCCAAGTCTGTTGGTCACTATCACCCTGTATTCCAAATACATTGATTCTGAACAAATGTTATTAGATACCGAACCTGATATACAAAATCATATCAGTCTCTTTATTAGTAAAGAGAGGATATAATTTTGTATTGTTGGATAATGTTTTGAACATTTCATATATCAAAAGTTGATCGGTTCAGGCACGTTATCTAAAAGCATTGACGTTCTAAATCAAACTACAGTTCCTAGTATACTGAACACACAAAAGTGGAAGTGTTCAGAAATGAACGAATTCTTCTGGAGGTATTGTAGACTAGGTCATATCAATGCGACCCGACTAGCTTAAGTTACATATAGATGCATATTTAAATTAGTTTGAATTTACATCTTGTGAAACTTGCCAGTCATGCCACATAGATACGATGACCATAGCTCTGTTTACTGGAAATAGAGAAAGAGTTAGTGAACTCTTGGGATGATACATGTTGATGTATGTAGGTCCCCTGTCTACACATGCCAAGACCGGTTCTTTGTACTTCATTAAATTCTCTGATGATCTCTTTTGATTCAGACATATGTTCCTGTTGAAACACAAGTCCGAACCTTTTGAGATAGTCACAGAATATAAGTTAGAAGTAGAGAACCAAAATACGGGTATAAGTATTATATCCTTTGATGAGATCAAGGAGGAGTATACTTAAGCACGGAATTCCTGGACTATTCTAAAGGAGAATGAGATTCTCTCTCAGCATTACTCCTCCGTATACACCATAGCACGATGGTATATCGGGAAGGAGCAATTGCACCCTATTCGATATGGTGCGCTCTATGTTGAGTAATACTGAGTTACCTGTTTCCTTTTTGGGAGTTATGAGCTTGAGAAGCTGCATACCTATTGAATAGGGTTCGAATCAGATCACTGCCTACCACTCCATATGAGATATGGAATGGGAAGAGCCCATGTCTTAAGCTAGTTAAGATTTGGGGTTGTCCGGCCTATGTCTAAAAGCAAAATCCGGACAAGCTCGAGGCAAGATCTGTTATGTAGAACTGGAAATGTTCCAGCTATACAAACTGCAGCTGATGATTTGATAGAACCAAAGGATTCAGTAGAGACCAACGAACCTCAGCCTCTCCGCCGATCTAGTAGGGTTCCTCACCCACCTGAGAGATACTTTGGTTTCTCTATGACAGTGGAAGCGAGGATTGCATCATGAGATGATGACCCAACTAGTTTCGAGCTGGCCATCAGGGGTGGGACTCTGTAAGAATGGCTGGATGCTTAGCGATCTGAGATGGAATCCATGTACACCAACAAAGTATGGACTTTGGTTGCTATATCTGAAGGGTTAAATCCCCATCAGGAGCAAGTATATCTTGAGAAGATTACTTGGTGTAGATGGAAAAGTTGAGACTTTCAAAGCTAGACTTGTCAAAGCTTTTCGTCATCGACCAGGCGTGGATAATGATGAAACCTTTTCAAGTGGCTATGCTTAAGTCCATCCAGATCCTACTTGCCACGGCTACATACCATGACTACGATATCTGGCGGTTGGGTGCCATGACTGCTTTTCTAAATGATGTTTTAGAAGAGAACGTCTATAAGTACACAGCCAGAGGGCTTCGTAGACAGTGGGAGCAGCGGAAACGTGTACAAGATACTTTATTGGATAAAGCAGGTATCGCGGAGTTGGAACATCTGTTTTGATGTGTTAGTCAAAGAGTTTGACATCATCAAAATGGTAGATGAACCTTGTATAAACAAAAAGGTAGTAGGGAGTATAGTGACGATCCTCGTAAAGTACGTGGATGACATGCTCTTGATAGGGAAGGAGTTTCCTATGCGACGCTCGGTCAATCTCCGCTTATCACAATGATTCTCCATATAGGATCAAAGTGATACCTCCTAAATCCTGGGTTTTGGATCTATGAGATAGATCTAATTGGATGTTAGGATTCTCACTAGTTGTAGTGAGATGGTATCAACCGATCCTGAGGAGAATCACTGGAAGGGTTCCAGGGTGATAAGGACGACTGAAAGTCAGTCGCAGGCATTGTCTTTACCCTCAGTAAAGGGACAGTATGTTGGAAGAGTTCCAAGCAAGATACCGTGGCATACTAGACGATAAAGGCTCGATACATCGCTACTTAACATTCTACCAAAGAGGCAGTCTGGATGTATATTTGTTCATGAGAAGAACTTAGTTCCTCCCATTGTGTGACAATGGAGTTATGGCTTATGCCCAGGAACGTCCGTCCCATCAGTGATCCAGACATATTCTAAGGCAAGTGTCACCTGATCATGGAGATGGTTGATCTCCAGGGGATCGAGGCAAGGAGAGTAGACTCAGAGGACAACACGGCGGATCCACTCACAAAGGCCTTTTCCCAGAGAGAGACTTTTATGGGATGGTTGAGTATGAGATACTACAACCACTGCTATCAGATGGCCCTAGTGCAAGTGGGAGATTGTTAGTTATATGTATGCCCTAGAGGCCATTACTGTATATAGGATGTATATTGTAGTGGATGCTTGGACATATATAGGGAGGACTTTCTTGCTCGACATGATAGTATGCTATCTGGTTGATCTTTACCTTAACGTGTACACTGATTGTCTCTCTGATACATGTTGGTAAAGACCTTAGGATGTGTACTTGACTACCTGGACTATGATGCGGATCATACTAGTGGGGACATGGTAGTCCATAAGTACATCCTTCAAGGTCCCTAGTCGTGGGTGTATCGAGACGGGGCATCGATATACTAGAGTAGACTAGCGTATACCTTCTCGACCCATACAGATGGGCGATGGATGATCCCATATCCATTGGTGTTTGACATCAGAGATGATATACTGGTGCTCAGTGGAGACTGGGTACACTGGACGGACTCGCCGAGAACTCCCAGATGATATTATACCTTACGTCAGATGGCAGTTCTCTGGTGACACTGGTACAGAGTAGTCTGTTGACCCGAGATCGTCATAGAGTCTTGTGTGGTTCCCACTGTGCTTTGATTTCCACCTTACCACGTCCAAGAGGACGTGCAAAACGGTGGTTTTTGGGTACAGTCCCGAGTCACATGGAGGCAATGAGCGATAGGAGGGGATTCGTCTCTCCCGGTATAGGGGGTTGATGTTGCGCTGTGTTCGATTGGCTATAACCGGAAATCCCTGGCCAGGGTTGCTGAGATTTACTGGTAAGTGTTACCAGTAGTTTCTCGAACTGTTATAGACCTCATATCGACACGACTTATCGAGCTAATGGGGTCTGACGTTTACCACCCCTAGGCGAGATATGCGACATATCAGACGACGAGACCGGACTGTACGGTAAGTGTTACTGGTTGGATTCACAGGAGTATGAGCGGGCTTGATCGTCGATCTTCTGATCGCTCAATACCCGGGTGGCCGTTACGTTTAGCAGACCGCTTGCGGCTTGTGGGTATTTGATATGATCATCACCTGCTGCCGGCGTATTGACGAGTCTTTAGAGTCCTACACAGAGGTTTCCTGGCTCAAGCGAAACGAAATAGGAGCGCATATGAGATATGTGCGGGACCGAGAATAATGCGTGTATGTGATACCGTATTCTATCCTCGCGATGAATGTATCGATTGGTTGTATGCGATATAACCTAGTTATCGAATCAAGGATTGATTCGATAAGCCGATACATTGGATATTAGTCGGTCACATGCGATATGACCGGATCGTTAAATCAAGTGTTGATTTAATGATTTAATGCATAATTATATATTTGATATATTACTTTGCATTAACTAGTATTGGTTCACTTTAAATGATTTTCTCACTTGTTTGTGCACATTGTATATGTGATATATTTTTGTGCACAAGATTGTATCATGTTTGATGATACATGCTCACTTGGGTTTGTGTAAAGATTAAAACATGGTTGTGTAATGGTTAGGGTTTTCATTTTCTTATCTATTTATTTATTTTAGAAAAGAAGAAAAGAAAATGGTGGCTTGTTTTGTTTGCAAGTTGAAGCTTCTTGAAGCTTTGAACAAGTCCACCATTCTTGTCTCTTCTCTAACCCTAACCAATGATCTAACCTTAGTTAAATCTCTACACTAAACCATGGTTGAATACATGATAAGTATCATATTGTTTTCTTTTTTAAAGAGAACAATTATCATATATTATCTTCTTCTTCTTCTTCTTCTAAAAGAAGAAAAAGCTTGATAGCTTCAATGGCATCTTGAGCAAATGAGTGAGAAATCCAATTCTAAAGTGAACCCACTTCCTATTTCTTCATCCTCTACCTCTTGCCAAGTAGTATAGGGTGTTTTCTTCACAAGTTTCATGACTTGGTGAAGTTAGAGCTTGACCTAGTGTTGCCTCGACGTAGATCATCTTCGGCATCGAAGCCGACGACCAAGACCGCCCATTTCTCCGATGAAGCCGATGCTAGAGTCCGGGATGCAATTTGTACAGCGAGGGGACTTCATCACGGAGCTATAGAGGTGGAGAACCGGATCTACAAAGATTGTATTTCCGTTCACTTAGTTAAGTTGTTAACTAGTTGCATGTTTCGCCTAAATATCTAGTTAACGATCCGTATTAGGGTTTCTCGGCACTTGTAAAATTTGAAATTGGCATGGTTGATGCCTTGTGAGACCTCATTAGTGTGCCTAGGAACCCTACACTATTCACCCGCGACAATCCAACATATTCATATACACATTCCAATGACATTACAGATCACAGATTTGTATAACCCCCACTGATCGACATATAGCGATTAGAAGACGTTCAATACAAATATCACATCACAGAAAAACCCGTCAGCTTAAGTCTTTTAGAAGTTTGATCAAAAATACGGATTTACAGGCCCCAAATAAAAAATTTTCGTTCTGGAAAATCAGGGCAGAAAATACATATTCCAAAAATCCCAAAACAACCCCAGAAATACACTGCACCAAATTTGGACCTCGGCCGAGTCAACTCGGCCGCGGAACCGCGGCGGGAGAGTGCTCCCGCCGCGTTTCCGCGGCGCTTTGAACGGTTCGTGGGACCAAATTTTGTGGTTATTCTATAAAAAGCCTGAGCCGATTTTTAAGATGAAATTTATCAACTTTTGAACAGAATAAAAATCGGCAGAAACTTGACAATCTCGGGTTCGTTTCGTGACTTTTTCTTTGATCGATCTTCTAGTTACTTTGCTAACATGTTAGATAGAGTTTAACTAGGCTCTGATACCACTGTAAGTCCATGCTATCTCTCCCGGTACTTTCGGGCATGTGGAATTTGGTGAAAAACAATTTTCTAGAGGTGGTAACATGGACTCAAAACCGGATCTTTGTTAAACATCTAACTAACAACCTAACTAGGAGTTGCTAACTACTCGGTTAGGGGGTTATACCTTTATTTTCTCGAACTCCTTCGTCTTCAAGCCTCGATGGTTGTCCGAATCGGCTTCTCCCCGTCGTCTCCTTGCGCCGAAGATAGATCCACCTGAAAGCTTCTACCTTTGGCTCCTTCTTCGAACTTTGAAGAAACTAGTTCACTCGGTTTGCTAAACCTTGTGAACTAGAGTGAGTAGAGAAGAGTTTGTATAGGATTTTATCTATGGTTCTTGGTTCTCAACTCATGAGACAAGTAAACCATAGAGTCAAGAGAGGGAGAGCAAGAGGAGGAGATGAGAGCTCAAGAACAAGAGAGAGAATGAGCATGAAAGAATGAGAGAAGACTTTTCTCATTTGGCTCTCATAATCCAAAACAATCATAACACTTCATATCAATCAAGTATTATGTGATGGTTTAAGCAACCATAGCCATATCATTTCATGCACTCATTTTGCACAAAAGAGCAAGCAAGCAAAAGTCTTTGCCATGAAATGATAGCTATAGTTATCATGATGGTCAACTAGTCAAGCCTAGTGAACCGGTCAACAAAGTCAACAAGTCAACAAAAGTCAACAGTCAACAAAGTCAATCCCTCAACAACCATGTCACCATAATACTTAATTAATATAATTGTTAATCACATATCATATTCTCATTAGGGTTGAGCAAAAAGTCAATAGTCAACTGTCAACGGTCAACAACCCTAATGAGAATCCTCTGCCTCTGTCTCTCCGTCAACTGTGCATACACACCTGCATCCGCGTTCCGAGGAACACGAATGCAAACTGGATAAAACCAATCCTAAAAGGTACACTAGGATCTGGCTTAAACCAAAGCCCGCTAGTGTGAACTGGCCGGACACTGTACGTGCACAAGTGCACGGATGTGACCGAACCCTGTCGCAAAACCATGCGACCTGTCGGAAAACCATGCGACCTCTACTCTTTTGCCTAAAGGCGAATAGCTTTCTGTGTGGGACTCTAAAGACTCGACACTACGCTGGCAGTAGGTTTAACCACAGATCGCAAGCGGCACTAGCTGTGCGTAACGGTCCCCAGGTAGATGCCGACAAGAAGACTGACGAGGCGAAACCCATCTGAACTCCTACTGAGCCTGAATATGACATTCTCCGTACAGTCTGGTCTGTTCGTCTGATACATCGCATGGCGGGCCTAGGGGGCGGTAAACGTCAGTCCCCCAATAGCGGTACAAGTCGTGTCGGAGTGAAGCCCAAAACACCCTGAGATAACACTGGAAGCCTACCAGTATATCCCGTTTTCCCTGGCCAGGGACTACTCGTGTAATGGCTCTCCTAGACACAGCGCGATGTCAACCCCCAATACCGGGAGAGACGAATCCTGTCTAACCGTCACTGCCTCCAAGTGCTTCGGGACTGCACCCAACTACCACCTGTTTGCACGACTCCTTTGAGCCGTGGTAGGGTAGTAATCAAAGTACAGTGGGAACACACTCGAGGCGAAGTGACAGTGTCAAGTCAGCGGACTAAGCTGTACTCATGTCACCTGGGAACTGATAACTGACGATAGGTATAATACCAACTAGTCAGTTCCCGACGAGTCCTGTCCAGTGTACTCGTAACCCAACGAGCACCCGCATACTATCTCAAGTACGACGTACCGACGGCTGTGGGACAAACCGTCTCCCACACTGGGATGAGAAGCGCATGCGCTAGTCTACTCCGGAGTATCGATGCCCTGTCTCGATAGTCCTGCGACCAGGGACCTGCATAAGGATGTGCTTATAGATTACCCAGCCCCACTAGTGTGACTGCCATCACAACGCTGATAATCAAGCAAAGATCCTAAGGGCTCCACTAATGTGTATAGGCGATATACCAAAATAAACACATGAACACATTGAAGTAGAAACAAACCAAGTAGCATACTACTATTTTGAGCAAGATTGTATATACAAGGTGAATATCCCAAGCTTCCATTAAGTAATATACAAACTAGTATGATACAGTAATGGCCTCTAGGGCATATACACTAACACACAACGTTACTCTGCTTAAGCTACCTACTCCAACATACCAAGGTCATCCTATACTCCGAAAGGTAAAACCTAGAGCTCTGACACCAACTTTGTCACGACCCGAAATTTGGCACGTGACAGCCCTTGAACTACGCAACGTCTACAGGCTTAACGCAATTTAATTAAGCCGAAAACCCAGTAATCTAAACCATCAAAAGTAGTAAGTGATAATAGCATTTTCAAAACTTCTGAAATCTCAAACCAAATTCTTTAAAGTCCAACTTTACCTTCTTAAAAATTTCAGCAGCACCTCCTTTGTAAGAACCAACACCAAAAATGGGTACAATATAAATATAAGTAAAGCATTCCCAACGGGAGAAAATCCATGCCCAACGCCACTACAACAGATATACGACGCCGTAGTGAAGAAATAAAAGGTGATACAAGTATAATTGCATAAAAGACCTGCAAGTCATAAAATAATATAAAATATCGTCCTCACATCAAGTTTCTAAGTCATACAAGATAATGGTAGATGGAGAGTACATGATACAACGAATATACAATAAACATGAACGAATAACCACAAAACCTAGCTAAAGCAACACTGCACACTGTGAGCCGAAGCGGTATCCGCAGCAAAAGATGATAAGATAGATGAATAGCCTGCCTCGACTACTCGCTGGAAACAACCTGCAAAGCCCTGTGGCACAACGGGAGTGAGTTGCCAATTCATGAATAGTAAATAACATATGCAGCTAATCGCAAGTATGCACGTACAGCGCCAATCTAACATATGCAAGCTAATAGCAATAAACGGCCATATGTGTGCAATAGTCATGAAAAGTGCACTAGCGGGTATCACTAATACATGAAGCAATAATATGACAATTTGTATGCAACAATCATGTAAGGTACTCTATCAGGTACTACTAATACATGAAGCAATGATATGACAATGTATATATGCAACAGTCATGAAAGGTACTCTAGCAGTTACAACTAATATAAGAAGCAATGCATATAAAATAAAAGTATGTAAATGCAACAGTCCTAGAAGGTACTCCTTCAGGTACTACTAATACATGAAGCAATGCCTAAATAATAAATAAGGAATATTGGGGTGAAACATGTCATTTCCACGGAATCCTGACATCGTGGTAGGACCGAAGTCCATCAAGACAATCCAAATCCCAATTCCTTAAACCAGCCCCCAAATTGGCTCTCATATCATATAAGTCTCACAATTCTTGAATGTACAATATCAAGTAAATATCATATATCCTGAATGTTCAAAAACAATTAAATCTCATATATCCTGAATCCAACATCAAGTGAAATTCATATATATCCTGTATCCAATATCAAATGAATCTTAAATATCCAGAGTCCAATATCAAGTGAATCTCAAATAACCTAAGTATATTTGCATGATTAACTATGATGAAGTATAAGAATTTATATGTATACATATATATTAGCGTCCCAATACACTAATATATATATATATATATATATATATATGCATATATAACAGCATCCCATTCCACTGTTATATATACTTAGGAGTAAGAATATCATGAAAACCTGTGCCAAGCATCGACCGATAAAGGCTGATCTATCAGGTGCTATCACCACGACCGGCACACTGATTGGTACGTATCATACGCTATCCGAAAACCAGAGTGCCCAGCTTCGACCCTCGTCCTTCGACGTATCCATACGTACATGACTCCCGTCGGTATCCCCACGATAACCGCCGAGTCATAGGTAATGTCACCGGTAGGTATGGTTCCCCTGTCAGGCTCAATCGGCAAGGTCCTTCAATCACCTTGCCTTAGGGTTCTTCCGAGCCCCACCATGTACCCTTACACGGCCCACGACGCTCCTTGCATGGGCTATATATATCAGAACCGATAAATCTCATGGTGGCTGCTGAAATATCATATCAAGAGAAACCGGGTTTTTCAAATAATGCATAATTTCATGAAACTACCAAGGTCCTCAAATCCAGAAAACATCATGAAAAATCCATATCTCAATGCGAAAATCCATGAATATAATATAAGCAGCAGAAAACTATAATGTAAGCATATAATGGAAAAGCCGCTATTTAACTGCAACAAATTAAAATATATATATATATATATATATATATATATATATATATATATATATATGCGGTTCCTAATTTCTCCAGTTCTATATAATATCAAATAAAGGTAAACACGTAGCTATAACCAGATATGTGTGTAAACATAAAAATATAGCAAGGTATATGTACCTACCTATCAGTAATGAGGAAATATACCCCCCCCGGGTATAAGTGAAGTATATATGCAAGGTATACATGTATCTATGTCATTATGTGCGTATGTACCTATTGCTATTGGTACAATACCCTATAGGTATTCAGGTAACTAGCATGTAAGTATGCCAAGGCATATGTGTAAGCATGTAGGTATACAGGTATGCTATATGTTATATGCATAAAGAAATATGGATCAATGTCACAGTGTCCCTAACCAAACAATATCATATCTATATGTGTGTTGTGCGTGTCATGGCAATTATTGACGATGTGTGTGGCATACAATCAGTGCTCGTGCAACATGAGCCGTCAATAATAGTGGAGTGTCCTAAGGGTACAAATCCAAGCACAACAAATAACTAGGCAATAAGGTGTAAGCGCAACTCTATATATGAAATAGAATATGCGACAATATCATGTCATCTCTAGCCCAGACGCATAACGCTATGCGGGCGATTCCCCTGTAGATGTCAAATCTACTCACCAACCATTCTGGCTAAGTAAAACCAACAGCTCGCTTTCCCAATGTTTGCAGCGCCCGAAGTCCCCGCCTAAGATCCTGAACCCATATAACAATAAAGCAAGCGTATATAAGCAATCGACCAAAAATACATACAACTACGTTTAACCGACTCACCAACTCCAAACATACTCTCGAGTGTCCGTTTAGTGGCTAACGTGCATAGCGACACTACGAAACGAACTCAAGAGCAAAAGCTCCACAAAGTGACGAACGACATTGGCACGACCCTAGCTAGGAACGCAAAGCGACACAACTACCAAGCTTAGACCCTGATCGTATCGATCGCGCATTCACAACACAATAATAAATGTGGGATCTAATATAAATAACGTCGCAACGTTAAAAGAAACCCACGCCTAAAACTCACCGAAACCTAGTAAGCAACTTATATCCAATCAGCACAAAACTACAAGTTTTTACCAAACTAGAATTTACAAACATCACTAATTAGCAGGATTAAACCATTCATATCAATGCTATAATTTTAATCTCACCTAATTAGGATTTAGTAAAATTCTAGTTTGTAATTAAGCTAATTTTACAATTAGGAAAAATATCAATTAACAAACTAGCAACTAGGTTTAGTTTTTATTTGTCTAAAATTGTCAGCTAATCATTTCACTAATCAAATCCCTAACTAGTAAACTGTAAAGTGATTTAAGAAATTATACCGATCGATCCGTGTCCTTCGGTCATTAGCTATCATTCCACGCTCTTCGCGGCATCTCCGATCTCCGGTCTCCTTGTCGAAGTGGCACCACGTCAACGAATCTTTATACGGGCTCCCGCTTCAAACCGAGACAACTCGGACATCCGGTTTGCTAACCGACATGTCCAAGATTGAAGTAGAGAGAGTGTAGAATACTTTGTCTCAAGGCACCCAACAAATTGGATGAAGGTAAAAGAAGTAGCCAATTGGAATGGAGAGTATGAGAATGAGCTTTGATGAAAACTTAACAAATTATGAGCACCAAATTGTGCTCGGCCACTAATAAAAATTGCTCTCTGTGAATTGTGGGGCCGGCCACAAATAAGTCACAGGAAGTGGAGGGGTGACCACAACACCAAGTGGTGACCACAAGCCAAAAAATCTCATCACAAAAATCTAAAGCAAATACAAAAAGGAATGAATGCATAATGACTCATCAAAAAGAAACCATGCTTGCATTAATGAAACAAGTGACCCACTCAATGACTCACCCTCAAATTTGCCAACTCACAAATGATTTCGGCCATGATAATGATTTAGCAAAATGTGACCAAAATAATGATATGCACAAACATAAGCCAATAATTAAATGCATAAATAACAACTTAAAATAATAATTTAATTAGGGTTATTTAATTAGGGAGCGGAACGCCTATGTGAACCAAAACATCCAATTGACCCCCAAAGTCCGTGCACTAGCTTTATTCTAGCTAAACTAGATGCCGACAAGTCTATACAGAACTTTGATCACAATCGGGTTAAAACGGAAAACACCGACTATTTACCATAAAAACGGAAAGTTCGCAAAACGATTTCTAAAACGTTACAACTCGTGTCCAGTATCGATATGTAAATCCATGTACCATGGGCTCCGTCATCCCTGATTGGCCCGCGAGCTCCGGCAGTACGAATCGGTCCATATCCTGTAAGTCTACGGTAGCGCCCCGGCCGTCTACAGACGCCAAATGCGGAACAAAAACTTTTATCTGGCGCTATCGTATACTATCACCCGGATCTGCCATTATTGCTAAACTAACAAACTGTAAAGAGTGTAGAAAGGTTATACCGAACGATCCGAGTCCTTCGTTCTTTACCCATCATCCCACGCTCCGTTGCGGCTGGTCCGATCTCGTCGATCTCCGATCTGCTCGTCCAGGTGGCACCACGTCAACGATTCTTTAAACGGGCTCCCGCCTCTGACTCGAGGCAACTTGGTCGTCAAGTTTGCCAAAAGAGACGACCAAGATTGATGTAGAGAATGAGTAGAAGACTTTGTCTCACTTCGTCCAAGTCCGTGGACGATCGGTTAATGAAGTTGCCGATGGAAATGAAATGGAACAAGAAATGAACTATGAAATTTCCATGCATCCAAAACTTTGGTCTTTTCTTTTAACAACCATAATCTTTTTCAAGTGAGTGAGTGAAGTAGGAGAGAGAGGGGGCCGGCCACTTATATGGAGGAGGAGGGTGAGTGTAGGAGCAATCAAGGAGGTGACCATAAACAAGAAGCTTATCCTCACAAAAATATCAAGAACAAATATCTTAAGGAAAACAAGAATCATTAAAGTCAAAGCATGAGTCATAATCCTTGTCACTACTTTCTAGAAACTTCTAGAACCTTCTAGAAGCATGACTCACCCTCATCCAAGAAAAGATAAATCCGTCTTTAACCGAATGTTAAAAGACGGCTGATAGAAAACTGGAAACTGGCAACTTCCAAAAGTGATCCTGAAACGACTTTCAGGATAACCCCGTAACTGTATAAATATACCCGCATTTGTATTACGACCGAATACAAATGCAACTGAGACAAAGATATTATATCTACTCAATATAATACTCGGATCCGGCTTAAACCAAAGCCGACCAGTATCATCTGCCCGAAAAATAACACGTGCGTAAACGCACGTGCATTTTCCGAACCCTGCCATAAAACCATACGGCCTCTACAACGTTTCGCCCGAACTTAGGAAACTGTCTGTGGGGGACTCTAATGACTCGTCAGTACCGTGGCAGTGGGTTTAACCACAAACCGTCAACGACACTAGCAATGCGTAACGGCTGCCCATGGACTGACCTCAAGGGAGGCCGATGAGCGAACTCATCCGGAAACCCTACTGAGCCTAACAGTGACAATGTATATACAGTCCGGTCCGTTCGTCTATGAGTATCGCATATCTTCCTAGGGGGCTAGAAACGTCAGACCCCCAATAGCAGTATAAGTCGTGTCGGAGTGTAGCCCAATAACACCCTGAGATACTACTGGAGTACCTACCAGTAAATCTCCTGCCACGGCCGTGGGCTATGTGTAATGGCTCTCCTAAACACAGCACGATCTCGCCCCCAATACCGGGAGAGACGAATCCCCTGCCACGGCCGTGGGCTATGTGTAATGGCTCTCCTAAACGTGCCTCCATATGGCTCGGGACTGTACCCAAAAGCTACCTGTTTGCACGACTCCTTTGAGCTGTGGTAGGGTAGAAATCAAAGCACAGTGGGAACTCACACGAGACAAATGACGACCTCAGGTCGATGAACTAACCTGTACACATGTCACCAGGGAACTGCTATCTGACGATATGTATAATACCAACTAGCAGGTTCCCGGCGAGTCCTGTCCGGTGTACTCATAACCCAATGAGCACCTGTATACATCTTAGGTGATCCAACTGACACCAATGGCTTGTGAGACCTGCCACCGCCCCTCGTCGGGGTCTCGACTGTATACACTAGTCTACTCCGGAGTATCGATGCCCTGTCTCGAAACTCCCATGACTAGGGACCACAATTAAGGATATGCATATAAACTACCCAACTCTCACGTATATGATCGCCATCATACTGTTGGTAGTAAAGCAAGATCCTAAGGGCTCTATCAAAGTGTAACATGTAATCAGTCACCTGAACATGTACACGACTGATAAAGGCAAACCAAATAGCATACTATCATCTCGAGTAAGACTGTCCTACCGGTATAGGTCCTCCGCAATCATTGCAATCACGTACCTGCGATCCAATAATTGACAATGAGGGCACTATCTCCAACATATCCATCTCACGACTCCGGTCGATATCCTTCGGATAACCGCCGAGTCCAAAACTATCATCGGTAGGTAGTAGTCCTCCTGCCAGGCTCATCGGCTAATCCATCGACATACCTTTCTTGCCCCGGGGTACCATACTGGGTCCACCATGAACCCGCAAACGGCCACATCCACTCCTCGCATCAGGTTTCTAACACAAGTCTCAGAACCGAGAAACCCATGGTGGACGCACTGAAATATCTTATCAAGAGAAACGGGGTTTTCCAAACAATACACATTTCTTGAAATATCCCCGCGGTTCTCAAATCCAGAAAATCATATGAAATCCATATCTCAACACGTAAATCCATGTAATATGATGTATGCAACATAGAACAGTAATATGAGCATATCAAGGGAAAATCCGCTATTTAAATGCATCAAGTTATTAAATATATCACACGGATCCCAATTATCCAAAATCCAACGCAATATCATATAAAGGTGAACATGTAGCTATAGCAAGGTATATGTGTAAGCATGTAGGTATGCAAGCAACTATATTTCATATGCGCAATGCACAAGAATCAATGTTTCAGTATTACTAATCAATACAATATCACATATGTATATGTGTTTTGCGTATCATGGCAATTACCGACAGTGTGTATATAGCATACAATTAGTGCTCGTGCAACATGAACTGTCAATAATAGTGCAGTGTCCGAAGGGATACAAGTCCAGGCATAACAAGTAATAATATGCAATGAAGTTCATGCACCATCTTTATATGTGCATATAAACATGCGGCTATATCATATCATATCTAGCCCTGACGCTTAACGCCATACGGGCAATGTAAGTCAACGTTACACACCCCACAAGATGCGGGGAGGCGGAATAGGTAAAACAATCATTTTGTTCAAAGTAACATCGACTATCAAACGGATCTTTGCTAAACCCTAACTAACAAACTATCTAGAAGTAATTAACTACTATGATAGATGATTATATCTCAAGATACTAGACCTTCTTGTTCTTGTTGTTCACCTGCTCGTCGGCCTCCTCGATGTAATAGAAGATCCACCCGGGAGTTCCATCTTCAAGCTTTAACCTCTAACTTAAGGTAACTAAGTGGCTATGATTGCTAATCCAAGTGACCTAGAGGATATAGATATAGATTAAGTATCTATTAGTCTTGCTAACCTTAGTGTTCTCAACACATGAGAGGATTAGGGTTAGGATGAAGAAGATGAGAGCTTGAGGAGAGAAAAGTGTTTTGTTATTATGAAATGAATCTTGACTCATTTGGATAATATGAAGCATGAAAAAATATCTTATCAAATATCTAGCAACCATGCTTCATTTAATACTTAAGATGAATCATCTCATGAGTCATGGTTCATTTAATGATAATTACACCTCATCTCCTCCACCTCATTAAGCTTAATTCATAAATGAATTAAAACATAATGAGTCACCTTTCTTCTAGAAGCTTCTCGAGTAATTACGAGAATGCCCCTCCTATCCGTATTTACGAAAAACACGGATATACTGAGACTGCATAAATCCAATAATCCAATACTAGAATCTAGATTAAACTAAAGGCTGCTAGTATAATCTGTCCGAACATCATACGTGTACAAGTACACGTATATGTCCAAACCCTATCGTAAAACCATACGACCTCTATATCGTTTTGCCTGAAGCAGGGAAACCATCTGTGTGGGACTCTAAACACTCAACACTACGCCGGCAATGGGTTTAACCACAGGCCGCAAGCAGTACTAGCTGTACGTAATGGTCCAAAGGTAGATGTCGATAAGAAGGCCGATGAGGAAACCCATCCGAACTCCTACTGAGCCTGATGTGACAATCTCCGTACAGTCCGGTCTATTTGTCTAAGACTATCGCATATCGGGCCTAGGGGCCGGCAAGTGTCAATCCCCTAAAAGCGGTATAAGTCGTATCGGAGTGAAGCCCATCACACCTTGAGAAGCTACTGGAAAACCTACCAATAAATCTCGCTTGCCCAGGACAGGGACCTTAGGTAATGGCTCTCCAAACACAGCACGATATCAACCCCCAACACTGGGAGAGACGAATCCTATTTAACCGCCACTGCCTCCAAGTGCTTCGGGACTGCACCCAACTGCAACCTGTTTGCATGACTCCATCGAGCCATGGTAGGGTAGCAATCTAAGAACAGTGGGAACACACTCGAGGCGAAGCAGCAGTGTCAAGTCTACGGACTATGCTGTACTCATGTCACCTGGGAACTATTAACTGACGACGGGTATAATACCAACCAACAGTTCCCTGCGAGTCCTGTCCGGCGTATCCGTAACCTAATGAGCACCTGCATACTATCTCCAGTACAACGTACTAATGGCTGTGGGACAGACCATCTCCCCTGCTGGGACGAGAAGCGTATATACTAGCATACTCCGGAGTATCGATGCCCTGTCTCGATAATCCTATGACTAGGGACCTAAAAAAGGATGTGCTTGTAGACTACCCAACCCCCACTAATGTGACTGCCATCACAACGCTGGTAGTCAAGCAAGATCCTATGGGCTCTATCAATATGTATTCGTGATATGCTAAAAGAAACATATACACATATTAAGATAGATATAAACTAAGTAGCATATTACTATGTTGAGAAAGACTGTTAATACAACTGTGAATATCCCAATCTTCCATTAAGTAATATACAAGCTAGTATGATACAATAATGGCCCCTACGGCATATACACTAACAATCTCCCACTTGCACTAAGGCCATGTACTGGCGTATCGAAGACCTGTCATCTCGAATAGCCTCTCGAACTATGTCTGATGTAAGGCCTTTGTGTATGGATCTGTAGTTTTCTCCTCTGTAGCAACTCTCCGAAGCTCAATCTCCCGGCGATCTATGATCTCCTTGATCAGGTGATACCGCCTCAAGATGTATCTGGACTTTTGATGGGACCTGGGTTCCTTCGCTAAAGCTATAGCCCCGTTGTTGTCACAATACAGAGGTATTGGATCAACAATGGATGGAACCACCTGAAGTTCCGTTTAGAACTTCTTTACCAATACTGCTTCTTTTGCGGCATCAGAAGCTGCGATATACTCCGCTTCCATCGTCGAGTCAGCAACGGTGTCCTTCTTGGAACTCTTCCAGCACACCGCCCCTCCATCGAGGGTAAAGACATAACCTGACATGGACTTGGAGTCATTCTTGTCACTCTAGAAGATGGAGTCAGTAAAAGCCTCGATCTGGAGGTCTTTTCCGCCGTAAACCAAGAACATATCCATAGTCCTTCTCAGGTACTTAAGAATGTTCTTTACTACTATCTAGTGCTTCTCCCTTAGGTCTGACTGATACCGGCTTACCATGCTTAGTGCGTAAGCTACATCTGGTCTGGTGCATAACATCGCATACATTATAGAGCCTACCGCAGAGGCGTATGGTATAATCGACATGCGATCCCTTTCCAAATCAGTCTTGGGAGACATCTTTTTGGAGAGGGTGATTCCGTGACAAGCCGGTAAATTACCGCTCTTAGAATCTTCCATACTGAATCTTTTCAGTATAGTGTTGATATACCTGGTCTGTGAAAGTTCCAATATCCTCTTAGATCTATCACGATAGATTTGGATCCCCAGAATGTAAGAGGCATCACCCAGGTCTTTCATGGAGAACCTGTGTGACAAGAATCCTTTGACAGATTGTAAAATAGGAATGTCATTTCCTATCAAGAGAATGTCATCCACGTACAAGACGAGGAATACGACAGTTTGTGCTACAATCTTACTATATATACATGGCTCATCTGTTTTTTTTATAAAGTCATATTCTTTGACCGTTTCAACAAAACAGATGTTCCAGCTCCGCGATGCTTGCTTTAGTCCATAAATTGACTTAAGCAATCTGCATACTTTCCCGCTGCTCCAACTCTGATTGAAGCCTTCTGGCTGATCCATATAGACGCACGCGTCCAAATTTCCATTTAGAAAAGCCGTCTTTACGTCTATCTGCCAGATCTCATAATTATGGAAGGCAGCAAGGGCAAGAAGGATCTGAATGGATTAGAGCATAGCCACTGGAGGAAAAGTTTCGTCATAGTCCAAGCCAGGCCTTTTACGAAAACCCATTGCAACAAGTCTAGCCTTATAGGTTTCCACCTGTCCATCTACACCAATCTTCTTTCTGAAGATCCACTTGCATCCTATGGGTTTTACCCCATCTGGAGCAAAGTCCAAAGTCCATACTTTGTTGGTGTACATGGACTCCATCTCGGTCTGCATTGCATCCAGCCATCTTACTGAGTCGCCGCTCTTGATGGCCTGCTGGAAGCTAGTAGGTTCATCATTATCAATGACGTAATCCTCTCTATCCCCGTCTATGAGAAAACCGTAGTGTAACACTTTGAAATTTCCGTTTGATTGTTTTGGTGATAATTAGTAGTCTTGCATGTTTTTATTTGTGTGTGCATAGGATTAATAGTTATTATTGGTAGTGTTAGTGTTGGAAATTTTCTTGTGTTGTGCACACTTGCATGCTTAGACTTTTCTTGTAACTTGTTAACCATTCTTTTGTGCATGGTTGCAAGTTTATTATTTTTCCCCATCATTTTATCAACTAAACCATTCTTTTATAAGTCAAAAATCATAATAAAACAAGGGAGTATGGTGTTAGGTGAGGCCTTGACTTTTTTTGGGCTTTTTCTTCTCTCTTCTCTCTCTCTTCCAATCATTTTCTGCACTTCCTGCAGAAAATCAGCAGAACAAACATCTCTTTCTTCCTCTCTTCTCTTTCTTTTCATTCCTCTTTGAATCCTACACCAAAAACCCTACACAATCAACTCTTTTCTTCACTAAACCTTAGGAAAAAATGAAGTTTTTGAGGTGTTGGGGAGCTAATCTGCACAACTGAGGGTAAAGCTGAAACTTTTGGTGTCTCTAAGGTCATTTGAAGGTATAAATCCCAATCCTAACACCCAATTTCCATAACTTGCATGTTTAGCTTAGAAATATCACGTTTTTGTACCATTTTGGTGCTTTTGAAGGGGGTTTAGTGTTAAAGTGTTAAAAATTATGTTGTGGTGGCTTGATTAGCTTGTTAATGAGTTATTAGCGTGGGATTAGACCTAGACTTGTTTCAGATTTCATCAAAATACCTTAAAGTCCCATTTTTGTGCAAAATGTGTGATTTGAACTGATAAAGGCACTGTAGGAAATCTGCTGTTACCCGAGACTTTTCAGTGTAAATCTAGATGTTACTGTAGCATGTATGGGGGGTATATAGTGCACACACCAAACCTGGGAGCCTAATTCCCAAGTGAGGCCGCCAAATATTGCATTCTGGCCGCAATTTGCGGCCAGATTGGGGAGCCATGGGTTGGGGTTTGGGGTGTAGATCTCTGCTCGTATGTAGGTTATTTTGGTATTTATAGTTTTGCAATATCTGTCCTGTATCGAAATCTAGGATAGAATACCTATTTTCCCGTATTTTCAACCTTTCGCGACACGCGTGATACGTGTGTGTGGGTTTTGGGTTTCTGCGTATCGCGACGCGTCGGAGTGATTTCAGACACGTAACCACACGTTTTAGCGTATCGCGCACACGCGCGCTTGGTTCGCGACACGAGTTACTGGTTCGGCTTAACATGTCGCGTTTCTGTGATTTCAAGCTTACGTGTGATATATTATGTAATTATAGGTTCGCAGGCGAGTACAGCGAACGCCGCGCAGGAGGGGAAACAGGTTGTTGGCTATACCTAGTGGAAGACTACGGTGAGTAGATTTCACGTCTACGGGGATATCGCCCGCATGGCGTTCTACGTCAGGGCAGATAGGACCTTATAGTGTTCCTTATATATATATTACATGTTCATGGTTACTAGCTAGTGCATTGCATACCTACTACACATATCACATTGATTCATTGCATTGTAGCTCATTTATATGTGACATGACTTGATACTCATATTTGATACCTATATCACATTGGATCATTGCATTGTAGCTTATCTTTATGTGACATGACTTGATATTCATACTTGACACTTATATCACATTGGATCATTGCATTGTAGCTTATCTTTGTGTAACATGACTTGATATACATACTTGATGCACATATCACATCACAATTACGTGTATTATTGGCTGAGATTTCATGTGTTTTCTGGATTTGGGAACCGTGGCCTTTTCAAATAAATAATCATTTACAAACCCGGTTCCCTTGATATGATATTTGGGGCGCCGCCCCGTGTTTTCTCGGTGCTAGAGGCATGTACTGAGAGAGGGCTGACCCGGAATGACGGATGCCCGATGTATTGAGAGAGGGATGACCCGGAATGACGGATTCCCGATATATGTACTTTGATATAGGGCTGACCCGGAATGACGGATGCCCGATGTATTGAGACAGGGATGACCCGGAATGACGGATTCCCGATATATGTACTTTGATATAGGGCTGACCCGGAATGACGGATGCCCGATGTATTGAGACAGGGATGACCCGGACTGACGGATTCCCGATATATACTTTGAGAGAGGGCTGACCCGGAATGACGGATGTCCGATATAGGATGTTTTGCGTGTCGATGCTTGACACGAGTATTTATGATATTTGGGTGCCGATGTTGGGCACTCGGGATTCTCAGAGATGTACAGGATTGAGGGCCGAGGAGAGTGCCGGCGCATGAGCTAGTTTTGGGAGATCTGGGTGCATTGGGAAGCCGATTATATATGTTCCACGTTGACATTCCGTGTAGATATTATATTGCCCCTGCTCAGCATTACTTTTGTACCTCATCCTGTAGATGCATTATCTGTTAGAGCATTTGTACCTCATATGGTAGTACAGGACCCTATAGAGCACTTGTATGATTATTGCACATACTGCTCATCCCATATTGATATCATCTGTTGGCATATGATAGAGTAGTGTAGTACGTACATGCTCGCGATTACCTTTATATGTTATCTCTATTCACGAGTTGGCAACTCACCCCCGTTGTGCCACAGTGTTTGCAGGTTGCCCTTCGGAGTAGTCGCGGCAGGCTGCTTTGCATCTTTTGGCACAGATACCCCCACAGTTGGTGTACTAGTTCTTTTGCTGATAGGTGGGTTTAGTGCGGTATCTGTTTATCTTTCAGTATGTACATTGTTGTATCTAGTATTCTCCATCTACCATGTATGTATTTGACTTAGAAACAGTGTGAGGACGATGTTGTATTATTTTGTATTCTGGTGTCGAGCTCGTTGTGAGCCGGCTGTACTTGCAGTTTATTCTATCTGTGATGTTCCCACTTGTGGATCTTGATCTTCGCTACGGCGTCGTATATTGTTTTCTTAGAGATTGATTACTTAGTTTTCTTATCATGTTTTAGTTATTGCTTTCTTTAAAACTTCTATCACTCTATACTTTCACTGGTTTGATTTCTGGGTTTTCGGTTCACTTAGTCGCGTTACGCCTGTAGACGTTACGTGGTTAAGTGCCGGTCACGGGCCAAACTTCGGGTCATGACAAAGTTGGTATCAGAGCGTAGGTTTTACCTTTCGGAGTGTAGGACGACCCTGGTATGATGGAGTAGGTAGCTGCGGCAGGGTAGCGTAGCGTGTGTATGTTCCGCGGCATACTCACGACACGGTACTCCGCCTACGCGACCTTAGGACTTGTTGATTTAAATTCCTCCTTGAGTATATACATTCTTGCGATTCGATTTCCGTATCCTTATCGAATCCTGTTGTTTCTAATAGCCAATATGCCGCCAAGGACTACGAGGGCGCAGAGAGCGGCCGCGAGGGCCGAGGTTCGAGTTGATTCATCTGAGACAAGGACTAATCCGAGTAGTACTCCTGTTGCACCAGGACAGATTGTTTCCCCTACGACAGCTCAGATCGCTAGACTAGTGGTAGAGATGCAGGGCCTTTGCCAGGCGATGAGCTCATTGATAGAGGTCGTTCGAGCGCAGCGACAGGTGGTTGCCACCCCTGTTACCCAGTTGTTCCTTGCGATCATCATGCAGTATTCCGTCCCCTACATAGCACCGGTGGAGGCAGCTCCCGTGTACGAGACACGTCTTCCAGAGACCGTGAGAATTCCGGAACGGTTGTGGAATTATACTAGTGTACCAGCCCAGAGCAGAGGCTTAGGACGAGGACAGTCGTTTGGCTTCCATCCCCAGGCAGGACGACATTCAGCGCGTAGGTGTTTACGATGCGGAAGCCTTCAACACCTCATCAGGCAGTGTTTCTTCACAGCACGTCAGGGTCGTGTTCTGAGACGTCGTGGACGCGGAGGGTTTGCATAGAGGGGTCAGGCTAGTAGAGGAGGAGTTCGGTCAGTCGCAAATGAAGGACAGGCACAAGTTTTCGCTTCGACTCATCGGGACGCGCGGGTGTCCGATGCTGCGGTTTCAGGTACTCTTTCAGTTTGTCCTTTGTTGCACACGTATTGTTTGATCCAGATCCTTGTGCTCATATGTTTCCACATACCCGTATGTATCCACACCCCTTGTGCTGAGTTTGAGTAGAGAGTCCGGTTTGCTTGGTCAACCGCTAGTTGTGACTACTCCTGCGGGAGAGTCGTTTGTTGCTAGGCACGTGTTCCGATCCTGTACCGTCCGTATCGGCGAGAGAGAGTTGCCGGTCGATTTGATCCTTCATGAGATGTTGGACTTCGACGTTCTTTTGGGCATGGATTGGTTAGCCACGTGCTATGCTTCTGTTGTCGGCCGCGAGAAGGCAGTTCGATTTTGTTTTCCCGGCAAGTCGGTTGTTGTTGTGTTGGGGGACCGTAGTGCCACCCCTCACAGTGTGATTTCTTCGGTTCGCGCTGGACAGCTTTTGCGGAAGGGATGTCAGGGATTTCTCGCATATGTTTGCGATACTAGGGCCATAGAGGTTCTTTTGGATCAGGTTCCGGTTGGTGGCGAGTTTCCTGATGTTTTCCATGGCGAGCTTCCTGGGCTACCGCCCGAGCGTGATAATTCTTTCTGCTTTGATTTGGTTCCTGGCACGGGACCTATTTCGGTACCGCTTTATTGGATGGCCCCGGTGGAATTTAGAGAGTTGAAGGGTCAGTTGCAGGATACTTTTCGAGGATCGATTTACGATCGGGCTATCATCAACTGCGGGTTCGACAGGAGGACATTCCTAGGACAGCTTTCCGCACACGTTACGGCCATTATGAGTTTTTGGTGATGTCATTTGGACTCACCAACGCGCCAACAGCATTTATGGATTTGGTGAACCGTATTTCCGGCCGTATCTTGATCTGTTCACTATGGTGGGTTTTGACGATACCTTGGTGTATTCTCGGAGTAGAGAGGAGCACGAGCAGCACCTGCGGATTACGCTGCAGACCTTGAGGGAGCATCAGCTTTTCGCCAAATTCTCCAAGTGTGCCTTCTGGCTAGACAACGTAGACTTCTTGGGGCACGTAATTACACGAGATGGTATAGGTGTCGACCCGAGGAAGATCGAGGCAGTTCGGAGTTGGCCTAGACTCACGTCAGTGATGGAGATTCGCAGCTTTCTAGGGCTGCCAGGTTATTACCGGCGATTCGTGCAGGACTTCTCTCGCATTGCTACACCTTTGACCGGGTTGACCCGGAAGGGAGTTCGCTTCGATTGGACGGAGGAGTGTGAGCACAGTTTCCAGCAGCTACGGGCTCTACTGACTACGACACCAGTGTTATCATTGCCTTCGGGATCAGACGGATTTGTGGCCTACTGCGATGCTTCACGAGTAGGGTTGGGGTGCGTTTGATGCATCATGACAGGGGGATTGCGTATGCTTCACGGCAATTAAAGAGACATGAGCAGAATTACCCTACTCATGATCTGGAGATGGCTGCAGTGGTCTTTGCACTCAAGATCTGGCGACATTATCTGTATGAAGAGTCGTGCCAGATATTCACCGACCACAAGAGCTTAAAGTACAGATTCCAGCAGCGAGACCTGAACCTTAGACAGCACCGATGGATGTAGTTAGTGAAGGACTACGATTGTGAGATCTTGCATCAACCGGGCAGGGCTAATGTAGTGGCGGATGCTTGAGTAGGAGGCCCGGGGGTAGTCTATCTTGTTTGAGCACAGTGCAGAGGCAGTCGTCGGCAGATTGGCAGATCTTAGGCGACAGCCGGGTACAGATTCGAGTTTACGCGGATCGGGGGATGAATTGCGCATGTTCGTGCACGCCCACAGTTGCTTGACTGTATACAAGAGGCACAGCACAGCGATGGCCGCTGTTCAGAGAGCAGGACACGGATAGGATAGGGCAAATTTTCCGAGTTCGTGATCGATGATCAGGGGATACTACGATTTGGAGCTAGACTGTGCGTACCAGATGCTAAGGGATTGCGGCGCGAGATTCTTGAGGATGCACATCGATCGGTATATAGTGTTCATCCCGTTTCCACCAAGACGTACTATGATTTGAAAGATGTTTACTGGTGGGACGGTATGAAGAGGGACATTGCAGATTTTGTATCGAGATGCCTGACTTGTCAGCAAGTCAAGGCTGAGCACCAGAGGCCCGCGGGAGAGCTACAGCTGTTACCCATTCCGGAGTGGAAATGGGAATAGAGTTCGATGGATTTCGTGGTGGGTCTATCCAGGACTAGTCGGGGGTATGACTCCACCTGGGTGATCGTGGATAGTTTGACGAAAGCAGCTCACTTCCTACCAGTGAAGACGACTTTCGGATTTACTCAGTATACCCAGATCTACATTGACGAGATAGTGCGACTACACGGAGTCCCGACGTGCATTGTGTCCGACAGAGGCACCCAGTTTACTAGTAGACCATGGCAGAGGCTTCAGGAGGCTTTGGGCACTCGCTTGAGTTTCAGCACGGCATTTCATCCGCAGACCGACGGACAGTCAGAGCGGACCGTTCAAACTCTCGAGGACATGCTCAGGGCCTGTGTACTAGATCTCGGAGGTAGCTGGGATCATCATTTGCCCTTGGTAGGGTTCCCCTACAACAACAGCTACCAGGAGACCATTCAGATGGCACCGTTTGAGGCTCTTTATGGGAGGAGATGCAGGTCGCCCACTTGTTGGACAGAGCTCAGTGAGGGCAGTATCTTAGGGCCACAGATCGTTGAGGAGACGACCGCGAAGATCCAGTTGATTCGCAATAGGATGAGAGCAGCCCAGAGTAGGCAGAATTCTTATGCGGACCGTCGTCGACGCAGACTTGAGTTTTCTGTTGGTGATCATGTTTTCTTGAGGGTCTCCCCAACGAAGGGCGTAATGAAGTTTGGAAAGAAGGGGAAGCTTAGTCCCAGAGATGTGGGCCCCATTGGAGGTCCTTGAGTGAATTGGTGCAGTTGCGTATCGATTAGCCCTTCCGCCCAGTTTTCCAGACGTGCATCCCGTATTTCATGTTTCGATGCCCCGCAGATATCTTCATGATCCTTCGCATGCGATTTAGCATCCGACGACCCAGCTTGAGCGCGACCTTGCCTACGCAGAGCAGCCAGTGATAATCTTAGATCGACAAGTGAAGAAATTGAGGTCGAAAGAGACATCGTCCGTCAAGTACTTTGGCGTGGCCAGAGCGGCGAGGAAGTCACTTGGGAGACCAAGAGCGAGATGAGGAAGAGGTATCCCCATCTTTCTGAAGGTGCGTATGGTTAGATTTTTAAATTCGGGGACCGAATTTCTTTAAGGGAGGTAGATTGTAACACTTTGAAATTTCCGTTTGATTGTTTTGGTGATAATTAGTAGTCTTGCATGTTTTTATTTGTGTGTGCATAGGATTAATAGTTATTATTGGTAGTGTTAGTATTGGAAATTTTCTTGTGTTGTGCACACTTGCATGCTTAGACTTTTCTTGTAACTTGTTAACCATTCTTTTGTGCATGGTTGCAAGTTTATTATTTTTCCCCATCATTTTATCAACTAAACCATTCTTTTATAAGTCAAAAATCCTAATAAAACAAGGGAGTATGGTGTTAGGTGAGGCCTTGACTTTTTTTGGGCTTTTTCTTCTCTCTTCTCTCTCTCTTCCAATCATTTTCTGCACTTCCTGCAGAAAATCAGCAGAACAAACATCTCTTTCTTCCTCTCTTCTCTTTCTTTTCATTCCTCTTTGAATCCTACACCAAAAACCCTACACAATCAACTCTTTTCTTCACTAAACCTTAGGAAAAAATGAAGTTTTTGAGGTGTTGGGGAGCTAATCTGCACAACTGAGGGTAAAGCTGAAACTTTTGGTGTCTCTAAGGTCATTTGAAGGTATAAATCCCAATCCTAGCACCCAATTTCCATAACTTGCATGTTTAGCTTAGAAATATCACGTTTTTGTACCATTTTAGTGCTTTTGAAGGGGGTTTAGTGTTAAAGTGTTAAAAATTATGTTGTGGTGGCTTGATTAGCTTGTTAATGAGTTATTAGCGTGGGATTAGACCTAGACTTGTTTCAGATTTCATCAAAATACCTTAAAGTCCCATTTTTGTGCAAAATGTGTGATTTGAACTGATAAAGGCACTGTAGGAAATCTGCTGTTACCCGAGACTTTTCAGTGTAAATCTAGATGTTACTGTAGCATGTATGGGGGGTATATAGTGCACACACCAAACCTGGGAGCCCAATTCCCAAGTGAGGCCGCCAAATATTGCATTCTGGCCGCAATTTGCGGCAAGATTGGGGAGCCATGGGTTGGGGTTTGGGGTGTAGGTCTCTGCTCGTATGTAGGTTATTTTGGTATTTATAGTTTTGCAATATCTGTCCTATATCAAAATCTGGGGTAGAATACCTATTTTCCCGTATTTTCAACCTTTCGCGACACGCGTGATACGTGTGTGTGGGTTTTGGGTTTCTGCGTATCGCGACGCGTCGGAGTGATTTCAGACACGTAACCACACGTTTTAGCGTATCGCGCACACGCGCGCTTGGTTCGCGACACGAGTTACTGGTTCGGCTTAACATGTCGCGTTTCTGTGATTTCAAGCTTACGTGTGATATATTGTGTAATTATAGGTTCGCAGGCGAGTACAGCGAACGCCGCGCAGGAGGGGAAACAGGTTGTTGGCTATACCTAGTGGAAGACTACGGTGAGTAGATTTCACATCTACGGGGATATCGCCCGCATGGCGTTCTACGTCAGGGCAGATAGGACCTTATAGTGTTCCTTATATATATATTGCATGTTCATGGTTACTAGCTAGTGCATTGCATACCTACTACACATATCACATTGATTCATTGCATTGTAGCTCATTTATATGTGACATGACTTGATACTCATATTTGATACCTATATCACATTGGATCATTGCATTGTAGCTTATCTTTATGTGACATGACTTGATATTCATACTTGACACTTATATCACATTGGATCATTGCATTGTAGCTTATCTTTATGTGACATGACTTGATATACATACTTGATGCACATATCACATCACAATTACGTGTATTATTGGCTGAGATTTCATGTGTTTTCTGGATTTGGGAACCGTGGCCTTTTCAAATAAATAATCATTTACAAACCCGGTTCCCTTGATATGATATTTGGGGCGCCGCCCCGTGTTTTCTCGGTGCTAGAGGCATGTACTGAGAGAGGGCTGACCCGGAATGACGGATGCCCGATGTATTGAGAGAGGGATGACCCGGAATGACGGATTCCCGATATATGTACTTTGATATAGGGCTGACCCGGAATGACGGATGCCCGATGTATTGAGACAGGGATGACCCAGAATGACGGATTCCCGATATATGTACTTTTATATAGGGCTGACCCGGAATGACGGATGCCCGATGTATTGAGACAGGGATGACCCGGACTGACGGATTCCCGATATATACTTTGAGAGAGGGCTGACCCGGAATGACGGATGTCCGATACAGGATGTTTTGCGTGTCGATGCTTGACACGAGTATTTATGATATTTGGGTGCCGATGTTGGGCACTCGGGATTCTCAGAGATGTACAGGATTGAGGGCCGAGGAGAGTGCCGGCGCATGAGCTAGTTTTGGGAGATCTGGGTGCATTGGGAAGCCGATTATATATGTTCCACATTGACATTCCGTGTAGATATTATATTGCCCCTGCTCAGCATTACTTTTGTACCTCATCCTGTAGATGCATTACCTGTTAGAGCATTTGTACCTCATATGGTAGTACAGGACCCTATAGAGCACTTGCATGATTATTGCACATACTGCTCATCCCATATTGATATCATCTGTTGGCATATGATAGAGTAGTGTAGTACGTACATGCTCGCGATTACCTTTATATGTTATCTCTATTCACGAGTTGGCAACTCACCCCCGTTGTGCCACAGTGTTTGCAGGTTGCCCTTCGGAGTAGTCGCGGCAGGCTGCTTTGCATCTTTTGGCACAGATACCCCCACAGTTGGTGTACTAGTTCTTTTGCTGATAGGTGGGTTTAGTGCGGTATCTGTTTATCTTTCAGTATGTACATTGTTGTATCTAGTATTCTCCATCTACCATGTATGTATTTGACTTAGAAACAGTGTGAGGACGATGTTGTATTATTTTGTATTCTGGTGTCGAGCTCGTTGTGAGCCGGCTGTACTTGCAGTTTATTCTATCTGTGATGTTCCCACTTGTGGATCTTGATCTTCGCTACGGCGTCGTATATTGTTTTCTTAGAGATTGATTACTTAGTTTTCTTATCATGTTTTAGTTATTGCTTTCTTTAAAACTTCTATCACTCTATACTTTCACTGGTTTGATTTCTGGGTTTTCGGTTCACTTAGTCGCGTTACGCCTGTAGACGTTACGTGGTTAAGTGCCGGTCACGGGCCAAACTTCGGGTCGTGACACGTAGTATCTCTCAGGCGGATGAGATGGCCTACTACTCCTGCGGAGGAGTGCGGCAATGTCCTGTTCTTCTGGAACTTCTGGTACTGCCAAGCTTTCAGTAGTAGCGTGTGGTTCTAGAATTTCTTCCAGTTCTATTGCGCTCCCACTTGTTTCCTTTTCTAAAAACTGCTGTTCTAGAAAATGGGCATTACGAGAAACAAAAACCTTTTGTTCCTCTGCGTAATAGAAAAAATACACCTCGGGGTTCTTTGGATATCCCACAAATTTACACTGTACTGAGCGTGCCTCGAGTTTGTCCACATGCTGCTTTTTAACAAAAGCTAGACATCCTCATATCTTGAGATACTAATGATAGGGTTTCTTCCCACTCTACATTTGATATGGTGTGGTAGGCACAGTCTTGGTAGAGACTCTGTTCAAAAGATATGCAGCTAATTCTAGTGCATAACCCCAGAAAGATTGCGGTAACTCAGCATTACTCATCATGGAATGCACCATATCCAATAGGGTTCAGTTCCGTCTCTCCGATACACCGTTGTGTTGTGGAGTGAATGAAGGAGTAAGCTGAGAGAGAATTACTTTCTCTTTTAGGTAGTCCAGGAACTCCGCACTTAAGTATTCACCACCTCGATCAGATCTCAATGTCTTGATACTTTTGCCGGTTTGGTTTTCCACTTCATTCTTATATTCTCGGAATTTCTCAAAGGCCTCGGATTAATTTTTTATTAAGAAAATGAATCCATACCTGGAGAAATCATCCGTAAAAGTAATGAAATATGAAAAACCGCTTCTTGCATGTATGGACATTGGACCACATACATCGCTGTGTATGAGTCCCAAGAGCTCGTTCGCTCTTACTCCATGTCCAGTGAATGGAGTCTTTGTCATCTTTCCTTTGAGACATGATTGACAAGTAGCATAAGATTGATATTCGAACGGATCCAAGTATCCTTCTTTATGTAACTTAGTTAACCTTGTCTTATTGATGTGACCTAGTCTACAGTGCCATAAGAAAGCCTGATTTATATTTGGAGACTTTCTTTTTAGTGTGTTCTGGACATTGAAAATCTGCAATTGGTTTAACACGTATATACCGTTATCTAGTGTACCGGACCCAATCAAACCATGATTAATGTGGATGTTAACAACATCGTTTACAAACGTGAAATTGTAACCTTCTTTTGATAACAACAATATTGATATGATATTACACGTTAAAGTAGGTACACAAAAAAAGTTGCGTAAAACAAAAATATGTCTACTCGTCAATCCAAGGTGATAATCCCCTACGGACACAGCATCTACGCTCGCTCCGTTCGCAACTTTCAGGGTCATATCACCAGTCTTCGGCACTCTACGGCTTCTCAGTGCCTGCAATGAATTGCATGTATGAGATACTGATCCGGTATCCAATACCTAGGAAGGAGAGTTGATTGACTGACAATTTTCAATTACAAACACACCTGAAGCCGAAGCCACAACTTGCCTCGGGTCCTGGTTCTTGGCAATCCAAGCTTTGCAATCCTTCTTCCAATGGCCTTTCCTACGACAGCGGAAGCACTCGTCCTTTGCTACTACCGACACCGCAACCTTTGCCTTTCCCTTGACTCCTACCTTACAAACACCACCTCTCGATTTGGTAGCGGCCTTCTTCTTCCTTCCTTTGGCCCTTGCCTTGGATCTGGAAGAGGAAGCACCATGAAAAAACATAGTGGGTGTTTCCCTTGCTTTCTGCAAGGTGCCCTCAGCACTCCTCAACATGTTAAGGAGTTCTGGAAGTTCAACTTCT
Source organism: Agapanthus africanus (assembly GCA_030015575.1). Classification (NCBI taxonomy): domain Eukaryota; kingdom Viridiplantae; phylum Streptophyta; class Magnoliopsida; order Asparagales; family Amaryllidaceae; genus Agapanthus; species Agapanthus africanus. Next base: position 391,448,582 of record CM057337.1, on the reverse strand, counting down.
TTACCTTGAATATTGAAATTCAAGATAAATTGGGCGTAGGTGGATGGAAGGGACTCGAGAACCAAGTCTGTATACAGCTCGTTCTGTAATGTTCTCCCGAGGTCTGCGAGCTCCTCAATATAGCCAATCATCTTAAGGACATGTTCCCCTACAGATGATCTTACGGCCAGCCTCGACTGAAACAAGTTCTTCAAGGTCTCGTATCTAGCTATACGAGATTGCTCTCCATACAGTTCCTTGGTGTAGAGAAATATGGATTCAAGATCCATATTCTCGTGCTTCCTCTGATGCTCATTATCCATAGAGGTAAGCACGATGCATTTGGCCTTCGCTCAGTCAATCTCCCAGGTCTTGCGGATTTCCTTATCCGCGACACTGGATTCTGGACCTGAGATGGCAGGGGCTTTAGTAGTAAGGATATACCCCAATTTGTCATAGGTGATTGCCATCTTGACATTCCGGAACCAATCTTTATAGTTTGGCCCAGTCAAAAGATTTTTATCTAATAATAACTTATGACCCGTCATGTTCTGTCGCTGTAATTAGGAGAAAGAGAAGAAACACTTTAGCATGATGCTCTTGCATGTTTAGAGTGGTTTTTAGTTTATCTAAACAGGATATCTCCCACTGTTTCTCGAATCCTTCCTCAAACCATAAAAGAAGAACTAGCCACGACTATTCTCACCGTACAATACTTGCTTAACCGTTCATCCAGGCCGGTGTCGGTACTTCGAGAGAGGTTTTATGACACTTTCGTGAAGTTCCTTAATTCAATAACCTCTTTTCCCTGGGGGCGAGCCCCGCTGACACCTTTCTCGACACCTACTTGGTTTATAACATTGATCATTGAGTGAAAGAATCTCCCGATGAGTAGCATATACTCACAGTAGGATCGGGATCCAAATATCATCGTGTGATAAAGCTGAAGGAATCCTACCAAAATTATCACACTCCAAATGGTATGCAACTCTAGCAAGTTTCAGTTTCTTTATAAACTCCCGATATGGATTTTTGCCCCATGCTCTTATGACCTTGACATTAGCCAAAATATCATAAGTCACATATCAAGTTCTACCCATCATTATATTTGAACCCACCCGTACATACCCCTGACATTGGCCAAATGGCAGTACGACTGTCCCAAACCAACTCATCTATCTATGCAACATATGAATACCTAGCAGCTACCAAACACTATGCCTTGGCGTTGGTCAAAATACATAGCTTGAATACTACTGAATAACCAAATGAAATGACGGAGGGTTACGAATGGTTTTGGCGAAACCGTGAACGTAGTGAACTTGATATGATCTAAGGAACCTGATAGCTTTTAAAAGGAGTGGTTTAAGCTCCGCAATTAAAAAATCTTCTGTTTTAAAATAACCGAGTGGTTTCTTTTAAACTGCTCCAACGATTCAACTTTGGTTTATTTTCTTTGCATTAATATAATGCGTACGATCAATTAACCTATCATTGCAGAAAACAACGAAAATACAACGTCGCTTATGCCATCCGCATTCGCCACTGGGCCCCGTCATTCACCCGTTAGGTTACTTAACTAACGACAGAGCGGGGGCTGGGCTAGTGCGGATGCAAAACATAAGCAACGCCTACTAGATATCATATATAGATATTGTACATTCGTCAGACACAATAATAGGCATTCCAGATCACAGATGAACATATTGGATATTTTAGGAATCCGCATTTCCTTTGAGCCTGCAATGAAAGACGGAATACATAGTCGTGATGAATAGCCAACCCCACCCTAGACCCCTACGGGTACGGAAAACTAACCGTCAAGTACCCGAAGTGAAGCGGTCTACCTCAACGACATGAGTAGGCCATTAAGCACTTCAAAGTACCTGGTAGTTTGTGCACCCCATCTTGGGTCTATCCTAGGAGCAGAAAACAGTAAATGAAATAATACAACGGTGGCTACAACCTCAACCCGGATGTGCCCCGCAAAAGAATATTACAACAAATTATAATTTACATTTGAATGAAAGAAACACTCGTCTCATATCCCTGGCTATCTATTCACGACAGTCCAACAAGTTCATATCCACAAACATAAAGTAACCATTACAGAAATGTGCAACCCCCTGCTAAGCGACATACTAGCAATTAGGGGAGGTTTACGAACACATTAATCACAACACAGATATAATCCAGTTAGCCAAAGTTCTAAGAATTTAGATCAAGCAACACATATGAATCTAGTTTGAATAATTCTCCGTGCACATAAAACATGAGCAGAAACAAAATATCCCAGAAAACCCAACATCAACACAGAAGAATAACTGAGCAAATTTGGGTTGACTCGGTGTCAAATCGGCCGCGGATCCGCGGTGGATCGCTTGGATCGGCCGTGGTTCCGTGGTGGTTTGGAAGAGTCACGATCCCAAATTACTTCACAATTCTTAAAAAACCCTGCTTGTATTTTTAATGGTCCCTGAAAAATTTTTAGACCCCAATTTAAAATCGGCAGAAACTTGGTGAAAATGTCGGCTTTTCGGGATTAAATTGCGATCGAATTTCTAAAGACTTTGCTAACATGTTAGTTACGCTTTAACTAGGCTCTGATACCACTGTAAGTCAACGTCACACACCCCACAAGATGCGGGGAGGCGGAATAGGTAAAACAATCATTTTGTTCAAAGTAACATCGACTATCAAACGGATCTTTGCGAAACCCTAACTAACAAACTATCTAGATGTAGTTAACTACTATGATAGATGATTATACCTCAAGATACTAGTCCTTCTTATTCTTGTTGTTCACCTTTTCGTCGGCCTCCTCGATATAATAGAAGATCCACCCGAGAGTTCCATCTTCAGCCTTTAACCTATAACTTGAGGTAACTAAGTGGCTAGGATTACTAATCCTAGTGACCTAGAGGATATAGAGATAAATTAAGGATCTATTAGTCTTGTTAACCCTAGGATTCTCAACACATGAGAGGATTAAGGTTAGGATGAAGAAGATGAGAGCTTGAGGAGAGAGAAATGTTTTGTTATTATAAAATGAATCTTGACACATTTGGATAATATGAAGCATGAAAATATATCTCATCAAATATCTAGCAACCATGCTTCATTTAATACTTGAGATGAATCATCTCATGAGTCATGGTTCATTTAATGATAATTACACCTCATCTCCTCCACCTCATTAAGCTTAATTCATAAATGAATTAAAACATAACGAGTCACCTTTCTTCTAGAAGCTTCTCGAGTAATTACGAGAATGCCCCTCCAATCCGTATTTACGAAAGACACGGATATACTGAGACTGCATAAATCCAATAATCCAATACTAGAATCTGGCTTAAACTAAAGCCTGCTAGTATAATCTGTCCGGACATCATACGTGCATAAGTACACGTATATGTCCGAACCCTGTCGTAAAACCATACGACCTCTATATCGTTTCGCCTGAAGCAGGGAAACCCTCTGTGTGGGACTCTAAAGACTCGACACTACGCTGGAAGTGGGTTTAACCACAGGCCGCAAGCGGTACTAGTTGTACGTAACGGTCCCCAGGTAGATGTCGATAAGAAGGCCGATGAGGAAACCCATTCGAACTCCTACTGTGCCTGATGTGACAATCTCCGTACAGTCTGGTCTGTTCGTCTAAGACTATCGCATATCGGGCCTAGGGGCGGCAAGCGTCAGTCCCCTAAAAGCGGCATAAGTCATGTCGGAGTGAAGCCCATCACATCTTGAGAAGCTACTGGAATACCTACCAGTAAATCTCACTTGCCCTGGCCACGGACCTTACGTAATGGCTCTCCAAACACAGCGCAATATCAACCCCTAACACCGGGAGAGACGAATCCTATCTTACCGCCACTGCCTCCAAGTGCTTCGGGACTGCACCCAACTGCTACCTGTTTGCACGACTCAATCGAGCCGTGGTAGGGTAGCAATCTAAGAACAATGGGAACACACTCGAGGCGAAGCAGCAGTGTCAAGTCTACGGACTATGCTGTACTCAGGTCACCTGGGAACTGTTAACTGACGACGGGTATAATACCAGCCAACAGTTCCCTGCGAGTCCTGTCCGGTGTACCAAAAACCCAACAAGCACCTGTATACTATCTCTAGTACAACGTACTAATAGCTGTGGGATAGACCATTTCTCCTGCTGGGACGAGAAGCGTATACATTTGTCTACTCCGGAGTATCGATGCCCTGTCTTGATAATCCTACGACTAGGGACCTAAAAAAGGATGTGCTTGTAGACTACCTAGCCCCCACTAGTGTGACTGCCATCATAACGCTGGTAGTCAAGCAAGATCATATGGGCTCTATCAATATGTATTCGTGATATGCTAAAAGAAACATATACACATATCAAGATAGATATAAATCAAGTAGCATACTACTATGTTGAGCAAGACTGTTAATACAACTGTGAATATCCCAAGCTTCCATTAAGTAATGTACAAGCTAGTATGATACAATTATAGCCCCTAGGGCATATACACTAACAGGCGATTCCCCGTAGATGTTAAATCTACCATCGTCGATCTCGAGCTAGGTAAATCCAATCACCTGCTTCCCTTTCTTCGCAGCGTTCGAAGTCCCCGCCAGCGATCCTATTAACACAAAACATAACAAGTGCAAATCTCAGAATTCGACCAATATCACCTTTAAACTACGTTTGACCGACGCACCAACTCCAATCCAATTCCCAAGTGTTCGTCTAGTGGCAAACGTGTGTAGCGACATTATGAAACCAACCCGAGTGCAGCAGCTACACAAGATCATAAACTATGTCGAATAACGTAACGCGCGTAGTCAAAACACTAGATTATAGCAAAGTGATCCCAGATTTTGTATACGGTCAAAACCTTAAAATCAAGCAGTACCAAATGAAGGGTTACTAAGCACTGTCACAAGGTTCTACAAGGCATCAAACATGCCAAAATCAATTTTTTCATGTGCCGAACAACCCTAACCAAGATCTTAGACTTGAGATAGGGCGAAACAAAGCATGTAAACAACTTTACATCTAAGAGTTAGGGATTACAACCTTTGTAGTCCGTTCCTTCACTTCTAAAGCTCCGTGTTGAGGTCCCTTCGCTGCGATCATCGAGTACCCGGACTCTAGAGAGGCTCCATGAAGAGAAAGATGCAGGCTTGCTTCCGATCTTCAATAACAAAGATGATCTACCATGAAGAAACACAAACCCAAGCTCTTGATTTGCTAATCAAGTATTAGCAAAGCAAGCACCCTAATCTAAGTGGCTAGAATAGATGAGGATGATGAAGTAGGAATTTAGCTCTCATTTGTTTTCTTTATCTCACTCAATTTCATCACTTCTTAAAAAGCTAGAAAGCTTTTTCAAGAGAGAAGAAGGAAGAAGAAGAACAAAACCATTTGTGATGAATAATGAAAACTAGTGTGAGGTTAGAAATGCAACCATGGGTTAAGAATAACGACTTAACCCTTGTAGAGATTTTACCATAGTAAAGGGTTTGGGTTTGGTTAAGAAATATCAACCAAAATATCTTTACAAAATATATTTGCTTAAAAACAAAAACAAAGCTTCTAGAAGCTGCAAGAAAGCTTAACCCTAATCCAAACCCTAACCATGTTTAATCTCCACAAAACATGTTGCATTTGTAACCTTAACTTGTTACAATATTATATATCACATATACAATATTTATTGTAACAAAATAATATAATACAATTAACATATATCACATATATATCAATGTATTACTCGAGTGAGAAAAAGAATCTTTAAGTGAGCTTATATTAGTTAATGGAATTTAATTTATCAAATATATAATTATAAATTAAATTATCAAATCAACACTTGACCCGATAATCCAGCTATTTCACAAATAATCGACTATATAATCTGTATCAGTTCATCGAATCAACACTTGATCCGATGACCCGGCTATATCACATATACCAGGCTGATATCTCATATCGCGAGAATCTAATACGGTATCACATACACGTATTGTTCTCGGTCCCGCACATATCACATATATGCTCCTACTCCATTTTGCCTGAGCCGGGAAACCTCTGTGTAGGACTCTAATGAATTGTCAATACGCCGGCAGTAAGTGATGATCATATCAAACACCCACAAGATGCAAGTGGTCAGCTAAACGTAACAGCCACCCAGGTATTGAGCAATCAGAAGATCAACAAGCAAGCCTGTACATTCTCCCATGAATCCAACCAGTAACACTCCCGTACAGCCCGGTCTCTTCGTCTGATATGTCGCATATCTCGCCTAGGGGTGGTAAACGTCAGACCCCAGTAACTTAATAAGTCATGTCGATATGAGGTCCATAACAGTTCGAGAAACTACTAATAACACTTACCAGTAAATCTCAGCAACCCTGGCCAGGGATTTCCAGTTATAGCCAATCCAACGCTGCGCAACATCAACTCCCTATTCCGGGAGAGACGAAACCCCTCCTATCGCTCATTGCCTCCATGTGATTCGGGACTGTACCCAAAAGCCACCGTTTGCATGCCTTCTTGGGCGTGGTATGATGGAAATCAAAGCACAGTGGGAATCACACAAGACTCTATGACGATCTCGGGTCTACAGACTAACCTGTATCAGTGTCACCAGAGAACTGCCATCTGACGTGATGTATAATACCATCTGGGAGTTCTCGGCGAGTCCGTCCAGTGTACCCAGTCTCCACTGAGCACCCGTATACCTTCTCTGATGTCAAACACCAATGGATATGGGATCATCCATCGCCCATCATATGGGTCAAGAAGCGCATACGCTAGTCTACTCTGGAGTATCGATGCCTTGTCTCAGTACTCCCACGACTAGGAACAATTGAAAGATGTACTTAGCGACTACACTGTCCCCACTAGTATGATCTGCATCATAGTCGTGGTAGTCAAGTACTCATCCTAAGAGCTTTATCAACATGTAACATAGAGACAATCAGAGCACATGTTAAGATAAAGAGCAACCAGATAGCATACTATCATGTCGAGCAAGAATGTCCTCCCTATATATGTCCAAGCATCCACTACAATATACATCGTATGTACAGTAATGGCCTCTAGGGCATATATATCACTGACAATCTCCCACTTGCACTAGGGCCATCTGTTGTGGTATCGCATACCCAACAATCAGCTGTGGTCGAAGTACCTCATACTCAACCATCCCATAAAAGTCTCTACTGGGAAATAGGCCTTTGTGAGTGGATCTGCGCTGTTGTGCTCTGTGTCTACTCTCCTAACCTCGATCTCCCTGGAGATCAACCATCTCTATGATCAGGCGATACTGCCTAAGAATATGTCTGGATCTCTGATGGGACGGGGGTTCCTAGACATAAGCCACAACTCCATTGTCACACAATGGCAGGAACGAAATTCATCTCATGAACTTAAATATATCCAGACTGCCTATTTGGTAGCATCCTTGGTAACGATGTATGTTGCCTTTAATCTTCTAGTATGTCACGGTATCTATCTTGGAACTCTTCCAACATACCGTCCCTCCACTAAGGGTAAACACAATGCCTGCGACTGATATTCAGTCGTCCTTATCACCTTGGAACCTTTCCAGTGATTCTCCTCAGGATCGATTGATACCATCTCACTACAACTAGTGAGAATCCTAACATCCAGCTAGATTTATCCCATAGATCCATAACCCAGGATTTAGGAGGTATCATCTTGATCCTATATAGAGAATCTTTGTGATAAGAGGAGATTGACCGAGCGTAACATAGGAAACTCCTTCCCTATCAAGAGTATGTCATCCACGTACTATACGAGAATCACCACCATGCTCTCTACTACTTTTTTGTATATACAATCTTCATCTACCATTTTGATGAAGTCAAACTCTTTGACCACCATCAAAACAGACATTCCTACTTCGCGATGCCTGATTTATCGCATAAAACAAGTTGCACACATTTCCGCTGCTCCCACTGTCTACGAAGCCCTCTGGCTGTGTACTTATAGACGCTCTCTTCTAAATCATCATTTAGAAAAGCAGTCATGATACCTAACCGCCAAATATCGTAGACATGGTATGTAGCAGTGGCAAGTAGGATCTGGATGGACTTAAGCATAGCTTTGAAAGTCTCAACTCTTCCATGTACACCAAGTAATCTTCTCAAGATATACTTGCTCCTGATGGGGATTTAATCCTTTTGATAAAGAAACCAAAGTCCATACTTTGTTGGTGTATAAGGATTTCATCTCAGATCGCAAAGCATCCAGCCATTCTCATAGAGTCACCACTCCTGATGGCCTGCTCGAAACTAGTTGGGTCATCATATCATGATGCAATCCTCTCTCACACTGTCATAGAGAAACCGAAGTATCTCTCAGGTGGATGAGGTACCCTACCAGATCGGCGGAGAGGCTGAGGTTCGTTGGAAACTATTGAATCCTCCGGGTTTACCAAATCATCGGCTGAAGTTTGTATAGCTGGAACTACTTCCAGTTCTACTTTATGACCACTAATTTCTTCATAAGAAATTCCCTTTTTCTCAAAAAGTGGTATGCCGAGAAATAAAACATCTTTTGTTCCTCGGTGTGGCAGAAGATATTCCCTTGCGAATGCTTGGGATATCTAACAAACTTCCACAGAACAGACCTTGCCTCGAGCTTGCCCGGATTTTTCTTTTGACATAGACCGGACAACCCCAAATCTTAACTTCTTTAAGTGATGGGCTCTTCCCATACCATATCACATATGGAGTAGTAGGCATCTGATTTGGTTGGAACCCTATTCAATAGGTATGCAACTTCTCAAGTGCATAACCCCAAAAGAAAATAGGCTACTAAGTAGTACTCATCATAGAGCACACCATATCACATAGGGTGTGATTGCTCCGTCCCGATACCCCAACGTGCTGTGGTGTATACAGAGAAGTAATGCTGAGAAAGAATATCATTCTCCATTAGAATAGTCCAGAAATTCCGTGCTCAAGTATTCTCCTCCTTGATCATATCAAAGGACATAATACTTATACCCGTTTTTGGTTCTCTACTTTTGACTTATATTCTGTGATTATCTTAAAATTTTCGGACTTGTGTTTCCACAGGAACTTATGTCTGAATCTTGAGAGATCATCAGTGAATGTAATGAAATACAAAGAACCGGTCCTGGCATATGTAGACAGGGGACTTTCATACATCAGCATGTATCAATCCCAAGAGTTCACTAACTCTTTCTCTGTTTTTAATAAACGGAGCTGTGGTCATCTTATCTTTGTGACATGACTGGCAAGTTCTACAAGATGTAAATCCAAACTAATTTAAATATGCATCTTTATGTAACTTCATATAGTCGGGTCGCATTGATATGACCTAGTCTACAATGTCTCAAGAAGGATTTGTTCATTTCTGAACTCTTCCACGTGTGTGTGTTCTGTACATTAAGAACTGTAGTTTGATTTAGAATGTTTATAATTTTAGATAACGTGCCTCAACCGATCAACTCTTGATATAGAAAATGTTCAAAACATTATCCAACAATACAAAATTATATCCTTCTTTACTAATAAAGAGATTGATATGATGTTGTATATCAGGTTCGGTATCTAAGAACATTCGTTCAGAATCAATGTATTCTGGTAATACAGGGTGATAACAGCCAACAGACTTGGTTGCAACACTTGCATCATTTCCAACTCTTGAAACTTATCACCCGTTCTCAGTTCTCTACTTATCTATAGCCCATGTAACAAATTACATTTGCGGGATCCTGATCCGGTATCTCATACCCAGGACGTAAAGGATACTGAGAAACGGTTCTCGGTAATGAACATACCCGAAGATTATGCATCAACATGCACTTTCTTCGTTTGGACGGCACGGGAATTCTGGTAATCCCCTATTTCCTGCTCTGTCTTATAACAATTATAAGTTGGAGCGGAACCAACATTCCTTAGCGAAGTATAACAAGCGGGTTCGGTTAATACATCCGTATTATTATCTTGATTAAGGTGTGACATAGTCGCAACCTGGAGAGAGATAGAAGAAAACACTCAGCGTATGCTCTTGCAATATTAGATTGGTTATTAATATATCTAATCAGGATGTCTCCCACTGTTTTACTCAAATCTTCCTTCAAACCCTAAAAGGAATGACTAGCCAAGATTAATTACACTCTACAAGTTCGCCAATCTTTCGTCCAAGCCAGTGCCGGTACTTTGAGGGAGGTTCCCCGTGCTTTCGCACAGACCTAATTAAAGTAAATCTCGTTTTCCCAGGGGCATAACCCTGTTCATCACAGAATACTGCATTTTATACCGCCCATTCTTACGCTCGGTTGTTTATAGGTAGGTGCTTTTAATCCATGTTTGTTACATGTTTACAGAGTACAGGTTTTCAGTCCAAATATTGCAAATCAAGACAAAATCTCCACAGTTACACCAAATACAGAACATCTGTCACAGCAGATAAAAGCCGGGTTCCGGTCATCCATATCCGTCCAGTGCCGAGTACCAGTTCCAGAGACAAGACATATGATAGTGGTCATTCGTGTCTCGGACAAGCACAGAGCACGAGGGGGGCAGCACAAGAATCAATGGGTGCGCGGAGCTCAAGAGAGATAAAGTCAAAAAGTGAAGAAAAGATAGCAATCTTGGACTAGGAATTCTGAAGATATTCTGGAAATATTATCAGAAAATACATGTACCAGACAACAGGGGACAGCAGACCAGGGAAGTACCAAGTTGCCCACACCCTAACCCTACTGTAGGGGCGCAGATCCGCGGCTAATAGGGGGTATAGGCGGCGGATCCGCGGCCGTACAGGCGCTTCAGGGCATGGGCTTTGGGGGGTAGGATGGTCTTTTCACATGGGTCCAGTTTGTTGCCCTAGATCTTCAACTCCCTGCCTATAAATACAGCAGATTTGAGCTAAGCCAAGGGTCCAATTTTGTGTCCACTCTTTTGTAGTCTTTTGTATAGTTCTTCTTCTTCTTCTTCATTCTTTCTCCATTAAAATTGTAGTGAGAGCTTTTTGAGTGGAAGATTAATGAAGATGAGGCTTTTGTATCATTCTCTTTTATTCTTTCTTCCCCTTGAGATTCTTGCTTTCTCTTGATCATTCAACCTCTTCATTGAGCTTGAATGGTTAAGGGTTAGTTATTGATCTCAAGGGTCGTATTTTCTTATGGAATTAGCACTTCAATTCACATGCGTTCTCTACCCTTCTCTTGATCTTGCAACCTCTTGATTGAGCTTGCAAGTTTAAGGGTTGGCTATTGATCTCATGCTTGTTTTGAGTTCTACTTTCTTGTTCTTTTTATTGCTTTTTATTACTTGCAATTTATTTCCATGCACTTTAATTACTTGCAATTTATATTCATGCACTTAATTACTTGTATTCTTTTCTTTGTTCTTTTCTTTTTGTTCTCTTTTGTTCATTTTGTGAATGTTGTAATTATTGTTGTTGTTAAGAATCCATATGATATTGTAAGTAAACATTTCTTTGCTCTTTTCCTTTTCCCGTTATTTTCCATTGAACTCCGCCCAAACCATACGCAAGCGCTCCGTTAGGCACCGTACCCTGACAAGGTAACGGTGACTCCTAACCGCGACCGGTTGCGTTCGGTTTGGCCGGAGGCGAAAGCAAGAGACAAGAACGGAAGGACAAGGGTAAATAAGCCGGATTCCACGAATACCGCGCTTAAATCCCCTAATCCACGTTGTTGCCGATTGCTCGAGCTTCAATTGGTCAAGACTCGGCTCAAAGGTTTTGAGTACGGATTTCTTTAGCTTACAATCTCGTATTTTCTTCTTAACAACTTTATACTTGCAAATAAACACATAGGTTAGATCAAACAAACATACAGATTCTTTATTGACTCGTCTAAGACAAGAAGGTAAGATACCACCATCTCCCTGTGGACCGACCCGTGCTCAACCGGCTAGCTGCATAGCGACACCGTCCTGATCGCGGTTACACTTTAATTCTTTGAACATCCGACACGCCAAAAGCGTGCGATCAAACCCCGTCGACACCTTTCTAGATATCTACTTGATCGGATAATTGTAATGCGTAAAACTCTCCCAGAAGTAACTCTTACTCGCAGTGGGTATCGGGATCCAACTATCTCATAGAAGGTATGCAATCTCATTGCAAATTTCAACACTTGAAATTCCCGATATTTCTTTTACCCCTAGCGTGCTATGACCTTGACGCATGCCAAACAACCCATAGTCCGCTAGTCAAGTTCAACCCGTGTTTTTCCTGATTGAAAACCCACCCGTACGACCCTTGACGCATGCCAAACAACGCCGTACGAATATCCTAATCCAATCGCATCGTATGCTAGCAGATAATCACTAGTTAGCTACCTTACACTACGCCTTGATGAATGCCAAACTACCGCAGCACGAATACTAAGTAGTACTTATCTGAAATGAAGGAGGGCTACGACAGGTTTGTAAGAAAACCCTTTGCGTAATGAACTTGATATCGTTGTAGAATCGAGTGATTTTAAATGGAATGTTTTTGATGCCTTTTCTAGTTTTGCTAAAGAAGTCACTCCCGGTGAAGAGATCTCGGCTCTTTCCTCATCGAATAAGGTGCAGGATATTTCACAAATATCACTATGGAAAGCAAAAACTATAAAAACAATCAAAAGACAAACCGAGTGTGTAGCATATGTTAGTTTCGTTAAAGAGGTCACTCCCGGTGAAGGGATCTCGGATCTTTCCTTATCGAATAAGGTGCTGGATATTCTACAAGGAATACCGCTATGCAAAGCAAGAACTACAGCTACCAGTTTTTATACAAGTTTCTACAACATCTTTAGGTTTCTTTTATTTCATTAATCTCATTAATGAAGTCCCATTTTATTATGCTTCACAAGCATCACATTTGAAACGAAATCAACAATATACAATATATATCTCATATATATAATATAAACATTCCTCTCAGGAAGTATTATGATCTCATCACAGAATATTGCAGTAGAAGATAACATATGAAATTTTGGATATACTAGGATTTCCGTGTTTTATGCGAGCCTGTATAAAACGCGGATTCCACGGTCGCGATGAATAGACAAACCCACATCCCTAGACCCCTACGAGAGCGGCAAGCAACACTGCTAATTCTGGGGTTAGGAGACCCGGTCTCGACTACTCGAGATGGTCACCCACTGGACCCTAGAACCCGGTTACTTATGCTCCCCGCCTTGGGTCTACCTAATGCGGAAAAGTAAATAATATACAATGGTGACATCATCCTCAACCTGGAAGAGCCCCAATAAAAGAATATTACATATAATGAAATTTACATGAATGAAAATAAAAAACCTCATCTCATATGAAACTCCCGGCTATTCAAAACACGACGATCCAATATAACATATCACAGCAACACATAACATCACATGTCATCAACGTAAGTAAATATGCGTATCCCAATTGTCGTTGATGTATAGCAACGAAACCGGTGATGCACCACACATTACACTTACGGTCGCAGAAAAGAAAGTGTAAAACTACAACAGTTGGAATCCGCAACCTGCTTAGACATCTCTTGCCTAACCAAATGAATTCCTTAGAGATCGCATGCCTAACAATTATAAACCCCATATTTTAGCCTCGACCTCGAAAACAATTTTCAATATCTAGTCGGCCAATTCAACAAATCCTGATCGAATGCTCGTCGCAAACTTTAGTAGACGACCACACCCCCGGATGCCGTTGACGAAGTGCACTAAGGCACACCGCTGCCGTGAGCACCCGAACGGATGCTTTTGGCGACAGGGTTCTCCTACAGTCACTTGGTCGGGGCTATGGGGTGTGGCTATCTATTAAGTTTACCTGACGAGTATCCGCGTACGATACGTGATTGCGACGGACTTTTGATCACATCAAAATCCCGTGGCAACTGATCAAATGAGACTAAACTGCTAGATTTATAACATTCAAATTAGTTATCTCATAACTACTTGTGGATTCCAAATATTGTATCACATTCTAGATAAATAGACAATGTTAAACTTTCCGATTGAATAAACAAACACGCAAGATTTCCCAAATAGCTCAACGGTTGAGCGAAGTTCAAAAAGTATCCATCACATGCCACAGTACCAATGGTCCAGCCGTAGAAGGGTCAAACCAACGCCTCACATGTGGCAACGCCGTACTGCCCCAAACCCTAAGGTTCGTTTTCTTCTTGAAGGTCCACCGCGTTACTTGCACGACTTAGAACGTTCTTTAACTAAGGAAAAATCCAACACTTGGAAATTTACCGGTAGGGGAAAAAGTGAGTTATTGATATCCCTTCGAAGTTTTTAACACGTTCTAAATTACCCGGAAAAACGTAAACGAAGTTAAACTTTCCAATCGAATCAACGAATACAAAAGATCTCCAGAAAACTCAACACTTAAGTATAATTAAAAATTCCCAGAAGCATGTAGAAACACCTATGGATGTTGCTGTGGAAAAACCAACCCTAATACCCAATTATGGCCGCGGAACCGCCGCGCAAGGCATGGTATTGCCGCGGTTCCGCGGCGGCTTGAGGGGTTTATGGGTTCGTTTTTCACAGTAGTCCTTAGAATCCCTGCTTAATTTTCTGAGTATTTTTAATACAGAAAAAATCAACATTTTAAAAAATTTCCAGAGAGGGGGTGTATTGCGATGTTTCGGGGTTCGATCGGACTTTAAACTACATCTACACTTCGCCTAAAGCTCTAGCTTGGCTCTGATACCACTGTAGGGTTACTAGGCACTGTCATAAGGTTCTACAAGGCATCAACCATGCCAAAATCAAATTTTTCATGTGCCGAACAACCCTAACCAAGATCTTAGACTAGAGATAGGGCAAAATAAAGCATGTAAACAACTTTACATCTCGGAGTTAGGGATTACAACCTTTGTAGTCCGTTCCTTCACTTCTAAAGCTCCGTGTTGAGGTCCCTTCACTGCGATCATCGAGTACCCGGACTCTAGAGAGGGTCCATGAAGAGAAATATGCAAGCTTGCTTCCGATCTTCAATAACAAAGATGATCTACCTTGAAGAAACTCAAACCCAAGCTCTTGATTTGCTAATCAAGTATTAGCAAAGCAAACACCCTAATCTAAGTGGCTAGAATAGATGAGGATGATGAAGTAGGAATTTAGCTCTCATTTGTTTTCTTTATCTCACTCATTTTCATCACTTCATAAAAAGCTAGAAAGCTTTTTCAAGAGAGAAGAAGGAAGAAGAAGAACAAAACCATTTGTGATGAATAATGAGAACTAGTGTGAGGTTAGAAATGCAACCATGGGTTAAGAATAATGACTTAATCCTTGTAGAGATTTTACCATGGTAAAGGGTTTGGGTTTGGTTAAGAAATATCAACCAAAATATTTTTACAAAATATCATTGCTTAAAAGCAAAAACAAAGCTTCTAGAAGCTTCAAGAAAGCTTAACCCTAATCCAAACCCTAACCATGTTTACACTCCAAAAAACATGTTGCATTTGTAATCTTAACTTGTTACAATATTATATATCACATATACAATATTTATTGTAACAAAATAAAATAATACAATTAACATATATCACATATATATCAATGTATTACCCGAGTGAGAAAAAGAATCTTTAAGTGATCTTATATTAGTTAATGTAATTTAATATACCAAATATATAATTAAACATTAAATTATTGAATCAACACTTGACCCGATAATCCGGCTATTTCACAAATAACCGACTAATATAATCTGTATTAGTTCATCGAATCAACACTTGATCCGATGACCGGCTATATCACTTATACCCGGCCGATATCTCATATCGCGAGAATCTAATACGGTATCACATGCACGTATTGTTCTCGGTCCCGCACATATCACATATGTGCTCCTACTCCGTTTTGCCTGAGCCAGGAAACCTCTGTGTAGAACTCTAAAGAATCGTCAATAC
Organism: Agapanthus africanus; assembly: GCA_030015575.1. Taxonomy (NCBI): domain Eukaryota; kingdom Viridiplantae; phylum Streptophyta; class Magnoliopsida; order Asparagales; family Amaryllidaceae; genus Agapanthus; species Agapanthus africanus. The sequence continues at coordinate 391,432,666 of CM057337.1, read as the reverse complement.
ACCGGCAGTAGGTGATGATCATATCAAACACCCACAAGCTGCAAGCGGTCAGCTAAACGTAACAGCCATCCAGGTATTGAGCAATTAGAAGATCAACAAGCAAGCCTGTACATTCTCCCATGAATCCAACCAGTAACACTCCCGTACAGTCCGGTCTCTTCGTCTGATATGTTGCATATCTCTCCTTGGGGTGGTAAATGTCAGACTCCTGTAGCTTGATAAGTCGTGTCGATATGAGGTCTATAACAGTTCGAGAAACTACCGATAACACTTACCAGTAAATCTCAGCAACCCTGACCAGGGATTTCCAGTTATAGCCAATCGAACACGGCGCAACATCAACTCCCTATACCGGGAGAGAGTAAACCCCTCTTATCGCTCATTGCCTCTATGTGATTCGGGACTGTACCCAAAATCCACCATTTTGCATGCCCTCTTGAACGTGGTATGATGGAAATCGAAGCACAGTGGGAATCACACAAGACTCTATGACGATCTCGGGTCTACAGACTAACCTGTACCAGTGTCACCAGAGAACTGCCATCTGACGTGGGGTATTATACCATCTGGGAGTTCTCGGCGCGTCCGTCCAGTGTACCGAGTCTCCACTGAGCACCCGTATACCTTCTCTGATGTCAAACACCAATGGATATGGGATCATCCATCGCCATCATATGTGTCAAGAAGCGCATACGCTAGTTTACTCTGGAGTATCGATGCCCTGTCTCGGTACTCCCACGACTAGGAACAATTGAAGGATGTACTTAGCGACTACACTGTCCCCACTAGTATGATATGCATCATAGTCCTGGTAGTCAAGTACTCATCCTAAGGGCTTTATCAACATGTAACATAAAGACAATCAGAGCACATGTTAAGATAAAGAGCAATCAGATAACATACTATCACGTCGAACAAGAAAGTCCTCCCTATATATGTCCAAGCTTCCACTACAATATACATCGTATGTACAGTAATGGCCTCTAGGGCATATATATCACTAACACCAAACACCTCTAAACAACTGCAGACAGCTACCCTACAAAAACCAAGCCCTAACTCCCCAAAAGACCGAGCTCGCCGGACTTCCCGTTATTGTCGCCGGCCAAAACCGCCCAGGTGGGGTTCGTGCTTCAGGTGTACTCCCAGGGTCACTAGAACAACACTATTATATTTCTAGATTTTACAGTAGAGATTCCAGGTCATAGCAGATCACAGAGACTCCAATATGGCACTAAAAATACGATATGCGCACGAAACTATACCTTTAGTGTTCCAAACCACAACTACAAGGCAACCCAACAATATAAACACCTAATTATCAATTAGAGGTCATTACCTAGCCACTCTTGCTCAAAGATCCAATCTTTCCAAGCTCCAAGTCAACCCTGTGGCTAAATCAAGACTTGTGAAGTGTTTTCATGGTGTTTAATGAAGTTTTGCAAGGTTTTGTGATGAAGTAGTGAGGGTATCAGTTGAGAGTTGAGGAGATGAAGAAATAATTCAGAAAGAGATAAGAATTAGAGAGTGAGGAAAGATAATGATGAGAGGGTGAGTGTGGGGTGAATATACCCTTTACACTCACTCTTGTTGGATATAGTGCCTTCAGAGTCAATTATTAGATCACAGGCACGTGATTGCAATGATTGAGGGAGGACCTATACCGGTAGGACAGTCTTACTCAAGATGATAGTATGCTATCTGGTTTATCTTTATCGTCGTATACTGTTTTAGGTGACCTCACAGGTCGCTATTACACGTTGATAGAGCCCCTAGGATTCTTACTTGACTGCCAGCAGTATGAGGGTGATCATATACATGGGAGCTGGGGTCTGTAAGCACATCCTTAAAAGGTCCCTAGTCGAGGGAGTTTCGAGACAGGGCATCGATACTCCAGAGTAGACTAGTGCATACAGTCGAGACCCCTACGAGGGGCGGTGGCCGGTCTCACAAGCCACTGGTGTCAGTTGGTTCACCTAAGATATATACAGGTGCTCATTGGGTTATGAGTACACCGGACAGGACTCGCCGGGAACCTGCTAGTTGGTATTATACCAGACGTTAGATAGCAGTTCCCTGGTGACATGTGTACAGGTTAGTTCATCAACCTGAGATCGTCATTTGTCTCGTGTGAGTTCCCACTGTATTTTGATTACTACCCTACAACGCATAAAGGAGACGTGCAAACAGGTTTTAGTTGTGTACAGTCCCGCGCCACATGGAGGCAGGGAGCGGATCTTCAGGGGTTCGTCTCTCCCGGTATTGGGGGTGAGGTCGCGCTGTGTCTAGGAGAGCCATTACACGAAGTCCTTGGCTAAGGCAGGAGATTTACTAGTAGGTATTCCAGTAGTATCTCAGGGTGTTCTGGGCTACACTCCGACACGACTTGTATCGCTTTTGGGGGTCTAACTTTTACCAACCCCCTAGGCCCGCCATGCGATGCTCATAGACGAACGGACCGGACTGTACGGATATTGTCACTGACAGGCTCAGTAGGGTGTTAGGATGAGTTCGCTCATCGACGTCCCTTTTGGTCAATACCTTGTAGCCCGTCACGTATGGCTAATACCTCTGACGTGCTAGTGGTTAAATCCACAGCCAAAGTATTGACGAGTCTTTAGAGTCTCCCACAAAACGTTTTCTCAAGTTTCGGGCGAAACGCTGTAGAGGCCGTCTGGAGATATGGCAGGGTTCGATCATATACGTGCGGTATTGCACGGATCATGATCGGACGGATAATACTAGCGGGCTTTGGTATAAGCCGGATCCTAGTATTGTACAGTGTAGATTTTGTCTCATTGCATTTGATTTCAGTGGGAATACAAATGCGGGTATGTATATACAGTCGCGGGGTTTTCCAGTAATTTATTACGGGATCAGTTTTTTTGAAGTTACCAGTTTGCATTCCGTTTCGGCCAGTTTTCCTTTGTTCCTTCACGTCCGGATTTTTCTGATGGAGGGGCTAATTTGCAATTGTGCAAATTAGTTTTGTGGAGGGGGTTTCTTGTGAATGGAGTGATTATGATATGACTAGCATCATTTGATTCTTTTTGAATCAACTCTTTTGCATTAAATATGATGGGATTTGATTTGGCTTTGGTGTGATTCTTTTTCCTCATTATTATTCCATTTTCTCCACATGCTTTATGCTTGGATTTTTCCCTTCACCATTTTGATAAGGGGCCGGCCACATTTAGGAGGGGGTGAGTGGTTCATTTTTTTGTGAGTGGAAATTCTTCATCTCTTTCCTTACTAGAAAAATGAGAGCACCATTTTCCTCCAAAGTTCTTTCTCTTCTCCACCTTCAATGGCAACTTCATACCCCAAATGAGACAATGCTTTCTACAGTTCATCTACAGCATCCTTGGGCACGTCGGCTTGCCAACTTCGTGCACGAGTTGCCTCGGTCCAGAGGTGGGACCCCGTAAAAGAACCCGGCGATGTGGTGCCCGTTCCGATAAGGAGATGAAGACCGGAGATTCCGCGAGGAGATCGGAGTGGAGGCCGAAGACTGAAGGATACGGATCGCTCGGTATAGCTTTCTACCCATTCTGTAGTTAGCTAGGAGTAGGTTAATGGCCCGATCCGGGATTTTAATGAGCGGTGGTGCCGGTTTGCAAGTTCAGTAAAAGTTTCGTTTCCGCATTCCGGCGTTGGATTGACGGCCGGGGCGCCGCCGTGCACTTACACTGGTATCAGAGACTGGCCATTAACCTAGTCTAGCTTGCTCTAACGTGTTTAGAACTTCGATCAAATGAAATTTCCGAAAACCTGCATTTTCTGGTCTAGTTTCTGTCGAATTTTTCCTGTGCTCTAAAAATTATTTGGTACATTGTAAAAATACGAGCAGGTTTTTTAAGCATTCTGTAAAAATTTGATGGCTTGATCGTACGGATGCGCCGCGGAACCGCGGCCATAACCCCCTTCCGGCCGCAGCTCCGCCGCCATTCTGGGCCTTCTGCACCAAAATTTTACAGTGGGCTTCGGACTTGAAAATGGGATTTTTGGTATGTTCTGTTTGGGCCCAGAATTTCTTTGAGTGCTACAGTTGTGCTTGGGGCCCACTTCGGAAAATTTGATCGATCGAAAATTTTAAACATGTTAGTTCACAGTATTTACATTATATCTGCGATCGTGAATGTCATTTGATCGGTAAATCCTGTCTAACTGCTATAGCCCCTTTAGACGGATTTGCGAACGTGACATTCACCTTGATGTTCCGTGTTGTGCTGTGATGTTGCGGATTTGTCGTAGAGATAGCCTTGATGCAATGGTAGTGCAGTTTTGTTTTATATGTACATTTGATATTGCGGGGCGAGCGTCCGACATGTGGACTGCCGTCACTGCCTGTTTGTATATTATTCTTTTGGGGAACGACCGGGCTGAGGTCAATGTACCCGTTGTACGTATATTTTACTTTCTGTACTAGGATTACCCCGCGGAGGGGTGCACGGGTAGCCGGGTTCTAGAAGGCAATGGGCCTGCATCTCATAGCGTTGAGACGGAGGGGGCTTTACTCTAGAATTGGCGGGCTATTCGCCGCACTCGTAGGGGGTATAGGTTGACCCAAAGAGGGGTGCTCAAGTTACCGGATTCCGTGAAGTGCTGGGTGGTCCATTCACGTTGCTGAAAGGGGCTGCCTCGCTTCAGGTCTTGGCGGGTAACTTGCCGCGCCCATAGGGGTCTAGGATTTCATTGCACAGGCTATCCACACGACCAGGGGAACGTCGGGTTTCAGTAGCGGCTCTGTGAAACCCGGGGATCCCAGATATCTGTATTGTTCTATGATGCTGGTTACATTTCGGTGATGCTGCATTTTATCATGCCTTGAGCGAATATTATATATTGATATATATACTAGTAGATGTTGTATATGTTTTTCATTCACGCTAGTCCAGTCCCCGCTCTGTCATTAGTTAAGTAACCTAACGGGTGATGACGGGACCCAGTGGCGAATGCGGATGGCGTATACGTACATAATTATTTTCGTTCTTTTGTGGTGTGATTAATTGATGGGACTGCGTTGATTCGGATCAATGCAAGCTAAACAAACCTACTCTGATGTTGTTGGAACAATTTTTCAAAAAGCTGTTATTGCAAGGGCGTTCTCTTTTATTTTGCACAGTGGTATTCGGTTATGAATATCCGGCACCTCAGTCGATGAGGCAAGGTCCGAGATCCCTTCACCGGGAGTGACCCCTTGGACAGAAGTTTGCGTCAGGGCAATAACTTCACTATAGTCGTTTACTTTTTCTTTGCATCGTGGTATTCAGTTGGAATATCCTTCACCTCATTCCACGGGGAAAGAGCCGAGATCCCATCACCGGGAGTGACCTCTTTAGCAAAGGTTTTCGCCATTATATTTTTATAAAGCTATCTGGTTCCTTCAACGATATCAAGTTCATTACGTTAAAGGTTTTTCGCCAGAAACCATTCGTAGCCCTCCGTCATTTCAGACGGGTAGCACGTAGTATTCATGCTATGTTTGTTGACCTTCGTCAAGGCATAGTGTACGGTAGCTGCTTGTTACCTTTCTGCTGCATAGATAGATGCGTTGGTTTAGGACAGTCGTATAGCCTTGTTGACCTTCGTCAAGGGCTTGTACGGGTGGGTTCAAATTAACCTGGAGAATGACGGGTAGAACTTGACATCTGACTTATGATTTGTTGACCTTCGTCAAGGTCATAAGAGCATGGGGTAAAAATCACATCGGGAGTTTCTAAAGAAACTGAAACTTTCCAGATATGCGCATACTTTCTGGAGTGTGATAACGTGAGCGGATTCCGTCACGTTATCATGCGATGATAGTTGGATCCCGATTCCCACTGATGAGTTGGCTTACTCCTCAGATGATCCCGACTAATTCTCCTTTCAGGTTTGGAGGAGAATTTGACGGTACAGTGGGAGGTTTCCTGATTAGATAAAGTGATAACCATTCTGATCTAGGTTAGAGTGCACGCTGAGTGTTTCTTTTCTCTCTCTCTTTGGTAGCGACCATGACCCGACCTTTGACTATGAATAAGTAAACAAATTAACCGAACCTTCTTAAGCACTGGCTTTTGGATTGTCAGAGTTGCATACCTCATTGCCACTCCTACTTTTACCCTTTTCTCCAGAACACCCCGTATTACTACGAACGTCCACTTCCATAGGATAAAACCATCGTATGGTTATATACGAAATTGAAGGAATTTATTCGAGGATGGTTTCTGGTTCTAGAGAAAACGAATAGGACTATTCAGTTGTTTTTTCCTTTTACCTTCTCTCAGGTTGCGAGTACTCCTTGGTTTAGGAGATAGTACACCTATTACGCAAATTAGATAGTCTTCTTCCAAACCATATGCAGGTGCCGACCGGTAGGGAATGAAGAAAACCAATTAGCCTAACGATAGTGTACAGAAGGTATTATGTAAAGACAAATAAAGGGATTAGTAAAAGGGCAAAGTAAATTGTGACTGCTATTCACGACCAAACCAAGTATTTCATTACCACTCCCACTTCACCTTTGTATTTCTCCAGGATACTCCGTATCACTACGAAGATCCACAGTTTATTGGATACTCCATCGTATGGTTATTTACTAACTCGAAAGGAACTCGTTCCAGTTCGGGGATGGATTTTGGTTCAGGAGAAATAGGAATAAAGTTTATTCGGTTGTCTTTTATCTTCACCTTCTCTCGCATTGCGAGTGCTTCTAGGATTAGGACAGTACACCCATTATGCTTATTGGATAGTCTTCTTCCAAACCATAGGCTTGTGCCGAGCGGTAGGGAAGGAAGAAAACCATTTGGCCTAAAGGGGTGTACAGAAGGTAATGACTAAAGACATATGAAGGGATTTGGAGAGATGGAAAAGAAATATACGGTTACAGTTGTGAACCTGATAATGGAAGAGGCATTACTAAGAATACCCGGATACCCCTTCGAAACATTTCAATGTTTCAGTTTCACTGTGTATTGTTAAAAGAAAACTGATTTCCCAATTAGACACTTGCTCCAGGGTACGTATTTAACAGATATGATTCTCACATCTGTATGGTTTTACAGATGAAGAGTGGGAGTAAGTTATTGGGAATTAGGTGATCATCCTCATTATATCGAAATTCGTTGTAATTGGTGATATTTGAGGAATTCACCTGGGTAGATTTCCAGATGGCAAATATTTGGTTTTGAATATCCGTTGTTGTGCACCAATTTCAAATTGATATATCTGTACGTCTATTTTTATATAGAGTGAGATATACCTTTTTGAAATTATGTCTATGACATTTACCTATATCAGTGGATGGTTAGGTAAGGAGCATTAAACAGCGGTGTAATTCTTCATAACCAAAGTACAGTTTTCAACCTACGACACACATGGAATGAGTTATTATACTCAAGCGACTTATATAGAGTATTGTATGTTGTCCAGTGTCCATGAGAACATAGGGGTTGGTTCTCGTACTATAATCGGTTTACTTATGACTTCTCTAGTTTTAGACAAGTGTTTCGTAGAAACGCAAGGTCTGAGTTTTGAGAAGTTATAGGTATAAGAATAGAGTAGAGAATCAGATGTTGCAAGTATCGGGATTCTTCAAGGTGATCGAAGATGTAGATACTTGTGTATGGTATTCAGTTGATAGTAATGATTAAGAGAACTTGCTTCTCATTCAGGTTACTCATAATTGGAAGTACTCCTAAGTTGAGTAATGTTGATCGGCCTCTCTCCATTTAGTTGACATGCACAGGAGACAGCTGCATGATTTGAATCTGGTTCCAATTAAATCAATGCCTCTGTTTCTGTATTGGATATAGAACAGTTCATATCTTGACATTGTTAAGGTACGGGGAGTTGTCCGGCTTATGCTTAAAACCAGACTCTGGATAACTCTAGGCACGTTTCTGTAATGGCTGTTTGTGGGTTGACCCAGGCTATGACAAGGGTTGATTTTCTACCATCTGGAAGATCAATAGTTATATTGTTCTTGACTCGCCACAGTTTTAATAAAAATGGATTTTTCAGAAAACAGTAGTGGGAGTATGGTAGAACTGGAAGTGATTCCAGAACCGCAAACGATTACTGAAGATTTGATAAGAACCTAAAAATTCAATCCGGTTTGACGTTCCATTGGCCACTCCGCAGATATGGTGGGTAACCTCAGGCACCCGAGAGGTACTCCGGTAGCCTCAAGGACGGTGACAGGGAGGTTCTTGTTTACCCAGACTTTCCATTGCTGTTCTTCCAGGCTGTGAGACCCGGCAGGAGGATGACTATAGCGTCGTTCTAAACTAGCTTTAGAAGTGTACGTCTATATGACTCTGCCAGAGGGTTGTCGTAGTTAGTGGGAGCAGCGGAAGCATAGTGGACAAGTGGCTTATGTCTATTCATAGACTTAAGCAGATATAGCAGAGATAGATCATCTATTTCTGATGTGACAGTCATAGGTTTGACTTCATCAGAATAGGGGATGGATCTGTTAAGAAGGTAGTAGGGTGTGATGTCATGGTATTTGGATGACATACACAGAGTAGGAAGTGAAATTCCTATACTACAATCGGTTATACTTTGGTTGTCACACAGTGGTTTCTCCACATAGGATATAGATGTTGTTTTTGCACTTGATGCAATAAGGTGATATTGATCCAATCCTGGAGAAACATTCGGAAGCAGTTTTAGAACATAAGTTGATGTTCTAGGGATATGATGACGGCATCCTCCTTCGGGAGACAGTTATCATTCCAGGCTTCCAAGGTGACCTGGATGACCGAGTGACTGTCAGAGTTATAGTTTTCCCTCTGACGAGGGGAAGTATTTTGGACAGGTGGTCCAAGCGGATACTGAGGGAGGCATGGTGCAGGATACTGATTAAGTTCAGTTGACGATACAGTCTGAGAAGTTTGGATTTGGAGTTCATTTATGAACTAGGTCCCATCAGATATCCATACATACTCTAAGACAGGTATTGCTCATTTCGGGAGATGGCTTTCTCCGCGAACATGAGATAAAGAGAGACATAGAAAGAAACATCTGAGCTGATCCACTCACTAAGGCTATTCCTCAAACGCATTAGTTTCGCAAACAGGTTTTGTAAGACTGATTAGTAGAGGAGTTGGGTGTTCGGTATCACACGGGCTGTGAGTATGCGACATCGCAATAATTAGCCTTGAGTGCAAGTGGGAGATTGTTGGATATAGTGCCCTCAGAGTCAATTATTGGATCACAGGCACGTGATTGCAATGATTGAAGGAGGACCTATGCCAGTAGGATAGTCTTACTCAAGATGATTGTATGCTATCTGCTTTATCTTTATCGTCGTGTACTGTTTTAGGTGACCTCACAGGTCGCTATTACATGTTGATAGAACCCCTAGGATTCTTGCTTGACTGCCAGCAGTATGAGGGCGATCATATACGTGGGAGCTGGGGTCTATAAGTACATCCTTAAAAGGTCCCTAGTCGAGGGAGTTTCGAGACAGGGCATCGATACTCCAGAGTAGACTAGTGTATACAGTCAAGACCCCGACGAGGAGCGGTGGCCGGTCTCATAAGCCACTGTTGTCAGTTGGTTCACCTAAGATGTATACAGATGCTCATTGGGTTATGAGTACACCAAACAGGACTCGCTGGGAACCTGCTAGTTGGTCTTATACCAGACGTCGGATAGCAGTTCCCTGGTGATATGTGTACAGGTTAGTTCATCGACCTGAGATCGTCATTTATCTCGTATGAGTTCCCACTGTACTTTGATTACTACACTACCACGCTCAAAGGAGACATACAAACAGGTTTTAGTTGGGTACAGTCCCGAGCCACATGGAGGCAGTGAGCGGATCTTCAGGGGTTCGTCTCTCCCGGTATTGGGGGTGAGGTCGCGCTGTGTCTAGGAGAGCCATTACACGAAGTCCTTGGCCAAGGTAGGAGATTTACTGGTAGGTATTCAAGTAGTATCTCAGGGTGTTCTGGGCTACAATCCGACACGACTTGTACCTCTTTTGGGGGTCTGACTTTTACCACCCCCTAGGCCCGCCATGCGATGCTCATAGATGAACGGACCGGACTGTACGTATTGTCACTGACAGGCTCAGTAGGGTGTCAGGATGAGTTCGCTCATCGACGTCCCTTTTGGTCAATACCTGGTAGCCCGTCACATATGGCTAATACCTCTGACGTGCTAGTGGTTAAATCTACAGCCAAAGTATTGACGAGTCTTTAGAGTCCCACAGACCGTTTTCTCAAGTTTCGGGCAAAACGCTGTAGAGGCCGTATGGAGATATGGCAGGGTTCGATCATATACGTGCGGTATTGCACGGATCATGATCGAACGGATAATACTAGCGGGCTTTGGTATAAGCCGGATCCTAGTATTGTACAGTGTAGATTTTGTCACATTGCATTTGTATTCAGTGGGAATACAAATGCGGGTATGTATATACAGTCACGGGGTTTTCCTGTAATTTATTACGAGATCTGTTTTTTTGAAGTTGCCAGTTTGCATTCCGTTTCGGCCAATTTTCCTTTGTTCCTTCATGGCCGGATTTTTCTGATGGAGCGGCTAATTTGCAATTGTGAAAATTAATTTTGTGGAGGGGGTTTCTTGTGAATGGAGAGATTATGATATGACTAGCATCATTTGATTCTTTTTGAATCAACTCTTTTGCATTAAATATGATGAGATTTGATTTGGCTTTGGTGTGATTCTTGTTCCTCATTATCATTCCATTTTCTCCACTTGCTTTATGCTTGGATTTTTCCCTTCACCATTTTGATAAGGGGCCGGCCACATTTAGGAGGGGGTGAGTGGTTCATTTTTTTATGAGTGGAAATTCTTCATCTCATTCCTTGCAAGAAAAATGAGAGCAACATTTTCCTCCAAAGTTCTTTCTCTTCTCCACCATCAATGGCAACTTCATACCCCAAATGAGACAATGCTTTCTACACTTAATCTACAGCATCCTTAGCCATGTCGGCTTACCAACTTCGTGCACGAGTTGCCTTGGTCCAGAGGTGGAAGCCCGTAAAAGAACCCGGCGATGTGGTGCCCGTTCCGACAAGGAGATGAAGACCGGAGATTCCGCGAGGAGATCGGAGTGGAGGCCGAAGAGCGAAGGACACGGATCGCTCGGTATAGCTTTCTACCCATTCTCTAGTTAGCTAGGAGTAAGTTAATGGCCCGATCCGGGATTTTAGTGCGCGGTGGTGCCGGTATACAAGTTCCGTAAAAGTTTCGTTTCCGCATTCCGGCGTCGGATTGACGGTCGGGGTGCCGCCGTGCACTTACAACTCTCTCCTTCACTTCCATTAATGCAAGCATTAATGCCCCCTATGACTCACCTAGCCACCTCTCCTCAATCCAAAGCAAGAAGATGACTCTCACACAAAATATCTAAGTGCAAGGTTAAATCAAGGCATGGATTAGTTTAAGGTGTCATGGCTACTTAATAAGATTAACACTAACTAACCCCCACATTAACATGTACAAGTGTGTGCAAGCCAAAATAAATAATAATAAAATATTAATTAATTGTTATAAAATGTGAGGAAACCAATTTGGTAAACTTTCCTTAAAAACCCGCATTATCGCTTAATTAACACTAATCGTATTCTAAGGTGTTACAATCTCCCCTCTCCCCTTAATGAAATTCGTCCACGAATTTAAAATTCTTACTATGCGTACCTTCAAGAGATGACGGAATTTCTTCTGCATCTTGCTCTCGGCCTCACAAGTAATCTCCTCACCAGTTGGGCTACGCCAAAGAACCTTCACAGATGGCATGACCTTTGGTCGAAGTTTCTTCAACTGCCGATCCAATATAACTACCGGCTGCTCGGTGAACGAAAGATCGGGCTCAAGCTGAACGGTCTGGTGTTGAATCATGTGAGAAGGATCATGAAGGTATCTACGAAGCATCAACACATGGAATATGGGGTGAACATCCAGAAAACTTGGTGGGAGTGCCAAACGATAGGCAACGGTACCAACTCGCTCAAGGATCTCGAAAGGACCTACAAATCTGGGACTAAGGTTCCCCTTTCCACAAATCTCATAACGCCCTTCATCGGAGAAATCTGCAGGAATACATGATCCTCCACCGCAAACTCAAGTCTGCGATGACGACGGTCGGCATAAGACTTCTATCTGCACTGGGCTGCTCTCATCCTGTCCTGAATCAGCTGGATCTTCTCCGTAGTCTCCTGAACTAGCTGGGGTCCCAAAATCCTACTCTCGCTGAGTTCGGTCCAACAGACTGGCGATCGACGCTTCCTACCATACAAAGCCTCAAAAGGTGCCATCTTAATAGTCTCGTGAAAGCTGTTGTTGTAGGAGAACTCAATCAACGGAAAGTGACGATCCTAACTGCCACCAAAATCAAGCACGCACGCCCGAAGCATATCCTCCAGAGTCTGTATAGTCCGCTCTGACTGACCATCGGTCTGCGGATGGAAAGCGGTGCTAAACCTCAAACGAGTACCCAAAGCTTCCTGAAGCTTCTGCCAAAGACGGCTAGTGAATTGGGTGCCCCTGTCGGATACAATACATGTCTGAACGCCGTGCAAACATGCAATCTCATCTATATACAACTGAGCATACTGAGCATAACCGAAAGTGGTCTTCACTGGAAGGAAGTGAACCGCTTCCATCAACCGGTCAACAATTACCCAATTGGAGTCATACCCCCGACTGGCCCTGGCTAGACCCACAACAAAGTCCATGGAAATCTGCTCCCATTTCCACTCAGGAATGGGTAAAGGCTGCAACTCTCGAGTCGGTCTCTAATGCTCACCCTTGACTTGCTGACAAGTCAGGCACCTCGAAACGAAGTCTAAAACATCGCGCTTAATCCCTTCCCACCAGTAAATGTCTCTCAAGTCATGGTACATCTTGGTGGAACCTGGATGAATGCTAAAGGCTGACTGATGTGCTTGCTCTAGGATCTCGCGCCTCAACCCATCAGTATCTGGTACACACAAGAGAGTCCTAAAACGTAGCACACCCTGGTCATCAATCATGAACTCTGAATCTGTACCGTGTCGAACAAGTTCAAGAATCTCAGACAAACGGGCATCACTGGGCTGCGCCTCACGAATACGATCAAGTAGAAGTGGATGGGCGCGGACGTGAGAAAGCTGTCCCCAGTGGAAGTGAACTCAAACTGTACTCTACCATCGCACAAAGTCTGCCAATCTGCAGAAGACTGTCTCTGAACTGCGCTCAACTGGGACAAGCTACCCCCGGGCCTACGACTCAAAGCATCAACTACCACATTCGCCTTACCCTGGTGATAAAGGATCTCACAATCATAATCCTTCACAAGCTTCATCCATCGGCACTGTCTCAGATTCAGGTCCCGCTGCTGGAAGATGTACTTCAAGCTCTTGTGGTCCATGAAAATCTGACACGACTCCCCGTACAAGTAGTGTCTCCAAATCTTCAACGCAAAGACCACCATGGCCATATGAAGATCATGGGTGGGATAATTCTGCTCGTGCTTCTTCAGCTGCGTAGAAGCATAAGCAATCACTCTATCATGCTGCATCAGTACACAATCGAGCCCCATCGAGAAGCATCACAGTAAACGACAAAGCCACCCGATCCAGAAGGCAAAGATAGAACTGGTGCAGTCGTCAACCGAGTCTTCAACTGCTGAAAACTCTGCTTGCATGCAACAGTCCAAAGAAAAGGAACCCTCTTCTGGGTCAGTCCGGTTAGCGGTACAGCGATACTCGAGAAATCCTGCACCAAACGGCGGTAATAACCAGCTAAGCCCAAAAAGCTACGGACCTCTGTCACAGATACAGGTCTGGGCCAAAACTGTACAGCCTCGATTTTCCTCGGGTCCACACGAATACCGTCTCCCATCACCACATGACCTAAGAAGTCAACTTTATCAAGCCAAAATGCGCACTTTGAGAATTAAGCATACAGCCGGTGCTCTCTCAATGTATGCAAATCAATCCTCAAGTGCTGCTCATGCTGCTCACGACTCCTAGAGTAGACCAGAATGTCATCAATAAACACAATAATAAACTGGTCGAGAAACAGCCTGAAAATCTGGTTCATCAGATCCATGAACGCTGCTGGGGCATTGGTGAGTCCGAACGACATCACCAAAAACTCATAATGCCTGTAGCGTGTATGAAAAGTAATCTTCGGAATGTCATCATTCCGAACCCGCAACTGATGATAACCCAAACGCAAATCAATCTTAGAAAAATGTTTCGCACCCTGGAGCTGATCAAACAAATCGTCAATGCGAGGTAAAGGATACCTATTCCGCACCGTAACTCGGTTCAATTGATGATAATCAATACACAACCTCAAACTGTTGTCCTTCTTCTTGACGAACAGAACCGGAGCTTCCCAAGGCGAAACACTCGGACGCACAAGTCCCCTATCAAGCAACTCTTGCAATTGATCTTTAAGCTCTCTAAGCTCCGCCGGGGCCATCCAGTAAGGCGGTATAGAAATAGGACCTGCGCCGGGAATCAGATCATTGCAAAACTCAATATCGCGCTCTGGCGGCAAACTAGGTAACTCGTCGGGAAAAACGTCGGAAAAATCTCGCACGATAGAAACCCGGTCCAACGACTTACTGTGGCTCCAGTATCTCGAATGGAAGCCAAGAATCCCCGACATCCTATCCTCAAAAGCAGAGTAGCGTAAAGGGCTGAAATCAAACTGTGACGAGCGGCACTACGGTCCCCCTGCACAACCCGAACAGACTCTCCCGGAAAAATAAAACTGGCTGTCTTCTTATGGCAGTCCACAGACGCATAACAAGCAGCTAACCAGTCTATGCCATGGAGAACGTCGAAGTCCAACATATCCAGAAGGATCAAGTCGATGGACGAATCTCTATCTCCAATACAAATGGCACACGACAAAAACACATATCACGCAACAAAAGAATCGCCAACAAGAGTAATCACAACAAGCAGCTGATCGAGCAAACACGACTCTTGGCCCAACCTCGGCACGAAGTCTATAGAAACATACAAGTGCGTATATCCTGGAACAAATAAAACATGTGCATCAAAAGAATATATAGAAAGAGTACCTGAAACCACTACATTGGACGCCTGCGCGTCCTGATGAGTCAAGGCAAACACCCGAACCTTCCCTCTACCGGCGACAAGTAGACCTCTGCCTTTACCACCCCGTCCTCTCGGAACAAAACCACCGCGACCCCGACCTCTCTGAGCATGGGTCTAACGTGGAGCAACAACATGCATAAGAGGCAATGCTCTCTGAGGTAGAGAAGGTGGTAAGGTGTCACGACCCGAAGTAGCATGTGACTGGCACTTGAATCATGTGAAGTCTATAGGACCACACCCAATTCAAGTAAGCCAAAAGCCCAGAAATCTAAATCATTTTAAAGAGAAAGTGAAGGAAAACTTGTTTACAAAAAGTGGTTTTAAATAACATAAATGGCATTAAACATTTAAAAGCTGGCCCCAAACGGGTACAAACATACATAATATAAAGGCATCCCCAAGCGGGAGCTAGCTCTTCGCCAATTGGCGGACACAACCACGCAATGCAATATAATAAACAACGCCGAAGGGCGAGGATCAAAAGTCAGCAAGAAATGCAATATCCTCAAGAAAACTAGAGAAAAACCATAATAATACAGCGCGCGACTCTAAGTGGAAAGAATATACATCTGGTGTTCTAATTCTACAATTAATACAAGTCTGGTTGATGGAGTTTACTAGATACAACAATATAAATAAAATACAAGGGTGGTCACGATGCGAGTGAACCCACCTACCAAAGCAATCACCTGGAAATAAGCAATGTGCCAGCAAAGCCGCCAAAGAAACCAGTACGGCAAAGACCTGCAAGAAACTATGGCACAACGGGGGTGAGTTGCCAACTCGTGAGTAGAAAACATCACAGAGCAGAAATCGCATGTATGACTCAATCATAGGTCATACGATCAGTAATATCCTTAACTAATATGTCCTGAAGCATGATAAAATGGCAAGGGTAAACATCTATATATAAGTGTAATACACAGGGCTCGTGTCAATGTCTCAGGTAGCAACATATCATAAATATGATGTATGAATGAATGAAAACAGAATACATCTAAATGAGAAAAATGTTTTCTTATCTTAGTGAGATATCTGTATAAATAAATCGAGGTATCATAAATAAAATCAACAGGGAATCAGTGTCTAGCATCGACACAAAATATATATAAATCCCAATCCGGACTGGCCTGTATCCTTGAATCTCAATATCTA
Organism: Agapanthus africanus; assembly: GCA_030015575.1. Classification (NCBI taxonomy): domain Eukaryota; kingdom Viridiplantae; phylum Streptophyta; class Magnoliopsida; order Asparagales; family Amaryllidaceae; genus Agapanthus; species Agapanthus africanus. The sequence continues at coordinate 391,416,437 of CM057337.1, read as the reverse complement.
GGGCTCCGGCTATCCGGACTGGCCTATATCATCAGATCTCAATATCTAGGGCTCTGGCTATCCGGACAGGCCCATACTCCAATCGATATCCTCCAGATATCCGTCGAGTCATAATATAATCACCGGTCGGTAGTGCTCCCCTGCCAGGCTCAACGCCATCATCTGCGACAATCTTGCCCCGAGGTACCGCACCGGGTCCACCATGCACCCACAGACGATTCCTCCTCCGGCTTGAATAGGGTGTATGATATCGCTCAAGAGCCGAGAAAAATCTTGGTGGACATACCTCAAATCATATCACGAGAAAACCGTAATTTTCTATCTTTCGAATGATAATAAGTTTATAAAATTTTTGCGGTTTCTCCAAATACAGAAATCCCATGGAAATCTGAAATCCTAACCTCAAGGGTAAATAAACAATGAAATACCGGTAATAAGTTCCATAATATTGCATAACAAATGAAAATACACATGCATGAGCTATCACAGTAATAAATGCAATGTCTAAGCTATCATATAAAAGCAAGCGTACGAGTACTGTTTCGAAACTATCAGCTAGCAATTTATACAATAAATAGTGTTTTCTAATGTGTACATGATATGGCAATTACCGATGATGATGTGTGTGAGCCGGCAAGCAGGTGTATGTGGAGCATACGCGTCATCGGTAATGGTGCTGGTGTCCCGACAGCATTATTTTAATAATAACCAATGAAAACATGCGATGCGATGCGAACAGCTAGAATATGCGGAACATGAATAAAAATGTAACATATGAGAAACACATATGTATATGAGTCATACAGGGTTGGCATTTGAAATAACACGAATCGTGGGGTTTAGAAAATAGGGGCTACGGAGTTTTTAAGAAAAGGTACGTCCTTTAAAATATCCATAAATCCCTTAGCCTGTCTTTAAAATACCCACAATTCGTCAGTTTTGAAATAAGTACGACTCGAGTCCAGTATAACATCTACAAGTAAACTACAGGACCAAACTAACAGACTAATCTAAATGGGTAAGGAAAACCACCTATGTCTGATTCGATATATATATATATATATATATATATATATATATATAATAGTCGGTGATCCCGCCTCAATAGTATCACATACGATACAATATTTAATATGACATCCTCGAGTCAAGAGTGCGGATCTATTATCATAATCATATCACGTACGGTAAATCCATCGTATGGCATCCTAAATCTGGGTACGGGTCAAATATCGCATTATCTCGTTATTCACCTGGTATCCTTATCATCATATCTTGTATTAAGGGTACTGATCTAAAGTCTAGTACGTATTGATACCATCTACATATATATATGCGTGTGTATAAAAACATTTGGCCTAAAGACCCGCTATAATAACATGTTGTATCTCATAATACGAACCAAATCACATCACCGATCTCATGGCATCATGCCCAATCGCATCAACTCATCTCCAAGTACCATGTACTATCCTCATTATCCATGTATATGTGTACACACACACACACATATATACATACTCACAAACATATATATATATATATATCCCCATATACGCACAAGAAAGTAAAATGTATGCGAGTGTGTGTGTGTGCGTGTATGCAACTCTTTACTCTAGGGTTTCGCGACTAGGAAGCAAAACTAAGTTACTTCTAGTTACACTAAAACTAACCCATGAACACCCAAAATCTATCTTGATAATCATAGTCTCACAATACACACCTTTATATATATATAATATAATATATTTGTACTTTACATTACGAAACTGCGGGAGTGCTATACGCCATCCACCCGACTTCCCCCGTAGATATATATCTACTCACTTTGATCCGTGCTTGTCGAAGTCAATGTCGCCATCCTCTTCTTCATCATATGAAATCCACGTGAAGGAACCTACATATATAACACATGACATCGTAAATAGAAATCAGGCACGAAAACCAAAACGACACACGAATTGCTTATAGGTTAGAACCTATAGCCTACTCATGCAAAAGGGCCAAATAACACCTGATATCGACGTACAAACGTCATGTGACCGATATAAAACCAAATTCCAAAGTTTCAAATCACAAAAGTCAAAAAACTTAAAGCAACAACTTAGAAAACTGGTCCCAGATTTTAGTTCTGGTGAAATTGTGATGAACAAACAGTACTGGGGTGCTATATAGGAGGTATATGAGCTACAGAGGAAATCTAGGCACCAATACCCAAAATGGACCCGGCGACATAACCCTAAAAGCCGGTGAGCTCGGCCAAAATTGATTGGAATGGGTTCGTATTGGTAGGGAGGCCTCCTAGTGTCCAATCTAGGTCAATGGTGTTGTTTGTTTTACCAGTAAAGGTCACGGTTCACTCCAGATTCCCTGTAGTCCACCAATAGCACACAAAACTGACATCGAACATATTTCCCTTCAAGTCATGGTCTGGTCATTGTTCGTATCATTTCAGGGGTTCTATGGTCACTAATAGGCCTTAATTGCACAACCACAACTCAAGAATCCCTCAACCCTCTTCTAAGAATTTTCACAGTTCACAAAACCCCACTAAACCAATTCTAAACTAAAGTTTAAGCTAAAGGAAACGAAATTCTACACTAATGGTGAAGGAAAAACCTCATTTGGCAACTCAAGAAATTTCTTAAGTTGCCCCAAGTGCACAAAATCCTAGCTTTCTTGGTCCAATGTGCTTGTGATGAGCTTGTGCGTGTTTTTAGTGAAAGGGGGATGATGTTTTGATGTAGGATTGAGGGTGGTTGTGAGGGTTGAAGAGGAGGTGGAGGGAGTCGCTGCCATGGGAGTGGGGTGGAAGAAGAAATGATGAAGTGATGAAGAGGGAAACAATGACCAATGATCTAAGTTGACCCATCACCCTCTCTCTCATGTCTATACCTCTTTCTTTAATATATTCATTTTTCTTTTTCTTTTCTCATCCTCTCATTTTAAAACCAACCGTGCATGAAAATAAAGAGAGAGACATGGTAGAAAATGCAACAATGTGTAATATGATATGGTGCATGTCATGTGCACAAATCAAGCATAATGCACGATTAGTGATATTTAATCGCGATTAGCATAAAAATGGAATATGTTTAATCATAAAGAATTTATAATTTTCTTAAATCATATAAAACACCCTCATTTCAGAAATTTCTATAATTTCCCAAATATTTCCCAATTTATTGATATTTAATTATAAAACATTATCAAAATATTCATAATATTTATTATTTAATTATATAAATTCTCAAAAATAATATTTTATTTTTCTGAAACGTTACAGTCTTCCCCCTTTAAAGAAATTCGTTCCCCGAATTTAAATTTAAACTCCTCAAATACTAAAACATTTCAGTAAAATGATCAAGTCGTCGGGGCTCCAAAATCATAATTACATAAAACACATCGAAGCGCAATGCATGGGCATGAAAAACGAGTTTATAAACCAAAAATCAAAACTCCGTCAAGCATCCCGCAATCATCGGTGTTATGGTGAAGACACCAATATCAAATCCAATACGAAAACAAACAAGATGTACGTCAAAACTATACATGTACACATCGTTGTAAACTCGTCAAAATATCTAAAAGAAATGTATGCCAAACCTTTCATGTTGCTGTGCGATGCGTGTATCGCAGCACGGTGGTGGAGGTTTATTATAAGAAAATATTTATATACATATACCCTTTGTTTAACATACACGTCCCGCCGTTTTGAAAATAATTTAGAAGGGTTTTCTTTGTAAACTGTTTCATGTCATCACGGACACGTAGGTAAATACTGAGACTATAGCTCCTTTTTCGAAATCCATTCGGTAACTATCAATGCATGCAAAATATATTCAGGTACTGTCCTCGAACTATTCCTGCTCAGCTACTATACCATATAGTAAATATCATAAAAACGTACCGCTCTATAAGAAATTAACCCCAAAATGTGCATAAGAATACCACGTGCGTCTGGTACACACGAGAATCGAAATCAACAAATGTGCCCTACATGTGCACAGAAAAAAAATCTAAGTGCAATGGGTGTGCACGAAAACACCTATCAAGGGCAATGATGTGTGCCTGACAACAACATCAGGTGCATCTGATATGCACGAAGAATCTCGATTTAGTGCATCTGGCGTGCATCAAAATCGTCTCAAGTGTCCAAGTATGCGCAAGAATCCAATTAAGTGCACAAGGTGCACGGAAACAAATATCAAAATCGACGGTATACAACATATCACAATCCAAATCAGGTGTACCATGGTATATAATCTCACAAACATGTGCATCAGCGTGCAGAAAATCGCATCAAAATACTAAAGTGCATGAAAACTATACCGAAAGCACAAGGTAAATCACATGCATACCATAGGCATGAAATCAAAATCAACATCTCGAATGACATCAAATCGTAGTCAAGTGCAACTGTGGTGCACAAAATCTCAATCATGCAACTAAATCGCCCAAATACCGAAATCAAAGATGGCGGAAACAGTACCGCTCCGGCACATCCTCTAAAGATCTATGGCCAACAATCATTGTCACTCATAACATATATCGTCGACAATGCCGAACTCTGGCCTACTGGGTGCGCATAATATAATCGATCCTAGGTCCAAGTCTTCTTGTATAGTATTCTAGAAAGGTTCTGTCGAAGTCTTTCCCAAATCTCGTTTCTGCTGGACTACCTGGAAGTCATCATCCTTTACTAAATCTATTTCTTGTTCTGGAACGGCTACATACTCATCGCGACTCCTTCTGGAAGATTTATCCATGTACAACGCCTTTGCATGCGTATCACATCTCTGATGTCAGCAGATTGGAACGTCATCACGTCGAAAGCTCGTACGAACCTCTTACTCCACTTTTCTCTAACGTCGACTGATTCGGACTCGTCTCTTCATGGCTGCGTGGACTGCGCTCTAATAGCTATACCCATATCTGGAGTTTCCAAAGCAATGTATCCCATCACATGATATCCGAACGACGTCGAACTTTTTGATCGATTCATCAAGGTTCCATAATCCCCCAAGAGCTCAATATCTTGAGTACAGTTTAATAAAATCCAGTAAATGCCATAGTACCTATGGACCAACCGTAGAAGAGCAAACCAAAGCCTCATTAATGGCACCGCGGAATTGCTGCAAACCCTAAGGTTTCAAAGTGTTCTCATGGTCATTATATCGAGTTAGGGTTTCATTCTTCTAGAGGGTCCATAGAATTAGTTGCATATTTTTTTTCGAATACCTTAAAGTTGGAAAAATGGGTTTTTGACATTCGATCGTCTTCTATCAACTCTCAACGTACCTGCGTGAAGTCGTCTCTAGCTGGAATCAATCAATCTGATGACCTCGCATCAGGGTGTGCAAACGAATCACATATCCTAGTCATTCCTCCTTGGGTGACTAGCGATTTTCTATCATATCTCTAAGTACAACTCGTGCGACATTAGCTTCAAACATCTGGGGTGATATCCTGTTATTCGCTGCAACAACTGGCTCATTTGTCCGCACGCCGAACAGTGCCTCAATAATCAAAATAATCGGTGCATTGACGGTCATCACATTCTGGCTGGCCTCTAGCAGTGGCCCAATCCTCTGGTGCTGATCTGCACGTTCGAGAAATCTTCGTAAAAGCAATCCATCAACGCTCATGGCCTGAAAAATACAATAAAATGAAACATCTATGCAATCGTACGCCACCAGAATCACGCCCTGGTCAGTCCCCGTCCATGACGAGCTCGTGCTGACCGCAACTCTAGCCACAGCTCTCTCTCTCTCTCTGCCCGTGTAATCGTGGAAGTAAAAACCATAAACCTATAACGATGATGATAGATCATAAGAATGAATATAATAATGTGCAAGGAAATCTACATCCTAAGGTTTCTTAAGCGGAGTAGCGTATCGTAAGTATGCCGCGGAACATACGCACGGTACGTCACTCTCCTTAAGTCAGCTACTCCATCAACCAAGATCAACCTACGCAACGAAAGTTCGGGTCTAATACCCCCTCGACCAAGTCTAAGTTCCATAAGGTCAAGCCTAGGTTCCGAATATATATATACGCCCTAGACTCCGCATAGTGAAACATAGACTCGAACCAAGGTTAACCTAGTGCTTTGATACCAACTTTTTCTCGACCCGAAGTAGCACGTGACTAGCACTTGAATCATGTGAAGTCTATAGGACCACACCTAATTCAAGTAAGCCAAAAGCCCAGAAATCTAAACCATTTTAAAGAGAAAGTGAAGGAAATTTGTTTACAACAAGTGGTTTTAAATAACATAAATGACATTAAACATTTAAAAGCAATATCATATTTTCCCAAAAATTTCGGCAGAGTCTCCTTTGTAAATACTGGCCCCAAACAGGTACAAACATGCATAATATAAAGGCATCCCCAAGCGGGAGCTAGCTCTTCGCCAATTGGCGGACATAACCACGCAATGCAATATAATATACAACGCCGAAGGGCGAGTATCAGAACTCTGCAAGAAATGCAATATCCTTAAGAAAACCATAGAAAAACCATAATAATAAAGCGCGCGACTCTAAGTCGAAAGAATATACATCTGGTCTTCTAAGTCTACAATTAATACAAGTCTGGTTGATGATATTTACTAGATACAGCAATGTAAATAAAATACAAGGGTGATCACGATGCGAGTGAACCCACCTATCAAAGTAATCACCCGGAAATAAGCAATATGCCAGCAAAGCTGCCAAGGAAACTTGTACGGCAAAGACCTGCAAGAAATAGTGGCACAAAGGGGATGAGTTGCCAACTCGTGAGTAAAAAACATCACAGAGCAGAAATCGCATGTATGACTCAATCCTAAGTCATACGATCTGTAATATCCTCAAATAATATGGTCTGTAGCATGATAAAATGGCAAGGGTAAACATCTATACATAAGTGTAATACCAAGTGCTCGTGTCAGTGTCTCAGGTAGCAACATATCATAAATATGATGTATGAATACATGAAAACATAATACATCTAAACGAGAAAACTGTTTTCTTATCTCAGTGAGATATCTGTATAAATTAATCGAGGTATCATCAATGAAATCAACAGAGAATCAGTGTCAAGCATCGACACAAAATATATATAAATCCCAATATCTCAATATCTCAGGTTCCGACAATCCGGACAGGCCTGTATCCTCGAATCTCAATATCTAGGGCTCCGGCTATCCGGACTGGCCTATATCATCAAATCTCATTATCTAGGGCTCCGGCTATCCGGACTGGCCCATACTCCGATCGGTATCCATTGGATATCCGTCGAGTCACAATACAATCATCGGTCGATAGTGTTCCCCTGCCAGGCTCAACGCCATCATCTGCGACCATCTTGCCCCGGGGTACCGCACCGGGTCCACCATGCACCCACAGACAGTTCCTCCTCCTCAAATTGGGTGTACGATATCGCTCAAGAGCCGAGAAAACTCATGGTGGACATATCTCAAATCATATCATGAGAAAACCGCAATTTTCTATCTTTCAAATGATAATAAGTTTATAAAATCTTTGCGGATTCTCCAAATCCAGAAATCTCATGGAAATCCGAAATCCCAACCTCAAGGGTAAATAAAAAATGAAATACCGGTAATAAGTTCCATAATACTGCATGACAAATGAAAATACACATGGATGAGATATCACAGTAATAAATGCAATGTCTAAGCTATCATATAAAAGCAAGCGTACTAGTACTATGTCGAAACTATCAGCTAGCAATTTATACAATGAATAGTATTTTCTAATGTATACGTAACATGGAAATTACCGATGATGATGTGTGTGAGCCAGCAAGCAAGTGTATGTGGAGCATACACATCATCGGTAATGGCGCTGATGTCCTGACAACATTATTTAATAATAACCAATGAAAACACAATAAGCATGCGATGCGATGCGAACAGCCAGAATATGCGGAACATGAATAATAACGTAACATATGAGAATAACATATATATATATATGAATCATACAGGGTTGGCATTTGAAATAACATGAATCGTGTTGTTTAGAAAATAGGGGCTACGGTGCTTTTAAGAAAAGGTACGTCCTTTAAAATATCTGTAGAATTCCTTGGCCTGTCTTTAAAATACCCACGATTCATTATTTTTGAAATAAGTACGACTCGAGTCCAGTATAACATCTACAAGTAAATTACAGGACTAAACTAACAGACTAATCGAAAGGGGTAAGGAAAACCACCTAAGTCTGAGTCGATCTATATATATATATATATATATATATATATAATAGTCGGTGATCCCGCCTCAATAGTATCGCATATGGTACAATATATAATATGACATTATCGAGTCAAGAGTGCGGATCTATCATCATAATCATATCACGTATGGTAAATCCATCGTACGGCATCCCAAATCTGGGTACGGGTCAAATATCGCATTATCTCATTTTTCACCTGGTATCCTTATCATCATATCCTGTATTAGGGGTACTGATCTAATGTCTAGTACGTATTGATACCATCTACATATATATATGCGTGTGTATGAAAACACATCGCTAAAAGACCTGCTATAATACCATGTCGTATCTCATAATACGAACCAAATCACATCACCGATCTCATGGCATCATACCCAATCGCATCGATTCATCTCCAAGTACCATGTACTATCCTTATTATCCATGTATATGTATACATACATACATACATACATACATACATATATATATATATACATACTCACAAACATATATGAGTATATATATATATGTATCCCCATATACGCATAAGAAAGTAAAATGTATGCGAGTGTGTGTGTGCGCGCGCATGTATGCAACTATTTACTCTAGGGTTTCGCGACTAGGAAGCTAAACTAAGTTACTTCAAGTTACACTAAAACTAACCCATGAACATCCAAAATCTATCTTGATAATCATAGTCTCACGATACACACCATTATATATATAATATAATATATTCGTATTTTACACTACGAAACTGCGGGGGTGCTATACGCCATCCACCCGACTTCCCCCGTAGATATATATCTACTCACCATGATCTATGCTTGCTGAAGTCGATGTCGGCATCCTCTTCTTCATCGTAAGAAATCCACGTGAAGGCACCTACATATATAACACATGACATCGTAAATAGAAATCGTGCACAATAACCAAAACGGCGCACGAATCACTTATAGGTTAGAACCTATAGCCTAGTCATGCAAAAGGGCCAAATAACACCCGATATTGACGTACAAACGTCAAGTGACAGATATAAAACCAAATTCCAAAGTTTCAAATCACAAAAGTCACAAAACATAAAGCAGCAAATTAGAAAACTGGTCCCAGATTTTAGTTCATGTGAAATTGGGATGAACAAACAGTACTGGGGTGCTATATAGGAGGTATATGAGCTATAGAAGAAATCTAGGCACCAATACCCAAAACTGACCCGGCCACATCACCCTAAAAACCGGTGACCTTGGCCAAAAATGATTGGAATGGGTTCGTATTGGTAGGGTGGCCTCCTAGTGTCCAATCTAGGTCAATGGTATTGTTTGTTTTTCCAGTAAAGGTCCCGGTTCACTCCAGATTGCCTGTAGGCCACCAATAGCACACAAAACTGACATCGAACATATTTCCCTTCATGTCTTGTCTGCTCAGGGTTCGTATCATTTCAAAGGTTCTATGGTCACTACTAGGACTCAATTGCACCACCACAACTCAAGAATCTCTCAACCCTCTTCTAAGAATTTTCAAAGTCACAAAACCCCACTAAACCAATTCTAAACTAAAGTTTAAGCTAAAGGAAATGAAATTCTACACTAATGGTGAAGGAAATACCTCATTTGGCAACTCAAGAAATTTCTTGAATTGCCCCAAGTGCTCAAAATCCTAGCTTTCTTGGTCCAAAGTACTTGTGATGAGCTTGTGCATGTTTTTAGTGAAAGGGGGATGATGTTTTGATGTAGGATTGAGGGTGTTTGTAAGGGTTGAAGTGGAGGTGGAGGGAGTGGCTTCCATGGGAGAGGGGAGGAAGAAGAAATGATGAAGAGATGAAGAGGGAAACAATGAGCCATGGTCTAAGTTGAACCCTCACCCTCTCTCTCTCATCCCTATACCTCTTTATTTAATATTTCCCTTGTTCTTTTTCTTTTCTCATCCTCTCATTTTAAAATAAACCATGCATGAAAATAAAGAGAAAGACATGGTAGAAAATGCAACAATGTGTAATATGACATGGTGCATGTCATGTGCACAAATCAAGCTTAATGCACGATTAGTGACATTTAATCGCGATTAGCATAAACATAGAATATGTTTAATCATAAAGAATTTATAATTTGCTTAAATCATATAAAACACCCTCATTTCAGAAATTTCTGTAATTTCCCAAATATTTCCCAATTTATTGGTAATTAATTATACCACATTATCAAAATATTCATAATATTTATTATTTAATTATATAAATTCCCAAAAATAATATTTTATTTTTCTGAATCGTTACAGTCTTCCCCCCTTAAAGAAATTCGGGCCCCGAATTTAAATTTAAACCCCTCAAATACTAAAACATTTCAGTAAAATTATTAAGTCGTCGGGGCTCCGAAATCATAAATACATAAAACACAACGTAGCGAAATGCATGCACATGAAAAATGAGTATATAAACCAAAAATCAAAACTCCGTCAAGCATCCCGCAATCATCGGAGTTATTGTGAAGACACCAATATCAAATCCAATACGAAAACCAATAAAATGTACGTCAAAACTATATATGTACACATCATTGTAAACTCGTCAAAACATCTGAAAGAAATGCATGCCAAACCTTTCATGTTGCTGTGCGATGCGCGTATCGCGGCACAGTGGCGGACGTTTATTGTAAAAAAAATAATTATATACATATACCCTTTGTTTAACATACACGTCTCGCCGTTTGAAAATAATTTAGAAGGGTTTCCTTTGTAAAATGTATCATGTCATCACGGACACGTAGGTAAATACTGAGACTATAGCTCCTTTTTGGAAATCCCTTCGGTTATGATCAATGAATGCAAAATATATTCAGGTATTGTCCTCGGACTAGTCCTGCTCAGCTACTATACCATATAGTAAATATCATAAAAACGTACTGCTCGACAAGAGATCAACTCAAAAATATGCATAAGAATGCCACGTGCGTCTGGTGCTCACGGGAATCGAAATCAACAAATGTGCCCAACATGTGCACAAAAACAAAATCTAAGTGCAACGGATGTGCATGAAAACACCTGTCAAGGGCAACGGTGTGTGCCTGACAACAATATCTGGTGCTTCTGACAGGCACGAAGAATCTCGATTTAGTGCATCTAGCATACACCAAAATCGTCTTAAGTGCCCAAGTATGCGCAAGAATCCAATCAAGTGCACAACGTGCATGGAAACAAATATCGAAATCAACGGTATACAACATATTTCAATCCAAATCAGGTATACCGTGGTATATAATCACACAAACATGTGCATCAGCGTGCACAAAATCGCATCAAAATACTAAAGTGCATGAAAACTATGCCGAACCCACAAGGCAAATCACTTGCATACCATAGGAATAAAATCAAAATCGACATCTCGAATGACATCAAATCGAAGTCAAGTGCAACTGTGGTGCACAAAATCTCAATCATGCAAAAAAATTGCCCAAATACCGAAATCAAAGATGGCTGAAACAGTCCTGCTTTGGCACATCCTCTAAAGATCTATAGCCAACTATCATGGTCACTCATAACATATCTCATTGACGATGCCGAACTCTGGCCTACTAGGTGTGCGTAATATGACCGATACTGGGTCCAAGTCTTTTCGTGTAGAATTCCAAAAAGATTCTGTCGATGTCTCTCCCAAATATCGTTTCTGCTGAACTGCCTGGAAGTCATCATCCTTTACTAAATCTAATTCTTGTTCCGGAATGGCTACATACTCATCGCGACTCCTTCTGGAAGATATATTCATGTACAACGTCTCTACATGCGTATCACATCTCTGATGTCAGCGGAGTGGAACGTCATCTCGTTAAAAGCTCATATGAACTGTTAGTTATATGTATGCCCTAGAGGCCATTACTGTACATACGATGTATATTGTAGTGGATGCTTGGACATATATAAGGAGGACTTTCTTGCTTGACATGATAGTACGCTATCTGGTTGTACTTTATCTTAACATGTACTTTTATTGTCTCTATGATACATGTTGATAAAGCACTTAGGATATGTACTCGACTACAGAGACTAAGATGTGATCATACTAGTGGGGCCACGGTAGTCGACGAGTACCTCCTATAACTGTCCTAGTAGAGGGTGTATCGAGACAGGGCATCAATACACCAGAGTAGACTAGCGTATACGCATCTTGACCCATATGATGGGCGATGGATGATCCCATATCCATCGGTGTTTGACATCAAGGATGGTGTACGGGTGCTCAGTAGAGACTGGGTATACTGGACGGACTCACCGAGAACTCCCAGATGGTATTATACCTCACGTCAGATGGCAGTTCTCTGGTGACACCGGTACAGGTTAGTCTGTAGACCCGAGATCGTCATAGAGTCTTGTGTGATTCCCACTGTGCTTTGATTTCCATTACACCATGTCCAAGAGGGCGTGCAAAAAGATGGCTTTTGGGTACAGTCCCGAATCACATGGAGGCAAAGAGCGATAAGAGGGGATTCGTCTCTCCCGGTATAGGGAGTTGATGTTGCGCTGTGTTCGATTGGCTATAACTAGAAATCCCTGGCCAGGGTTGCTGAGATTTACTGGTAAGTGTTACCAGTAGTTTCTCGAACAGTTATGGACCTCATATCGACACGACTTATCAAGCTACTTGGGTCTAACGTTTACCACCCCTAGGCGAGATATGCGACATATCAGACGGAGAGACCGGACTGTATGGGAGTGTTACTGATTGGATTCGCGGGAGAAAGTACATGCTTGCGTGTTGATCTTCTGATCGCTCAATACCTGGGTGGCTGTTACGTTTAGCTGACCGCTTGCATCTTGTGGGTGTTTGATATGATCATCACCTACTGCCGGCGCATTGACGATTCTTTAGGGTCCTACACAGAGGTTTCCTGGCTCAGGCAAAACGGAGTAGGAGCACATATATGATATGTGGGGGAACGAGAACAATACGTGTATGTGATACCGTACTAGATTCTCGCGATATGAGATATCGGCCGGGTATATGTGATATAGCCGGGTCATCGGATCAAGTGTTGATTCGATGAACCGATACAGATTATATTAGTCGGTTATTTATGAAATAGCAGGATTATCGGATCAAATGTTGATTCGATAATTTAATGTATAATAATATATTTAATATATTAAATTACATTAACTAATATAAGCTCAATAAAAGATTCTTTTTCTCACTCGGGTAATACATTGATATATATGCGATATATGTTCATTGTATTATTTTATTTTGTTACAATAAATATTGTATATGTGATATATAATATTGTAACAAGTTATGATTACTAATGCAACATGTTTAGTAGAGATTAAACATGGTTAAGGTTTGATTTGGGTTAATCTTTTCTAGAAACTTCTAGAAGCTTTTATTTTGTTTCTTGCAAAGATATTTCATTTAGATATTTTGCAAGATATTTCCAAACCCAACCCACACCCTTTAACCCTAGTTAAGTCTCTACAATGGTTAGCCTTTCATCTTTAACCATGGTTGCATTTGTAATGATATTATCACAATTCATTATTCATCACAAAAGGATTATTATTCATTCTTCTTCTTCTTCCTCCTTGAGCTTTGAGAAAGCTTTCTAGGTTTTCTTTATGTGATGATTTAGTGTGAGGTTAAACAAATGAGAGATAAAATCCTACTTCATCATCCTAATATATCCTAACCATTTAGATTAGGGTGTTCACTTCATTTAGTGAGTGAGAGCTTGTCTTAAAGAAACTTCAAGGTAGATCAACTTAGTTATCGAAGATCGGAAGCAAGCTTGCATCTTTCTCTTCGTGGAGCCTCTCTAGAGTACGGATACTCGATGATCGCAGCAAAGGGACCTCAACACGGAGCTTTAGAAGTGAAGGACCAGACTACAAAGGTTGTAATCCCAAACTCTTAGTGTTAAAGTGTTTAACATGCTTTGTTTCGCCTAATCTCTAGTTTAAAGATCTTGTTTAGGGTTGTTCGGCACGTCTAAATTTTAAATCGGGCATGGTTGATGCCTTGTAGACCCTTGTGAGAGTGCCTAGTAACCCTGAAGTGGTATTAGAGCCAAGCTAGAGCTTTAGGCGAAGTCTATGCGAAGTTTAAAGTCTGATCGAACTCTGAATACCCGTAAAACCCTAGTTTCTGGAAAAAAATTTCAAAATATGATTTTTTGTGCATTAAAAATACTCAAAAAAAATTAGCAGGAAAATACAAGCATTACTGTGAAACACGTGCCTCCAATTCCATTAATGCGCCGCGGAACCACGGCCGTACCATGGCTTGCGCGGCGGTTCCGCGGCCATACAGTGGAGTTAGTGTTAGTTCTTTGCACAGTAATAACCGTAGGAACTTCCTGATGCTTCTGAGAATTTTTAATTTACTCAAATGTTGAGTTTTCTGGGTTGTATTAGGAGCTCGTTGATTCGATCGGAAACATTAACTTCGTTTAAATTTTTTTCGGGTAATTTTAGAACGTGTTAAAAAGTTCGAACGGGTATCAATAACTCACTTTTTCCCCTGTCGGAAAATTTTCAAAAGTTGGATTTTTTCTCGAGTTTGAAACTTCCGGAAAATCATGCAAGTAACGTGGTGGACCCTCTAGAAGAACACAAATCTTAACTCGATTATGTGGCCGTCTTGAACATCTCTAAACCTTAGGGTTTGGGGCAGTACCGCGTTGCCACATGTGAGTCATTGGTTTGACCCGTCTATGGCTGGACCATTGGTACTGTGGCATGTGATGGATACATTTTGAACTCCGCTCTAGTGTTAAGCTATTTGGGAAAACTTGGGTGTTTGATTATTCGATCGGAAAGTTTAACATTGTCTATTTATCTGGAATGTGATACAATATTTGGAATCCACAAGTAGTTATGAGATAACTAATTTGAATGTTATAAATCTAGCAGTTCAGTCTCAGATGATCGGTTGCCACGGGATTTTGATGTGATCAAAAGTCCGTCGCAATCACGTAGCGTACGCGGATACTCGCCGGGTAAACTTAATAGATAGCCAAGCCCCATATCCCCTACCAAGTGACTGTAGAAGAATCTCGTCGCCAAAAGCATCCGTTCAGGTGCTCGCGGCAGCGGTGTTCCGCCTTAGTGCACTTCGTCGACGGCGTCCGGGGGTGCAGCCGTCTACCAAAGTTTGCGACGAGCATTCGATCAGGATGTCGGGAATCTTATTGAATTGCCTGACTTGACATTGAAAAGTGTTTTCGATATTGAGACTAAAATGCAGGGTTCATAATTGTTAGGCATGCGTTGTCTAAGGAATTCATTTGGTTAGGCATGCGATGTCTAAGGAGGTTGCGGATTCCAACTGTTGTAGTTTTACACTTTTTTTCTGTGACCGTAAGCGTAGTATATGGTGTATCGCCGGCTTCGTTGCTATACATCAACGACAATCGGGATACGCATACTTGCTTACGTTGATGATATGAGATATTATGTATTGCTGTGATATGTTATATGTTTTGAATAACCGGGGGTTATATGTGAGATGAGAGTTTTTCCTTTTTCATTCATGTAAAATTCATTTGTATGTAATATTCTTTTATTGGGGAACTTCCGGGATGAAGATGATGTCACCATTGTATATTATTTACTTTTCCGCATTAGGTAGACCCAAGGCGGGGTGCATAAGTAACCGGGTTCTAGGGTCCAGTGGGAGACCATCTCGAGGAGTCGAGACCGGGTCTCCTAACCCTAGAATTGGCAGTGTTGCTTGCCACTCATGTAAGGGTCCAGGGATGTAGGTTTGGCTATTCATCGCGACCGTGGAATCCATGTTTTATACAGGCTCGTATTAAAATACGGACGTCCTAGTATATCCAATATTTTGTAAGACTACGATAGCGTCCCGGCCGTCCTTCCGAGGCCAAAATGCGGAAACGAAAATGTTTCTTGACTTGAAAACCGGCGCTATCGTATTCTTAAAACCCGGATCGACCCATTAACCTACTACTAGCAAACTAGAGAAGGGATAGAAAGCTATACCGATCGATCCGTGTCCTTCGGTCTTTGGCCACCATCCCAAGCTCCTCGCGGCAACTCCGGTCTCGATCTCCTCGTCGGAAAGGGCACCACATATACGCGTCCTTTTACGGGCACCCGCTTCATCCGTAGCAACTCGGGCACGAAGTGTGCTAGCAGACGTGTCCAAGGTGTTGTAGAGAATGTTTGTGATCACTTTGTCTCTTGCATCCATGGCTTGGATGGAGGTTAGAGGTGTTGCCATTGATGGAGATAAAGAGCTAGAGGAAGAAGAAGAAGAGAAGAGCTTTTCTTTCTTTTTGTGATGCTATGATAAAAATAGAAAAGTGAGAAGAATAATATGAGAGCTAGCCTCCTCATGGCAGCCCCTCTCTCTCTCTTGTTATCATATCAACATAAATCAAGCTCATAATGTGACATTTACACACTAAAAGAGACCATGAGTCACTATATATGGCTATGTCACATTAAATGCATCTCATGATGAATTCTAGCTCATTATTTCCATAAGCAAACATTAATCCAAATGTTTGCAACAATAAAAAGATACGGCAACATCTAAAGTAAACTTGTGACAGATCACAAGGATACCCCTCACCCGTATATACATACCTGCATCCACATTCCGACCTAATGCGAATGCGATGAGACTGAAGTAATCCAACAAATCTAATACTAGGATCCGGCTTAAACCAAAGCCCACTAGTATGATCCGTCCGATCATGATCCATGCAATACCGCATGTATATGATCGAACCCTGCCATATATCATACGGCCTCTACAACGTTTCGCCCGAAACTTGAGAAACTGTCTGTGGGGGACTCTAAAGACTCGTCAATACTTTGGCTGTGGATTTAACTACTAGCATGTCAGAGGTACTAGCCGTACGTAACGGGCTACCAGGTATTGAACAAAAGGGAGGTCGATGAGCGAACTCATCCTGGCACCCTACTGAGCCTGTCAGTGACAATATCCGTACAGTCCGGTCCGTTCGTCTACGAGCATCGCAAGGCGGGCCTAGGGGGTTGGTAAAAGTCAGACCCCCAAAACCGGTACAAGTCATGTCGGAGTGTAGCCCAGAACACCCAGAGATACTACTGGAATACCTACCAGTAAATCTCCTGCCTCGGCCGAGGGTTTCGTGTAATGGCTCTCCTAGACACAGCGCGATCTCACCCCAAATACCAGGAGAGACGAATCCCCTGCTGATCCGCTCACTTGCCACCATGTGGCTCGGGACTGTACCCAACTAAAACCTGTTTGCACGACTCCTTTGAGCCGTGGTAGGGTAGTAATCAAAGCACAGTGGGAACTCACACGAGACAAATGCCGATCTCAGGTCGATGAACTAACCTGTACACATGTCACCAGGGAACCGCTATCTGACGTCAGGTATAATACCAACTAGCAGGTTCCCGGCGAGTCCTGTCCGGTGTAATCATAACGCAATGAGCACCTGTATACATCTTAGGTGAACCAACTGACACCAGTGGCTTGTGAGACCGGCCACCGCCCCTCGTCGGGGTCTCGACTATATACACTAGTCTACTAATGGAGTATCGATGCCCAGTCTCGAAACTCCTACGACTAGGGACCTTTTAAGGATGTGCCTATAGACCCCAGCTCCCACGTATATGATCGCCATCATACTGCTGGTAGTCAAGCAAGAATCCTAAGGGCTCTATCAAAGTGTAATAGCGACCTGTAAGGTCACCTAAAACAGTACACGATGATAAAGACAAACCATGGTTGCATACTATTCTCCATCAACGTGTAATAGTGAACCACAATGTCACCTAAAGCATGTACACGATGATAGAGACAAACCAGATAGTATACAATCATCTCGAGTAAGACTGTCCTACCGGTATAGGTCCTCCCTCAATCATTGCAATCACGTGCCTACGATCCAATAATTGACTCTGAGGGCAGTATATCCAACAATCTCCCACTTGCACTCAAGGCTAATTATTGCGATGTCACATACTTACAGCCCGTGTGATACCGAACACCCAACTCATCTACTAATCAGTCTCACAAAGCCCGTTTGCGAAACTATTGCGTTCGAGGAATAGCCTAAGTTAGTGGATCCGCCCTGATGTTTCTTTCTATGTCTCTCTTTATCTCAAGTTCGCGGAGAAAGCCATCTCCCGAAATGAGCAATACCGGTCTTAGAATATGTCTGGATATCTAATGGGACCTAGTTCATGAATGAACTCCAAATCTAAACTTCTTAGATTGTATCGCCAACTGAAAACAATCAGTATCCTGCACCATGCCTCCTTCAGTATCCGCTTGGACCACCTGTCCAAAATACTGCCCCTCGTCAGAGGGAAAAGTATTACTCTTACAGCCACTCTGTCATTCAGATCACCTTGGAAGCCTGGAATGATAACTGTCTCCTAAAAGAGGCTGTTGTTATCATATCCCTAGAACATCCACTTATGTTCTAAAACTGCTTCCGAATGTTTCTCCAGGATTGGATCAATATCAACTTATTGCATCTACTGCAAAAACAAAATCTGGTGTGGTACTTGACATCTCATGATTGACTCAATTGCCTAAGCAAGTGATCTGCCAATCATGCACATCCCTCTCCCCTTCAGTCTGTAAGACACCTTTAGAGAGGGTGGCTCCATCACGTGCAGGTACACCACCATGCCAGGAGTCATCCATTCTAAATACCTTTAGAATGCTGTCTAAGTACCCTGATTGGGACACTTCCCAAATCTAGATCTAAAACCATAGATCTAGTAATCAGAATATCTGATATAATATCCAAGTCCTTAGTGGAGAAACCACTGTGTGACAACCAAAATATAACCGACCGTAGTATAGGAATTTCACTTCCTACTCTGTGTTTGTTACCCAAATACCAGGACATCACACCCTACTACCTTCTTAACAGATCTATCCCCTATTCTGATGAAGTCAAACCTATGACTGTCACATCAGAAATAGATGATCTATCTCCGCTATATTTGCTTTAGTCCATAGATAGACATAAGCTACTTGTCCACCAATGCTTCTACTGCTCCCACTGACTACGACAACCCTCTGGCAGAATCATATACACGTACACTTCTAAAGCTAGTTCAGAACGACACTATACTGATCCTCCAGCCGGGTCTCACAGTCTGGAATAACAGTAATGGAAAGTCTGGGTAAACAAGAACCTCCCTGCCATTGTCCTTGAGGCTACTGAAGTACCTCTCGGGTGCCTGAGGTTACCCACCATATCTGTGGAGTGGCTAACGGAATTTCAAAACAGAATGAATCTTTAGGTTCTTATCAAATTTTCAGTAATCGTTTGCGGTTCTGGAATCACTTCCAGTTCTACCATACTCCCACTACTGTTTTCTGAAAAAATCCATTTTTATTAAAACTGTGGCGAGTCAAGAACAATATCACTATTGATCTTCCAGATGGTGGAAAGTCAACCCTCGTCATAGCCCGGGTCAACCTACAAACAGCCATTATAGAAACGTGCCTTGAGTTATCCAGAGTCTGGTTTTAAGCATAAGCCGGACAACTCCCCGTACCTTAACAATGTTAAGATATGAACTATTCTATATCCAATATAGAAATAGAGGCACTGATTTAATTGGAACCAGATTCAAATCATGCAGCTGTCTCCAGTGCATATCAACTAAATGGAGAGAGGCCAATCAGCATTACTCAACTTAGGAATGCTTCCAATTATGAGTAACCTGAAAGAGAAGCAAGTTCTCTTAATCATTACTATCAACTGAATACCATATACAAGTATCTACATCTTCGATCACCTTGAAGAATCCTGATACTTGCAACACCTGGTTCTCTATTTTATTCTTTTACCTATAACTTCTCAAAACTTAGACCTTGCATCTCTACGAAACGCATGTTTAAAAACTAGAGAAGTCACAAGTAAACAGAATATAGTACGAGTACCAACCCGTCTGTCCTCATGGACACTGGACAACATACAATACTCTGTATAAGTCCCCTAAGTCTAACAACTCATTCCCTGTGTGCCGTAGGTTGAAAACTGTACTTATGGTTTAGAAGAATTACACCGCTGTTTAATGCTCCTTACCTAACCATCCACTGATATAGGTAAATGTCATAGACACAATTTCAAAAAGTTATATCTCACTTTATAAAAATAAACGTACAGATATATCAATTTGAAATTGGTGCATAACAACGGATATTCAAAACCAAATATTTGCCATCCGGCAAACAACCCAGGCGATTTCCTAAAATATTACCAATTAGAACGAATCCCGATATAGTGAGGATGATCACCCAATTCCCAATAACTTACTCCCACTCATCATCTGTAAAACCATACAGATGCGAGAATCAAACCTGGTAAATACATACCCTGTATCAAGGACTAATAGGGAAATCAGTTTTCTTTTAACAGTACACAGTAAAACTGAAACATGAATATGTTTCGAATGGGTATCCGGGTATTCCTAGTAATGCCTCTTCCATTATCCAGATTCATGACTATAACCGTATATTTCATTGCCATCTCTCCAAATCCCTTTATATGTCTTTAGTCATTACCTTCTGTACACCCCTTTATGCTAAATGGTTTTCTTCCTTCCCTACCGTTCAGCACCAGCCTATTCTTTGGAAGAAGACTATCTAATAAGCATAATGGGCGTACTCTCCTAATTCTAGGAATACTCGTAACCTGAGAGAAGGTGAAGATAAAAGACAACTGAATAAACCTTATTCCTATTCTCCTGAACCAGAATCCGTCCCCGAACTAGAACAAGTCCCTTCGAGTTCGTATATAACCATACGATGGAGTATCCAATAAACTGAGGATCTTCATAGTGATACGGAGTGTTCTGAAGAAATACAAAGGTGAAGTAGGAGTGGCGATGAAATACTTGGTTTGGTCGTGAATGATAGCAGTCGCAGTTTACTTTGCCCTCTTAGTAATCCCTTTATTTGTCTTAACCTATTACCTTCTGTACACCATCGTTAGGCTAATTGGTTTTCTTCATTCCCTACCGTTCGGCACCTGCCTATGGTTTGGAAGAAGACTATCCAATAAGCGTAATAGGTGTACTTTCCTAATCCAAGGAGCACTCGCAACCTGAGAGAAGGTAAAAGGAAAAGAAAACTGAATAGTCCTATTCGTTTTCTCCAGAACCAGAAACCATCCTCGAATCTGGAACAAGTTCCTTCGAGTTCGTATATAACCATACGATGCTTTTATCTAATGGAAGTGGATGTTCGTAGTAATACGGGGTGTTCTGGAGAAAAGGGTAAAAGTAGGAGTGGCAAAAGGGTATGCAACTCTGACAATCCAAAAGCCAGTGTTATAAGAAGGTTCAGTCAACTTGGTCACTGAGTCATAATCACGGGTCGGGTCATGGTCACTGGCAAATAGAGAGAGAAAAGAAACACTCAGCGTGCACTCTAACCTAGATCAGAATGGTTATCAATTTATCTAATCAGGAAAGCTGCCACTGTAACCTCAAATTCTCCTCCAAACCTGAAAGAAGAATTAGTCGGGATCACCTGAGGAGCAAACCAACTCATCAGTGGGAATCGGGATCCAACTATCATCGCATGATAACGTGATGGAATCCACTCACGTTATCACACTCCGGAAGGTATGCGCATATCTGGCAAGTTTCAGTTTCTTTAGAAACTCCCGATGTGATTTTTACCCCTAGGACCCAAGTGACCTTGACGAATAATCAACAAATCAAAAGGTCCAAGTCAAGTTCAACCCGTCATTATCTTGATTGCGTTAAACCCACCCGCACGACCCTTGACGAATAATCAACAAAGTCGTACCACTGTCCTAACCAATTCACATATCCATGCGACAGAAAAGCATTACAGAGCTACCACACCCTACGCCTCGGCAAATAGCAACGACAAATGTAGCGCAAATACTAAGCAATACTAATCTGAAATGACGGAGAGCTACGATAGGCTTTTGGCGAAAAACCTTTTAACGTAATGAACTTGATATCGTTGAAGAAACCGGATAGCTTTTTATAAAAATATAGTAACGAAAACCTTTGCTAAAGAGGTCACTCCCGGTGAGGGATCTCGGCTCTTTCCCCGTAGAATGAGGTGCAGGATATTCCAACTGAATACCACGATGCAAAGCAAAAGGCAATCGGCTATAGTGAAGTTATTACCCTGACGCAAACTTCTGTCCAAGGGGTCACACCGGGTGAAGGGATCTCGGGCCTTGCCTCGTCGACTGAGGTGCTGGATATTCATAACCGAATACCACTGTGGAAAACAAAAGAGAGCGTCCTTGCAATAACAGCTTTTTTGAAAAATGTTCCAATAACATCAGAATAGGTTTGTTTAGCTTGCATTGATCCGAATCAATGCAGTCCCATCAATTGATCACACCATAAAAGAACGAAAATATGATGTATGTATATGCCATCCGCATTCGCCACTGGGTCCCGTCATCACCCGTTAGGTTACTTAACTAACGACAGAGCGGGGACTGGACTAGTGCGGGTGTAAAACATATACAACATCTACTAGTATATATATCAATATATAATATTCGCTCAAGGCGTGATAAAATGCAACATCACAAAAATGTTATAAGCATCACAAAACAATACAGATAATCTGGGATCCCCGGGTTTCATAGAGCCGCTACTGAAACCCGACGTTCCCCTGGTCATGTGGATAGCCTGTGCAATGAAATCCTAGACCCCTACGGGCGCGGCAAGTTACCCACCAAAACCTGAAGCGAGGCAGTCCCCTTCAACAACGTGAATGGACCACCCAGCACTTCACGGAATCCGGAAACTTGGGCACCCTTCCTTGGGTCAACCTGTACCCCCTACGAGTGCGGCGAATAGCCCGCCAATTCTAGAGTGAAGCCCCCTCCGTCTCAAAGCCATGAGATGAGGGCTCGTTGCCCTCTAGAACCCGGCTATCCGTGCACCCCTACACAGGGTAATCCTAGTACAGAAAGTAAAATATACAGCGGGTACATCGACCTCAGCCCGGTCGTGCCCCAAAAGAATAATATACAAACAGGCAGTGACGGCAGTCTACATGTCGGACCCTCGCCCCGCAATATCAAATGTACATATACAACCAAACTGTACTACCATTGCATCCAGGCTATCCACCACGACAAATCTGCAACATCACAGCAGAACACAAAACATCAACGTGAATGTCACGTTCGCAAATCCGTCTAAAAGAACTATAGCAATTAGACAGGATTTACCGCTCGAATGACATTCACGGTCGCAGATATAATGTAAATACTGTGAACTAACATTTTTAAAATTTTCGATCGACAAAATTTCCCGAAGTAGGCCCCAAGCACAATACACAGTACTCAAACAAATCTGGGCCCAAAATAAAAATACCAGAAACCACAATTCCAATTCAGAGAGCACTGCACAAAATTTGGTGCCCTAATGCTACAGTAGTGCGGCTGACCCGCGTCCAAAACATGGGTACGGCCGCGGTTCCGCGGCGCTACAAGGAGTTCACTGTACTAATTTTCTGCAGTACTCTTAAAAATCCCTGCCTGAATTTCTGCAATGCACCAAATAATTTTTTGACAACAAAAAAATTCGACAAAAACTGTTAAATTGGAAATGCAGTTTTTGAAATTTTCGTTCGATCGAAATTCTAAACACGTTAGAGCAAGCTAGTAAAGGTTAATGGCGTGGCTCTGATACCATGTAAGACTACGGTAGCGTCCCGGCCGTCTTTCCGAGGCCAAAAAGCGGAAACGAAAATTTTTCTTGACTTGAAAACCGGCGCTAACGTATGCTTAAAACCCGGATCGAACCATTAACCTACTAATAGCAAACTAGAGAAGGGATAGAAAGTTATACCGATCGATCCGTGTCCTTCGGTCTTTGGCCACCATCCCAAGCTCTTCGCGGCAACTCCGGTCTCGATCTCCTCGTCGGAAAGGGCACCACATCTACGAGTCCTTTTACGGGCTCCCGCTTCATCCGAAGCAACTCGGCCATGAAGTGTGCTAGCCGACGTGTCCAAGGTGTTGTAGAGAATGTTTGTGATCACTTTGTCTCTTCCATCCATGGCTTGGATAGAGCTTAGAGCTGTTACCATTGATGGAGATAAAGAGCTAGAGGAAGAAGAAGAAGAGAAGAGCTTTTCTTTCTTTATGTGATGCTATGATAAAAATAGAAAAGTGAGAAGAATAATATGAGAGCTAGCCTCCTCATGGCAGCCCCTCTCTCTCTCTTTCTCTTGTTATCATATCAACATAAATCAAGCTCATAATGTGACATTTACACACTAAAAGAGACCATGAGTCACTATATATGTCTATGTCACATTAAATGCATCTCATGATGAATTCTAGCTCATTATTTCCATAAGCAAACATTAATCCAAATGTTTGCAACAATAAAAAGATACGGCAACATCTAAAGTAAACTCGTGACGGATCACAAGGTTACCCCTCACCTGTATATACTTACCTGCATCCGTATTCCGAACGAATGCGAATGCGATGAGACTAAAGTAATCCAACAAATCTAATACTAGGATCCGGCTTAAACCAAAGCCCACTAGTATGATCTGTCCGATCATGATCCGTGCAATACCGCACGTATATGATCGAACCCTGCCATATATCATACGGCCTCTACAACATTTCGCCCGAAACTTGAGAAACTGTTTGTGGGGGACTCTAAAGACTTATCAATACTTTGGCTATGGATTTAACCACTAGTACGTCAGAGGTACCAGCCGTACGTAACAGGCTACCAGGTATTGACCAAAAGGGAGGTCGATGAGCGAACTCATCCTGACACCCTACTGAGACTGTCAGTGACAATATCCATACAGTCCGGTCCGTTCGTCTATGAGCATCGCATGGCGAGACTAGGGGGTTGGTAAAAGTCAGACCCCCAAAAGCGGTACAAGTCGTGTCAGGGTGTAGCCCAGAACACCCTGAGATACTACTGGAATGCCTACCAGTAAATCTTCTGCCTCGGCTGTGGGCTTCGTGTAATGGCTCTCCTAGACACAGCGCGATCTCACCTCCAATACCGGGAGAGAAGAATCCCCTGCCGATCCGCTCACTTGCCTCCATGTGGCTCGGGACTGTACCCAACTAAAACATGTTTTCATGACTCCTTTGAGCCGTGGTAGGGTAGTAATCAAAGCACAGTGGGAACTCACACGAGATAAATGACGACCTCAGGTCGATGAACTAACCTGTACACATGTCACCAGGGAACTGCTATCTGACGTCAGGTATAATACCAACTAGCAGGTTCCCGGCGAGTCCTGTCCGGTGTACTCATAACGCAATGAGCACCTGTATACATCTTAGGTGAACCAAATGACACCAGTGGCTTGTGAGACCGGCCACCGCCCCTCGTCGGGGTCTCGACTTTATACACTAGTCTACTAATGGAGTATCGATGCCCACTCTCGAAACTCCCACTACTAGGGACCTTTTAAGGATATTCTTATAGACCCCAGCTCCCACGTATATGATCGCCATCATACTGCTTGTAGTCAAGCAAGAATCCTAAAGGCTCTATCAACGTATAACAGCGACCTGTAAGGTCACCTAAAGCAGTACACGATGATAAAGACAAACCATGGTAGCATACTATTCTCCATCAACGTGTAACAGTGAACCACAATGTCACCTAAAGCATGTACACGATGATAGAGACGAACCAGATAGTATACAATCATCTCAAGTAAGACTGTCCTACCGGTATAGGTCCTCCCTCAATCATTGCAATCACGTGCCTGCAATCCAATAGTTGACACTGAGGGCACTATATCCAACATATTTCATATGTGTTCTTCTGCTGCAATGTTCTGTGATGAGATCATATTACTGCCTGAAATGAATGTTTATATTATATATATGAGATATATGTTATATTGCAGATTTCGTTTCAAATGTGATGCTTGTGAAGCATAATAAAATGGGACTTCATTAATGAGATTAATGAAATAAAAGAAAGCTAAAGATGTTGTAGAAACTTGTTTAAAAACTGGTAGCTCTAGTTCTTGCTTTGCATAGTGGTGTTCCTTGTAGAACATCCAGCACCTTATTCGACAAGGAAAGAGCCGAGATCCCTTCACCGGGAGTGACCTCTTTAGCTAAACTAGCAGATGCTACAAACTCGATTTGTTTTTTGATTGTTTTTATAGTTTCTTCTTTGCACAATGATATTTATGAAATATCCTGCACCTTATTCGATAAGGAAAGAGCCGACGATCCCTTCACCGGGAGTGACCTCTTTAGCAAAACTAGAAAAGGCCTAAAAAATATTCCAATTAAAATCATTCGATTCTACAACGATATCAAGTTCATTACGCAAAGGGTTTTCTTAAAAACCTGTCGTAGCCCTCCGTCATTTCAGATAAGTAGTATTTAGTATTCGTGCTGCGTTTGTTGACCTCTGTCAAGGCGTAGTATACGGTAGTTGATTAGTGCTTATCTGTATAAACATATGATGTGATTGATTTAGGGTAGTCATGCGACTTTGTTGACCTTTGTCAGGGGTCGTGCGGGTGGGTTTACTCCAATCAGGAAATGACGGGTTGAACTTGACTCGCAGCCTATGGTTTGTTGACCTCTGTC
The DNA here is from genome assembly GCA_030015575.1 of Agapanthus africanus. Taxonomy (NCBI): domain Eukaryota; kingdom Viridiplantae; phylum Streptophyta; class Magnoliopsida; order Asparagales; family Amaryllidaceae; genus Agapanthus; species Agapanthus africanus. The sequence continues at coordinate 391,389,631 of CM057337.1, read as the reverse complement.
AAGGACATAGGACGCTAGGGGAAAAATATTATTGGGAATTTCAAGTGTTGAAATTTGCAATGAGATTGCATACTTTCTATGAGATAGTTGGATCCCGATACCCGTTGCGAGTAAGAGTTACTCCTGAGAGTGTTTTACACATTACAATTACCGGATCAAGTAGGTGTCTAGAAAGGTGTTAACTGGGTTACGCCCCTGGGAAAACGAGGTTTATTTTAATTAGGTCCGTGCGAAAGCGCGGGGAACCTCCCTCAAAGTACCGGCACTGGCCTGACTAAAAGATTGGCGAACTTGTATAGTGTAATTAATCCCAGCTAGTCTATTCTTTTAGGGTTTGAAGGAAGATTTGACTAAAACAGTGGGAGACATCCTGATTAGATATATTGATAACCAATCTAATCTTGCAAGAGCATACGCTGAGTGTTTTCTTCTCTCTCTCTCCTGGTTACGACTATGTCACGCCTTAATCAAGATAATAATACAGATGTATTGACCGAACCCGCTTGTAATATTGCGCTACAGAACGTTGGTCCCACTCCAACTTATAAATTGTTATAAGACAGAGCAGGAAATAGGGGATTACCAGAATTCCCGTGCCGCCCAAACGAAGAAAGTGCATGTTGATGCATCTTCTTTGGGTGTGTTCATTACACAGAACTGTTTCTCAAAATCCTTTACGTCCTGGGTATTTGATACCAGATCAGGATCCTACATATGTAATTTGTTACATGGGCTACAGATAGGTAGAGAACTGAGAACAGGTGATAAATTTCATGAGATAGAAACGGTGCAAGTGTTGCAGCCAAGTCTGTTGGTAGTTATCACCCTGTATTACCAGAATACATTGATTCTGAATGAATGTTATTAGATACCGAACCTGATATACAACATCATATTAGTCCCTTTATTAGCAAAGAAGGATATAATTTTGTATTGTTGGATAATGTTTTGAACATGTCCTATATCAAGAGTTGATCGGTTCAGGCACGTTATCTAAAAGTATAGACGTTCTAAATCAAACCACAGTTCTTAACGTACAGAACACACACAAGAGTAAGAGTTCAGAAATGAACGAATCCTTCTTGAGGCATTGTAGACTAGGTCATATCAATGCGACCCGACTAGCTGAAGTTACATATAGATGCATATTTAAATTAGTTTGAATTTACATCTTATGAAACTTGCCGGTCATGTCACAGAGATAAGATGACCACAGCTCCCTTTATTGGAAACAGAGAAAGAGTTAGTGAACTCTTAGGATTGATACATGCTGATGTATGAAGGTCCCCTGTCTATACATGCCAGGACCGGTTCTTTGTACTTCATTACATTCACTGATGATCTCTCAAGATTCAGACTTATGTTCCTGTTGAAACACAAGTCCGAAACTTTTGATATAATCCCAGAATATAAGTTAGAAGTAGAGAACCAAAAACGGGTATAATTATTATGTCCTTTGATGAGATCAAGGAGGAGAATACTTGAGCACGGGATTCCTGGACTATTCTAAAAGAGAATGAGATTCTCTCTCAGCATTACTCCTCCGTATACACCACAGCACGTCGGTGTATCGGGGCGGAGCAATCACACCCTATTTGATATGGTGCGCTCTATGATGAGTACTACTGAGTTTCCTATTTCCTTTCGGGAGTTACTCACTTGTGAAGCTGCATACCTATTGAATAGGGTTCTAATCAAATCAGTTGCCTACCACTTCAAATGTGATATGGAATGGGAAGAGCCCATATTTTAAGTAAGTTAAGATTTGGATTGTCCAGCCTATGTATAAAAGAAAAATCCGGACAAGCTCAAGGCAAGGTCGGTTCTGTAGAAGTTTGTTGGATATCCCAAGCATTTGCAAGGGAATATCTTCTACCAAACCGAGGAACAAAAGATTTTTTGTTTCTGAGCATGCCATCTTTGTGAAAGGGAATTTCTTGTGAAGAAATTATTGGTCATGATGTAGAACGGGAAATAGTTCCAGCTATACAAACTGCAGCTGTTGATTTGGTAGAACCAAAGGATTCAATAGTTTCCAACGAACCTCAGCCTCTCCGCCGATCTGGTAGGGTTCTTCATCCACCTGAGAGATACTTCGGTTTCTCTATGACAGTGGGAGCGAGGATTGCATCATGAGATGATGACCCAACTAGTTTCGAGCTGGCCATCAGGAGTGGGGACTTTGTGAGAATGGCTGGATGCTTAGCGATCTGAGATGGAATCCTTATACACCAACAAAGTATGGAATTTGGTTGCTTTATCTGAAGGGTTAAATCCCCATCAGGAGCAGGTATATCTTGAGAAGATTACTTGGTGTACATTGAAAAGTTGAGACTTTCAAAGCTATGTTTAAGTCCATCCAGATCCTACTTGCAACGGCTACATACCATGATTACGATATCTGGCGGTTGGGTGTCATGACTGCTTTTCTAAATATTGATTTGGAATAGAGCGTCTATAAGTACACAGCCAGATGGCTTCGTAGACAGTGGAAGCAGCGGAAACATGAGCATGATATTTTATGTGATAAATCAGGCATCTTGGAGTTGGAACATCTGTTTTGATGTGGTAGTCAAAGAGTTTGACTACATCAAAATGGTAGATGAACCTTGTATATACAAAAAGGTAGTAGGGAGTATGGTAGTGATCCTCGTATAGTACGTGGATGACATACTCTTGATAGGGATGGAGTTTCCTATACTACGCTCGGTCAATCCCCGCTTATCATAAGGATTCTCCATATAGGATCAATATGATACCTCCTAAATACTGGGTATTATATCTATTTGGATGTTTGGATTCTCACTAGTTGTAGTGAGATAGTATCAATCGATCGTGGGGAGAATCACTGGAAAGGTTCCAGGGTGATAAGGACGACTGAATGTCAGTCGTAGGCATTGTCTTTACCTTCAGTGGAGGGACGATATGTTAGAAGAGTTCTAAGCTAGATACCGTGACTTACTAGACGATTAAAGGCAAGATACATCGTTACCAAGGATGCTACCAAAGAGGCAGTCGGGATATATATGAGTTCATGAGATGAACTTCGTTCCTGCCATTGTGTGACAATGGAGTTGTGGCTTTGGCCCAGGAACCCCCGTCCCATCTGAACTCCAGATATAATTCTTAGGCAGTATCACCTGATCATGGAGATGGTTGATCTCTAGGGAGATCGAGGTTAGAAGAGTAGACACAGAGGAAAACAGCGTGGATCCACTCACAAAGGCCTTTTTCCCAGTAGAGACTTTTATTTGATGGTTGAGTATGGGATACTTCAACCATAGCTGATTGTTGGGTATGCGATACCACAACAGATGGCCCCAGTGCAAGTGGGAGATTGTTAGTTATATGTATGCCCTAGAGGCCATTACTGTACATACGATGTATATTGTAGTAGATGCTTGGACATATATTGCGAGGACTTTCTTGCTCGACATGATAGTACGCTATCTAGTTGTACTTTATCTTAACATGTACTCTGATTGTCTCTATGTTACATGTTGATAAAGCCCTTAGAATATGTACTCGACTACAGGGACTATGATGAGATCATACTAGTGGGGACACGGTAGTCGACGAGTACATCCTATAACTGTTCCTAGTCGAGGGTGTATCGAGACAGGGCATCGATACACCAGAGTAGACTAGCGTACACGCATCTTGACCCATATGATAGGCGATGGATGATCCCATATCCATCGGTGTTTGACATCAAGGATGGTGTATGGGTGCTCAGTAGAGACTGGGTACATTGGACGGACTCGCCGAGAACTCACAGATGGTATTATACCTCACGTCAGATGGCAGTTCTCTGGTGACACTGGTACAGGTTAGTCTGTAGACCGGAGATCGTCATAGAGTCTTGTGTGATTCTCACTGTGCTTTGATTTCCATCATACCACATCCAAGAGGGCGTGCAAAAAGGTGGCTTTTGGGTACAGTCCCGAATCACATGGAGGCAAACAGCGATAGGAGGGGATTCGTCTCACCCGGTATAGGGAGTTGATGTTGCGCTGTGTTCGATTGGCTATAACGAGAAATCCCTGGTCAGGGTTGCTGAAATTTACTTGTAAGTGTTACCAATAGTTTCTCGAACTGTAATGGACCTCATATCGACACGACTTATCAAGCTACTGGGTCTGACGTTTACCACCCCTAGGCAAGATATGTGACATATCAGACGAAGAGACCGGACTATACGGAAGTGTTACTGATTGGATTCGCGGGAGAGAGTATAGGATTGCTTGTTGATCTTCTGATCGCTCAATACCTGGGTGGCTATTACGTTTAGCTGACCGCTTGCAGCTTGTGGGTGTTTGATATGATCATCACCTACTGCCGGCGTATTGACGATTCATTAGAGCCCTACACAGAGGTTTCCTGGCTCAGGCAATACGGAGTAGGAGCACATATATGATATGTGAGGGACCGAGAACAATACGTGTATGTGATACCGTACTAGATTCTCGCGATATGAGATATCGGCCGGGTATATGTGATATAGCCGGGTCATCGGATCAAGTGTTGATTCGATGAACTGATACAGATTATATTAGTCGGTTATTTGTGAAATAGCCGGATTATCGGATCAAGTGTTGATTCGATAATTTAATGTATAATTATATATTTGATATATTAAATTACATTAACTGATATAAGCTCTCTAAAAGATTCTTTTTCTCACTCAGGTAATACATTGAGATATATGCGATATATGTTAATTGTATTATTTTATTTTGTTACAATAAATATTGTATATATAATATATAATATTGTAACAAGTTATGATTACTAATGCAACATGTTTAGTAGAGATTAAATATGGTTAGGGTTTGATTTGGGTTAATCTTTTCTAGAAGCATCTAGAAGCTTTTATTTTGTTTCTTGCAAAGATATTTCATTTAGATATTTTGCAAAATATTTCCAAATCCAACCCACACCCTTTAACCCTAGTTAAGTCTCTACAATGGTTATCCTTTCATCTTTAACCATGGTTGCATTTGTAATGATATTATCACAATTCATTATTCATCACAAAAGGGTTATTATTCATTCTTCTTCTTCTTCGTCCTTGAGCTTTGAGAAAGCTTTCTAGGTTTTCTTTATGTGATGATTTAGTATGAGATTAAGAAAACAAATGAGAGCTAAAATCCTACTTCATCATCCTAATCTGTCCTAGCCATTTAGATTAGGGTGTTCACTTCATTTAGTGGGTGAGAGCTTGTGTTAAAGAAAATTCAAGGTAGATCATCTTAGTTATCGAAGATCGGAAGCAAGCTTGCATCTTTCTCTTCGTGGAACCTCTCTAGAGTCCGGATACTCGATGATCGCAGTGAAGGGACCTCAACACGGAGCTTTAGAAGTGAAGGACCGGACTACAAAGGTTGTAATCCTAAACTCTTATTGTTAAAGTGTTTAACATGCTTTGTTTCGCCTAATCTCTTGTTTAAAGATCTTGTTTAGGGTTGTTCGGCACGTCTAAATTTTAAATCGGGCATGGTTGATGCCTTGTAGACCCTTGTGAGTGTGCCTAGTAACCCTGCACGAACCTCTTACTCCACTTTTCTCTAACGTCGACTGATTCGGACTCGTCTCTTCATGGCTGCATGGACTGCGCTCAAATAGCTATACTCATATCTGGAGTCTCCCAAGCAATGTATCCCATCACATGATATCCGAACGACGTCGAACTTTTCGATCGATTAACCAAGGTTCCATAATCCCCTAAGATCTCAACATCTTGAGTACCGTTTAATAATATCCAGTACATGCCACAGTACCTATGGACCAACCGTAGAAGGGCAAACCCAAGCCTCATTAATGGCACCGCGGAACTGCTGCAAACCCTAAGTTTTCAAAGCGTTCTCTTGGTCATTATATCGAGTTAGGGTTTCATTCTTCTAGAGGGTCCATAGAATTACTTGCATGTTTTTTTTCGAATACCTTAAATTTGGAAAAATGGGTTTCTAACATTCGATCGTCTTCTATCGACTCTGAATGTACCTGCGTGAACTCGTCTCTAGCTGGAATCAGTCAATCTGACGACCACGCATCGGGGTGTGCAAACAAATCACATGTCCTAGTCATTCCTCCTTGGGTGACTAGCGATTTTCTATCATATCTCTAAGTACAACTCGTGTGACACTAGCTTCAAACATCTGGGGAGATATCTTGTTATTCGCAGCAGCAACTGGCTCATTTGTCCACATGCCGAACAGTACCTCAATCATCAAAATAATCGATGCATTGACAGTCATCACATTCTGGCTGGCCTCTAGCAGTGGCCCAATCCTCTGGTGCTGATCTGCACGTTCGAGAAATCCTTGTAAAAGCAATCGATTAACGTTCATGGCCCGAAAAATACAATAAAACGACGCATCTATGCAATCGTACGTCACCGGAATCACGCCCTGGTTAGTCTTCGTCCGTGACGAGGTCGTGCTGACCGCAACTCTAGGCGCAGCTCTCTCTTCCCGTGTAATCGTGGCAGCAAAATCCAAAAACCTATATCGATGAGGATAGATCATAAGAATGAATATAATAATGTGCAAGGAAATGTACATCATAAGACTTCTTAAGCAGAGTAGCGTATCATATATATGCCGCGGAACATACACACGGTATGTTACTCTCCTTAAGTCGGCTACTCCATCAACCAAGGTCAACCTACGCAACGAAAGTTCGGGTCGAATACCCCCTCGACCAAGTCTATGTTCCGTAAGGTCAAGCCTAGGTTCCGAATATATATATACGCCTTAGACTCCGCATAGTCAAACATAGTCTCGAACCAAGCTTAACTTAGCGCTTTGATACCAACTTTGTCACGACCTGAAGTAGCACGTGACTGGCACTTCAATCATGTGAAGTTTATGGGACTACACCTAATTCAAGTAATCCAAAAGCCTAGAAATCTAAACCATTTTAAAGAGAAAGTGAAGGAAAACTTGTTTACAACAAGTGTTTTTAAATAACATAAATGGTATTAAATTTTTAAAAGCAACATCATATTTTCCCAAAAATTTCGGCAGAGTCTCCTTTGTAAATACTGGCTCCAAACGGGTACAAACATGCATAATGTAAAGGCATCCCTAAGAGGGAGCTAGCTCTTCGCCAATTGGCGGACACAGCCATGCAATGCAATACAATATACAACGCCGAAGGGCGAGGATCAAAACTCAGCAAGAAATGCAATATCATAAAGAAAACCAGAGAAAAACCATAGTAATACAGCGCACGACTCTAAGTCGAAAGAATATAAATCTGGTCTTCTAAGTCTACAATTAATACAAGTCTGGTTGATGGAGTTTACTAGATACAACAATCTAAATAAAATACAAGGGTGGTCACGATGCGAGTGAACCCACATACCAAAGCAATCACCCGGAAATAAGCAATGTGCCAACAAAGCCGCCAAGGAAACCTGTACAGCTAAGACCTGCAAGAAACTGTGGCACAACGGGTGTGAGTTGCCAACTCGTGAGTAGAAATCATCAAAGAGCAGAAATCGCATGTATGACTCAATTCTAGGTCATACGATCAGTAATATCCTCAAATAATATGGCCTGAAGCATGATAAAATAGCAAGGGTAAACATCTATATATAAGTGTAATACCAAGTGCTCGTGTCAGTGTCTCAGGTAGCAACATATCATAAATATGATGTATGAACGCATGAAAACAGAATACATCTAAATGAGAAAACTGTTTTCTTATCTCAGTAAGATATCTGTATAAATAAATCGAAGTATCATCAACAAAATCAACAGGGTATAAGTATCTAGCATCGACACAAAATATATATAAATCCCAATATCTCAATATCTCAGGCTCCGGCAATCCGGACTGGCCTGTATCCTTGAATCTCAATATCTAGGGCTCCGGCTATCCGGACTGGCCCGTATCATCAAATCTCAATATCTAGGACTCCGGCTATGTAACATTTCAGAAAAATAAAATATTATTTTTGGAAATTTTTATAATTAAATAATAAATATATTGAATATTTTATTAGTGCGATATAATTAAATACCGATAAATTGGGACAAATTTAGAAAATTATAGGAATTACTGAAATGAGGGTGTTTTTATGTGATTTAGGCAAATTATAGATTTTTTATAATTTATTATACACTATTTTAATGCTAATCGTGATTAAATATCGCTAATCTTGCATTAATCCGGTTTTATGCACATGACATGCACCAAGTCATTTTTCACACTTGTTACAATTTCTTTCATGTTTTCTTTCTTTTTATCATGCATGGTTTTAATTTTAAAAGAGAAGAATTGAAAAGAAAAGAAAAAGAAAAGGAAAAATGATAAAAAAAAAAAAAAGAAGTATGGGCATGAGAGAGAAGAGAGAGAGAGAGGTGAGGGGTCAAACATGACCAAGGCTCATTATTTCCTTCCATTATTTCCTTCATCATTTTTCCTCCTTCTTCAACCATGGAAGCCCCATCTCCCTCCTCCACTACAACCCTCAAAACACCCCCAAAACAACATCAAAATTCCATCCCCATTTCAATAAAAACCTGCACAAGCTCACCAGATGCACTTTGGACCAAGAAAAATTGGATTTTAGAGACTTGGGGCAACTCAAGAAAATTCTAGAGTTGCTAAATGAGGTAATTTCATCACCATTAGTATAGTTTTACATTCACATTAGTGTCCATGCATGTTTAGAAGTGTTTTAGTTTGGTTTAGTGAACTTTGAAAATTCCAAGTTAAGGATTAGGGTTTGAATTGAATGCAAAGATGTAATTGATATTAGTAGGGACCATACAACCCCTGCAGTGCTTGATTAGAGACTTAAATGCCGGGTTACTAGGCACTCTCACAAGGGTCTACAAGGCATCAACCATGCCCGATTTAAAATTTAGACGTGCCGAAAAACCCTAACCAAGATCTTTAAACTAGAGATTAGGCGAAACAAAGCATGTTAAACACTTTAACACTAAGAGTTTGGGATTACAACCTTTGTAGTCCGGTCCTTCACTTCTAAAGCTTCGTGTGGAGGTCCCTTCGCTGCGATCATCGAGTACCCGAACTCTAGAGAGGCTCCACGAAGAGAAAGATGCATGCTTGCTTCCGATCTTCGATAACAAAGATGATCTACCTTGAAGTTTCATTAACACAAGCTCTCACTTATAAATGAAGTGAACACCCTAATCTAAATGGCTAGGATAGATTAGGATGATAAAGTATGAATTTAGCTCTCTTTTATTTTCTTAATCTCACACTAAATCGTCACATAAAGAAAACCTAGAAATCTTTCTCAAAGCTCAAAGAAGAAGAAGAAGAAGAATGAATCCTTTTGTGATGAACAATGAATAAAACCTATGGTTACAAATACAACCCTTGAGTTACTTTAACTCATGTAGAGATTTAACCTAGGGTGAAGGGTTTGAGTTGGGTTAAATAATATCTTGCAAAAATATCAACACATTATATCTTTGCAAGAAACAAAACATAAGCGTCTAGAACCTTCAAGAAGAAGTTAACCTAAATAAAACCCTAACCATATTTAATCTCCACTAATCTTGTTGCATTTGTAAACATAACTTGTTACAATATTATATATCACATATACAATATTTATTGTAACAAAATAAAGTAATATAATTAACATATATCGCATATATATCAATGTATTACTCGAGTGAGAAAAAGAATCTTTTTTTGAGCTTATACTAGTTAATGTAATTTAATATATCAAATATATAATTATACATTAAATTATCGAATCAACCATTACTACAAATAAGGGTTGCCCCTACGGATAAATCCGTAGGGGCAACCCACTGCCCCTACGGATATATGCGTAGGGGCGAAAAAATACCCCGTAGGTGCAAAGGCCGCAGGTGCAAGTTGAGGCCCTTAACTTGCCCCTACGGGCAAATTCTTGCCCCTACGGATTTATGTGTAGGTCCTGTTGCCCCTACGGATTAAGCCGTAGGGTATAAGATTTTATATTATTTACGGTTTTTTTTAATATATTACTTGTACCTACGGACATGTTTGTAGGTCCATGTACTACCCCCTACGGATATGTGCGTAGGTACGTTTCCGTAGGGGCAAAATATCAGGATTCCTGATATTTGGCCCCTACGGATAACGCCGTAGGGGAGAGGTAGTGGCCCCTACGGCTATGTCCGTAGGGGCATTCCCAACCCCCTGGCACTGAGATCAGGGGGGAAATATCAGTTACTGCTGATATTTTTCCCCTACGGATATATCCGTAGGGGTAACATGTGTGCCTACGGATTAATCCGTAGGTACATATTGTCTGTATTTTTTTTTTAAAAAATGGGCTGCGTGATTTTTTCCCGCCCTGTGCACAATAATATATACATCAATCAAATCATATATTGTAGTATTCATAATCACATCTCACGCATATATATAATATACAAAAGAAACCCAAAAACTGAATATGATATAAATACAAACCAATATCAATATCGTTTCAAAATGTATTACAATGTGTATGATATAAATAAATACATGTTTCAAAAAATAAGAACCAAAAATCTACCCTAGCTCGGTCCAGCTCCACCTCTGAATAACGATAGAATAACGCGCGCCTGCTCCTCGGTCAATAAACTCTGCAATTCGTCGCGAGCGGGAGTCTGAGCGGCATGTGGAGCTGGCGATGTGGTCTGCACAGCCGCCGTCGAGGTAGTCGCTTGCGGAGCCGCGGCTGCGGGAGTCTGAGTGGGCGGTGGAGCTACAGGAGCTGTCTGTGGAACCGCAGCCGATGTAGTGGCTTGCGGAGCCGCAGCCGAAGAAGATGCATGTGGAGGCTCGACCGATCTACCCTGTCGCGTCTGGACATAACGTGCGTAAGAAGCGTGTAAGAACTGTGTATTATTCGAATTCGTATCATTATTAAGTTATTTCGAAACCCTGTTTGGATATCTAGTTTGGAAAAGCGTTGTTTATTTTAATTACATATGTATGTATGATTAATCAAACTTAAGTCTAAAACCAAATAAGCTCAAGCTACGTACTAATTATGGATATGTTGATATGTATATAATATGAAATGATATTTTACTATAAAGTAGTATACATACCAGCATCTCCTTCAACTTCTGAACGGTGGCCCTCAAGCTATCCAGTTCCTGATGGACATGCCGGTCACTGGAGACGGAAGAAGTAACCGCCGGGGTGGAGTCCAACCTTATATGGGCCCTGCTAGGGCCCAATCCCCGGCCTCTCTCCCAACCTCCGTGGTGCCCTCCGTGTGCGGCATCCAGAACTGCGGTCAGCAGCCTCGGATCGTTCTGTCCGGTAAAATCAATCCCCGAGGCCTGGGCCTGCTCAACCACCCGCTCCTACACCCACATTAAGCAGTAAAGTATAAGTATAAAATTTAAACTTGAACCTTCCAAAACTAAAATTTCAAATTTGGGTAGAAAAAATATTAACACTTACGCAGTACTCCTGGGTAGCGATGTCGGGATATCGAAGCTCGCCCGTGGCGGGATCTGTCGAGGTGCCGTTGACGGCAAGATATGCGGACAGCACGCTCGGTGTACCACCTGACGCCACGGTCCGAGATGTCTGCAATATTAGAAAGTAACTCTTAATATTAGAAATATTAGAGAATAACTCTTAATATTGCAGAATATTAGAGAATAACTCTTAATTTACCGATAACTCCATGGCTCGAGTAATGTTCCTCGAGCCACCTGTGTAAGTGGGGCGACCCCTCTTCGCCGACTTCCTGTTCTCCGTATTCTGAGCGGCCTGTTTCATTTTCTTGTTTTTTTCCAACTCCACACCACTTAACCCCAACCCAGCCCCAGCCCAGCCCCAGCCCAGCCCCAACCTAACCCTAACCCCAGCGCGGCCAGCTAAACCCCAACACCAACCCTAAGGCAAACCCTAACCCCAGCCCTACCCCAGCAGCAGCCGAACCCCAACCCTAACCCTACCCCGACCCCGACCCCGACCGCGACCGCGACCTCTGCCCAACCCTAACTCGCGCTCGCATCCCCAGACCCAGCCATGAACCCTAAGCCCAAAATAATCCAAAAATTCTTTAATTTACCTCGAGATTTACTCACCTGAACGGCTGCTGCTGGGGCTGGGGCGACGACCTGAACGGTGGTGGCGACGACCTGAACCGCAGTGGCGATGAGAACTGCGGTGGCGACGAAACCGGCGGTGGCGACGAGGAGAACGACGGTGGCGATGACGGCGTGGCGATTTGGGGATTTTTTTCGCGCGCGATCAAGAGAGAGAGAGAGAAAGTGAGCGTAGGCGATCGATCTGGGGTTTTGTTAAATCGATATTTACTTGCCCCTACGGATATACCCGTAGGTCCTTTGTTTGCAGCTCCATAGGGGCAAACACCAAATTAAGAATTAATATTTTTATTCTTGGACGTCTGTGCCCGTAGGGGAAACCTTTTAGCCCTACGGATTAATCCGTAGGGCCAGGTTAAATCTGCCCCTACGGATTACAATATCCGTAGGGGAAACCCCCTATTTTACTAGTGAACACTTGATCCGATAATCCGGCTATTTCACAAATAACCGACTGATATAATCTGTATCAGTTCATCGAATCAACACTTGATCCGATGACCCGGCTATATCACATATACCCGGCCGTATCTCATATCGCGAGAATCTAATACGGTATCACATACACGTATTGTTCTCGGTCCCGCACATATCACATATGTGCTCCTATTCCGTTTTGCCTGAGTCAAGAAACTTCTGTGTAGGACTATAAAGAATCGTCAATATGCCGGCAGTAGGTGATGATCATATCAAACACCCACAAGCTGCAAGCGGTCAGCAGAACGTAACAGCCACCCAGGTATTGAGCGATCAGAAGATCAACAAGAAAGCCTGTACATTCTCCTACGAATCCAATCAGTAACACTCCCGTACAGTCCGGTCTCTCCGTCTGATATGTCGCATATCTCGCCTAGGGGTGGTAAACGTCAAACTCCAGTAGCTTGATAAGTCGTGTCGATATGAGATCTATAACAGTTCGAGAAACTGCTGATAACACTTACCAGTAAATCTCAGCAACCCTGGACAGGGATTTTTAGCTATAGCCAATCGAACACAGCGCAACATCAACTCCCTATACCGGGAGAGACGAATCCCCTCCTATCGCTCATTGCCTCCTTGTGATTCGGGACTGTACCCAAAAGCCACCTTTTTGCACGCCCTCTTGGACGTGGTATGATGGAAATCAAAGCACAGTGGGAATCGCACAAGACTCTATGATGATCTCGAGTCTACAGACTACTCTATATCAGTGTCACCAGAGAACTGCCATCTGACATGGTGTATAATACCATCTGGGAGTTCTCGGCAAGTCCGTCCAGTGTACCCAGTCTCCACTGAGCACCCGTACACCATCCTTGATGTCAAACACCGATGGATATGGGATCATCCATCACCCATCATATGGGTCAAGATGCGTATACGCTAGTCTACTCTGGTGTATCGATGCCCTGTCTCGATACACCCTCGACTAGGAACAGTTATAGGATGTACTCGTCGACTACCGTGGCCCCACTAGTATGATCTCATCATAGTCCTAGTAGTCGAGTACATATCCTAAGGGCTTTATCAACATATAACATAGAGACAATCAGAGTACATGTTAAGATAAAGTACAACCAGATAGCATACTATCAAGTCGAGCAAGAAAGTCCTCCCTATATATGTCCAAGCATCCATTACAATATACATCATATGTACAGTAATGGCCTCTAGGGCATACATATAACTAACAATCTCCCACTTGCACTAGGGCCATCTGTTGTAGTATTACATACCCAACAATTAGCTGTGGTTGAAGTATCTCATACTCAACTATCCCATAAAAAGTCTCTACTGGGAAAAAGGCCTTTATGAGTGGATCCGCGCTGTTGTCCTCTGTGTCTACTCTCCTAACCTCGATCTCGCTGGAGATCAACCATCTCCATGATCAGATGATACTGCCCAAGAATTATATCTGGATTTCTGATGGGACGGGGGTTCCTTGGCATAAGCCACAACTCCATTGTCACACAATGGCAGGAACGAAGTTCATCTCATGAACTATATATTTATATCCAGACTGCCTCTTTGGTAGCATCTTTGGTAACGATGTATCTTGCCTTTAATCGTCTAGTAAGTCACGGTATCTAGCTTGTAACTCTTCCAACATACCGTCCCTCCACTGATGGTAAAGACAATGCCTGCGACTGACATTCAGTCATCCTTATCACCCTTGAACTTTTCCAATTATTCTCCCCAGGATCGATTGATACCATCTCACTACACCTAGTGAGAATCCTAACATCCAATTAGATCTATCTCATAGATTCAAAACCCAGGATCCAGGAGGTATCACTTTGATCCTATATGGAGAATCATTGTGATAAGATGAGATTTACCGAGCGTAGCATAGGAAACTTCTTTCCTATCAAGAGTATGTCATCCACGTACTCTACGAGGATTACCACCATACTCCCTACTACCTTTTTGTATATACAAGGTTCATCTGCCATTTTGATGAAGTCAAACTCTTTGACTACCACATCAAAACAGATGTTCCAACTCCGCGATGCCTGATTTATCACATAAAACATGTTGCTTACATTTCCGCTGCTCCCACTGTCTATGAAGCTCTCCGGCTGTGTACTTGTAGACGCTCTCTTCCAAATCATCATTTAGAAAAGCTGTCATGACACCCAACAGCCAGATATCGCAGTCATGGTATATAGCCGTGGCAAGTAGGATCTGGATGGACTTAAGCATAGTTTTCAAAGTCTTAACTTTTCCATGTACACCAAGTAATCTTCTCAAGATATACTTGCTCCTGATGGGGATTTAACCCTTTAGATAAAGTAACCAAAGTCCATACTTTGTTGGTGTATAAGGTTTCCATCTCAGATCGCTAAGCATCCATCAATTCTTACAGAGTCCCACTCCTGGTGGCCAGCTCGAAACAAATTGGGTCATCATCTCATGATGCAATCCTCGCTCCCACTGTCATAGAGAAACCGAAGTATCTCTCGATGGATAAGGAACCCTACTAGATCGGCGGAGAGGCTGAGGTTTGTTGGAAACTATTGAATTCTTTGGTTCTACCAAATCACCAGCTGCAGTTTGTATAGCTGGAACTTCTTCCAGTTCTACCTGATGACCAATAATTTCTTCACAAGAAATTCCCTTTCACAAAAGTGGCATGCTGAGAAACAAAACATCTTTTGTTCCTCGGTTTGGTAGAAGATATTCCATTGCGAATGCTTGGGATATCCAACAAACTTCCACATACCGGACTTTGCCTCAAGCTTGTCCGGATTTTACTTTTTAGACATAGGCCGGACAACCCCAAATCTTAACAAACTTAAGATATGGGCTCTTCCCTTTCCATATCACATATGAAGTGGTAGGCAACTGATTTGATTTCAACCCTATTGAATAGGTATGCATCTTCTCAAGTGCATAACTCCCAAAAGGAAATAGGAAACTCAGTAGTACTCATCATAGAGCGCACCATATCACATAGGGTGTGATTGCTCCATCCTGATACACCGAGGTGCTGTGGTGTATACGGAGGAGTAATGCTGAGAGAGAATCTCATTCTCCTTTAGAATAGTCCAGGAATTCCGTGCTCAAGTATTCTCCTCCATGATCTCATCAAAGGACATAATACTTCTACTTGTTTTTGGTTCTCTACTTCTAAATTATATTCATTGAATTTCTCAAAAGTTTTAGACTTGTGTTTCAACAGGAACACATGTGCGAATCTTGAGAGACCATCAGTGAATATAATGAAGTATAAAGAACCGGTCCTGTCATGTGTAGACTGGGGACTTTCATACATCAGCATGTATCAATCCCAAGAGTTCACTAACTCTTTCTCTGTTTCCAATAAACGGAGCTGTGGTCATCTTATCTCTGTGACATGACCGGAAAGTTTCACAAGATGTAAATTCAAACTAATTTAAATATGCATCTATATGTAACTTCAGCTAGTCGGGTCGCATTGATATGACCTAGTCTACAATGCCTCAAGAAGGATTCGTTCATTTCTGAACTGTTCCTCTTGTGTGTGTTCTGTACGTTAAGAACTGTGGTTTGATTTAGAACATCTATGCTTTTAGATAACGTGCCTGAACCGATCAACTCTTGATATAGGAAATGTTTAAAACATTATCCAACAATACAAAATTATATCCTTCTTTACTAATAAAGAGACTGATATGATGTTGTATATCAGGTTCAGTATCTAATAACATTCGTTCAGAATCAATGTATTCTGGCAATACAGGGTGATAACTACCAACAGACTTGGCAGCAACACTTGCACCGTTTCTATCTCATGAAATTTATCACTCGTTCTCAGTTCTCTACCTTTCTGTAGCCCATGTAACAAATTACATATGTGGGATCCTGATCCGGTATCAAATACCCAGGACGTAAAGGATATTTTGAGAAACAGTTCTGTGTAATGAACACACCCGAAGAAGATGCATCAACATGTACTTTCTTCGTTTGGGCGGTACGGGAATTCTGGTAATCCCCTATTTCCTGCTCTGTCTTATAACAATTACAAGTTGAAGCGGGACAAACGTTCCCTTGCACAGTATAACAAGCGGGTTCGGTCAATACATCCGTATTATTATCTTGATTAAAGCGTGACATAGTCGTAACCAGGAGAGAGAGAGAAGAAAACACTCAGCGTGCGCTTTTACAAGATTAGATTGGTTATCAATTTATCTAATCAGGATGTCTCCCACTGTTTTAGTCAAATCTTCCTTCAAACCCTAAAAGGAAAGACTAACCGGGATTAATTACACCCTACAAGTTCGCCAATCTTTCAGCCAGGCCAGTGCCGGTACTTTGAGGGAGGTTCCCCGCGCTTTCGCACGAACCTAATTAAAGTAAACCTCATTTTCCTAGGGGCGTAACCCCGTTAACACCTTTCTAGACACCTACTTGATCGGCTAATTGTAATGTGTACAACTCTCCCAGGTGTAACTCTTACTCGCAGCGGGTATTGGGATCCAACTATCTCATAGAAGGTATGCAATCTCATTGCAAATTTCAACTCTTGAAATTCCAAATAATATTTTACCCCTAACCGCCTATGACCTTGACAAAGGCCAACAAACCATACAATGCTAGTCAAGTTCAACCCGTCATTTCCTGATTGAATTAAACCCACTCGCACGGCCCTTGACAAAGGACAACAAGGTCGCAAGGCTACCTTAACTCAATCGCATCATATGCTTATACAGATAAGCAGTAATCAGCTACCGCACACTACGCCGTGACAAAGGCCAAAAAACGCAGCACGAATACTAACTATCACTTATCTGAAATGACGGAGGGCTACGACAGGTTTTTAAGAAAACCCTTTGCGTAATGAACTTGATATCGTTGTAGAATCGAGTGATTTTAAATGGAGTGTTTTTTAGGCTTTTCTAGTTTTGCTAAAGAGGTCACTCCGGGTGAAGGAATCGTCGGCTCTTTCCTTATCGAATAAGGTGCAGGATATTTCATAAATACCGTTGTGCAAAGCAAAAACTGTAGAAGCAATAAAAAGACAAACCGAGTATGTAGCATCTGCCGGTTTCTCTAAAGAGGTCACTCCCGGTGAAGGGATCTCGGCTCTTTCCTTATCGAATAAGGTGCTGGATGTTCTACAAGGAACACTGCTATGCAAAGCAAGAACTACAGCTACCAGTTTTTAAACAAGTTTCTCAACATCTTTAGGTTTCTTTTAGTTTCATTAATCTCATTAATGAAGTCCCATTTTATTATGCTTCACAAGCATCACATTTGAAACGAAATCTGCAATATAACATATATCTCATATATATAATATAAACATTCGTCTCAGGCAGTAATATGATCTCATCACAGAACATTGCAGCAGAAGAACATATATGAAATATTGGATATACTAGGATGTCTGTATTTTAATACGAGCCTATATAAAACACGGATTCCACGGTCGCGATGAATAGCCAAACCCACATCCCTAGACCCCTACGAGAGTGGCAAGCAACACTGCCAATTCTAGGGTTAGGAGACCCGGTCTCGACTCCTCAAGATGGTCTCCCACTGGACCCTAGAACCTGGTTACTTGTGCTCCCCGCCTTGTGTCTACCTAATGCGGAAATGTAAATAATATACAATGGTGACATAATCCTCAGCCCGGAAGTGCCCCAATAAAAGAATATTACATACAAATGAATTTTACAAGAACGAAAAAGAAAAACTCTCATCTCACATAAAACCCCCGGCTATTCAGAACGCGACGATCCAATATAACATATCACAGCAACACATAATATCTCATATCATCAACGTAAGCAAGTATGCGTATCCCGATTGTCGTTGATGTATAGCAACGAAGCCGGCGATACACCACATACTACGCTTACGGTCACAGAAAAGAAAGTGTAAAACTACAACAGTTGGAATCCGCAATCTCCTTAGACATCGCATGCCTAACCAAATGAATTACTTAGACATCACATGCCTAACCATTATAAACCCCGCATTTTAGTCTTATTATCGAAAACACTTTTCAATATCAAGTCGGGAAATTCAACAAGATTCCCGAAATCCTGATCGAATGCTCGTCGCAAACTTTAGTAGAAGGCCGCACCCCCGGATGCCGTCGACGAAGTGCACTAAGGCGGAACACCACTGCCGCGAGCACCCGAACGGATGCTGTTGGCGACGGGGTTCTCCTACAGTCACTTGGTCAGGGCTATGGGGCGTGGCTGTCTAATAAGTTTACCCGGCGAGTATCCGCGTACGCTACGTGATTGCGATGGACTTTTGATCACATCAAAATTCCGTGGCAACCGATCATCTGAGACTGAACTGCTAGATTTAGAACATTCAAATTAGTTATCTCATAACTAATTATGGATTCCAAATATTGTATCATATTCCAGATAAGTAGACAATGTTAAGCTTTCCTATCGAATAATCAAACAACCAAGTTTTCCCAAATAGCTCAACACTTGAGCGGAGTTCAAAAAGTATCCATCACATGCCACAGCCCCAATGGTCCAGCCGTAGAAGGGTCAAGCCAACGCCTCACATGTGGCAACGCCGTACTGCCCCAAACCCTAAAGTTTAGAGGCGGTTCAGACGGTCACATAATCGAGTTAAGGTTAGTGTTCTTCTAGAGGGTCCACCGCGTTACTTGCATGATTTTCCGAAAGTTTCAAACTTGAGAAAAAAAATCCAAATTTTGAAAAAATTTCCGACAGGGGAAAAAGTGAGTTATTGATATCTGTTCGAACTTTTTAACACGTTCTAAAATTATCCGGAAAAAAATTAAACGAAATTAAATTATCCGATCGAATCAATGAGTCCCCAATACAAACCAGAAAACTTAACACTTGAGTAAAAATTAAAAATTCCCAGAAGCATCAGGAAGTACCCACGGATGTTACTGTGCAAAACTCAAAACAGGATGCTATTGTTTGGCCGCGGAACCGCCGCGCAAGCCATGGTACGGCCGTGGTTCCGCGGCGCTTTAATTGTATTGGAGTCTCGTTTTTCACAGTAATTCCTAAAATACCCTGCTGATTTTGTTGAGTATTTTTAATTTGAAAAAATCAACAGTTTTGACAAATTTCCAGAAACTAGGATTTTACGGGTATTCGGAGTTCGATCGGACTTTAAACTTCGCCTAAACTTCGCCTAAAGCTCTAGCATGGCTCTGATAGCACTGCACGGTTACTAGGCACTCTCACCAGGGTCTACAAGGCATCAACTATGCCCGATTTAAAATTTAGACATGCCGAAAAACCATAACTAAGATCTTTAAACTAGAGATTAGGCGAAACAAAGCATGTTAAACACTTTAACACTAAGTTTGGGATTACAACCTTTGTAGTCCAGTCCTTCACTTCTAAAGCTCCGTGTGGAGGTCCCTTCGCTGCGATCATCGAGTACCCGGACTTTAGAGAGGCTCCACGAAGAGAAAGATGCATTCTTGCTTCCGATCTTCGATAACAAAGATGATCTACCTTGAAGTTTCATTAACACAAGCTCTCACTTATAAATGAAGTGAACACCCTAATCTAAATGGCTAGGATAGATTAGGATGATAAAGTATGAATTTAGCTCTCTTTTATTTTCTTAATCTCACACCAAATCGTCACATAAAGAAAACCTAGAAAGATTTCTCAAAGCTCAAAGAAGAAGAAGAAGAAGAATGAATCCTTTTGTGATGAACAATGAATAAAACCTATGGTTACAAATACAACCCTTGAGTTACTTTAACTCATGTAGAGATTTAACCCAGGGTGAAGGGTTTGAGTTGGGTTAAATAATATCTTGCAAAAATATCAACACATAATATCTTTGCAAGAAACAAAATATAAGCTTCTAGAAGCTTCAAGAGGAAGTTAACCTAAATAAAACCCTAAGCATGTTTAATTTCCACTAATCATGTTGCATTTGTAAACATAACTTGTTACAATATTATATATCACATATACAATATTTTTTGTAACAAAATAAAGTAATACAATTAACATATATCGCATATATATCAATGTATTACCCGAGTGAGAAAAAGAATCTTTTTGTGAGCTTATACTAGTTAATGTAATTTAATATATCAAATATATAATTATACATTAAATTATCGAATCAACACTTTATCCGATAATCCGGCTATTTCACAAATAACCGACTAATATAATATGTATCAGTTAATCGAATCAACACTTGATCTGATGACCCGGCTATATCACATATACCCGGCCGATATCTCATATCGCGAGAATCTAATACGGTATCACATACACGTATTGTTCTCGGTCCCGCACATATCACATATGTGCTCCTACTCCGTTTTGTCTAAGTCAAGAAACCTCTATGTAGGACTCTAAAGAATCGTCAATACGCCGGCAGTAGGTGATGATCATATCAAACACCCACAAGCTGCAAGCGGTCAGCTAAACGTCACAGCCACCCAGGTATTGAGCAATCAGAAGATCAACAAGCAAGCCTGTACATTCTCCTGCGAATCCAATCAGTAACACTCCCGTACAGTCCGGTCTCTCCATCTGATATGTCGCATATCTCGACTAAGGGTGGTAAACGTCAGACCCCAGTAGCTTGATAAGTCGTGTCGATACGAGGTCTATAACAATTCAAGAAACCACTGATAACACTTACTAGTAAATCTCAGCAACCCTGGCCAGGGATTTCTAGTTATAGCCAATCGAACACAGCACAACATCAACTCCCTATACCGGGAGAGACGAATCCCCTCCTATCGCTCATTACCTTCATGTGATTCCGGACTGTACCCAAAAGCTATCTTTTTGCACGCCCTCTTGGACGTGGTCTGATGGAAATCAAAGCATAGTGGGAATTATACAAAACTCTATGACGATCTCCGGTCTACAGACTACTCTGTACCAGTGTCACCAGAGAATTGCCATCTGACGTGGTGTATAATACCATCTGGGAGTTCTCGGCGAGTCCGTCCAATGTACCCAGTCTCCACTGAGCACCCGTACACCATCTTTGATGTCAAACACCGATGGATATTGGATCATCCATTGCCCATCATATGGGTCAAGATGCGTATACGCTAGTCTACTCTGGTGTATCGATGCCCTGTCTCGATACACCCTCGACTAGGAACAGTTATAGGATGTACTCGTCGACTACCGTGGCCCTACTAGTATGATCTCATCATAGTCCCAGTAGTCGAGTACATATCCTAAGGGCTTTATCAACATGTAACATAGAGACAATCAGAGTACATGTTAAGATAAAGTACAACCAGATAGCATACTATCATGTCGAACAAGAAAGTCCTCCATATATATGTCCAAGCATCCATAATATACATCATATGTACAGTAATGGCCTCTAGGGCATACATATAACTAACATTAAAACCAGAGATAAAATCCCAAACCCCAAACTTAGAAACCCCGATATCGCAAAATTGTGAGAATTGTGAGGTTATCTGGAGATCTGCTAACACCCGGGGACCTGGAAAATTATTTACCGAACACAGTGAGGCAAGGAGGCCACCTAGAAGCAACCCTGAAGACCTGAGCCCCTAACCCTCTATCTTGGCCGCAAATTTAATCCTCTGGGCCGCAATTTGCGGCCTGGGTACCTCATTGGGGGTTCGTTCTTCGTCTGTAGCTCCTAAATCAGTAAAATAAACCTTTTACACATGCAAAATTGGCTAATTTTGCCTAGGGTAAAATCTGGGACCATTTTCTTGAGTTGCTGCAATGTTTTATGACTTTGTTTTAGCTTGAGTTTTGGTATTTGATATTGTATTCCGTCGTGTGGCGTTTGAACATCAGCTACTAGGGTTATTGGTCGTGTTTTATATGCTATGCTATAGGTTTTGACCTATGAGCGAAACGTGTGCCGTTTTGGTTTTCCGACTTGATTCTAATACGCATTTGCGATTGTGTAAAAATGTAGGTACGCCATGTGGACTTCAAGAGGACGAGAAGAGGATGGCGGCATCGACATCGGCAAGCAAGAGCAGGTGAGTAGATATATATCTATGGGGGAAGTCGGGTGGATGGCGTATAGAACCCCCGCAGTTCGTAGTGTAGTATACGAATACGTATTCATATATATATATATATATGTTTGTTATGAGACTAGATGATTATCTAGATAGACTTTAGGAGTTCGTGGATAAACTTTAGTGTAATTGGATGATAGTGTCGATAGTTAGTTTTAGTCGTGAACCCTAGATTAATGATTTGCATACACGCACACACATACACTTGCATACATTATATTTACTTATGCGTATATGGGGATATGTATATATATATATATATATAAATACACATAGGTATGGGACTATGTGTATATATATATATATATATGTATACATATACTTGGATGATGAGGATAGTATGTGGTATTTGGAGATGAGTCGATGACATTGGGCATGGTGCCATGAGATCGGTGATGTGATATGGTTCGTATTGGGATACGACATGATTGTTATAGCGGATCCTTAGGCGATGTGTTTTCATACACACGCACATATATATAGATGGTATCAGTATTGTACTAGACTTTAATCAGTACCCCCAGTTCATGATATGTGATGATAAGGATACCAGTTGATTAATGATATAAATGTGATATTGACCCGTACCCAGATTTAGGATGCCGTACGATGGATTTACCGTACGAGCTATATTGATGATAGATCCGTAGTCTTGACTCAAGGATGTCATATTATATATAGTGTATCGTACGTGATACTATTGAGGCGGGATCACCGACTATTATATATATATATATATATATATATATATATGTATCGACTCAGACTTAGGTGGTTTTCTTTACCCTTTCGATCAATCTGTTATTTTAGTCCAGTAGTTTACTTGTAGATGTTAGACTAGACTCGGTCATACCTATTTCAAAACTAACGAATCGCGAGTATTTTTGAAGACAGGACAAGGGATTCTACGGATATTTCAAAGGACGTACATTTTCTTAAAAACACCGTAGCCCTATTTTCTAAACACCACGACTCGTGTTATTTCAATCGGCAAAACCGTATGACCCATATATATTAATGTAGATTATTTATTGTTGTGTTTATTATTCATCTCCCACATATTCTTACTGTTCACATCGCCTTGCATGCTTATATTGTGTTTTCATATACTATTATTGAAATCATGCTGTCATGACACCAGCACCATTACCGTTGATGCGTATGTTCCACGTACACCTACTTGCCGGCTCACACACATCATCATTGGTAATTGCCATGCAACGTACACAGTAGGGAATATTAATTCATGGATATCACTTGTTAGCTGATAGTTTAGACATTGCATTTATTACTGTGATTGTCATGCATATTTATACATTCATTCTCATGCATTATTATTGAAGCCAGTCCGGATTGCCGGAGCCCAATATTTTAGAATTAATTGTTTATTTATACTTAAGATTGGGATTTCAGATTTCCATGAGATTTCTGGATTTGGAGAAACTGCAAGGATTTTATAAACTGATTATCATTTTAAAATTAAAGTTGTGGTTTTCTCATGATATGATTTGAGATATGTCCACCATGAGTTTTCTCGGCTCTTGAGCGATATCATACACCCGATTCGAGGAGGAGAAGGAGGAACCGTCTGTGGGTGCATGGTGGACCCGGTGCGGTACCCCAGGGCGAGAAGGTCGTGGATGATGGCGTTGAGCCTGTAACAGGGGAGCACTACTGACCGGTGATTGTATTGTGACTCGACAGATATCCGGATGATACCGATCGGAATTAGGCCAGTCCGGATAGTCGGAGCGCAGGGGCCAGTCCGCATAGCCGGAGCCTGGGATATTGAGATTTGAGGTATTGAGATTTATGATATGGGCCAGTCCAGATAGCCGGAGCCCGAGATATCAGATATTTGGATACATGTTTTGTGTCGATGCTTGACACAGATTTTATATTGATTTCATTGATGATACCTCGATTTATATATACAAAAATCACACCAATTAAAGAAAACAGCTTTCTCATTTATATGTATTCTGTTTTCATGCATTCATACCTCAGAGTTATGATATATTGCTACCTGAGGCACTGACACGAGCACTTAGTTTTACACTTATGTATAGATGTTTACCCTTGCCACCTTATCATGCTTCAGACCTTATCATATTGAGGATATATATTACTGATCGTATTGACCAAGGATTGAGTCATACGTACGATTTCTGCTCTGTAATGTTTTTTACTCACGAGTTGGCAACTCACCCCCGTTGTGCCACAGTTTCTTGCAGGGTTTTCCGTACAGGTTTCATTGCGGGTTTCTGGCACACTGCTTCCATTCCGGGTGATTGCTTTGGTAGGTGGGTTCACTCACATCGTGACCACCCTCGTACACTTATTATATTCAGTTGTATCTAGTAACTCCATCAACCAGACTTGTATATTATTTAACCTTAGAGACCAGTTGTATATTATTTCGACCTTAGAGTCGCACTTGTATTATTATGGTTTTCATGTTGATTTTAGTTTCCTTTTGAGTTTTTATCATCGCCCTTGGCGTTGTATATATTATTGCTTGTGTGGTTGTGACCGTCAATTGACGAAGAGCTAGCTCCCGCTTAGGGATGCCTCTATTCATATTATGCATGTTGTACCCGTTTGGGGTCAGTATTTACAAAGGAATCTCTACCGAAATTTTCAGAAAAGACTTGATATTTTAAAAACGCATATTCGGCTTATTTTAACAAAACACTTTCTTTAAAAATGGTTTAGATTTCTAGGATTTTCGGCTTACTTGAATTAGATGGGGTCCTCTAGACTTCATATGATTTAAGTGCCAGTCACGTGCTATTTCGGGTCATGACAAAGTTTGTATCAGAGCGCTAGGTTAACCTTGGTTCGAGTCTATGTTTGACTATGCGGAGTCTAGGCCATATATATATTCGGAACCTAGGCTTGACCTTACAGAACTTAGACTTGGTCGAGGGGGTATTAGACCCGAACTTTCGTCGCGTAGGTTGACTTTGGTTGATGGAGTAGCTGACTTAAGGAGAGTGACGTACCGTGTGTATGTTCCGCGGCATACTTACGATACGCAACTCCACTTAAGAAGCCTTAGGATGTACATTTCCTTGCATAGTATTATATTCATTCTTATGATCTATCCTCATCGATATTGGTTTATGGTTTTACTGCCACGATTACACGGGCAGAGAGAGCTACGGCTAGAGTTGGGTAAGTATGAGCTCGTCACGGATGAGGACTGACCAGGGCGTGATTCCAGGGATACATGATTGTATAGATGTGTCATTTTATTGTGTTTTCGCGCCATGAGCGTTTGATGGATCGCTTTTACAAGATTTCTCGGACGTGCAGATTAGCACCAGAGGATTGGGCTACTGCTAGAGGCCAGCCAGAATGTGATGACCGTCAATGCACCGAATATTTGATGATTTAGGCACTGTTCAGCGTGCAGACAAATGAGCCAGTTGTTACTGCGAATGACGAGATGTCGCCCCAGATGTTTGGAGCTATTGCCGCACGAGTTATACTTAGAGATATGTTAGAAGATCGCTAGTCACCTAAGGAGGAATGACTAGGACATGTGATTCGTTGCCTACCCTGATATGAGGTCATCAGATTGATTGATTCCAGCTAGAGACGACTTCACGCAGGTACGTTGGGATTCGATAGAAAACGATCAAATGTCAGAAACCCATTTTCCAAGTTTAAATTATTCGGAAAAACATGCAAGTATTTCCATGGACCCTCTAAAAGAATGAAACCCTAACTCGATATAATGACCATGAGAACGCTTTGAAAATCATAAGGTTTACAGCAGTTCAGCAGTGCCGTTGATGGGGCTTGGGTTTTCCTTTCTGCGGTTGGTCCACATGTACTGTGGCATGTACTGGAATACTATTAAACCGTACTCAAGATGTTGAGCTCTTGGGGGATTATGGAATCTTGACAAATCGATCGAATGGTTCGACATCATTCGGATATCATGTGATGGGATATGTTGCTTAGGAGACTCCAGATATGAGTATAGCCACTGGAGCACAGTCCATGCGGCCACGAAGAGACGAGTCCGAAGAAATCGACATTAGAGAAAAGTGGAGTAAGAGGTTCGTACGAGATCTTGATGAGATGACGTTCCACTACGTTGACATCAGAGATGTGATACGCATGCAGAGGCGTCGAATATGGATATATCTTCCAGAAGGAGTCGCGATGAGTATGCAGCCGTTCCGGAACAAGAAATAGATTTAGTAAAAGATGATAACTTCCGGGCAGTTCGGCAGAAACGAGATTTGGGAGAGACTTCGAAAGAACCTTTCTGGAATACTATACGAGAAGACTTGGACCCAGGATCGGTCATAGTACGCACACCCAGTAGGCCAAAGTTTGGCATCGTCGACGAGATATATTATGAGTGACCATGACAGTTGGCCAGAGATCTTTAGAGGATGTGCTAGAGCGGGACTGTTTCCACCATCTTTGATTTAGGTATTTTGGGCAATTTATTTGCTTGATTGAGATTTTGTACACCACAATTGCACTTGACTTTGATTTGATGTCATTCGAGATGTTGATTTTGATTTCATGCATATGGTATGCATGTGATTTGATTTATGCTTTCAGCATAGTTTTCATGCACTTTCAGCATTTGTGATTCGATTTTGTGCACGCTGATGAACTTAGCTGTGAGATTATATACCACGGTATACCTGATTTGGATTTGGATTGAAATGTGTTGTATACCGTCGATTTCGATTGTGGTACTCGATATTTGTTTCCGTGCATCTTGTGAACTTGAGTTGGATTTTTGCGCAGACTTGACGCGCTTGATGCGATTTTGGTGCACACCAGATGCACTAAATCGAGATTTTTCGTGCATATCAGATGCAGCTGATATTGCTGTCAGGCATACACGTGGCCATTGACAGGTGTTTTCGTGCACACCCGTTGCACTTAGATTTTGTTTCTGCGCACATGTATGGTGCATTCATTGATTCGATTTCCGTGCACACCAGACGCACGTGGCATTCTTATATATACTTTGGGATTTATTTCCTATGAGCCGTATGTTTTCATGATATTTACTATTTAGTATAGTGACTGAGCAGGACTAGTCCGAGGACTGTACCTGACTATATTTTTGCATGCATTGATAGTTATCGAAGGGATTTCCAAAAAGGAGCTATAGTCTCAGTATTTACCTACATGTCCGAGGTGACACGAGACATTTTACAAAGGAAACCCTTCTAAATTATTTTCAAAACAGCAGGATTAAACAAAGGATATATATACACATAGTTATTTTTCTTACAATAGACGTCTGCCACTGTGCAGTGATACGCACATCGCACAGCGACTTGAAAAGGTTTGACATACATTTCTTTCAGATGTTTAATGATGTCTACATGAATAGTTTGATGTATATCGTGTTGGTTTTCGTATTGGGCTTTGACATTGGTGTCTTCACCATAACTCCGATGATTGCGGGATGCTTGACGGAGTTTTGATTTTGGATTATATACTCGTTTTCATGCGCATGCATTTCGCTACGATGTGTTTTATGTATTTATTATTTCGGAACCCCGACGACTTGATCATTTTACTGAAATGTTTTAGTATTTGAGGGGTTTAAATTGAAATTCGGGGACCGAATTTATTTAAGGGGGGATGACTGTAACATTTCAGAAAAATAAAATATTATTTTTGGGAATTTTTATAATCAAATAATAAATATATTGAATATTTTATTAGTGCGGTATAATTAAATACCGATAAATTTGGAAAATTTGGAAAATTATAGGAATTACTAAAATGAGGTTCTTTTTATGTAATTTAGGCAAATTATAGATTTTTTATAATTTATTATACACTATTTTAAAGCAAATCGCGATTAAATATCGCTAATCTTGCATTAATCCGGTTTTGTGCACATGACATGCACCAAGTCATTTTTCACACTTGTTACATTTTCTTTCATGGTTTCTTTCCTTTTATCATGCATGGTTTTAATTTTAAAAGAGAAAAATAGAAAAGGAAAGAAAAGGAAAAGGAAAAATGATAAAGAAAAGAGGTATGGGCATGAGAGAGAACAGAGAGAGACAGGTAAGGGGTCAAACTTGACCAAGGCTCATTGTTTCCCTCCATTATTTCCTTCACCATTTCTACTCCTTCATCAACCACGGTAGCCCCATCTATTAGTGTATATGCCCTAGAGGACATTACTGTATCATACTAGTTTGTATATTACTTGATGGAAGCTTGGGATATTCACAGTTGTATAGACAATCTTACTCAAAATGGTAGTATGCTACTTGGTTTATTTCTACTTTAATGTGTACATGTGTTTATTTTAGTATATCACCTATACACATTAGTGGAGCCCTTAGGATCTTTGCTTGATTACCAGCGTTGTGATGGCAGTCACACTCGTGGGGACTGGGTAATCCACAAGCACATCCTTATGCAGGTCCTTAGTCGTAGGACTATCAAGACAGGGCATCGATACTCCGAAGTAGACTAGCGTATGCGCTTCTCATCCCAGCAGGGGAGACGGTCGGTCCCACAGCCGTCAGTACGTCGTACTTGAGATAGTATGCGGGTGCTCGTTAGGTTACGAATACACTAGGCAGGACTCGTCGGGAACTGTTGGTTGGTAGTATTCCTATCGTCAGTTATCAGTTCCCAGGTGACATGAGTACAGCTTAGTCCGCTGACTTGACAGTGTCACTTCGCCTCGAGTGTGTTCCCACTGTACTTTGATTACTACCCTACCACGGCTCAAAGGAGTCGTGCAAACAGGTAGTAGTTGGGTGCAGTCCCCAAGCACTTGGAGGCAGTGACGGTTGATAGGATTCGTCTCTCCCGGTATTGGGAGTTGATATCGCGCTGTGTCTAGGAGAGCCATTACACATACTCGTCCCTGGCCAGGGCAAGCGAGATGCACTGGTAGGTTTCCAGTGTTGTCTCAGGGTGTTATGGGCTACACTCTGACACGACTTGTACCGCTATTAGGGGACTGACGTTTACCACCCCCCTAGGCCCGCCATGCGATATTCTCAGACGAACAGACCGGACTGTACGGAGATTGTCACATTCAGGCTCAGTAGGAGTTCAGATGGGTTTCACCTCGTCAGTCTTCTTATCGGCATCTACCTGGGGGCCGTTACGCACAGCTAGTGCCGCTTGCGGTCTATGGTTAAACCCACTGCCAGTGTAGTGTCGAGTCTTTAGAGTCCCACACAGAGAGCTATTCGCCTTTAGGCAAAAGAGTAGAGGTCGTATGGTTTTGCGACAGGGTTCGGTCACATCAGTGCACTTGTGCACGTTTGGTGTCCGGACAGTTATCACTAGCGGGCTTTGGTTTAAGCCGGATCCTACTATACGTTTCTGGATTGGTTTTATCTCGTTTGTATTCGTCTTCCTCGGAACACGGATGCGGGTGTGTATGCACGGTTGACAGAAACAGAGGCAGAGGATTCTTATTAGGGTTGTTGACTGTTGACTTTTGCTAAACCCTAATGAGAATTATAAATATGATTAATAATAATATTAATTAAGTATTATTGTGCCATGGTAGGGTTGAAAGGTTGACTTTGTTGACTTGTTGACTTCGTTGACCGGTTGACTAGGTTGGACTTGTTGACCATCATCATGACAATGGCTATCATTTCATGGCATTGACCTTTGCTTGCTTGTTTTGTTCACAAATTGCATTTAATGCATGAAATGATATTGCCATTTGATATGATAACAACCATCACATAATACTCAATTATTATTATTTGTTATGATTATTTTGGATTATGAGAGCAAGGGTGGAAAAAGTCTTGCTCATTCTATCGTTCTCATTCTCTCTCATCCTCAAGCTCTCCTCTTCCTCTTGCTTTCCCTCTTTCTCTAGTTCAAGGCAAAAACCTCTCATCTGTTGAGAACCATTTGCCTTGGAGATAAAAACCCAAAACACTTCTCTACTCATCCTAGTATATAAGGTCTAGCAAACCAAGTGTTCTAGTTTCCTCTAGTTTGAGGTTGAAACCAAAGGTAGAAGCTTTCAGGTGGATCCATCTTCGGCGCAAGGAGATAACGAGGTGAGGCCGATCCGACTACCGCAAGGAGTTGAAGAGAAGGAGTTCAAGTTAAGGTATAACCCCCTAACCGAGTAGGTAAAACTCCTAGTTAGGTTGTTAGATAGTTGTTTAACAAAGATCCGTATTTTGAGTCCATGTTACCCACCGTAGAAAATCGTTTTTCACCATTTCCGCAACCCCAAAGAACCGGGGACGGGTAACGTGGACTTACAGTGGTATCAGAGCCTAGTTAAACACTATCTAATATGTTAGCAAAGTAATTAGAAGTTCGATCGGAGAAAAAATCACAAAACATGCCCGAAATATCAACTTTCTGCCGATTTTGTTTTCTGTTCAAAAATTAATAAATCATATACTAAAAATCGGCTCAGGATTTTTATAACACACCCAAGAAAAATAGTCCATCGACTTGGTCAAAGTGCCGTGGATCCGCGGCCGGAGCATGCTCCCGCCGCGGATCCGCGGCCGAGTTGACTCGGCCGTGGGCAATTTTCCAGCAGTTTGTTCAGTGGGGTGTTTTGGGATTTTTGGAATATGATTTTTCTGCCCAGATTTTCCAGAAAGCAAAATTTGTTTTTGGGGTTTAAAAATCCGTATTTTGATCGAACTTCTAAAGACTTAAGCTAACGGGTTTATATCTGTGATGTGTGTAAGTCCACGTTGCGACCCCCGGTTCTTACGGGGAGGCGGAAACGGTATAAAAATCAAATTTTTAGCGCAAGGGGCAACATGGACTAAGCAAAGTCGGGATCTTTGACTAAACTAAAACTAGCATACTTAGCTAAAGAGAGTTAGCTACTCGGATGGAGATGGTTATACCTAAACTTGAACTCCTTCTCTTCAAGCTCCGATGGTGGTCCGATGGCTCCTTCTCGTCGTCTCCGTATGCCGAAGATAGATCCACTTGAAAGCTCCAACCTTTAGCTCCTTCTTCGTTCTTTGAAGAAACTAGTTCACTTGGTTTGCTAAACCTAGTGAACTAGAATGAGTAGAGAAGATTTAGAATGGGATTTTATCTATGGTTCTTGATTCTCAACTCATGAGACAAGAGAACCATAGATCAAGAGAGGGAGCAAGAGGTTGAGGGTGAGAGCAAGAGGAGAGCTCAAGAACAAGAGAGAGAATGAGCAAGTATTTTGTCTCTCACCCTCTCATAATCCAAAGCAATGATAACTCATCATATTAACAAAAGTCTTATGTGATGGTTAGAAGCAACCACAACCATATCATTTCATGCACTCATTTTACACAAATGAGCAAGTAAACAAAAGTCTTTGCCATGAAATGATGGCTATGGTCATCATGATGGTCAACTAGTCAAGCCTAGTCAACCGGTCAACAAGTCAGCAAAAGTCAACAAGTCACCAAAGTCAACAAGTCAACAAAAGTCAACAAGTCAACAACCATATCACCATAATACTTAATTAATATAATAGTTAATCACATATCATATTCTCATTAGGGTTGAGCAAAAAGTCAAAAAGTCAACGGTCAACTGTCAACAACCCTAATGAGAATCCGCCGCCTCTGCCTCCCTGTCAACTGTGCATACACACCCGCATCCGCGTTCTGAGGAACACGAATGCAAACTGGATAAATCCAATCCCATAAGGTACACTAGGATCTGGCTTAAACCAAAGCCCGCTAGTGTAAACTGTCCGGACACTGTACGTGCACAAATGCATGGATGTGACCGAACCCTGTCGCAAAACCATGCGACCTGTCGCAATACCATGCGACCTCTACTCTTTTGCCTAAAGGCGAAAAGCTTTCTGTGTGGGACTCTAAAGACTCGACACTACGCTGGCAGTGGGTTTAACCACAGACCGCAAGCGGCACTAGCTGTGCGTAACGGTCCCCAGGTAATGCCGACAAGAAGACCGACGAGGCGAAACCCATCTGAACTCCTACTGAGCCTGAGTGTGACATTCTCCGTACAGTCCGGTCTGTTCGTCTGATACATCGCATGGCGGGCCTAGGGGGCGGTAAACGTCAGTCCCCCAATAGCGGTACAAGTCGTGCCGGAGCGAAGCCCAAAACACCCTGAGATAACACTGGAAACCTACCAGTATATCTCGTTTGCCCTGGCCAGGGACTACTCGTGTAATGGCTCTCCTAGACACAGCGCGATGTCAACCCCCAATACCGGGAGAGACGAATCCTGTCTAACCGTCACTGCCTCCAAGTGCTTCGGGACTGCACCCAACCACTACCTGTTTGCACGACTCTTTTGAGCCGTGGTAGGGTAGTGATCAAAGTACAGTGGGAACACACTCGAGGCAGAGTGACAGTGTCAAGTCAGCGGACTAAGCTGTACTCATGTCACCTGGGAACTGATAACTGACGATAGGTATAATACCAACTAGTCAGTTCCCGACGAGTCCTGTCCAGTGTACCCGTAACCTAACGAGCACCCGCATACTATCTCAAGTACGACGTACTGACGGCTGTGGGACAGACCGTCTCCCACAGTGGGATGAGAAGCGCATGCGCTGGTCTACTCCGGAGTATCGATGCCCTGTCTCGATAGTCCTGCGACCAGGGACCTGCATAAGGATGTGCTTATAGATTACCCAGCCCCACTAGTGTGACGGCCATCACATCGCTGGTAATCAAGCAAAGATCCTAAGGGCTCCACTAATGTGTATAGGCGATATACAAAATATAAACACATGTACACATTGAAGTAGAAACAAACCAAGTAGCATACTACTATTTTGAGCAAGATTGTATATACAAGGTGAATATCCCAAGCATCCATTAAGTAATATACAAACCAGTATGATACAGTAATGGCCTCTAGGGCATATACACTAACAATCTCCCACTTGCACTAAGGCCATGTACTGGCGTATCGAAGACCTATCATCTCGATCAGCCGCTCGAACTGAGTCTGGGGCAGGGCCTTGGTGAATGGATCTGCAGTGTTATCTTCTGAAGCGACTCTTCGAACCTCGATCTCCTGGCGATCCACGATCTCCCTGATCAGGTGATACCGCCTCAAGATGTGCCTGGATCTCTGATGGGACCTGGGTTCCTTCGCTAAAGCTATAGCCCCGTTGTTGTCGCAATACAGAGGTATTGGATCAACAATGGACGGAACCACCTGAAGTTTTTTCAAGAACTTCCTCATCCAGACAGCTTCTTTTGCGGCATCAGATGCAGCGATGTATTCCGCTTCCATCGTCGAGTCTGCAACGGTTTCTTGTTTGGAACTCTTCCAACACACCGCCCCTCTATTGAGAGTAAAGACAAAGCCCGACATGGACTTGGAATCATCCTTGTCACTTTGGAAGCTGGAGTCAGCAAAGGCCTCGATCTGGAGGTCTTTTCCGCCATACACCAAGAACATCTCCTTAGTCCTTCTCAGGTACTTGAGAATGTTCTTTACCGCTATCCAGTGTTTCTCCCCAGGGTTTGACTGATACCGGCTTACCACACTCAGTGCATAAGCTACATCCGGTCTGGTACACAAAATCGCATACATTATAGAGCCTACCGCAGAAGCGTAGGGTATAATAGACATGCGATCCCTCTCCAAATCAGTCTTGGGAGACATCTCTTTAGAGAGGGTGATCCCGTGACAAGCCGGTAGGTTACCGCGCTTGGAATCTTCCATACTGAATCTCTTCAGTATGGTGTCGATGTACCTGGACTGTGATAGTCCTAATATCCTCTTGGATCTGTCACGGTAGATCCGGATACCCAGAATGTACGAGGCATCACCCAGGTCTTTCATGGAGAACCTGTGTGACAAGAACCCCTTGACAGATTGTAGCATAGGAATGTCATCTCCTATTAAGAGAATGTCATCCACGTATAAAACGAGGAATACTACAGTTCTCGCTACAAATCTACTATAGATGCATGGTTCATCTGGATTTTTGATAAAGCCAAATTCTTTGACCATTTCATCAAAGCAGATGTTCCAACTCCGCGACGCCTGCTTTAGTCCATAGATGGACTTAAGCAACTTGCACACCTTTCCGCTACTCCCACTCTGAATGAAACCCTCCGGCTGGTCCATATAGACACACTCCTCTAAATTTCCATTTAGAAAAGCTGTCTTTACGTCCATTTGCCAGATCTCATAATCGTGGAAGGCAGCAATGGCAAGAAGGATCCGAATGGATTTCAGCATGGCTACTGGAGAAAAGGTTTCGTCATAGTCCAAGCCAGGTCTTTGACGAAAACCCTTTGCTACCAGCCTAGCTTTATAGGTCTCAACCTGTCCATCTACACCAATCTTCCTTTTGAAGATCCACTTGCATCCTACGGGTTTTACCCCGTCTGGAGCAATGTCCAACGTCCATACCTTGTTGGTGTACATGGACTCCATTTCGGTCCGCATTGCATCCAGCCATTTCACTGAGTCAACGCTCTGAACGGCCTGCTGGAAGCTAGTAGGCTCATCATAATCTATGATGCAATCCTCTCTATCCCCGTCTATGAGAAAACCGTAGTATCTCTCGGGCGGATGAGACTGCCTACTACTCCTGCGGAGCGGCGTAGGAATGTCTTGTTCTGTTGAACCCTCTGGTTCCACTAAACTTTCAGTAATAGTCCGTGGTTCTGGAATTTCTTCCAGTTCTACTGTGCTCCCACTTATCTGGGTTTCCAAAAACTCAGTTTCCAAGAAGTAGGCATGACGAGAAACAAGGACTTTTTGTTCCTCTTCACAGTAGAAGAAATATCCTTTGGAATTCTTTGGATATCCCATAAACTTGCACTGTACTGAGCGTGCCTCGAGCTTGTCCGCATGCTGCTTTTTGACAAAAGCTGGACATCCCCATGTCTTAATATGCTTAAGATAGGGTCTCTTCCCACACCACATCTCATATGGTGTAGTAGGCACGGTCTTAGTAGGAACTCGGTTCAAAAGGTATGCGGCTAATTCTAGCGCATACCCCCAGAATGATCGCGGCAACTCAGCGTTACTCATCATGGACCGCACCATATCCAATAGGGTGCGGTTCCGTCTCTCCGATACACCGTTATGTTGCGGGGTGTATGGAGGAGTAAGCTGAGAGAGAATTCCGTTCTCTTTTAAATAGTCCAGGAACTCGGCACTTAAGTATTCTCCACCTCGATCCGATCTTAGAATCTTAATACTTTTGCCGGTCTGTTTCTCTACTTCATTCTTATACTCCTGGAATTTTCCAAAGGCCTCGGACTTATGTTTCATCAAGAAGACATAACCGTACCTTGAGAAGTCATCCGTAAAAGTAATGAAGTAAGAATGTCCGCTTCGGGCATGTGTAGACATTGGACCGCACACGTCACTGTGTACGAGTCCCAAGAGCTCGCTCGCTCTTACTCCTTGTCCAGTAAACGGAGTCTTTGTCATCTTTCCTTTGAGACAAGATTGACAAGTGGCATACGATTGATATTCGAACGCATTCAAATATCCTTCTGTATGTAACTTAGTCAACCTTCTCTCATTGATGTGACCCAATCTAGAATGCCATAAGAAAGTCTGATTCATTTCCGGAGACTTTCTTTTGTGTGTATTCTGGACGTTGAAAATCTGTGGTTGGTTTAACACGTATATACCATTACTCAATGTACCTGACCCAATCAAAACTTGATTAAGGTGAATGTTTACAACATTACTTACAAACGCAAATTCATAACCTTCTTTAGAAACTAAAGATACAGAAATGATATTACAAGTTGCGTTGGGTACAAAAAAGCAATTACGCAAAACCAAAACATGTCCATCTGACATTCCCAGGTGATAGTCCCCCACGGCTTTAGCATCCATGCTAGCTCCGTTCGCAACTTTGAGGGTCATGTCACCTGCCTTCAAAACCCTACGGTTTCTCAACGCCTGCAAAGAATTACAGATATGAGATCCTGATCCGGTATCCAATACCCAGGAAGTAGAGTTTATTGAAAGACAATTTTCAATAACATACACACCTGAAGCTGAAGCTGCAACCTGCTTCAATTCCTGTGTTCTGGCCTTCCAGGCCCTGCAATCATTCTTCCAGTGTCCTTTCTTATGACAATAGAAGCATTCTTCCTTATCCACAAGCTTCCCCGCTATCTTTGTTGCTTTACCTTTTCCCTTCGTATCCACTTTACTAACACCGCCCCTTGGTTTGGCGGGGGCCTTCTTCTTCTTTCCCTTGGCTTTCGCCTTGGACCTAGAAGAAGATGATCCTCCTACAAACAAAGTGGATGTATCCCTACCTTTCTGTAGGGTGCCCTCTGCGCTCCTCAGCATGTTGAGGAGCTCTGAAAGTTCAACCTCTTTTTCTTGTAAGTTGAAGTTCAGTATAAACTGGGCGTAAGTGGAAGGAAGGGACTGGAGAACTATATCCGTATATAGCTCACTCTCCAATGTGATCCCTAGGTCAGCGAGCTCCTCAATGAAGCCGATCATCTTTAGCACGTGCTCGGCTACTGATGATCCGACGGCCATTCTTGTCGAAAATAACTTTTTCGACGCTTCGTATCTTGCGATACGTGATTGCTCTCCATACAGTTCTTTTGTATGAAGCAATATGGATTCCATGTCCATATTCTCATGCCTCCTCTGATGTTCGTTGTCCATCGAGGCAAGCAGGAGGCACTTGGCCTTCGCTCTATCAATCTCCCAAGTCTTGCGGATTTCCTTATCCGCGACGCTGGAAGTTGGACCAGGGACAGGGGGAGCTTTGGTGGTAAGAAGATACCCCAGCTTGTCATAAGTGATTGCTATCTTGACATTCCTGAGCCAATCTTTGTAGTTTGGCCCTGTCAGTTAGTTTTTATCTAGGAGTAACTTAAGTCCAGTCATGTTGATTGGTCGCTGCAATTAGGAGAGAGAAGAAGAAACACTCAGCATGATGCTCTTGCAAGTTTAGAGTGGTTTTTAGTTTGTCTAAACAGGATGGCTCCCACTGTTTCTCGAATCCCTCCTCAAACCATAAAGGAAGAATTAGCCGGGATCAATCCCACCGCACAATACTTGCTTAACCGTTCAGCCAGGCCGGTGTCGGTACTTCGAGGGAGGTTTTCCAACGCTTTCGCGAAGTTCCTTAATTAAAGAACCTATTTTCCCTGGGGGCGTAGCCCCGCTAACACCTTTCTAGGCACCTACTAGGTTTATAGCATTGATCGATTAGTGAGAAATTTCCCGAGGAGTAGCATATACTCACAGTAGGATCGGGATCCAAATATCATTGCGTGACGAAACTGAAGGAATCCTACCAGAATCATCACACTCCAAATGGTATGCAAATCTAGCAAGTTTCAGTACTTATGAAACTCCCGATGTGGATTTTTGCCCCATGCTCTTATGACCTTGACTTTAGCCAACAAATCATAAGTCACATGTCAAGTTCTGCCCGTCATTCTCCAGGTTAATTTGAATCCACCCGCACCTACCCTTGACTTTGGCCAACAAGGCAGTACGACTGTTCCAAACCAACGCATCTATCTATGCTGCACATGAATACCCAATAGCTACCAATCACTGTGCCTTGACTTTGGCCAACAAACACAGCTTGAATACTATTGACTATTCATGTGAAACGACGGAGGGCTACGGATGGTTTTGGCAAAACCGTGAACGTAGTGAACTTGATTTGGTCGATGGAACGAGATAGCTTTTAAAAGGAGTGGCTCAAGCTCCGTATTTAAAAGTTGTTTTGAAAAGAACCGAGTGGTTTTTCGAAAGTGTTCCAACGACTTTAACTTGGTTTATTATCTTGCATTAGTTATTTTAATGCGTGATATTCTTGCATTAGTTCTTTTAATGCGTCCCATCATTTAATCCTACCATTGCAGAAAACAACCAAAATATGACGTACGCTTATGCCATTCGCATTCGCCACGGGGCCCCGTCATTACCCGTTAGGTTACTTAACTAACGACAGAGCGGGGGCTGGGCTAGCGCGTCTGTAAAACATAAGCAACGCCTAAATAATATCATATATAGATATACTGCAATGATAAACATTTCAGATCTCAGATAAATACATTGGATATACTAGCAATCTGTAATTTGTACGAGCCTGTAACAAAAACAGATAACACGGTCGCGGTGAATAGCCAATACCCCACCCAAGACCCCTACGGGTGCGGCAAACTACCCGCCAAGTACCCGAAGCGTAGCAACCTCCCTCATCTCCATGAGTAGGCCACTCGACACTTCGGCATACCCGGTAGTTTGTGCGCCCCTCCATGGGTCTATCCTAGGAGCAAAAACAGTAAAAAGAAATTATACAATGATGGCTACAACCCCGACCCGGTTGTGCGGCCATACAAATAATTAATACATCAATTTACAAATTTACATGAATTGCAAGAAAAGAAAACTCTCGTCTCACAACCCCCGGCTATTCACCCGCGACAATCCAACATATTTATATACACATTCCAATATCAAACACAGATCATGTATAACCCCGACCAATCGACTTATAGCGATTAGCCGACGTTCAATACATGCAAGCATCACAGATATAACCATCATAGTCAAAGTGCAGTGAAGTTCGGAAAAATACGGAATTATAGGACCCCAAAAGGAAATTTCTTTTCTGGAAAATCTGGGCACATATAATATATTTCAAAAATCCCAAAACCAACACAGACACATACTGCACGAAAAACAATGCAGAGAAGACGACAAACCGCGGCGCTTCCGCGGCACATGCCTACCTAGTGCGGCGGAAGCGTGGCGGTTTGAACGAAACAGTGGACCGTTTTTCATGGGTGTTCACACAAAACCCTGAGCCGAATTTAGGAGTATAAAGTTTTTCATTTTGACCAGAAAAAATTTCAACAGAAACTCAGGTTTTGTAAAAGTTAGGTTTTTGGATTTTTTTCGGTTCCGAACTTCGTTACACTTTACTACCAAGCTAGTTTAAGTTTAGTTAGGCTCTGATACCACTGTAAGTCCACGTTGCGACCCCCGGTTCATACGGGGAGGCGGAAACGGTATAAAAATCAAATTTTTAGCGCAAGGGGCAACATGGACTAAGCAAAGTCGGGATCTTTGACTAAACTAAAACTAGCATACTTAGCTAAAGAGAGTTAGCTACTCGAATGGAGATGGTTATACCTAAACTTGAACTCCTTCTCTTCAAGCTCCGATGGTGGTCCGATGGCTCCTTCTCGTCGTCTCCGTACGCCGAAGATAGATCCACTTGAAAGCTCCAACCTTTAGCTCCTTCTTCGTTCTTTGAAGAAACTAGTTCACTTGGTTTGCTAAACCTAGTGAACTAGAATGAGTAGAGAAGATTTAGAATGGGATTTTATCTATGGTTCTTGATTCTCAACTCATGAGACAAGAGAACCATAGATCAAGAGGGGGAGCAAGAGGTTGAGGGTGAGAGCAAGAGGAGAGCTCAAGAACAAGAGAGAGAATGAGCAAGAAAGAATGAGCAAGTATTTTGTCTCTCACCCTCTCATAATCCAAAGCAATGATAACTCATCATATTAACAAAAGTCTTATGTGATGGTTAGAAACAACCACAACCATATCATTTCATGCACTCATTTTACACAAATGAGCAAGTAAACAAAAGTCTTTGCCATGAAATGATGGCTATGGTCATCATGATGGTCAACTAGTCAAGCCTAGTCAACCGGTCAACAAGTCAACAAAAGTCAACAAGTCACCAAAGTCAACAAGTCAACAAAAGTCAACAAGTCAACAACCATATCACCATAATACTTAATTAATATAATTGTTAATCACATATCATATTCTCATTAGGGTTGAGCAAAAAGTCAAAAAGTCAACGGTCAACTGTCAACAACCCTAATGAGAATCCGCTGCCTCTGCCTCCCTGTCAACTGTGCATACACACCCGCATCCGCGTTCTGAGGAACACGAATGCAAACTGGATAAATCCAATCCCATAAGGTACACTAGGATCTGGCTTAAACCAAAGCCTGCTAGTGTAAACTATCCGGACACTGTACGTGCACAAGTGCATGGATGTGACCGAACCCTGTCGCAAAACCATGCGACCTGTCGCAATACCATGCGACCTCTACTCTTTTGCCTAAAGGCGAAAAGCTTTCTGTGTGGGACTCTAAAGACTCGACACTACGCTGGCAGTGGGTTTAACCACAGACCGCAAGCGGCACTAGCTGTGCGTAACGGTCCCCAGGTAATGCCGACAAGAAGACCGACGAGGCGAAACCCATCTGAACTCCTACTGAGTCTGAGTGTGACATTCTCCGTACAGTCCGGTCTGTTCGTCTGATACATCGCATGGCGGGCCTAGGGGGCGGTAAACGTCAGTCCCCCAATAGCGGTACAAGTCGTGCCGGAGCGAAGCCCAAAACACCCTGAGATAACACTGGAAACCTACCAGTATATCTCGTTTGCCCTGGCCAGGGACTACTCGTGTAATGGCTCTCCTAGACACAGCGCGATGTCAACCCCCAATACCGGGAGAGACGAATCCTGTCTAACCGTCACTGCCTCCAAGTGCTTCGGGACTGCACCCAACCACTACCTGTTTGCACGACTCTTTTGAGCCGTGGTAGGGTAGTGATCAAAGTACAGTGGGAACACACTCGAGGCAGAGTGACAGTGTCAAGTCAGCGGACTAAGCTGTACTCATGTCACCTGGGAACTGATAACTGACGATAGGTATAATACCAACTAGTCAGTTCCCGACGAGTCCTGTCTAGTGTACCCGTAACCTAACGAGCACCCGCATACTATCTCAAGTACGACGTACTGACGGCTGTGGGACAGACCGTCTCCCACACTGGGATGAGAAGCGCATGCGCTGGTCTACTCCGGAGTATCGATGCCCTGTCTCGATAGTCCTGCGACCAGGGACCTGCATAAGGATGTGCTTATAGATTACCCAGCCCCACTAGTGTGACGGCCATCACATCGCTGGTAATCAAGCAAAGATCCTAAGGGCTCCACTAATGTGTATAGGCGATATACAAAATATAAACACATGTACACATTGAAGTAGAAACAAACCAAGTAGCATACTACTATTTTGAGCAAGATTGTATATACAAGGTGAATATCCCAAGCATCCATTAAGTAATATACAAACCAGTATGATACAGTAATGGCCTCTAGGGCATATACACTAACAATGTGATATATGTATTGAACGTCTGCTAATCGCTATACGTCGATTAGTGGGGGTTATACATATCTGTGATCTGTAATGTTGATGGTATGTGTATATGAATTCATTGGATTGTCGCGGATGAATAGCCGGGGGGTTGTGAGATGAGAGTTTTCTTTTTCTTTCAATTCATGTAATTTGTAATTGATGTAATATTATTTATATGGCTGCACAACCAGGATGAGGTTGTAGCCGTCAATGTATAATTTCTTTTACTGTTTTTGCTCCTAGGATAGACCCATGGAGGGGGTGCACAAACTACCGGGTACCTCGAAGTGCCGAGTGGCCTACTCACGTTGTTGAGGGAGGTTGCTTCGCTTCGGGTATTTGGCGGGTAGTTTGCCACACCCGTAGGGGTCTAGGGTGGGGTATTGGCTATTCACCGCGACCGTGTAATACGCTTTTCGTTACAGGCTCGTACGGAATGCGGATTCCTAGTATATCCAATGTGTTCATCTATGATCTGGAATGGCTATCATTGCATCTGACGAATGTATATATCTATATATGATATCTATTTAGGCGTTGCTTATGTTTTGCATTCGCGCTAGTCCAATCCCCGCTCTGTCGTTAGTTAAGTAACCTAACGGGTAATGATGGGGCCCCGTGGCGAATGCGGATGGCATAAGCGTATGTCATATTTTCGTTGTTTTCTGCAATGGTAGGATTAAATGATGGGATGCATTAAAATTAATGCAAGAAAATAAACCAAGTAAAAGTCGTTGGAACACTTTCAAAACCACTCGGTTCTTTTTAAAAACCAACTTTTAAATGCGGAGCTTGAACCACTCCTTTTAAAAGCTATCTCGTTCCATCGATTATATCAAGTTCACTACGTTCACGGTTTCGCCAAAACCATTCGTAGCCCTCAATCGTTTCATATGAAAATCCAACAGTATTCAAGCTATGTTTGTTGGCCTTAGTCAAGGCACGGTGTTTGGTAGCTGGTGGGTATTCATATGTTGCATAGATAGATGCGTTGGTTTGGACAGACATATTACTTTGTTGGCCATAATCAAGGGTATATACGGGTGGGTTCAAATCAACCTGGACAAGGACAGGTAGAACTTGACATGTGACTTATGATTTGTTGGCCTTAGTCAAGGTCATAAGAGCATGGGGCAAAAATCCACATCGGGTGTTTCAAAAGAAACTGAAACTTGCTAGCGCTGCATACCGTTTGGAGTGTGATGATTCTAGTAGGATTCCTTCAGTTTTGTCACGCGATGATATTTGGATCCCGATCCTACTGTGAGTATATGCTACTCCTCGGGAAATTTCTCACTTAACGATCAATGCTATAAACCAAGTAGGTGTCTAGAAAGGTGTTAGCAGGGGTACGCCTCTAGAGAAAAGAGGTTCTTAAATTAAGGAACTTCGCGAAAGCGTTGGAAAACCTCCCTCGAAGTACCGACTCTGGCCTGGCTGAACGGTTAAGCAAGTATTGTACGGTAAGACTGATCCCGACTAATTCTTCCTTTTTGGTTTGAGGAGGGATTCGAGAAACAGTGGGAGCCATCCTGTTTAGACAAACTAAAAACCACTCTAAACTTGCAAGAGCATCATGCTGAGTGTTTCTTCTCTCTCTCCTAATTGCAGCGACCAATCGTCATGACCGGACTTAAGTTATTTCTAGATAAAAACATACTGACAGGCCCAAACTACAAAGATTGGCTCAGGAATGTCAAAATGGAAATCACTTACGACAAGCTGTGGTATCTCCTTACCACCAAAGCTCCCCCTATCCCCGGTCCCACCTCTAGCGTCGTGGATAAGGAAATCCGTAAGACCTGGGAGATCGATTACGCGAAGGCCAAGTGCCTCGTGCTTGCCTCTATGGACAATGAACATCAGAGGAGGCACGAGAATATGGACCTGGAATCCATATTTCTTCATACAAAAGAATTGTATGGAGAGCAATCCCGTATCGCCAGATACGAAGTCTCGAAAAAGTTGTTTTCGACGAGATTGGTCGTCGGATCATCGGTAGCGGAACACGTGCTTAAGATGATTGGCTTCATTGAGGAGCTCGCGGACATTGGGACCACGTTAGAGAACGAGCTCTATACGGACTTGATTCTCCAGTCCCTTCCTTCCACTTACGCCCAGTTTATCCTGAACTTCAACTTGCAAGGAAAAGAAGTTGAACTTCCGGAGCTCCTCAACATATTGAGGAGTGTAGAGGGCACCCTACAGAAAGCTAGGAAAACATCCACTTTGTTTATAGGAGGATCTTCCTCTTCTAGGTCCAAGGCGAAAGCCAAGGGAAAGAAGAAGAAAGCCCCCGCCAAACCAAGGGGCGGTGTTAGTAAAGTGGAAACAAAGGGAAAAACAAAGGCAACAAAGATAGCAGGGCAGCTTGTGGGAAAGGAAGAATGCTTCTATTTTCATAAGAAGGGACATTGGAAAAAGGATTGCAGGGCTTGGAAGGCCAGAAACCAGGATCCGAAGCAAGTTGCGGCTTCGGCTTCAGGTGTGTATGTTATTGAAAACCGTCTTTCAATAAACTCTACTTCCTGGATATTGGATACCGGATCAGGATCTCATATCTGTAATTCTTTTCAGGCACTGAGA
This sequence comes from Agapanthus africanus, assembly GCA_030015575.1. Lineage (NCBI taxonomy): Eukaryota > Viridiplantae > Streptophyta > Magnoliopsida > Asparagales > Amaryllidaceae > Agapanthus > Agapanthus africanus. The sequence continues at coordinate 391,345,332 of CM057337.1, read as the reverse complement.
AGGCGTAGGGTTTTGAAGGCAGGTGATATGACCCTCAGAGTTGCAAACGAAGCTGGCATGGATGCTGAGTCCGTGAGGGACTATCACATGGGAATGTCAAATGGACATGTTTTGGTTTTGCGTGATTGTTATTTTGTACCCAATGCAACCTGTAATATCATATCTGTATCTTTATTATCTAAAGAAGGTTATGAATTTGCATTTGTAAGTAATGTTGTGAACATTCACCTTAATCAAGTTTTGATTGGGTCAGGTGCATTAAGCAATGGTATATATGTATTAAACCAACCACAGATTTTCAATGTCAAGAATACAAACAAAAGAAAGTCTCCGGAAACAAATCAGGCTTTCTTATGGCATTGTAGACTGGGTCACATCAATGAGAGAAGGTTGACGAAGTTACGTACAGAAGGATATTTGGATCCGTTCGAATATCAATCATATGCAACTTGTCAATCCTGTCTCAAAGGAAAGATGACAAAGACTCCGTTCACTGGACACGGAGTAAGAGCGAGCGAGCTCTTGGGACTCGTACCTCGTACACAGCGACGTGTGTGGTCCAATGTCTACGCATGCGCGAAGTGGTTATTCTTACTTCATTACTTTTACGGATGACTTTTCAAGGTACGGATCTGTCTTCTTAATGAAACATAAATATGATGCCTTTGGAAAATTCCAGGAATATAAGAATGAAGTAGAAAAACAAACAGGCAAAAGTATCAAGACACTGAGATCTGATCGAGGTGGTGAATACTTAAGTGCCGAGTTCCTGGATTACTTAAAAGAGAATGGAATTCTCTCTCAGCTTACTCCTCCGTTTACTCTGCAACATAACGGTGTATCAGAGAGACGGAACCGATCCCTATTGGATATGGTACGTTCCATGATGAGTAACGCTGAGTTACCACGATCCTTCTGGGGATATGCGCCAGAATCAGCTGCATACCTTTTGAACCGAGTTCCAACTAAGACTGTGCCTACCACACTATATGAGATATGGAGTGGGAAGAAAACCTATTTTCAATATCAGAAGATCTGGGGATGTCCAGTTTTTGTCAAAAAGCAGCATGTGAACAAACACGAGGCACGCTCAGTACTGTGCAAGTTTGTGGGCTACCCAAAGAACTCCAAGGGGTATCTTTTCTATTACGCAGAGGAACAAAAGGTCTTTTTTTCTCGTAATGCCAACTTTCTAGAACACCAGTTCTTAGAAAAGGAAATAAGTGGGAGCCCAATAGAACTGGAAGAAATTCTAGAACCACAGACTATTACTGAAAGCTTAGTAGAACCAGAGGGTTCAAAAGAACAGGACATTCGTACGCCGCTCCGCAGGAGTAGTAGGCAGCCTCATCCGCCCGAGAGATACTACGGTTTTCTCATAGACGGGGATAGAGAGGATTGCATCATTGATAGTGATGAGCCTGCTAGCTTCCAGCAGGCCATTCAGAGTGCTGACTCAATAAAATGGCTGGATGCAATGCAGACCGAAATGGAGTCCATGTACACCAACAAAGTATGGATTTGGACATTGCTCCAAATGGGGTAAAACCCGTAGGATGCAAGTGGATCTTCAAGAAGAAGATTGGTGTAGATGGACAAGTTGAGACCTATAAGGCTAGACTTGTTGCAAAGGGCTTTCGTCAAAGACCTGGTTTGGACTATGATGAAACCTTTTCTCCAGTGGCAATGCTGAAATCCATTCGGATCCTTCTTGCCATTGCTGCCTTCCACGATTATGAGATTTAGCAGATGGACGTAAAGACCGCTTTTCTAAATGGAAATTTAGAGGAGTGTTTCTATATGGACCAGCCAGAGGGTTTCATTCAGAGTGGGAGCAGCGGAAAGGTGTGCAAGTTTCTTAAGTCCATCTACGGACTAAAGCAGGCATCGCGGAGTTGGAACATCTGTTTTGATGAGACAGTCAAAGATTTTGGCTTTATCAAAAATCCAGATGAACCATGCATCTATAATAGATTTGTAGCAAGAACTTTCGTATTCCTCGTTTTATATGTGGATGACATTCTTTTGATAGGAAATAACATTCTTATGCTACAATCTGTCAAAGGGTTCTTGTCACACAGGTTCTCCATGAAAGACCTGGGTGATGCCACTTACATTCTGGGGATCCGGATCCATCGTGATAGATCCAAGAGGATATTAGGACTTTCGCAGTCCAGGTACATCGACACCATACTGAAAAGATTCAGTATGGAAGATTCCAAGCGCGGTAATCTACCGGCCTGTCATGGGATCACCCTCTCCAAAGAGATGTCTCCCAAGACTGATTTGGAAAGGGATCGCATGTCTATTATACCCTACGCTTCTGCGGTAGGCTCTGTAATGTATGCGATGTTGTGTACCAGACCAGATGTAGCTTATGCACTGAGTGTGGTAAGCCGGTATCAGTCAAACCCTGGAGAGAAGCACTGGATAGCGGTAAAGAACATTCTCAAGTACCTGAGAAGGACTAAGGAGATGTTCTTGGTGTATGGCGGAAATGACCTCCAGATCGAGGCCTTTGCTGACTCCAGCTTCCAGAGTGACAAGGATGATTCCAAGTCCATGTCGGGTTTTGTCTTTACCCTCAATGGAGGAGCGGTGTGTTGGAAGAGTTCCAAACAAGAAACCGTTGCTGACTCGACGATGGAAGCGGAATACATCGCTGCTGCTGATGCCGCAAAAGAAGCCGTTTGGATAAGGAAGTTCTTGACAGAACTTCAGGTGGTTCCATCCATTGTTGATCCAATACCTCTGTATTACGACAACAACGGGGCTATAGCTTTAGCAAAGTAACCCAGGTCCCATCAGAAGTCCAGACACATCTTGAGGCGGTATCACCTGATCAGCGAGATCGTGGATCGTCAGGAGATCGAGGTTCGAAGGGTTGCTATGGAAGATAACACTGCTGATCCTCTCACGAAGGCCTTACCCCAGACTCAGTTCGAGCGGCTGATCGAGATGATAGGTCTTCGATACGCCAGTATATGGCCTTAGTGCAAGTGGAAGATTGTTAGTGTATATGCCCTAGAGGCCATTACTGTATCATACTAGTTTGTATATTACTTGATGAAAGCTTGGGATATTCACAGTTGTATAGACAATCTTGCTCAAAATGGTAGTATACTACTTGGTTTGTTTCTACTTTAATGTGTACATGTGTTTATTTTAGTATATCACCTATACACATTAGTGGAGCCCTTAGGATCTTTGCTTGATTACCAGCGTTGTGATGGCAGTCACACTCATGGGGGCTGGGTAATCCACAAGCACATCATTATGCAGGTCCCTAGTCGTAGGACTATCGAGACATGGCATCGATACTCCGGAGTAGACTAGCGTATGCGCTTCTCATCCCAGCAGGGGAGACGGTCTGTCCCACAGCCGTCAGTACGTCGTACTTGAGATAGTATGCGGGTGCTCGTTAGGTTACGAGTACACTGGACAGGACTCGTCGGGAACTGTTGGTTGGTAGTATACCTATCGTCAGTTATCAGTTCCTAGGTGACATGAGTACAGCTTAGTCCGCTGACTTGACACTGTCACTTCGCCTAGAGTGTGATCCCACTGTACTTTGATTACTACCCTACCACGGCTCAAAGGATTCATGCAAACAGGCAGTAGTTGGGTGCAGTCCCGAAGCACTTGGAGGCAGTGACGGTTGATAGGATTCGTCTCTCCCGGTATTGGGAGTTGATATCGCGCTGTGTCTAGGAGAGCCATTACACATACTCGTCCCTGGCCAGGGCAAGCGAGATGCATTGGTAGGTTTCCAGTGTTGTCTCAGGGTGTTCTGGGCTACACTCCGACACGACTTGTACCTCTATTAGGGGACTGACGTTTACGACCCCCTAGGCCCGCCATGCGATATTCTCAGACGAACAGACCGGACTGTACGGAGATTGTCACATTCAGGCTCAGTATGAGTTCTGATGGGTTTCACCTCGCCAGTCTTCTTATCGGCATCTACCTGGGGGCCGTTACGCACAGCTAGTGTCGCTTGTGATCTGTGGTTAAACCCACTACCAGCATAGTGTCGAGTCTTTAGAGTCCCACACAGAGAGCTATTCGCCTTTAGGTAAAAGAGTAGAGGTCGCATGGTTTTGCGACAGGGTTCGGTCACATCCGTGCACTTATGCACGTTTGGTGTCCGGACAGTTATTACTAGCGGGCTTTGGTTTAAGCCAGATCCTAGTATACGTTTTGGGATTGGTTTTATCTCGTTTGTATTCGTGTTCCTCGGAACGCGGATGCTGGTGTGTATGCACGGTTGATAGAGACAGAGGCAGAGGATTCTTATTAGGGTTGTTGACTGTGACTTTTGCTAAACCCTAATAAGAATTAGAAATATGATTAATAATAATATTAATTAAGTATTATTGTGCCATGGTTGGGTTGAAAGGTTGACTTTGTTGACTTGTTGACTTCGTTGACCGGTTGACTAGGTTGGACTTGTTGACCATCATCATGACAATGGCTATTATTACATGGCATTGACCTTTGCTTGCTTGTTTATTGTTCACAAAGTGCATTTAATGCATAAAATGATATTGCCATTTGATAAGATAACAACCATCACATAATACATAATTATTATTATTTGTTATGATTATTTTGGATTATGAGAGCAAGGGTGGAAAAAGTCTTGCTCATTCTATCATTCTCATTCTCTCTCATCCTCAAGCTCTCCTCTTCCTCTTGCTCTCCCTCTTTCTCTAGTTCAAGGAAAAAACCTCTAATGTGTTGAGAACCATTTGCCTTGGAGATAAAAACCCAAAACACTTCTCTACTCATCCTAGTATACAAGGTCTAGCAAACCAAGTGTTATAGTTTCCTCTAGTTTGAGGTTGAAGCCAAAGGTAGAAGCTTTCGGGTGGATCCATTTTCGGCGCAAAGAGACAACGAGGTGAGGCCGGTCCGACTACCGCAAGAAGTTGAAGAGAAGGAGTTCAAGTTAAGGTATAACCCCCTAACCGAGTAGGTAAAACTCCTTGTTAGGTTGTTAGATAGTTGTTTAACAAAGATCCGTATTTTGAGTCCATATTACCCACCGTAGAAAATCGTTTTTCACCATTTCCGCAACCCCAAAGAACCGGGGACGGGTAACGTGGACTTACACCATCTCCTTCCTCCACTATAACCCTCAAAACACCCCCAAAACAACATCAAAAGCCCATCCCCATTTCAATAAAAACATGCACAAGCTCACTAGATGCACTTTGGAGCAAGAAAAATTGGATTTTGGAGACTTGGGGCAACTCAAGATTATTCTTTAGTTTCCAAATGAGGTAATTTCATCACCATTAGTATAGTTTTACATTCACATTAGTGTCTATGCATGTTTAGAAGTGTTTTAGTTCGGTTTAGTGAACTTTGAAAATTCCAAGTTATGGATTAGGATTTGAATTGAATGCCAAGGTGTAATTGATGTTAGAAGGGACCATACAACCCCTGTAGTGCTTGATTAGAGACTTAAAACCAGAGATAGAACCTCAAACCCCACACTTAGAAACCCCGATATCGGAAAATTGTGAGAATTGTGAGGTTATCTGGAGATCTGCTAACACCCGGGGACCTGGAAAATTATTTAGCGAACACAGTGAGGCAAGCAGGCTACCTAGAAGCTACCCTGAAGACCCGAGCCCCTAATCCTCTATCTTAGCCGCAAATTTAATCTTCTGGGCCGCATTTTTCGGCCTGGGTACCTCATTTGAGGCTCATGCTTCGTCTGTAGCTCTATATCAGTAAAATAGACCCTTTACACATGCAAAATTGGCTAATTTTGCCTAGGGTAAAATCTGGGACCATTTTCTTGAGTTGCTGCATTATTTTACGACTTCGTTTTAGCTTGAGTTTTGGTATTTGATATTGTATTGATTTCATTGATGACACTTCGATTTATATATACAGAAATCTCAACAATTAAAGAAAACAGCTTTCTCATTTATATGTATTCTATTTTCATGCATTCATACCTCACAGTTATGATACGTTGCTACCTGAGGCACTGACACGAGCACTTGGTTTTACACTTTTGTATAAATGTTTACCCTTGCCACCTTATCATGCTTCAGACCTTATCATATTGAGGATATATATTACTGATCGTATTGACCTAGGATTGAGTCATACATACGATTTCTGCACTGTGATGTTTTCTACTCACGAGTTAGCAACTCACCCCCGTTGTGCCACAGTTTCTTGCAGGTATTGCTGTATAGCTTCCATTCCGGGTTTCTGGCACACTGCTTCCATTCCGGGTGATTGCTTTGGTATGTGGGTTCACTCGCATCGTGACCACCCTCGTACACTTATTATATTCAGTTGTATCTAGTAACTTGATTGTTTGCATTTTTTGCGTATTCTTAATTTTTAATTACCGCAATCAAGACGGTTTCGCTTGGTAGCTAGCAGGTTGAGTACGGGTCGATGCACAGGGAGTTGGAATTTTTCTTCATGTTTGGACGTGTTAAATTCCAAATAGTTTGAGTTTTGTTTTAAGATCTACCAAAGAGATAAAGGATGATAAAGAACTTGCTAGGGTTAGGATTAGGTTAGTTCGAGTTAGGAATTCCTGACTTTTTCTCAATGCCCTTATTAATATCGATGTTAAGGTAATCGGCAATAACGGGGATTAGCACGACTAGGAAGGAACTTGCAAGTATAAGGTAGGCTTTCCATGCTTAGTTTCTTCCTTTTGGTCCTTGTCCGTCCGTTCTTGGCTCTTAGCCCTAACCTCCGGTTAATTCAACCACAACCGGTCTAACTATGGAATCACCGCTATCATGTAGGATAAGGTGCCGTAATGAGCAGATTGTGGTTCAATTAAAGGGAGTCCGAATTAAGGTGTTGGGCAAAGAAAAGAGTGAGAGAGATTTCCTTCTCTCAAACTTTCTTTCTCCTGCCCTAACAAGTGAGAGATTACTCACCCATTAAAAAGAATAAAACAAAAAGGATGGTAGAAAGAAATGAGGCTTAGAAGAAATTACAACTAGCTATTTGAGACCTCACCTTGGTAAGGATCTTACTCAAGCATCATCGTTGTTTTAAAGATAATGAAAATAGAGGAATAAAAATAACAAAAGAAAAACAACTAGAAAATAAAGCGACTAGATTAAGAAAATAAAAAATTGCAAAAATTGAATAGACATGCAAGATAAATAAAGAACTCCCTTTTTTTTATTAATCAACGCTCATAAAACTACTTACAATTTTTCATAGAGAAAGATAACTAAGAAAAGAATTAAATTCTAAAACCTAAATAAAGATAAGCACCTAAGAAAGGCATCCTAAGAAAAGCACACTCTATTTGGCTTTAAGCTCTGCTATTTATATGCATACAGTCTGAAACCCTAGGTACACATTCTTAGCTAAACACGAGATTACAAAACTACCCCAAGAGAGCCGAGTCAACGCTGCTTCAACTGCCACCGACACTATTAAGACACAGCCGCGGAACCGCGGTAGAAGTGCCTATTTGGCCGCGGTTCCGCGGCCATTTGGTGGAATTAGGGGATCATCTTTTCAGGGCTTCTCCATGTTGCTGTTCTCTTATGTTTTGTACACTTGGTTTCTCTGAATCTCTTCAGTTTTCTTCCAGATTTTCATTAGTGGATTTTGCCTTGAGCTCCGCGTTTGAAGTCTTGGATCTTGTGTTGCCCTTATGCTTTGTGCATTGATTTGACCAATGATTTGCCATTTTGTCCCTTGAACTGGTAGGCGACATTTATACTGATAGTGCATGGAGATCAGTATTCATCTGTTGTTGGTCGTAGTCTCGCATTTGTTGCGACTTTTCATGAATTTCACTGTAAAGAGCTGAGAGCCTGTAACCTGCAATTATTCAGCAAACACGGATCAAAAGTACCTACCTATATGCATTGTGATTATGAATGGGCGGAATAAAAATGCAAAAATCTGATATGAACAAATACCCCCAAACTTATCTTATGCTCATCCCGAGCAAAGACAATTTTATTCTCAAGAAGTCCTAACCTCACTTTCGCAGGGAACGCGATTGCACTTAGCTCGTGCAACAAGCCGTTAAACCTCTAGGTGTCCCCAGTAGGAGGAGTGTTGTCTCCTGAGGGTTTTCAGCGGATACTACCCACAAAATCTGATCAATTTGGCCGTTGACTCTAATTCTTCAATTCAGTATTCTAGCAAGAAAATCTATCATCTTCAACTTAGAAATCATCAACCCGTAATTTTCACACTTCCTTTTCATTTAACTTAAGATCATATACATTTTGCTAGTTTATAAAGCTTTCAGCATCTTCTAACTTTTCCTTCTAAGGTGCAATCTTAACTAAGGAATTTTTATCATCTCTACTGGAGATATAAGCCCTAACTTTTATTCTTATCTCTCCTCCAAACTCCAATCATATACCCCTACGTGTTTGTAATTATCACCCCTACACTTGGAATTTCAATTCAAGCTATCATACTCTTGTCCATCTTCCAAATTACTTTTAGTTGGTGAATTTTAGATGAAATTGCTCACACATCCTTCATGCGACCGTTAATACTTTTTGAGGTACTAAACGACCGATTACAAAATGTGCTTGCGCCTTTAGGCTTAAATCCTCATCTTGCAACACCTATGGCTTAGCACTGACTCCCAAATCAGTTGGTCTAAGACACTAGGTGATAAAGCACCCTCGTTATATTTTTATTTATGCTGCCTTAAGCAATTACAAAACCAGTGTTCGTTTTTTTATCTCTTTATTCCCCACTTATACTTTTATTTTATTTTCCTTCATACTAAGGATTTTAGACAAAAGCATTTCAAGGTATTCTCTACTATCCCAAGTTTCAAGATGCGTGTAGGTGCGTATAATAGGGTATATATTTTCAGAATTTGGACTTAAGGTTCAGAATTATTTTTCAGACTTATACTTCAAAGAGAGCTGTAACGACCGTGTTTTCTAATACCTAATAAAATATATTTTATTTAAATTTCTACTATCAAATAATTATTTACGTGTTCCTTTTATAGAAGAATAATTCTTAAAGAAATGTTAATAATTTTCAAAGCATTGAATATGATTAAAGGAATTTTCTAAAATCTATTCATTGTTTTATAGGATTAAAATGTTTTAATAAAATTTTATAACGCCTTAAAATAACCTACATATTTTTATTATCAATTAAAGTAATTAATTCGTAATTAAAATTATTTTAAAGGATAAACTAGATATTATATAATTTTAGTAACTAGCTAAAACCTTAGGAATGGTTATATTACTTAGTTTTAGCCCAAAATTATTTTTATACTAAAGATAACAATAAAACATAATTTCTGAAATTTTCCCATAATTTTTCCATATTTTAAAACATTTTTACCAAATCATTCAAAGCCAAATCAATATTTTTAATCTGCTGATTTTTATTATTATTAATTTTTATTTTTAAATTTTTTTAAACCTTTTAACCTGGACCGTTGGATCACAAGATCCAACGGCCCAGACCCACGCGGCGGTGCCCACGTGGTGGGGACCACGCGAAAACGTGTGGTCTCCACTCGCAGGCGCACGCGAATCGCGTGGCGACACGTGGCGGCGGCGGTGCGATGAGCGGCGCGATCTGGGCCGTTGGATGGAAATCCAACGGCTATAATTCATGGCGGCGGGCGCAATCATTAACAGAATGATTCGCAATCATTGGCCACGTGATTTTTCGTGTGATTTAAAGAGTTTTTTGGATTTTTTTGTTGCCTTTTTAACCCTATAAATAGACACCTTCAAACCTAAATTTCTCACACCTCAGAACTCTAAAAATTCTGAAAAAAATACCGGTGCCTTCGTATCGACGACGCCGATGCTACGGCTCCACCCAATTGCCGAAGAAAAATCGGGGCATGGAGTTTTTGAGGAGTTTTGCATAAGCCTACGTTTTCAACCGTCTACGTCTTAACCCTGATCAAACGTAGGATCCGCCTCTCTCCCTTTTTCCTGTCACCTTCTTCTTTCTCAATAACCTAGTTCCAACTTATAATCATCAACCCTTATTAAAAATGTTGTTATAATATTCGTGCATGCCTATTCCTTGTACCCTCAATAATGATGATGTTAATCCATGTTTAAAACGGTGTTTCAATTTCCTCTGTACACAAAAGCATATTGCACACCCATAATACCTGGAATCTGATACACTTAATGTCATAACCCATGAATTGTCATTTTTCCTCTGACATACCCATACTATAAAAATGATCACGAAATAGGTTACTTCCACAAAATACCCTTGTTTAATTAAAATATTATATTTGTTTAAAATAACCATATAAGATATGTGAAATAAATATTTTAGATACAGCATACGTATATTTTACTTACAAATATTTTTAAACCCCCTTCAACCTTTTTAAAGAAGAAAATACTAAATTTAAATGACGATATCGTTTCAAAAGGAATATTTGGTATCTTATTAAAAGGTAATTTTAAAAAGGAAAGTTGTAGGCATTGGTCATTTATCTAAACCAGACTTTGTGGTGCCTAGACTAGACAAGTGGGAAAGATAATTTTAAAAGGCCCGTCTCACGGTGATTCGTGAGCGGATCCCTCCTTTCCTTACTTGTGCTTACCTGGCCACAATTAGCGGTGAAGAGGCGATTTGAGAACCTCACAACTTGTATTTTTGGAACATTAGGAGCAATCTAGATTTTCACATAAAAACCTCTTGCAAAAGATTTTCAAATAAACACCACAACCATTTATCGATGGGATATTTTTAGTAAAACATTATGTTTTTCCAAAATAATAAATATCTCAAATATCATGGTTTTTCTTAGAAGTAATAAAAGATAATTAAACACTATTATTTCTTTTTAACTAAGCTTTCCCTACGATGACACGAAGTACTTTACGAACTTTAGAAAATAAAACGAGTGGTTGTGGAAGGCCATATTAAATGAGATCAATACTTTTTAAATTTCCAATTTATGACAACATGACATATACAAAACATGATACAGTTAGAGTTAGAATGCGCGGGCCTAGGTATGGAATACTTAATATGAAGATCTCGATATTCCGGGTGAACAGTACAATATATGAGCGACTATACAAATATGAAGTTCCCGATATTCCGGGTGAACAGTCCAATATATGGGCGACTATACAAATATGAAGATCCCGATATTCCGGGTGAACAGTCCAAAATATGGATGACTATACAATGTGGAAATTCCATGCCTAGAAATATACGCACTAACTCTAGACATGTACACAGAATAACGGGGATAGGTAGTTTGATTAGGCAAGGAGATTCGGAACTCGGATTCCCTTATTGCTCGATCATGATCCCGGGAAGTGAAACGGTACATTTCACATCCCCAGTTGTTGTTCCGTGGCCACAACGGAATAATCGCGAGTATCCGGACCCTTGTTTAAAAAACTAATATGAACTATTACCTTCACCTATACTTCTTGCTACTTATCTACATATAACTTACAACATACTCATGCTCATATATACCTCTCCTCAAAACGTCATAAATTTGTGCATTTCAAACATTTACACCCCTTACTTTACGTCTGCGTGCATACATCATACTCTTATATACACCTGTTCATTTTTTCACTCCTATTTCCTTATGAGGCAATCCTACCCGAGTATAACTCGATGATGGACCATCCCTTTCTTTTCCCTTTTGGAATGTCCTTTAGATGAGAATGAGTTTTATGATGAAGATCTAGGCGAGGAACCGACTAATGAAGATTATGAAGAGTTGGCATCGGAGGATTAATTAGTTTTCTTTGTTGCCCACTTGTTTAGGGCTTTATTTTCTTTGATGTAATTAAACCAATTACTTGTTTTGCTCTTCCTCTGGAATGTAATAAAGTTGGTTAATGGAAATCAATGCCTTTCGCTTTATTGTTTTATTTTTGTACACAACCCTGCATACTATGATTTATTCTTATGCTTAACATAACTGTATTGAATAGACCACCTTCAATACAGTTAGCTTGCAGACTGTGCCACGCCACTCTTCACCTTCTTTTGGGAAGTAGGGCGTGACAGGTTTTTGTGGTGGCCCATGCAAGTCCTCCTGTGTACTAAAATGAAACCATTAACTGACTTATTATATTTATGAAACTCATCCATCTATACCGATATCATAGTTTTCCTATATCCCTTGTCCCTTCCTTGACATTCCGTACCCTGTCCATGACCTTTTGTTCAAGTCATGGCAAATCTTTCCGACGGGGATGACATGTCCGATATTACTTTTGAATCTACATCTAGAGATTCAGACGACGAAGTCGTAGACTCTCAGGCAGTTATTTCCGACAGCGACTCAGAAGACGAAGAAGTTGATGCTGCAACTCCGGAGCCTGTGATGGCTAATAACTCCAAAGATGAAGAAGAAGATCCTATAGAAGAGGAGCATGTAAAGGATGGGCCAGAAAAAGAGGCTATTGCGGCGGAAGAGAATCCTATGGAATATGATCCGTATGTGGATGTTCCTGCAAAGGAATAAAACCCTATATAGAGGGGGAATCGAAGGGCGAGGCTCCTGCCAGGGATGAGCCGAAGGACGAAGTTTCGAGTAAGGAGGAACTCGAGACCGAAGAAACTTAGGCAGTTTTCCCCATAAGGCACCGTATCAATGGTCGTACCTTTCTTAGTGCGAGGACCTAGCACCACTTGTTGAACTCCCGTAATCGAGACTAATAAGTCTTTTTCCTTTCTTTGGCCGAATAAAATGATGGGCATGTCCTTACTTTTCGGTTGTACTCTTCTTATTGAAGTTGGATAATAAAATCTTAGTTTCGAGCCAAAAATCTCTCTTGTGTCACTTGCTCTTCTTATTAGTCTCTCCCTTGCATTAATTGTTGTTCTTCCATGCAAGTTATTATCTTGTCTCATCCCTCAGCCCGTTTGTAACCTAACATATTCTGATCATGAATGGCTGGACGACACTATCACTGCAACCGAAGGGAAATGGAGTCACTGAAGCCACTGCTCAGCAAGCTGCTATGCTACAAATGATACAAGGACTATTGAAGCAACAGCAGCAGTAGACAGCTGCCCTTCATCAGGAGCTACAAGAAAGTAGGCAGCAACAAGCAGAGATATTAAGTAAGGTACTAACCCCAGTTTCTTAATGTTCGGCGGGAGTGAAGCAGTTCAGATCACTCCACCCTAAGACTTTTTCGAGGAAGGAAACTCCCTTAGAAGCTGAGGAATGGTTCAAGGGAACAGTCAATGATCTCAGTGCCGTTCAAATTCCAAAGGACGCGTGGGTAAACATCACTAAGCTACAACTTACGGATAATGCCAGGATATGGTGGGAGGCAGAGGAAAGTAGATTGAAGGAGCCCATCGACTGGGAAACGTTCAAACAACGTTTTGATACCAAGTATTTTTCAGTCGTGTCACACTTAAGGATGGAAAGAGAGTTTATACAATTCCAACAAAGGAGCATAAGTCGGTGTACAAGTACGCTTCGGAGTTCTTAAGGTTAAGTCGGTTCGCGCATCACCTGGTGGCAACCCCGGAGCTATATGCTAAGAGATTCCGACAAGGATTGGACCTGAAGACACGGTCCTCCATGTCTTCTACTACGTTATCAACTTATGATGAAATCTTAGAGGCGGAAGGAAACTTTGAAAACCTTCAGAGACGCATAAGGAAGGATGATCGATTGACAGGCATTAAGCGACCAGCCAATCAAATTCTTGAGGGATCATCTTCCAGATTCAACGGCAGACAACAACCAAAGAGACCAGCAGGACCAACTATTTTCGGAAAACCAGCCGTTGTATGCAACCATTGTGGTAGGACCGGACGCTAGCTGAGAGACTGTCGCATTTTGAACAAACTTTGCATAGTTTGTGGGTCTCCGAATCATGCCATTGGGGACTGTCCTCAGAGAGGGAGACAATCAGGCCCCGTCAACAAGTCTGCAAGTTATGTGGTACCACGACAGGGAAACCAGCCACCTTCCGCCACTCAACCAACCGGTCAAGGGGCAACACCAAAAGGACCACCCTTGCCATCACAGGAGCGTGTTTTTCAGCAAGCGCAAGGGAATGACCCAAACGTCAGACCTTCACCATGACGGCCGTGAAGGCTGATGCCACGTGGCAAGACAGCAAAGGTACTCTTTTCTTTTTCAACCTTTCTTTGATACCATGCTTAACCATTCTTCGATTCAAATCTTAGTTGGACTCACTATAATTTCTCTAGTTTTCGTAATTTCGACTAGTTGCCTTTATGTTATATCTCGCGAGTTTTCCATCAATTCACAACCTCCCTTCAACTTCCAAACTCTTCTATCTGGAAGCAACTACTGATTTTGCATTTTCCGATTCCTTGTACCTAAACCCTTCAGCGACATTCCATGCATCAAGTGATACACCACCTCGCGGGAGCAACACATGCAGCAAAGAGGATTCCTGACAGCGTTACTGATTTCCGTGCCTAGTAGTGGCCACTATTTTGAAAATTTCAAGTATGAAATTATTCTAAGAAAGGTAGATCGTTACTATCACAACCATTCTTGCAATTCTTAGCAAACCCAGAAGTTTTATACATCCACAACGATTTTTTCGGAGAAGGGACTTGGTGATGTGATGTATCAGCGCGGCGATATAGTCGCATATGCGTCAAGACAACTAATGACTTATGGACGCAACTATCATGTTCAGGTTTAGAACCGGCGATGGTAATTATCATCTTGAAGATACAGAAACACTACTCTAAGGAGAACATGGGAACACATATGGTTGAAACACATGAAGCGGATGAGAGAGGTCATGTTTTATATGGGAGAAGTACCGATCGATTGGGATGATCCTGAAGATGGAGAATTTGTAAGATTGACATAATTGTAGGGAAAAAGGGGTGGAGATGGTGATACAATGCAGCGAGCGAGGAAAGCTCAGCCTATGACTCATCGGCCGTTTAACATCTTGGAATGAGACGGTGGGTTTGGGTATAGACTAGCTTTGCTATTTTCTATAGAGGGTGTGCATAATATTTTTAAATCTCACAGCTAAGAGGGTATGCTGGAAACCCTTGCCATACTTTTGATCGTTCCGAGATCACGATAAAGTTAGCATAACCTACGAGCAGCAACCGGTAGGAATACTAGAAGGATGAAATCTTGAGCGACTAGACAATCCAGCTGGTTAGAGCTATATGAAGGAAGAACTATTAGGCAGACATACACGGAAGCGAGGAAACGGGACGAGAGAGCGGGACCCAAATATTTATCCGCGATAATCCCTACTTAGTGATTTCTTTCTTCCCTTAACCTACCTTCTGAAATTTCGAGGACAAAATTATTTTGAAGAGGGTAGATTGTAACGACCGTGTTTTCTAATACCTAATAAAATATATTTTATTTAAATTTCTACTATCAAATAATTATTTACGTGTTCCTTTTATAGAAGAATAATTTTTAAAGAAATGTTAATAATTTTCAAAGCATTGAATATGATTAAAGGAATTTTCTAAAATCTATTTATTGTTTTGTAGGCTTAAAATGTTTTAATAAAATTTTATAACGCATTAATATAACCTATATATTTTTATTATCAATTAAAGTAATTAATTCGTAATTAAAATTATTTTAAAAAATAAACTAGATATTATATAATTTTAGTAACTAGCTAAAACCATAGGAATGGTTATATTACATAGTTTTAGCCCAAAATTATTTTTATACTAAATATAACAATAAAACATAATTTCTGAAATTTTCCCATAATTTTTCCGTATTTTAAAACATTTTTACCAAATTTTTCAAAGCCAAATCAATATTTTTAATCTGCTGATTTTTATTTTTAAATTTTTTTAAACCTTTTAATCTGGACTGTTGGATCAAAAGATCCAACGGCCCAGCCCCACGCGGTGGTGCCCACATGGTAGGGCCTACGCGAAAACGCATGGTCTCCACTCGCAGGCGCAAGCGAATCGCGTGGCGACACGTGGCGGCGGCGGTGCGATGGGAGCCGCGATCTAGGCTGTTGGATGCAGATCCAACGGCCATAATTCGTGGCGTCGGGCGCAATCATTAACAGAATGATTCGCAATCATTAGTCGCGTGATTTTCCGTGTGATTTAACGAGTTTTTTTGGATTTTCTTGTTGCATTTTTAACCCTATAAATAGACACCTTCAAACCTAAATTTCTCACACCTTAGAACTCTAAAAAAATCTGAAAAAAATACCGCTGCCTTCGTATCGACGACGCCGACGCTACAGCTCCACCCAATCACCGAGGAAAAATAAGGGCGCGGAGTTTTTGAGTAGTTTTGCACAATCCTACGATTTCAACCGTCTACGTCTAAACCCGGATCAAAGGTAAGATCCGCCTCTCTCCCTTTTTCCTGTCACCTTCTTCTTTCTCAATAACCTAGTTCCAACTTATAATCATCAACCCTTATTAAAAATGTTGTTATAATATTCGTGCATGCTTATTCCTTGTACCCTCAATAATGATAATGTTAATCCATATTTAAAACGGTGTTTAAATTTCCTCTGTACACAAAAGCATATTGCACACCCATAATACCTGGAATCTGATACACTTAATGTCATAACCCATGAATTGTCATTTTATCTCTGATATACCCATACTATAAAAATGATCTCGAAATAGGTTACTTCCACAAAATACCCTCGTTTAATTAAAATATTATATTTGTTTAAAATATCCATATAAGATATGTGAAATAAATATTTTAGATGCAGCATACGTATATTTTACTTAAAAATATTTTTAAACCCCCTTCAACCTTTTTAAAGAAGAAAATACTAAATTTAAATAACGATATCTTTTCAGAAGGAATATTTCGTATCTTATTAAAAGGTAATTTTGAAAAGGAAAGTTGTAGGCATTGGTCGTTTATCTAAACCAGACTTTGTGGTGCCTAGACTAGACAAGTGGGAAAGGTAATTTTAAAAGGCCCATCTCACGGTGATTCGTGAGCGGATCCCTCCTTTCCTTATTTGTGCTTATCTGGCCACAACTGGCGGTGAAGAGGCGATTTGAAGACCTCACAACTTGTCTTTTTGGAACATTAGGAGCAATCTAGATTTTCAAATAAAAACCTCTTGCAAAAGATTTTCAAATAAACACCACAATCTTTTATCGAAGGGATATTTTCCGTAAAACATTATGTTTTTCCAAAATAATAAATATCCCAAATAACATGGTTTTTCTTAGAAGTAATAAAAGATAATTAAACACTAGTATTTCTTTTTAACTAAGCTTTCCCTACGATGACACAAAGTACTTTACGAACTCAAGAAAATAAAACGAGTGGTTGTGGAAGGCCATATTAAATGAGATCAATACTTTTTAAATTTTCAGTTTATGACAACATGACATATACAAAACATGATACGGTTAGAGTTAGAATGCGCGGACCTAGGTATGGAATACTTAATATGAAGATCCCGATATTCCGGGTGAACAATCCAATATATGGGCGACTATACAAATATGAAGATCCCGATATTCCGGGTGAACAGTGCAATATATGGGCGACTATACAAATATGAAGATCCCGATATTCTGGGTTAACAGTCCAATATATGGGCGACTATACAAATATGAAGATCCCGATATTCCGGATGAACAGTCCAAAGTATGGACGACTATACAATGTGGAAATTCCATGCCTAGAAGTATACGCACTAACTTTAGACCTCTACACAGAATAACGGGGATGGGTAGTTTGATTGGGCAAGGAGATTCGGAACTCGGATTCCCCTACTACTCGATCATGATCCCGGGAAGTGAAACGGTATATTTTACTTCCCCAGTTGTTGTTCCGTGGCCACAACGGAATAATCGCGAGTATCCGTACCCTTCTTTAACAAGCTAATACGATCTATTACCTTCACCTATACTTCCTACTACTTATCTACATATAACTTACAACATACTCATGCTCATATATACCTCTCCTCAAAACGTCATAAATTTTTGCATTTCAAACATTTACACCCCTTACTTTACGTCTGCATGCATACATCATACTCTTATATACACCTGTTCATTTTTTCACTCCTATTTCTTTATGAGGCAATCCTACCCGAGTATAACTTGCTGACGGACCTTCTCTTTCTTTTCCCTTTTGGATTATCCGTTAGATGAGAATGAGTTTTATGATGAAGATCTAGGCGAGGAACCGACTAATGAAGATTATGAAGAGTTGGCATCGGAGGATTAATTAGTTTTCTTTGTTGCCTACTTGTATACGGCTTTATTTTCTTTGATGTAATTAAACCAATTAGTTGCTTTCCTCTTTCTCTGGAATGTATTAAAGTTGGTTAATGGAAATAAATGCCTTTCGCTTTATTGTTTTATTTTTGTACACAACCCTTCATACTATGATTTATTCTTACGCTTAATGTAACTGTATTGAATAGACCACCTTCAATACAGTTAGGTTGTGGACTGTGCCACGCCACTCTTCACCTTCTTTTGGGAAGTGGGGCGTGACAAGAGCTTTCAATACTCATCTCTTATTTTAATTTAGCCCAAGAACCGAACTCAAAATTTGCTTATTTCTAAATAAACTGCAAGGGCGTATATTTTTTACAGTTAAACTTTAAGAAAGGTTATTTTTAGGATTTTTAATTTACTAAATTTAGGATCTAGTTTTTCCTAACTATTCAACCGTCATGATGAACTTAAGTCAAATATGGCCAAAATTGAAATTTTATATTTTTTTTAATTTTTTATTTTTATGGGTTTTAAAATAAATATGCAAATGCTAAAATATACGTATGAATACGAAGGAAGAAAGCTTACCGAGCACACCCCCAAACTTAAACTTGACAGTACCCTTACTGTTAGGCTACACCAAGAGGGTCAAAATTGTCGGCACTCCCCTGTTTTTTTATTTATTATTTTTTATTATTATTATTAACAGAAAAAGTAAACAAAATATATATACACAAAAAGGTCACCCAAACTTAAGTGAAACAGTGTTTCCACTGTTTAAGTGTTAAAGTTCAGAGTTAGGGGGGAGAAAAACACAGTATCAAGCTATACAAGGCCTTACACAGGCCAAAGGTTAGCACCAACCATTCAAAAAAATTATCGTTATAATGGTGTGGTTGGTGAAAGAATGGAGTGTAAAGAAAATAAATGAGAAACACACGAGATCGTGTGGAGATAGAAGCAGTATACGGTCTCTGTGGAGGAGAAGAATGGAGGAAGGGAAAAAGAAATGGTGTACGAACTTGAGGGTGAAAATGAATTGAATAAATTAGTACAATCTGTTATGATCGAAGTGTAAAGATGGATTGTACTAATCTATCAATATGGCGAAAAATTAGGTCAAATCCCTCAAGATTGGTGAGAAAACATGGGTACGATGAACTTGGTAAACAAGATACTGGAAATGAAAGTGATACGGTTTCTTAAAGGGTCGGAATGATGGGAAGGATGGAAGGGAGTGATTGAGGAAGGGTAACAGCTAAAGGTTCAGGAGGGTTTATACAGTTAGTGGAAGGGACAGGATGAATTGGAAAATCCGACTCATCAAGCAAAACTGGTTCATTCTCAATACTATCATCAAAATTCTCCTCAAAGATCAGCTCATCCATGCAATTATCATTAATATCTAGACGCATATGAAGTTCGGGAAAACATTTAATGACCCGGGAAGTTGAATTGGACAGAAAAATTCAGTCAAATCTGCGGGTTCATCATCCAAAATATTCCCAGCATCAATATCCTTAATCAAATGAAAATTAATTTTCTCAGACACCTCAACAAAAGCATGGATATCAATCAATTCAGATTCTAGAGTGGAGGTGTAGAGGTCAAAAGGATTGGTGATGGTTTCACTCGAAAGGGACCCTTCACAATCAGGTAAATCAAACACTACAAAGTCACACAACTCATTAAACGTTCTATCTTCAACTGGTGAATCATTTGGGACACTTGGACATTCAAAACCCGAGTTGTGGGATTCAATTAGGGATGGGTAGGTTTGATTTGGAAGGGTGCACAGCTCACTCTCTCCACTCAAATTCTCAATCTGTCCAACCGCCTCATTATATATTGGAAAATTTGGAGCCAGTTGGAAACTAGCTACCGAGTCACTAGATTGTATAAGGGCGGCCATGGACGCATTCAAATCCATCATCTGTCGGTATGACGCTACCCTAAAGTCTTGCAACGACTGTTCCAGACTAAACATGGGTTGTGAAGGAGTTTCAGTAAAAGATTTAAAGTTGTTTGGATATTGGAAACTCCCAAATGGCTGTGTAGAAGCAATGTCTAGGGAAGGTGCAAAAGTCGGGTAGGACTGGTAGGAATTGAATGGTTGGATAGGAGTAAGATTAACATTTGGATAAGAAGGTGAATGGAATTGTTGATCCAAAGAATTCGCAGTGGTGAAAGGAGTGAATGATCGGTTACGAGATTGTTTAATACGTTTAGCAAGAGACATAGGTTTTGGGGTTACAACTAGACTCTTAAAATGGGTATCAATATGAGAAGTGGTGAATGTTTGAAACGGTTGATACGAAGTATATTGCTGAGTCCAATTGTTTGTCCTAGACGTGTCTATTCGATCTTTCAATGAGATTTTTGGCATGGACGGATCGTTCGAAGTTCGGCCAAAGCAAGAACCGTAGGAAGTTATGTCTGGTTGGAGGTACCAAAGTTCGGCAAGAGTTTTGCGAGGTGGGGTACCCATGTTTGGAAGAGTGAAAAGGTAGGAAGGGAGGGAAGTGGTATATTTTTTTAATTTTTTTTTACAAATTTTTTTTTTTTTGTTATTGGAGCTTTAAAAATTGTTTGTTTGAAAGAATACGGAATAATGGGACTAAAATTTTTACAAGCACGATCACAATCACAATATGCACAAACACACCTAGAACTATGGCCTTCAAACTTCAGTAGACTGCTCCTAACTGTTCTAAAGTGATAAGTTGTGAGATAACCCTCAAATCATCTCTTCACTGCCAATTGTGACCAGGTAAGCAGAAATTAAGAAAGGAGCGTTCCGCTCATGAATCACCGTGAAACGGGCCTTATAAAATTACCTTTCTCACTTGTCTAGCCTAGGCACCACAAAGTCAAGTTTAGATAAACGATTATATGCCCACAACCTTCCTATGTCTTATTGAGTACGACAGTCCTTAGTTGGCTGAGTCTAGATATTTTTTAATTAAGCTTAAGGGTGATGCATATGCTTTTAGTGATTTTTGGGGTCTTAGGACGGTTGATGAAATCCCCATCCAATCTGAGTTGGTGTTATAGCCCCTTAAATTCCGTATTAATTATGCAAAACAGGAACAACCAAAAATCTAAAACACTTTTAAAAAAAATTGTTTTGGCTGCGGCGCAAAGAATCCTACACAAAAATCAGTTTATTGGAGAAGGAGAGAATTTGTGCAAAGAATGATGCCGAAAAAAAATTCGTCAGTGGAGTTCAGAGATGAGAAGGAGATAAATAAGGTACTTACAGAGAAAATTTAGTCGCTGACGTCCCCCTTTGACCGCGGTTCCGCGATCAAACTTGCGATTCTGCCGTGGTTCCGCGGCTGTTCAGAAAGTTGACTGCTTCCAAATTTGTTCCTGTGCTGAGTTGGTTCTCCTCTTCCTATTTAGATCCTCTGAATCTTGATTTGTTCACTGAGTTTGCTCCAGAACTGAACTAGAGTCTGCTCCAAGCCTGCACACTTGCACAAATAGATGATTTTTTTTGTTTTGTTTTGTAAAATTTCAATTTTTATATTTTTCAATTTTTTATATTTTTATATTTTTTAATTAACTCGAAACTACACAAAGAAATAAACTACTGTCTCCCCGGCAACGGCTCCATTTGATTGTTTGCATTTTTTGCGTATTCTTAATTTTTAATTACCGCAATCAAGACGGTTTCGCCTGGTAGCTAGCCAGTTGAGTACGGGTCGATTCACAGAGAGATAAAATATTTTTCTTTATGTTTTGACGAGTTAAATTCTAAATATTTTGAGTTTTGTTTTAAGATCTACCAAAGAGATAAAGGATGATAAAGAACTTGCTAGGATTAGGATTAGGTTAGTTCGAGTTAGGAATTCCTCACTTTTTCTTGATGCCCTTATTAATATGGTGTTAAGGTAATCGGCAACAACGGGGATTAGCACGACTAGGAAGGAACTTGCAAGTATAAGATAGGCTTTCCATGCATAGTTTCTTCCTTTTGGTCCTTGTCCGTCCGTTCTTAGCTCTTCGCCCTAACCTCCGGTTAATTCAACCACAAACGATCTAACTATGGAATCACCGCTATCATGTAGGATAGGGTGCCATAGTGTCACGACCCGAAAAGTACGGAACATGATCGGCACTTAAATTACGAAACGTCTCGAGGCGTACGTAATCTAAGTAAGCCAAAACCCATAAATCAAAACCAAAGAAGCAGTAGAGTGAAGGAAAAAACCCATTTAAAGCAAGTAGTTTTAACAACATAGGCCGAAATATGTATTTTTAAAATCTCAAGTATTTTCTGAAAATTTCGGCAGAGTCACCTTTGTAAATACTGGCCACCAAACGGGATATAACATGAATAGTATACGAAATACAAAAAGACATCCCCAAGCGGGAGCTAGCTCTTCGTCAAACGACGGTCACAACCACACAAGCAGTATAATATACAACGCCGAAAGGCAAGAATCAAAACTCAAAAGAAACTCAAAATAACATGAAAAACATAATAATACAACGCGCGACTCTAAGGTCGAAACAATAACAAGTCTGGTCTTTTATCTCTATCAAATATACAATCTAGTTGATGGAGTTTCTAGATACAACTGAAATAATAAATAAACAATGGTTGTCCTGATGCAAAGAACGCACCTACCAAAGCAATCACCCGGAAGGAACGGTGTGCCAGCAAAGCCGCAACGAAACCTGTACGGCAAAACCTGTAAGGAACTGTGGCACAACGGGGGTGAGTTGCCAACTCGTGAGTAGAAAACATCTACCAGCAGAAATCGCATGTATAATGCAATCCTAGGTCATACGATCAGTAATATCCTCAAATAATAATTATATGGCCTGAGGCATAATATAACGGTAAAGGGTAACATCTATCCTTATAGTGTAATACCAGAAACTCGTGTCAGTGCCTCAGGTAACGACATGTCACTAATATGATGTACATTGTCAGGTAGCAATATATCACTAAAATGATGTGCAGATGCATATAATGAGAACAAAGTACATCATAAATCAAAGAACTGTTTTTTTTATTTATTTAATGAGATTTCTGTATGTATATAAATCGAGATATCATCAATGAAATCAACATCAAATCCGTGTCAAGCATCGACACAAACATAAACCTCAATATCTCAGGCTCCGGCTATCCGTACTGGACTGTATCATCAAATCTATATATATCTTAGTGTCTCAAATCTCAATATCTCAATAGCTCGGGCTCCGTCAATCCGGATCGGCCCATATCTGTTAGTGTATATGCCCTAGAGGCCATTACTGTATCATACTGGTTTGTATATTACTTAATGGAAGCTTGGGATATTCACCTTGTATATACAATCTTGCTCAAAATAGTAGTATGCTACTTGGTTTGTTTCTACTTCAATGTGTACATGTGTTTATTTTATCATATCACTTATATGCTTTAGTGGAGCCCTTAGGATCTTTGCTTGATTACCAGCGTTGTGATGGCAGTCACACTAGTGGGGGCTGGGTAATCTATAAGCACATCTTTATACAGGTCCCTAGTCGCAGAACTATCGAGACAGGGCATCGATACTCCGGAGTAGACTGGCGCATACGCTTCTCATCCCAGTGTGGGAGACGGTCTGTCCCACAGCCGTCAGTACGTCGTACTTGAGATAGTATGCAGGTGCTCGTTAGGTTACGAGTACACTGGACAGGACTCGTCGGGAACTGACAAGTTGGTATTATACCTATCGTCAGTTATCAGTTCCCAGGTGACATGAGTACAGCTTAGTCCGCTGACTTGACACTGGCACTTCGCCTCGAGTGTGTTCCCACTGCACTTTGATCACTACCCTACCACGGCTCAAAGGAGTCATGCAAACAGGTAGTGGTTGGGTGCAGTCCCGAAGCACTTGGAGGCAGTGACGGTTAGACAGGATTCGTCTCTCCCGGTATTGGGGGTTGACATCGCGCTGTGTCTAGGAGAGCCATTACACGAGTAGTCCCTGGCCAGGGTAAGCGAGATATACTGGTAGGCTTCCAGTGTTATCTCAGGGTGTTTTTGGGCTTCACTCCGACACGAATTGTACCGCTATTAGGGGACTGACGTTTACCGCCCCCTAGGACCGACATGCGATGTATCAGACGAACAGACCGGACTGTACGGAGACTGTCACATTCAGACTCAGTGGGAGTTCAGATGGGGTTCACCTCATCAGTCTTCTTATCGACATCTACCTGGGGATCGTTACGCACAGCTAGTGCCGCTTGCGGTCTGTGGTTAAACCCACTGCCAGCGTAGTGTCGAGTCTTTAGAGTCCCACACAGAGGGCTAT
Source organism: Agapanthus africanus (assembly GCA_030015575.1). Classification (NCBI taxonomy): domain Eukaryota; kingdom Viridiplantae; phylum Streptophyta; class Magnoliopsida; order Asparagales; family Amaryllidaceae; genus Agapanthus; species Agapanthus africanus. Next base: position 391,320,847 of record CM057337.1, on the reverse strand, counting down.
TCGCCTCTGGGCAAAACAGAGTAGAGGTCGCATGGTTTTGCGACAGGGTTCGTTCTCATCCGCGCACTTGTGCACGTTTGGAGTCCGGACAGATATTACTAGCAGGCTCTGGTTTGAGCCAGATACTGGTATATGTTTTGGAGTTGATTTTATCTCTTAGTATTCATGTTCCTCGGAACAAGAATGCGGGTGTGTATGCACAGTTGATTGAGGCGGAGGAAGAGGATATTCATTCGGGTTTCGGAACGAGTGCGTATGCACAGTTGACAGTCGTATTTTTCCAAACCCTAATGAATTTATGTTATATCAATTAATAATATTAATTAAATGAAATTGTGTCATGATTGGTTTTGTTGACTTGTTGACCAAGGTTGACTTGTTGACCATGGTTGAAAGTTTGACCATCATCATTACATATCAAAGATGCTCTTTGATTCTAGCAAAACCATTTAATGAATGTAATGATAATGGTCATTCCAAACCTTCCATCAACTATTTCATTTTTATTATTATTGTTAATTTGATAATTCTTTTCATTTTAGTTATGGTTGTAAAATGAAAAGGATAGCTCATTCTATCATAACACTTCTCTCTCCTCACTTCTTCTTCTTCGTCCTCTAGTTCAAGGAGATCCCTTCTCATGTGTTGAGAATCCCTCTCCTTGAGATAAAAACACCCCAAAGCCACTCTCTACTCACTCTAGGGTTAGAGGTTTAGCAAGCCAAAGATCCTAGTTCTCTCAAAGTTCGAGAAAGGAGCCCGAAGGTCGAACCCTCAGGCGGATCCATCTTTGACGGAAGGAGGCGACGACGAAAGCACCATCAAACCCTACAAAGGTTTCAAGAAGAAGGAGTTCAAGTTAGGTATAACCTTTTATCCGAGTAGCTAACTCTCTTTAGCATGATAGCTAGCTTAGTTTAGAAAAGATCCCGACTTTGATAGTCCATGTTGCCCTTTGCGCTAAAAATTTGATTTTTATACCGTTTCCGCCTCCCCGCAAGAACCGGGGACGGCAACGTGGACTTACAGTGGTATCAGAGCCTAACTAAACTTAAACTAGCTTAGTAGTAAAGTGTATGGAAGTTCGAACGGAAAAAATCGCAAAAACCGGAAAAACAAAACCCTAACTTTCTGTTGAAAATTTTTGTGCTCTAAAATTAAAATGTTTTACTCCTAAAATCGGCTCAGGGTTTTGTGAGAACACCCACCAAAAACGATCCCCTGATTCCCTCAAACCGCCGCCGTTCCGCTGCAATAGGTATGCATTTGCCGCGGAATCGCCGCCGTTTAGGCTCCTCTCGTGATCGGGTTTTGTGCAGTGTTCTTCTGGTATGGTTTTGGGATTTTTCAGATGGTTTATTTGTGCCCAGGTTTTCCAGAAAAGAAATTTATTTTTGGGGGCCTATAAATCCGTATTTTTATCGAACTTCACTACACTTTGACTATATTGGTTATATCTGTGATGTTTATATGTATTGAACGTCGGCTAATCGCTATATGTCGATTAGTCGGGGTTATACATATCTGTGATCTGTGTTTGATGATGGTTTGTGTATATGAATGCATTGGACTGTCGCGGGTGAATAGCCGGGGTGGATGTGAGATGAGTGTTTCTTTTTCTTTCATTCATGTAAAATGTAAATTGATGTAATATTATTATTTGTATGGCCGCACAACCGGGTCGGGGTTGTAGCCGTCATTGTATAATTCTTTTTACTGTTTTTGCTCCTAGGATAGACCCATGGAGGGGTGCACAAACTACCGGGTATCTCGAAGTGCCGAGTGGCCTACTCACGGCGTTGAGGGAGGTTGCTCCACTTCGGGTACTTGGCGGGTAGTTTGCCGCACCCGTAGGGGTCTTGGGTGGGGTATTGGCTATTCACCGCGACCGTGTAATCCGCTTTTCGTTGCAGGCTCGAAAGGATTGCGGATTCCTAGTATATCCAATGTATTCATCTGTGATCTGTAATGTCTATCATTGATATATATTTATAACTATTTAGGCGCTGCTTATGTTTTACAGCCGCGCTAGCCCAGCCCCCGCTCTGTCGTTAGTTAAGTAACCTAACGGGTGATGACGGGACCCCGTAGCGAATGCGAATGGCATAAGTGTACGTCATATTTTGGTTGTTTTCTGCAATGGTTGGATTAAATGATGGGACGCATTAAAAGAACTAATGCAAGAATATCACGCATTAAAAGAACTAATGCAAGATAATAAACCAAGCTAAAGTCGTTGGAACACTTTCGAAAAACCACTCGGTTCTTTTCAAAACTAACTTTTAAATGCGGAGCTTGAGCCACTCCTTTTAAAAGTTATCTCGTTCCATCGATTATATCAAGTTCACTACGTTCACGGTTTAGCCAAAACCATTCGTAGCCCTCCATAATTTCAGCTAAATATTCGGTAGTATTCAAGCTATATATTTTGACCTCACGCCAAGGCATAGTGATTGGTAGCTACCGGATGTTTATCTATTGCATAGATAGAATGCGTTGTTTTGGGACAGCCGTACTGCCATTTTGGCCTACGTCAAGGGTAGATACGGGTGGGTTCAAATCAACAGGGATAATGATGGGTAGAACTTGACATGTGACTTATGACATTTTGACCTCACGCCAAGGTCATAAGAGCATGAGGCAAAAATCCACATCGGGAGTTTCATAAGCACTGAAACTTGCTAGATTTGCATACCATTTAGAGTGTGATGATTATGGTAGGATTCCTTCATTTTCGTCACGCAATGATATTTGGATCCCGATCCTACTGTGAGTATATGCTACTCCTCGGGAAATTTTTCACTAAACGATCAATGCTATAAACCTAGTAGGTGTCTAGAAAGGTGTTAGCGGGGCTACACCCCCAGGGAAAAGAGATTCTTAAATTAAGGAACTTCGCGAAAGCGTTGGAAAACCTCCCTCGAAGTACCGACACTGGCCTGGCTGAACGGTTAAGCAAGTATTGTGCGGTGGGATTGATCCCGACTAATTCTTCCTTTATGGTTTGAGGAGGGATTCGAGAGACAGTGGGAGCCATCCTGTTTAGACAAATTAAAAACCATTCTAAACTTGCAAGAGCATCGTGCTGAGTGTTTCTTCTCTCTCTCCTAATTGCAGCGACCAATCAACATGACTGGACTTAAGTTACTTCTAGATAAAAACATACTGACAGGGCCAAACTACAAAGATTGGCTCAGGAATGTCAAGATGGCAATCACTTACGACAAGCTGGGGTATCTTCTTACCACCAAAGCTCCCCCCGTCCCAGGTCCCACCTCCAGCGTCGCGGATAAGGAAATCCGTAAGACTTGGGAGATTGATTACGCGAAGGCCAAGTGCCTCGTGCTTGCCTCTATGGACAACGAACATCAGAGGAGGCATGAGAATATGGACCTGGAATCCATATTTCTCCATACAAAAGAACTGTATGGAGAGCAGTCTCGTATCGCAAGATACGAAATATCGAAAAAGTTATTTTCAGCAAGATTGGCCGTCGGATCATCGGTAGCGGAACACGTGCTTAAGATGATTGGCTACATTGAGGAGCTCGCAGAACTTGGGACCACGTTGGAGAGTGAGCTCTATACGGACTTGATTCTCCAGTCCCTTCCTTCCACTTACGCCCAGTTTATACTGAACTCAACTTACAAGAAAAGGAAGTTGAACTTTCAGAACTCCTCAACATGCTGAGGAGCGCAGAGGGCACCCTACAGAAAGATAGGGAAACACCCACATTGTTTGTAGGAGGATCTTATTCTTCTAGGTCCAAGGCGAAAGCCAAGGGAAAGAAGAAGAAAGCCCCCGCCAAACCAAGGGGCAGTGTTAGTAAAGTGGATACGAAGGGAAAGGCAAAGGCAACAAAGATAGCGGGGAAGCTTGTGGGTAAAGAAGAATGCTTCTATTGTCATAAAAGTGGACACTGGAAGAAAGATTGCAGGGCTTGGAAAGCCAGGACACAGGAACTGAAGCAGGTTGCGGCTTCAGCTTCAGGTGTGTATGTTATTGAAAACTGTCTTTCAATAAACTCTACTTCCTGGGTATTGGATACCGGATCAGGATCTCATATCTGTAATTCTTTGCAGGCGTTGAGAAACCGTAGGGTTTTGAAGGCAGGTGACATGACCCTCAGAGTTGCGAATGGAGCTAGCATGGATGCTAAAGCCGTGGGGGACTATCACCTGGGAATGTCAGATGGACATGTTTTGGTTTTACGTAATTGCTTTTTTGTACCTAACGCAACTTGTAATATCATTTCTGTATCTTTGGTTTCTAAAGAAGGTTATGAATTTGCGTTTGTAAGTAATGTTGTAAACATTCACCTTAATCAAGTTCTGATTGGGTCAGGTACACTAAGCAATGGTATATACGTATTAAACCAACCACAGATTTTCAATGTCCAGAATACACACAAAAGAAAGTCTCCAGATATAAATCAGGCTTTCTTATGGCATTGTAGACTGGGTCACATCAATGAGAGAAGGTTGACTAAGATACATACAAAAGGATATTTGAATCCGTTCGAATATCAATCGTATGCCACTTGTCAATCCTGTCTCAAAGGAAAGATGACAAAGACTCCGTTCACTGGACACAGAGAAAGAGCGAGCGAGCTCTTGGGACTCGTACACAGCGACGTGTGCGGTCCAATGTCTATACATGCGCGAAGCGATTTTTCTTACTTCATTACTTTTACGGATGATTTTTCAAGGTTCGGACATGTCTTTTTAATGAAACATAAATCCGAAGCCTTTGGAAAATTCCAGGAATATAAGAATGAGGTAGAAAAACAAACCGGCAAAAGTATCAAGATTCTAAGATCGGATCGAGGTGGTGAATACTTGAGTGCCGAGTTCCTGGACTATTTAAAAGAGAATGGAATTCTCTCTCAGCTTACTCCTCCATACACTCCGCAACATAACGGTGTATCGGAGAGACGGAACCGCACCCTATTGGATATGGTACGGTCCATGATGAGTAACGCTGAGTTACCGCGATCGTTCTGGGGATATGCGCTAGAATCAGCCGCATACCTTTTGAACCGAGTTCCCACTAAGACTGTGCCTACCACACCATATGAGCTATGGAGTGGGAAGAAACCCTATCTTCAATATCTGAAGATCTGGGGATGTCCAGCTTTTGTTAAAAAGCAGCATGCGGACAAACTCGAGGCACGCTCAGTACTGTGCAAGTTTGTGGGATACCCAAAGAACACCAGAGGGTATCTTTTCTACTACGCAGAGGAACAAAAAGTTCTTGTTTCCCGTAATGCCCACTTTCTAGAACACCAGTTCTTAGAAAAGGAAATTAGTGGGAGCGCAGTAGAACTGGAAGAAATTGCAGAACCACAGACTATTACTGAAAGCTTAGTGGAACCAGAGGGTTCAAAAGAACAGGACATTCCTACGCCGCTCCGCAGGAGTAGTAGGCAGTCTCATCCGCCCGAGAGATACTACGGTTTTCTCATAGACGGGGATAGAGAGGATTGCATCATAGATTATGATGAGCCTACTAGCTTCCAACAGGCCGTTCAGAGCGTTGACTCGGTAAAATGGCTAGATGCAATGCGGACCGAAATGGAGTCCATGTACACCAACAAAGTATGGACGTTGGACATTGCTCCAGACGGGGTAAAACCCGTAGGATGCAAGTGGATCTTCAAAAGGAAGATTGGTGTAGATGGACAGGTTAAGACCTATAAAGCTAGACTTGTTGCAAAGGGTTTTCGTCAAATACCTGGTTTGGACTATGACGAAACCTTTTCTCCAGTGGCTATGCTGAAATCCATTCGGATCCTTCTTGCCATTGCTGCCTTCCACGATTATGAGATTTGGCAGATGGATGTAAAAACCGCTTTTCTAAATGGAAATTTAGAGGAGTGTGTCTATATGGACCAGCCAGAGGGTTTCATTCAGAGTGGGAGCAGCGGAAAGGTGTGCAAGTTGCTTAAGTCCATTTATGGACTAAAGCAGGCATCGCGGAGTTGGAACATCTGTTTTGATGAGACGGTCAAGGAATTTGGCTTTATCAAAAATCCAGATGAACCATGCATCTATAGTAGATTTGTAGCGAGAACTGTAGTATTCCTCGTTTTATACGTGGATGACATTCTCTTAATAGGAAATGACATTCCTATGCTACAATCTGTCAAGGGATTCTTGTCACACAGGTTCTCCATGAAAGACCTAGGTGATGCCTCATACATCCTGGGGATCCGGATCCATCGTGATAGATCGAAGAGGATATTAGGACTTTCACTGTCCAGGTACATCGACACTATACTGAAGAAATTCAGTATGGAAGATTCCAAGCGCGGTAACCTACCGGCTTGTCACGGGATCACCCTCTCTAAAGAGATGTCTCCCAAGACTGATTTAGAGAGGGATCGCATGTCTATTATACCCTACGCTTCTGCGGTAGGCTCTATAATGTATGCGATGTTGTGTACCAGACCGGATGTAGCTTATGCACTAAGTGTGGTAAGCCGGTATCGGTCAAACCCTGGGGAGAAACACTGGATAGCAGTAAAGAACATTCTCAAGTACCTGAGAAGGACTAAGGAGATGTTCTTGGTGTATGGAGGAAAAGACCTCCAGATCGAGGCCTTTGCTGACTCCAGCTTCCAGAGTGAAAAGGATGATTCCAAGTCCATGTCGGGTTTTGTCTTTACCCTCAATGGAGGGGCGGTGTGTTGGAAGAGTTCCAAACAGGAAACCGTTGCAGACTCGACGATGGAAGCGGAATACATCGCTGCATCTGATGCCGCAAAAGAAGCTGTCTGGATGAGGAAGTTCTTGAAAGAACTTCAGGTGGTTCCGTCCATTGTTGACCCAATACCTCTGTATTGCGACAACAACGGGGCTATAGCTTTAGCGAAGGAACCCAGGTCCCATCAGAGATCCAGACACATCTTGAGGCGGTATCACCTGATCAGAGAGATCGTGGATCGCAAGGAGATCGAGGTTCGGAGGGTTGCTTCAGAAGAAAACACTGCAGATCCATTCACCAAGGCCCTACCCCAGACACAGTTCGAGCGGCTGATCGAGATGATAGGTCTTCGATACGCCAGTACATGGCCTTAGTGTAAGTGGGAGATTGTTAGTGTATATGCCCTAGAGGCCATTACTGTATCATACTGGTTTGTATATTACTTAATGGAAGCTTGGGATATTCACCTTGTATATACAATCTTGCTCAAAATAGTAGTATGCTACTTGGTTTGTTTCTACTTCAATGTGTACATGTGTTTATTTTATCATATCACTTATACGCTTTAGTGGAGCCCTTAGGATCTTTGCTTGATTACCAGCGTTGTGATGGCAGTCACACTAGTGGGGGCTGGGTAATCTATAAGCACATCCTTATACAGGTCCCTAGTCGCAGGACTATCGAGACAGGGCATCGATACTCCGGAGTAGACTGGCGCATGCGCTTCTCATCCCAGTGTGGGAGACGGTCTGTCCCACAGCCGTCAGTACGTCGTACTTGAGATAGTATGCGGGTGCTCGTTATGTTACGAGTACACTGGACAGGACTCGTCAGGAACTGACAAGTTGGTATTATACCTATCGTCAGTTATCAGTTCCCAGGTGACATGAGTACAGCTTAGTCCGCTGACTTGACACTGGCACTTCGCCTCGAGTGTGTTCCCACTGCACTTTGATCACTACCCTACCACGGCTCAAAGGAGTCGTGCAAACAGGTAGTGGTTGGGTGCAGTCCCGAAGCACTTGGAGGCAGTGACGGTTAGACAGGATTCGTCTCTCCCGGTATTGGGGGTTGACATCGCGCTGTGTATAGGAGAGCCATTACACGAGTAGTCCCTGGCCAGGGCAAGCGAGATATACTGGTAGGCTTCCAGTGTTATCTAGGGGTGTTTTTGGGCTTCACTCCGACACGACTTGTACCGCTATTAGGGGATTGACGTTTACCGCCCCCTAGGCCCGACATGCGATGTATCAGACGAATAGACCGGACTGTACGGAGACTGTCACATTCAGACTCAGTGGGAGTTCAGATGGGGTTCACCTCATCAGTCTTCTTATCGACATCTACCTGGGGATCGTTACGCACAGCTAGTGCCGCTTGCGGTCTGTGGTTAAACCCACTGCCAGCGTAGTGTCGAGTCTTTAGAGTCCCACACAGAGGGCTATTCGCCTCTGGGCAAAACAGAGTAGAGGTCGCATGGTTTTGCGACAGGGTTCGTTCTCATCCGCGCACTTGTGCACGTTTGGAGTCCGGACATATATTACTAGCAGGCTCTGGTTTGAGCCAGATACTGGTATATGTTTTGGGGTTGATTTTATCTCTTAGTAGTCATGTTCCTCGGAACAAGAATGCGGGTGTGTATGCACAGTTGATTGAGGCGGAGGAAGAGGATATTCATTCGGGTTTCGGAACGGGTGCGTATGCACAGTTGACAGTCGTCTTTTTCCAAACCCTAATGAATTTATGTTATATCAATTAATAATATTAATTAAATGAAATTGTGTCATGGTTGGTTTTGTTGACTTGTTGACCAAGGTTGACTTGTTGACCATGATTGAAAGTTTTACCATCATCATTACATATCAAAGATGCTCTTTGATTCTAGCAAAACCATTTAATGAATGTAATGATAATGGTCATTCCAAACCTTCCATCAACTATTTCATTTTTATTATTATTGTTAATTTGATAATTCTTTTCATTTTAGTTATGGTTGTAAAATGAAAAGGATAGCTCATTCTATCATAACACTTCTCTCTCCTCACTTCTTCTTCTTCCTCCTCTAGTTCAAGGAGATCCCTTCTCATGTGTTGAGAATCCCTCTCCTTGAGATAAAAACACCCCAAAGCCACTCTCTACTCACTCTAGGGTTAGAGGTTTAGCAAGCCAAAGATCCTAGTTCTCTCAAAGTTCGAGAAAGGAGCCCGAAGGTCGAACCCTCAGGTGGATCCATCTTTGACAGAAGGAGGCGACGAGGAAAGCACCATCAAACCCTACAAAGGTTTCAAGAAGAAGGAGTTCAAGTTAGGTATAACCTTTTATCCGAGTAGCTAACTCTCTTTAGCATGATAGCTAGTTTAGTTTAGAAAAGATCCCGACTTTGATAGTCCATGTTGCCCTTTGCGCTAAAAATTTGATTTTTATACCGTTTCCGCCTCCCCGCAAGAACCGGGGACGGCAACGTTGACTTACAATATCATCAATCACACGACCACGAACGGTATCCTCCGGATTGCCGCCGTGCCAGGTAAAATCATCGGTAGGCAGTCTGCACCTGCCGGGCTCATCGTCTACTACTCGAGCTTCTTGCCCCGGGGTACATACCGGGTCCACCATGTACCCGAGACAGTTCATCCAACTTCTCGAATCGGGTCTCAAAAATATCTCAGAATCGAGAAAACATCATGGTGGACGATACTCAACATATCAAGGAAAACCGCATTTTTCTCTTTAAAATAGTTCATCAGTTTATAGAACTTTCACATGCAGTTTCCAAATCCTTAAAATATCAAGAAGAATCCGAAATCATCATGTCACCATGTCAATAACAATGAAAACTGGCAAAAATCTCCGTAATACCGCATAACCAATGAATATATGGATGCATCTGATATCATGCAATAATTAAACTAGCATATGAAAGCTATAACATGTAGCAACTATCAGTTAGCAAGCTATGTCAATGAAATAGTATTTTCTAAAGTGTACGGGACATGGCAATTACTAATGATGATGTGTGTGAGCCGGCAAGTAATAGTATATGGAACATACGCATCATCGGTAATGGTGCTGGTATCCTGACAGCATGGTTCAAAATCACTAAGTACACAATAAACATGCACTGAGACGATAACAACATGATAAATGGCAATGAATAGTAATTGCAACAATAATATGCGGAACATGAATGATAACGTAACAATATAGAATCTACATCGCTACACCTGTGTTATACCGTTTTGCCGTTTGAAATAGTACGAATCGTGGTGTTTTGAAAATAAGGGCAACGGTATTTTTAAGAAAAGCTACGTCTTTTGAAATATCCGCAGTATCCCTTGACATGTCTTTAAAATCCTCACGATTCGTTAGTTTTTAAAATTGGTATGAGTCGAATCTAATCCATCATTTACAAGTACACTACAAGGCCAAACTAAACAGGCCGATCGAAAGGTAAGGAAACCGCCTAACATCTGAGTTGATACATATATACACATATAATAGTCGGTGATCCCGCCTCAATAGTATCACTTACGATACCCTAATATAATATGACATCCTCGAATCAAGAGTGCGGATCTATCATCAATATATAGCTCGTACGGTAAATCCTTCGTACGGCATCCCAAATCTGGGTACGGGTCAAATATCACATTCATCACATTATTCATCTGGTATCCTCTTTATCAAACTCAAGATCCGGGGTACTAATCTACGTCTAGTACAATACTGATACCATCTATGTATGCATGCGTGTGTATGAAAACACCACGCCTAAAGGACCCGCTAAACGTATCACGTCGTAACTCAAAATACGAACCCTGTCACATCATCGATCTCACGGCCTCAAACCCAATCTCATCAACTCATCTCCAACCCCAAGTACATCCTCATAATCCGTGTATATGTATACGTATATATATATATATAGTCCCATACCCATGTGTATATATATATATACATATCCCCATGTACGCACACGTAAATAGATGTATGCAAATGCGTGTGTGTGTGTGGGTGTAAACCTATTCTAGGTTTCGCGAGTAAGAAGCTATGCTAGTTCCCTTCTAATAACACCAAACTAACCATAAACATATAATCATAACTTGATAATCATCCACGGAGCATAACCCACATATATATCCAATTATATATCATAATTATACTACGAACTGCGGGGGTGCTAAACCACATATATATCCAATTATATATCATAATTATACTACGAACTGCGGGGGTTCTATACGCCATCCAACCGACTTCTCCCCATAGATATAAATCTACTCACCTGGTCCTCCCTTGCCGAAATCGATGTCGTCGCGCGCTTGCTTGTCGTCTCGAAGTCTTCGTAAGGGTACCTATGTATCATAACACATTGCATCGCATTAAAATCCGACTCATGACCAAAACGACACACGAATCTCATATAGGTCAAAACCTATGGTTTGCTCTCTCAAATCAACCCAAAAACCCTCGACATCGGTGTACAAACGCCGAGTGATCGAGAAAACCCAAACGTACTAATCACACGTTCATAACACGCTAAAAATTATATGAAAATACGGTGCAATTCATAAAACCTTAAAATTTGCCCAAATCGATTTATTTCCAAAAAGCCTAGTAAGCGGTCATTAATCGTTTTAATACAAATCTTGATATTTTAATAAAACTGGTGGTCACAATATTCACTAATTATCTTACTTAGGCCACATAATCATTTACTAGATTTTTATCACACCAATTTGTATTAATCGCTAAATTTTAGTTTGCGAATTATCCGATTTTAACCATTTTAAAGTAACAATACACTATTTAACAACTAAACTAGGTTTTGCACAATTTAAGATATTAAACTAGACATCATAACTAGCACCAAGTGATCAAACCCAAATTTTGAATTCATAAAACCCTCATTAGAATTTTTATCTCTCCTATTTATATTATTTATAAAAACCTAGTGGGCAATATTATGCAATTTGGACAATTTTAAATGTAGCAATTTGTAATTAGCAACTAGATTAGTTTTAGCAAGCCTTAAGATGTTAAACTTCTTCACACAACATGACCAATTGATCAAAACTCCAAACTTGATCCAAGCCCTAATCTTGAAAGTTTAAATCTTGAAATTAGTTCCAAACTTAAACATCTAATTAAGTTAAATTGAAGTAATAACCGACAATTAAACTAGAGGGTTAAGATTATACCTCAATGAAACTTGGATCAAGCTTGCCACTTAGCCTCTAAATTGCTTCCTTGCTCCAAGAATTTAAGCTAGTATAGGTCAAGGAGAATGGATAAGGCTTAATTAGGAGTTTGGAAGTTGTCACATTGGATTTTTTGATGAATTTTTGGGATTTTTTTGAGATGGGATGAAGTAGGAAAAATGGGGGAGATGGGGCTACATTTTCGGCCAGAAAATGAGGGAAGGAAGAGAGAGTGAGGTGAGGGTGTTTTGTGTGGAAATTTCCAAGAACCCCCCCCCCCCCCCATTTCAAAAGTCAACAAGCCCATGCTTCATTCTTTATCATTTCCTTTCTAAATTTTCTTTTCTTTGACTAAAAAGGAGTGGGAATTTGGGTGAGGGGCTGCTGCCTATGTGCTGGCCAGAAAATGGGAGAAGGGGGAGAGAGAGTGTGAGGTGTGTGTGTGTGAGGAAACATGATAAATGTTATACCCCAATTTCCATTTAATTTATTTTCACCATTTAAGCCTTTTTCTTTGACTTTTTTCTAAAACCGTTTGACAATTTCATTTCATTTCAGAAACGATATTTTGCATGTTAGTTTAATGTGTCATGATGCACAAAATTTGTATCAACCCATTCCAATTTGTAATTATTCCTAATTAAATGTATTAGTGACGGCTTAAAATAATATTAAAATAATTTATTTCGGAAATTTTTTTAGTAAATTAGAAATCTTACAAGTGGCTCAATAAAACAATTACATAGCTAGAATATGTATATTTGATTTTATGATGAAAGATAATTATATCTCGATTTTTACGGAAAACACCCGTTATTTTACTGATTCTCCGAAATTTCACCTAAACGATTTTCAAAACGTTACAATCTTCCTCACTTAAAGAAATTCGGTCTGTGAATTTAAATTAAAACTCCTCCGAAATACTAAAATATTTTAGCAAAACCATCAAGTCGTCGGGGCTCCGAAATCATAAATACATAAAACACATCGTAGCGCAATGCATGCGCATGAAAAACATATATAAACCAAAATCAAAACTCCGTCAAGCATCCCGCAATCATCGGAGTTATGGGGAAGACATCAATGTCAAGGTCCAATACGAAAACCGACATGACATACATCATTAAAACATCTGGAAGCAATGCATGCCAAACCTTTTTCAAATCACTGTGCGATGTTCGCAACACTGTACAGTGGCGGACGTCGATTGTAAGATAATAACTATATATATACATATATATTCTTTGTTTAATATGCACGTCCTGCCGTTTTGTAAGCAATTTTAGAAGGGTTTCCCTTATAAAATGTTTCGTGTCATCTCGGACACGTAGGTAAATACTGAGACTATATCTCCTCTTTGGAAATCTCTTCGATAACTATCAATGCATGCAAAAATATACTCAGGTACTGTCCTCTGACTAGTCCTGCTCAGTACTAAACCACATAGTAAGTATCATAAAATATACTGCTCCAAAAGATATCAATCCCAAATATATATATGAATGCCACGTGCGTCCGGTGCGAATGGAAATCGAAATCCATGAATGTGTCATACATGTGCATGGAAACAAAATCTATTTGCAACAGGTGTGCATGAAAACACCTGTCAAAGGCAACGTGTATGCCTGACAGCAAAACCAGGTGCATCTGATATGCACGAAGAATCTCGATTTAGTGCATCTAGTGTGCACCTAAATCGCATAAAGCGCCTCAAGTATGCGCAAAATCCAAATCAAGTGCACAATGTACACGAAAAGGAATATCGAATATCACAATCGAAATCGACGGTATACAACACATTTCAATCAAAATCCTAATAAGGTATACCGTGGTATAAAATCTCACCATCTTGTGCATCGGCGTGCACAAAAGCAAATCAAATACTAAAAGTGCATGAAAACTATGCCGAAAGCATAAGTCAAATCATATGCTTACCCTAGGAATGAAATCAAATATCATGAAACTCGGTCATCAAGACTCAATCATGAAATAAATCACCCAAAAATACTGAAAATCCAAAGTGACGGATACGTAATAGTCAATCACAAAATCACAATTCATAAATACTGTCGTCGATATGTCCGTCCTTCAAAGTCGAGAAGGTGTCGGTGCATCCAATGCTAGCAGAGCAAGATATCTACTTGCCTCTTGATCATGGCCTGTCGCCTGGTGCCCATAGGCTCTCGTCACTCACTGCGAATTGCTAAGTACATAGCTTCTCGGCTCAATGGTCCAATATGGAAACGATAATGGAAGTAGTCCGCTCTGGCACATCCTCTAAAGATCTCTGGCCAACTCTTATGGTCACTCATAACATGTCTCGTCGACGATGGTGAACTCTGGCCTGCTGGGTATGCGTCATATGACCGCTCCTAAGTCCAGGTCTTCTCGTTCAGTATTTTCAGAAAGGTCCTGTCGAAGTCTCTCCTAAGTCTCGTTTCGGTCGAATTGCCCGGAAGTCACCATCCTTACCAAATCTATTTCTTGTTCCGGAACGGGTGCATACTCATCACGACTCCTCCTGGAAGATATATCCATAGTCAATGCTTCTGCTTTCCTATCACATCTCTGATGTCAGCGGAGTGGAACGTCATCTTATCAAGATCTCGTGCGAACCTCTTGCTCCACCTTCCTCTAATGTCAACTGATTTGGACTCGTCTCCTCATGGATGCACGGACTGCGCTCCAATGGCTATACTCGTATCTGAATTCTCCAAAGCAATGTATCCTATCATATGATATCCGAATGATGTCGAACTTTTCGATCGATTCGTCGAGATTCCATAATCCCCCAAGAGCTCAACATCTTGGGTAAAGTTTAATAGTATCGAATATATGCCACAGCACCTATGGACCAACCGTAGAAGGGTAGACCCAAGCCTCACTAATGGCACCGCTGAACTGCCGCAAACCCTAAGGTTCACCAGCGTTCCATGGTCATTAAGTCAAGTTAGGGTTTCATTCTTCTAGAGGGTCCGTACAATTGCTTGCATTGTTTTCCAAATACTTTAAACTTGGAAAATGGGTTCCTGACATTCGATCGTCTCTATCGACTCTCAACCTATCAGCGTAAAGTCGTCTCTAGCTGGACTCAATCTATCTGATGACCTCGCATCGGGGTAGGCAATGAATCACATGTCCTAGTCTTTTATCCTTGGTGACTAGCGACCTACTATCATATCTCTAAGTACAACTCGTACGGCAATAGCTCCAAACATCTGGGGCGATATCTTTTCATTCGCCAAAATCAGTAGCTCATTCGTCTGCACGCTAAAGAGTGCCTCAATCTTCAAGAATCATAGTGTAATGACGGTCGTCACATTCTGGCTGGCCTCTTGAAGTGGCCCAATCCTCTGGTGCTGATCTGCACGTTCGAGAAATCTCGTAAAAGTGACCCATCAAACTCTCATGGCGCGAAAACACAATAAAACGATGCCTCTATGCAAACCGTATGTCCCTGGAATCACGCCCTGGTCAGTCCTCGTTCGTGACGAGCTCATGCTGACCGCAACTCTAGCGTAGCACTCTCTTCCCGTACCACCGTGATAACAAAACCATAAACCGGTACTGATGAGGCTAGATCATAGGAAGGAATATAATACTGTGCAAGGAAATGTATATCCTAAGGCTTCTTAAGCGGAGTATCGTATCGTAAATATGCCGCGGAACATACGTACGATACGTCACTATACTCAAGCTACCTACTTCATCAACCAAGGGTCATCCTACACTCTGAAGGTAAAACCTAACACTTTGATACCAACTTTGTCACGGCCCGAAAAGTACGGAACATGACTGCCACTTAAATTACGAAACGTCTCGAGGCGTACGTAATCTAAGTAAGCCAAAACCCATAAATCAAAACCAAAGAAGCAGTAGAGTGAAGGAAAAACCCATTTAAAGCAAGTAATTTTAACAACATAGGCTGAAATATGTATTTTTAAAATCTCAAGTATTTTCTGAAAATTTCGGCAGAGTCTCCTTTGTAAATACTGGCCCCCAAACGGGATACAACGTGAATAGTATACGAAATACAAAAAGGCATCCCTAAGCGGGAGCTAGCTCTTCGTCAAACGACAGTCACAACCACACAAGCAGTATAATATACAACGCCGAAGGGCGAGGATCAAAACTCAAAAGAAACTCAAAACAACATGAAAAACATAATAATACAACGCGCGACTCTAAGGTCGAAACAATAACAAGTCTGGTCTTCTATCTCTATCAATTATACAATCTGGTTGATGGAGTTTCTAGAAATAACTGAAATAATAAATAAACAATGGTGGTCCTGATGCAAAGAACCCACCTACCAAAGCAATCTCCCAGAAGGAACAGTGTGCCAGCAAAACCGCAACCAAACCTGTACGGCAAAACCTGCAAGGAACTGTGGCACAATGGGGTGAGTTGCCAACTCGTGAGTAGAAAACATCTACCAGCAGAAATCGCATGTATAACGCAATCCTAGGTCATACGATCAGTAATATCCTCAAATAATAATTATATGGCCTGAAGCATAATATAACGGCAAAGGCTAACATCTATCCATATAGTGTAATACCAGAAACTTATGTCAGTGCCTCAGGTAACGACATATCACTAATATGACGTACAATTTCAGGTAGCAATATATCACTAAAATGATGTGCAGATGCATATAATGAGAACAAAGTACATCATAAATCAAAGAACTATTTTTTTATTTATTTAATGAGATTTCTGTATGTATATAAATCGAGAAATCATCAATGAAATCAACATCAAATCCGTGTCAAGTATCGACACAAAACATAAACCTCAATATCTCAATATCTCAGGCTCCGGCTATCCGGACTGGCCTGTATCATCAAATCTATATATATCTCAGTGTCTCAAATCTCAATATCTCAATACCTCGGGCTCCGTCAATCAGGATCGGCCCATATCATCAATCACACGACCATGAACGGTATCCTCCAGATATCCGCCGCGCCAGGTAAAATCACCGGTAGGCAGTCTGCCCCTACCGGGCTCATCGTCTACTACTCGAGCTTCTTGCCCCGGGGTACCATACCGGGTCCACCATGTACCCGAGACGGTTCATCCAACTCCTCGAATTGGGTCTCGAAAACATCTCAGAACAGAGAAAACATCATGGTGGACGATACTCAACATATCAAGGAAAACTGCATTTTTCTCTTTAAAATGGTTCAACAGTTTACA
This sequence comes from Agapanthus africanus, assembly GCA_030015575.1. Classification (NCBI taxonomy): domain Eukaryota; kingdom Viridiplantae; phylum Streptophyta; class Magnoliopsida; order Asparagales; family Amaryllidaceae; genus Agapanthus; species Agapanthus africanus. Next base: position 391,303,739 of record CM057337.1, on the reverse strand, counting down.
AAACTTTCACATGCGGTTTCCAAATCCATAAAATATCAAGAAGAATCCGAAATCATCAAAGCACCATGTCAATAACAATGAAAACCAGCATAAATCTCCATAATACCGCATAACCAATGAATATATGGATGCATCTGATATCATGCAATAATTAAACTAGCATATGAAAGCTATAACATGTAGCAACTATCAGTTAGCAAGCTATATCAATGAAATAGTATTTTCTAAAGTGTACGTGACATGGAAATTACCAATGATGATGTGTGTGGCTGGCAAGTAAGTGTATGTGGAATATACGCATCATCGGTAATGGTGCTGGTGTCCTGACAGCATGGTTCAAAATCACTAAGTACACAATAAACATGCACTGAGACGATAACAACATGATAAATGACAATGAATAGAAATTGCAACAATAATATGCAGAACATGAATGATAACGTAACAATATGGAATCTACATCGCTACACCTGTGTTATACCGTTTTGACATTTGAAATAGTACGAATCGTGGTGTTTTGAAAATAAGGGCAACGGTATTTTAAAAAAAATGTACGTCTTTTGAAATATACGTAGTATCCCTTGACATGTCTTTAAAATCCTCACGATTCATTAGTTTTTGAAATAGGTATGAGTCGAATCTAATCCATCATTTACAAGTACACTACAGGGCCAAACTAAACTGGCCGATCGAAAGTTAAGGAAATCGCCTAACATCTGAGTTGATACATATATATATATATACATATAATAGTCGGTGATCCCGCCTCAATAGTATCCCATAAGATACCCTAATATAATATGACATCCTCGAAACAAGAGTGCGGATCCATCATCAATATATTGCTCGTACGATAAATCCTTCGTACGACATCCCAAATCTGGGTACGGATCAAATATCACATTCATCACATTATTCATCTGGTATCCTCTTTATCAAAATCAAGATCCGGGGTACTGATCTACGTCTAGTACAATACTGATACCATCTATGTATGTATGCGTGTATGAAAACACCACGCCTAAAGTGTTGGATATAGTGCTCTCAGAGTCAATTATTGGATCACAGGCACGTGATTGCAATGATTGAGGGAGAACCTATACCGGTGGGACAGTCTTACTCAAGATAATAGTATGCTATCTGGTTTATCTTTATCATTGCGTACTGCTTTAGGTGACCTTATAGGTCGCTATTACACATTGATAGAGCCCTTAGGATTCTTGCTTGACTACCAGCAGTATGATGACGATCATATACGTTGGAGCTGGGGTCTATAAGCACATCCTTAAAAGGTCCCTAGTCGTGGGTGTTTCGAGACTGGGCATCGATACTTCATTAGTTTACTAGTGTATACAGTCGAGACCCTGACGAGGGGCGGTAGCCAGTCTCATAAGCCATTGGTGTCAGTTGGATCACCTAAGATGTATACAGGTGCTCATTGGGTTATGAGTACACCGGACAGGACTCGCTAGTAACATGCTACTTGGTATTATACCTGACGTTAGATAGCAGTTCCCTAGTTACATGTGTACAGGTTAGTTCATCGACCTGAGATCGTTATTTGTCTCGTGTGAGTTCCCACTGTGCTTTGATTACTACCCTATCACGGCTCAAAAGAGTCGCGCAAACAGGTTTTAGTTGGGTACAGTCCCGAGCCACATGGAGGCAGTGAGCGGATCGGCAGGGGTTTCGTCTCTCCCGGTATTGGGGGTGAGATCGCGCTGTGTCTAGGAGAGCCATTACACGAAGTCCTTGGCCAAGGCAGAAGATTTACTGGTAGGCAATCCAGTAGTATCTCAGGGTGTTCTGGGCTACACTCCGACATGACTTATACCGCTTTTGGGGGTCTGACTTTTACCATCCCCCTAGGCCCGCTATGCGATGCTCATAGAAGAACGGACCGGACTGTACGGATATTGTCACTGACAGGCTCAGTAGGGTGTCAGGATGAGTTCGCTTATCGACCTCCTTTTTCGTCAATACCGGGTGGCCCGTTACGTACGGCTAGTACTTCTGATGTGCTAGTGGTTAAATCCACAGCCAATGTATTGACGAGTCTTTAGAGTCCCCCACAGATAGTTTTCAAGTTTCGGGCGAAACGTTGTAGAGGCCGTATGATATATGGCAGGGTCCAATTATATACGTGCAGTAGTGCACGGATCATACTAGTGGTCTTTGTTTTAAGCCGGATCCTAGTATTAGATTTGTAGAATTACTTTAGTCTTATCGCGTTCGCATTCAGTCGGAATGCGGATGCAGGTATGTATATACAGGTGAGGGGTATCCTTGTGATCCGTCACGAGTTTACTTTAGATGTTGTCGTATCTTTTTATTGTTGCAAACATTTGGATTAATGTTTGCATATGGAAATTATGAGCGAGAAATCATCATTAGAAGCCTTAATTGTGACACATGCACAAGTGATGACTCATGGTCTCTTTCTTTGTGAATGTGTCACATTATTTGATGGATTTGAGTCTTGATATGATAAGGAGAGAGAGGGGGGCTGCCATGATATGTTGTTTGGTCTTGTATTTTTCTCATAACACTCTCTCTTTTTATCATAAGAACTCAAGAAAGACTAGGTTTCTTCTTCTTCTTCTTCTTTCTCTAGCTCACAACCTCCATTGATGGCTTCATCTTCAACCTCCATCCATGCAATGGATGAAAGAGACAAAGTTGTCACAACATTCTCTACTTCACCTTGGACACGTCGGCTAGCGAACTTCGTGCCCGAGTTGCTTCGGATGAAGCGGGAGCCCGTAAAAAGACTCGAAGATGTGGTGCCCTTTCCGATGAGGAGATCGAGACCGGAGATGCCGCGAGGATCATGGGATGGTGGCCAAAGACCGAAGGACACGGATCGATCGGAATAGCTTTCCAACCCTTTCTCTAGTTGCTAGTTGTAGGTTAATGGTACGATCCGGTTTTATAGTATACGATAGCGCCAGTTTCAAGTTTTGAAAAAGTTTTCGATTCCGCATTTTGGCCTCGGACAGACGGCCGAGGCGCTACCGTACACTTACATGGTATCAGAGCCATGCCATTAACCTTTACTAGCTTTCTCTAACGTATTTAGAACTTCGATCGAACGAAAATTCCGAAACCGCGATTCCAAGTCATCAAGTTTCTGTCGAATTTTTTCTGTGCTCTAAAATTTTTTTTGGGTATGTCAAAAATCAGGCAGGGTTTTTTAGGAACACTGTAGAAATTTGGTAGGTCGATCCAACAGGAACGCCGCGGAACCACGGCTTTACCCTCCTTTTGGCCGCGGTTCCGCCGCCATTCTGGGACTTCATCGCACCAAATTTCTTCAGGTAGTCTCTGACTTGGAAATGGGGTTTCCGGTATTTTTTGTTTGGGCCCAAATTTGTCTGAGTACTGGGTATTGTACTTGGGGCCCACTTCGGGGAATTTTGTCGATCGAAAATTTTAAATATGTTAGTTCATAGTATTTACATTATATCTGCGACCGTGATTGTCATTTGATCAGTAAATCTTGTCTAATTGCTATAGCCCTTTTAGACGGATTTGCGAATGTGACATTCACGTTGATGTTCTGTGTTGTGCTGTGAAGTTGTGGATTTGTCGTGGTGGATAGCCTGGATGCAATGGTAGTACAGTTTGATTGTATTTGTTCATTTGATATTGCTGGGCGAGCGTCCGACATGTGGACTGCTGTCACTGTCTATTTGTATATTATTCTTTTGGGGCACGACCGGGCTGAGGTCGATGTACCCGTTGTATATTTTTACTTTCTGTACTAGGATTACCCCGCGGAGGGGTGCACGGATAGCCGGGTTCTAGAGGGAAACGGGCCTGCATCTCATGGCTTTGAGATGGAGGGGGCTTCACTCTAGAATTGGCGGGCTATTCGCCGCACTCGTAGGGGGTATAGGTTGACCCAAGGAGGGGTGCTAAAGTTACCGGATTCCGTGAAGTGCTGGGTGGTCCATTCACTTTGTTGAAGGGGGCTGCCTCGCTTCAGGTTTTGGCGAGTAACTTGCCGCGCCTGTAGGGGTCTAGGATTTCATTGCACAGGCTATCCACACGACCAGGGGAACGTCGGGTTTCAGTAGCGGCTCTATGAAACCCGGGGATCCCAGATTATCTGTATTGTTCTGTGATGCTTATTATATTTCTGTGATGCTGCATTTTATCACACCTTGAGCGAATATTATATATTGATATATATACTAGTAGATGTTGTATATGTTTTACATCCGCGCTAGTCCAGTCCCCGCTCTGTCGTTAGTTAAGTAACCTAACGGGTGATGACGGGACCCAGTGGCGAATGCGGATGGCATATTCGTACATCATATTTTTGTTCTTTTGTGGTATGATTAATTGATGGGACTGTATTGATTCAGATCAATGCAAGCTAAACAAACCTGTTTGATATTGTTGGAACATTTTTCAAAAAGCTGTTATTGCAAGGACGTTCTCTTTTGTTTTGCATAGTGGTATTCGGTTATGAATATCCAGCACCTCAGTCGACGAGGCAAGGGCCGGGATCCCTTCACCGGGAGTGACCCCTTGGACAGAAGTTTGCGTCAGGCTAATAACTTCACTATAGCCGATAACTTTTTGCTTTGCATCGTGGTATTCAGTTGGAATATCCTGCACCTCATTCCATGGGGAAAGAGCCGAGATCCCTTCACCAGGAGTGACCTCTTTAGCAAAGGTTTTCGCCACTATATTTTTATAAAAAGCTATCCGGTTCCTTAAATGATATCAAGTTCATTACGTTAAAGGTTTTTCGCCAAAAACCAACCGTAGCCCTCCGTCGTTTCAGATTAGTATTGCTTAGTATTCGTGCTACGTATGTCGTGCTCAGCTGAGGCATAGTGTGCTGTAGATCTGTAATGCTTTTCTTTCTTATGGATATGTGATTGGTTAGGACAGTCGTACGGTCATTTTGGCTCAGTCAAGGACTCGTGCGGGTGGGTCTAATGCAATCAAGATAATGAAGGGTTGAACTTGGCTAGGATACTTTGATATGTTGGCTCAGTCATGGTCACTTGGGTCCTAGGGGTAAAAACACACATCGGGAGTTTCTAAAGAAACTGAAACTTTCCAGATATGCGCATACCTTTTGGAGTGTGATAACGTGAGTGGATTCCATCATGTTATCGTGCGATGATAGTTGGATCCGGATTCCCACTGATGAGTTGGTTTACTCCTCGGGTGATTCCGACTAATTCTTCTTTCAGGTTTGGAGGAGAGTTTGAGGTTACAGTGGGAGGTTTCCTGATTGGATAAATTGATAACCATTTTGATCTAGGTTAGAGTGCGCACAGAGTGTTTCTTTTCTCTTTCTCTTTGGCAGCGACCACGACTCGACCCTTGACTATGACTCAGTGACCAAGTTAACCGAACCTTCTTAAAACACTGGCTTTTGGATTGTCTGAGTTGCAAACCTCATTGCCACTCCTATCTTTACCCTTTTCTCCAGAACACCCCGTATTACTACGAACATCCACTTCCATTGGATAAAACCATCGTATGGTTATATACGAACTCGAAGCAACTTGTTCCAGATTCGAGGATGGTTTCCGGTTCTGGAGAAAATGAATAGGACTATTCGGTTGTCTTTTCCTTTTACCTTCACTGAGATTGCGAGTGCTCCTTGGATTAGGACAGTACACCTATTACGCTTATTGGATAGTCTTCTTCAAAACCATAGGCAGGTGCCGAACGGTAGGGAATGAAGAAAACCAATTAGCCTAACGATGGTGTACAGAAGGTAATAAGTTAAGACAAATAAAGGGATTAGTAAGAGGGCAAAGTAAATTGCGACTGCTATTCACGACCAAACCAAGTATTTCTTCGCCAATCCTACATCACCTTTGTATTTCTCCAGAACACTCCGTATCACTACGAAGATCCACAATTTATTGGATACTCCATCGTATGGTTATATACGAACTCGAAGGAACTTGTTCCAGTTCGGGGATGGATTCTTGTTCAGGAGAAATAGGAATAAGGTTTTATTTAGTTGTCTTTTATCTTCACCTTCTCTCAGGTTGCGAGTACTCCTAGGATTAGGAGAGTACACCCATTATGCTTATTGGATAGTCTTCATCCAAACCATAGGCTGGTACCGAACGGTAGCGAAGGAAGAAAACCATTTGGCCTAAAGGGGTTTACAGAAGGTAATGACTAAAGACATATGAAGGGATTTGGAGAGATGGCAAAGAAATATACGGTTAGATTTGTGAATCTGATAATGGAAGAGGCATTACTAGGAATACCCGGATACCCCTTCGAAGCATTTATATGTCTCAGTTTCACTGTGTATTGTTAAAAGAAAATTGATTTCCTAATTAGTCCTTTCTCCAGGGTATGTATTTACCAGGTTTGATTCTCACATCTGTATGGTTTTACAGATGATGAGTGGGAGAAAGTTATTGGGAATTGGGTGATCATCCTCATTATATCAGGATTCGTTGTAATTGGTGATATTTGAGGAAATCGCCTGGGTTGTTTGCCGGACGGCAAATATTTGGTTTTGAATATCCGTTGTTATGCACCAATTTCAAATTGATATATCTGTACGTTTATTTTTATAAAGTGAGATATAATTTTTTGAAATTATGTCCGTGACATTTACCTATATCAGTGGATGGTTAGGTAAGAAGCATTAAACAGCGGTGTAATTCTTCTTAACCATAAGTACAGTTTTCAACCTACGACACATAGAGAATGAGTTATTAGACTCAAGGGACTTATACAGAGTATTGTATGTTATCCACTGTCCATTATGACAGAGGGGTTGGTACTCGTACTATATTCTGTTTACTTATGACTTCTCTAGTTCTTAGACATGTGTTTCATAGAAATACAAGATCCAAGTTTTGAGAAGTTATAGGTATATGAATAAAGTAGAGAACCAGGTGTTGATAAGAAGACCGATGAGGTGAACCCATCCGAACTCCTACTGAGCCTGAATGTGACAATCTCCGTACAGTCCGGTCTGTTCGTCTAAGAGTATCGCATGTTGGGCCTAGGGGAGGTAAACGTCAGACCCCTAATAGCGGTACAAGTCATGTCGGAGTGTAGCCCAGAACACCCTGAGAAACTACTGGAAACACTATCAGTAAATCTTGCTTGCCCTGGCCAGGGACTTTGTGTAATGGCTCTACTAGACACAGCGCAATATCAACCCCCAATACCGGGAGAGACGAATCCTGTCTAACCATCACTGCCTTCAAGTGCTTCGGGACTGCACCCAACTACTACCTGTTTGCACGACTCAATAGAGCCGTGGTAGGGTAGTAATCTAAGAACAGTGGGAACACACTCGAAGCGAAGTGACAGTGTCAAGTCAACAGACTAAGCTGTACTCATGTCACCTGGAAACTGCTAACTGACAATAGGTATAGTACCAACCAACAGTTCCCGACGAGTCCTGTCCAGTATACTCATAACCTAATGAGCACCTGCATACTATCTCCAGTACGACGTACTGATGGCTGTGGGATAGACCATCTCCCCAACTGGGATGAGAAGCGTACACACTAGTCTGCTCTGGAGTATCGATGCCCTGTCTCGATAATCCTACAACTAGGGACCTGTATAAGGATGTGCTTGCAGACTTCCTAACCCCCACAAGTGTGATTGCCATCACAACGCTGGTAGTCAAGCAAAGATCCTAAGGGCTCTATCAATATGTATTAGCGATACATCAAAAGAAACATATACACATATTAAGATAGATACAAACCAAGTAGCATACTACCATGTCGAGCAAGACTGTTATAAATCTGTGTATATTTATATCCCAAGCTTCCAAAATGAAATATACAAACTAGTACTATACAATAATGGCCTTTAGGGCATATCACACTAACAATCTCCCCCTTGCACCAAGGTCATGTGCTGGCATATCGCAGACCTATCATCTCGAATAGCCTCTCGAACTGCGCCTGAGGAATAGCCTTTGTGAATGGATCTGCAGTGTTATCATCTGTAGCAACCCCCCGAACCTCGATCTCCCGGTGATCCACGATCTCCCTGATCAGGTGATACCGCCTCAAGATGTGTCTGGACTTCTGATGGGACCTGGGTTCCTTTGCCAAAGCTATAGCCCCGTTGTTGTCACAATACAGAGGTATTAGATCAATAATGGAAGGAACCACCTGATGTTCTGTTAAGAACTTCCTCATCCAGACTGCTTCTTTTGCAGCATCAGAAGCTACGATATACTCCGCTTCCATCTTCGAGTCAGCAACAGTTTCCTGTTTGGAACTCTTCCAACATACCGCCCCTCCATTGAGGGTAAAGAGATAACCCGACATGGATTTGGAGTCATCCTTGTCACTCTAGAAGCTGGAGTCAGCAAAGGCCTCGATCTGGAGGTCTTTTCCGCCGTAAACCAAAAACATATCTTTAGTCCTTCTCAGGTACTTCAGAATGTTCTTTAACGCTATCCAGTGTTTCTCCCCTGGGTTTGACTGATATTGGCTTACCACACTCAGTGCATAATCTACATCTGGTCTGGTACACAACATCGCATACATTATAGAGCCTACCGCAGAAGCGTAGGGTATAATAGACATGCGATCCCTTTCCAAGTCAGTCTTGGGAGTCATCTCTTTGGAGAGGGTGATCCCGTGACAAGCCGGTAAATTACCACGCTTGGAATCTTCCATACTGAATCTTTTCAGTACAGTGTTGATGTACCTGGACTGCGAGAGGCCCAATATCCTTTTTGATCTATCACGATAGATCCGGATCCCCAGAATGTAAGAGGCATCACCCAGGTCTTTCATGGAGAACTTGTGTGACAAGAACCCTTTGACAAATTGTAACATAGGAATGTCATTTCCTATCAAGAGAATGTCATCTACGTACAAGACGAGGAATACAACAGTTCGTGCTACAATCTTACTATAAATGCATGGTTCATCTGGATTTTTGATAAAGTCAAATTCTTTGACCGTCTCATCAAAACAGATGTTCCAACTACGTGATGCCTGCATCAGTCCATAAATGGACTTACGCAACTTGCACACTTTCCCGCTGCTCCCACTCTGAATGAAACCCTCTGGCTGGTCCATATAGACACACTCCTCTAAATTACCATTTAGAAAAGCGGTTTTTACGTCCATCTGCCAAATCTCATAATCGTAGAAGGCAACAATGGCAAGAAGGACCCGAATGGATTTGAGCATAGCCACTGAAGAAAAGGTTCCGTCATAGTCCAAACCAGGTCTTTGACAAAAACCTTTTCCAATAAGTCTAGCCTTATAGTTCTCAGCCTATCCAACTGCACCAATCTTCCTTTTGATGATCCATTTGCAGCCTACGGGTTTTACCCCTTCTGGATCAACATCTAAAGTCTATACTTTGTTGGTGTATATGGACTCCATCTTGGTCCGTATTGCATCCAGCCATTTTACCGAGTCAGTGCTCTGAATGGCCTGCTGGAAGCTAGTCGGCTCATCATTATCAATGATGCAATCTTCTCTATTCTCGTCTACGAGAAAACTGTAGTATCTCTCAGGTGGATGAGAAAGCCTACTACTCCTGCGGAGTGGTGTGGGAATGTCCTGTTCTTTTGAACCTTTTAGTTCTACTAAGATTTCTGTAATAGCTTGTGGTTCTGGAATTTCTTTCAGTTCAATTGCGTTCCCACTTATCTGATTTTCTAAAAATTCAGTTTCCAAGAAGCAGGCATGACGAGAAACAAATACCTTTTGTTCCTCTGCGTAATAGAATAAATATCCCTTAGAGTTCTTTGGATATCCTACAAACTTGCATTGTACTGAGCGTGCCTCGAGTTTGTCCGTATGCTGCTTTTTGACAAAAGCTGGACATCGCCATGTCTTAATGTGTTTAAAATAGGGTTTCTTCCCACTCCACATCTGATATAGTGTGGTAGGCACTGACTTAGTAGGAACCCGGTTCAAAAGATATGCAGCTGATTCTAGTGCATAACTACAGAAAGATCGCGGTAACTCAGCGTTACTCATCATGGAACGTACCATATCCAATAGGGTTCGGTTCCGTCTCTCCTATACACCGTTGTGTTGAGGTGTATATGGAGGAGTAAGCTGAGAGAGAATTTCATTCTCTTTTAGGTAATCCAGGAACTCGGCACTTAAGTATTCACCACCTCGATCAGATCTCAGTTTCTTGATACTTTTGCCGGTTTGTTTTTCTACTTCATTCATATATTCCTGGAATTTCTCAAAGTCCTCGGATTTATGCTTCATCATGAAAACATGTCCATACCTAGAGAAATCATTTGTAAAAGTAATGAAATATGAAAAACCACTTCTTGCTTGTGTAGACATTGGACCACATACATCGCTGTGTATGAGTTCCAAGAGCTCGCTCGCTCTTACTCTGTGTCCAGTGAACGGAGTCTTTGTCATCTTTCCCATGAGACAAGATTGACAAGTTGCATAAGAGTGATATTCGAACGGATCCAAATATCCCTCTTTATGTAATTTAGTCAATCGTGTTTCATTGATGTGTCCTAGTCTACAATGCCATAAGAAAGCATGATTTAATTCTGGAGACTTTCTTTTGTGTGTATTCTGGATATTGAAAATCTGCGGTTGGTTTAATACGTATATTCCGTTGCTTAATGTACCCGACCCAATCAAAACATGATTAATGTGAATGTTTACAACATTGCTTACAAATGCAAAATCATAACCTTCTTTAGACATTAAAGATACAGATATGATATTACAAGTCAAAATGGGTACAAAATAAAAGTTGCACAAAACCAAAACATGTCCATCTGTCAATCCTAAGTGATAGTCCCCCACGGACTCAGCATCCATGCTTGCTCTGTTTGCAACTCTGAGGGTCATACCACCTATCTTCAAAACTCTACGCCTTCTAGTGCCTGCAAAAAATTACAGATATGAGATCCTGATCCGGTATCCAATACCCAGTAAGTAGAGTTGATTGACAGACAATTTTCAATAACATACACACCTGAAGCCGAAGCCACAACTTGCTTCGGGTCCTGGTTCTTAGCCTCTCAAGCCCTGCAATCTTTCTTCCAGTGTCCTTTCTTGTGACAATAAAAGCATTCTTCCTTTCCCACAGTCTGTCCCGCTACCTTTGCTTTTCCCTTAGCTTCCACCTTACTAACACAGCCTCTTGGTTTGGTGGGGGCCTTCTTCTTCTTTCCTTTGGCATTCGCCTTGGACCTAGAAGAGGAAGCTCCTCCAACAAACAAAGCGGGTGTTTCCCTGACTTTCTGCAGGGTGCTCTCTGCACTCCTCAACATGTTGAGGAGTTCCGGAATATCAACTTCTTTTCTTTGCATGTTGAAATTCAGGATAAACTGGGCGTAGGTGGAAGGAAGGGACTGGAGAATCAAGTCAGTGTACAGCTCATTCTCTAACGTGGTCCCGAGGTCCGCGAGCTCCTCAATGTAGCCAATCATTTTCAGGACGTGTTCCCCTACAGATGATCCGACGGCCAACCTCGCTTGAAACATCTTCTTTGAGGTCTCGTATCTTGCTAGACGGGATTGCTCTCCATATAGTCCCTTAGTATAGAAAAATATGGATTCAAGATCCATATTCTCGCGCCTCCTCTGATGTTCATTGTCCATAGAGGCAAGCACGAGACACTTGGCCTTCTCGCAGTCAATCTCCCTGGTCTTACGGATTTCCCTATCCGCGACACTGGATTCTGGACCTGGGACGGCGGGGGCCTTAGTGGTAAGGAGATACCCTAACTTGTCATAAGTGATTGCCATTTTGACATTCCTGAACCAATCTTTGTAGTTTGGCCCTGTCAATATATTTTTATCTAATAGTAACTTAAGGCCCATCATGATGTTTGGTTGCTGCTATTAGGAGAGAGAGAAGAAAATGTTAGTTATATGTATGCCCTAGAGGCCATTACTATACATAGGATGTATATTGTAGTGGATGCTTGGACATATATAGGGATGACTTTCTTGCTCGATATGATAGTATGCGATAGTATGCTATCTGGTTACTCTTTACCTTAATGTGTACACTGATTGTCTCTCTGTTACATGTTGGTAAAGCCCTTAGGATTTGTACTTGACTACCTGGACTATGATGCGGATCATACTAGTGGGGACATGGTAGTCCATAAGTACATCCTTCAAGGTCCCTAGTCGTGGGTGTATCGAGACGGGGCATCGATATACCAGAGTAGACTAGCGTATAGCTTCTTGACCCATGCAGATGGGCGATGGATGATCCCATATCCATTGGTGTTTGACATCAGAGATGATATACAGGTGCTCAGTAGAGACTGGGTACACTGGACGAACTCGCCGAGAACTCCCAGATGGTATTATACCTTACGTCAGATGGCAGTTCTCTGGTGACACTGGTACAGGTTAGTCTGTAGACCCGAGATCATAGAGTCTTGTGTGATTCCCACTGTGCTTTGATTTCCATCATACCACGTCCAAGAGGGCATGCAAAAAGGTGGCTTTTGGGTACAGTCCCGAATCACATGGAGGCAATGAGCGATAGGAGGGATTTCGTCTCTCCCGGTATAGGGAGTTGATGTTGCGCAGTGTTCGATTGGCTATAACAGGAAGTCCTTGGCCAAGGCTGCTTTTGGGATTTACTGGTAAGTGTTACCAGTAGTTTCTCGACTCGTTATGAGCCTCATATCGACACGACTTATCGAGTTATTAGGGTCTGACGTTTACCACCCCTAGACAAGATATGCGACATATCAGACGAACATACCGGACTGTACGGTAGTGTTACTGGTTGGATTCACAGGAGTGTGAGCGCGCTTGCTCATTGATCTTCTGATCGCTCAATACCCGGGTGGCCGTTACGTTTAGCAGACCGCTTGCGGCTTGTGGGTGTTTGATATGATCATCACCTGCTGCCGGCGTATTGACGAGTCTTTAGAGTCCTACACAGGGGTTTCCTGGCTCAAGCGAAACGAAATAGGAGCGCATATGAGATATGTGCGGGACCGAGGATAATACCAGTATGTGATACTGTATTCTATTCTCGCGATTTGTGACATTGATCGGTTGTATGCGATATAGCTGGGTTATCGGATCAAGAGTTGATTCGATAAGTTGTTACTATTGATATTAGTCGGTTATATGAGATATGACCGGATCGTTAAATCAAGTGTTGATTTAATGATTTAATGTATAATTATATATTTGATATATTAATTTACATTAACTAGTATTGGTTCACTTAAGATTGATTTTCTCACTTGAAAGTGTACATTGTTTATATATGATATATGCAAGTGTAAATGTTTGTATCATGCTTGATGATACAAACAAGTTGTGTGTTTGAGACTTGAACCATATCAAGGTTAGATTAGGGTTTACTATTTTCATTAGCATATAACAAAAGAGTGTGACTTTGGTCAAAGTTATCAAGCTTCATGAAGCTTGATGAACATTGACAAAGTCAACTCTTTTGTCATTTGCTTAAGATATTAGCTAACCCAACCCTTAACCCTATGCTATGGTTAATTCTCTACTTGAGTTAAGCATGAGGGCTTAACTCAACCATGGTGCCATGATTAAAAGGATAATTGTTCATATTATTCTTTTAATGGAAATGATTCTTTCTACTTCTTCATCTTCATCAAGCTTGAAAAAGCTTGCTAGCTCCAATGGCATCAAGAGAAAAAGAGTGAGAAATCCAATTCTAAAGTGAACCCACTTCCTATTTCTTCATCCTCTACCACTTGCCATGTAGTATAGGGTGTTCTCTTCTCAAAGTTTTTGACCAAGTGAAGGAATAACTTGAGTTTGAGTCTCCCCGACGTAGATCTTCTTCGGCCTCCAAGTCAATGACCTAGCCCGATCATTTCTCCAACGAAACCATCGCTAGAGTCCGGGACCCGGTGATCGCAGCGGAGGGACGTCAACACGGAGCTAAAGAAGCGGTGGACCGGATCTACAAAGATTCTAATCCCTATCACTTATTAGCAAAGTTGTTTGCTTGCGCGCTTTTCGCCTTTACTTCTAGTTAACGATCCGTATTAGGGTTTCTCGGCACCGTAAAATTTTTGTTTGGCATTGTTGATGCCTTGTGAGACCTCATTAGCGTGCCTAGGAACCTTACAGTGGTATCAGAGCCTAGCTAGCGCCTTAGGCGAAGCGTAGACGGAGTTAGAAACCCGATCGAACCCGAAACCCTAATCCGAGACCACTCTCTGAACATTTTCTGAAAATGTGGTTTTTTCCAAATTTAAAATAGCCAAAAAATTCAGCAGGGTTTTGTGGGAATTACTGTGAAATTCGTAGGCCTAACTCGATTAAATCGCCGCGGAACCGCGGCCATACCCTACCTTGGGCGGCGGTTCCGCGGAAATTTAGTGGCTTTTTCATATCTTCTTTGCACAGTAATCTCTAGTTGTAGTTGCTGTATTTTATGGGAATTTTTAATCTATACTATACAGTTGAGTTTTCTAGGGTTGTTTTGGGAGCTCGATGATTCGATCGGATTGTTTAACTTTGTCTGTGTTTTTCCGGGTAATTTTAGAATATATTAAAAAGTTCGACCGGATATAAATACCCATTTTTCCCCTGCCGGGAAATTTCCAAGTGTTGGATTTTTCCATGGCTTAAAGACGTTCTAACTAGTGCAAGTAACGCGATGGACCCTCTAGAAGACAACAAACCTTAACTCGATTATGTGACCGTCTTAAACTGCCCTTTGAACCTTCGGGTTTGGGGCAGTACGGCGTGCCACATGTGAGGCGTTGGCTTGACCCTTCTACAGCTGGACCGTTGGTACTGAGGCATGAACTGGATGTTTTAAACTTATTTCATGTGTTGAGCTGTTTCGGGAAAACTTTGGTGTTTGAATGTTCGATCGGAAAGTTTAACATTTTCTATTTATCTGGAATGGGATACAATATTTGGAATCCACAAGTAGTTATGAGATAACTGATTTGGATGTTATAAACATAGCACTTTAGTCTCACTTGATCGGTTGCCACGGAATTTTGATGCGATCAAAAGTCCGTCGCAATCACGTAGCGTACGCGGATACTCGCCGGTAAACTTAATAGACAGCTGCACTCCATAGCCCCGACCAAGTGACTGTAGGAGAACCCCGTCGCCGAAAGCATCCGTTCGGGTGCTCACGGTAGCGGTGTTCCGCCTTGGTGCACTTTGTCGACGTCATCGGGGGGGCGGCCGTCTACTGAAGTTTGCGACGAGCATTCGATCAGAATGTCGGGAATCTTGTTGAATTGCCCGACTTAATAATGAAAAGAGTTTTCGATAATGAGACTAAAATGCGGGGTTTATAATTGTTAAGCATGCGATGTCTAAGTATTTCATTTGATTAGGCATGCGATGTCTAAAGAAGTTGCGGATTCCAACTGTTGTAGTTTTACACTTTCTTTTCTGTGACCGTAAGTGTAATATGTGATATCGCCGGTTTCGTTGCTATATGTCAACGACAATTGGGATACGCATGTTTACTTATGTTGATGACATGTGATGTTATGTGTTGCTGGATATGTTATATTGGATCGTCGCGTTTTGAATAGCCGGGGTTTTTTATGTGAGATGAGTGTTTTTCATTTTCATTCATGTAAAAACTTGTATGTAATATTCTTTTATTGGGGCACTTCCAGGTAGCGGAAGATGTCACCCAATGTATATTATTTACTTTTCCGCACTAGGATAGACCCAAGGAGGAGGGCACAAGTAACCGGGTTCTGGAGTCCAGTGGGAGACCAACTCGAGGAGTCGAGTCCGGGTCTCCTAACTCTAGAATTGGTAGGGTTGCTTGCCTCTCTCGTATGGGTCTAGGGGTGTGGGTTTGGCTATTCATCGCGACCGTGGAATCCGTGTTTTATACAGGCTCGTATCGAAAACATGGACGTCCTAGTATATCCAATATTTCATATGATTCTTATGCTGCGATATCTGTGATGTGATCATTTGATGTTCTGTGATAAATACTGTATATAGTATATATGATATATTATATAGGCGTTACTTATGTTTTGCACTCGCGCTAGCCCTGCCCCGCTCTGTCGTTAGTTACCTAACCTAACGGTGCACGAGGGGACATCGAGGCGAATGCGGATGGCATAAGTGTACGTCGTATTTATCTGTGATGTTTAGGTAACTAAAATGATGGGACTTCATTAATGTGATTAATGAAAGAAAAGAAACCTAAAGATGTTATGGAATCGAATTTTCAAAAATAGGTAGCTACGGTTCTTGCTTTGCACAGCGGTATATATGATATATCCTGCACCTTATTCGATAAGGAAAGGGCCGAGATCCCTTCACCGGGAGTGACCCCTTTAGCAATAACTGGCAGATGCTACACACTCGGTTTGTCTTTTGATAGCTTCTATAGTTTATGCTTTGCACAGTGATATATATGATATATCCCGCACCTCATTCGACGAGGAAAGGGCCGACGATCCCTTCACCGGGAGTGACCCCTTTAGCAAAACTAGAAAAGCCTCAAAAACACTCCATTTCAAAATCATTTGATTCTACAACGATATCAAGTTCATTACGCAAAGGTTTTCTTAAAAACCTGTCGTAGCCCTCCGTCATTTCAGATAAGTATTGGTTAGTATTCGTGCTGCGTTTGTTGACCTCTGTCAAGGCGTAGTGTGCGGTAGCTGATTAGTGCTTATCTGTATAAGCATATGATGTGATTGATTTAGGGTAGTCGTGCGACCTTGTTGACCTCTGTCAAGGGTCGTACGGGTGTGTTTACTTCAATCAGGAAATTACGGGTTGAACTTGACTAGCAGCCTATGGTTTGTTGACCTCTGTCAAGGTCATAGGACGCTAGGGGCAAAATATTATCAGGAATTTCAAGTGTTGAAATTTGCAATGAGATTGCATACCTACTATGAGATAGTTGGATCCCGATACCCACTGCGAGTAATTGTTACTCCTGGGAGAGTTTTACACATTACAATTAGCCGATCAAGTAGGTGTCTAGAAAGGTATCAACGGGGTTACGCCTTTGGGAAAACGAGGTTTACATTAATTAGGTTCGTGCGAAAGCACGGGCGACCTCCCTCAAAGTACCGACACTGGCCTGGCTGAAAGATTGGCGAACTTGTAGCGTGTAATTAATCCCGGCTAGTCTTTCCTTTTAGGGTTTGAAGGAAGATTTGATAAAAAACAGTGGGAGCTATCCTGATTAGATAAAATAATAACCAATCTGATCTTGCAAGAGCGTACGCAGAGTGTTTTCTTCTCTCTCTCTCCAGGTAGCGACCATGTCACGCCTTAATCAAGATAATAAAACGGATATTTTGACCGAAACCGCTTGTTATACCGAGCTGGGGAATGTTGGTCCCGCTCCAACTTATAATTGTTATAAGACAGAGCAGGAAATAGGGGATTACCAGAATTCCCGTGCCACCCAAACGAAGAAAGTGCATGCTGATGCATCTCCTTCGGGTGTGTTCATTACAAAGAACTGTTTCTTTGTATCCTCTGCGTCCTGGGTATTTGATACCGGATCAGGATCCCAGATATGTAATTAGTTACATAGGGCTACAGAAAGGTAGAGAACTGAGAACGGGTGATAAGTTTCATGAGGCAGAAAACGGTGCAAGTGTTGCAGCCAGGTCTGTTGGTCACTGTCACCATGTATTACATGAATACATTGATTCTGAACAAATGTTATTAGATACCGAACCTGATATACAAAATCATATCAGTCTCTTTATTTAGATAAAGAAGGATATAATTTTGTATTGTTGGATAATGTTTTGAACATTTCCTATATCAAGAGTTGATCGGTTCAGGAACGTTATCTAAAAGCATTGACGTTCTAAATCAAACCACAGTTCTTAGTATATAGAACACACACAAGAGGAAGAGTTCAGAAATGAAAGAATCCTTCTTGAGGTATTGTAGACTAGGTCATATCAATGCGACCCGACTGGCTGAAGTTACATTTAGATGCATATTTAAATCAGTTTGAATTTACATCTTATGAAACTTGCCAGTCATGTCACGGAGATAAGATGACCATAGCTCTGTTTATTGGAAACAGAGAAAGAGTTATTGAACTCTTGGGATTGATACATGCTGATGTATGAAGGTCCCCTGTCTACACATGCCAAGACCGGTTCTTTGTACTTCATTACATTCTCTGATAATCTCTCAAGATTCAGACATATGTTCCTGTTGAAACACAAGTCCGAAATTTTTGAGATATTCATAGAATATAAGTTAGAAGTAGAGAACCAAAATACGGGTAAAAGTATTATGTCCTTTGATGTGATCAAGGAGGAGAATACTTGAGGACGGGATTCCTGGACTATTCTAAAGGAGAATGAGAATCTCTCTCAGCATTACTCCTCCGTACACACCATAGCACGATGGTATATCGGGGCGGAGCAATAACACCCTATGTGATATGGTGTGCTCTATGATGAGTACTACTGAGTTTCCTATTTCCTTTTGGGAGTTATGCACTTGAGAAGTTGCATACCTATTGAATAGGGTTCCGATCAAATCAGATGCCTACCATTTCATATGAGATATGGAAAAGGGAAGAGCCCATCTCTTAAGTCAGTTAAGATTTGGGGTTGTCCGGACTATGACTGAAAGCAAAATCCGGACAAGCTCGAGGCAAGGTCTGTCATGTAGATCTGGAAAGGTTCCAGCTATACAAACTGCAGCTGATGATTTGGTAGAACCAAAGGATTCAATAGCAACCAAAGAACCTCAGCTTCTCTGCCGATCTAGTAGGGTTCCTTACCCACCTGAAAGATACTTCGGTTTCTCTATGACAGTGGGAGCGAGGATTGCATCATGAGATGATGACCCAACTAGTTTCGAGCTGGCCATCAGGAGTGAGACTCTGTAAGAATGGCTGGATGTTTAGCGATCTGAGATGGAATCCTTATACACCAACAAAGTATGGACTTTGGTTGCTTTATCTGAAGGGTTAAATCCCCATCAGGAGCAAGTATATCTTGAGAAGATTACTTGGTGTACATGGAAAAGTTGAGACTTTCAAAGCTAGACTTGTTAAAGGTTTGCATTATTGACCAGGTATGGATTATAATGAAACCTTTTCTAAGTAGCTATGCTTAAGTCCATCCAGATCCTACTTGCCACGGCTACATACCATGACTACGATATCTGGCGGTTGGGTGTCATGACTGCTTTTCTAAATAAAGATTTAGAAGAGAGAGTCTATAAGTACACAGTCAGAGGGCTTCGTAGACAGTGGGAGCAGCGGAAACATGTGCAAGATGTTTTATGTGATAAAGCAGGCATCGCGGAGTTGGAACATCTGTTTTGATGTGGTAGTCAAAGAGTTTGACATCATCAAAATGGTAGATGAACCTTGTATATACAAAAAGGTAGTAGGGAGTATGGTGGTGATCCTCGTAGAGTACGTGGATGACATACTCTTGATAGGGAAGGAGTTTCCTATGCTACGCTCGGTCAATCTCCGCTTATCACAATGATTATCCATATAGGATCAAAGTGATACCTCCTAAGTCACGAGTTTTGGATCTATGAGATAGATCTAATTGGATGTTAGGATACTCACTAGTTGTAGTGAGAAGGTATCAATGGATCCTGGGGAGAATCACTGGAAAGGTTCTAGGCTGATAAGGACGACTGAATGTCAGTCACAGGCATTGTCTTTACCCTCAGCTCAGGGACGGTATGTTGGAAGAGTTCCAAGCTAGATACCGTGGCATACTAGACGATAAAGGCTGGATACATCGCTACTTAAGATGCTACCAAAGAGGCAGTCTGGGTGTATATTAGTTCATGAGATGAACTTCGTTCCTCCCATTGTATGACAATGGAGTTATGGCTTATGCCTAGGAACGCCCGTCCCATCAGTGATCCAGACATATTCTTAGGCAGTATCACCTGATCATGGAGATGGTTGATCTCCAGGGGATCGAGGTTAGGAGAGTAGACTCAGAAGATGACACGGCGGATCCACTCACAAAGGCTTTTTCCCAGAGAGAGGCTTTTATGGGATGGTTGAGTATGAGATACTTCAACCACTGCTATCAGATGGCCCTAGTGCAAGTAGGAGATTGTTAGTTATATGTATGCCCTAGAGGCCATTACTATACATAGGATGTATATTGTAGTGGATGCTTGGACACTGATTATATAGGGATGACTTTCTTGCTCGATATGATAGTATGCTATCTGGTTACTCTTTACCTTAATGTGTACACTGATTATCTCTCTGTTACATGTTGGTAAAGCCCTTAGGATGTGTACTTGACTACCTGGACTATGATGCGGATCATACTAGTGGGGACATGGTAGTCCATAAGTACATCCTTCAAGGTCCCTAGTCGTGGGTGTATCGAGACGGGGCATCGATATACCAGAGTAGACTAGCGTATAGCTTCTCGACCCATACAGATGGGCGATGGATGATCCCATAACCATTGGTGTTTGACATCAGAGATGATATATGGGTGCTCAGTAGAGACTGGGTACACTGGACGGACTCACCGAGAACTCCCAGATGGTATTATACCTTACGTCAGATGGCAGTTATCTGGTGACACTGGTACAGGTTAGTCTGTAGACCCGAGATCGTCATAAAGTCTTGTGTGATTCCCACTGTGCTTTGATTTCCATCATACCACGTCCAAGAGGGCGTGAAAAAAGGTGGCTTTTGGGTACAGTCCCGAATCACATGGAGGCAATGAGCGATAGGAGGGATTTCGTCTCTCCCGGTATAGGGAGTTGATGTTGCGCAGTGTTCGATTGGCTATAACAGGAAGTCCTTGGCCAAGGCTGCTTTTGGGATTTACTGGTAAGTGTTACCAGTAGTTTCTCGACTCGTTATGAGCCTCATATCGACACGACTTATCGAGTTATTGGGGTCTGACATTTACCATCCCTAGACAAGATATGCGACATATCAGACGAACAGACCGGACAGTACGGTAGTGTTACTGGTTGGATTCACAGGAGTGTGAGCGGGCTTGCTCGTTGATCTTCTGATTGCTCAATACCCGGGTGGCCGTTACGTTTAGCAGACCGCTTGCGGCTTGTGGGTGTTTGATATAATCATCACTTGCTGCCGGCGTATTGACGAGTCTTTAGGGTCCTACACAGGGGTTTTCTGGCTCAAGCGAAACGAAATAGGAGCGCATATGAGATATGTGCGGGACCGAGGATAATACCAGTATGTGATACTGTATTCTAGGCTTGCGATTTGTGACATTGATCGGTTGTATGCGATATAGCCGGGTTATCGGATCAAGTGTTGATTCGATAAGTTGTTACTATTGATATTAGTCGGTTATATGAGATATGACCAGATCGTTAAATCAAGTGTTGATTTAATGATTTAATGTATAATTATATATTTGATATATTACTTTACATTAACTAGTATTGGTTCACTTAAGATTGATTTTCTCACTTGAAAGTGTACATTGTTTATATGTGATATATGCAAGTGTACATGTTTGTATCATGCTTGATGATACAAACAAGTTGTGTGTATGAGACTTGAACCATATCAAGGTTAGATTAGGGTTTACTATTTTCATTAGCATATAACAAAAGAGTGTGACTTTGGTCAAAGTTATCATGCTTCATGAAGCTTGATGAACATTGACAAAGTCAACTCTTTTGTCATTTGCTTAAGATATTAGCTAACCCAACCCTTAACCCTATGCTATGGTTAATTCTCTACATGAGTTAAGGGCTTAACTCAACCATGGTGCCATGATTAAAAGGATAAGTGTTCATATTATCCTTTTAATGGAAATGATTCTTTCTACTTCTTCATCTTCATCAAGCTTGAAAAAGCTTGCTAGCTCCAATGGCATCAAGAGAAAAAGAGTGAGAAATCCAATTCTAAAGTGAACCCACTTCCTATTTCTTCATCCTCTACCACTTGCCATGTAGTATAGGGTGTTCTCTTCATAAAGTTTTCGACCAAGTGAAGGAATAGCTTGAGTTTGAGTCTCCCCGACGTAGATCATCTTCGGCCTCCAAGTCAATGACCTAGCCCGATCATTTCTCCGACGAAACCATCGCTAGAGTCCGGGACCCGGTAATCGCAGCGGAGGGACGTCAACACGGAGCTAAAGAAGCGGTGGACCGGATCTACAAAGGTTGTAATCCCTATCACTTATTAGCAAAGTTGTTTGCTTGCGCGCTTTTCGCCTTTACTTCTAGTTAACGATCCGTATTAGGGTTTCTCGGCACCGTAAAATTTTTGCTTGGCATTGTTGATGCCTTATGAGACCTCATTAGCGTGCCTAGGAACCTTACAGAAAACACTTTAGCATGATGCTCTTGCCAGTTTATAGTGGTTTTTAGTTTGTCTAAACAGGATGTCTCCTACTGTTTCTCGAATCCTTCCTCAAACCATAAAAGAAGAATTAGTCAGGATTGATCTCACCGTACAATACTTGCTTAACCGTTCAGCCAGGCCGGTGTCGGTACTTCGAGGGAGGTTTTACGATGCTTTCTCAATGTTCCTTAATTAAATAACCTCTTTTCCCTGTGGGCGTAGCCCCGCTAACACCTTTCTAAACACCTACTTGGTTCATAACATTGATCGTTAAGTGAGAAAATTTCCCGAGGAGTAGCATATACTCACAGTAGGATCGAGATCCAAATATCATCGTGTGATAAAGCTGAAGGAATCCTACCAAAATCATCACACTCCAAATGGTATGCAACACTAGCAAGTTTCAGTTTCCTTAGAAACTCCCGATGTGGATTTTTGCCCCATGCTCTTATGACCTTGACTTTGGCCAACAAATCATAAGTCATATGTCAAGTTCCATCCGTCATTTTCCAGGTTAATTTGAACCCACCCGTACCTCCCCTTGACTTTGGCCAACAAAGCAGTACGATTGTCCCATACCAACGCATCTATCTATGCTTCATATGAATATCCAACAACTACCAATCACTATGCCTAGACTTTGGCCAACAAACATAGCTTGAATACTATTGGCTATTCATATGAAATGACGGAGGGCTACGAATGGTTTTGATGAAACCGTGAACGTAGTGAACTTGATATAATCGAAGGAACGTGACAGCTTTTTAAAAGGAGTGGTTTAAGCTCCGCATTTAAAAGTTTTGCTGTTTTGAAAAACCGAGTAGTTTTGAAATTGTTCTAACGATTCAACTTTGGTTTGTTTTCTTTGCATTAATATAATGCATCCCGTCAATTAATCCTACCATTGCAGAAAACAACAAAAATATGACGTACGCTTATGCCATCCGCATTTGGCACCGAGCCCCATCATCACCCGTTAGGTTACTTAACTAACGATAGAGCGGGGGCTGGACTAGCGCGGATGCAAAACAAAAGCAACGCCTACTAGATATCATATATAGATATATATACATTCGTCAGACGCAATGATAGTCATTCCAGATCACAGATGAACACATTGGATATGCTAGGAATCCGCGTTTCGTTCGAGCCTACAACGAAAGACGGATTACACGATCGCGATGAATAGCCAAACCCCACCCTAGACCCCTACGGGTGCGGCAAACTACCCGCCAAATACCCGAAGTGAAGCAACCTCCCTCAACAACGTGAGTAGACCACTCAGCACTTCAAAGTACCCGGTAGTTTGTGTACCCCACCTTGGGTCTAACCTAGGAGCAAAAACAGTGAAAGAAATAATATACAATGGTGGCTACAACCTCAACCCGAATGTGCAACCATAAAACAATATTAAATCAATTTACAATTTACATCTAATGAAAAATGAAAAACACTCATCTTACATCCCTGGCTTTTCATCCACGACAATCCAACGAGTTCATATACACAAACCAATATCACAGATCACAGATATGTGCAACCCCCACTAATCGACGTATAGCGATTAGCAGACGTTAAACACATATAACACATAATAGATATAATTCGATTAGCTAAAATTTATAGAATTTCGATCGATATTTCAAATTTGAAACTACCCCAAATACAACACTGTACTGAAAGGAATCTGGGCAGAAACAAAGTATATGAAAAATCACAAAACATCAAGCTGGACGATCTGCAAGAAAAACGAGTTGACTCCGAGTCGACTCGGCCGCGGATCCACGGTGAAACGCATGGTTTCGCCGTGCTTCCGCGGCAGTCTAACAGAGTCACGAGCTCATTTTTCTTGGGTGTCCCTATAAAAGCCTGCACGTAATTTTCAGGTCTCTGAAAATATTTTTAGACCTGTTTTCATAATTGGCAGAAAACATGAATTTTTGATGTATTTTGTGATTTGTCCGGGATTGAAGTTCTAAAGACTTTGCTAACATGTTAGTTGTTGTTTAGCTAGGCTCCGATACCACTGTAAGTCTATGTTATCCACCCCGGTGCTTAACGGGGAGGCGGAATATGTAAAAATCGAAATTTTTTCTCAAAGGAAACATAGACAAACCATGAAGGATCTTTGCTAAACGAAAACTGACAAACTAATATAAAGTTTTAACTACTAGGTTAGATGGTTATACCTAGTTCTTGAACTCCTTCTATTCTTGTTGTGGTCCTCCTTGTTGCGAGCTCCTTGGAGTGGTGTAGATGGCTCCTCCTCGTTGTCTTCTCTAGGTCAAAAAACGATCCACCCGAAGGCCTCTACCTTGAGCTCCTACCTCAACAATGAAGTAACTAGATTGCTTGGCTTGCTACATTAAGAACCCTAGAGTGAGTAGAGAAGTATTTTGGTGGTTTAGTCTCAAAGCTTTGATTTTCAACACATGAAACACTTAAGCCTTTTGAGAAAGGAAGAGGGAGAGCAAACCATGAGAGAAAAAGGTTATGAGAGAATGAGAGAACAAAGCTCTCATATAAGAATTATATGATAATAATAATAATAATTAAGAAAATTGTGATGGTGAATTGATTTGACCATTGTCATTTCATAATTAATGCTAAGCATGCTTCAAAAAAATATCTTATGCTTAACAAAACAAAAGAAAATATCTAAGTCAATATGAGTCAACAAGTCAAATGGTCAAACCAACTCTAGCCATGATACAATTATCCTTAATTAAAACTATTAATCATTTTCCTCCTTCTCATTATGGTTTTGATCAAGTCAATGGTCAAAACCCTGATTAGGTGTCTCCCTATCCACCTCTGTCAACTGTACATACATAGCCGCATCCGTGTTCCATAGAAACACGAATACAATGAGACTAGACCAATCCCAAAACAAATACTAGGATCTGGCTTAAACCAAAGCATACTAGTATCAACTGCCCTAACACGAAACGTGTACAAGTCCGCGTATGTGAGCGAACCCTGTCGTAAAACCATACGACCTCTACTTCGTTTCGCCCAAAGGTGAACAACCCTCTGTGTGGGATTCGAAAGACTCGACACTACGATGGTAGTGGGTTTAACCACAGGCCGCAAGCGGTACTAGCTGTACGTAACGGTTTCCAGGTAGATATCGATAAGAAGACCGATGAGGTGAACCCATCTGAACTCTTACTGAGCCTGAATGTGACAATCTCCGTACAGTCCGGTCTGTTCGTCTAAGAGTATCGCATGTCGGGCCTAGGGGGCGATAAACGTCAGACCCTTAATAGCGGTACAAGTCGTGTCTGAGTGTAGCCCAGAACACCCAGAGAAACTACTGGAAACACTATAAGTAAATCTCGCTTGCCCTGGCCAGGGACTTTGTGTAATGGCTCTCCTAGACACAGCGCGATATCAACCCCCAATACCGGGAGAGACGAATCCTGTCTAACCGTCATTGCCTCCAAGTGCTTCGGGACTGCACCCAACTACTACCTGTTTGCACTACTCAATAGAGCCATGGTAGGGTAGTAATCTAAGAAAAGTGGGAACACACTCGAGGCGAAGTAACAATATCAAGTCAACGGACTAAGCTGTACTCATGTTACCTGGGAACTGCTAACTGACGATAGGTATAGTACCAACAAACAGTTCTCGACGAGTCATGTCCAGTGTACTCATAACCCAATGAGCACCTACATACTATCTCTAGTACGACGTACTGATGGCTATGGGACAGACCATCTCCTAAGCTGGGATGAGAAGCGTAAAGACTAGTATACTCTCTTGAGTATCGATGCCCTGTCTCAATAATTCTATAACTAGGGACCTGTATAAGGATGTGCTTGTAGACTGCCCAACCCCCACAACTGTGATTGCCATCACAACGCTGGTAGTCAAGTAAAGATCCTAAGGGCTCTATCAATATGTATTAGCGATACTTCAAAAGAAACATATACACATATTAAGATAGATACAAACCAAGTAGCATACTACCATGTCGAGCAAGGCTGTTATAAATCTGTGTGTACATATATCCCAAGCTTCCAAAATGTAATATACAAACTAGTACTATACAATAATAGCCTCTAGGGCATATCACACTAACACAAACGTCAAGTTACCGATATAAAAGCAAATTCCAATGTTTCAAATCATAAAAGTCACAAAACATAAAGCAGCAACTTAGAAAACTTGTCCCAGATTTTAGTTCAGGTAAAATTGGGATGAAAAAACAGTACTGGGGTGCTATATAGGAAGTATATGAGCTACAGAAGAAATCTAGGCACCAATACCCAAAATTGACCTGGCCACATCACCCAAAAAACCGGTTAGCTCGGCCAAAAATGATTGGAATGCGTTCGTATTGGTAGGGTGGCCTCCCAGTGTCCAATCTAGATCAATGGTATTGTTTGTATTTCCAGTAAAGGTCACGGTTCACCCCAGATTCCCTGTAGGCCACCAATAGCACACAAAACCGACATCAAACATATTTCCCTTCAAGTCTTGGTCTGATCAGGGTTCGTATCATTTCAGGGGTTCTATGGTCACTACTAGGCCTCAATTTCACCACCACAACTCAAGAATCCTTCAACCTTCTTCTAAGAATTTTCAAAGTTCACAAAACCCCACTAAAACAATTCTAAACTAAAGTTTAAGCTAAAGGAAATGAAATTCTACACTAATGGTGAAGGAAATACCTCATTTGGCAACTCAAGAAATTTCTTGAGCTGCCCCAAGTGCCCAAAATCCTAGCTTTCTTGGTCCAAAGTGCTTGTGATGAGCTTGTGCATGTTTTTAGTGAAAGGGGATGATATTTTGATGTAGGATTAAAGGTGTTTGTGTTAGTTGTATGTATGCCCTAGAGGCCAGTATTGTACAGATGATGTATGTTATATTGGATGCTTGGACATATATAGAGATGACTTTCTTGCTCGATATGATAGTATGCTATCTGGTTACTCTTTATCTTAACATGTACACTTGTCTCTTTGAACTGTCTTATAGTTACATGTTGGTAAAGCCCTTAGGATGTGTACTTGACTTCCTGGACTATGATGCAGATCATACTAGTGGGGACATGGTAGTCCATAAGTACATCCTTCAAGGTCCCTAGTCGTGGGTGTATCGAGACGGGGCATCGATATACCAGTGTAGACTAGCGTATACGCTTCTCGACCCATGAGATGGGCGATGGATGATCCCATATCCATTGGTGTTTGACATCAGAGATGGTGTACGGGTGCTCAGTGGAGACTGGGTACACTGGACGGACTCGCCGAGAACTCCCAGATGGTATTATACCTCACGTCAGATGGCAGTTCTCAGGTGACACTTGTACAGGTTAGTCTGTAGACCCGAGATCGTCATAGAGTCTTGTGTGATTCCCACTGTGCTTTGATCTACACCTTACCACGTCCATGAGGGCGTGCAAAACGGTGGTCTTTGGGCATAGTCCCGAGTCACATGGAGGCAATGAGCGATAGGAGGGGTTTCGTCTCTCCCGGTATTGGGGGTTGATGTTGCGCAGTGCTCGATTGGCCGTAGCAGGGAAGTCCCTGGCCAGGGCTGATCAGAGATTTGCTGGTAAGTGTTACCAGTAGTTTCTCGACCCGTTATGAGTCTCACATCGGCACGACTTATCGGGTTATTGGGGTCTGACGTTTACCACCCTAGACTTGATATGCGACATATCAGACGAAGAGACCAGACTGTATGGTAAGTGTTACTGGTCGGATTCGCAGGAGTGTGAGCGGGCTAGCTCGTCGATCTTCTGATCGCTCAATACCCGGGTGGCCGTTACGTTTAGCAGACCGCTTGTGGCTTGTGGGTGCTTGATATGATCATCATCTGCTACCGGCGTATTGACGAGTCTTTAGAGTCCTACACAGAGGTTTCCTAGCTCAAGCGAAACGAAATAGGAGTGCATATGAGATATGTGCGGGACCGAGAATAATGCGTGTATGTGATACCGTATTTGATTCTCGCGATTAATGTTTCGATTGGTTGTATGAGATATGACCTAGTTATCGAATCATTGATTCGATAAATCGATGCATTGAATACTAGTCGGTTATGTGCGACATGACCGGATCATTGAATCAAGTGTTGATTTAATGGTTTAATGTATAATTATATATTTTATATATTACTTTGCATTAACTAGTATTGGTTCATTTTAAACATATTTTTCTCACTTGATTTACACATTGTATATGTGATATACTTTTGTGCACATATTTGTATCATGTTTGATGATACTTGATCATATGGTTAAGTGTATAGAATTAAACCATAGTTAACTTGAGATTAGGGTTTTGATTATGCATTTATTCATTTATTTGTTTATTCATTTATTTGGATAAACTTTAAGATGAAAATGCTGGCAATTTTTGTTTCATATTGAAGCTTCATGAAGCTTTGACTTTGCTAACCATTCTTGTCTTCATGCTTAACCCTAACCCACTCAAATGACCATGGTTTATTCTCTACACTTAACCCTAGTTAAAGTTATGATAAGTTTGTATTTTCTTTTGATTTTAAAATAGAACTTATCATAACTAGCTTCATCATCTTCTTCTTCTAAAAAGAAAAAGCTTGCTACTTTAATGGCAACTTGAGTTCTAGTGAGAGAAATCCAATTCTAAAGTGAACCCACCTCCTATTTCTTCACCCTCTACCTCTTGCCAAGTTGTTTTGGGTGTTTTCTTCACAAGTTTCACAACTTTGTGAAGTCGGAGCTTGAACTAGTGTAACCTCGACGTAGATCGTCTTTGACACGAAGCCGACGACCTAGCTCGCCCGTTTCTCCGATGAAGCCGACGATTGGGTTCGGGATTCATGATGGACAGCGAGAGGACACCCACGTGGAGCTAAGGAAGTGGAAATCCGGATCTACAAAGGTTGTAGCTTCTCACTTCTAGTTAAGTAGTTAACTACTTTTGTGTTTCGCCTAGAATTCTAGTCTAAGATCCGTGTTAGGGTTTCGCGGCACCCATAATTTTTGAAATTGGCATGTTCGATGCCTTGTGAGACCTCTATAGGGTGCCTAGGAATCTTTCACTGGTATCAGAGCCTAGCTAGAGCCTTAGGCGAAGTCTAGACGGAGTTTGAAAGCCGGACGAACCGAAAACCTTACCCCAAAATAGCTCTCTGGACTTTTTCTAAAAAGTGGGATTTTTGTCAATTAAAAATATGCAGAAAATCAAGCAGGGTGTTATTTGAATTACTGTGAAATACGAGGGCCTAAGTCGACTTTTCCACCGCGGAACCGCGGCACGTGCTATGCATGATGCGGCGGTTCCGCGGCCTTACTGTTCCCTTATATGATGATTTCTGCACAGTAACTCATATAATTTAATGCTATATTTTCTGGGATATTTTTGTTGTGACTCTACAGAAGAGTATTCTGGGGTACTACTGGGAATCAAAGTTTCGATCGGATTATCAAATTTCGTCTTTGTGTTTTTCCGGATAATCTTTTGAATATGTTAAAAAGTTCGACCGGATATAAATACCCAATTTTTCCCCTGTCGGGAAATTTCCAAGTGTTGGATTTTTCCGTAGTTTAACGACGTTCTAAGTAGTGCAAGTAACGCGATGGACCCTGTAGAAGACAACAAACCTTAACTCGATTATGTGACCGTCTTGAACTGCCCTTTGAACCTTCGGGTTTGGGGCAGTACGGCATGCCACATGTGAGGCGTTGGCTTGACCCTTCTACGGCTGGACCGTTGGTACTGAGGCACGAACTGAATGTTGTTAGACTTATTTCATGTGTTGAGCTGTATCGGGAAAACTTGGGTATTCGACTGTTCGATCGGAAAGTTTAACATTTTCTGTTTATCTGGAATGTGATACAATAATTGGAATTCACAAGTAGTTATGAGATAACTGAATGAATGTTATAAATCTAGCAATTTAGTCCCATATGATATTGAAAAGAGTTTTCGATAATGAGACTAAAATGCGGGATTTATATCTGTTAGGCATGCGATGTCTAAAGAGGTTGCGGATTCCAACTGTTGTAGTTTTACACTTTCTTTTCTGTTACCGTAAGTGTAGTATATACATATCGCCGGTTTCGTTGCTATACGTCAACGACAATTGGGGTATGCATACTTACTTACGATGATGACATGTGATGTTATGTGTTGCTGGATATGTTATATTGGATCGTCGTGTTCGAATAGCCGGGGGTTTTTATGTGAGATGAGTGTTTTCCATTTTCATTCATGTAAAAACTTGTATGTAATATTCTTTTATTTGGGGCACTTCCAGGTAGCGGAAGTTGTCACCTTTTGTTTATTATTTACTTTTCCGCATTAGGATAGACCCAAGGAGGGGAGCACAAGTAACCGGGTTCTGGGGTCCAGTGGGAGACCAACTCGAGGAGTCGAGTCTGGGTCTCCTAACCCTAGAATTGGCAGGGTTGCTTGCCGCTCTCGTAGGGGTCTAGGGGTGTGGGATTGGCTATTCATCACGACCGTGGAATCCGTGTTTTATACTGGCTCGTATTGAAAACACGGACGTCCTAGTATATCCAATATTTCATATGTTTCTTCTGCTGCGATATCTGTGTTGTGACTCTGTGATGGATATAGTATATAGTATATATGATATATTATATAGACGTTACTTATGTTTTACACCCACGCTAGCCCTGCCCTGCTCTGTCGTTAGTTACCTAACCAAACGGTGCACGAGGGGACATCGAGGCGAATGCGGATGGCATAAGTATACGTCATATCTATCTGTGATGTTTAGGTATTTAAATGATGGGACTTCATTAATGTGATTAATGAAAGATAAGAAACCTAAGATGTTGTAGAATCAAATTTTAAACTAAACAGGAAGCTACAGTTCTTTCTTTGCATAGCGGTATATATGATATACCCTGCACCTTATTCGATGAGGAAAGGACCGAGATCCCTTCACCGGGAGTGACTCCTTTAGCAATAACTGGCAGATGCTACACACTCGGTTTGTTTTTGATTGCTTCTATAGTTTCTGCTTTGCACAGCGATATATATGATATATCCCGCACCTCATTCGACGAGGAAAGGGCCGACGATCCCTTCACCGGGAGTGACCCCTTTAGCAAAACTAGAAAAGCCTCAAAATCACTCCATTTTTAAAACTTCATTTGATTCTACAACGATATCAAGTTCATTACGCAATAGGTTTTCAGAAAAACCTGACGTAGCCCTCCGTCATTTCAGATAAATCCTACTTAGTATTCGTGCTACGTTTGTTGACCTCCGTCAAGGCGTAGTGTGCGGTAGCTAACTAGTATTTGTCTGCTTATGCATGTGATGCAGATTGGATTAGGGTAGTCGTACGACCTTGTTGACCTCCGTCAAGGGTCGTGCGGGTGGGTTTGATTCAATCAAGAAATGACGGGTTGAACTTGACTTGCACCCTGTGGTTTGTTGACCTCCGTCAAGGTCATAGGATGCTTGGGGCAAAATATTATCGGGAATTTCAAGTGTTGAAATTTGCAATGAGATTGCATACCTTCTATGAGATAGTTGGATCCCGATACCCACTGCGAGTAAGAGTTACTCCTGGGAGAGTTTTACACATTGCAATTAGCTGATCAAGTAGGTGTCTAGAAAGGTGTCAACGGGGTTACGCCTCTGGGAAAACGAGGTTTATATTAATTAGGTTCGTGCGAAAGCACGGGGGACCTCCCTCAAAGTACCGACACTGGCCTGGCTGAAAGATTGGCGAACTTGTAGTGTGTAATTAATCCCGGCTAGTCTTTCCTTTTAGGGTTTGAAGGAAGATTTGATAAAAAAGCAGTGGGAGCCATCCTGATTAGATAAGATAATAACCAATCTGATCTTGCACGAGCATACGCTAAAGTGTTTTCTTCTCTCTCTTTCCAGGTAGCGACCATTTCATGCCCTAATGAAGATAATAATATGGATGTATTGACCGAACCCGCATGTTATACTGTGCTGGGGAACGTTGGTTCCGTTCTTTCTTATAAGAGTTATAGGAATGAACAGGATATAGGGGAATACCAGGATTCCCATGCCACCCGAATGAAGAAAGTACATGATGATGCATTTTCTTCGGGTGTGTTCGTTACTGAGAACTGTTTCGCTATTTGCTCTACGTCCTGGGTATTAGATACCGGGTCAGGATCCCATATATGTAATCAGTTACATGGGCTTAGGAAAGGTAGAGAACTTGGAGAAGGTGATAAAGACATTAGAGTTGGAAATGGTGCAATTGTTGCAGCTAAGACTGTCGGGGAATATCACCTTGTATTACCAACTGGTAATACATTGGTTCTGAACGAATGCTATTACATGCCGAACCTGATATGCAACATTATATCGGTTTCTTTATTAAGTAAAGAAGGATATAATTTTGTATTACAGGACAAGGTTATGAACATTTTCCGTAACCAAAAGTTGGTTGGATCAGGCACGTTATGCAATGGCATTTATGTTCTAAATCAATCAACAGTTCTGAGCATAACAAACACACACAAGAGGAAGAGTTCTGAACTCAACGAATCCTTCTTGTGGCATTGTAGACTGGGTCACATCAATGCGACACGACTGGCTAAGTTGCATAAGGATGGATATTTAAATCCGTTTGAATTTTCATCTTATGACACTTGCCAGTCATGTCTCAAAGGCAAGATGACCAAATCTCCGTTTACGGGACACGGAGAAAGAGTTACCGAACTCTTGGGACTTATACATAGTGATGTATACGGTCCCATGTCTACACATGCCAGGGATGGTTCTTCATACTTCATTACATTCACTGACGATCTCTTTAGATTCGGATATGTGTTCCTGATGAAACACAAATCAGAAGCTTTTGAGAAATTTAGAGAATATAAACAAGAAGTTGAGAACCAGATCGGAAAAAGTATTAAAATCCTACGATCTGATCGAGGAGGAGAATACTTGAGCATTGAATTCCTGGACTTCCTAAAAGAGAATGGAATTCTCTCTCAGCTAACTCCTCCATATACACCACAGCACAACGGTGTATCGGAGCGGAGAAACCGCACCCTATTAGATATGGTGCGCTCTATGATGAGTGTAGCTGAGTTACCTGTTTCCTTCTGGGGATATGCACTGGAAACGGCAGCATACCTACTGAACAGGGTTCCCACCAAATCTGTGCCTACCACACCATATGAGATATGGGAAGGGAAGAGACCATATCTTAATTTTATAAAGATATGGGGTTGCCCGGCCTATGTCAAAAGACAAAAACCGGACAAACTCGAGGCAAGATCTGTTTTGTGTAAGTTTGTTGTATATCCCAAACATTCGCGAGGGTATATCTTCTACCACAGTGAGGAACAAAGAGTATTTGTTGCTCAACATGCCACCTTTTTAGAAAAGGAATTTCTTGCAAAAGAAATTAGTGGCTCTGAGGTAGAACTGGAAGAGGTTCGAGCTGAACAAAACACAACAGAAGATTTAGTGGAACCAGAGCATTCAGTAGCTTCCGACGAACCTCAGCCTCTCCGCCGATCTAGTAGGGTTCCTCGCCCACCTGAGAGATACTACGGTTTTCTCATGGATGGTGGGAGCGAGGATTGCATCATGGAGGATGATGACCCAACTAGCTTCGAGCAGGCCATCACGAGTAGGGACTCAGTGAAATGGCTGGATGCAATGCGGTCCGAGATGGAATCCATGTACACCAACAAAGTATGGACTTTGGAAGTTGCTCCTGAAGGGGTAAAACCCATTGGGAGCAAGTGGATCTTCAAGAAGAAACTTGGTGTAGATGGGAAAGTGGAGACTTTCAAAGCTAGACTTGTAGAAAAAGGTTTTCGTCAAAGACCAGGTGTGGACTATGACGAAACCTTTTCTCCAGTGGCTATGCTTAAATCCATCCGGATCATGCTTGCCATCGCTGCATATCATGACTACGAAATCTGGCAAATGGATGTTAAGACCGCCTTTCTAAATGGTGATTTAGAAGAGTGCGTGTACATGACTCAGCCGGAGGGCTTCGTAGATAGTGGGAGCAGCGGGAAGGTGTGCAAGCTACATAAATCCATTTATGGATTAAAGCAAGCATCGCGGAGTTGGAACATCTGCTTTGACGTCGTTATCAAAGAGTTTGATTTCGTCAAAAATCTAGATGAACCTTGTATCTACAAGAAGGTGGCAGAGAGTAAGGTTGTCTTCCTCGTATTGTACGTGGACGACATACTC
The DNA here is from genome assembly GCA_030015575.1 of Agapanthus africanus. Lineage (NCBI taxonomy): Eukaryota > Viridiplantae > Streptophyta > Magnoliopsida > Asparagales > Amaryllidaceae > Agapanthus > Agapanthus africanus. The sequence continues at coordinate 391,269,298 of CM057337.1, read as the reverse complement.
TTGATAGGAAATGATATTCCTATGCTGCAATCGGTCAAGCTCTTCTTATCACAAAGATTCTCAATGAAAGATCTTGGTGATGCCTCCTGCATATTGGGAATTAGGATCTATAGAGATAGATCCAAACGGATATTGGGATTGTCCCAATCCAGGTACATTAACACCATACTAAAGAGGTTTAGTATGGAAGAATCCAAGCGTGGGAACCTACCCACGATCTCTGGAGTCACTCTCTCCAAAGAGATGTCTCCCAAGACTGATTTGGAGAGAGCTCGCATGCAAGGGATACCCTATGCTTCGGCAGTAGGCTCCATCATGTATGCGATGCTATGTACCAGACCCGATGTAGCATACTCACTAAGTATAGTGAGCAGGTATCAAGCTGATCCTGGAGAGAGTCACTGGATAGCTGTGAAGAGCATTCTCAAGTACTTACGAAGGACTAGAGATATGTTCTTGGTGTATGGTAACGGAGAGCTCCAAGTGGAGTCCTTTACCGATTCGAGCTTCCAGAGTGATAAGGACGACTCTAAGTCGCATTCGGGCTTTGTCTTTACCCTTTACGGAGGGGCGGTTAGCTGGAAGAGTTCCAAGCAGGAAACCGTGGCAGACTCGACGATGGAGGCTGAATACATCGCTGCCAACGATGCTGCTAAAGAAGCTGTCTGGATCAAGAAGTTCATTTCTGAACTTGGAGTGGTTCCATCCATTGAGCATCCAATACCTTTGTATTGCGATAACAATGGAGCGGTGGCTTTGGCCAAGGAACCCAGGTCCCATCAGCGATCCAGGCATATTCTGAGGCGGTATCACCTGATCCGGGAGATAGTTGATCGCCGGGAGATCGAGGTCAGGAGGGTTGACACGAAGAACAACACCGCGGATCCACTCACGAAGGCCATTCCCCAGATACAGTTTGAGAGACTCTTCGGGATGCTCGGTATGCGATACTACAGCAGCTGGCCCTAGTGCAAGTGGGAGATTGTTAGTTGTATGTATGCCCTAGAGGCCAGTATTGTACAGATGATGTATGTTATATTGGATGCTTGGACATATATAGAGATGACTTTCTTGCTCGATATGATAGTATGCTATCTGGTTACTCTTTATCTTAACATGTACACTTGTCTCTTTGAACTGTCTTATAGTTACATGTTGGTAAAGCCCTTAGGATGTGTACTTGAATGCCTGGACTATGATGCAGATCATACTAGTGGGGACATGGTAGTCCATAAGTACATCCTTCAAGGTCCCTAGTCGTGGGTGTATCGAGACGGGGCATCGATATACCAGTGTAGACTAGCGTATACGCTTCTCGACCCATGAGATGGACGATGGATGATCCCATATCCATTGGTGTTTGACATCAGAGATGGTGTACGGGTGCTCAGTGGAGACTGGGTACACTGGACGGACTCGCCGAGAACTCCCAGATGGTATTATACCTCACGTTAGATGGCATTTCTCAGGTGACACTTGTACATGTTAGTCTGTAGACCCGAGATCGTCATAGAGTCTTGTATGATTCCCACTGTGCTTTGATCTCCACCTTACCACGTTCATGAGGGCGTGCAAAACGGTGGTCTTTGGGCAAAGTCCAGAGTCACATGGAGGCAATGAGCGATAGGAGGGGTTTCGTCTCTCCCGGTATTGGGGGTTGATGTTGCGCAGTGCTCGATTGGCCGTAGCAGGGAAGTCCCTGGCCAGGGCTGATCAGAGATTTGCTGGTAAGTGTTACCGGTAGTTTCTCGACCCGTTATGAGCCTCACACCGGCACGACTTATCGGGTTATTGGGGTCTGACGTTTACCACCCCTAGACTTGATATGCGACATATCAGACGAAGAGACCGGACTGTATGGTAAGTGTTACTGGTCGGATTCGCAGGAGTGTGAGCGGGCTAGCTCGTCGATCTTCTGATCGCTCAATACCCGGGTGGCCGTTACGTTTAGCAGACCGCTTGCGGCTTGTGGGTGCTTGATATGATCATCATCTGCTACCGGCGTATTGACGAGTCTTTAGAGTCCTACACAGAGGTTTCCTAGCTCAAGCGAAACGAAATAGGAGTGCATATGAGATATGTGCTGGACTGAGAATAATGCGTGTATGTGATACCGTATTTGATTCTCGCGATTAATGTTTCGATTGGTTGTATGAGATATGACCTAGTTATCGAATCATTGATTCGATAAATCGATGCATTGAATACTAGTCGGTTATGTGCGACATGACCGGATCATTGAATCAAGTGTTGATTTAATGGTTTAATGTATAATTATATATTTGATATATTACTTTGCATTAACTAGTATTGGTTCATTTGAAACGTATTTTTCTCACTTGATTTACACATTGTATATGTGATATACTTTTGTGCACATATTTGTATCATGTTTGATGATACTTGATCATATGGTTAAGTGTATAGAATTAAACCATAGTTAACTTGAGATTAGGGTTTTGATTATGCATTTATTCATTTATTTGTTTATTCATTTATTTGGATAAACTTTAAGATGAAAATGCTGGCAATTTTTGTTTCATATTGAAGCTTCATGAAGCTTTGACTTTGCTAACCATTCTTGTCTTCATGCTTAACCCTAACCCACTCAAATGACCATGGTTTATTCTCTACACTTAACCCTAGTTAAAGTTATGATAAGTTTGTATTTTCTTTTGATTTTAAAATAGAACTTATCATAACTAGCTTCATCATCTTCTTCTTCTAAAAAGAAAAAGCTTGCTACTTTAATGGCAACTTGAGTTCTAGTGAGAGAAATCCAATTCTAAAGTGAACCCACCTCCTATTTCTTCACCCTCTACCTCTTGCCAAGTTGTTTTGGGTGTTTTCTTCACAAGTTTCACAACTTTGTGAAGTCGGAGCTTGAACTAGTGCAACCTCGACGTAGATCGTCTTTGACACGAAGCCGACGACCTAGCTCGCCCGATTCTCCGATGAAGCCGACTATTGGGTTCGGGATTCATGATGGACAGCGAGAGGACACCCACGTGGAGCTAAGGAAGTGGAAATCCGGATCTACAAAGGTTGTAGCTTCTCACTTCTAGTTAAGTAGTTAACTATTTTTGTGTTTCGCCTAGAATTCTAGTCTAAGATCCGTGTTAGGGTTTCACGGCACCCATAATTTTTGAAATTGGCATGTTCGATGCCTTGTGAGACCTCTATAGGGTGCCTAGGAACCTTTCAGTTTGTGAGGGTTGAAGAGGAGGTGGAGGTAGTGGCTGCCATGGGAGAGGGGAGGAAGAAGAAATGATGAAGAGATGAAGAGGGAAACATTGAGCCATGGTCTAAGTTGACCCCTTACTCTCTCTCTCATGCCCATACCTCTTTCTTTAATACTTTCCTTCTTCTTTTTCTTTTCTCATCCTCTCATTTTAAAACCAACCATGCATGAAAATAACGAGAAAGACATGGTAGAAAATGCAACAATGTGTAATACGATATGGTACATGTCATGTGCACAAATCAAGCTTAATGCACGATTAGTGACATTTAATCACGATTAGCATAAAAATGGAATATGTTTAATCATGAAGAATTTATAATTTGCTTAAATCATATAAAGTACCCTCATTTCAGAAATTTCTATAATTTCCCAAATATTTCCTAATTTATTGGTAATTAATTATACCGTATTATCAAAATATTCATAATATTTATTATTTAATTATATAAATTCCAAAAAATAATATTTTATTTTTCTGATACGTTACATAAAGTAACATGTGGTACAGCTGCCTCGTCCTCAAGTGCCTTAGTACAATCTCTGACTCAATGGTACAAATCCCGCACCGAAAACATCCAGACGAAAACTGCTGACCCTCCTGGGAATAAGAGCTAAACAACCAGCCTCGTCCCGAGCCTCCACTACCCCCAGTACCTGAACGGAATCTGTCACGGCGTCTAAACGTCTGTCTCCATGCTGAAACACCAGTACAAACCCTCTTCGGTTCTGGAACAACCGACGTCTCGGAAAGACGCTCCTCAACCAATAAGGCTGCGTCCACTGTTGCTGCATACGTGTCACAATGCTGAACGCTGATAGAGAGGAACAACTGGGTAAGCAGGCCTCAAACAAAGCTCTTGACCCGCATCTCCTCAGTAGCTACAAAATACGGAGTATACACAGACAGCTCGGTAAACTGCACCTCGTACTCAGCTACTGTCATATCCGGAGTCTGGTGTAACGACTTGAAACAGCACGCTCGAGCATCCCTGACGCTCTGCGGAAGAAAACGGGCAAAAAACACCGCCACGAACTCAGCCCAGGTCATAGGAGAAAGACCTGCGACTTTGCCCTTCTCTAAAGACTCGCACCACTTCTGGGCCAGACCCTCCAGTCGAAAACTCGCGAACTCTACCCATCTTGAGTCAGATCATCTCAGCGAACGACATATCCTGGCCATCCGATCGATAAACGACTACGGATCCTCAGCTGCATTAGTGCCTGTGAAAACCGGAGGCTTCAGCCTCATGAACTCGGATAACTATACTGTGAACACCTCTGTAGCTGCAGGTACAACTGCGTGAACAATATGCACTAACACAGTCCCTGCAACAGGTAGAACAACCTGCTGTTTCTGTGCTCGACTGGCCTCAACCAACATTCCCATCATCTGGCGCATATTCTGCATACCGGCCTTATGCCTAGTAATACGGTCCATCAAGGGTGGATCAATCTGCTCCTGCACAATAGGCGTACCGCCCGGGTCAATCCTCGTCTCAGACGAGTCAACTCTGACCTCAGCTGTCGCGGCCGCTCTCTGTGCCCTTGTACTCTTTTGCGGCATAAAGGCTGGAAAAGGAAATAGGATTCGATAAGGACATAAAAATCGAATCACAAGGATGTATATAATCACAGAAGGAATTTCAAGCAACAAGTCCTAAGGTCACTTAGGTTCCTTGTCCAAAGTATGCCGCGGAACATACACACGCTACGTCACTCTGCTTAACCTACCTACTCCATCATAACAAGGTCATTCTACACTCCGAAAGGTAAAACTTAGTGCTCTGATACCAACTTTGTCACGACCCAAGTTAGGCACATGACCAGCACTTAGACCACGTAACGTCAACAAGCGTAACACAATTAAAGTAAGCCGAAAATCAAGCAATCTAAACCATTACAAGAATGAAAAGATAGAAAACATTTTTAAATCACAAGCAAAACTTTAAAGCTCAAGTTGTTTTTCAAAAAAAATTCGGCAGCACCTCCTTTGTAAAAACTAGCCCTGAAACGGGTACAAACATAAGATATAAGTATAGCATCCCCAAACGGGAGCAAATCTCGCCCAAAGGCGGAAACAACCACCACAAGAAGATATACGACGCTGTAGCGATGGAAGAGCATGAAAGAGATAATCAACATAAAACAAAGGCCGGCTCACACGAGCACGACACCCAGAGTCCCAAAAATATACAAATCGATCCTCACAACTTGCCTCTAAGTAAATACATGAAAGTGGTAGATGGAGAGTACTAGATACAAAAGATATACAATGAATATCATCGGATAACCGCAACCCACCTATAGCAAAAGGCCTCACAGCCAACCGTAGCGGTCTCCGCAAAAGTATAGATAATAAGGCGCCCGCCGTGACTACTCTGAGGATTAGAGACCTGCAAAACACTATGGCACAACGGGGGTGAGTTGCCAACTCGTGAATAGTAAATAACAACACACTGTAATCGTAAGTATGCACGAACAACGATAATCTATCACATGCAATCTGATAGCATAAGTATGGCAATATGGATATGCAACAATCATGATCAAGGTACACCACCAGGATACTACATCTACATAAATCAAATGCATATCAAATAAATCCTGAGTGTGGGATAAATAATAAACCTCATGCACAAATCATCAGCAAGGAAAAACACCAGTGTCCATCAACGACACCCTAAACCTCAAAATCCTCAGGCGTCGTCACCAGGACCGGCCCTCATATCCGTACATATCATGGAACCTGAGTGTCCAACATCGACACTCAAAACATCCTGAAATACTCGTGTCCAGCATCGACACGTAAGTCCACGTACCATGGGTTCCGTCTACCCGGATTGGCCCGCGGGCTCCGGTAGTACGAACCGGCCCATATCCATGTCACGACTCCGGTCGATATCCTTCGGATAACCGCCGAGTCCAAAACTATCACCGGTAGGTATTATTCCTCCTTCAAGGCTCATCGGCTAATCCATCAACATACATTTCTTGCCCCGAGGTACCATACCGGGTCCACCATGAACCCGCAAACGGCCACATCCACTCCTCGCATTGGGTTTCTAACACAAGTCTCAGAACCGAGAAACTCATGGTGGATGCACTGAAATATCGTATCAAGAGAAACCGGGTTTTCAAAACAATACACATTTCTTGAAATATTCCCGCGGTTCTTAAATCCAGAAAATCACATGAAATCCATATCTCAATGCGTAAATCCATGTAATATGATATATGCAACATAGAACAGTAATATGAGCATATCAAGGGAAAATCCGCTATTCAAATGCATCAAGTTATTAAATATATCACGCAGTTCCCAATTATCCAAAATCCAATGCAAAATCATATAAAGGTGAACATATAGATATAGCAAGGTATATGTGTAAGCATGTAGGTATGCAAGCAACTATATTTCATATGCGTAATGCACAAGAATCAATGTCTCAATATTACTAAACAATACAATATCACATATGTATATGTGTTGTGCGTATCATGGCAATTACCGACAGTGTGTGTATAGCATACAATTAGTGCTCGTGCAACATGAACTGTCAATAATAGTGCAGTGTCCGATAGGGTACAAGTCCAGGCACAACAAGTAATAATACGCAATGAAGTTCATGCACCATCTCTATATGTGCATATAAACATGCGGCTATTATCATATCATATCTAGCCCTGACGCTTAATGCCATACGGGCGATTTCCCCGTAGATGTTAAATCTACTCACCGACGATCTCGAGCTAGGTAAATCCAATCACCTGCTTCCCTTTCTTCGCAGCGTTCGAAGTCCCTGCCAGCGATCCTATTAACACAAAACATAACAATTGCAAAACTCATAAATCGACCAATATCACGTACAAACTACGTTTGACCGACGCACCAACTCCAATCGAACTCCCAAGTGTTCGTCTAGTGGCTAACGTGTGTAGAGACACCGTGAAACCAACCCAAGTGCAGCAGCTAAATAAGATCACGAACCGTGTCGGATAACGTAACGCGCGTAGTCAAAATACTAGATTATAGCAAAGTGATCCCAGATTTTGTATACTATCAAAACCTAAAAATCAAGCAGTACTAAACACCTCTAAACAACTGCAGGCAGCTACCCTACAAAAACCAAGCCCCAACACCCCCAAAAGACCGAGCTCACCGGACTTCCCCTATTGTCGCCGGCCAAAACCACCCATGTGGGGTTCGTGCTTCAGGTGTACTTTCATGGTCACTAGTACAACACTACTATATTGCTAGTTTTTACAGTAAAGATTTCAGGTCATAGCAGATCACAGAGACTCCAATATGGCACTAAAAATACGATATGTGCACGAAACTATACCATTAGTGTTCTAAACCACAACTACAAGGCAACACAACAATATAAACACCTAATTATTAGTTAGAGGTCATTACCTAGCCACTCTTGCTCAAAAATCCAATCTTTCCAAGCTCCAAGTCAACCAAGTGGCTAAATCAAGACTTGTGAAGTGTTTTCATGGTGTTTGATGAAGTTTTGCAAGGTTTTGTGATGAAGTAGTGAGGGTTTAAGTTGAGAGTTGAGGAGATGAAGAAATAATTGAGAAAGAGATAAGAATGAGAGAGTGAAGGAAGATAATGATGAGAGGGTGAGTGTAGGGTGAGTATACCCTTTACACTCACTCTCTCCCTCACTTCCATTAATGCAAGCATTAATGCCCTCCATGACTCACCTAGCCACCTCTCCACAATCTAAAGCAAGAAGATAACTCTCACACAAAATATCTAAGTTCAAGGTTAAATCAAGGCATGGATTAGTTTAAGGTGTCATGGCTACTTAATAAGATTAACACTAAATAACCCCCACATTAGCATGCACAAGTGTGTGAAAGCTAAAATAAATAATAATAAAATATTAATTAATTGTTATAAAATGTGAGGAAACCAATTTGGAAAACTCTCCTTAAAAACCCGCATTATCGCTTAATTAACACTAATCGTATTCTAAGGTGTTACGTAATTGTTTCACCCTAAGCTTAGTAATTAAGTTTATTTAACTTCTAGTTTAGTTTAGAATTGAATTAGTGAGGTTTAGTGGTGTTTGGAAATTTCTAGAGGATGTTTAAGGAATTTTGAGTTGTGATGGTGAAATTGAAGTGTAATTGATGACTACAACCCCTTCTAGTGTTAAGAACCTGCACCAAATAAATTCTAGAACCCAAGACTTGAACTTTAGAAACATCCGTATTGGTTTTGTGAGATTTTGAGGACTACAAGATATCTGGAGCAATCCGAGACCTTTTCAGGAAAAACTAGCAACCTTATTAACCTAGGATTAACACTAGGAGACCACCCTGAGAATACGAGACCATTTCACCATAGAAAAACCGAGCTCACCAGTTTCTGGGGTAATGTGGCTGGTCAAGTTGAGGAAATTGGTGTTGGAATTTGATCTGTAGCTCATATACCCCTTATACAACACCCAGTACTGTTTGTTTAACCTAATTTCACCTGAACTAAAATCTGGAACCACTTTTCTAAGTTGATGTTTATGTTTTGTAGGTTGTAATGACTTGATGTTTTGATATTTGGTTTTGTATCGGTCACTTTACGTTTGTACGTCGATATCGGGTGTTGTTTGGCTCTTTTGCATGAGTAGACCATAGGTTTTAACCTATGTGCGATTCGTGTGCTGTTTTGGTTTTCATGCGTGATTTCTGCTTACGATGCTATGTGTGTATATATGTAGGTACCCTCAAGTGGAGTTTGAAACAACAAGGAAGAGCGTGGCGTTATCGACTTCGGCAAGCAAGGATCAAAGTGAGTAGATATATATCTACGGGGGAAGTCGGGTGGAAGGCGTATAGCACCCCCGCAGTTTCGTAGTGTAGTATACGAGTACGTTATATATATATATATATATATACACGCGTATTGTGAGACTAAATGATTATCAAGATAGGCTTTAGGTACTCACGGGTTAGTTTTAATGTAATTGTAAGATAGTGCTTATAGTGTAATTTCTTAGTTACGAAACCCTAGTATAAAGGTATACACACACACACACATGCACACACTGATTATGTTTTGGTGTATATGATATATGTATATATATATGTGGATGTGTTGCTATATATATATATGTGGATGTGTTTATATATATATATATATATATATATATATACACACGTATGATGAGGATAGTATATGATACTTGGAAATGAGTCGATGTGATTGGGCTTGATGTCGTGAGACCGATGATGAGACATGACATGATATTATAGCGGATCGGTGAGCGATGTGTTTTCATGCACACGCGGATATATGTTGATGGTATCGGAATGTACTAGACTTTAGATCAGTACCCCTAGTGTATGATATTATGATAGTGATACCAGATGAATAATGAGGTATATGTGATATTGACCCGTACCCCGATTTTGGGACGTCGTATGATGGATTTTACCGTACGATGTATATAATGATAGATCCGCACTCTTGACTCGAGGATGTCGTAGTATATATATTTTCGTATGTGACGCTATTGAGGCAGGATCACCGACTATTAGATATATCGACTCGGACTTAGGTGGTTTTTCTTACCCTTTTGATTAGTCTCTTAGCTTTGTCCTGTAGTTTACTTGGTAGATGTTAGATTGGGCTCGAGTCATACTTATTTTCAAACATAACGAATTGTGAGTATTTTAAAGACAAGCCTAGGGATACTATGGATTTTCAAAGGATGTATCTTTTCTCAAATACATCGTAGCCCTATTTTCTAAAACCACGATTCGTGCTTATTTCAAATGCTAAAACGGTATGACTCGTATAGATATAAATGCATATTCATGTTGTTCATATCGCATTGCATGCTTATACTTGTGATTTCTTTGTTTATTATGAACCCATGTTATCAGGACACCAGCATCATTACCGATGATGTGTATGTCTACGAACACTTGCTTGCCGGCTCATACACATCATCATCGGTAATTGCCATGTCACGTACAGTTTAGAGAATATTATTTCATTGATATCGCTTGCTAGCAGATAGTTCCGATATATCATTACTGTGCTAGTTTATATATTGCATTCTTTACTTAGATATCGTGCATGTATATATATTCATTGTTATGCAATATTATAGGGCTTATTGCCGGTATTTCACTGTTATTTACTTTGGAGTTAGGGATTCGGATTTCCGTGAGATTTCTGGATTTGGAGAAACCGCAAAGATTTATAAACTCATTTTCATTTCAAAAGATATAAATTTGGTGTTTTCTCATCATATGATATTTGAGATGTCCACCATGAGTTTTCTCGATTCTCATACACCCGATTCGAGGTTGGGGAGGGACCGTTTGCGGATGCATGGTGGACCCGGTGCGGTACTCCGGGACAAGAAGATCGTATAGAAAGGCGTTTGAGCCCGGCAGGGGAGCACTACCGACCGGTGATTGTATGGAAACTCGACGGATATCCGGAGGATACCGTGCGGAGTTATGAGAGAGATGGATATGGGCCGATCCTGATACTGCGGAGCCCGAGATTTGAGATATTGGGATATATGTTTTGTGTCGATGCTTGACACGGATTCTATATGATTTCATTGATGATACATCGGTTTTTATACAGAAATCTCACTGAGACACGAAAACGGTTTTCTTATTTAAGATGTATTCTGTTTTCATTCATATTGCATTCATACATCATATATGTGATATGTTGTTACCTGAGGCACTAACACGAGCACTTGGTATTATACTGATGTTAGATAATTACCTTGTCATTATTAGATGCTTCAAGTTATATTTTTATCAGGAGATTATTGTATGACCTAGGAGAGATTCATAAATGCGATTTCTTCTCGGTGATGTTTTCTACTCATGAGTTGGCAACTCACCCCCGTTGTGCCACAGTTTCTTACAGGTTTTGCCGTACAGGTTTCCTTGGCGGCTTGCTGGCACATTGCTTCCATCCGGGTGATTGCTTTGGTAGGTGGGTTCACTTGTATCGTGACCACCGTAGTATTTGTATTTTTTTCAGTTGTATCTAGTAAACTCCATCAACCAGACTTGTATATCGATAGACTTAGAAGACCAGTGTATATATTTCAAGCTTAGAGTCACGCTTGTATTATGATGGTTTTCTGGTGGATATTGGTTTTCTTTTGAGTTTTGACCCTCGCTCTTTGGCGTTGTATATTATATTGCTTGCGTGGTTGTGTGCGCCAATTGGCGAAGAGCTAGCTCCCGCTTGGGGATGCATTTATTCATTATGTATATTATGCATGTTTGTACCTGTTTGGGGAAAGTATTTACAAAGGAGACTCTGCTGAAATTTTCGGGAAAATATGACGTCGCTTTTAAATGTTTAATGCCACTTATTTATTAAAACCACTTGCTTTAAAACAAGTTTTCCTCGCTTCTTCTTTAAAATGGTTTAGATTTCTGGGATTTTGGCTTACTTGAATTAGATGTGGTCCTATAGACTTCATATGATTCAAGTGTCGGTCAAGTGCCATTTCGGGTCGTGGCATCCACCATGAGTTTATCCTAGGAGCAAAAACAGTTATAGAAATAATACAATGGTGGCTACAACCTCAACCCAGATGTGCCCTGCAAAATAATATTACATCACCTTACAAATTTACATCGAATGAAAAAAATGAAAACACTCTTCTCACATTCCCGGCTATTCATCAACAACGATCCAATACTCCATATCTAAAAACCATCACAATAAAGATATGTGCAACCCCTAACTAATCGACGTATAGCAATTAGCAGAGGTTTACGAAAACATATACGCATCACAAAGCTTCTAAAGTAACCCACAATGTTATAAAATCCGCACACAATTAGTGAACGAAACTAATTTCTCAAGACCATGGAAAACTGTCCACTAAAGTCACCAAAAAGTTTGTTTTAAGCCAATCCGGGAGTCGAAACGAACTCGAAACCCGTCCGAACCTTCGCAGAGGCGAGGGGGAAAAAATTAAGTATCGATCCGGCGGCCTCGAGGGGGTACCAACCCTCGGGGTCCACCACGAGGTGGCCCCCAAAGGAAGGCAGACCCGAGAGCACCCATTTAGTGTGCTCTCGGGTTACCACCCCCTTAGGCTACCTTGTGGTGGTCTTAGGGGGTGGGCCCGGCCTTGGATCCCCTCGGGGTGCCCATGCACCACCCCGCAGCTTCTCGGTTCAAACCGTGAGCCCACGAGGTGTGCAAACATATTAAAACAATTTTTTGGTATTGTTTTTGTCGGCAGTCCGTACGCGATAAAAACGATGGATTTTAAACGTAGCTACAAGCTATCTAAGGGTTATGGAGAGGCTCTGATACCACTGTAAGTCGATGTAGCGCACCCCGCGGGTTCACGGGGAAGCGGAGTTTCCAAAAAATGATTTTTATATGCTTCGCAACACCAACTTGAACCCAGGATCGACCATAAACCCTAGCTAGCACAACTACTATGAGGTTTAACTACTATGTAAGAAAGTTATACCTCATGAATCAAGACCTTCATCTTCTTGTTCTCCTCCTCGTCTTTACTTCCTCGAAGAGTGTACGGATCGTGCCTCCTCATCGTCCTCCTCGAGTCGAAGATGATCCACCCTAGAGTCTATGCATTGAGCTGCAACCTCAAACTTGAGGTAACTAGGGTACCTAGTGTGCTAATCTAAGTAGCCTAGAGGATGTAGAGAGTGATTATGGATTGTTAAGTCTCAAGAACCCTAGGTTTCTCAACATATGAGACAATTAGGGTTTGAAGAAGAAGAAGAGAGCTTAGAGGAGAGAGAGTGTCCAAGATAATAATGAAACAAAGATGGCTAAGTCTTGTGATGAATGAAGCATACAATAATTCACAAATGAAAATATCAAGCATGCTTCAATAGTCACTAGATGAGTCACCCCAAGTAGCCATGCTTCATTTAATGAGAATCCACACTTTATACCTCCACCTCATTAACCACTTAACATAAATGGTAATACAAGAAATGAGGTGTCTTCTTCTAGAAGTATTCTTGCATAAATTACAAGAATATCCCTAACCGTACATGCACACCCGTATCCGTATTCCGAAAAATACAAATACAAAGAGATAAAACTAATCCAATAATCTAATACTAGGATCCGGCTTAAACCAAAGCCCACTAGCATTATCCGTCCGAACATGATCCGCGCACAAGTACATGTATATGTTCGAACCCTGTTGTAAAACCATACGATCTCTACATCGTTTCTCCTGAAGCAGGGAAAACCTCTGTGTGGGACTCTAAAGACTCGACAGTACGATGGAAGTGGGTTTAACCACAAGCACGTCAGCGGTACTAGCTGCACGTAATGGCTACCTAGGTATCTGTCGATAAGAAGGCCGATGAGCAAACTCATCTGAACTCCTACTGAACCAAACTGTGACAATCTCCGTACAGCCCGGTCTGTTCGTCTAAGAGTATCGCATATCGGGCCTAGGGGGCGGTAGCCGTCAGACCCCTAATAGTGCAATAAGTCATGCCGGAGTAGAGCCCAAAACACCCTGAGAAACTGCTGGAGTACCCACCAATAAATCTCTCTTGCCCTAACCAGGGACTTTGTTTAATGGCTTTCCGAACACAACACGATATTAACCCCCAATACCGGGAGAGACGAATCCTATCCAACCACTACTGTCTCCAAGTGCTTCGGGACTGTACCCAACTACTATCTATTTGCACGACTCGTATGAGCCGTGGTAGGGTCGTAATCTACGAACAGTGGGAACACACTCGAGGCGAAGTAGCGATGTCAAGTCAACGGACTATATTGTACTCATGTCACCTGGGAACTGCTACTTGACGATAGGCATAGTACCAACCAGCACTTCCCCACGAGTCCGTCAAGGTAACTCATAACCTAATGAGCACCTGCATATATCTCCAGATGACGTACTAATAGCTGTGGGACAGACCATCTCCCCTGCTGGGATGAGAAGCGTATACAATAGTCTACTCTGGAGTATCGATGCCTGTCTCGATAATCCTACAACTAGGGACCTGTATAAGGTTGTGCTTATAAATTACCCAGCCCCACTAGTGTGACTGCCATCATAATGCTGGTAGTCAAGCAAAGATCCTAAAGGCTCTACCAATTTGTATTAGCGATACGTTAAAAGAAACATATACACATATTTAGTTAGAAAAAAACCAAGTAGTATACTCCTATAATGGGCAAGACTGTTATAATATACGTGTATATCGCAAGCTTCCAAAATGTAATATACAAACTAGTACTATACAATAATGGCCTCTAGGGCATATATCACTAACACCTAGACCCTTACAAGAGCGGCAAGTGACCCTGCTAATTCTAGAGTTAGAAGACACGGTCTCGACTCCTTGAGATGGTCTCCCACTGGACTCTAGAACCCGGTCACTTGTGCTCCCCGCCTTAGGTTTATCCTAATGCGGAAAAGTAAATAATATACATCAATGGTGATATCATTCTCAACCCGGAAGTGTCCCAATAAAAGAATATTACATACAAAATTTACATAAATGAAAATAGAAAAACTCTCATCTCACGAAAAAAACCCCGGCTATTCAATCACGACGATCCAATATAACATATCACAAGCAACTCATAACAACACATGACATCAACGTAAGTCAATATGCGTATTCCGAATGTCGTTGACATATAGCAACGAGATTGGGGATACACCACATATTACTCTTACGATCGTAGAAAGAAATGAAAACCACAATAATTAGAATCCGCCTATCATTTAGACATCATAAACCTGGAATATCACATATTCCGAATTTCATGTCTAACCTATAAACCTTGCATTTTAGTCTCGGATCGAAAAAACTTTTCAATAAGTTAGTCGGGTAATTCAACAAGATTCCTGACTACCTGATCGAATGCTCGTCGGGAACTTCAGAAGATGGCTGCACGCCCGATGCCGTCGACAAAGTGCACTTAGGCGGAACACCATGGCCGCGAGCACCCGAGTGGATGCTTTTAGCAACGGTGTTCTCCTAAAGTCACTTGGTCGGGGCTATGGAGCGTGCCTATCTAGTAATATTATCTGGCGAGTATTCGCGTTATATACGAGATTGCGGCAGAGTTTTGATCTAAATCAAAACCCCGTGGTAATCGATCAATAGAGACTAAAATGCTATATTTACAATTAGCAAACTAGTTTTCACAAAACTAATTAAATATGGATTCTAATTATTGTATCACATATCAATACTTAAACCCGAAACGTTGTTAGATTGCGACTACGAAACACTCCGAATTGCCCATTAACAAGGTTAACATCATATGCAATTTTGGGCAAAACAAACAAAACCTGAAACCCTAAGAGCAAGTGAGCACAACACCATGAAAATTCGAGGGTTAAATGCTACGGTAAAACGAGTGAGGCCGAGCCAAATTTTGAATTTTATGTCTTAAAATTTTTTGGTGTTCTTGATACTGCATACGTAGCATTCTGCACTTGTTTAAAAAATTTCATAGGACTTTAAAAATTTAACAAAAACTGGGGTTTCATTACGACGGTTTCAGAGTTGTTTCATTTTCGTAATTCTACAAACATCATCTAATGCTCTAGCTTGGCTCTGACACTATGAAAATATGTCTTAGCACCACTACGAGGTTTCTAGAGTCATCAAGTATGCAATTTTATTTTGAGTTAAAGAAAATACAGAGGTATTGAGTCATGGCTTGGATGTTTTTTAGAACAAAGTGGCCAGCCAAATTTTAGGTTTTATGCCTCGAATTTTTCTGGTGTTCTTGATACTGCATAAGTAGCATTCCGCACTTGTTTACAAAAATTTCAGAGGACTTTAAAAATTCGACAGAAACTACGGTTTCATTACGACTGTTTCGGAGTTGATTCGTTTTCGTAATTCTACAAACTTCATCTAATACTCTAGCTTGGCTCTGATACCATGAAAGTATGTCTTAGCACCACTACAAGGTTTCTAGAGGCATCAAGTATGCAATTTTAAAAAATCTAGTGGGCTAAGCTATACTAAACTAGAATCGAACGAAAGAATTAGGGTTTATAAGCATGTAAACAAGTTTTACACTAAGTGAATAGGGAATACAACCTTTGTAGACCGGTCCTCCACTTTAATAGCTCCATGTAGTAGTCCCTAAGCTCCAAGTAGTTGTCCCTAGTACTCTTCTTAGGCTCCACATGGTGAAAGGAACGACCTTGCTTAGTCGTCTTCGAGGCCGAAGATGATCCACCTTGAAGTTACTCCAACTAAAGCTACCTCTTCACTTATCAATGAATTAGTGAAGCAAACAACCTAATCTAATGGGATAGATGAGAGTAGGTTGATGAAGTAGGAATTTTGCTCACTTTAGAAATCTCTTTCTCTTTTCTTTTTCAACTCAAGAAAGAACTAGAGAGGAAGAAGATGAACTTAGGTGAAGAAAAATATCAAGTAGTCAAGTGTGAAAGTGAACCTTGGTTTAAAGATAAGGATTAGGGTGAGAAAATATCTAGAGTAAAACAAAATTAGTGGGATGAGTCATGGGTTCTACATGCTTCTACAAGCATTTTAAGCCATGCTCATTTCCACCTCATTTTGATTGACTCTAAAAAATAATTACCCTAACTATCTTTTGCCATGGTGTGAGTCCCATACACCCATGTTCCATGTATCATCCACCATGACACAAAAGTAAATTATATATATATATATATATATATATGTATCATTATATATATACAAGAGAAGAAATTCATTAGTAAGCTAATATTAGTTAATATATATTAATATATCAAAAATAAATATATATCAAATTATTAAATCAACACCCGATTCATTAATCTGGTTATATCATATATAACCGACTAATATCATATGAATATGTATATCAAATTATCAAAGCAGCACTTGATTCAATAATCCGGTCATATAACCGACAAGTATTCAATACTACATTAAATCAATACTTGATTCAATATTCTGGTCATATCATATACAACCAGCCAGTATCAAGTATATATATATACACATACAACAAATCATCGAATCAACACTTGATTCAATAATGCGGTTATATCATATATAACCTAACAGATATCAAATATCGCGAGATTAGAATATGGTATCACATACTCGTATTTAATCAAGCATATGTGCCCTATTTCGTTTCCCTTGAGCTAGGAAACCTCTGTGTTGGAATCTAAAGACTCGTCAATACACCAGCAGTAGGTAGTGATCCTATCAGTCACCCACAATCCATCAGCGGTACTAGCTGAACGTAACGGATACCAAGGTATTGAGCGAATAGAAGATCAACAAGCAAGATTGTCCAAACTCCCGCAAAGCCTATAAGCAACACTTACCGTATAGTCCGGTCTCTTCGTCTAATATGTCGCATATCAAGTCTAGGGGTGAAATCGTCAGACCCCGGTAACTTGATAAGTCATGCCGATATATGGCCTATAACCATTCGAGAATCTACTGATAACACTTACCAGTAAATCTCATCAGCCCTGGCCAAGGACTTGCTGTTATAACCAATCGAGTATAGCGCAACATCAACTCCCTATACCGGGAGAGACGAAACCCCTCCTACCGCTCATTGCCTCCATGTAACTCGGGACTGTACCAAAAATCCACCTGTTTGCACGACTCCTTTGAGCCGTGGAAGGGAGGAAATTGTCACGACCCGCAGGGTACGGAACGTGACTGGCACTTAAGTTTACGAAACGTCTAAAGACGTCCGTAAAATAAGTAAGCCAAAGCCCAGAAAACAAAACCAATTAAGCAAAAGAGTGAAGAAAACCCAATCAATTGAAAGCGAGCTATCAAATAAGTCATGTAAAACCCTTTTTAAAAACAATACCAATTTTTCCGAAAATTTCGGCAGAGTCTCCTTTGAAAATACTGGCCCCCAAAAATGGGTACAACAAGAATATATGTAAAACCAACAAAATAGGGCATCCCCAAGCGGGAGCTAGCTCTTCGCCATAAGGCGGTCACAAATCCCACGCAATGTAAATGACAATAAGCATAATAATCATAAGGAAGCATGAAAAAAAAGTAACATGTCGGCTCAAGTGAGCTCGACCCCAAAATACAGCATAAAATCCACAACCTCACTGTCTCATCTCTAGGTCAATATACAATAATCTGGTGGAAACAGTAGATGGAGTACACTAGATACAAAGAATATACAAGGTGGTACAAAAATAATAACATAACCCACCTATGAGCAAATCTCGAGCCCAAGCAAAACAGGCAAAAGAACAAGTGCGCCCGCCGCTACTGAACTGACGGAGCGGACCTGCAAAAGACTGTGGCACAACGGGAGTGAGTTGCCAACTCGTGAGTAATAAATAACATCTACAAAGGCTATCGTATGCATGCACACAAGCATCCTAGCATCTATAATACAGGTATGACTGGATGCACTAGCAGGTGTGTATATAACATCAGTGTACTAATATGTATGCAACATGAATATCTGAGGTCTCAATAGGTATATATAAGAAATATTTTATCTCTTTTTGTTTTTGAAACTCTTTTAGAATGCCAGCATAATGTCAATGAATCGACGAAAATCGGTGTCCAGCAACGACACCCAAAAGCTGTCTCAAATCTCATAAATCCATGTCATAGTGTCTCTGGCCTCAGCCATCCGGCTGACCCATCTCAATATCAATATCTCATCCTCTCGCGGCCCCGGTCGGTATCCTCTGGATATCCGCCGTGCCCAATGAAGTCACCGGTAGGTAATCCGTCCCCTGCCAGGCTCATCGTCAACACCACGAGCTTCTTGCCCCGGGGTACCCTACCGGGCCCACCATGTACCCGAAACGGTTCATCCAACTCCTCGAAACGGGTCTCCAAAAACCACAGCAAACTCATGGTGGACGACACTTACATCACTAGAAAACCGCAATTTACATGTTTTAAAAATATCATAAGTTTGGAAATTTTGCGGCTTTCCCCCGAAATCCAGCAATATCTTAAAATCTCAAGAAATCCTCATAAGTGCATATATCAATGCTAGTGAATGCGTATGATATCAATAATCAAGTTGCGATGTGTGATTAATGTATTAAGCATGAACAATGAATATGATGAAGTACATGCACATGAATAGCAATCCTACGGTTTCATTTTAAGGAAATAGCACAATTTAAGTATCAATTAGTAAAAGGTTTAAATTAAAGGTTATCTAGTGTGGTGGCATGGCAGTTACCAGGGTGTGTGTGTAAACATGAATAGTGCTCGTGCTGCATATAAAAACCTGGTAATGGTGCATGTGTCCTACAATTGAGTTTGCGTATATGGGTATAACATATTGATCTAATTGCAGCAATTATCATGCCAGTAATATTATTCTAATGTCACAAGTGGTTATCCAGTTTACTATTTTTCAGTTTACTAAATCTATCGCGCGACTTGCGCCATCCAAACGATCGTCCCCCGTAGATGTTAAATCTACTCACCGGAATCCCTGGCTAGCTGTGTCCAATCACCGCCTTTCCCTTTCGCGCCGCGTCTGACGTCTCCGCGACCGAACCTGGAATTTACATCAATACCAAATATAAGGTTACATATCAAGAACGACGCAAAACCCCAACGAAACTACTAAAGTTCGCTAGCTAGGTACAACGTGCACAAGGTGCGCGGACACACGCGAAAATCGCAAAAACTGCCGAAAAACGCCGATTTGGTCGCCCGGCAAAACTAAAACCCGACTACCCAAAAACCGCACTCACGCATCCTAAAAGTCGCAGGACAAGCCATTACAATCATCAAGATGTCGAAAATAATCCATCACATAATTTATATAAAAATCTAGTAAGAAGATACATTCCAAAAATCGGTGCAACGTCGCCGATTTGCGACAAAACGACTACAATCTAGCATACTCACTAAACAAGCTTCACAAACTAATACCAAACATAAACCCTCTCTTGAAAATTTAAAACAACAATTTCACCCTTCTAAAATTAACTAATTTAGCAAAATTGGAAACTATATCAACAAGGTAACTATATAGATTAGTTAATTAACCATTAGATTAACTATAAAACAACTTAATTAAGTATTATGGCTTCAAAACCCTAGCTAAAATTTTCAAGCAAAACCTAAGAAACTAGATTAAACTACACTAAATTAACACTAAACCATACAACATAAGAAACTTAAACAAAGAATTTAACATGATAGAAATTATACCTCTTGATCTATGGATCAAGCAAGAAAATTTTGCTCCAAATGATGGCCTCAACACCAAGATCCAAGCAAGAATGGCTAAGGATAATGGTAGCTTAAGGATTTTGTTTGGATTTTTGAATTAAATCATGGATTTTGATGTATTTTCTTGAAGAAATTGAAGAAAATGAAAAGAAAAGAGTGGAAGAAGAGGGTGTGCAGGATTTTCGGCCAGAGGAGGAATGGGGGAGGGTGTGGGCAAGTGGGGAAGGTCATGGGTCAAGTCCACAAAGTCAAATGCACCTTACTTTATTCATTTTAATTAAAATAAAAACCAAAAACTATCAAATTCAACTCAAGAAACAACTCAAGAATTGAGGCCAGAAATTTCTGGTCTCACACAAGGTGGGGCTGTCCTAGGGCTGAGGAAAAAGAGAGAGGGGTTTTACAAAAGAAATTTTATGCAAAAAGGCCCCCTACAACTCAAAAATTGCAAGTTTTAGCTCAAAATTCAATAAATTCGTTTCATAACATAAAAATTTGTTAAAAATCAAAATAAATTACTAAAAATTCATGTTATCACTAGATTATAATTATCATAATTTTAGAGATTAAAATTAGCCCGGAAAAATTTGTATTTATCGCTTATTTAATGTATTTTCTTACCGGCTTAAAATAATATTAAAAAATTGAAAAATAGGGAAAAAATTTTAAATGACCAAAATTTCATAATTAACTCATTAGCTACTAAAAACAAGTAATTACCTACCCATTTAAGGTATAATTAGCCCTAAACTGCAAAATATCGAGAAAGACGGTTTTCGGAAAAATACCGAATTTTCACCGAATTTCAGGAAAACACCAAAACGACTTTTCAAGACGCTACAGAAATCAAAGCACAGTAGGAACCACAAAATACTCTATGACAATCTCGGGTCTACAGAATAACCTGCACAAGTGTCACCAGAGAACTTCTATCTGACAATAGGTATGGTACCATCTAGGAGTTCTCGGCGAGCCCTGTTCAGTGTACCCATTTTCTTATGAGCACCTTTGTACAATCTATGATATCAAACACCAATGTTGTGGGATCAACCATCGCCCCATACAGGGTCAAGAAACGTACACACTAGTCTACTCTAGAATATCGATGACCTGTCTCGATATCCCTTCGACTAGGAACTGTTAAAGGATGTGCTTACGGGCTACAAAAGCCCAACTAGTATGATCTGCATCATAGTCCTGGTAGTCAATCTAACATCCTAAGGGCTTTATCAACATGTATTAGAGAGACATAATAATAATAATAAGTGTACATGTTAAGATAAAGTGCAACCAGATAGCATACTATCTTGTTGAGCCAAAAAGTCCTCTATATATATGTCCAACCATCCACTATAATATACAATAATGGCCTCTAGGGCATACATATTACTAACACCTATCACCGGTAAGTAGTGCTCCCATGCCAAGCTCATCGCCTTTCTCCACGATCTTCTTGCCCTGGGGTACCTTACCGGGTCCACCATGAACCCGCAGAAAGTTCCTACTCATTCCTCGAATCGGGTACTCGAAGATGCTCAGAAAAGAGAAAACACATGGTGGACACAATTATCATATCAAGAGAAACCATGTTTTTAAAACAACACACAATTCCTTTTGAAATATAACCACGGTTCTCAAATCCAGAGATCTCATAAAAATGGCATCTCAATGCATGTAACCATAAAGTACGATGTATGAAAATATAGAACAGTAATATGAGCATGTCAAGTATGTCATGCAAGCATGTCCTATGATAGTGCTGAACAATGAATGTACTTTACAGATAAGAATAATAATATCGTGATATAGCCATTCTACTGTGCTAGTGGCATAGCAAATACCGATAATGAATGTGTGAGCCGACAAATCTGTGTAAGTGTAACATGTGCATCATCGGTAATAGTACAGGTGTACTAGCAAACAATATCAATAAGTGGTAAATACCGGTAACCTAACACGTATGTTACGAGGGATAAACCAACACAAATATGAACGATAATAAGGTACATAACTACGTATGAACCATACGGTCAATTTAAATGATACGAATCGTAGTATTGAATGTGGGGGCTACGGTATTTTTAAGGAAAAGACACCATTTGAAAATCCATAGCAACCCTTAAGGTTTCCATTTAAAAGTGCATACAATTCGTCAGTTTTGGAAATAAGTATGGTTCAGGTGGAATCTTTACGTCGGCAATCCAACCTCATAATATCCGATATGGTAATATCCTCGATCATCATCCTCAATTCACGAGCGTGGATCAATCATCCGATATAACTCATCGCGTACGGAAATCCATCGTACGGTGGCAACCAAATTTGTGTTAAGGATCAATCGTCCTATTCATCGACAAGGGTACAGATCTATAATCTCATACAGCATGTCATCTTATTATTCTCATATATACCTGCGTATATATATCTCATGTCATATCCTTATCGATCTCATATCCTCTCATTAACAATCTCGTTTCCGTATCTAGGCACATGTATTTGTGCATCTATACCACCTCACATCCTTATATCAGGTATATCCGCTCATATCATCTTATATCATTATATTGACATCTCAATTCACGTCATCTTGCATTAATCTTAACACCTCATAATGAATCTTTAGATCTTATCCGTAAGTTCATAGCATAGGTTTCTCCAAATCACATTCTATATATCGGTTTTCCATTATAAGATTGCGGGGGTGCTATATGCCATCCACCCGACTTCCCCCGTAGATATAAATCTACTAATCTGCAATGCCTCGTTCTAGGCGATCCCGATGGAAGTCTTCCCTCCTTCGTCGTCCAGAAAATCCACACGCTTGTACTTGTAAATCAAAACACTTCGTATCGCATCAAAATCATATTCGAAAACCGACACGACACGCGATGCGCACATAGGTCAGAACCAAGTCACATAGATCAACACGCGCTAAAACAACTAAATACTCTCTGACGTCAACGTGCGAACATCGAACGACCAAGTCACATCAAGAAATCCAAAAATCCAAGATTCAAATATCGGAAAACATTGTCAAAACCAACTCAAAATGCTCCCAGATTTTTGCACAGGTAGTTTGGGACAAAACAAACAATACAGTGGCTAAGTTATAAGGAGTGTGAGCTACAGGCCAAACTCCAGCATCAAATTCCAAAATTTGGCCGGCGGGAAGTGCTGCAGTAACCGATGTCGGCGGGTCGATTTTGGAGTTTGGGTCTCGTTCTTCTGTGGTGGTCTTCTAGTGGTCTAACTAGGTCAATGTAGTTATTTGTTTTTCTTATAAGTACCCCAAGTTGCTCCAGAATTCATTTGATCCTCAAAAACTCCACAAAACCGACATCGGAAAATTCTAAACTCAAGTTATCCAAGGATTCTAACACTAGAAGGGTTCCAGTCTCTGATCATGGCCAGTAAAATATCACTACACCTCAATTTACCACTTACAAGTCCAAACTTCCACTAAACACGAACCTAGAGAATTCCAAGATCATAACCCGGCACTAAAACGAACTCTATACTAAACTAGAAAGTTAGGAAACAAGTTACAATATGAGAAAGGAAGGTTATACCTCTTGTAAGAAACTCAAGAAAACCCTAGATGCTCCAAGTGCTCAAAATCAAAATTTGATTAAACCATGGGGTGTACGGTGAGGTTGTGTGCATTTTTAATGAAGGTGGAGTGGTGTTTTGGTGAAGATTTGGGGTGGTTGTGGAGAAGGTAGAGGAGGGTGAAGGAGGAAGGAGGAGATGAAGAAAAGGAGTTGATGAAATGGTGAGGTGAAGAATATGAATGAAGAAGTGTAACATTTTGGAATATTAATGTATAATTTTAAATATGGGGATAATGAGTTTACAAAATGATATCGCATATGAATTTTGGTATCGGATTTATATCCGCAAAAATGTAATTATTTTGGTAAAAATGAACAAAGGTGTGTGATATCATAACAATGATATTTTAATTGTTTTAACATGACATTAGATTTTATAATAAGATAATGGTATTTAAGTGTTATAATAAGTATTTCATTTCTTTTAAAATAAAGAGTTTAGATTTTTTAACTTGAACGGTGTATTTTTGTTTTTATTTTTGGTGTGTTTGGTTATATGTTTAGTTAGCTTGGACCCTCACACCAACATACCCTCACCAACACTCTTTTCCCTCCACCTCCTCCTTCTCACTTTACACCACCACCTTACCACTCTCCACCTCACCCTTCATGGTTGACACCTCTTGCTTCTCTACACAAACCATGATAATTCCACTTAATTCTTATTCAACCGTTAGCATTTCTTGAGCTTTCCAAACTGAAACAAACCTAATTCTTCAAGCTCTGACACCAAAATTTCTTAAGTGTTCATCAATTCAAAAAGTGTAAGGCCATGGTCCTTTCATCAAATTGTTCACAACCTCAAGCTTGATCCACTACAACAACTAGGAGCTTCCTTATGCACTTTTTGAGATGGTGTTCCCTTGTACACCATCTCCATAGGTATATTTTATCTTCTATGCAATTTGAATTCTGTTTGATATCTGTTTTTAGTGTGCAGTATTAAAAACTAAAAATTTTGTGATATTTGTGAGTGTATATTTGAATCTAGAACCATTAGGATTAAGCACTAGAAAAACTAAAAAGACTGTAGTATGATGAGACTCTAGGAGACTACACCTAAAGCCCGAGGCCCAACACCCCTAGTTCAACCGGCAAGAACATGGTTTTGACCGGCGCCGCCGGGCCCCTTGGGGAGTTTTGTGTTGTATTTTGTTCTGTAGGTGTATTTGGTTAATTTATGACCTACAGTACTGTTTGATTTGTCTCAGTATTCTTACAGAGAAATCTGGGAGTGTTCTAGTAAGGTTTTATTAAAGTTTCCGATATTTCGATACGATTTTTCATATTTCTGTGCCGCCACTGAATTGTTCACGTTCGTACGTTAACTGTTGGGCTACGCCAGCGCCCCGGCAATCAATCCGTGGCTAAATGAGGAACGAAAACTTTTAAAAAACCGGTGCTAATGGAACCTGAGTCTACGGATCGACCCATAAGCCCTAGATAACAAAAATATGCAAAGGGTTAGAGTGATTATACCGAACAATCCGTGTCCTTCGATCTTCAACCTCTGTCCTAAGCTCATCGCGGCTTCCTTAATCATGATTGATCTCCGGTCTCCCCACATCGAAGACGATCCATGTCGAAGGTTAGTAATACGGGCTCCGACCTCAAAACCGAAGCAACTCGGGTATCTAGTTTGCTAGCCTAGATAACCAAGATGAAGTAGAGAGTGTGTGTGATTAGATTGTCTCAACACACTGAAGGATTCTCAACTCATGAGATGCCATGAGGTGAAGAAAGTGTGAGCTCATAAGAAAAAAGCAAGTGAGGAAAGTTACTGCCTTTTTCTTTTTCTTATTTTGGCTAAGTATTTTGTGTGTGTTGTTTTGTGAGAATTGGAACCTCAAAAAAAGCAACTCACAAAAATAGGATATGCCATCCTCACAACCAAATATCTCACACAAATATCTTTGCCAAAACAAAACCCCCCATGTCACCATGAATCATCTCATGACTCATAGTCATGAGTCACCAAGTGCATGCACTCACACTTTCCACCTAATAAACATTAACCTAAATGTTTAATGAAAAGAAATGGCAACTCTAAAGTAATCTTGTAACGAAATATAAGAATACGCCTCATCCGTATATACATACCCGAATACATATTCCGACTAAATACGAATACAATGAGACGAAAATAATCCAACAATATAATGCTAGGAACCGGTTTAAACCAAAGCCCACTAGTATTATCCGTCCGATCATGATCTGTGCACAAGTGTACGAATATGATCGAACCCTGCCATAAAACCATATGGCCTCTACAACGTTTCGCCCGAAGCAGTGAAACCCTCTATGTGGGACTCTAAAGACTCGTCAATATGCTAGCAGTGGGTTTAACCACAAGCACGTCAGCGGCACTAGCTGTACGTAACGGCTACCCAGGTATTGAGCAAAAAGGAGGCCGATGAGCAAACACATCTTGAAACCCCTACTGAGCCTGACAGTGACAATATTCGTACAGTCCGGTCCGTTCGTCTATGAGTATCACATATCGAGTCTAGGTGGGTGGATAAAGTCGGATTTGACATTCAGTGTCAGTATGAAACCCATCACCGCCTGAGAAACTAACGATCCTAGATCAGCAATTCCCGACTACCATGGCCAAGGATTTCTGGTGATGGACACCCGTGCACAACGTGACATCATGCCCCAATACCGGGGGAGACGAATCCCCTGACGATACGCTCACTGTCTTCATGTGGCTCGGGACTGTACCAACTAAAATCTGTTTGCACGACTCCTTTGATCCGTGGTAGGGTAATAATCAAAGCACAGTGGGAACTCACATGAGAAAAATGACGATCTCAGGTCGATAGACTAACCTGTACACATGTCATCAGGGAACTGCTATCTGACAATAGGTATAATACCAACTAGTAAGTTCCCGGCGAGTCCGTCCGGTGTACTCATAACCCAATGAGCACCTATATACATCTTAGGTGAACCAACTGACACCAATGGCTTGTGAGATCGGCCCCACCCCTCGTCAGGGTCTCGATCAATGTACGCTAATCTACTCTGTAGTATCGATGCCCAGTCTCGAAACTCCCATGACTAGGGACATTTAAGCATGTGCTTATAGACCACCCAGCTCCCAAGTATATGATCACCATCATACTGCTGGTAGTCAAGCATGAATCCTATAGGCTCTATCAATATGTAATAGTGATCTATAATGTCACCTAAAGCATGTACACGATGATAAAGACAAACCAGATAGGATACTATCATCTCGAGTAAGACTGTTCTATCCATATAGGTCCTCCCTCAATCATCGCAATCGCGTGCCTGTGATCCAATAATTGACTTGAGGGCACTATAGCCAACAATCTCCCATTTGCACTTAAGGCTAATTATTACGATATCGCATACTCACAGCCCGTGTGATACAGAACACCCAACTTCTCTACTAATCAGTCTCACAAGTCTCGTCTGTGAAACTATTGCGTTCGAGAAATAACCTTAGTGAGTGGATCCGCTCCAGTGTTTCTTTCTATATCTCTCAATATCTCAACTTCGTAGAGAAAACTATCTCCCGAAATGAGCAATACTAGTCTTAAAATATGTATGGATATCTGATAGGACCCAGTTCACAAGTGAACTCCAAATCTAGCAAACTTCTTAGACTATATCGTCCACTGAATTTAATCAGTATCCTGCACCATGCCTTTCTCAGTATCCGTTTGGACCACCTGTCCAAACTACTGCCCCATAAAAGAGGGAAAACTATAACTCTGACAGTCGCTCTGTCATCCAGGTCATCTTGGAAGCCTTGAATGATAACCGTCTCCCGAAGGAGGCTGCCATTACTATATCCCTAGAACATCCACTTATGTTCATAAACTGCTTCCCAACATTTCTCCAGGATTGGATTAATATATAAACTTATTACATCTAGTGAAAAAATAATATATGGTTTGGTACTTAACATCTCATGATTGACTCAATTGCCTAAGCAAGTGATATGCCAATCATGCACATCCCTCACGCCTTTAGTCTGTAAGACACATTTAGAGAGGGTGACTCCATCACCTGCAGGTACACCACCATATCAGGAGTCGTCCATTCTAAAACACCTTTAGAATAGTGTCAAAGTACCCAGATTGGGAAACTACCCAAATCTAGACCTAAAACCATAGATCCAGTAACCAGAATGCCCGATATAATATCTATATCATATATGGAGAAACCATTGTGTGACAACCACAGTATAACCGATTGTAGTATAGGAATTTCACTTCCTATAAAGTGCATGTCATCCAAATACCAGGACATCACACCCTACTACCTTCTTACCAGATCCATCTCCTATTCCGATGAAGTCAAATCCGATGATTGTCACATCAAAAATAGATTATCTGTCTCCGTTATACCTGCTTTAGTCTATAAATAGACATAAGGTACTTGTCCACCATGCTTCCGTTGCTTCCACTGACTACAACAACCCTTTGGCAGAGTCATATACACGTGCACTTCTAAAGATAGTTTAGAACGACGCTATACTCATCCGCCTGCCGGGTCTCATAGTCTAGAACAACAGTAATGGCAAGTCTGGGTAAACAAGAACCTCCCTGTCAACGTCTTTGAGTATACCGTACTACCTCTCGGGCGCATGAGATTACCCACCATATCTGCGGAGTGGCTAATGTAATTTCAAACCCGATTGAATTTTTAGGTTCTACCAAATTTTCAGTAATCCTTTGTGGTTCTGGAATCACTTCCAGTTCTACCATACTCCCACTACTGTTTTCTGAAAAAGTCTATTTTGCTAAAACTGTGGCGAGTCAAGAACAGTATCAGTTCTAATCTTCCAGATGGTAGAAAGTTAACCCTCGTCATAGCCCTGGATAACCCACAAACTGCCATTACTGAAACGTGCCTTGAGTATGTCCAGAGTCTGGTTTTAAGCATAATCCGGACAACTCCATATACCTTAACATCGTTAAGATAAGAACCATTCTATATACAATATTGTCACGACCCGTAATTTAGCACATGACCGGCACTTAAATTACGCAACTTCTAAAGGCGTGACGTAAATCAAGTAAGCCGAAGGCCAGAAAATCTAAACCTTTTTGCAAAAAATAGTGGGGGTGCAGTTTTGAATAAAGGTATAATGAATCATATTTTTCTTTAAATGCATAACTAATGAAACATGAAAATGCAAGTGGATTATACTAGAGTTGAAAACATATTTCGTATTTTAAAATTTCGGGCAGCACCTCCCTTGTATATTTTTGTCCAAAACCATATACACAACAATATATAGGCATCCTCAAGCGGGAGCTAGCTCTTCGCCAACCGGCAGAATCACAACCACGCAATAACATATATACGATGTCCAACGGCGAAGATCAACCCAGAAAGAACAATAAGTAAGAAAGACATCAAAACTCAAGAAAGACGGTCATAATCCCATCGCTCTAAGTCTCCCACAATACCCAAGTCTGACTAGGCCTACCAATATACAAATTCTAGTCTCTGATTTGATTTGATAGAGATTAACTAGATACAACGGAATATATATAGTACGAGAGTGGGCACGATCCAACATGTGTCCCACCTACTAAAGCAAAACACCCTGGATGAAGCTGTGTGCCAGCGATACTGCAACTGATCTCAAGCGGTCAAACCTGCAAGAACTGTGGCACAATGGGGGTGAGTTGCCAACTCGTGAGTAGAAAACATCAGCAAGTAGAAATCGAATAAAACAACGATATCCTAGGTCAATATATCCTGATAGTAATACTATGATATCTTGGGTGACCAAGTACGCATATGTGTCAACAATCGAGTCAATGCAATGACATATATAAATAAACATCCGACATCATATGCTTGTATGCATGTGGATATCATACATGTGTCCATCAACTACACAAACAACATCATGGAACCTGAGTGTCCCACACCGACACTCGAACATCTTTGTTCCCCTCCGAATGGCGGCGCACAAGACTGCGATGTCCTGACGCTGAGATTCGGGGCAGATGCTATTTGGTTTTATCCGTCCACCTCTCCGAAGATGCCAAGTTGATTTATGGCACCGTGTATCGGAGGTTTAGACGGATGCGGCCGATATAGCAGACTTCATCAGATTCCCCCTCGCTTGAGGGGTTTTTGATTGTGGGGACGCTCTTCCCTGCAGGCGCAAGCCCCTGCAATTAATTACGCTACCGCATCGCGGTAGCAACTTTCTCCTTCTCCAGAATTTCACTTCGTGTCGTGTGTGTTTGTTTTTTTTATGGTTGCCCGTGGATTGTATATGGAGACTGAGTAATGCCGTCGCCTGTAGGACGTGGATTAGTCTAAATCCGTATTTACTTAGATTTGGGTTTGGTGTTTTTAGTTTAAGGATACGTTAGCAGTATTGAGGCTAAGATCAACTTAAACGGGATCATTTAGATCCGGCAAAAGAGCATTTGAGGGCTCTATTGTTCCAGTTTAGGGACGTAGTGGTCCATAGGTAGTTTAAGGACGTTGCGGTCCATGTTCCAGTTTAGGATCGTGGTAGTCCATGTTCCAGTTTAGGGACGTAGGGGTCCATATTCCAGTTTAGGGACGTGGTGGTCCGCTATTAGTTTAAGGACGTTTCGGTCCAACATTAGTTTAAAGACGTTTCGGTCCATCGCCAGTTTAAGGATGTAGTGGTCCATCATTAGTTTAGGGACGTTTCGGTCCAACATTAGTTTAAGGACGTTTCGGTCCATCGCCAGTTTAAGGACGTAGTGGTCCATCATTAGTTTAAGGACGTTTCGGTCCAATGTTAGTTTAAGGACGTTTCGGTCCAACATTAGTATATGGACTTTTCGGTCCAATGTTAGTTTAAGGACGTTTCGGTCCAACATTAGTTTAAGGACATTTCGGTCCATCGCCAGTTTAAGAACGTAGTGGTCCATCATTAATTTAAGAACGTTTTGGTCCAATGTTAGTTTAAGGACGTTTCTGTCCAACATTAGTTTAAGGACGTTTCGGTCCATCGCCAGTTTAAGGAGGTAGTGGTCCATCATTAGTTTAAGGACGTTTCGGTCCAATGTTAGTTTAAGGACGTTTCGGTCCAACATTAGTTTAAGGACGTTTCGGTCCATCGCCAGTTTAAGGACGTAGTGGTCCATCATTAGTTTAAGGACGTTTCGGTCCACGAGTTTAAGGACCCCGCAGTCCAAATTGATGTGTGGTTGTCGGGACCCGTCACCTCTCTGACGTCGTTGAAGGATTACAACGATGGGTGTCAGAGGAGCTCAGAGATGTACCCTCGAACCGGAGGTAAATTGATTTGAGAGAGCATTTGTGCTCAGTTCAATTTAATTTAAGGACTTACGGCCAGAATTGGGCTAAGTCCAGTTGAAAATGTTCAACATTTTTATTTGTTTTTGGCCTAATAGGCTTGCGCTAGGGCCTTACCCCTTCACTGCATTATTTTCCTTTGTTTTGGTTGGGCTCTGCCCTTTATAAATGATGCAGAGCATCTATTTTGTTTGGGCTCTGCCCTTTTTAAAATGCATAGCATTTTTTATTAGGCCTGTTAGGCCTTTTAATTGGGCTCTGTCCCTTTTCTTTAATAATGCAGAGCATTAAGTACTCTGACAGTGCCCCACATGGCTTGTCAGGCGCTTTGCGCCAAGTAATGAGAGCAAGCTCTTATGGTGGTGACACGTGTCATGCTCTGGTGAGCGCAAGCGCAACAGCGCAGTGCTGTGTGTCAGTGCGCTGCGCTGCTGCGCTACTGACACGTGGCGCTTCCTGGTGGCTTGCGCCAATACAGGAGCGCAACAGCGCTGTTCTTGCAAGTGCAGAGCACTGCTTTATCTTTTGATCGATTTTAAATCAAAGAAAACAAGTTTTTCTTGTTTTCAAGGAACCAATGGTTCATAAGCAAGTGCAAAGCACTATCATTAGTTAGTTTTCTTTCTTATTGAAGATCATTGATCTTGTTTTTAGAATAATGATCTGTTTTTAAGAGAATTTTCTCTTTTTCTGAAGGTTTTTACCTTTTTTGCTCTTCAGGAATTCTTCAGAGTTCTCTTTTTTTTCTCCCAGAAAATATTGATGCCTTTGAATTGAGGCCTAGGGTCCTTTTTATAGTGCCCATTAATTAGTTAAATTTGTTAAAGAGATCTCTCTCTGAGTGATTTGATGAATTTTCCCCACCGTTGGATCGTTGATCAAAGGGCTTCTGTTTTACAGAAAAAAATCTTCTTATTTTAACAAGAACAGAAAAGATTTCTTTAGAATTTTAATTCTGTTTGGCGCAAATGCCCCAGCGCGTGACACGTGTCGCGCAGCGTGGCGCTTGCGCAGCTGTGCGTGCGCAACTGCGCAGACACGTGTCGTACAGCGCAGCTGTGGTTGCGCACCTGCGCAGACACGTGTCGCGCAGCGCTGCGCTTGCGTAGCTGTGCTTGCACAACTGCGCAGACACGTGTCGCGCAGCGCAGCGCTTGCGCATCTGAAGCGTTGCTTCCCTTACTTTTATTTTTAAAGAGCCTTGCTCTGATTGGACGCTCTGCCTCTGGCGCTGTGCTGACGCCCCAACTTCCGACACGTGGCGCTTTGCGCGCAGCGCAGAGGATCTGAAGCGTTGCTTCATTTATTAAAACTTAGATTTTCAAGGTAGAGCTTTGCTTTGATTGGGGGAATCGGAAGCGTTGCTTCACCTGAGATATCTTTTCATCTCCTTTTCTCAAGTCAAACTTGTATTTCCAAAATTTTGATTTCCTGGGTCTTGGAAATAATTCCACTGTGCACAGAATTTTCTGTGCTTGGGTCCATATATATAACTCAAGGCCGAGCCTTTTCTTCTCTCATCTTTAGGGAACTTCTTCGATCATGGCTTGCAACCGCCCTCATGCCCGCCGACAACCATGGGAAGTGCCGATTCGGGATATCGTTCCCCGTTTTGCTGCTCGCCTGGTGGACCCTTCTCTCACGGATGAGCAATATGATGCTGCAATGCACGAGATTTTGACTCGTGTGGGGTCTCCTCTCCCTCCGCATTCCATTTGGCTTCGGATGATCCTTTCCTCGGTGCTCGCCGACATTCCCCCTCCTCCAGCAGAGATGTCCTCGGCAATGCTGGATGCCGCCGAGGATAAGATCGAGTGCTTTCTCGAAGCGCACTTGATCCACTTGCTGAGCCAGATACGGGGTCGCCAGATTGTCATCGCTACGTTTTCCGCTGAATGTGGTGACGATCGTTGGATGTCTACCTCTCGGGAGGATCGCCGCTTCGACATGGTGGAGAAGACAGAAAGGGAGCTGGGGAATCTTCTTCTTCTTTTTGCGAACCCTTGTCTTTTCGATCCCATATTTGGTGATCTTTTTTAAATGTAATAACAATAATATTGAACAAGTATTTTTCTTTTTAATCAAGTATTTCATTATCTGTTAAGGGTTCTTTTATTTTAGTTCTCTGTTGTGCTTGTGCATCGTATGATTTTAATTTGTTATTATTAAGTGCATGTAATTTTGCAAGGATAAATTGCCTTTGATATTTAGCCTCTTTTATGAAGCGGTGCTTTAGTTTTCAATATTAGAAACAGAGTTTCATTCTAATTGGGGGAAACAAATTCCCCCCCACCGTTGCACTTGCATGTTTCTACATACGAGCGCAACGGTGGCAGAATTCCAACCGTCATGACAACCTTTGGAAGTTGAAAGGGCACCTAATGCTTATAAATAGGACCCTTGGTCCTTCATAGATGACTGTCATCTTTTAAGATTTCTATTTTCAAAACTTCAGAGCCTTGCTCTTGCCTTCAAGAACTCCAAGAGTTAGAACTTCTTTTGAAAGCACCTTTTTAGGTATGAATTTTTATTAGATCAGTTCTCACTAGATCCCCGATCTAAAGAAAACCCATTTTAAGGTTTTACTTAGCAGAGCTTTGCTCTAAAGGGGTCTAAAGAGAATTAAGGAAAATCCTATTAGGGTTCTATTAATAGAGCTCTGCTTTCTAAAAGATTTTCCCTGTATTTTCTTAATTCATTAATGGAGCTTTGCTCCTTCAAAATCATACAGAAGAACTCTTAAGAATTCTTCATGGATCTTGGAAGTTAAAGACGGCATTTGATATTATTATTATTATTATATTATCTTTGTAGAGCAAAGATCTCAATGTTCTCAAGGGATTTCCTTCAAATTCTCTTCATCACTGATCTTGACTGGTGTCGCTCCTGTCTGCAAAGTATTGCCCTCTGTATCTTCTTATCTGCTAATCTCCATGTACTGCTTTTTTTTAGGTATCCTGGCGGTGCGTCTATATAGCCTGCATGAGTTCATCAGTTATGAGGACATTCGTGCACAGGATCGTCAACAAAACCAGGAGTTTACAGACGCCCAGTGTGCGGAAGTTATGGGTCGGCTTCACGCAAGCGTTGGCTGGATGCTTCCTCGTCGTTCAGCTCTCTTGAAAGTCGTGCTGGGAGCGATTTGGAGAGCACTCCCGGGGTTCCATGAGGCCATGCCGCTCAATGCGTTGGATGACGCCGAAGACAAGGTGCATTCAGTGCACCTGTCGGGGCTAATCTTGAAGAATCGACGGGACAGCCTCGTTGACATTCTTCATCAAGTATTCCAGCAGACGACAATAATCGCTACTTATCGAAGGCTGGGGGGGCTTGCCGAGGATCTTGACACACAGGAACGTGAGAGGCTGCGCGTAAGGATAATCAGAAAGGCCAGGAGAACTCTGGGTGGCCTTACTTTTGACTTCCTCAATCCATGCATTGGATCTGAGGTTATTCCATTGTAATAATATTTCTTGTTTATTGCTTTATGATTGTAAGAATTTTTGGCAAGATTAATGAAGAAGTTTTGTCCCAGCTTGTCTTATTCCTCGCTCTGAATCTCTTGCACATGCATGAATGAGTGTATCTCGAATGCTCGATCTAATGCCGATCTAATGCCAATCGAATGTTCTTTCTGTCGCTTTTTTTTCCCCTCAGCATGCTGTCTTGATAAACATAATTGCCAGATAACTTAGTTTTTTCCAAAAGATAGCGATGGCTTAGGCCACAGGTTCGGATCTGCCGCCTAAGACTTTTCAACTCCATGAGCCGTGAGGGTGTCATAGAGACTTTTCTCCCTACGGATCGAGAGGATCTCATAGGTGGGTTTTTCTTTTTCCTTAGGAATCGTGAGGATTCCTAAGTGTGGTTCTCTCTTATAAGTCGTAAGGATCCTATAAGAGAATTTTTCCCTCTTACGAGTCGAGAGGACTCGTAAGCGGTTGTTTCCCTCCTTGTCAAAACTTGACTTCGGAGAGTGAGACCCGTGGATAGTATGCAAGAGACCGTTCAGATCGACCTGCAGGGTCCCATTGTTCAGGAAGCAAGTTTTTTAATCCTTGCTGCCTGAGGCTTCATCTTGCAATTTGAGACGAATCGGGAGGCTCTCGTCAAGGATTGTTTGTTTCCTTGAGCCGAGATGTTTGCTAAGGATTATTTGTTTCCCTAGCGCCAAGGATTATTTGTTTTCTTGGAGTTTGAAACGAGTCGAAAATTTCCCACGAAGGCACCAGTTGCTCTGCGAGTCGACGCGGATCAGGAGGCTCTCGTCAAGGAGTGTTTGTATCCGTGAATCGAGGAATTTGCTAAGGATTATTTGTTTCCCTAGCGCCAAGAATTATTTGTTTCCTTAGGGTTTGAAACGAGTCGAGAATTTCCCACGGAAGCACTGGTTGCTCTGCGAGTCGACGCGGATCAGGAGGCTCTCGTCAAGGAGTGTTTGTATCCGTGAGTCGAGGAGTTTGCTAAGGATTATTTGTTTCCCTAGCGCCAAGGATTATTTGTATCCTTGGGATTTGAAACGAGTTGAGAATTTCCCACGGAGGCACTGGTTGCTCTGCGAGTCGACGCGGATCAGGAGGCTCTCGTCAAGGAGTGTTTGTATCCGTGAGTCGAGGAATTTGCTAAGGATTATTTGTTTCCCTTGCGCCAAGGATTATTTGTTTCCTTGGGGTTTGAAACGAGTCGAGAATTTCCCACGGAGGCACTGGTTGCTCTGCGAGTCGACGCGGATCAGGAGGCTCTCGTCAAGGAGTGTTTGTATCCGTGAGTCGAGGAATTTGCTAAGGATTATTTCTTTCCCTAGCGCCAAGGATTATTTGTTTCCTTGGGGTTTGAAACGAGTCGAGAATTTCCCACGGAGGCACTGGTTGCTCTGCGAGTCGACGCGGATCAGGAGGCTCTCGTCAAGGAGTGTTTGTATCCGTGAGTCGAGGAATTTGCGAAGGATTATTTGTTTCCCTAGCGCCAAGGATTATTTGTTTCCTTGGGGTTTAAAACGGGTCGAGAATTTCCCACGGAGGCACTGGTTGCTCTGCGAGTCGACGCGGATCAGGAGGTTCTCGTCAAGGAGTGTTTGTTTCCCTGAGTTGAGGTATCTGCCGAAGACACTGGTTTCTTCGGAGTTGGACTGAACCGTCGAGATTTGGCTTTGTCTTCTGGCGGAGCCTGTTGGGAAAGTTTGGTTCCCTCTTTGTTTACGCCCTTGAATTGTATACAGGGATCGATGTGATCTTAACTGTAGGGCCCAAGTTTTATCATTTCCTTTTTTTGTTTTATCTCCGCGATGCTCTATCATTTCAGCTTTTATATCGCGAAGGTACGATTGCCCAATCATTTCGGCTATTTTTCGCGGTGCCCAATCATTTCGGCTATTTATTTTATTTTTACTCGCTTCTTTTTATTGCGAGTTGCCCAATCATTTCGGCTATTTTTTATTTTTACTCGCTGCTTTTTATTGCGAGTTGCCCAATCATTTCGGCTATTTTTCATGCATACATTTTCACTTGCTGCTTTTTATTGCAAGTTGCCCCATCATTTCGGCTATTTCATATGCATGTGCGGCTTACTGGCTTTTCGCCGTAAACCTGAAATTAGATGCCGATCTCGGCATCAGCACCGCTACAACTGGGATATTGCCAGGAGCGAATCATCATCTGCCTCTGTCGATGTCGAACAAGGGTGGCTTAGCGAACAGGGTTAAGGTCCTGCCGACTAAGGCTTTTGACTTCATGAGCCGTAAGGGTCCCACAACGGTATTTCTTCCTACAAGTCGTGAGGATCTTGTAGGTGTATTTTCTCCTTAGGAATCGTGAGGATTCCTAAGTGTTTGTTCCTCTGTAAGTCGTAAGGATCCTACAGGAGGATTTTCTCCTTGTAAGTCGAGAGGACTTATAAAGGTTTGTTCGTCATGCGAACATATCCCCAGTCACGGATGGGATTTGGTCAGGGAAATGTTTATTCGCGCCCGTGGATTATATACAAGGGTCAGTATTGAACCACTTGTAGGGCAATATCGGGAGTTGTGGGAGTTGCTTAAGCACAGGTTTAGGTTCTCTGTAGCTTAAGACTTTCAAATCTTATGGGCTGTGAGGGTCCCATAAGAGAGTTCTCCTTACGAGTCGTGAGGATCTCGCAAGTGTATTTTCTCCTTAGGAATCGTGGGGATCCCTAAGTGTATTGCTCCCTTGTGAGTCGTAAGGATCTCATGTTGGTGGTTTCTCCTTACAAGGTCGAGAGGACCCTATAAGTGTCCTTTAACGAGTTTGCGCCCTTTCAGGTTTTCACAAACACTCGCCGGCAGCGCTACTGTTTTTACTCACGGAGCCCTTTCGGGTTTTCATCCGTGCCCATTTTGCTTATGGACGTACCGCTTTTTTTTTACGAGGTCGCGCCCTTTCGGGTTTTCACGAACACTCGCCGGTAGCCCTGCTTTTTTTAGTCACGGAGCCCTTTCGGGTTTTCATCCGTGCCCATTTTGCTTATGGACGTACCGCTTTTTTTTTATTCTTTTTATTTTTATATATTTTTTATGAGGTCGCGCCCTTTCGGGTTTTCACGAACACTCGCCGGTAGCGCTGCTGTTTTTACTCACGGAGCCCTTTCGGGTTTTCATCCGTGCCCTTTTTGCTTATGGACATACCGTTTTTTATTTTATTTTATTTTTATATGTTTTTTTTATATATATATCGTCAGCCTAAAAGATGCTACGGTAGTAGTTTAAAGACGTTTCGGTCTGCTATTAGTTTAAGGACATTTCGGTCCGACTTTGAGAAGGCTGGTTACTGCTGATAGAGTTTGAGCTTAGGAAGATAGCGAGCGGACATAGTCGTCGTCATCTATCGTTGACCAAGGCCGTGGCTCATTAAGTGCAGTATCTCTTTAGGAAGCGACCGTTTATTGGCCTGAAAGGCCTTTCACCGTGCATGTCCATGAGTAGATAGGCCCCACCCTGGTAGACCTTATCTACGATGTACGGGCCTTCGTAATTTGGCTCGAATTTTCCCCGCTTGGCGCGATTGGGGATAATAGGCCTTTTGACCACCAGCACAAGTTCGCCTTGGCGGAATGTCCTCGGTCGGGCTAATCTTTCATATGAGCGCGTCATCTTTGCTTTATAAGCTTCCAGATTTTGTTGCGCTATGAGCCGTGTTTCGTCAAGGGCGTCAAGCTCCTCGAGCCGAAGGTGAGCGTTTTCCTCGTCCGTCAGCTCGTAGTGGACTGCCACTCGTAGAGAGGGTAATTCTATCTCGAGAGGGAGTACTGCTTCTGTACCGAATACCAACGCATATGGCGTTGCGTTCGTGGCCGTCTTGAACGTAGTTCGATACGCCCAAAGAGCCTCTTGCAGTCTCTCGTGCCAGTCTTTCTTATTTCGGGACACCGTTTTCTTTATGATTTTCGTCAAGGTCTTGTTGAAGGCCTCGGCGAGACCGTTGGCTCACGGATTATAAACCGAGGAATACCTCCAGTCTATATATGATGTTGTGCAAAGCGGCTGATCTTGTGACTTCTGTAGGCTGGCCCATTATCGGAGATGATCCGTCGCGGAGTTCCAAATCGATATATGACATGCGTCTTGAAGAAATGGAGGATATTCTCCGTCTTAACTTCTCTTAACGGTACTGCTTCTGCCCATTTAGAGAAGTAGTCAGTCGTCGCCAGGATGAAACGATGTCACCTAGACGATGCTGGTTCGATAGGGCCGACTATGTCAGTTCCCTACATCTCGAACGGCCAGCTAGCCACCGTCGGATGTAGTGGATTTGGATGTTGGTGGATGAAGTCCCCATGAATTTGGTATGAATGGCACTGCTTCGCATATTCGAGGCAGTCCTGGATCATTGTGGGCCAATAGTAGCCCATCCGTTTCATCTTCAACTTCATCTTTGGGCCCACTTGGTGAGAACCGCAGAGTCCGTCGTAAACTTCCTGGATGACTCTTTTCGCTTCGTCAGGTCCTAAGCGTCTCAACCACAGAGAATCAAACGACCTCTTGTACAGAGTATCGTTGACGAAAGCAAAAGACAGAGCTCGTTTCGTGAGCTGATGTCTTGTGGACGCTTCTTCAGGCATTCGATGGGATTTAAAGTAGTCTATGAAGACTTCTCTTCAATCCTCTGTATTTTCCCAATCTTTTACTTGCAGGGTCGTCTGCTCGCTCGCTCCTTTTTCTTCGGATGATTCCGGATATATTTCTGTTGGGGCAAGCACCCGACGGCTTTGTACCACGATTCTAACGTCATCGAGGTTCTCGTCAGCCAGTTCTTTAGCAAGTTTGGCCAACGCGTCTGCTTTGCTCTTTTCCGCACGCTGTATGCTTTCCAAAGTATAGGAGGGAATTTGGGTCAACAGTTGTTGCACCTTTTCACCATATTTTACCAATTCCGGTTTGCACGTTAGGTAGTTGCCGTTTACTTGACTAACGACGAGTTGAGAATCTCCGTATATGAGGATGTTTTCAATTCCCATGTCGATGGCGATCTCGAGGCCTGCTATCAAGGCTTCATATTCGGCTTCGTTATTCGTCCTCGGCTCTGTTAAGGAGAAAGCGAAACGCATTATCCCTCCTTGTGGAGTCACGAAGATGAGGCCTACCCCCGATTTGATTATAGGGGTACTTTGTTTGTGCTTCTTCATGGAAGACGCTCCATCGAAAAAGAGCTCCCATCGGGTATCACCACCGTCGATTGTGTCGAACGCATGCTCGTCTGGTAGATCGCAGCTCAGAGGAGAATCGGCGGGTATCGGATGCTCAGCAAGGAAGTCGGCGATGGCCTGGCCTTTCACTGCCTTCAGAGGTTGATACGTTATCGAGAACTCCATCAAGAGCAGAGCCCATTTAGCGAGTCGACCTGTCAGTATGGCCTTCGACATTAAATACTTAAGAGGGTCCACCTTCGAAATGAGGCGGACCTCATGCGCCAACGCATAGTGCCTGAGCTTTGTTATCGCGAAGATCAACGCCAGGCAGTGTTTTTCAATGGGTGAGTAGTTGCTTTCTGCACCCAGCAGAACTCGACTTAAGTAGTAGAGTGCTCTTTCTTTCCCTTGATCGTTCTCTTATGCCCATAATGCACCTAAGGAACCTTCGAGGGCAGTTGTATAAAGAATGAGTGGCTTTCCCTTGACCGGAGCAGCCAACACCGGCGGGTTCTGCAGGTACTGTTTAATTTCGTCCAGCGCGCCTTGGCATTTTTTTATCCCAGACGAATGAAGTTCCCGTCTTCATCAGGTGACTGTAAGGGCGGCACTTGCCAGAGAAGTTGGCTATAAATCGCCGAATATATGCGAGCTTTCCTTGGAGAGACCGCAGCTGTTTGAGAGTCCTTGGCGGAGGCATTTCCATGATCGCCTTGATCTTGGACGGATCTATTTCGATACCCCGGTGTCGGACGATGAATCCTAAGAATTTGCTCGAGGAAACTCTGAATGCACACTTAAGAGGGTTCATCTTCAAGCTGTATTGTCGAAGGCGTTGAAATACAGTCTTTAGATGCCCGAGATGTTCTTCGTATGATTTGCTCTTAACCACGAGGTCATCGATATAGCACTCGACGATTTCATGTATAAGGTCATCGAAGATCTTCGTCATGGCCCTTTGGTAAGTGGCACCGGCGTTCTTTAATCCGAAGGGCATCACTTTATAACAGAATATTCCCAAAGGGGTCCTGAAGGCTGTGTGCTTCTGGTCTTCGGGATGCATTTTTATCTGATTATAACCTGACGAGCCGTCCATGAAGGAGAAAACCTTATGAGTGGACGTGTTGTCTATCATCAGTTCGGTGACTGGCACTGGGAAATCGTCTTTCGGGCAGGCTTTATTGAGATCCTGGAAGTCTACGCATATGCGCACTGTCCCATTTTTCTTCATCACTGGGACAATGTTGGCGATCCATTCCGGATATTGAACCTCCTGTATAAAGCCAGAGTCGATTAGCTATTTGACCTCGGCGTTGATGCTCATCTCAAGCTCGAGCCGCATTCTCCTCGGCGCCTGTTTGACTGGCTTGACGTCCGGGGATATCGCCAATTTATGCACGGCAATTTCAGGATCTAGTCCCGGCATTTCGGAATAGTTCCATGCGAAGCAATCTCTGTGCTGCATAAGCAGGTCCTTTAATAAAGCCGCCCTCTCTTCAGATAGCAGCTCGCTGATGAATGTCGGTCATGGGTCATTCGTTGTTCCCAACTCAATTTTCTTAAGGTTATCTGCAGTGGTATGAATTCCATCTTCCATCTCTTTTGGCGCTGGTGGAAATTCTGAGATTACCTCGTCGTTGCTGTTTTCGAAGCACCAGGGAAGTTCGTCCATGTCCTCGGGCTCTTCTTTTAATATTGTTATCATGTGACAAGTGCGAATCCGCTTCCAATCCTAATGTGGAGTTAGTTCCGTTCTTGTAGCTTTGGGTTCGTGCTTCTGTGGCGGCGCTACCCTCCAGTTGTCAGACAGAGCGAATTTGCCGAGCTGATACTGATCTTCGACCCAATTCTTGAAGGTGAAGCAGTCTTCGAGAGGGTGCCCTATTACTCGATGGTAAGAGCAATAATTTGGGTCAGAGACTTCACCTGCTCGTTCGGGGTTTTTGGACTCCGGCAGAGTAAGCATTTGATGTTTTAGAGCAAGATCGAGTATCTTCTTCATCTTGTCCCGAGGAAACGAGTATGCTCGATCCATTTTCTTCATGAGGGATAGATCAATAACGCTCGACTCCCGCTCGCGTGGCTTCTTAGCCCTGCTTTGTTGTTATTGAGCGCCTTTTTGGCCTTTCGAATTATTTCTGCTTTTGCGCCGAGCCTTCTTTATAACAGGTTGACAAGGAGCGGCATTTTTATCTTTCATGGCCTGTTGAAGGAGGCGTTGCGTTCTGGCTTTCTCGTAGATGACCATTTCACGGTTATGGTCGTCCCGGACTTTTTGACCCGCTTCCCTTATGAGCTTGTCCATTTGTCTTCGAACGACGGACTGGGCTCTTTTGCATTTGGAACTTTCACTGTCTCGGGATTAGTGCCCCCCCGTTGCGCATCTGCTTCTTCATCGAAGTCATACATGATGTAGCAGCTGTTTAGTAGCTCTCGTTTCTTTGATCGGATATATCCAAGTCCTTTTGTCTCCATTTTCCCATTAGGCAGTTTGCGTTGAGTCGTGGGAACGTTCTAGACTTTGTCATAGAACTTGGCTTTTCGAACGGTCTGCTTGAAGGATATCCCCTGGCGTTTCAGCAGCTTTTTCAAACCCTCCGTATAATATCTGGGGAGACGGATGCGCTGAAGCCTATCAAGCGTAGGGTCCGCGCCATGCCAGATTTCTTTCTCCACTCTGGTTTCTTCAGAGCGGTAGAATAGAATTACTTTTTCGCTTTCTCGCCTGGGAGGGATATAAAACGTTTGCAGCTCCTCTGCACTGTAGATATCAAGTGCATCCAGCTCTTTATGGTGTTTAAGCGGCACTATGGCGACTTATAGACTTTGCCCTTCGTCAGCGGACGTTCGTATCGAAGGTCGAGCAGAGAATACAGCATGGATCTCATCTTCCGAGTCGCTACCAAAGATC
Organism: Agapanthus africanus; assembly: GCA_030015575.1. Taxonomy (NCBI): domain Eukaryota; kingdom Viridiplantae; phylum Streptophyta; class Magnoliopsida; order Asparagales; family Amaryllidaceae; genus Agapanthus; species Agapanthus africanus. Next base: position 391,226,388 of record CM057337.1, on the reverse strand, counting down.
AACGTAGGAGCGGATGGTCCTGGCTTGTTGTGTTGGGGCGGACCCGAACACACTATCTCCTCTTCCTCCTCGGTATCACTGCCGAAGACAGGGATGGTAGCGTTAGCTTTATTCTCCGGCTTGCAACACTTCTCCGTATCTTCGAAACCCGGTAAGAAGTATTTGGCATCTTCGTATTTGCGGACCTCGTTCACAGAGAACGGTTTCAGTTCTCCCGTCACGGTATACTCGAAACCATCCTTAAAATACTTCATACACTGATGTTGTGTAGAAGGGATGATGTTGTACTCTTGTAACCATGGTCGGCCGAGCAAAGCGTTGTAGCATGTCTTGGCGTCTATGACGTGGAACTTAATGTCCGTGACGAGCAGCCCGAAGCGTAGCGTCAGTATCACAGACCCAAGAGTTCTTGATGACTGGGAGTCGAACCCGGAGATGGTGATCTTATCCCGAGAAAGGTGCTGGACGCTCATGCAGATTTCTTTTAAGACCCGTACATTGAGTAGGTTAACGGAAGACCCGTTATCGATCAGGATTTTGCCTATCTTTACATCATGGTAGTATCCCAAGACATAGAGGGGACGATTGTGCTCGCACGTCCCAAGGAGAAGGTCCTCGTCGCCGAAAGTGACATCGGCCGTGTGCACTTCCTCCAATTCATCCTTCATCTTTTCCTCGGCCAGGCATGCTTGGAATTGTTCCGGATCTTGGAGTGCCTTAATTAACGAATCTCTCGCCTCTTTTGATAGCAAAAGGGCGTCAAGAATGCTGAGCTGTGAGGGCAGCTTCCTCAGATGTGCTAAGACGTTGTAATCCGCCTTATTCTTCTTTGGCGGGTCCTTGGCGGCTAGCTCTTCCACCGCTTGGTCATTTAAGATGATATCTTCAGAGACCTTTTCTTTCCTTTTATCTTTTCTGTTTAAGGGTCCGAGGTTCTTTTCAGGTAGCGTCCGATTCCGCAGCCGGATATTCTCGTAGACCTTCGGTTCTTCTTCTTTTCCTGAAGCGGACTCTTTAAAGAGAGGGGCAAGTTCTAGCTCTTCATCAGAATCACTCCCGAATGTAGGCACTTGTGATCCACCGGTGTTAACCATGCAATAATGCTAGCAGTTCTTTTAAGCCCTTCGGTCGTATTTCTTTGCACCCGACGAATTTTGCGTTTCTCTCGCTTAAAGTGTTGTCGATGAGCAACATATCCTTGCCACCATCTATCGAAAGCTTTGCACTTTTCAGTAGGATGCGCAGTCTTCCGATGATACAAGCAATAGGAGGGGTGCATTTCCATTTCACCAGTAATTTTTCCTTCGGAGGATGGTAGCTTCATGCCTATTGATATGGCCTTAGCAAACCTTTTCCTCATCTTGAATTTGCTTTTGTCGGTAGTGGAGGTGTTTTGCTCCAGCGGGATCGTCTCAGCTCTTTCATCAAGTCGCTGGCGCTTGGCCCTTTCAAATATAGCCGTCTCGCGTTCTTGATCAGCTTTACTTTTCAATCGAGCTTCGTTGTGGAATGCGTCAATTACCTCATCTGATGGCCCCAGAATTTTTGATTCAGGGTTTGCCCCCAGCTTTTTAGTGCAAGGAGTCTCCTCATCATCCATGAACGAATGGGAAATCACATGACAGCTTGCCATGCATTCTTCAGATTCATTAGATGAACTTTCTCCCTCATCTTCCTCTTGAAAGACATGATCGAGGAACTCCTGGAATGTATTGGGAGTCCGTGCCTTCTGGTTATATTCCTCCAGCGCGTCAATTTGTTTTTGCAAGTCCGTGCGCTTGTCGCCAGGCTTCACGGGCTTCTTTGATTTCTTTTTCTTCTTCTTCGAGGATTTTGACGGCTGGTTGCGAGTGCTTGAGCCACCACCATCGGTCTTTAGAGTTGGACGTGGCTTCAACATCCCCTCAATGACCTGCAGTTCCAACGGGTTCTTCCACCTAATCACTGGACATGTCTGAAGGTCGTTCAGCATCCTCTTTGTCTTGGCTGATAATACAACCTCCCAAGGAGTTTCTTCAATGACGGAGCATGTTGCCCCCGGCGTTTTCGTCCCCTTAGAGGTGTGGGGCTGCGGGGGATTCACCTTTCATTTTTCAGATAACACGAATTTACCCTGTCGGTACTGGTTTTCAAGCCAATTTTTGAAAACGTAACAATCCTCGATCGGATGACCCAGTACTCTATGATAAGGACAGTAGTTGGGCTCGTTGACATCACTGGGTTGCAACGGACGTTTTGGATCCAGCAGATTTATGAGTCGGTTGCGCAACGCCAGCTCGAATAACCTTCTCGTTTTATCGCGGGGAAAAGAGTAAGAACGCCCTAGCCTTTCCTCAAGGGCTACGTACGGGCGCACGTTATTTTGACGAACAACCGGCTTCGATTCGCTCTGTTGTTGTTGAGCATTAGCGACGATGATCGCTTTTCCTTTCCCTTTGTCATTTCGGAAGTCCGGCTTTGGAAGAGGAGGTTTATGGCCCATCTGATCCATCTGTGCTAGCTTGTCAATCAAGGCCTGGAAGGTAGTCGGCTTGGAAAACATCATAAACTGCGAGATGGTTGCTTGTGGATCGAGTGTTCCCACAAACATACCCACTGCGGGAGCTTCTTCAATGCGCTGCTCGCACTTCGACCATAAGTTCTGCCATCGTATAGCGTACTGAACCCACGTCTCGCCTGGTTTTACCCTGGCGTTAATCAGTGCCGTCATTGGGGTGCGTTCACTGGCGCTTGCAAAACGCTGAGTAAACAACAACTCCATTTCCACGAAGGTTTTGATAGAGTCTTTCGGGAGCTCAGAGTACCACTCGAACGCCGTATCCGATAAACTTCCAACAAACTGGCGAAGTAAAAGCTTGTCATCACCACCGGTTTTGCCGCAGAGTGCCCTGAACTGGGCAACGTGCTGGTGAGGATTGCCTATCCCCTTGTAGACATGGAACTTAGGAATTGTGTAACCGGGTGGGTACTTGATTTGGTCGTACCAACTTAGATATGGCCGCCCCGTTTTTACGACCTGGCCAGCTGCTTCGGTCGCATGATGAACCCGTATTTGTTGGGCGATGTACTCGTCCAAATCAGCTTTGGAGATTGCATCCTCTTTAGCCGTTGACAGAGCTGGTGGAGGATTTAATGTCTCTCCCCTATCATCTCCAAGGACGATTGGGGGATCTTCAGCAGGTGGATCTTGTTGAATCATCATACCCACCATATCCTAGAACAGGAGGGCCATTTTCTTTATGTTGGCTGCTTGTTCCGCAGCTTCTTTATCTTTCTTCTCTAGTACGCGACGAAGGAACTCAGCGTCAGTTTATTGTTCTTGACGCTCGTCCGAGGACGTTTCAGGGGTTTCTTTTGGCCCTGTAAGTGCGGCCATAGCGTTCATCATCTCTTGGAGCTTCTGCTGCTGCTCCTGAGCCTTGGTCACTGACCTCGTGTGCGGTCTATGACCTGTTGATATGCGGTTGTCCCCTTTACCAGACACTACATAGAAGGTATGAACTACAATACCCCCAGACTTAGGGCGTTTGGGTTCACCTCCTTTGGTATATACTGCAGGTGTAGGGACTTTCTTTGGCCTCCTTCTCTTATGCACCGTTGAAGTTAAAGGGGCCGTTGCAGTGGGCACCCTAGCAGTCGTCGCCTTTTGTTGCTTGACCAGGGGATTTTGTTCCTGCCGACCTTTCGACTTCTTGTACTGGCGAGATAAGTTAGGATCAATGACAGATTCTCGGACTCGTCGCCATGTCTTGTAGATCCTGGAGGACAGCGATTGAGGAGGCTGCTCCGGCTTTTCTGTTTCCACGGCAGTCTCTACCGTTGGAGGAGATCTCTTGAGCACTACAGTTGGCGAGTTCCTGCGTACCCTATTCAGTAGCTTAAAGCTGTTCCCAGTTGGAACAGCAGCATTAACTTCCACCGTTGGTGCTGGTGGAGTTATCCCGGAAGGGGAGTTGCCCCCAGTCTTCCTTATTCGTCGCCAGTGGCGTCGTCGGGCGCGACGAGTCATCGGTATTGGTTCAGAGACAGAAACAGCCTCTTCTTGCCCCCTGTTCAGGTATGGGGCTGTTGCCGGCGTCAGCCTATTGAAAACTGATGTCTTTTGATCAGCAGGAGCCGGAGTAGGAGTTGGGACGGTCAATCTTGTAAAGACCGATTTCTTAGCTGGAGAAGCCGCCTTGACGACTTCAGGAGCAGGTTTGGCTATTCTTTTTAGAATAATCTTTTCTGGGACTGCAAGCTTCATTGTGGGCCCGCAGGAGTTTTAGCCCAATCTGGAGAAGACCGAGGCACTGGTATTGGGCGACCTGTTGAGAGGGGCCGCAGTAATTGAAAGCCGATCGAAGACCGACTTCTTAGGAACTTCTTGTACGGGCACGGGGGTGCTAAAGCTTGTTGGCGGAAGCATGGTTCCGAAGAACAACCCCGTAGTGGCTTGAGTAATCTGCTCCATGGGCATAGTGAACAGAGAGGCCGCTTGGGGCCTATAGGTTATGCCCCAAGTTGAGGCCAGACGCGAATTGCAGCTGCAGTTAGAGCACTTCGAACAGGTAGAGGCCATCGATGCTTGATTCCTTTTCTGCGCCAAGCAAGAGACCAAATCTTAGTAAGCTTGAAATCCAAAGGCAACCGTTAACAAACTGCGATTGGTTCGCGAAGACGACACGCGAAGTGTGGAGTGGAAAGAGGAAAGGGTCCCACCGGGCGTGCCAGAATCTGTTCCCCTCCGAATGGCGGCGCACAAGACTGCGATGTCCTGACGCTGAGATTCGGGGCAGATGCTATTTGGTTTTATCCGTCCCCCTCTCCGAAGATGCCAAGTTGATTTATGGCACCGTGTATCGGAGGTTTAGACGGAGGCGGCCGATATAGCAGACTTCATCAGATTCCCCCTCGCTTGAGGGGTTTTTGATTGTGGGGACGCTCTTCCCTGCAGGTGCAAGCCCCTGCAGTTAATTACGCTACCGCATCGCGGTAGCAACTTTCTCCTTCTCCAGAATTTCACTTCGTGTCGTGTTTGTTTGTTTTGTTTATGGTTGCCCGTGGATTGTATACGGAGACTGAGTAATGTCGTCGCCCGTAGGGAGTGAATTAGTCCAAATCCGTATTTACTTAGATTTGGGTTTGGTGTTTTTAGTTTAAGGATATGTTAGCCGTATTGAGGCTAAGATCAACTTAAACGGGATCATTTAGATCCGGCAAAAGAGCATTTGAGGGCTCTATTGTTCCAGTTTAGGGACGTACTGGTCCATAGGTAGTTTAAGGACGTTGCGGTCCATGTTCCAGTTTAGGAACGTGGTGGTTCATGTTCCAGTTTAGGGACGTGGGGGTCCATATTCCAGTTTAGGGACGTGGTGTTCCGTATTCCAGTTTAGGGACGTGGTGGTCCGGTATTAGTTTAAGGACGTTTCGGTCCAATATTAGTTTAAGGACGTTTCGGTCCATCGCCAGTTTAAGGACGTAGTGGTCCATTATTAGTTTAAGGACGTTTCGGTCCAATGTTAGTTTAAGGACGTTTCGGTCCAACATTAGTTTAAGGACGTTTCGTTCCATCGCCAGTTTAAGGATGTAGTGGTCCATCATTAGTTTAAGGACGTTTCGGTCCAATGTTAGTTTAAGGACGTTTCGGTCCAATATTAGTTTAAGGACGTTTCGGTCCATCGCCAGTTTAAGGACGTAGTGGTCCATCATTAGTTTAAGGACGTTTCGGTCCAATGTTAGTTTAAGGACGTTTCGGTCCAACATTAGTTTAAGGACGTTTCGGTCCATCGCCAGTTTAAGGACGTAGTGGTCCATCATTAGTTTAAGGACGTTTCGGTCCAATGTTAGTTTAAGGACGTTTTGGTCCAACATTAGTTTAAGGACGTTTCGGTCCATCGCCAGTTTAAGGACGTAGTGGTCCATCATTAGTTTAAGGACGTTTCGGTCCACAAGTTTAAGGACCCCGTGGTCCAAATTGATGTGTGGTTGTCGGGACCCGTCACCTCTCTGACGTCGTTGAAGGATTACAACGATGGGTGTCAGAGGAGCTCAGAGATGTACCCTCGAACCGGAGGTAAATTGATTTGAGAGAGCATTTGTGCTCAGTTCAATTTAATTTAAGGACTTACGGACAGAATTGGGCTATGTCCAGTTGAAAATGTTCAACATTTTTATTTGTTTTTGGCCTAATAGGCTTGCGCTAGGGCCTTGCCCCTTCACTGCATTATTTTCCTTTGTTTTGGATGGGCTCTGCCCTTTATAAATGATGTAGAGCATCTATTTTGTTTGGGCTCTGCCCTTTTTAAAATGCATAGCATTTTTTATTAGGCCTGTTAGGCCTTTTAATTGGGCTCTGTCCCTTTTCTTTAATAATGCAGAGCATTAAGTACTCTGACAGTGCCCCACGTGGCTTGTCAGGCGCTTTGCGCCAAGTAATGAGCGCAAACTCATATGGTGGTGACACGTGTCATGCTCTGGTGAGCACAAGCGCAACAGCGCAGTGCGCTGTGTCAGTGCGCTGCGTTGCTGTGCTACTGACACGTGGCGCTTCCTGGTGGATTGCGCCAATACAGGAGCGCAACAGCACAGTTCTTGCAAGTGCAGAGCACTGCTTTATCTTTTGATCGATTTTAAATCAAAGAAAACAAGTTTTTCTTGTTTTCAAGGAACCAATGGTTCATAAGCAAGTGCAAAGCACTATCATTAGTTAGTTATCTTTCTTATTGAAGATCATTGATCTTGTTTTTAGATCAATGTTCTGTTTTTAAGAGAATTTTCTCTTTTTCTGAAGGTTTTTACCTTTTTTGCTAGTCAGGAATTCTTCAGAGTTCCCTTTTTTTTCTCCCAGAAAATATTGATGCCTTTGAATTGAGGCCTAGGGTCCTTTTTATAGTGCCCATTAATTAGTTAAATTTGTTAAAGAGATCTCTCTCTGAGTGATTTGGGGAATTTTCCCCACCGTTGGATCTTTGATCAAAGGGCTACTGTTTTACAGAAGAAAATCTTCTTGTTTTAACAAGAACAGAAAAGATTTCTTTAGAATTTTAATTCTGTTTGGCGCAAATGCCCCAGCGCGTGACACGTGTCGCGCAGCGCGGCGCTTGCGCAGCTGTGCGTGCGCAACTGCGCAGACACGTGTCGTACAACGCAGCTGTGCTTGCGCAGCTGTGCAGACACGTGCCGCGCAGCGCTGCGCTTGCGCAGCTGTGCTTGCGCAACTGCGCAGACACGTGCCGCGCAGCGCTTGCGCAGGACGTGTCTGCGCAACTAGCGTTGCTTTCCTTACTTTTATTTTTAAAGAGCCTTGCTCTAATTGGACGCTGCATGTGTCTGCCTCGGGCGCTGTGCTGACGCCCTGCCTCGGGCGCTGTGCTGACGCCCCAACTTCTGACACGTGGCGCTTTGCGCGCAGCGCAGAGGATCTGAAGTGTTGCTTCACTTATTAAAACTTAGATTTTCAAGGTAGAGCTTTGCTCTGATTGGGGGAATCGGAAGCGTTGCTTCACCTGAGATATCTTTTCATCTCCTTTTCTCAAGTCAAACTTGTATTTCCAAAATTTTGATTTCCCGGGTCTTGGAAATAATTCCACTGGGCACAGAATTTTCTGTGCTTGGGTCTATATATATAACTCAAGGCCGAGCCTTTTCTTCTCTCATCTTCAGAGAACTTCTTCGATCATGACTTGTAACCGCCCTCATGCCCGCCGACAACCATGGGAAGTGCCGATTCGGGATATCGTTCCCCGTTTTGTTGCTCGCCTGCTCGCCTGGTGGACCCTTCTCTCACGGACGAGCAATGTGATGCTGCAATGCACGAGCTTTTGACTCGTGTGGGGTCTCCTCTCCCTCCGCATTCCATTTGGCTTCGGATGATCCTTGCCTCGGTGCTCGCCGACATTCCCCCTCCTCCAGCAGAGATGTCCTCGGCAATACTGGATGCCGCCGAGGATAAGATCGAGTGCTTTCTCGAAGCGCACTTGATCACAAAAGCCCTGAGGGACTACTCTTTCCACTTGCTGAGCCAGATACAGGCTCGCCAGGTTGTCATCGCTACCTTTTCCGCTGAATGTGGTGACGATCGTTGGATGTCTACCTCTCGGGAGGATCGCCGCTTCGACGTGGTGGAGAAGACAGAAAGGGAGCTGGGGAATCTTCTTCTTCTTTTTGCGAACCCTTGTCTTTCCGATCCCGTATTTGGTGATCTTTTTTAAATGTAATAACAATAATATTGAACAAGTATTTTTCTTTTTAATCAAGTATTTCATTACCCGTTAAGGGTTCTTTTATTTTAGTTCTCTGTTGTGCTTGTGCATCGTATGATTTTAATTTGTTATTATTAAGTGCATGTAATTTTGCAAGGATAAATTGCCTTTGATATTTAGCCTCTTTTGTGAAGCGGTGCTTTACTTTTCAATCTTAGAAACAGAGTTTCATTCTAATTGGGGGAAACAATCTTGAAAACATAAGCCTGTATATATATGAGGATATCAACCACATGTGTCCATCAACGACACATCAAAATCATGGAATCTGAGTGTCCAACACCGACATTCGAAACATCACGAAATCCCGTGTCCAGCATCGACTCATAAATCATCATATCTCAGGTGCCGCATACTCAGATCGGCCCTCATATCAATCTCATCTCAGGAACCGCATCCTCATATCGGTCCTCATATCCATCTCGTATCATAACTCCAAAATGGTATCCTCCGGATATCCGCCGAGTTCTATACAATCACCGGTAGGTAGTGCTCCCCTACCAGGCTTACCACCTAACAATACGAGTCTTCTTGCCCGGGGGTACCTCACCGGGTCCACCATATACCCGCAGACGATGCCTACCGCTCCTCGAATCGAGTATACTCACGGCTCAGAACCGAGAAGACTCATGGTGGACAACTCGAAATATCATATCAAGAGAAACCACATTTTTTTTAAAATAAGACAAAATTTCCTTTGAAATTAAACTGCGGTTCTCAAATCCAGAGATCTCAAAAAAATAGCATCTCCATGCATATAACCATAAAGTACGATGTATGCAACATAGAGTAGTAATTTGAGCATATCGAGTATATCATGCAAGCATGTCAAGAGATAATACTGAACAATGAATGTAGTTTTACGGTTAAGAGTAATTTCATGATAGGGCAGTTCTACCGTGTAAGTAGCATGGAAATTTCCGATGATGAATGTGTGTGAGCCAGCAAATATGTATTAGTGTAACATGCGTATCAATGGTAATCGTGCAGGTGTGCTAGACATGATATTATATAATATTAAATAATGGAAACATGATAGGTATCAAACGAAGAGTAATCCAACAAAATATGAACTATAATAAGGTAGCCTCTTTATGTCAACGATCCCGCCTCATAGTATCAGGTGTCGCAATATCCTCGATCATCATTCTCAATTCATGAGCGCGGATCAAACATTCGGTAAACGCATCGCGTACGGTAATCCATCGTACGGTGTCACAAACAGGGTAGGGAATCTATCGTCCTATTCACCAGCAAAGGTACGGATCTATAATCTCCTACGGCATACCTTATCAATCACATAACACATCTATATCACTCTTATATCATGTCATCTTTCATATACGTCATATCTTTTTAATCTCAATTCATATCGATCTCGATCTCATATCCTATCAGTATCAACTCATACTTGTCCTCTTTCAATTCATACTTATCATGATTCACTTCTCATTTCATATTCTCAAATATTAATCCGAGTCATCTATATCTATCATCTCAATATCCCACATCATGTTATCTTATATACCTATATCATATTCTCAAGCCAATATATATTCATTAGGGTCAACTTTTATCATATTATCTCTTTTTAAATCCTATAATCATGTTATCTTAAGTTCGTAGCATATCCTTTATAAAAATTATAGGTTATAAAATGATCTTCCATATCAATGGTAGCGGGGGTGCTATACGCCATCCACCCGACTTCCCCCGTAGATATAAATCTACTCACCTGCTAAACTCCTCGCTTAGCCGAAGTCGATGTGCTTCGTCGTCTCGGAAGTCTACGCGAAGGTACCTACAATCAATACCTAATCGCAATGCAATTCTATTAAAACCAATATTCGAAAACTGATACGGCACACGAATCGCTTATAGGTTAGAACCTATAGCCTACGTATGTAAAATCAACCAAATAACTCTCGTCCGTTGACGTACAAACATCCAACGACGGAATCCAAAATCTAGTACCAAAACCAAGTTTCACAAATCGCATTACACGAAATCAGCAACTAAGGAAATCTATCCCAGATTCTGACTCAGGTAAAATTAGCCAATTTTGCACATAAGGTTGGTCTAGATATAGGATAAAGGAACCACAGACCAAAACTCCACACTTTTCACCCTAATGTGGTCGCAATTTGCGGCCACAATGATTTAATCTGCGACCATGTATAGGGCATATGGGCTCGGATTTCAAGGGGTGCTTCTATGTTGCCTACTCATCTCTCTGTGGTCGCTAAATAATTTTTAGGGTCTCCAGATTATAGCAGATCTCAGTATCCCATCACAATTATCACAAAATACGATATCAGGGAAATTCTAACTCCGTGTTTTGGGTTTTAGTCTCAGGTCTTGGTCCAAAAATCATCACTCAAGTCTTGTAAACACTCACTACACCTCAATTTACCACTTAACAGCAACTTGTAAATTTCTAAGATCACATAACTCACTAAATCGATTTCTAAACTAAACTAGGATATACTAAACACAAATACTTAACTAAAAGTGTAGGTTTATACCTCATTAACAACTGAAGAAAATTCTTGAGTTGCCCAAACACTTCAAAATCCACACTTGATTGGTTCAAAGGGTTTAGAATTGGCTTGTGCATCTTTATTGTGAAGGTGGCATGATGTTTTGAAAAGGATTTGGAGATGAGGCATGGAGGTAGAGAGGGATGAAGGAGGCATGAAGAAAGAAATGAAGAAAATAATGGGAATGAAGGAATGAAGCAGCCAAGTCTCACTCTCTCTCTTATGCTAACTCTCTCACTCTAAAATATCTCCTACACTCACTCTCTCAAATATCTTCTTTTGTTTTCTTTCTCTTTTTTGTCTTTCCCTCATTACTTCTCTTTTCTTTTCTCACAATTCACAACCATAAATGAATAACATGCACATGACATGGTGGACTGGCTATGTAAAAATGTAAAAATACGAATTTGACTTAATCGTGATTAGTAGTGAAATAATCAATTTTAATTTAAACTTGCATATAATTAATTATAAAAATTCCAAAATCCGATAAATATCATTAAAATAAATAAATCATTTTAATCTCCGATTATTTCCCAAATATTGGTATATACTTATACCATTTTACGGAAAGCCCTTATTCGCAAATCGAATAGTTTTCACGAAATATATCATTTTAATATTAAATTTCCAAAAATAATATTTTATTTTTCTGAAATATTACAGTCTTCCCCTCTTAAATAAATTCGGTCCCCGAATTTAAATTTAAATCCCCAACTATGAGAACATTTCAATAATCAGCTCAAACCAACGGGGCTCCAAAATCACGGAAGATACAGAATTACCACAGCGCATCGTGTGCGCTTGAAAACGAGTATGAAACTCTAAATTAAACTCCGTCAATCATCACGCAATCACTGGAGTTATAATAGAGATGCGAAATCTCGAAATCCACTGCTGAAATCAAAATATACTATAGTCAAATCATAATACGTATATAGCACGCATCTTTGTAAAACCATTTTAAAAGCTGAATAACCCATACCAAATCTTTTCCAAATCGCCGTGCTATGCGTAACTTACGGCACATGTGGCGGACGGTCATGTGTAAAGCAGTAAATATAAACTTATATATGTTTTTCCCGAATTATACGTCCCGCCTTTTTGAAATATCCTAGAAAGGTTATCTTTGTAAAATTTCGTGTCACTCACGGACACGTAAGAAATAGCGAGATTATATCTCCTTTTTGAAAAGCTCTTGGTAACTTTTTATGCATGCAAAAGTACTCAGGCACTGTCCTCAGACCAGTCCTACTTGGCTACTATACAAAATAGTATCCATCATCAAAACGCGATACTCATAAATAAAATCAGCGCCAAAAGGCGTATCCAACATCACGTGCGTCGGGTGCGCACGGAAATCAAATCCAATACAAGTGCCATTATATGCACAAAAGAAAAACTAAGTGCAACGGTTGTGCATGAAAGTATCTGTCCAGTGCAACGGATGTGCACGATAACAATATCAAGTGCATCTATATTGCACAAAAATCTCAACCCAGTGCAACTAACATGCACGAATGAAAATCCCAATCAAATGCTTCCGGTGTGCACAAAATCTCATATCATGCGACCAACATGCACGAAAATCTAATCAAGTGCGTCAGGTCCGCACAAAACATCTAGTGCAGTAGCGTGCACGATAACAAACGCCAAGTGCAGACGCTCATGAAAACATTAATCTGGTGTAACAAATGCACGAAATACAAATCTGGTGCAACCAATGCACGAAATACAAAACTGTTGGATATGTATGCCCTAGATGCCATTATTATATAGTACTAGTTTGTATATTACATTTTGGAAGCTTGGGATTTATACATGGATTGACGACAGTCTTGCTCGATATTGTAGTATGCTACTTGGTTTGTATCTATCTTAATATATGTATATGTTTCTTTTAACATATCGTTAATACATATTGATGGAGCCCTTAGGATCTTTGCTTGACTACCGACGTTGTGATGGCGATCACAATAGTGGGGGCTGGGTAGTCTATAAGCACATCCTTATACAGGTCTCTAGTCGTAGGATTATCGAGACAGGGTATCGATACTCCACAGTAGACTGATGCATACGCTTCTCATCCCAGCATGGAAGATGGTCTGTCCCACAGCCATCAGTACGTCGTACTGGAGATAGTATGCAGGTGCTTGTTAGGTTACGAGTGCACTGGACAGGACTCGACGGGAACTGTTTGTTGGTATTATACCTATCGTCAGTTAGCAGTTCCCAGGTGACATGAGTACAGCTTAGTCCGTTGACTTGACACTGCTACTTTGCCTCAAGTGTGTTCCCACTGTTCTTTGATTGCCATCCTACCACGGCTCTGTTGAGTCGTGCAAACAGGTAGTAGTTGGGTGCAGTCCCGAAGCACTTGGAGGCAGTGGCGGTTAGACAGGATTCGTCTCTCCCGGTATTGGGGGTTGATATCGCGCTGTGTCTAGGAGAGCCATTACACAAAGTCCCTGTCCAATGCAAGTGAGATTTACTGGTAGGTGTTCCAGTAGTTTCTCAGGGTGCTCTGGGCTACACTCCGACACGACTTATACCGCTAGTAGGGGTCTGACATTTACCATCCCCTAGGCCCGATATGCGATACTCTTAGACAAACAGACCGGAATGAACGGAGATTGTCACAGATAGGCTCAGTAGGAGTTCGGATGGGTTTTACTCATCGGCCTTCTTATCGACAAATACCTGGGTAGCCGTAACGCACAGCTAGTGCCGCTGACGTTCTTGTGGTTAAACCCACTGCCAGAGTACTATCGAGTCTTTAGAGTCCCACACAGAGGGTTGTTCACCTTTGAGTGAAACGATGTAGTAGTCGTATGGTTTTACGACAGGGTTCGTTCACATACGCGTACTTGTGCGTGTTTGGTGTTCGGGCAGTTGATACTAGTGGGCTTTGGTTTAAGCCAGATCCTAGTATTTGATTTTGGATTGGTTCAGTCTCATTGTATTCGTGTACTTCGGAACACGGATGCAGGTATATGTAAACAGTTGACAGAGACAAAGAAGGAGACAACTCATTAGGGTTTTGACCATTGACTTTATTAAAACCATAATGATATGAAAGGAATTGATTACTAATTTTAATTAGAGATAATTGTGTCATGGTTATTTAGTTTGACCATTTGACTTGTTGACCATTGTTGACTTAGATATTTTTGTTAAGCGAAAGATATTTTGCTTAGCATTAATGGGGACATGATAATGGTCAAATCAAATGAACCATCATAATTTTGCTAATTAAAATTATTATTCTTTTATCCTAATATGAGAGCTATCTCTTCATTATTCACATAGATATTCTCTCTCATAGCTCTCTCTCCTTCATCCTCTCTCTCAAGCCCTCATCTCTCATGTGTTGAGAACCAAGGGCCATTGAGACCAAACCACTAAAATCCCTCTCTACTCACTCTAGAGTTCTTAGTCTAGCACACCAAGCACCCTAGTTACTTCATTGTTGAGGTTGTAGCTCAAGATAGAGGCCTTCGGGTGGATCTTTTTTGACGTGGAGAAGCCGGTGAGGAGGAGCCATCTATAACCACTCCAAGGAGCTCACAACAAGGAGAAGCACCACAAGAAGAGAAGGAGTTCAACTTTGAGGTTTAACTTCTTATCATTGTAGATAGAACCTTATTTTGCTAGTTAGGTTTATGGTAAAGATCCGGTTTAGGGATTATTCTAGCGCCAAGTTTTATATCGTAGTAAAAATTTTGTTCCGCATTGGCCATGAAAGTTGGTCGGGGTGCTAGTGTAACCCTTCATGGTATTGGAGCCTACCCCTAAACCCTACAAGCTAGTTTGCACAAGGTTAAAATCTTGATTGACAAATTTTTCCGAATTACGAATTTAGGTTCATGAATTTGCTGTCGATTTTAAAAGTTGTTCTAAAATTTTTCTTGGTATCTTAGAATTATGTTCCGGAAAAACTATAGCTAAAGAAAAGAATCGGGGGCCTAACTCCAAAATTCCACCACGGAAAGTGAGCAAAATGTCGCATTTTGCGGCTCTTCTGCTGCTCTTTTTGGGCTACAGTACCCCAAATATTTTTTGGGGCTCTATTTCATGAAAAGATGATATTTGTGATATATAGTTTTGGCCCATGTTTATTTGAGTGCTGGATTTTCATTTGGGGCTTATTTGGAAAAGTTTAGTCGATCGAAATTTTAAATGTGTATTTTACAGTACATTCACTTTTATCTGCGACCGGGAATGTCACTCGATCGGTAAAACTCGTCTGATTGCTATATGTTCTTTTAGACGGGTTTTGCAAACGTGACGTTCATGTTGATTTTTTGTGCTTGTGCAGTGATTGTGGTTGGATAGTCGTGATAGCATGTGGTGCAATGTTAGTAGTACAGTTTATATTCATTAGTACATTTGTTATTGCTGTGCGAGCGCCTTACTTGTGGACTGCCGTCTTTGTCAGGTTGTATATTATTTTAGGGCATGACCGGGTTGAGGTCGATGTCACTGTATGTACATATTATTTTCTTTTTCTGTACTAAGATTACCCCACGGTGGAGTGCACGGATAGCCGGGTTCTAGAAGGCAACAAGCCCGCATCTCATGGCGTTGAGACGGGGGGGCTTCATTCTAGAATTGGCGGGCTATTCGCCGCACTCGTAGGGTGTACAGGTTTTCATTGCACAGGATATCCACATGACCGGGAACATCGGGTTTTATTTGCGGCTCAAATGAAACCTGGGGCTCCAAGATTATCAACCATTCTGTATTGTTTGCTGAGTTTCTGTGATGTTGATTATAATCATGACTTGGACGAATGTTGTATATACTTATATATACTAGTAGATGTTGTATATGTTTTGCATCCATACTAGTCCATCCCCCGCTCTGTCGTTAGTTAAGTAACTTAACGGGTGATGACGGGGCAAAGTGGCGAATGCTGATGGCATATACGTATATCATATTTTCGTTCTTTTCTGGTGTGATAGGTTATATTGATGGGATCGCATTAATTTTGATTAATGCAAGAAAATAAACCTAAAAGATGTTGTTGGAACCAAGTTTTAAAAACTGACATTACAAACGTTCTCTTTTACTTTGCACAGTGGTATTCAGTTTCGAATATCCTGCACCTCATTCGACGAGGCAAGGGCCGAGATCTCTTCATCGGGAGTGACCCCTTGAGTAAAAGTTTTTGACAACGTAATAACTTCACTATAGTCGATTATTTTTACTTTGCATCGTGGTATTCAATTTAGAATATCCTGTACCCCATTCGACGAGGAAAGAGCCGAGATCCCTTCACAGGAAGTGACCTCTTTAGCAAATGTTTTCGCCACTATATATTTTAAAAAAACCACTCAGGTTCTTTCAACGATATCAAGTTCATTACGTTAACGGGTTTTTCGCAAAAACCCCAGCCGTAGCCCTCCGTCATTTCTTACAAGTATTACTTAGTATTCATGCTGTGTATGTTGACCTCTGTCAAGGCATAGTGAATGGTAGCTAAGCAATGCTCTTATGTTGCATAGATAGATGCGATTATTTAGGACAGTCGCACGGTCATTTTGACCTCTGTCAAGGACTTGTGCGGGTGGGTCTAAATCAATCCAGGACAATGACGGGTTGAACTTGCCTTGCGACTTATGACATGTTGACCTCTGTCAAGGTCATGAAGCCGCTAGAGGCAAAAACCACATCGGGAGTTTCAAACATACAGGAAACTTGCAGATTTAGCATACCTTCTGGAGTATGGTGACTAGAGTGGATTCCATCTAGGTCATCAAATAATGATAGTTGGATCCCGATTCTAATAATGAGTTGGATTACTCTCGGGAGATTATTTCACTTAACAATCAATGCTATAAACCAAGTAGGTGTCTAGAACGGTGTTAGCGAGGCTACGCCTCCAGGGAAAAGTGGTTATATAATTAAGGAATTTCGCGAAAGCGTTGGAAAACCTCCCTCAAAATACCAACACTAGCCTGGTTGAAAGGTTAAGCAAGTATTGTGACGTGTGATTAAATCCTGACTAGTTCTTCTTTTAAGTTTGAAGAAGAATTTAAGGAAACAGTGGGAGCCATCCTAGTTAGATAAATTAATAAACCAATCTAATCTTGCGAGAGCGCACGCTGAGTGTTTATTTTCTCTCTCTCCAGGTAGCAACCATTTAACGCCCTAATCAAGATAAAATAATGTATCGCTTGACCGATCCGAATTCTTATTCGGGGCTGGGGAACGTCGGTTCGGCTCTAACTTACGACAGCAGTCTTAAGTGTGAGCAAGGGAAAGAGAATTGTATGGATTCCAAGGAGACCCCATTAAAGAAGAAGCATACTAATACATCTAATTCAGGTGTTCTTATAATTGAGAACTGATTTTCGGTCAGTCCTACCTCCTGGGTACTAGATATCGGATCAGGATCTCATATCTGTAATTTATTGCAGGGACTGAGAAAAAGTAGGATAGTTGGACCTGGTGATATGTCGCTCACGGTAGGGAATGGAGCAGTAGTCAATGCGGCAGCCGTCGGTGAATATCACCTAGTGTTGCCAAATGGCAATACTATGATTTTGAACAACTGCCACTATGTACCTTCCATGGTTTGCAATATCATATCAGTTTCGTTACTTGATAAAGATGGATATAACTTTGTTCTTGATAGAAATATCATGAACATTTACCTTGATAAGGTACTGCTTGCAGAAGGTACAATGTGTAATGGTATCAATGTTCTAAATCAGAATGCAGTTCTCAATGTACAAAACACACGAAAGAGGAAGAGTTCAGATACGAACGAATGCTACTTGTGGCGTTGTAGACTTGGTCATATCGGAGAGAAAAGACTAAGTAAGTTGCATAAAGATGGACTCTTGAATACGTTCGAATTTTCATCTTATGAAACTTGTCAGTCTTGTCTCAAAGGAAAGATAACTAAATCTCCGTTCACCGGACATGGAGAAAGGGCAGCAGAGCTCTTGGGACTCATACACAGTGATGTGTGTGATCCAATGTCTATACATACAAGGGGAGGGTTCTCATACTTCATCACATTCACTGACGATCTCTCTAGGTTCGGATATGCGTATCTCATGAAACACAAATCTGAAACTTTTGAGAAATTCAAAGAATTCAGAAACGAAGTAGAGAACCAGAATGGCAAAGTATCAAGATCCTCCGGTCTGATAGGGGAGGGGAATACTTAAGCACGGAATTCCTAGATCACTTAAAAGAGAATGGTATTCTCTCTCAGCTTACTCCTCCGTACACACCACAGCACAACGGCATATCGGAGTGGAGGAACCGTACCCTAATGGACATGGCTTGCTCCATGATGAGTAGTGCTGAGTTACCTCTTTCATTCTGGGGACTTGCGCTTGAAACAGCAGCGTACTTGTGTAAGTCTACGGTAGAGCCCCGGCCGTCTATCCGAGGCCAAAATGCGGAAAATAAAAACTTTTTCAAACTAGAAACCGGCGCTATCGTATGCTTAAACCCGGATCGGACCATTAACCTACTACTAGCTAACTAGAGAGAGGGTTGGAAAGCTATACCAATGGATCCGTGTCCTTCGGTCTTTGGCCACCATCCAAAGCTCCTCGCGGCATCTCCGGTCTTGATCTCCTCGTCGGAAAGGGCACTATATCTACGAGTCTTTTTACGAGCTCCCGCTTCATCCGAACCAACTCGGGCATGAAGTGTGCTAGCCGACGTGTCCAAAGTGTTGTAGAGAATGTTTGTGATCACTTTGAAGGTGTTGCCATTAATGGAGGATGAAGGTGTTGCCATTAATGGAGGCTATGAGCTAGAGGAAGAAGAAGAAGAAGAAACCATATACTTTCTTTTGTTATGCTATCAAAAATGAGAGTGAGTATCAAAAATACAAGACCAAAACTTTTCATATGGCTGCCCTTCTCTCTCTTCCTCTCATTTCATCTCACTAATCAATCACATAAGGTGACATTTGCACAAGAAATGATACCATGAGTCATCTATGAAGTACATGTATCATTTAATGCACAAAATGATGAAATAAGCTCACAATTTCCATTTGTAAACATTAATCCAAATGTTTACAACAATAAAAAGATACGGCAACATCTAAAGTAAACTCGTGACGGATTACAAGGATACCCCTCACCTGTATATACATACCTGTATCCGCATTCCGACTGAATGCGAATGCGATGAGACTAAAGTAATCCAATAAATCTAATACTAGGATCTGGCTTAAACCAAAGCCCACTAGTATGATCCGTCCGATCATTATCCGTGCACTACCGCACGTATAAGATCGAACCCTGCCATATATCATACGGCCTCTACAACGTTTCGCCCGAAACTTGAGAAACTGTCTGTGGGGGACTCTAAAGACTCGTCAATATTTTGGCTGTGGATTTTAGCACTAGCACGTCAGAGGTATTTGCCGTACGTAACGAGCTACCAGGTATTGACCAAAAGGGAGGTCGATGAGCGAACTCATCCTGACACCCTACTGAGCCTGTCAGTGACAATATCCGTACAGTCCGTTCTGTTCGTCTACGAGCATCGCATGTCCAGCCTAAGGGGTTGGTAAAAGTCAGACCCCCAAAAGCGGTACAAGTCGTGTCGGAGTGTAGCCCAGAACACCCTGAGATACTACTCGAAAACCTACCAGTAAATCTCCTGCCTTGGCCAAGGACTTCGTGTAATGGCTCTCCTAGACACAGCGCGACCTCACCCCCAATACCGGGAGAGACGAACCCCTGCCGATCCGCTCACTGCCTCCATGTGTCTCGGGACTGTACCCAACTAAAACCTGTTTGCATGACTCCTTTGAGCCGTGGTAGGGTAGTAATCAAAGCACAATGGGAACTCACACGAGACAAATGACGATCTCAGCTCGATGAACTAACATGTACACATGTCACCAGGGAACTGCTATCTGACGTCAGGTATAATATCAACTAGCATGTTCCCGGCGAGTCCTGTCCAGTGTACTCATAACCCAATGAGCATATGTATACATCTTAGGTGAACCAACTGACACCAATGGCTTGTGAGACCGGCCATCACCCCTTGTCGGGGTCTCGACTGTATACACTAGTCTACTAATGGAGTATCGATGCCCAGTCTCGAAACTCCCACGCCTTGGGACGACTTTAAGGATGTGCTTATAGACTACCCAACTCTCATGTATATGATCGCCATCATACTGCTGGTAGTCAAGCAAGAATCTTATGGGCTCTATCAACGTGAAATAATGACCTATAAGGTCACCTAAAGCAGTACACGATGATAAAGACAAACCATGGTAGCATACTATTCTCTATCAAAGTATAATAGTGAACTACAATGTCACCTAAAGCACGTACACGATGATAAAGACAAACCAGATAGTATACAAACCTCTTGAGTAAGACTATCCTACCGGTACAGGTCCTCCCTCAATCATTGCAATCACGTGCCTGCGATCCAATAATTGACTCTGAGGGCACTATATCCAACAATCTCCCACTTGCACTCAAGGCTAATTATTGCGATGTCGCATACTCACAGCCCGTGTGATACCGAACACCCAACTCCTCTACTAAACAGTCTCACAAAGCTCGTTTGCGAAACTATTGCGTTCGAGAAATAGCCTCAGCTAGTGGATCCGCCCTGATGTTTCTTTCTATGTCTCCATTTATCTCAAGTTCGTGGAGAAAGCCATATCCCGAAATGAGCAATACCTGTCTTAGAATATGTCTGGATATCTCATGGGACCTAGTTCATAAATGAACTCCAAATCCAAACTTCTTAGACTGTATCGTCAACTGAAATTAATCAGTATCCTGCGCCACACCTCTCTCAGTATCCGCCTGGACCACCTGTCCAAAATACTGCCCCTCGTCAGAGGGAAAACTATAACTCTGACAGCCACTCTGTCATCCAGGTCACCATGGAAGCCTGGAATGATAACCGTCCCCCGAAAGAGGCTGCCGTTATCATTTCCCTAGAACATCCACTTATGTTCTAAAACTGCTTCCGAATGCATCTCCTGGATTGGATCAATATCAACTTGTTGCATCTCGTGCAAAAACAACGTCTGGTGTGGTACTTGACATCTCATGATTGACTCAATTGCCTAAGCAAGTGATCTGCCAATCATGCACATCCCTCTCCCCTTTAGTCTGTAAGACACCTTTAGAGAGGGTGACTCCATCACCTGCAAGTACACTACCATGCCTGGAGTCGTCCATTCTAAATACCTTTAGAATGCTGTCTAAGTACCCTGATTGGGAAACTGCCCAAATCTAGATCTAAAACCATAGATCTAGTAACCAGAATATCTGATATAATATCCAAGTCCTATGTGGAGAAACCACTGTGTGACAACCAAATTATAACCGATTGTAGTATAGGAATATCATTTCCTACTCTGTGTATGTCATCCAAGTACAAGGACATTACACCCTACTACCTTCTTAACAGATCCATCCTTTATTCTGATGAAGTCAAACCTATGACTGTCACATCAGAAATAGATGATCTATCTCCGCTACATCTGCTTTAGTCCATAGATAGACATAAGCTACCTTTCCACTATGCTTCCGCTGCTCCCACTGACTACGACAACCCTCTGGCAGAGTCATATACACGTGCACTTCTAAAGCTAGTTTAGAACGACGCTATACTCATCCTACTGCCGGGTCTCATAGGTTGGAACATCAGCAATGGCAAGTCTGGGTAAACAAGAACCTCCCTGTCATCGTCCTTGAGGCAACCGGAGTACCTCTTGGGTGCCTGAGGTTACCTACCATATCTGCGGAGTGGCCAATAGAATGTCAAACCAGATTGAATCTTTAGGTTCTTAT
Organism: Agapanthus africanus; assembly: GCA_030015575.1. Lineage (NCBI taxonomy): Eukaryota > Viridiplantae > Streptophyta > Magnoliopsida > Asparagales > Amaryllidaceae > Agapanthus > Agapanthus africanus. Next base: position 391,204,794 of record CM057337.1, on the reverse strand, counting down.
AAAATTCTCAGTAATCGTTTGCGGTTCTGGAATCACTTCCAGTTCTACCATACTCCCACTACTGTTTTCTGAAAAAATTCATTTTACTAAAACTGTGGCGAGTCAAGAACAATATCACTATTGATCTTCCAGATGGTAGAAAATCAACCCTCGTCATAGCCCGGGTCAACCCATAAACAGCCATTACAGAAACATGCCTTGAGTTATCCAGATTCTGGTTTTAAGCATAAGCCGGACAACTCCCCGTACCTTAATAATGTTAAGATATGAACTGTTCTATATCCAATATAGAAACAGAGGCACTGATTTAATTGGAACCAGATTCAAATCATGCAGCTGTCTCCAGTGCATGTCAACTAAATGGAGAGTGGCCGGTCAGCATTATTTAACATAGGAGTGCTTCCAATTATGAGTAACCTGAAGAGAAGCAAGTTCTCTTAATCATTACTATCAACTGAATACCTTACACAAGTATCTACATCTTCGATCACCTTGAAGAATCCTGATACTTGCAACACCTGGTTCTCTACTTTATTCTTATACCTATAACTTCTCAAACTTAGACCTTGCATTTCTACGAAACACATGTCTAAGAACTAGAGAAGTCATAAGTAAACAGAATATAGTACGAGTACCAACCCCTCTGTCCTCATGGACACTGGACAACATACAATACTCTGTATAAGTCCCCTGAGTCTAATAACCCATTCCCTGTGTATCGTAGGTTGAAAACTGTACTTATGGTTAAGAAGAATTACACCGCTGTTTAATACTCCTTACCTAACCATCCACTGATATAGGTAAATGTCATGTACATAATTTCAAAAAGTTATATCTCACTCTATAAAAATAGACGTACAGATATATCAATTTGAAATTGGTGCATAACAATGGATATTCAAAACCAAATATTTGCCGTCCGGCAAACAACCCAGGTGATTTCGTCAAATATCACCAATTACAACGAATTCCGATATAATGAGGATGATCACCTAATTCCCAATAACTTACTCCCACTCATCATCTGTAAAACCATACAGATGTGAGAATCAAACCTGGTAAATATATACCCTGGAGTAAGTGCTAATTAGGAAATCAGTTTTCTTTTAACAATACACAGTGAAACTGAAACATATAAATGTTTTGAAGGGGTATCCGGGTATTCCTAGTAATGCCTCTTCCATTATCAGATTCACAACTGTAACCATATATTTCTTTGCCATCTCTCCAAATCCCTTTATTTGTCTTTAGTCATTACCTTCTGTACACCCCTTTAGGCCAAATGGTTTACTTCTTTCCCTACCGTTCGGCACCAGCCTATGGTTTGGAAGAAGACTATCCAATAAGCATAATGGGTGTACTCTCCTAATCCTAGGAGCACTCGTAACCTGAGAGAAGGAGAAGATAAAAGACAACTGAATAAACCATATTCCTATTTCTCCTGAACCAGAATCCATTCCCGAACTGGAACAAGTTCCTTCGAGTTCGTATATAACCATACGATGGAGTATCCAAATAACTGTGGATCTTCGTAGTGATACGGAGTGTTCTGGAGAAATACAAAGGTGAACTAGGAGTGGTAATTGAATACTTGGTTTGGTCATGAATAGCAGTCGTAATTTACTTTGCCCTCTTTCTATTCCCTTTATTTGTCTTTACTTAATACGTTCTGTATACCATCGTTAGGCTAATTGGTTTTCTTCATTCCCTACCGTTCAGCACCTGCCTATGGTTTAGAAGAAGACTATCCAATTAGCATAATAGGTGTACCGTCCTAATCCAAGGAACACTTGCAACCTGAGTGAAGGTAAAAGGAAAAGACAATTGAATAGTCCTATTCGTTTTCTCTAGAACCGGAAACCATCCTCGAATCTGGAACAAGTTCCTTCGAGTTCGTATATAACCATACGATGGTTTTATTCAATGTAAGTGGACGTTCGTAGTAATACGGGGTCTTCTGGAGAAAAGGGTAAAAGTAGGAGTGGCAATGAGGTATGCAACTCAAACAATCCAAACGCCTGTGTTTTAAGAAGGTTCGGTTAACTTGGTCACTGAGTCATAGTCAAGGGTCGGGCCATGGTCGCTGCCAAAGAGAGAGAGAAAAGAAACACTCAGCATGCACTCTAACCTAGATCAGAATGGTTATCACTTTATCTAATCTGGAAACCTCCCACTGTAACCTCAAATTCTTCTCCAAACCTGAAAGAAGAATTAGTCGGGATCACCCGAGGAGTAAACCAACTCATCAGTGGGAATCGGGATCCAAATATCATCGCATGATAACGTGATGGAATCCACTCACGTTATCACACTCCAGAAGGTATGTGCATATCTGGAAAGTTTCAGTTTCTTTAGAAACTCCCGATGTGATTTTTACCCCATGCTCTTATGAACTTGAAGAAGGCCAACATATCATAAGTCACATGTCAAGTTCTACTCGTCATTGTCCAGGTTAATTTGAACCCACCAGTACATACACTTGACGAAGGCCAAAATAGTAGTATGACTGTCCCAAACCAACGCATCTATCTATGCAGCAGAAAAGTAACAAATAGCTACCATGCACTATGCCTTGACGAAGGCCAACATACATAGCATGAATACTAAGTGCTACCTCTTTGAAATGATGGAGGGCTACGAATGGTTTTTGGTGAAAAACCTTTAACGTAATGAACTTGATATCGTTGAAGGAACCAGATAGCTTTCTATAAAAATATAGTGGTGAAAACCTTTGCTAAAGAGGTCACTCCCGGTGAAGGGATCTCGGCTCTTTCCCCGTAGAATGAGGTGCAGGATATTCCAACAGAATACCACGATGAAAAACAAAAAGTAATCGAATATAGTGAAGTTATTACCCTGACGCAAACTTCTGTCCAAGGGGTCACTCCCGGTGAAGGGATCTCGGCCCTTGCCTCGTCGACTGAGGTACTGGATATTCATAACCGAATACCACTATGCAAAATAAAAGAGAACGTCCTTGCAATAACAGCTTTTTGAAAAATGTTCCAACAACATCAAACAGGTTAGTTTAGCTTGTATTGATCCGTATCAATGCAGTCCCATCAATTAATCACACCACAAATGAACGAAAATAAGATGTACGTATATTCGATCCGCATTCGCCACTGGGTCCCGTCATCACCCATTAAGTAACTTAACTAACGACAGAGCGGAGAATGGACTAGCACGGGTGTAAAACATATACAACATCTACCAGTATATATATCAATATATAATATTCGCTCAAGGTGTGATAAAATGCAACATCACAGAAATGTAATAAGCATCACAGAACAATACAGATAATCTGGGATCCCCGGGTTTCATAGAGCCACTACTGAAACCCGACGTTCCTCTAGTCGTATGGATAGCTTGTGCAATGAAATCCTAGACCCCTACGGGCGCGGCAAGTTACCCGCCAAAACCTGAAGCGAGGTACCCCCTTCAACAACGTGAACGGACAACCCAGCACTTCACGGAATCCGGTAACTTGAGCACCCCTCCTTGGGTCAATCTGTACCCCCTACGAGTGCGGCGAATAGCCCGCCAATTCTAGAGTGAAGCCCCCTCTGTCTCGAAGCCATGAGATGCGGGCCCGTTGCCCTCTAGAACCCGGCTATCCGTGCACCCCACCGTGGGGTAATCCTAGTACAAAAAGTAAAATATACAACGGGTACATCGATCTCAGCCCGGTCGTGCCCCAAAAGAATAATATACAAACAGGCAGTGACGGCAGTCCACATGTCGGACGCTCGCCCCGCAATATCAAATGTACAAATACAACCAAACTGTACTACCATTGCATCCAGGCTATCCACCAAGACAAATCCGCAACATCACAGCACAACACAGAATATCAACGTGAATGTCACGTTCGCAAATCCGTCTAAAAGAACTATAGCAATTAGATAGGATTTACCGATCAAATGACATTCACGGTCGCAGATATAATGTAAATACTGTGAACTAATATATTTAAAATTTTCGATCGACTAAATTTCCCGAAGTGGGCCCCAAGCACAATACCCAGTACTCAAACAAATCTGGGCCCAAACAAAAAATACCGGAAACCACATTTCCAAGTCAGAGACCACCTCAGAAAATTTTGTGCACTGTGGCTACATTACGGAGGCGGATCCGCAGCCAAAATGTGGATATGGCCGCAGATCCACCGCGCTACAGTGAAATCAGCCCACCAAATTTTCTCAGTTTTCTTAAAAAACCCTGCCTGATTTTCAGACATGCCCAAAAAAAATTTTAGAGCACAAAACAAATTCGACAGAAACTGAACAATTGGAAACGCAGTTTTTGGAAATTTCGTCCGATCGAAGTTCTAAACACGCTAGAGCAAGCTAGTAAAGGTTAATGGCGTGGCTCTAATACCATGTAAGCCTACGGTAGCGCCCCGGCCGTCTATCCGAGGCCAAAATGCGGAAAACAAAAACTTTTCTTTAACTAGAAACCGGCGCTATCGTATGCTTAAACCCGGATCGGACCATTAACCTACTACTAGCTGACTAGAGATAGGGTTGGAAAGCTATACCGATCGATCCGCGTCCTTCGGTCTTTGGCCACCATCCCAAGCTCCTCACGGCATCTCCGGTTTTGATCTCCTCGTCGGAAAGGGCACCACATCTACGAGTCTTTTTATGGGCTCCCGCTTCATCCGAAGCAACTCGGGCACGAAGTGTGCTAGCCGACGTGTCCAAGGTGTTGTAGAGAATGTCTGTGATCACTTTGTCTCTTACATCCATTGATTTGGATGGAGGTTAAAGGTGTTGCCATTAATGGAGGCTATGAGCTAGATGAAGAAGAAGAAGAAGAAGCCATATACTTTCTTTTGTTATGCTATCAAAATGAGAGTGAGTATCAAAAATACAAGACCAAAACTTTTCATATGGTTGCCCTTCTCTCTCTTCCTTTCATTTCATCTCACTAATCAATCACATAAGGTGACATTTGCACAAGAAATGATACCATGAGTCATCTATGAAGTACACGTATCATTTAATGCACAAAATGATGAAATAAGCTCACAATTTCCATTTGTAAACATTAATCCAAATGATTACAAAAATAAAAAGATACGGCAACATCTAAAGTAAACTCGTAACGGATCACAAGGATACCCTTCACCTGTATATACATACCTGTATCCGCATTCCGACTGAATGCGAATGCGATGAGACTAAAGTAATCCAACAAATCTAATACTGGGATCCGGCTTAAACCAAAGCCCACTAATATGATCCGTCCGATTATGATCCGTGCACTACCGCACGTATAAGATCGAACCCTGCCATATATCATACGGCCTCTACAACGTTTCGTCCGAAACTTGAGAAATTGTCTATAGGGGACTCTAAAGACTCGTCAATACTTTGGCTGTGGATTTAACCACTAGTACGTCAGAGGTATTAGCCGTACGTAACGAGCTACCAGGTATTGACCAAAAGGGAGGTCGATGAGCAAACTCATCCTGACACCCTACTGAGCCTGTCAGTGACAATATCCGTACAGTCCGGTCCATTCGTCTATGAGCATCGCATATCGGGCCTAGGGGGTTGGTAAAAGTAAGACCCCCAAAAACGGTACAAGTTGTGTCGGAGTGTAGCCCAGAACACCCTGAGATACTACTGGAATACCTACCAGTAAATCTCCAGCCTTGGCCAAGGACTTCATGTAATGGCTCTCCTAGACACAGCGCGACCTCACCCCCAATACCGGGAGAGACGAACCCCTGCCGATCCGCTCACTGCCTCCATATGGCTCGGGACTGTACCCAACTAAAACCTGTTTGCACGACTCCTTTGAGCCGTGGTAGGGTAGTAATCAAAGCAAAGTAGGAACTCACACGAGACAAATGACGATCTCAGGTCGATGAACTAACCTGTACGCATGTCACCAAGGAACTGCTATCTGACGTTAGGTATAATACCAACTAGCATGTTCCCGGCGAGTCCTGTCCGGTGTACTCATAACCCAATGAGCACCTGTATACATCTTAAGTGAACCAACTGACACCAATGGCTTATTAGACCGGCCATCTCCCCTCGTCGGGTTCTCGACTGTATACACTAGTCTACTAATGGAGTATCGATGCCCAGTCTCGAAACTCCCACGACTAGGGACGACTTTAAGGATGTGCTTATAGACTACCCAACTCTCACGTATATGATCGACATCATACTGTTGGTAGTCAAGCAAGAATCCTATGGGCTCTATCAACGTGCAATAATGACCTATAAGGTCACCTAAAGCAGTACACGATGATAAAGACAAACCATGGTAGCATACTATTCTCTATCAAAGTGTAATAGTGAACTACAATGTCACCTAAAGCACGTACACGATGATAAAGAAAAACCAGATAGTATACAAACCTCTTGAGTAAGACTGTCCTACCGGTACAGGTCCTCCCTCAATCATTGCAATCACGTGCCTGCGATCCAATAATTGACTCTGAGGGCACTATATCCAACAACTTGCTAAATCAGGTTCCGTCTAAATCTGTGCCTAAAACTCCGTATGAAGTATGGAGTGGTAGAAAACCGTATCTTAAACGGGTTAAGATATGGGGTTGCCCGGTATATGTGAAAAACCAGAATCCGGGCAAACTTAAGGCATGGTCAGTTTTATGTAAGTATGTAGGATATCCCAGGCATTCAAATGGATATCTGTTGTACCACACCGAGGAACAGAAGGTGTTTGTTGCTCAGCATGCCATCTTTATAGAGTGGCAATTTCTTGCAAAAGAAATAAGTGGGAGAATGGTAGAACTGGATAAAATATCTGAACTACAAACTCAAACTGAGGATTTAGTTGAACCAGAAAATTGAGTAATCCCAAAAGAACCTCAGCCACTCCGCAGATCTGGTAGGATTTCTTATCCACCCGAGAGATACTACGGTTTTCTCATAGACGGGGATCGAGGGGATTGCGTCTTGGAAGAAGATGATCCTACCAGTTTCAGGCATGCCATTATCAGTAGGGAATCTGATAATTGGCTGGATTCTATTCAATCCGAAATGGAGTCCATGTACACCAATAAAGTGTAGACCTTGGATATTGCTCCACCTGGGGTAAAACCCGTTAGATGCAAATGGATTTACAAAAGGAAACTTGGTGTAGATTGGCAGGTGGAAACCTATAAGTCTAGACTCGTTGCAAAAGGTTTTCGTCAAAGGCCTGGTGTGGACTATGACGAAACATTTTCTCCAGTGGCTATGCTCAAATCCATCTAGATCCTACTTGCCATTGCTGGCTTCCATGACTATGAAATCTGGCAGATGGACGTAAAAATGGCTTTTCTAAACGGCAGTTTGGAAGAGTGCGTTTATATGGATCAGCCAGAAGGTTTTGTACACAGTGGGAGCAGCGGGAAGGTGTGCAAGTTGCTTAAATCCATTTATGGATTAAAGCAGGCATCGCGGAGCTAGAACATCTGTTTTGATGAAGCAATCAAGGAATTTGACTTCATCAAGAACGAGGATGGGCCTTGTATTTATAAGAAGATTGTAGGACGAACTGTCGTTTTCCAAGTCTTGTACGTGGAGGACATTCTTTTGATAGGAAATGACATTCCTATGCTACAAATGGTCAAGTTATTCTTATCACAACGGTTCTCCATGAAAGACCTGGGTGATGCCTCGTGCATTCTGGGGATCAAGATCTACAGAGATAGATCCAAGAGATTACTAGGACTTTTGCAGTTCAGGTACATAGATACCCTACTAAAGAGATTTAGTATTGAATATTCCAAGCGCGGTAATATACCCGCATTGGACGGAATCACCCTCTCCAAGAAGATGTCTCCCAAGACTGACGAGGAGAGGGTTCACATGAGCATTATACCCTACGCTTCGGCTGTAGGATCTATAATGTATGCGATACTATGTACAAGGCCAGATGTAGCTTACGCGTTAAGCGTGGTGAGTCGGTATCAGTCAGACCCAGGTGAGAACCAGTGGACAGCAGTGAAGAACATTCTCAAGTACCTAAGAAGCACTAAGGAGATGTTCCTGGTTTACGGTAATGGAGACCTCAGGGTCGAGTCCTTTACCAATTCAAGCTTCCAGAGTGACAAGGAAGACAGCAAGTCTGTCTCAGGTTTTGTATTTACCATCAACAGAGGGGCGGTGTGTGGGAGGATTTCCAAACAGGATACCGTCACAGACTTGATGATGGAGGCTGAATACATTGCTGCAAGCGATGCCGTAAAGAGGCAGTCTGGATGAAAAAGTTCAGTAGTGAACTTCAGGTGGTTCCATCCATTGTTGACCCAATACCTTTGTATTACGATAACAATAGGGCTATAGCTTTAGAGAAGGAACCACGGTCCCATCAGAAATCCAGACACATCTTAAGGCGGTATCACCTGATCAGGGAGATCATTGGTCGCCGGGAGATCGAGGTACGGAGAGTGGACACTAAATACAACACGGTGGATCCATTCACAAAGGCTCTCCCTCAAACACAGTTCGAGCGACTTTTTGAGCTATTGGGTATGTGGTACGCCAACAGCTGGCCTTAGTGCAGACGTTGGGTATGCGGTACACCAATTACTGGCCTTTAGTGCAAGTGGGAGATTGTTGGATATGTATGCCCTAGAGGCCATTATTGTATAGTACAAGTTGTATATTATATTTTGGAAGCTTGGGATATATACATGGATAGACGACAGTCTTGCTCGATATTGTACTATGCTACTTGGTTTGTATCTATCTTAATATGTGTATATGTTTCTTTTAACATATCGTTAATACATATTGATAGAGCCCTTAGGATCTTTGCTTGACTACCAGCGTTGTGATGGCGATCACACTAGTGGGGGCTGGGTAGTCTATAAGCACATCCTTATACAAGTCCCTACTCATATTATTTTCGAGACAGGGCATCGATACTCCAGAGTAGACTAGTGCATACGCTTCTCATCCTAGCAGAGGAAATGGTCTGTCCCACAGCCATCACTACGTTGTACTGGAGATGGTATGTAAGTGCTCGTTAGGTTACGAGTGCACTGGATAGGACTCATCGGGAACTGTTGGTTGGTATTATACCTATTGTCAGTTAGCAGTTCCCAGATGACATGAGTACAGCTTAGTCCGTTGACTTGACACTGCTACATCGGCTCAAGTGTGTTCCCACTGTTCTTTGATTGCCGCCCTACCACGGCTCTATTGAGTCGTGCAAATAAGTAGTAGTTGGGTGCAGTCCCGAAGCACTTGGAGGAAGTGGTGGTTAGACAGGATTCGTCTCTCCCGGTATTGGGGATTGATATCGCGCTGTGTCTAGGAGAGCCATTACATAAAATCCCTGGCCAGGGCAAGTGAGATTAACTAGTAAGTGTTCCAGTAGTTTCTCAGGGTGTTCTGGGCTACACTTCGACACGATTTATACCGCTATTAGGGGTCTGACATTTACCACACCTAGTCCCGATATGCGATACTCTTAGACAAACAGACCGGACTGTACGGTGATTGTCACAGATAGGCTCAGTAGGAGTTCGGATGGGTTTTACTCATTGGCCTTCTTATCGACAGATACCTAGGTAGCCGTTACGCACAGCCAGTGCCGCTGACATGCTTGTGGTTAAACCCACTGCCAGAGTACTATCGAGTCTTTAGAGTCCCACACAGAGGGTGTTCACCTTTGGGCGAAACGATGTAGAGGTCTTATGGTTTTACGACAGGGTTCGTTCACATACGCGTACTTGTGCGTGTTTGGTGTTCGGGCAGTTGATACTAGTGGGCTTTGGTTTAAGCCAGATCCTAGTATTTGATTTTTGGTTGGTTCAGTTTCATTGTATTCGTGTTCATCAAAACACGGATGCGGGTATATGTATACAGTTGACAGAGACAAAGAAGGAGACACCTCATTAGGGTTTTGACCATTGACTTGATTAAAACCATAATGATATGAAGGAAATTGATTACTAATTTTAATTAGAGATAATTTTTTCATGGTTATTTAGTTTGACCATTGTTGACTTAGATATTTTTGTTAAGCAAAAGATATTTTGCTTAGCATTAATAGTGACATGATAATGGTTAAATCAAATGAACCATCACAATTTTGCTAACTAAAATTATTATTCTTTTATCCTAATATGAGAGCTATCTCTTCATTATTCACATAGATATTCTCTCTCATAGCACCTTCTCCTTCATCCTCTCTCAAGCCCTCATCTCTCATGTGTTGAGAACCAAGGGCCATTGAGACCAGACCACTAAAATCCCTTTCTACTAACTCTAGGGTTCTTATTTTAGCACACCAAGCACCCTAGTTACTTCAATGTTGAGGTTGGAGCTCAAGGTAGAGGCCTTCAGGTGGATCTTCTTTAACGTGGAGAAGCCGGTGAGCAGGAGCCATCTACAACCACTTCATGGAGCTCGCAACAAGGAGAAGCACCATAAGAAGGGAAGTAGTTCAAGTTTGAGGTATAACTTCCTATCATAGTAGATAGAACCTTCTTTTGCTAGTTAGGTTTATGGTAAAGATCCGTCCGGTTTAGGGTTTATTCTAGCGCCAAGTTTTCTATCGTAGTAAAAATTTTGTTCCGCATTTGGCCATGGAAGTTGGCCGAGGCGCTAGTGTAACCCTTCAAAAACTGGTGCAACCAATGCACGAAATACAAAACTGGTGCAACCAATGCACGAAATACAAATCTGGTGCAACCAATACACGAAAACTAATCAATATCTCAAATGCTCTCAAAATTAACACCGGGTATACCAAGGTGTATAGAATCATAAATGTGTGGAACTGCATGCACAAAATCCATCCCAATGCACTGCAAACACATATAAGCTATACCGAGTGCATAAGTATAGGCAAGTGCATACGCCATGCCCGAAATCAAATCGACAATATCGAATCCACGAAACCATAATTACATGCTACGAAGGCACAAATCGATACCAAGTGCAATAGGTATGCACAAATCATAAACCAATGTAGCGGTGTATAAAACATAAATCAAGTGCAATAACTGTACACAATATAAATCTCCAATAGGTGCATTCATGGTGTACAAAAACATAAATCACGAAACCCAATCATCGAAACTCAAGTCTAAGCGATAAAAGTGTGATACTCAGATCACAAAACGCAATCGCAATAAACGACCTTGAGGTACACCTCCTACAATGTCGAAAAATGCCGGTACGCCCAAGCTGGCAGAGCAAGATCATCTACTTGCCTCCTGCTCACGATATGGCGTCCTCGGTATCTGGGTCCTCGTTTTCTCTGTGGATTACCAATCTCACGATCCTTCTGCTAGTCGGCCTGGTCAGGTGTACTAACGGAATAGTCTCGCTCTGGAACTCCTCTGATCACCGTTTGGCCAATCAACATGACCACTCTCAAACGGCACATTACTGACAGAGGCATCTGGCCCTCTGAATACACACGATATAACTGATCCTGGGTGAAAATCCTTATCGCTGCGGTGTCCTGGAACGAACCTGCTCATGACTTCTTACGATCTCACCTATGCCGAACTGTACGAAGGTTGGCACTCTAGCATAACTCTTTTCTAATAACCGGACACCTGCGTGCTCAGAACGGCTTTCCTCTGAAATTTGGCTGTATGTAATGCCTCTGCACGCGTATTAATCCTCTGGCATCAACGGAGAGTAACAACCACTCGTTAACATCTCGTACGAACTTCTTGTTCAACTCGTCTTTATTATCGTCCACTTCGACGTTATCTCTTGCTGTCATCATATTGCAATTCGTCCTCGCTACAGTCAATCCGGGATCTCTCACACGGACTCGAAATTACGAACTCGGTATCTTCATCACTCTGTAGAAGATATCTAGCCGAACACATCCTCGGGAACTCATCCAAATCATCGGAGGAATACACTTTATTTGTCCGTTCTCGATCAACTCACAACACATCTGTGTGAGGTCCTTCTATCTGAACTGGTCACCTTACCGATCTCACATTGGAGAATCCGACGAACAACATCCTCTCTTGTTCGATCTACTCTAGATCCAAGTAGGATCTTTCAACTGGAATTCTTCAACTCAACTGAGCCTGCATCGGCACATCAAATCTGACAAATCATATCAGTCGCTCCACTCGAGATAGACTAGCTCTCTCCTGTCACATCTCTGTCTGAAAGCTCCAGCGGTTTCAGCTCATAGACTCTGGAAGCTACATCCCATCAATCTCAGCAACAGCTGGGTCATCTGTCTGCACGGTAGACAACATCACGATCTCTGAGGTAGGCTGTACATCAACAGCCTTCCCGATCATCCGGTACAAAACCGAACACTCGCCTCAAACGAGAGATCACAACACAACGCTATACCTACACGTCCCTATGTCACCAGAAACAACATGGTCAGTCCTCGTCCATGACGAGTTCGCCCTGACCGCAGCACTAGCAGCAGCTCAATCTGTGCTCAAACCATGGTGACAGGAACCTCAAGCAGGAATCGATAAAGATAGATCAAATGAACGAAAGAAAACAACAGATCCCAAATGGATATATCATCATAGGAACGAATTGTTAGTGTATATGCCCTAGGGGCCATTATTGTATCATACTAGTTTGTATATTACTTAATGGAAGCTTGGGATATTCACACGTATATAACAGTCTTTCTAAACATGGTTGTATGCTACTTGGTTTTTTCTATCTTAATATGTGAGTATACGTATTGATAGAGCTCTTAGGATCTTGCTTAACTACCAGCGTTGTGATGGCTGTCACACTAGTGGGGGCTGGGTAGTCTACAAGCACATCCTTATTCAGGTCCCTAGTCGTTGGATTATCGAGACAGGGCATCGATACTCCGGAGTAGACTAGTGTATACGCTTCTCATCCCAGTTGGGGAGATGGTCTGTCCTACAGCCGTCAGTACGTCGTACTGGAGATAGTATGCAGGTGCTCGTTAGGTTATGAGTACACCGGACAGGACTCACAGGGAACTGTTGGTTGGTTTTATACCAGTCGTCAGTGAACAGTTCCCAGGTGACATGAGTACAGCATAGTCCGCAGACTTGACACTGCTACTTCGCCTCGAGTGTGTCCCACTGTTCTTAGATTGCTACCCTACCACGGCTTAAAGGAGTCATGCAAACAGGTAGCAGTTGGGTGCAGTCCCGAGCACTTGGAGGCAGTGGCGGTTAGACAGGATTCGTCTCTCCCGGTATTGGGGGTTGATATCGCGCTGTGTCAGAGAGCCATTACACAAAGTCCCTGGCCAGGGCAAGCGAGATTTGCTGGTAGGTTCCAGTAGTTTCTCAGGGTGTAATGGGCCTCGCTCCGACACGACTTATATCGCTATTAGGGGACTGACGCTTGCCGCCCCCTAGGCCCGATATGCGATAGTCTTAGACGAACGGACCGGACTGTATGGAGATTGTCACATCAGACTCAGTAGGAGTTCGGATGGGTTTCCTCATCGGCCTTCTTATCGACATCTACCTGGGGACCGTTACGTACAGCTAGTGCCGCTTGCGGTCTGTGGTTAAACCCACTGCCAGCGTAGTAGTCGAGTCTCTAGAGTCCCACACAGAGAGTTTCCCTACTCCAGGCGAAACGATATAGAGGTCGTATGGTTTTACGACAAGGGTTCGGACACATACGTGTGTTTACGCACGTACGACTTTCGGACAGTTTTTACCAGTCGGCTTTGGTTTAAGCCAGTTACTGGTATCCGGTTATTGGATTTATACAGTCTAAAGTTTTTCCGTATTTTTGCGGAAAGGAGGGGCGTTCTCGTAATTGCGCGAGAAGCTTCTAGAAGATGGTGACTAAGGAGGTTTAGGTGGCATATACATTGAATGAGATTAGTGAGTCATATGGATGATTCATCCATGTCATTAATGCTTCATAATTGCTTAATGACTCATGGAGATGAATCACCACAAGATATTTATCAAGCATGGTTGTAAATCATTTTATTTTCTTTTCTTGATAAAATAAAATGCTTGATATATATTATGATAACTCATTATTCTCACTTGATTATTATGTTCACCTTCTCTCTCCTCAAGCTCTCCCTCTTCAAACCCTAATCCTCCCCTCTCATGTGTTGAGTACAAGGATTAGTTAGACTTATTAAACCATAACCCTCACTCTATTTCACCTAGCTTCTTTGATTAGCACTTAAAGAAGTTTAGTTGCCTCAAGTTTAGAGGCTAAGCTTGGAGTATAGCTCTCGGGTGGATCGTCTACTACTTCGAGAAGGCCGAGGAGGAGGTGGAGTTCGTAAAGACGAAGGACACGGTTCTTTAGGTATAATCCCTTTACATAGTAGTTGTTAACAACTATGTTTGATGTTAGTTATCGTTTAGCTTCGATTCTTGCGGTTAGTCGATGTTTAAGCAAAGAACAAGATCGTTTTTCATATTTCCGCCTCCCCGCGAGTCATGGGGTGTTGTACATCGACTTACAGTGGTATCAGAGCCTCGCTAAACAATAAATAACTTACTTGCAAATTTGTATGAATTTCGAACGGAAAAAACGAAACCGGAAAAGCCCGAAATCACAAGTTTCTGTCGATTTTTAAATGAAGTCCAAAAATTTTTCAGGGATGTTCAGAAAGCTTGAAAAGACAGTAGAAGAACACCCAAGAAAATTGGGCCCCTTAATCGCCTAAAGCGCCGTGGAACCGCGGCGGATCCCACCGATCCGCTGCGATTCCGCCGCCGAGTTGGCGATTCAGGAACCCAATTTTCCTGTGTTGCTTCTCTGTGATATTTGGTATTTTCTGGAAGTTTTTATTTTTGCTCAGGTTTCAGATTTACAGAGAAGTATTGGAGCAAAATTAAAAGTGTTTAATCGATCGAAATTATATAGTATTTGCTTGTTGGATTATATCTGTGTTTGTTTAATGTGTTCGTAAACCTCCCCTAACTGCTAGTATGTCGGTTGGCAGGGGGTTGCACATTTCTGCAATGGTTTTTACTGTTTGTGGATATGAACTGTGTTGGACTGTTGTGATGTATAGCCGGGGTTATGTGATGGGTTTTTTTATTTAATTCATTTGATGTAAATGTAATTTGTTGTAATATTTTTTTGCGGGGCACATCCAGGTTGCGGTTGTTGCCACCGTTGTATTATTTCATTTTACTGTTTTTGCTCCGAGGACAGACCCAAGGTGGGGTGCACAAACTGCCGGGCGGGTAGTTTGCCGTACCCGTTAGGGTCTTGGGTGGGGTAATGGCTATTCATCACAACTGTGTAATCCGTCTTTTGTTGCAGGCTCAAAACAAACACGGATTGCTTGCAAATCCAATAAAGTTCATCTGTGATCTGGAATGCCTATTATTGCGTCTGACGAATGTACAATCTCTATATATGATAGCTATTTAGACGTCACTTATGTTTTACACCCGCGCTAGCCCAGCCCCCGCTCTGTCGTTAGTTAAGTAACCTAACGGGTGATGACGGGACCCCGTGGCGAATGCGGATGGCATAAGAGGACGTTGTATTTTCGTTGTTTTCTGCAATGATAGGTTAATGATGGGACGCATTATTTATAATGCAAAGAAAATAAACCAAAAAGTTTAATCGTTGGAACAATTTAAAAGAAACCACTCGGTTAATTTTAAAAACAGATATTTTTAAATGCGGAGCTTTAACCACTCCTTTTAAAAGCTATCAGGTTCCTTCGGTTATATCAAGTTCACTACGTTCACGGTTTCGCCAAAACCATTCGTAGCCCTCCGTCATTTCATTTGGGTATTCAGTAGTATTCAAGCTATGCATTTTGGCCAAAGTCAAGGCATAGTGTTTGGTAGCTGCTGGGTTTTCATTTGTTGCATAAGATAGATGAGTTGGTTTGGGACAGTCGTATTATCATTTGACCAAAGTCAGGGGTATATACGGATGGGTTCAAATTTGACAAGATAATGACGGGTAGAACTTGACGTGTGACTTATGACATTTTGACCAAAGCCAAGGTCATAAGAGCATGGGGCAAAAACTTATATCGGGAATTTCTAAAGAAACTGAAATTTGCAAAGAGATGCATACCATTTGGAGTTTGATGAATGTTGGTAGCATTCCTTCAACATTATCATACGATGATATTTGGATCCCGATCCTACTGTGAGTATATGCTACTTATCAGGAGATTCGTCACTTAACTATCAATGCTATAAACCAAGTAGGTGTCAAGAAAGGTGTCAGCGGGGTTACGCCCCCAGAGAAAAGAGGTTATTTAATTAAGGAACTTCGCGAAAGCGTTGGAAAACCTCCCTCGAAGTATCGACACTAGCCTGGCTGAACGGTTAAGCAAGTATTGTACAGTGAGAATAATCCTGGCTAATTCTTCTTTTATGGTTTGAGGAAGGATTCGAGAAACAGTGGGAGCCATCCAGTTTAGATAAACTAAAAACCACTCTAAACTTGCAAGAGCATCATGCTAAAGAGTTTTCTTCTCTCTCTCCCCTATTTGCAGCGACCCTGAAAATGACTGGACTTAAGTTACTTTTAGAGAAAAATATACTGACAGGGCCAAACTATAAAGATTGGCTGCGGAATGTCAAAATGGCTTTGACCTATGACAAACTGGGGTACGTCCTCACCGCTACGGCACCTGCTGTCCCTGGTCCCAAATCCAGTAATGCGGATAAGGAAATCCGCAAAACCTGGGATTTAGATTGCGCGATAGCCAAGTGCATCGTGCTTGCCTCGATGAACAATGAACATCAGAGGAGGCACGAGGATATGAACCTAGATGGCATATTTCTCCATACAAAGGAACTTTATGGAGAGCAATCTCGTATAGCAAGATACGAGACCTCTAAGAACTTGTTTCGAGCGAGGTTGGCTGTCGGGTCATCGGTAGGAGAACATGTCCTAAAGATGATCGGCTATATTGAAGAGCTCGCAGACCTTGGGACGACTTTGGATAATGAGCTCTATACAGACCTCATTCTCCAGTCCCTTCCTCACACCTACGCCCAGTTTATCCTGAACTTCAACATTCAAAGAAAAGAAGTTGAACTTCCGGAACTCCTGAACATGTTAAGGAGTGCAGAGGGCACCTTGCAGAAGACAAGGGAAACACCCGCTATGTTTGTTAGCGGTGCATCTTCTTCCGGGTCCAAGGCTAGGGCCAAAGGAAGGAAGAAGAAGGCCGCCACCAAACCTAGAGGAGGTGTTAGTAAGGTGGGACGGAAGGGAAAGAAAAAGTTTGCGGTACCGGTAGTGGGCCAGGATGAGTGCTTCCATTGTCACAGGAAAGGGCACTGGAAGAAAGATTGCAAGGCATGGAACGCCAAGAACCAGGAACCGAAGCAAGCTGTGGCTTCGACTTCAGGTGTGTTTGTAATTGAGAATTGTCTGTTTGTTAGCGGTGCATCTTCTTCCGGGTCCAAGGCTAGGGCCAAAGGAAGGAAGAAGAAGGCCGCCACCAAACCTAGAGGAGGTGTTAGTAAGGTGGGAGGGAAGGGAAAGAAAAAGTTTGCGGTACCGGTAGTGGGCCAGGATGAGTGCTTCCATTGTCACAGGAAAGGGCACTGGAAGAAAGATTGCAAGGCATGGAACGCCAAGAACCAGGAACCGAAGCAAGCTGTGGCTTCGACTTCAGGTGTGTTTGTAATTGAGAATTGTCTGTCAATTAACTCTACTTCCTGGGTATTGGATACCGGATCAGGATCTCATATTTGCAATTCATTGCAGGCACTGAGAAACCGTAGAGTGCTGAAGGAAGGTGATATGACCCTAAAGGTTGCTAACGGAGCTAGCGTGGAAGCTGCGTCCGTCGGGGATTATCACCTGGGATTGACGAGTGTACATATTTTGGTTTTACATAACTGTTTTTTTGTACCAAGCTTAACGTGTAATATCATATCAGTTTCCTTGTTATCAAATAAAGGTTATGATTTCACGTTTGTAAGAGATGTTGTTAACATCCACCTTAATCATGGTTTGATTGGGTCCGGTACACTAAATAACGGTATATATGTTTTAAACCAACTCCAAATTTTCAACGTCCAGAACACACTAAAAAGAAAGTCTCCAGATTTAAATAAAGCTTTCTTATGGCATTGTAGACTGGGTCACATCAATGAGAGAAGGTTGACTAAGTTGCATAGAGAAGGATATTCGGACTCGTTCGAATATCAAACTTATGACACTTGTCAATCTTGTCTCAAAGGAAAGATGACAAAGACTCCATTTACTGGACAAGGAGTGAGAGCGAGCGAGCTCTTAGGACTCATACACAGTGATGTATGTGGTCCAATGTCTACGCATGTAAGAGGTGGTTTTTCCTATTTCGTTACTTTCACGGATGATTACTCAAGGTACGGATTCATTTATCTGATGAAACATAAATCCGAGGCTTTTGAGAAATTCCAAGATTATAAGAATGAAGTAGAAAACCAAACTGGCAAAAGTATCAAGACACTTAGATCTGATCGAGGTGGTGAATACTTGAGTGCCGAGTTCCTAGGTTACCTAAAAGAGAAAGGAATTCTCTCTCAGCTTACTCCTCCATACACTCCACAGCATAATGGTGTATCGGAGAGACGGAATCGAACCCTATTGGATATGGTACGATCCATGATGAGTAATGCTGAGTTACCGCGATCTTTCTGGGGTTATGCGCTAGAATCAGCGGCATATCTTTTGAACAGGGCTCCTACCAAGACTGTGCCTACCACTCCATATCAGATGTGGACTGGGAAGAAACCCCATCTTCAGCATATGAAGATTTGGGGATGTCCAGCTTTTGTTAAAAAGCAGCATGTGGACAAGCTCGAGGCACGATCAGTAAAATGTATGTTTGTGGGATATCCAAAAAACTCCAAGGGATATTATTTCTATTACGCAGAGGAACAAAAGGTTTTTGTTTCTCGTAATGCCCATTTTCTGGAACATCAGTTTTTAGAAAAGGAAATAAGTGGGAGCGAAATAGAACTGGAAGAAATTCCAGAACCACAAACTGCTACTGAAAGTTTGGTAGAACCAGTAGTTCAAGAAGAACAGGACATTCCTGCACCCCTCCGCAGGAGTAGTAGGCCGTCTCATCCGCCTGAAAGATACTACGGTTTTCTCATAGATGGGGATAGAGAGGATTGCGTCATAGATGATGATGAACCTACTGACTTCCAGCAGGCCATCCAGAGCGGCGACTCTGTACGATGGCTAGATGCAATGCGAACCGAAATGGAGTCCATGTACACCAACAAAGTATGGACTTTGGACTTTGCTCCAGATGGGGTAAAACCCATAGGATGCAAATGGATCTTCAAGAAAAAGATTGGTGTGGATGGACAGGTGGAAACCTATAAGGCTAGACTTGTTGCAAAGGGTTTTCGTCAAAGACCTGGTTTGGACTATGACGAAACTTTTTCTCCAGTGGCTATGCTCAAATCCATTCGGGTCCTTCTTGCTATTGCTGCCTTCCATGATTATGAAATCTGGCAGATGGACGTAAAGACGGCTTTTCTGAATGGAAATTTAGAAGAATGCGTCTATATGGATCAGCCAGAGGGTTTCAATCAGAGTGGGAGCAGCGGGAAAGTATGCAAGCTGCTTAAATCCATTTATAGACTAAAGCAGGCATCGCGGAGTTGGAACATCTGTTTTGATGAAATAGTAAAAGAATATGACTTTATCAAAAATCCAGATGAACCGTGCATATATAGTAAAGTTGTAGCCAGAAGTGTCGTGTTCCTCGTCTTGTACGTGGATGACATTCTATTGATAGGAAATGACATTCCTATGCTACAATCTGTCAAAGGATTCTTGTCACACAGGTTCTCCATGAATGACCTGGGTGATGCCTCTTACATTCTGGGGATCCGGATCTATCGTGATAGATCCAAGAGGATGTTGGGACTTTCGCAGTCCAGGTATATCGACACTGTACTGAAAAGATTCAGTATGGAAGATTCTAAGCGCGGTAATCTACAGGCTTGTCACGGAATCACCCTTTCCAAAGAGATGTCTCCCAAGACTGATTTGGAAAGGGAACGCATGTCTATTATACACTACGCTTCTACGGTAGGCTCTATAATGTATGCGATGTTGTGCACCAGACCAGATGTAGCTTACACACTGAGCGTGGTAAGCCGGTATCAGTCAGACCCAGGGGAGAAGCACTGGATAGCAGTAAAGAACATTCTCAAGTACCTGAGAAGGACTAAGGAGACGTTCTTGGTTTACGGCGGAAAAGACCTCAGGTTGGAGGCCTTTGCTGATTCCGGCTTCCAGAGTGATAAGGACGATTCCAAGTCCATGTCGGGTTATGTCTTTACCCTCAATGGAGGGGCGGTGTGCTGGAAGAGCTCCAAGCAGGACACCGTTGCTGACTCAACGATGGAAGCGGAGTATATAGCTGCTTGCGATGCCGCAAAAGAAGCAGTCTGGATGAAGAAGTTCCTAACAGAACTTCAGGTGGTTCCTACCATAGTTGATCCAATACCTCTGTATTGCGACAACAACGGAGCTATAGCTTTAGCAAAGGAACCAAGGTCCCATCAGAAGTCCAGACACATCTTAAGGCGGTATCACCTGATCAGGGAGATCATTGATCGTCAGGAGATCGAGGTTCGGAGAGTTGCTTCTGAAGAGAACATTGCTTATCCATTCACAAAGGCCCTACCTCAGATTCAGTTCGAGAGGCTACTCGAGATCATCGGTCTTCGATATGCCAGTACATGGCCCTAGTGCAAGTGGGAGATTGTTAGTGTATATGCCCTAGGGACCATTATTGTATCATACTAGTTTGTATATTACTTAATGAAAGCTTGGGATATTCACACGTATATAACAGTCTTGCTAAACATGGTAGTATGCTACTTGGTTTTTTCTATCTTAATATGTGAGTATACGTATTGATAGAGCTCTTAGGATCTTGCTTGACTACCAGCGTTGTGATGGCAGTCACACTAGTAGGGGCTGGGTAGTCTACAAGCACATCCTTATTCAGGTCCCTAGTCGTTGGATTATCGAGAGAGGGCATCGATACTCCGGAGTAGACTAGTGTGTACGCTTCTCATCCCAGTTGGGGAGATGGTCTGTCCCACAGCCGTCAGTACGTCGTACTGGAGATAGTATGCAGGTGCTCGTTAGGTTACGAGTACACCAGACAGGACTCACAGGGAACTGTTGGTTGGTTTTATACCATTCGTCAGTGAACAGTTCCCAGGTGACATGAGTACAGCATAGTCCGCAGACTTGACACTGCTACTTCTCCTCGAGTGTGTCCCACTGTTCTTAGATTGCTACCCTACCACGGCTCAAAGGAGTCGTGCAAACAGGTAGCAGTTGGGTGCAGTCCCGAGCACTTGGAGGCAGTGGCGGTTAGACAGGATTCGTCTCTCCCGGTATTGGGGGTTGATATCGCGCTGTGTCAGAGAGCCATTACGCAAAGTCCCTGGCCAGGGCAAGCGAGATTTGCTGGTAGGTTCCAGTAGTTTCTCAGGGTGTAATGGGCTTCGCTCCGACACGACTTATACCGCTATTAGGGGACTGACGCTTGCCGCCCCCTAGGCCCGATATGCGATAGTCTTAGACGAACGGACCGGACTGTATGGAGATTGTCACATCAGACTCAGTAGGAGTTCGGATGGGTTTCCTCATCGGCCTTCTTATCGACATCTACATGGGGACCTTTACGTACAGCTAGTGCCGCTTGCGGTCTGTGGTTAAACCCACTGCCAGCGTAGTAGTCGAGTCTCTAGAGTTCCACACAGAGAGTTTCCCTACTCCAGGCGAAACGATATAGAGGTCGTATGGTTTTACGACAAGGGTTCGGACGCATACGTGTGTTTACGCACGTACGACTTTCGGAAAGTTTTTACCAGTCGGCTTTGGTTTAAGCCAGTTACTGGTATCCGGTTATTGGATTTATACAGTCTAAAGTTTTTCCGTATTTTTGCGGAAAGGAGGGGCGTTCTCGTAATTGCGCGAGAAGCTTCTAGAAGATGGTGACTAAGGAGGTTTAGGTGGCATATACATTGAATGAGATTAGTGAGTCATATGGATGATTCATCCATGTCATTAATGCTTCATAATTGCTTAATGACTCATGGAGATGAATCACCACAAGATATTTATCAAGCATGGTTGTAAATCATTTTCTTTTCTTTTCTTGATAAAATAAAATGCTTGATATATATTATGATAACTCATTATTCTCACTTGATTATTATGTTCACATTCTCTCTCCTCAAGCTCTCCCTCTTCAAACCCTAATCCTCCCCTCTCATGTGTTGAGTACAAGGATTAGTTAGACTTATTAAACCATAACCCTCACTCTATTTCACCTAGCTTCTTTGATTAGTACTTAAAGAAGTTTAGTTGCCTCAAGTTTAGAGGCTAAGCTTGGAGTATAGCTCTCGGGTGGATCGTCTACTACTTCGAGAAGGCCGAGGAGGAGGTGGAGTTCGTAAAGACGAAGGACACGGTTCTTTAGGTATAATCCCTTTACATAGTAGTTGTTAACAACTATATTTGATGTTAGTTATCGTTTAGCTTCGATTCTTGCGGTTAGTCGATGTTTAAGCAAAGAACAAGATCGTTTTTCATATTTCCGCCTCCCCACGAGTCGTGGGGTGTTGTACATCGACTTACACGAATAGTATCACAGATCTCAAGATAAGTACATCCTAAGGATTCTAAAGTGGAGTATCGTATCGTAAGTATGCCGCAGAACATACGTATGGTACATTACTCTACTCAAACTACCTTCTCAATCAGTCAAGGTCAACCTATGAAATGAAAGTTCGGGTCTAATACCCCCCCTCCCCCGTTAAGTCAAAGTTCCGTAAGGTCAAGCCTAGGTTACAAAATATATACGCCCTAGATTCTGCATAGTCAAACCCAGACTCAAACCAAGGTTAAACCTAACGCTCTGATACTAACTTTGTCATGACCTGTAATTTAGCACGTGACCGACACTTAAATTATGCAACATCTAAAGGCGTGACGTAAATCAAGTAAGCCGAAGCCCATAAAATCTAAACCTTTTTGCAGAAAATGGTGGGGGTGCAATTTTGAACAAAGGTATAATGAATCATGTTTTTCTTTAAATGCATAACTAATGAAACATAAAAATGCAAGTGGATTATACTAGAGTTGAAAACATGTTTCGTATTTTAAAATTTCGGGAGCACCTCCGTTGTATATTTTGGTCCAAACCCATATACACAACAATATATAGGCATCCCTAAGCGGGAGCTAGCTCTTCTCCAACCGGTGGAATTGTTAGTTATATGTGTGCCCTAGAGACCATTACTGTACATATGATGTATAATGTAATGGATGCTTGGACATATACATGGAGGACTTTCTTGCTCGACATGATAGTATGCTATCTGGTTGCCCTTTATCTTAACATGTACAATGATTGTCTCTATGTTACATATTGACAAAGCCCTTAGGATGAGTACTTGACTACTAGGATTATAATGCAGATCATACTAGTGGGGACAGTGTAGTCGCTAAGTACATCCTTCAAATGTTCCTAGTCGTAGGTCTATCGAGACAGGGCATCGATATACCAGAGTAGACTAGCGTATAGCTTCTCGACCCATGTAGATGGGCGATGGATGATCCCATATCCATTGGTGTTTGACATCAGAGATATTATACGGGTGCTCAGTAGAGACTGAGTACACTGGACGGACTCGCCGAGAACTCCCAGATGGTATTATACCTCACATCAGATTGCTGTTCTCTAGTACACTGGTACAGGTTAGTCTGTAGACCCGAGATCGTCATAGAGTCTTGTGTGTTTCCCACTGTGCTTTGATTTCCACCTTACCACGTTCAAGAGAACGTGCAAAACGGTGGCTTTTGGGTACAGTCCCGAATCATATGGAGGCAATGAGCGATAGGAGGGGTTTCGTCTTTCTCGGTATTGGGGGTTGATGCTACGCTGTTCTCAATTGGATATAACTGGAAGTCCCTGGACAGGGATGCTTCATAGATATACTGGTAAGTGTTATCTGTAGTTTCTCGACCCGTTATGAGACTCACATCGGCACGACTTATCGAATTACTGGGGTCTGATGTTTACCACCCCTATATGAGATATGAGACATATCAGACGAAGAGATCGGAATGTACGGTAGTGTTACTGATTGGATTCAAAAGAGTATGAGCAGGCTTGCTTGTTGATCTTCCGATCGCTCAATACCCGGGTGGCCGTTACGTTTAGCAGACCGCTTGCGGCTTATGGATGTTTGATATGATCATCACTTACTGCAGGCGTATTGACGAGTCTTTAGAGTCCTACACAGAGGTTTTCTGGCTCAAGCGAAACGGAGTAGAAGTACATATGTGCTATGTGCGGGACCGAGATTAGTACGATATGAGATACCGTATTCTATTCTCGCGATTTGTGGCATCGGTCAGTTATATGTGATATAGTCGGGTTATCGGATCAAGTGTTGATTCGAAAAGTTGTTACATATGATCTTAGTCAGTTATATGTGATATAACCGGATTATTAAATCAAGAGTTGATTTAATAATTTAATGTATAATTATATATTCGATATATTACATTACATTAACTAATATTAAACTCACTTATGATTTCTTTTTCTCAATTTGTGCATAAGTATATATGTGATATATATTTGTGTACATAATTTTGTGTCATGCTTGATGATACATGCAACTTGGGTGTGTGTATGACTTACACCATGCTTAGTTTAATTGCTAGGGTTTTTAATTATTTTGGTAATTACAAATGGTGGCATTTTGTCGTGACAAATAGCTTGTAGAAGCTTGTAGTCTTCATTGACCAAGTCCACTGTTTTGTTTTGCCTAAGATATTTGTTAACCCAACCAATTAAACCTAACCATGGTTAACTCTCTACAAAGGTTAGTATATGATACTAACTCACCTAGGGTTGCCATTATCCTATGAATAATTATCATGAGATATTTTCTTCTTCTTCTTCCTCAAAGCTTTCTAGCTTCACAGGAGATGTGAGGGAAAATGTTAGAAAATCAATTCTAAAGTGAGCCCACTTCCTACTTCATCATCCTCTACTACTTGCCATTTAGTATAGGGTGTTTGCTTAACTAATTTCACAATTAGTGAAGAGATAGCTTGGGTTAGTGTCTCCTCGACGTAGATCATCTTCGACCTCGAAGACTTCGAAGCAAGCATGTTCATTTCTTCATAGGAGCCTCTCTAGAGTCCGAAAGCTCATGATCGCAGCGAAGGGACGACTACATGTATCTAATGAAGTGACGGACTGGTCTACAAAGGTTGTATTCCTTGTTCTCTTTTAGTTGCAAAGTGTTTGCATTTCATTCCATCGGATTTCTAGTATACGATTCTAGGGTTAGGGTTAGCTAGAACGACAAATTTTTGAATTTGGGATGGACGATACCTCCCAAAAACTTGCTACCATCCTAGGTAACCTTGCAGGAATCACAACCACGCAATAACATATATACAACGCCCAACGGAGAAGATCAACCCAGAAATAACAATAAATAAGCAAGACATCAAAACTCAAGAAAAGCGATCATAAACCCATCACTCTTAGTCTCGCACAATACCCAAGTCTGACTAGGTATACCAATATACAAATTCTAGTCTCTGATTTGATTTGATGGTGTTTATCTAGATACAACGGAATATATATAATACGAGAGCGGGCACGATCCAACATGTGTCCCGCCTACTAAAGCAAAACACCCTGGATGAAGCTGTGTGCCAGCGATACCGCAACTGATCCCAAGCGGTCAAACCTGCAAAAACTGTGGAACAATGGGGGTGAGTTGCTAACTCATGAGTAGAAAACATCAACAAGTTGAAATCGAATAAAACAACGATTTCCTAGGTCACTATATCCTGAAGGTAATACTATGATATCTAGGGGGACCAAGTACGCATATGTGTCAGCAATTGAGTCAATTCAATGACATATATAAATAAACATCCGACATCATAAGCCTATATGCATGTGGATATCATCCACGTGTCCATCAAGGACACAAACAATATCATGGAACCTGAGTTTCCCACACCGACACTCGAACATCATGAAAACATAAGCTTGTATATATATATATGAGGATATCAACCAAGTGTGTCCATCAATGACACATCAAAATCATGGAACTTGAGTGTCCAACACCGACACTCGAAACATCAAGAAAACCCGTGTCCAGCATCGACACGTAAAACCTCATATCTCAGGCGCCGCATACTCAGATCGGACCTCATATCTATCTCATCGCAGTCATCACATCCTTAGATCGGTCCTCATATCCATCTCATATCATAACTCCAAAATGGTATCCTTCGGATATCCGCCAAGTTCTATACAATCACCGATAGGTAGTGGTCCCCTACCAGGCTCATAGCCTAACAATACGAGTCTTCTTGCCCTGGGGTACCTCACCGGGTCCACCATGTACCCACAGACGGTGCCTACCACTTCTCGAATCGGGTATACTCACTACTCAGAACAGAGAAAACTCATGGTGGACACCTTGAAATATCATATCAAGAGAAACCGCATCATGTTATCTTATATACCTATATCATATTCTCAGGCCAATATATATTCATTAGTGTCAATTTTATCATATTATCTCTTTCGAAATACTATAATCATGTTATCTTAAGTTCATACCATATCCTTTAGCAAAATTATAAGTTATAAAAAGATCTTCCATATCAATGGTTGCGGGGGTGCTATACGCCATCCACCCGACTTCCTCCGTAGATATAAATCAACTCACCTGCTAAACTTCTCGCTTAGCCGAAGTCGATGTGCTTCGTCGTCTCGGAAGTCCACGCAAATGTACCTACAATCAATACACAATCGCAATGCAATTCTATTAAAACCAATATCTGAAAACCAATACGGCACATGAATCTCTTATAGGTTAGAACCGATAGCCTACACAAGCAAAATCAACCAAATAACCCTCATCCGTTGACGTACAAACGTCCAACGACAGAATCCAAAATCTAGTACTAAAACCATGTTTCACAAATCGCATAACACGAAATCAGCAACTAAAGAAATCTATCCCGGATATTGACTCAGGTAAAATTAGCCAATTTTGCACATAAGGTTGGTCTAGATATAGGATAAGGGAACCACAGACCAAAACTCCACACTTTTCACCCTAATGTGGCCACAATTTGTGGCAACAATGATTAAATCTGTGGCCATGTATAAGGCATATGGGCTCGGGTTTCAAGGGGTGCTTCTAGGTTGCCTGCTCATCTTTCTATATTTGCTAAATAATTTTTAGGGTCTCCGGGTTATAGCAGATCTCAGTATCCCATCACAATTCTCAAAAAATACGATATCGGGGAAATTCTAACTCCGCGTTCTGGGTTCTAGTCTCAGGTCTTGGCCTAGAAATCATCACTCAAGTCTTGTAAACACTCACTACACCTCAATTTGCCACTTAACAACAACTTGTAAATTTCTAAGATCACATAACTCACTAAATCGATTTCTAAACTAAACTAGGATATACTAAACACAAATACTTAACTAAAAGTGTAGGTTTATACCGCATTAGCAACTGAAAAAAATTCTTGAGTTGCCCAAGGACTTCAAAATCCACACTTAATTGGTTCAAAGGGTTTAGAATTGGCTTGTTCATCTTTATTGTGAAGATGGCATGAGGTTTTGAAAAGGATTTGGAGATGAGGCATGGAGGTAGAGAGGGATGAAGGAGGCATGAAGAAAGAAATGAAGAAAATAATGGGAATGAAGGAATGAAGCAGCCAAGTCTCACACTCTCTCTCTCTTATGACCACTATCTCACTCTAAAATATCTCCTACACTCACTCTCTCAAATATCTTCTTTTGTTTTTCTTTCTCTTTTTTGTCTTTCCCTGATTACTTCTCTTTTCTTTTCTCACAATTCACAACCACAAATGAATAACATGCACAAGACATGGTGCACTGGATATGTAAAAATGTAAAAATACAGATTTGGTTTAATCGTGATTAGTAATGAAATAATCAATTTTAATTTAAACTTGTATATAATTAATTATAAAAATGCCAAAAATATCATTATAATAAATAAATCATTTTAATCTCCGATTATTTCCCAAATATTGGTATATACTTATACCATTTTACGAAAAGCCCCTATTCGCAAATCGAATAGTTTTCGAGAAATATATTATTTTAATATTAAACTTCCAAAAATCATATTTTGTATTTACGAAATGTTACAAATATAGAAATAGAGGCACTGATTTAATTGGAACCAGATTCAAATCATGCAGCTGTCTCCAATGCATGTCAACTAAATGGAGAGAGGCCGATCAGCATTACTCAACTTAGGAGTGCATCCAGATATGAATAACCTGAAAGATAAGCAATTTCTCAAAACCATTACTATCAACTGAATACCAAAAACAAGTATCTACATCTTCGATCACCTGAACAATCCTGATACTTGCAACACATGGTGCTTTACTTATTCTTGTACCTATAACTTCTCAAAACTTGGACCTTGAATTTCTAAGAAATTGTCACGACCCGAATTTTAGTTCGTGACCGGCACTTAAATCACGTAACGTCTAAACACGTAACGTAACTTAAGTAAGCCGAAGCCTAGAAATCTAAACCTTTTTGAAGAAAATAAAAGAGGTGAAGTTTTGAAATAAAGGTATGATGAAGTCAAACGTTTTCTTAAATGCATAAATAATGGAACATGAAAATGCAAGTGGGTTATACTAGTTGAAAAACATGTTTCATCTTTTAAAAATTTGGGCAGCACCTCCCTTGTATATTTTGATCGAAAACCCATATACATAATAACAATAAAGGCATCCCCAAGCGGGAGCTAGCACTTCGCCAATCGACAGAATACAACCATGCAAGTTAGAAATGTATGTATATGACGCCCAACGGCGAAGATCAACACAAAAGGATAATGTAAATAAAGCAAGACATCATATCCCCCAATAGCGAACATATAATCCGTCGCTCTAAGTCTTGCAAACACAAGTCTTTCTAAGTCTTACTACTTATACAAATTCTAGTTTCTGATTGATGGAGATGACTAGATACAACAGGAATAATAATACAAGAGTGGGCACGATCCAAGCTGTCCCACCTACCAAAGCAAATCACCCGAATGCAAACTGTGTGACAACGATAACGCTACTGATCCATGCGGTCAAACCTGCAAGAACTGTGGCACAACGGGGGTAGGTTGCCAACTAGTGAGTAGAAAACATCAGCAAGTAGAAATCGAATAAAACAACGACTCCTAGGTCAAATAAATCATAAAGGTAATACTATGATATCTAGGGTGGCCGTATCTGTATATATGCCAACAATAATCAATGCATGTATGCATGTGGTTATCATCTACGTGTCCAATTAATGACACATCAAAATCATATGTATGTAAATATGAGGATATCAACCAACGTGTGTCCACCAATGACACATCAAAATCATGGAACCTGAGTGTCCAACATCGACACTCGAAACATCATGAAACCCGTATCCAGCATCGACATGTAAATCCTCATATCTCGGGCTCTGTCAGTCCGGATCGGCCCACGGGCTTCGTCAGTCCGGATCGGCCCATATCATCTCACGACTCTGGTCGGTATCCTCCAGATAACCGCAGAGCCCAATTACTATCACCGGTAGGTAGTAGTCCCCCCGCCAGGCTCATCGTCTACTGCACAACATCCATTCCTTGCCCTGGGGTACCATGTACCCGCAAATGGCTCATCCAGCTCCTCGAATCGGGTATCACATAGCTCATAACCGAGAAAACACATGGCGGACGTCTCGAAATATCATATCAACAGAAACCGGGTTTTTGAAACAGTACATACTTCTTTTGAAATATAACCACCGTTCTCAAATCTAGAATCTCATGAAAACAACATCTCAATGCGTATAATCGTAAAGCATGATGTATTCAAACATAGAACAGAAATTTGAGCATATCGGTATATCATGCAACATAGAATAGTGATGTGAGCATAGCAAGTATATCATGCCAAAAAGTCATGTGACGGTACTGAACAATTAAGATTGATAGCGTGATGTGGAAATTCTACTGTGTAAGCGACATAGCAATTATGGATGATGAAAGTGTGTGAGCCGGCAATCTGTGTAAGTGTAACATACGCATCATCGATAATTGTGTAGGTGTACTAGCACAGGTATATGTAATGCAATGAGAATATCATGAACGTAGCAGAAGGTAAATCATGAGCGCAATGCTATAAGGTATATGTATCTAATCTAACATATCCGAGTCGGTGAATCTATCAATCGCATCCAGCCTCACAACATCACATACAGTATAATCCATCGTACGGCATCCTCTAGTCAAGGGTATGGATCAACCATCATGTAAAACTCTTTACGTACGGTAATCCATCGTACGACGGCATTAAACGAATAAGGATTCTATCAACCTATATGACAATAAGGGTTTGGATCTAAGTCTCGTATAGAATATCGTTCATTATTATCATAATTATATATACACATATATTTCATGTCAGGGCTTGGTCAAAGTATCTATATTCTCATATCGCCTCGCATCCGTGTATCAACATATACAGCTAAGTCATCATATTTCATCATATACTCTTTTCATCATAACAATATCTCATATCAAGTCATCTTACATATACAATCTATCTTATAAATCTCATGTCGTATTTATCGATCTCATATCATGCTACTATAAATCTCACACTTATTCTCTTGCACTACATATATATATATATCGCGATTCATATCCTCATATATCAATTCGAGACATCCTTATTAATCATATCATTTCACTCTAAAACATTTAATCCCATCCATAGGTTCTTAGTAGAGGTTTCTCCGACTATATTCTATATATCGGTTTTCATTTTATAATTGTGGGGGTGCTATATGCCATCCACCCGACTTCCCCCGTAGAAATAAATCTACTCACCTGCGGAACTTCTTATTCAGCCGTAGTCGATGTACTTCTTCGTCTCGGAATCCACGCGAAGGTACCTACAATAAATACACAGTCGGAATGCTATTAAAATCAAGTCCGGAAAACCGATACGGCACACGGTGCGCTCATAAGTTAGAACCTATAGCCTACGCATACAAAAACAACAAAACAACCCTAGTCGTTGACGTACAAACATCCAACGACCAAATCCAAATTCAAATATCAAAACCAAGTTTCAAATATCGGAAAACAGAATACGGCAACTGAGGGAATCATTCCTAGATTCTTTCTCAGGTAAATTGGGACAAAACTAAAAATACAGTATCTATGTTATAATGTATGTAAGCTATAGGAAAAACCCCAACACCAATGCCCAATATTGGGCCGGCCAAACTGCTAAACTAACCGCCCCCGCCGGCCCCACCTTGGAGTTTGGGTCTGGTCTTCTCGTAGTGGTCTCCTACTGGTCTAAATAGGTTAATGTATATGTTTGATTTTTTTATAAAGGTCCCGGGTTGCTCCAGATTCCCTTTAGTCCTCCAAAAACATCACAAAACCGACACGGAAAGTTTCTAAGTTCGTGTATTGGGTTCGATTCTCTGGCCCAGGTCAGGAAAATCATCACTAACCTCCTACAACACTCACTACACCTCCATTACCACTTTACAAGTCTATAAAACCACTAAATATCAACTTGGAAATTTCCAAGATCATCAAATCATATCGGTTTAACTCTAAACTAACAATGGGATAAACTAAATACAATAACTTAACTAAAGTCTTGAAATATACCTCATTTAGCAACTCAAGAAAATTCTTGAGTTGCTCAAAGTCTTCAAAATCCAAGCTTGGAAGGTCCATAAGGTGTAGGATGTGGTGGGGATCATTTTTAATGAAGGGAGTATAGGGTTTTAGCAAGATTTTTGAGGTGATCCATGGAGGTAGAGGAGGTGAAGGATGAGATGAAGAGGATGATGGAGGAGTTGAGGTAAAAAAATGAAGAAGAAGGAAATGAAGAAGAGTCAAGGGTTGGCATGCCATCCTCTCTCTATCTTTCTCTCTCATGGCATGATCCCATGCCATTATGTGGTCCCCCCTCTCTCTCTCCAATAATTCTCTATCTTTTCTTTTCTCACAAAAATCACATAATACCACTAAACAAACACAAAGCGAAACAATATGTAACAAAATGCAACTTGTCATGGTGCACTAGCCATGATTAATTAAAAAGACGGATTTGGCCTAATCGTGATTCGTAGTGCACTAATCAATTTTCATTTAAACTTCATATAATTAATTATAAAAATGCCAAATCTAATAAATATCTTTTTAATAAATAAATTATTTTAATCTCCCATTATTTTCCAAATATTGGTATATAATTATACCATTTTACGAAAATCCCCATTTCGCAAATCGACTAGTTTTCGCGAACTTTATTATTTTAATATTAAATTCCAAAAATAATATTTTATATTTTCTGAAATATTACAATATCCCCCCTTAAATAAATTCGGTCCCCGAATTTAAATTTAAATCCCCAATTACTAAAACATTTCAATAATCAGCTCAAATCAACGGGGCTCCGAACTCACGGAAGATACAGAAATACCACAGCGCATCGTGTGCCCCTGAAAATAAGTATGAAACTCAAAATCGAACTCAGTTAAGTGTCACGCAATCATCGGAGTTACAATGGAGATACAGATCTCGAAATACACTACTGAAATCCAATATGCACTAGTAGAATACTATCATACGTATATAGTACGTATCCTTGGAAAAATCTCCTAAAACTGAATAAAACTGTCACGACCCAAAAGTACGGAACGTGACCGGCACTTAGATTACGAAGCGTCTAGAGGCGCAACGTAACCGAAGTAAGACGAAGCCCAGAAATCTAAACCATAAAAAGAAGAAGAAGTAAAGGAAAACATGTAGAAAACAAGTTTAAAAGCAACATCCAATTTTCTCAAAAATTTCAGCAGAGACTCCTTTGTAAAAACTGGCCCCAAACGGGTACAAACAAGAATAATATATATACAAACAATAAAAAGCATCCCCAAACGGGAGCTAGCTCTACGCCAAAAGGCGGAAACAACCACATCAATGCACAATAGTATACAACGCCAAAGGGCGAGGCTCAAAACTCAAAAGAAAACAAAAGCACCAGATATCATAATAATACAAGTGCGACTCTATGGTCGAAATAAACAACTGATCCAGTAACCTATCAAGTAATACAAGTTTAGTTGATGGAGTTTTCTAGATACAAATGAAATAATAAAAGTACAATGGCGGTCCAGATACAAGTGAACCAACCTACCGTGCAAATCACCCTGAATGAAAAGATGTGCCAGCAAGCTGCCAGGAAAACCTGTACATCGAACCTGTAATAAAATTTGGCACAACGGGGGTGAGTTGCCAACTCGTGAGTAGAAAATATCTGCGAAAAGAAATCGAATGCACGACGCTGTCCTAGGTCATAATAATATACTAATATACTACTAGTCATCAAGTAAAGACAGGATAATAAGCTACGCGTAAGCGCAAATGCTCCGTGCTCGTATCAGTGCCTCATATAAAACTATGTCATATTAATGAGTATGCATGCACCATGAATATGAAATAACAAATCCTGAAATCTAGATATATCTGTATAAGAAATCTTTAACTTTTATCATGGTAAAATGTGTATAGAAATCTGAAATATCAACGATGAAATCTATGGAAATCCGTGTCAAGCATCGACACAAAACATGTAAATCTCAAATCTCAATACCTCATAATCTCAATGTCTCATAGTCTCAATATTTCGGGCTCCGTCAGTCCGGATTGGCCCATATCATCAAATCTCACGACAACGGTCGGTATCCTCCGGATATCCGCCGCGCCAGACATCACCGGTAGGTAGTCCTCCCCTGCCAGGCTCATCGTCTACAACTCGATCTCCTTGACCCGGGGTACCATACCGGGCCCACCATGTACCCGAGACGGTTCATCCACTCCTCGAATCGGGTCTCGAAATCCAACAGAAAACATGAAATCTCATGGTGGACGACACATACATCACGAGAAAACCGCATCTTATGTTTTAAAAAGAGAGGAGGAGAGAGAGAGAAGTTTTTGTATATTCATGAGGTTTTCCCCAAAAATTCAGAAATCTCATAGAAATCCAAAATCCCAAAATCATGAGTAAGTATATGATAAGTGTCGGCATATGCCCCTTAATACTGCATGATAACATGAAAATGCGAACGCATGAAATGTCTAAGTAATAAATACCATATCTATACTAACACCAGAGAGTAATCACAAAATTATATCAATCTAGCTGTTAGATGATTGTATCAATAAAAGATAATATGATCTAAAGTGTACGTGACATAGCAATTACCGATGATGATGTGTGTGAGCCGGCAAATAAGTGTGCGTGGAATATGCGCATCATCGGTAATGGTGCTGGTGTCCTAACAGGCAATGTTTTATTCTGATTAAAGAAACATATGAATGAACATGCACCATTATGATTACGGTATGAATGTAAAGATGGATGTGTAATAACCACTCATCTGTGATATACAAGTATAACTACAAGTATATGACTCGAGCCTAAACTAGTGTCCATCTACCCTCCTAAGGAACTAAATCTAAGAAACTAGTCAATAAGAAATAAGAGTCCACCTAAGATCTGAATCCATATCTCTAATAGTCGGCGATCCAGCCTCAATAGCGTCAAATACGTAGTACGGCTTCCTCGAATCGAGAGTGCGGATCAATCATCATATCTATGCCTCGTATGGTAAAATCCATCGTACGGCATCCCAATATCGGGCTACGGGTCAAGTATCACCTACGTGTCTCATCATTCGTATAATATCATCATCAACACATGTCAAGATCAAGGTGCTATACTGTAATCGCATACATCATTCATATATCATTGTCAGCATAAATATACATCCTTAATTTATCCTCAGAAATATCATGTCATATGTATCATATTGTGATTAAGTCACACTCAGATCATATCGTAATCAAGTCACACCTATATGATATCGTAATCAAGTAACACATATATGATATCGAAATCAAGTCACACCTATATGATGTCTTAATCAAGTCACACCTATATGATATCGAAATCAAGTCACACCTATATGATGTCGTAATCAAGTCACACCTATATGATATCATATCAGAATTTCAGGCACAGGTTACGTTCCGGGTTCTATTTTAGAGTCCCATATACTTCAATATCATCACCACCCTTTATTATTGTTCAAGTATACAAATACATTATCTCATTTTCTAATGATCCGCTAACATCATAACACGACTGTATAGCCAAGAATCACGGCATCAGCCCAGTTATATTGTTTCATCCCCGTGTATCATATCACATCCTTGTATCACATATACGTGTTGTGTATATATATACATACCTACACCTAGTCCTATATAGATATACATACACGTATACGCCACGTCGAGTTTCTATGTGTGTGTGTGTGTGTATCTACTTGAAACCTACGAATCTCCTCCAAGAAATTCATCCTCTGGTAAGATCTTTCTAAATCAATCTAGTCCAACCTAATGTTACTACTAGGGTCCTACTCACCAAGATTCTAAGGTCACGTCTGACTTCCTAATGACAATAAGTACTATTCCTATTCTACGTTTGCGGGGGTGCTAAACGCCATCCACCCGATTTCCCCCGTAGATATACATCTACTCACCTGGTCCTTGTCTGCCGAAAACGATGTCGCCCTCCTCTTCTTTCTCGTCCGAAGTCCACGTGTGGGGTACCTATATGCAAACATATATAATATCGTAAACTGAATCAGGGACAAAAACCAAAACGACGCACGAAACGCGCATAGGTTAAAACCTATGACCCGCTCATGCAAAAGAACCAATATCGCTCGATATCGGCGTACAAACGCCGATTGATCGAGATAAACACCAATAAACAACTCGTAGTTTCAAAACTCAATACTTATAATATAAAACATGATTTAATTCATCGAAATCCTGAAATCGATCAAATCGTCCGATTTCGTAAAACCCGAAAACGCCAATTTACCGTTTTACTTCAAAACTTGATGTTTAAAAGAAACTAATGGTCTTAATACTCATTAAATAGCATGACTAGATTATATAAATCACTACTATATTTTTAACACCCTAATTTGTATTAGTTTGGAAATTCTAGTTTGCAAACTTGCCCGATTTCGATACTTTCAAGCAAAATTTCACAATATCACAACTAAACTTGATTTTGCATATACTAAAGTGTTAAACCACTCCATGAAACCTTAACAATGAGCTAAAGCCCTAATTAGATTTTTAATACTACGTTTTAAATTAATTTCTAAATCCTAGTTTACCGAAATAGCATATTTATCACATTATATTAACTAACAATTTGAAACTAATAATTAGATTAGGTCTTTCATTCATTTAACATGTTAATATTCACATTAAAACCACAATATAATGATAAAAACCTTAATTAGAATTTTAACACACCAATATATATAATTTATAGAAATTTAGTTATCAAAATTGCTTAATTTAAACAATTTTGAATGCACAAATTATAATACATCAACCATGCTAGATTTTTCCCTTCTAAAAATGTTAAGCTACTTATTATAACCCCACTTAATTAATAAAAACCCTAACATGATTTTAGAAACCCTATCATGAATTTTTAACTTGCAAATAGAATTAATTAAGAAAATCTAAATATGCTAAATAAAAGCATTTAACAACAATTAATCATAAGAATAAAAATTATACCTTCAAAGCATGAGATCCAAACATGAAAATATGCTTCAAAAATAATGGTTTCCAACTCCAAATTCCATGCTAAATAGGTCAAAGGAAAATGGTAGAGGTTGAATGTTGATTTTTGAGGTTTATTTTTGGATTTTTTGATGAATTTTGATGATTTTTAATGCAAAAATGATGGGGGAAAAATTTTGGGCTGCCCATGGAGGTGAGGCCGGCCATGAGGTGAGGAAAAGAGAGGAGATTCAGAAAAGGTGAAGAAAGTGTAGAACGTTTCACAAAAATATCACACAATTAAGTCTTTTCATGAATTTAATAAAAAATTATTTATTTTCCTTACTCCATTAAACCTAGAATGGTCTAGAACCATGGAAAATTTTGAAAATAAATTTTTCATGAAACACACTTGGTTCCAATATGTAATGGGTCCTTTTGCTAATTAAACCCATTCAAATTTGTAATTTACACCAATTTACTGTATAAATAAAGCTTATGTTAATATTTAAAATAATTAATTTAGGCAAAATATTTAATTAAACTAAAAATTTATAAGTGACTAAATAAACACCATTTACAAGTGATAACATAATTAAAATAGATATTTTTAAATTTATAGTGAAAAATAATTACGGTTTAGTTTTATGAAAACTACGTTTTACTTTACCGAAAATTATAAAATTCACTTAAACGATTTTATTTATTTAATTAATTATTTAATTATTTTTAAAATGTTACAATCTTCCCCCCTTTAAGAAATTCGGTCCCCGAATTTAAATTAAAACTCCCCACAATTACTAAAACATTCAGCCAAAACACTCAAATCGTCGGGGCTCCGAAATCATCAATACATTACCAAAACCAACTCCGTCAAGCATAACGCAATTATCGGAGTTAAGGTGAAAATAAAATATCAAAACCCAATACGAAAACCAACATAATATATCTCAAAACTATAACTTAGATATAGTACGCATCGTAGTAAAATCGGCTAAACATCTGGATAAAGAAGCATGCAAGAACCCCTTTTGAAAATCGCCGTGTGATGCACGTGTCACGGCATAAGTAGCGGATGTTTATTTTTAAAAAAATAGCTATATATATATATATATATCTTTTATTTAACATACACGTCCCGCCTGGTTACCAAATCAAATAGTAATGATTATAAAAACATACTGCTCAAACTGAAATCAATCCCAATCACATCATAACAATATCATGTGCGTCCGGTGCGCGCTGAAATCGAAACCAAATACAGATGCCACGAATACGCACAAAACAAAACTGAGTGCAACAGGTGTGCACCAAAAACATCTGTCAAGTGCAACGGGCGTGCACGACTCTAATATCAAGTGCATCTAATCTGCACAAAACCCCGATTTAGTGCATCTGGTGTGCACAAAATCGCATCAAGTGCGCCAAGTGTGCGCAATAATCTCAATCAGGTGCACATGGTGCACGAAAACATACACCGAATATCAAAATCGAAATCACAGTACGAAAATGCATGAAAATTAGGTCGAAGCATATGTCAAAATCATGTGTAATCCATATGCACGAAATCAAATCAAAATCTCAAAATGTATAAAACCAAATCGAGTATACTGGGTATGTACAAAACAACATCAATACAACCCATATATGAAACACGCAGATAATATAATGAATGTACACATAAGAAATACCAATCGTAGAACAAAATCCTCAAAATACCAAAATCCAACCAACGGAAATATGAAATTCAAATCACCAAATCACAATCGTAAACACTATCGTCAATGTGCGCCTCTTTCCTCTGATGTCGACTGCTTCGAACTCGTCTCTTCGTAAGTGTGCTGACTGCGCTACCAACGGCAATACTCATATCTAGAGTCTCCCACATAATCTATCCCTTCACCTGATGTCCGGACTACATTAAACTTTTCGATCGATTCATCAAAATCCCATAATTCCCCGAGAGCTCAACACTCAAGTACAGTTTAAAAATATCCAGTACATACCCCAGCATCGATGGTCCAGCCGTAGAAAGGCAAACCCAAGCCTCACTAATGGCACCGCGGAACTGCCGTAAACCCTAAGGTTCAAGGGCGTTCTCGTGGTCATTATGTCTAGTTAGGGTTTCATACTTCTAGAGGGTCCATAGAAATACCTGCATGTTCTTCCGACTACCTTAAACTTGGGAAAATGGGTTTCTGACAATCATTCGAATCCTTTAACTTCGTCTGGACGGCATGTGAATACCCTTCGTCCGCACGCTAAACAATGGTTATCGCATTCGAGTCAGATACCCCAATGGTTATCGCATTCGAGTCACAGCTCGCTCTGCCCGTGCGACCGTGATGACATATACCACCATCCGATATCGACGAAGAAAGATCAAAGGAATGAATGAAATGCGGTGCAAAGAAATGTACATCCTAAGGCTACTTATGAAGAGTAGCGTATCGTAAGTATGTCGCGGATCATACCCACGGTACGTCACTCTACCTAAGTCGCCTACTCCATCAACCAAGGGTCACCCTAGACATGTACAAAGGTTAAACCTAGCGCTCTGATACCAACTTTGTCACGACCCGAAAATACGGAACGTGACCGGCACTTAGATTACGAAGCGTCTAGAGGCGCAACGTAACCTAAGTAAGCCGAAGCCCAGAAATCTAAACCATAAAAAGAAGAAGAAGTAAAGGAAAACATGTAGAAAACAAGTTTAAAAGCAACATCTAATTTTCTCAAAAATTTTGGCAGAGTCTCCTTTGTAAAAACTGGCCCCAAACGGGTACAAACAAGAATAATATATATACAAACAATAAAAAGCATCCCCAAACGGGAGCTAGCTCTATGCCAAAAGGCGGAAACAACCACATCAATGCACAATAGTATACAACGCCAAAGGACGAGGCTCAATACTCAAAAGAAAACAAAACCACCAGATATCATAATAATACAAGCGCGACTCTAAGGTCGAAATAAACAACTGATCCAGTAACCTATTAAGTAATACAAGTTTGGTTGATGGAGTTTTCTAGATACAAATGAAATAATAAAAGTACAATGGCGGTCCAGATACAAGTGAACCAACCTACCGTGCAAATCACCCTGAATGAAAAGATGTGCCAGCAAGCTGCCAGGAAAACCTGTACATCGAACCTGTA
This sequence comes from Agapanthus africanus, assembly GCA_030015575.1. Taxonomy (NCBI): domain Eukaryota; kingdom Viridiplantae; phylum Streptophyta; class Magnoliopsida; order Asparagales; family Amaryllidaceae; genus Agapanthus; species Agapanthus africanus. The sequence goes on along the minus strand of CM057337.1, from coordinate 391,164,942 downwards.
ATAAAATTTGGCACAACGGGTGTGAGTTGCCAACTCGTGAGTTGAAGATATCTGCGAAAAGAAATCGAATGCACGACGCTGTCCTAGGCCATAATAATATACTAATATACTACTAGTCATCAAGTAAAGACAGGATAATAATGTTGGAGATAGTGCCCTCAGAGTCAATTATTGGATCACAGGCACGTGATTGCAATGATTGAGGGAGGACCTGTCCCGGTACGACAGTCTTACTCGAGATGATAGTATGCTATCTGGTTTACCTTTATCATCGTGTACTGCTTTAGGTGACCTGACAAGTCGCTATTGCACGTTGATAGAGCCCCTAGGATTCTTGCTTGACTGCTAGCAGTATGAGGGCGATCATATAAGTGAGAGCTGGAGTCTATAAGCGCATCCTTAAAAGGTCCCTAGTCGTGGGAGTTTCGAGACAGGGCATCGATACTCCAGAGTAGACTAGTGTATACAGTCGAGACCCCGACGAGGGGCTGTGGCCGGTCTCACAGGCCACTGGTGTCAGTTGGTTCACCTAAGATGTATACAGGTGCTCATTGGGTTATGAGTACACCGGACAGGACTCGCCGGGAACATGCTAGTTGGTCTTATACCTGACGTCAGATAGCAGTTCCCTGGTGACATGTGTACAGGTTAGTTCATCGACCTGGGGATCGTCATTTGTCTCGTGTGAGTTCCCACTGTACTTTGATTACTACCCTACCACGGCTCAAAGGAGTCGTGCAAACAGGTTTTAGTTGGGTACAGTCCCGAGCCACATGGTGGCAGTGAGCGGATCTTCGGGGGTTCGTCTCTCCCGGGATTGGGGGTGAGGTCGCGCTGTGTCTAGGAGAGCCATTACACGAAGTCCTTGGCCAAGGCAGGAGATTTACTGGTAGGTATTCCAGTAGTATCTCAGGGTGTTCTGGGCTACACTCCGACACGACTTGTACCGTTTTTGGGGGTCTGACTTTTACCAACCCCCTAGGCCCGCCATGCGATGCTCGTTGACGAACGGACCGGACTGTACGGATATTGTCACTGACAGGCTCAGTAGGGTGTCAGGATGAGTTCGCTCATCGACGTCCCTTTTAGTCAATAGCTGATAGCCCGTCACGTATTGGCTTATACCTCTGACGTGCTAGTGGTTAAATCCACAACCATAGTATTGATGAGTCTTTAGAGTCCACCACACATTCAGTTACTCAGCTTTCGGGTGAAACGCTGTAGAGGCCGTATGGAGATATGACAGGGTCCGATCAGATACGTGCGGTATTGCACGGATCAGGATCGGACGGTTTGTACTAGTAGCCGTATAGATATATGGCAGGGTTCGATCAGATACGTGCGGTATTGCACGGATCAGGATCGGAAGGATATTACTAGCCGGTTTTGGTTTAAGCCGGATCCTAGTATAGTACAGTGTAGATTTTGTCTCATTACATTTGTATCCGGTCGGAATACAGATGCGGGTGTGTATACACAGTATCGGGGTTTTCCTGTAATTTATTATGGGACCAGTTTTCTGGAGTTGCCAGTTTGCATTCCGTTCCGGCCGGTTTTCCTTTGTTCTTTCCCGGCCGGACTTTTCCGATGGAGGGGGTTATTTGCAATTGTGCAAATAACATTTGTGGAGGGGGTTTCTTGCAAATGTATTCATTATGATAGCATCTTTAGATTCCTTTTCCATCTTTTCTTTTGTTGCACCATTACTTGCATTAAATGAGATTTGAAAGGTTAAGGTTTGGATGTATGTTTGTTACGATGAGTTTTTTGGATATGGTCACCATTCTCTTTATCCTACACTCACCTCCCTTCATGAGTTTTGTTTTATCCCTTCCCTCCACCATTCCTAAAAAGAGGCCGGCCACAATTTTGAGGAGGGGAGAAAAAATGAGAGATTTCATTTTTGGTGTGAAATTAATCATCCATCTCATTTTTCCATAGCTACCAAAAAAATCCCCAAGTTGATATCTTGTTGATTCCTCCATCAAGGCAACGACAAACCCCAAATGAGACTAGCATGATCTACACTACATTCTACAGCACTTCTTGGGCATGTCGACTTGCCAGCTTCATGCCCGAGTTGCCTCGGCATTGAGGTGGGAGCCCGTAAAAGATACAGACGATGTGGTGCCCTTCCGGCAAGGAGGCGACGGCCGGAGTTTCCGTGGGAGATCGGGACGATGACGAGAAGACCGGAGGACTCGGATCACTCGGTATATCTCTTCCCTATCTTGTTAGTTAGCCAGGACAAGTTTAATGGCCCGATCCGGGGTTTAGTGCGCGGTGGTGCCGGTTTGCAAAGTTCGCAAAATTAAAGTTTATCACCGCTTCCGCATTTGGCCGTCGGATTGACGTCCGGGGCGCCGCCGTGCACTTACAGTGGTATCAGAGCCTCGCCATTACCTTTCTCTAGCTTCGTTTGATGTGTTTTGCATTTCCGATCGACCAAAATTCCAAAATCTACATTTTCACTCACATCAGTTTTCTGTTGAATTTTTCCTGGCTCTAAAAATTTTTCAAGTTGTAAAAAACTAATGTACTGGAAATTCTAAGACTACTGGAAAAATTCGACACAGTCAGTCGATCACTCAAGAGCGGAACCGCGGCCAAACCCCCCCTTGGGCCGCGGTTCCGCCGCACATTGGTGTCCTCACTGTGTCCAATTTCTCCAGTGGGCTTCTGGGCTGATTTTAGGGGTTTTGGAATATTAATTTTGGGCCCAGATTTTCTGTGAGTGCTACAGTATTGCTTGGGGGCCCACTTGTTAATTTTTGATTGATCGGATATTTTAAACACATTATTTCACAGTATTTACATTATATCTGCGACCGTGAATGTCACCCGATCGGTAAATCCGGTCTAACTGCTATAGCCCGGTTAGACGGATTTGCGAACGTGACTTTCACGTTGATGTTTTGTGTTTTTGCTGTGATGTTGCGGATCGGTCGTGGGGGATAGCCTGGATGCAATGCTAGTACAGTGTTGTTGTATTATGTACATTTGATATTGCGGGGCGAGCGTCCGACATGTGGACTGCCGTCACTTCCTGTTTGTATTATTCTTTTGGGGCACGACCTGGTTGCGGTCGATGTACCCGTTGTATGTATATTTTACTTTCTGTACTAGGATTACCACGCGGAGGGGTGCACGGATAGCCGGGTTCTAGAAGGCAACAAGCCCGCATCTTACGGCATTGGGACGAAGGGGGCTTCATTCTAGGATTGGCGGGCTATTCGCCGCACTCGTAGGGGGTACAGGTTGACCCAGGAGGGGTGCCCGAGTTACCGGATTCCATGAAGTGCTGGGTGGTCCATTCACGTTGCTGAAGGGGGCTGCCTCGCTTCAGGTTTTGGCGGGTAACTTGCCGCGCCCGTAAGGGTCTAGGTTTTCATTACACAGGCTATCCACACGACCAGGGGAACGTCGGGTTTCAGTAGTGGCTCTATGAAACCCGGGGATCCCAGATATCTGTATTGTTCTGTGATGCTGTACATTTCTGTGATGTTGCATTTTATTCACGCCTTGAGCGAAATATAATATATTGGTATATATATTAGTAGATGTTGTATATGTTTTTCATCCGCGCTAGTCCAGTCCCCGCTCTGCCGTTAGTTAGCTAACCTAACGGGTGATGACGGGACCCAGTGGCGAATGCAGATGGTATATACGTACGTCAGTATATTTTCGTTCTTTGTGGTGTGATCAATTGATGGGACTGCATTGATTCGGATCAATGCAAGATAAACAAACCTAATCTGATGTTGTTGGAACACTTTTCAAAAAGCTGTTATTGCAAGGACGTTCACTTTTGTTTTTCATCGTGGTATTCATTTAGAATATCCTGCTCCTCAGTCGACAAGGCAAGGGCCGAGATCCCTTCACCGGGAGTGACCCCTTGGACAAAAGTTTGCGTCAGGGCATTAACTTCACTATAGCCGATTACTTTTGCTTTGCATCGTGGTATTCATTTGGAATATCCTGCACCCCATTCTACGGGGAAAGAGCCGAGATCCCTTCACCGGGAGTGACCTCTTTAGTAAAGGTTTTCGTCACTATATTTTCGAAAAAGCTATCCGTTCCTTCAACGATATCAAGTTCATTACGTTAAAGGTTTTCGCCAGAAACCATTCGTAGCCCTCCGTCGTTTCATATGGGTAGTCAATAGTATTCAAGCTGTGTTTGTTGGCCAAAGTCAAGGCACAGTGTTTGGTAGCTGTTGGTTATTCATATGCAGCATAGATAGATGCGTTGGTTTGGGGCAGTCGTATAGCCTTGTTGGCCAAAGTCAAGGTCTTGTACGGGTGGGCTCAGATTAACCTGGAGAATGACGGGCAGAACTTGACATGTGACTTATGATTTGTTGGCCAAAGTCAAGGTCATAAGAGCATGGGGTAAAAATCACATCGGGAGTTTCAAAAGAACTGAAACTTGCCAGATATGCGCATACCTTCTCGAGTGTGATACCGTGAGCGGATTCCATCACGTTATCATGCGATGATAGTTGGATCCCGATTCCCACTGATGAGTTGGTTTACTCCTCGGGTGACCCCGACTAATTCTTCTTTCAGGTTTGGAGGAGAATTTGAGGTACAGTGGGAGGTTTCCAGATTAGGTAAATTGGTAACCATTCTGATCTAGGTTAGAGTGCACGCTGAGTGTTTCTTTTCTCTCTCTCTGGCAGCGACCATTGACCCGACCTTAGACTATGACTCAGTGACCAAGTTGACCGAACCTTCTTAACACTGGCTTTTGGATTGTCAGAGTTGCAAACCTCATTGCCACTCCTACTTTTACCCTTTTCTCCAGGACACCCCGTATTACAACGAACGTCCACTTCCATTGGACAAAACCATCGTATGGTTATATACGAACTCGAAGGACTTCAAGGTTGGTTTCTGGTTCTGGAGAAAACGAATAGGATTATTCAGTTGTCTTTTCTTTTCACCTTCTCTCATTGCGAGTACTCTTTGGTTTAGGAGATGGTACACCTATTACGCAAATTGGATAGTCTTCTTCCAAATCTTAGGCAGGTGCCGAACGGTGGGGAATGAAGAAAACCAATTAGCATAACGATAGTGTACAGAAGGTATTAAGTTAAGACAAAGCAAGGGATTAGTAAGAGGGCAAAGTAAATTGCGACTGCTATTCACGACCGAACCAAGTATTTCTTCGCTAATCCTAAATCACCTTTGTATTTCTCCAGGACACTCCGTATCACTACGAAGATCCCAAGTTTATTGGATAATCCATCGTATGGTTATATACGAACTCGAAAGGAACTTGTTCCAGTTCGGGGATGGATTCTGGTCCAGGAGAAATAGGAATAAGGTTTATTCAGTTGTCTTTTATCTTCACCTTCTCTCGCATTGCGAGTGCTCCTAGGACTAGGACAGTACACCCATTATGCTTATTGGATAGTCTTCTTCCAAACCATAGGCTGGTGCCGAACGGTAGGGAAGGAAGAAAACCAATTGGCCTAAAAGGGTGTGCAGAAGGTAATGACTAAAGACATATAAAGGGATTTGGAGAGGTGGCAAAGAATTATACGGTTATAGTTGTGAGTCTGGATAATGGTAGAGGCATTACTAGGAATACCAGAAAACCCTATCGAAACATTTCAATGTTTCAGTTCAACTGTGTACTGTTAAAAGAAAACTGATTTCCCGATTAGACACTTGCTCCAGGGTATGTATTTACCAGGTTTGATTCTCACATCTATATGGTTTTACAGATGATGAATGAGAGTAAGTTATTGGGAATTGGGTGATCATCCTCATTATATCGGGATTCGTTGTAATCGGTGATATTTGAGGAGATCATCTGGGCTGTTTGCCGGTCGGCAAATATTTGGTTTTGAATATCCGCTGTTGTGCACCAATTTCAAATTGATATATCTGTACGTCTATTTTCATAGAGTGAGATATACCTTTTGATATTATGTCGATGACATTTACCTATATCAGTGGATGGTTAGGTAAGGAGCATTAAACAGCGGTGTAATTCTTCTTAACCATAAGTACAGTTTTCAACCTACGACACACAGTGAAAGAGTTGTTAGACTCGGCGGACTTATACAGAGTATTGTATGTTGTCCACTGTCCATTAGGACAGAGGGGATGGTCCACATACTATATTCTGTTTACTTTTAACTTCTCTAGTTCTTAGACATGTGTTTCGTAGAAACACAGGGTCTAAGTTTTGAGGAGTTATAGGTATTTGAATAGAGTAGAGAACCAGGTGTAACAAGTATCGGGATTCTTCAAAGTGATCGAAGATGTAGATACTTGTGTATGGTATTCAGTTGATAGTAATGACAAAGTGAAATTGCTTCTCTTTCAGGTTACTCATAATTGGAAGCATTCCAATGTTGAGTAACGCTGATCGGCCTCTCTCCATTTAGTTAACATGCACTGGAGATAGCTGCATGATTTGAATCTGGTTCAATTAAATCAGTGCCTCTGGTTCTATATTGGATATAGTACAGTTCATATCTTAACATTGTTAAGGTACGGGGAGTTGTCCGGCTTATGATTAAAACCAGACTCTGGATAACTCAAGGCACGTTTCTGTAATGGCTGTTTGTGGGTTGACCCAGGCTATGACGAGGGTTGACTTTCTACCATAAGAAAGATGAATAGTGATATTGTTCTTGACTCGTCACAGTTTTAATAAAAATGGATTTTTTTTTCGGAAAACAGTAGTGGGAGTATGGTAGAACTGGAAGTGATTCCAGAACCGCAAACGATTACTGAAGATTTGATAACGAACCTAAAGATTCAATCTGATCTGACATTCCATTGGCCACTCCGCAGATACGGTGGGTAACTTCAGGCACCCGAGAGGTACTCCGGTAGCCTCAAGGACGGTGACAGGGAAGTTCTTGTTTACCCACACTTGCCATTGCTGTTGTTCCAGGCTGCGAGACCCGGTGGGAGGATGAGTATAGCGTCGTTCTAAACTAGCTTTAGAAGTCCACGTCTATATGACTCTGCCAGAGGGTTGTCGTAGTCAGTGGGAGCAGCGGAAGCATTGGTGGACATCAGGCTTATGTCTATTTATAGACTAAAGCAGATATAGCGGAGATAGATCATCTATTTCTGATGTGACAGTCATAAGTTTGACGTCATCAGAATAGGGGATGGATCTGTTGAGAAGGTAGTAGGAAGTGATATTCCTATACTACGATCGGTTATACTTTGGTCATCACACAGTGGTTTCTCCACAAGGGACTTGGACACAATATCAGACATACTGGTTACTAGATCTATGGTTTTAGATCTAGATTTGGGTGGTTTCCCAATCAGGGTACTTTGAGAGCATTCTAAGAGTATTTAGAATGGACGACTCCTGGCACGGTAGTGTACCTGCAGGTAATGGAGTCACCCTCTCTAAAGGTGTCTTATAGACTAAAGTAGAGAGGGATGTGCATGATTGGCAGATCACTTGCTTAGGCAATTGAGTCAATCATGAGATGTCAAGTACCACACCAGATGTTGTTCTTGCACTAGATGCAATAAGTTGACATTGATCCAATCCTGGAGAAACAGTCGGAAGCAGTTTTAGAACATAAGTGGATGTTCTAGGGATATGATAACGACAGCCTCATTTGGGAGACAGTTATCATTCCAGGCTTCCAAGGTGACATGGACGACAAGGAGGTTGTCAGAGTTATAGTTTTCCTTCTGACGAGGGGCAGTATTCTGGACAGGTGATCCAAGGCAATACTGAGGAAGGCATGGCGCAGGATACTAATTAAGTTCAGTTGACGATACAGTCTGAGAAGTTTGGATTTGGAGTTCATTTATGAGCTAGGTCCCATCAGACATCCAGACATTCTAAGACAGGTATTGCTCATTTCGGGAGATGGCTTTCTCCGCGAACTTGAGATATAGAGAGAGACATAAAAAGAAACTTCAGGACGGATCCACTCACTGAGGCTATTCCTCGACCGCAATAGTTTCACAAACGGGATTTGTGAGACTGACTAGTAGAGGAGTTGGGTGTTCGGTATCACACGGGCTGTGAGTATGCGACATCACAATAATTAGCCTTGAGTGCAAGTGGGAGATTGTTGGAGATAGTGCCCTCAGAGTCAATTATTGGATCACAGGCACGTGATTGCAATGATTGAGGGAGGACCTGTCCCGGTACGACAGTCTTACTCGAGATGATAGTATGCTATCTGGTTTACCTTTATCATCGTGTACTGCTTTAGGTGACCTGACAAGTCGCTATTGCACGTTGATAGAGCCCCTAGGATTCTTGCTTGACTGCCAGCAGTATGAGGGCGATCATATAAGTGAGAGCTGGAGTCTATAAGCGCATCCTTAAAAGGTCCCTAGTCGTGGGAGTTTCGAGACAGGGCATCGATACTCCAGAGTAGACTAGTGTATACAGTCGAGACCCCGACGAGGGGCGGTGGCCGGTCTCACAGGCCACTGGTGTCAGTTGGTTCACCTAAGATGTATACAGGTGCTCATTGGGTTATGAGTACACCGGACAGGACTCGCCGGGAACATGCTAGTTGGTCTTATACCTGACGTCAGATAGCAGTTCCCTGGTGACATGTGTACAGGTTAGTTCATCGACCTGGGGATCGTCATTTGTCTCGTGTGAGTTCCCACTGTACTTTGATTACTACCCTACCACGGCTCAAAGGAGTCGTGCAAACAGGTTTTAGTTGGGTACAGTCCCGAGCCACATGGAGGCAGTGAGCGGATCTTCGGGGGTTCGTCTCTCCCGGTATTGGGGGGTGAGGTCGCGCTGTGTCTAGGAGAGCCATTACACGAAGTCCTTGGCCAAGATAGGAGATTTACTGGTAGGTATTCCAGTAGTATCTCAGGGTGTTCTGGGCTACACTCCGACACGACTTGTACAGCTTTTGGGGGTCTGACTTTTACCAACCCCCTAGGCCCGCCTTGCGATGCTCGTTGACGAACGGACCGGACTGTACGGATATTGTCACTGACAGGCTCAGTAGGGTGTCAGGATGAGTTCGCTCATCGACGTCCCTTTTAGTCAATAGCTGGTGGCCCGTCACGTATTGGCTTATACCTCTGACGTGCTAGTGGTTAAATCCACAACCATAGTATTGACGAGTCTTTAGAGTCCACCACACATTCAGTTACTCAGCTTTCGGGTGAAACGCTGTAGAGGCCGTATGGAGATATGGCAGGGTCCGATCAGATACGTGCGATATTGCACGGATCAGGATCGGACGGTTTGTACTAGTAGCCGTATAGATATATGGTAGGGTTCGATCAGATACGTGCGGTATTGCACGGATCAGGATCGGACAGATATTACTAGCCGGTTTTGGTTTAAGCCGGATCCTAGTATAGTACAGTGTAGATTTTGTCTCATTGCATTTGTATCCGGTCGGAATACAGATACGGGTGTGTATGCACAGTATCGGGGTTTTCCTGTAATTTTTTATGGGACCAGTTTTCTGGAGTTGCCAGTTTGCATTCCGTTCCGGCCGGTTTTCCTTTGTTCTTTCCCGGCCGGACTTTTCCGATGGAGGGGGTTATTTGCAATTGTGCAAATAACATTTGTGGAGGGGGTTTCTTGCAAATGTATTCATTATGATAGCATCTTTAGATTCCTTTTCCATCTTTTCTTTTGTTGCACCATTACTTGCATTAAATGAGATTTGAAAGGTTAAGGTTTGGATGTATGTTTGTTATGATGAGTTTTTGGATATGGTCACCATTCTCTTTATCCTACACTCACCTCCCTTCATGAGTTTTGTTTTATCCCTTCCCTCCACCATTCCTAAAAAGAGGCCGGCCACAATTTTGAGGAGGGGAGAAAAAATGAGAGATTTCATTTTTGGTGGGAAACTAATCATCCATCTCATTTTTCCATAGCTACCAAAAAAATCCCCAAGTTGATATCTTGTTGATTACTCCATCAAGGCAACGACAAACCCCAAATGAGACTAGCATGATCTACACTACATTCTACAGCACTTCTTGGGCATGTCGACTTGCCAGCTTCATGCCCGAGTTGCCTCGGCATTGAGGTGGGAGCCCGTAAAAGATACAGACGATGTGGTGCCCTTCCGGCAAGGAGGCGACGGCCGGAGTTTCCGCGGGAGATCGGGACGATGACGAGAAGACCGGAGGACTCGGATCACTCGGTATATCTCTTCCCTATCTTGTTAGTTAGCTAGGACAAGTTTAATGGCCCGATCCGGGGTTTAGTGCGCGGTGGTGCCGGTTTGCAAAGTTCGCAAAATTAAAGTTTATCACCGCTTCCGCATTTGGCCGTCGGATTGACGTCTGGGGCGCCGCCGTGCACTTACAAATAAGCTACGTGAAAGTGCAAATGCTCCGTGCTCGTATCAGTGCCTTATATAGAACTATGTCATGTGAATGAGTATGCATGCACCATGAATGTGAAATAACCAATCCTGAATTCTAGATATATCTGTATAAGAAATCTTTAACTTTTATCATGGTAAAATGTGTATAGAAATCTGAAATATCAACGATGAAATCCATGAAAATCCGTGTCAAGCATCGACACAAAACATGTAAATCTCAAGTCTCAATAACTCATAATCTCAATGTCTCATAGTCTCAATATCTCGGGCTCCGTCAGTCCGGATCGGCCCATATCATCAAATCTCACGACAACGGTCGGTATCCTCCGGATATCCGCCGCACCAGACATCACTGGTAGGCAGTCCTCCCCTGCCAGGCTCATCGTCTATAACTCGATCTCCTTGACCCGGGGTACCATACCGGGCCCACCATGTACCCGAGACGGTTCATCCACTCCTCGAATCGGGTCTCGAAATCCAACAGAAAACATGAAATCTCATGGTGGACGACACATACATCACGAGAAAACCGCATCTTATGTTTTAAAAAGAGAGGAGGAGAGAGAGAGAAGTTTTTGTATATTCATGCAGTTTTCCCCAAAAATTCAGAAATCTCATAGAAATCCAAAATCCCAAAATCATGAGTAAGTATATGATAAGCGTCGGCATATACCCCATAATACTGCATGATAACATGAAAATGCGAACGCATGAAATGTCTAAGTAATAAATACCATATCTATACTAACACCAGAGAGTAATCACAAAATTATATCGATCTAGCTGTTAGCTAATTGTATCAATAAAAGATAATATGATCTAAAGTGTACGTGACATAGCAATTACCGATGATGATGTGTGTGAGCCGGCAAATAAGTGTGCGTGGAATATGCGCATCATCGGTAATGGTGCTGGTGTCCTAACAGGCAAAGTTTTATTCTGATTAAAGAAATATATGAATGAACATGCACCATTATGATTACGGTATGAATGTAAAGATGGATGTGTAATAACCACTCATATGTGATATACAAGTATAACTACAACTATATGACTCGAGCCTAAACTAGTGTCCATCTACCCTCCTAAGGAACTAAACCTATGAAACTAGTCAATAAGAAATAAGAGTCCACCTAAGGTCTGAATCCATATCTCTAATAGTCGGCGATCCAGCCTCAATAGCGTCACGTACGTAGTATGACTTTCTCGAATCAAAAGTGCGGATCAATCATCATATCTATGCCTTGTACGGTAAAATCCATCGTACGGTGTTCAGTTGAAAATATTGCACTTTGGTATAAGTATTTTCCTTACATTTCTTAAATAATAAAAGGTGTTTATTATAAATATTAAACATATTTGGATTTATCTGCAAAATACTATTTTCCATATGTTTATATATTATAATTAATATTATGAAGGAAAATATAGGCATTTTATATTTATATAATATTTTGGTAATTGAAAATATGCATATCATATCAAATATTCTAATCACAATTCTTAAAAGATATAATATCATACAAATGGTTAGAATAATATTTCAAAATATATGCATAATATTTTATTAATTAAAAGATGCATAGCATATCAAATATTCTTAATCATGTTTGTTAAAGATTTATTACCATATAAAGTGCATAGCATATTAAATATTCTTAATCAAGTTTCTTAAAGATTTATTACCATATATAGTAATTAAGACACTCTCTCTAATTTAATAAATAGTACTAACATTAGTCATAAAGATATTGTGCAAGATTTAGCTCAGGTCAAGAGATCAAGATGTTCAAGATGTCAGGATCAAAAATCTGCCAAAATCATAAAATCAATACTGACAGGGACTCAGAATCCATATATGGAAAGTCACCATATTAGGAAGTTACCATATATGGTAACTACTTTTTCTTCTTTGAGGGCTATATAAAGGACCAAGGGCTAAAGTTAGAAGGCATCAAGCCGAAGAGATCACGAAGTCCAAGACGGCTCACGCATCCAGGCTGATCATCAACTGTTCATCTACCTCCTTCGGAAGAGTTCGAGAAGCAAACCAAGTTTTTGTAATCATTTTCTAAGGAAGCAAAGTGTAGATTGTTCAAGTTGATTAATAAAGGTAGTTATTTTATTTAATTATTTTTGCATTTTACATTATGTTTTCTCTCTTTTTCTTTTCATCTTCTTCTCCCAACATGCACGAGTAATTCTCCGCTTGTAAGGGTTCGTAAGATTAGGATAGGCTAATGGATGATGAAAATAACTAAACCCTTTTTAAGTCCTATAAAGTTTAGGAACTTTATCAAAAGAATCATTAACATCCTAATCGGGCACACTAACAATTCTTTGCTAGTTCCGACCGCGATTAGAGATTGGATTAATGATTGTTTTGGTAAAGGCTAGATTTGAACGGAGTTCCGTGTCGAGATAAGGGTTAAGAGTGAGATTCCTTTTCCCTCCAGAAACCCTAATCTACACGCATCACCGTCGTTCTAGTTCTAAATCTATTAATGGATAAAAAGGGTAATTTTTAATTAATCGTCCATAACTACTAAATCCTAACGAACCCTACAAGTCCTCTTATTATATTATCTACATCTCTAAAATAATCTAGATCTATATTTTACATTCTTGTTTAACCTAGATCTAGAAACCATTCTATAAAATTCTTTATCCCTCCTCTCTTTCTCAACACATATAAAGTAAAAGTAAAAGGTTCCACGTTTCCCAGAGGACTACCCGTACTCATCTCGGTCTAGCTTCATGCGACACCGTTATTGATTGCGGTTAAACTACAAACACTTTTTCGTATCAATCATACGGCATCCCAATATCGGGGTACGGGTCAAGTATCACCTACGTGTCTCATCATTCGTATAATATCATCATCAACACATGTCAAGATCAACGTGCTATACTGTAATCGCATACATCAATCATATATCATTGTCAGCATAAATATACATCGTTAATTTCTCCTCAGAAATATCATGTCATATGTATCATATTGTGATTAAGTCACACTCAGATCATATCGTAATCAAATCACACCTATATGATATCGTAATCAAGTCACACATATATGATATCGAAATCAAGTCACACCTATATGATGTCGTAATCAAGTCACACCTATATGATATCGTAATCAAGTCACACATATATGATATCGAAATCAAGTCACACCTATATGATGTCGTAATCAAGTAACACCTATATGATATCATATCAGAATTTCAGGCACAGGTTACGGTCTGGGTTCTATTTTAGAGTCCCATATTGAAGGGTTCCTAGGCACTCTTGAGAAGGTTCATAAGGCATCAAACATGCCCGGATAAATTTTTAGACATGCCGAACAACCCAAAGACGGGATCTTTGCTAGATTATTAGGGTTTAGCATGCAAGATGATATCTTTAAAGCTAAGTGTGAGGGATTACAACCTTTGTAGTCCGCTCCTTCGCTTCACAAGCTCCGAGTAGAAGTCCCTTCGCCGCGATCCACGATCTCCCGGACTTAAGAGAGGCTCCACGACTCAAACGATCCATGCTAGCTTGAAGTGTTTCGAATCTCCGATGATCTACGTCGAAGTTGCAAAAACCCAAGCTTTCTCACTCTAAAGAGATGAACACCCTAAGCTCATGGGCTAGATGAGATGAGGATGAGGGAGTAGTATTTATGCTTTCTTTTTTTTCACTTTCTCACTTGAAATCATCACATAAGAATTAACTAGTAAGCTTTTTCTTTTTAGAACTCAAGAGAGAAGAAGATGAGAATGAAAAAGATAATCCTTTTGTGATGAATAGGAAAGAAAACTATATGATTGATATATCAACCATGGTCAAGGATGATAGGCTAAGAAGTTGTAGAGAATAAACTAGGGTTAGGGTTTGGTTAGGTTAAAGAAAAAGATCAACCATAATATCTTAACCAAGACAAAATAGAATCCTTCTAGAAAGAACTTGAAAGAGCTAACCCTAATCAAACCCTAATCCCTCATTATCATCCTTAAACATGTTTAATAATAAATCATATCATGTTACAATAATATATATCACATATATATTATATATTTGCAACATAAGAAAATAATACATTTAACATATATCGCATATATATCAATATATTAATCCAGTGAGAAAATGAAATAATAAAGTGAGCCAATATTAGATAATGTAATACAATATATCATATATATTATTATACATTAAATCATCGAATCAACACTTGATCCAACGATCCGGCTATATTGAATATAACCGGCTAATATATCATGTACCGATTCATCGAATCAACACTTGATCCGATGTCCCGATTCATATCAAAATATCGTGAGAATATAATACGGTATCTCATATCGTATTATCTTCGGTCCTGCACATATCTCATATGTGCCTCTACTCCGTTTGGCCTGAGCCAAGAAACCTCTGTGTAGGACTCTAAAGAATCGTCAATACACCGGTAGCAGGTGATGATCATATCAAACACCCACAAGCTGCAAGCGGTCAGCTAAACGTAACAGCCACCCAGGTATTGAGCGATTAGAAGATCAACAAGCTAGCCTGTCCGTTCTCCTGTGAATCCAATCAGTAACACTCCCGTACAGTCCGGTCTGTTCGTCTGATATGTCGCATATCAAGTCTAGGGGTGGTAAACGTCAGACCCCAGTAACCGATAAGTCGTGTCGATGTGAGGCTCATAACAGGTCGAGAAACTACTAGTAACACTTACCAGTAAATCTCTATATCAGCCCTGGCCAGGGACTTCCAGTTATAGCCAATCGAACACAGCACAACATCAACTCCCTATACCGGGAGAGACGAATCCCCTCCTGTCGCTCATTGCCTCCATGTGATTCGGGACTGTACCCAAAAGCCACCGTTTTGCACGCCCTCTTGGACATGGTAAGGTGGAAATCAAAGCATAATGGGAATCACACAAGACTCTGTGACGATATCGGGTCTACAGACTACCCTGTACCAGTGTCACCGGAGAACTGCCATCTGACGTGTGGTATATCACCAACTGGGAGTTCTCGGCGAGTCCGTCCAGTGTACCCAGTCTCCACTGAGCACCCGTACACCATCCTTGATGTCAAAACACCGATGGATATGGGATCATCCATCGCCCATCATATGGGTCAAGATGCGTATACGCTAGTCTACTCAGGTGTATCGATGCCCTGTCTCGATATACCCTCGACTAGGAACAGTTATAGGATGTACTCATCGACTACTATGGCCCCACTTGTATGATCTCATCATAGTCCCAGTAGTCGAGTACAGATCCTAAGGGCTTTATCTACATGTGAGAGTCAGAAAGTAAACCAATACAAGTCAACATGTTAAGATAAAGTGAAACCAAATAGTATACTATCATGACGAGCAAGAAAGTCCTCTCTGTATATATCTAAGCATCCATCATAATATACATCAAATGTACAACAATGGCCTCTAGGGCATATACATAACTAACAATCTCCCACTTGCACTAAGACCAGCTGCTGTAGTATCTCATACCTAGCATCCCGAATAATCTCTCAAACTGTATCTGGGGAATGGCCTTCGTGAGTGGATCCGCAGTGTTGTCCTTCGTATCTACTCTCCTGACCTCGATCTCCCGGCGATCAACTATCTCCCTGATCAGGTGATACCGCCTCAGAATATGTCTGGACTTCTGATGGGATCTGGGTTCCTTGGCCAAAGCCACAGCTCCATTGTTATCGCAATACAGAGGTATTGGATGCTCAATGGATAGAACCACACCAAGTTCAGTGATGAACTTCTTCATCCAGACAGCCTCTTTGGCAGCATTGTTGGCAGCGATGTATTCAGCCTCCATCGTCGAGTCTGCAACGGTATCCTGTTTGGAACTCTTCCAACATACCGCCCCTCCATTGAGGGTAAAGATAAAACCCGAATGCGACTTAGAGTCGTCCTTATCACTCTGGAAGCTGGAATCGGTAAAGGACTCCACCCGGAGTTCTCCGTTACCATACACCAAGAACATGTCTCTAGTCCTTCATAAGTACTTGAGAATGTTCTTCACAGCTGTCCAGTGACTCTCTCCAGGTTCTGCTTGATACCGACTCACTACACTTAGTGAGTATGCAACATCGGGTCTGGTACATAGCATCGCATACATGATAGAGCCTACTGCCGAAGCATAGGGTATCCCTTGCATGCGAGCTCTCTCCAAATCAGTCTTGGGAGACATCTCTTTGGAGAGAGTGAGTCTAGAGATCGTGGGTTGGTTCCCACGCTTGGATTCTTCCATACTAAACCTCTTTAGTATGGTGTCAATGTACCTGGATTGGGACAATCCCAGTATCCGTTTGGATCTATCTCTATAGATCCTAATTCCTAATATACAGGAGGCATCACCTAGATCTTTCATCGAGAATCTATGTGATAAGAAGAGCTTGACTGATTGCAGCATAGGAATATCATTTCCTATCAAGAGTATGTCATCCACGTACAATACGAGGAAGACAACCTTACTCTCTGCTACCTTCTTATAGATACAAGGTTCATCTATGTTTTTGATGAAGTCAAACTCTTTGACTACTACATCAAAACAGATGTTCCAACTCCGCGATGCTTGCTTTAACCCATAAATGGATTTAAGCAGCTTGCACACATTTCCACTGCTCCCACTATCTACGAAGCCCTCTGGCTGAGTCATGTACACGCACTCTTCTAAATCACCATTTAGAAAGGCGGTCTTAACATCCATTTGCCAGATTTCGTAGTCATGGTATGAAGCAATGGCAAGTAAGATCCGGATGGACTTAAGCATAGCTACTGGAGAAAAGGTTTCGTCATAATCCACACCTGGTCGTTGACGAAAACCCTTTGCTACAAGTCTAGCTTTGAAAGTCTCAACTTTTCCATCTACACCAAATTTCTTTTAAAAATCCACTTGCTCCCAATGGGTTTTACCCCTTCAGGGGCATTTTCCAAAGTCCATACTTTATTGGTGTACATGGATTCCATCTCAGATCGCATTGCATCCAGCCATTTCACAGAGTCACCACTCGTGATGGCCTGCTCGAAACTAGTCGGGTCATCATCTTCCATGATGCAATCCTCGCTTCCACCATCAATGAGAAAACCGTAGTATCTCTCAGGTGGATGAGAAACCCTACTAGATCGGCGGAGAGGCTGGGGTTCGTCAGGTACTACTGAATGCTCTGGTTCTACTAAATCTTCAGTTGCAATTTGTGTTTCTGGAACCTCTTCCAGCTCTACCTCTTTGCCACTAATTTCTTTTGCAAGAAATTCCTTTTCTAAAAAGGTGGCATATTGAGAAACAAACACTTTTTGTTCCTCAGCGTGATAGAAAATATATCCTTGAGAATTCTTAGGATATCCCACAAATTTGCAAAGAACTGATCGTGCCTCGAGTTTGTCTGGATTTTGTCTTTTGACATAGGCCGGACAACCCCATATCTTAACTCGTTTAAAATATGGTCTCTTCCCACTCCATATCTCATATGGTGTGGTAGGTACAGATTTAGATGGAACTAGATTCAATATGTATATGGCTATCTCAAGCGCATATCCCCAGAAGGAAATAGGTAACTCAGCATTGCTCATCATAGATCGTACCATATCTAATAGGGTCTGATTCCTTCGTTCCGATACACCATTGTGCTGTGGTGTATATGGAGGAGTAAGCTGAGAGAGAATCCCATTCTCTTTTAGATAATCTAGGAACTCACTGCTTAAGTATTCACCTCCTCGATCAGATCGAAGAATTTTAATACTTTTGCCCGTTTGGTTCTCTACTTCATGCTTATATTCTCTGAATTTCTCAAAAGCTTCAGACATGTGTTTCATCAGAAACACATGTCCGTATCTAGAGAGATCGTCAGTGAATGTAATGAAGTAGGAAGAACCGTTCCTGGCATGAGTAGACATGGGACCGCATACATCACTATGTATTAGTCCTAAGAGTTCAGTAACTCTTTCTCCGTGTCCGCTAAACGGAGCTTTGGTCATTTTTCCTTTGAGACATGAATGACAAGTATCGTAAGATGATAATTCGAACGGATTCAAATAACCATCCTTATGTAACTTAGCCAGTCGTGTCGTATTGATATGACCAAGTCTATAATGCCACAAGTAGGATTCGTTCATATCTGAACTTTTCCTCTTGTGTGTGTTTTGTATATTCAGGACTGTATTCTGATTCAGAATGAATATGCCATTATGTAACGAGCCTGATGCAATCAACTTTTGATCTAGGAATATGTTCATAACATTATCCTTTACTACAAAATTATATCCTTCTTTACTTAATAAAGAAACTGATATAATGTTGCACATCATGTTCGGTATATAATAGCACTCATTTAGAATCAGTGTATTACGACTTGGTAATACAAGGTGATATTCGCCAACTGCTTTGGCTGCAATACTTGTACCGTTCCCTACTTGAACGGAATGATCACCTTTTCCTAGTTCTCTACCTTTACGTAGCCCATGCAACAATTTACATATGTGGGATCCTGATCCGGTATCCAATACCCAGGACGTAGGGTGAACTGAGAAACAGTTCTCAATAACTAACACACCTGAAGAAGATGCATCAACATGCACGTTCTTTTGGGCGGTGTGAGAATCCAGATATTCTCCTATTTCCTGTTCAGTCTTATAACTCTTATAAGAAAGAACGGGTCCAACGTTCCCCTGCTCAGTATAATAAGCGGGTTCAATCAATACATCCATATTATTATCTTGATTATGGCCTGACATGGTCGCTACCTGGAGAGAGAGAGAAGAAAACACTTTAGCGTATGCTCTTGCAAGATTAGATTGGTTATTATCTTATCTAATCAGGATGTCTCCCACTGTTTTTATCAAATCTACCTTCAAACCCTAAAAGGTAAGATTAGCCGGGATTAATTACACCCTATAATTTCGTCAATTTTTCAGCCAGATCAGTGTCGGTACTTTGAGGGAGGTTCCCCATGCTTTCGCACGGACCTAATTAAAGTAAACCTCGTTTTCCCAGAGGCGTAATCCCGTTAACACTTTTCTAGACACCTACTTGATCGACTAATTGTCCTGTGTAAAACTCTCCCAGGAGTAACTCTTACTCGCAGTGGGTATCGGGATCCAACTATCTCATAGAAGGTATGTAATCTCATTGCAAATTTCAACACTTGAAATTCCCGATAATATTTTGCCCCTAGCGATCTATGACCTTAACTAAGTCAACAAACCATAAATCGCAAGTCAAGTTCAACCCGTACATTTCCCGATTGAATTAAACCCACCCGTACAACCCTTAACTGAGTCAACAAGGCCGTACGAATACCCTAATCCAATCACATCTCATGTTATAGCAGATAAACATTACTTAGCTACCGTACATTATGCCTTAACTAAGTCAACAAACATAGCACGAATACTAAATAATATCTATCTGAAATGACGGAGGGCTACGCAGGTTTTTCAGAAAACCCTGAGCGTAATGAACTTGATATCGTCGTAGAATCATGTAATTTTTGAAAAAGGAGTGTTTTTGAGGCTTTTCTTGGTTTTGCTAAAGAGGTCACTCCCGGTGAAGGGATCTCGGCTCTTTCCTCATCGAATAAGGTGCAGGATATATCATATATATCACTGTGCAAAGCAAAACTCTAAAAACAATCAAAAGACAAACCGGGTTTTATAGCATCTGCCAGTTTCGCTAAAGAGGTCACTCCCGGTGAAGGGATCTCGGCTCTTTCCCCATCGAATAAGGTGCAGGATATATCATATATATCACTGTGCAAAGCAAAACTGTAGCTACCCTTTTTATAAAGTTTTGATTCTACAACATCTTTAGGTTTCTTTTCTTTTTATTAATCTCATTAATAAAATCCCATCAGCTTATGCTTCCTAAGCATCACAGATAAATACGACGTACACTTATGCCATCCGCATTCGCCTCGATGTCCCCTCGTGCACCGTTAGGTTAGGTAACTAACGACAGAGCAGGGCAGGGCTAGTGCGGGTGTAAAACATAAGTAACATCTATATAATATATCATATATACTATATACTGTATCCATCAGAACATATCAAATGATCACATCACAGATATCGCAGCAGAAACATAGATATAATGTGGGATATACTAGGACGTCCGTATTTAGTACTTAGCCAACAATAGAAAATACGGATTCCACAGTCGCGATGAATAGCCAAGCCGACACCCTGGACCCCTACGAGAGCGGCAAGCGACCCTACCAATTTTGGAGTTTAGGAGACCCGGTCTCGACTCCTCGAGATGGCCTCCCACTGAACCCCATAACCCGGTCACCTGTGCTCCCCTCCTTGGGTCCATCCTAATGCGGAAAAGTAAATAATATACAACACTGGTGGCAACAACCTCAACCTGGAAGTGCCCCAAATAAAAGAATATTACATTACATTTGAATTTACATGAATGAAAATATAAAGCTCTCATCTCACATAAAACCCCCGGCTATTCAATTGCGACAATCCTGCACATCATATCTCAGCAACACATAATATCTCATATCATCAACATAAGTAAATATGCATACACCGATCGTCGTCGATGTATAGCAACGAAAACCGGCAATACAACTACATACTACACTTACGGTCACAGAAAAGAAAGTGTAAAACTACAATATTTGGAATCCACAACCACTTTAGACATCATGAATCCGAAATATCACATACTTCACATTTCATGCCTAACACAATGAATTCCACATATTGTATCACATTCCAGATAAATAGACAGTATTAAACTTTTCGAACAGATAATCAAATACCCAAAATTTCCCAAAGTGCTCAACACTTGAGCGGAGTTCAAATAATCCCAAGAATATGTCATAGTACCAGTGATCCAGCCGTAGAAGGGTTAAGCCAACGCCTCACATGTGGCACGCCGTACTGCCCCAAACCCGAAGGTTCAAAATGCAGTTCAAGACGGTCACATAATCGAGTTAAGGTTTGTTGTCTTCTAGAGGGTCCACTGCTTAACTTGTACAATTTTTCCGAAAGATTTAAACCCGATAAAAATTCAACACTTAAAAGTTTGCCGTACCGGGAAACAGTGAGTTAATGATATCCGTTCAAATAGTTTAACAGTTTCTAAATATCCGGAAATAAAAACGAATTTAAATATTCCGATCGAATCTACGATTACAAAAGAAACCCCAGAATACTCAACACTTGAGTCAGAATAAAAATACCCATAAAATAGTAAATACAGATACAAGAATTACTGTACAAAAACCCGTGCCTAATACACTAATACTGCCGCGGAACCGCCGCCGATGGGGGGTATTTGCCGCTGTTCCGCGGCCACGTGGTCGAATTAGAGGCACGAATTTCACAGTAATTCTTATCTTTTCTTGCTGTATTTTTCAGGTATTTTCAATTCAGAAAAACCCCGGATTTTGAAAAATTTCCAGAGAGGGGGTAAATTTCGTCGGTTCGGGTTCGATCGGAGTTTTAACTTCGTAAACACGTCGCCTAATGCTCTAGCTAGGCTCTGATACCACTGAAGGGTTCCTAGGCACTCTTGAGAAGGTTCATAAGGCATCAAACATGCTCGGATAAATTTTTAGACGTGCCGAACAACCCAAAGACGGGATCTTTGCTAGATTATTAGGGTTTAGCATGCAAGATGATATCTTTAAAGCTAAGTGTGAGGGATTACAACCTTTGTAGTCCGCTCCTTCGCTTCACAAGCTCCGAGTAGAAGTCCCTTCGCCGTGATCCACGATCTCCCGGACTCAAGAGAGGCTCCACGACTCAAACGATCCATGCTAGCTTGAAGTGTTCCGAATTTCCGATGATCTACGTCGAAGTTGCAAAAACCCAAGCTTTCTCACTCTAAAGAGATGAACACCCTAAGCTCATGGGCTAGATGAGATGAGGATGAGGATGAGGGAGTAGTATTTATACTTTCTTTTTATTCACTTTATCACTTGAAATCATCACATAAGAATTAACTAGTAAGCTTTTTCTTTTTAGAACTCAAGAGAGAAGAAGATGAGAATGAAAAAGATAATCCTTTTGTGATGAATAGGAAAGAAAACTATATGATTGATATATCAACCATGGTCAAGGATGATAGGCTAAGAAGTTGTAGAGAATAAACTAGGGTTAGGGTTTGGTTAGGTTAAAGAAAAAGATCAACCATAATATCTTAACCAAGACAAAATAGAATCCTTCTAGAAAGAACTTGAAAGAGCTAACCCTAATCAAACCCTAATCCCTCATTATCATCCTTAAACATGTTTAATAATAAATCATATCATGTTACAATAATATATATCACATATATATATTATATATTTGCAACATAAGAAAATAATACATTTAACATATATCGCATATATATCAATGTATTAATCCAGTGAGAAAATGAGATAATAAAGTGAGCCAATATTAGATAATGTAATACAATATATCATATATATTATTATACATTAAATCATCGAATCAACACTTGATCCAACGATCCGGCTATATCGAATATAACCGGCTAATATATCATGTACCAATTCATCGAATCAATACTTGATCCGATGTCCCGATTCATATCAAAATATCGCGAGAATATAATACGGTATCTCATATCATATTATCCTCGGTCCTGCACATATCTCATATGTGCCTCTACTCCATTTCGCCTGAGCCAAGAAACCTCTGTGTAGGACTCTAAAGAATCGTCAATACACCGGTAGCAGGTGATGATCATATCAAACACCCACAAGCTGTAAGCGGTCAGCTAAACGTAACTGCCACCCAGGTATTGAGCGATTAGAAGATCAACAAGCTAGCCTGTCCGTTCTCCTGTGAATCCAATCAGTAACACTCCCGTACAGTCCGGTCTGTTCGTCTGATATGTCGCATATCAAGTCTAGGGGTGGTAAACGTCAGACCCCAGTAACCGATAAGTCGTGTCGATGTGAGGCTCATAACAGGTCGAGAAACTACTAGTAACACTTACCAGTAAATCTCTATATCAGCCCTGGCCAGGGACTTCCAGTTATAGCCAATCGAACACAGCACAACATCAACTCCCTATACTGGGGGTGACGAATCCCCTCCTATCGCTCATTGCCTCCATGTGATTCGGGACTGTACCCAAAAGCCACCATTTTGCACGCCCTCTTGGACGTGGTAAGGTGGAAATCAAAGCATAGTGGGAATCACACAAGACTCTATGACGATATCGGGTCTACAGACTACCCTGTACCAGTGTCACCGGAGAACTGCCATCTGACGTGTGGTATATCACCAACTGGGAGTTCTCGGCGAGTCCGTCCAGTGTACCCAGTCTCCACTGAGCACCCGTACACCATCCTTGATGTCAAAACACCGATGGATATGGGATCATCCATCGCCCATCATATGGGTCAAGATGCGTATACGCTAGTCTACTCTGGTGTATCGATGCCCTGTCTCGATATACCCTCGACTAGGAACAGTTATAGGATGTACTCATCGACTACTATGGCCCCACTAGTATGATCTCATCATAGTCCTAGTAGTCGAGTACAGATCCTAAGGGCTTTATCAACATGTGAGAGTCAGACAGTAAACCAATACAAGTCAACATGTTAAGATAAAGTGAAACCAAATAGCATACTATCATGACGAGCAAGAAAGTCCTCTCTGTATATATCTAAGCATCCATTATAATATACATCAAATGTACAACAATGGCCTCTAGGCCATATACATAACTAACACATATACTTCAATATCATCACTACCCTTTATTATTGTTCAAGTATACAAATCCATTATCTCATTTTCTAATGATCCGCTAACATCATAACACGACTGTATAGCCAAGAATCACGGCATCAGCCCAGTTATATTGTTTCATCCCCGTGTATCATATCACATCCTTGTATCACATATATGTGTTGTGTATATATATACCTACACCTAGTCCTATATAGATATACATACACGTATACGCCACGTCGAGTTTCTATGTGTGCGTGTGTGTGTATCTACCTGAAACCTACGAATCTCCTCCAAGAAATTCATCCTCTGGTAAGGTCTTTCTAAATCAATCTAGTCCAACCTAAGGTTACTACTAGGGTCCTACTCACCAAGATTCTAAGGTCACGTCTGACTTCCTAATGACAATAAGTACTATTCCTATTCTACGTTTGCGGGGGTGCTAAACGCCATCCACCCGATTTCCCCCGTAGATATACATCTACTCACCTGGTCCTTGTCTGCCGAAAACGATGTCGCCCACCTCTTATTTCTCGTCCGAAGTCCACGTGTGTGGTACCTATATGCAAACATATATAATATCGTAAACTGAATCAGGGACAAAAAACAAAATGACGCACGAAACGCGCATAGGTTAAAACCTATGACCCGCTCATGCAAAAGAACCAATATCGCTCGATATCGGCGTACAAACGCCGATTGATCGAGATAAACACCAATAAACAACTCGTAGTTTCAAAACTCAATACTTATATTATAAAACATGATTTAATTCATCGAAATCCAGAAATCGATCAAATCGTCCGATTTCGTAAAACCCGAAAACGCCAATTTACCGTTTTACTTCAAAACTTGATGTTTAAAAGAAACTAATGGTCTTAATACCCATTAAATAGCATAACTAGATTATATAAACCACTACTATATTTTTAACACCCTAATTTGTATTAGTTTGGAAATTCTAGTTTGCAAACTTGCCCGATTTCGATACTTTCAAGCAAAATTTCACAATATCATAACTAAACTTGATTTTGCATATATTAAAGTGTTAAATCAAGTTTGGTGCAACATCGAAAATTAAGAGAGAAAGAGAGAACCGGGAGAGAGAAAGAGAGATTCAGCAGAGAGAGAGAAAGAGAGAGACGAGACAGAGAGAGAGAGAGAGACGAGACAGAGAGAGAGAGAGAATTAAGAGAATTAAGATATAGAGAGAGAGACGAGACAGAGAGAGAAAGAGAGAATCGGGAGAGAGGGAGAGACGAGACAGAGAGAGAAAGAGAGATTCCGCAGAGAGAGAGAAAGAGAGTGACGAGATAGAGAGAGAGAGACGAGACAGAGAGAGAAAGAGAGAATTGAGAGAATTAAGAGAGAGAGAGAGACGAGACAGAGAGAGAAAGAGAGAATCGGGAGAGAGAGAGAGAGAGAGACGAGAGAGATTTTAATTATATTGAATGATTATAAAATATTTATATAGTTAAAGAAGATTTGAATAATATTATAATATTAGTCCGTTTTGAGATTTTGGCAAATACAAATTTACTCCAAAACACGCCCGGGTCGGGTCTAAAAATTCAGATTTAAAATATGAAAAATATATGTGACTTCCGAATTTCAAAACGAGCGCTCAGGTAACGAAAAAGCATACCCCCAAAAACGGATGCACGTACGTGCGCGTAGCCATCCAAACACGCCCGTTTTACTGAACGGGACGAGAACAAGATGCGCAGATGCTACCACGGGGTTAGGGGTATCATGCAGGCTATGAAATGCAATTTTAAATTATTTTACGTGATTTAAATTGTTATATGCAAAAGATGCGATACTAGATAAAATGCCAGTATGCAGTATACATGAGATGCACGTGTCTATATAACAAGTCATGGTAATATATAAATATGAATCAACCAGTTCAAGTAAGCGGGTCGGGTCGAATGCAATGTAAAAGTATACTACCATTCGCATCCAAACATGATAAATCAATAAAATACCACAGACAAACAAATACGGAAGCAGAAATTGGTATAACTGAACTCGGTTGTTACATTATACCCAACTACAAAAAGAATTCCGTCCTCGAAATTCCAAGAACAAGAAAGGATAAACAATCAACACACTACAAGAATAGATGTGGAAACTTCTGCCGGATTTCATCTTCTCGTTCCCAAGTTGATTCTCCATCTAAGCGATTACCCAAAGAAACAAGTACAAGAGGGATAACTTTGTTCTTAAGAACCTTTTCTCTTCGATCCACAATCGATATCGGTCGCTCCTCAAAAGTCAAATCTTCTCGGACAGTGAGCTCCGAAAGATGCAGCATGTGTGTTTCATCTCGAACATATTTATGGAGTTGAGATAGATGAAACACGTCATGAACATTCTCCAAAGATTGTAGTAACACCAAACGATATGCCACTTCTCCAACACGCTCAAAATCTCAAAAGGTCCAACGAATCGAGGACTAAGTTTTCCTCGACTTCCGAAACAAATCACCCCTCTAGTCAGTGATATCTTCAAGAATACCAAACACCCACGGCGAACTCTAGAGGTCTTCTCAACGTACCTGCCTAACTCCTTCTATCGGTCCTGTGCTTCTTTCATATGATTCCAAATAGTATTAACCTTCTCAACTGTCTGCACAACCAAATCTGGTCCCAATAATCTTCGTTCACCAACATCGTCCCAACAAACGGTGAACGACACTTGCGACCATATAAAGCCTTGATGAAGCCATCTGAATAGCTGCCTAGAAACTGTTGTTGTAAGAAAACTCCACCAAATGTAGATGGTCCTCCCATGAACCCTTGAAGTCTAACATGCAAGTTCTCAACATGTCTTCAAG
The DNA here is from genome assembly GCA_030015575.1 of Agapanthus africanus. Classification (NCBI taxonomy): domain Eukaryota; kingdom Viridiplantae; phylum Streptophyta; class Magnoliopsida; order Asparagales; family Amaryllidaceae; genus Agapanthus; species Agapanthus africanus. The sequence goes on along the minus strand of CM057337.1, from coordinate 391,138,051 downwards.
AGTTTGGATCGTTCTCTCCGATTGGCCATCTGTTTAAGAATGATAAGTTGTGCTAAACTTCAAGTGAGTCCCCAAACTTTCCTGTAAGCTCCTCCAAAAGTATGATAAGAAACGAGTGTCACGGTCGGACACGATGCTCACCGGTACTCCATGCAATCTTACAATCTCATGCATGTACCGTTCTGCCAAAACTTCTGTTGATTGACCAACTCGAAAAGGGATGAAATGAGCTGCCTTGGTCAATCTATCAACAATCACCCAAACCGTATTATGGCCCTTTGGACTCCGCGGTAAGGCCGTCACGAAATCCATGGTTATATGTTCCCACCTCCACTGAGGAATCGGAAGTGGTTGCAATAAACCAGCAACCCGTTGATGTTCAGCCTTAACTTGCTGACACACCAAGCACTTTGCTACAAAGCGGGCAATCTCCCGTTTCATGCCTTCCCACCAGAAATACTGTCGTAGATCACGGTATATCTTTGTGCCTCCTTCATAACTTCTTCGTGAATATTTTCCTTTGGCATACACAAACGACTGCCATACCGTAACGAACCATCTTCATGAATCAATAACTTCATTCGAAGTCTAGCTTCAACCTGTTCTCGAAACTTTTGCAATCTAGGGTCCTGTAACTGCGCTGCTTTAATATTCTCGATCAACAACGACTGTACTTGCAGCTGCATCAACTATCCCCCAAGAATGCAGTAGCACAATCTCCAAATCAAAATTTTGAAAGTCTTCAATAAGTTCCTTCTGTGCAGTCAACATCTGAATTGCTGGCAACCGACTAAGCGGATCTGGCATGACATTAACTTTCCCCGGAAGGTACCTAATATCAAGATCGTAGTCAGTCATCATCTCCAACCATCTACGCTGCGTCATATTTAGCTGCTTCTGAGAGAACACGTACTTTAGGCTTTTATGATCGGTGAATACTTCGACCCTTTCGCCCAATAGGTAGTGTCTCCACATCTTCAAAGCGAAGATCACAGCTGCAAGCTCCAAGTCATGAGTTAGGTAATTCTTCTCATGGGTCTTCAACTGTCTCGATGCGTACGCTATAACCTTCCCATGCTACATCAAAACACATCCCAATCTTTTCCCAGATGCGTCGCTGTGAATCACCAATCCTCCGGAACTGTCTGGCACGGTCAGAATAGGAGTGGTTATCAATCTCTGCTTCAACGTCTCAAAGGATGACGCACACTTCTCCGTCCACACAAAAGGTTCCTCCTTGCGCGTAAGATTGGTCAACGGCTCCACCAGACGAGCAAAGAAATTCTCCACGAACCTTTTATAGTATCCTGCAAGTCCAAGAAACTTCTGATCTTTACAACGTTCTTCGGAATCGGCTAGTCTTGAACTGCTGCAATCTTCCCTGGATAAAGGGCGATTCCATCTCCAGCTACGATATGCCCCAAAACTTTACTTCTTCAAGCCAAAACTTGCACTTGCTCATCTTTGCATATAATCTTTCTTGCCTCAATGTCTGCAGTGCGATCTTCAAGTGTTCTGCATGCTCTTCAATGCTCCTCGAGTAGAACAGAATATCCTCAGCGAACACCACTATAAACTGGTCCAAGAATGGTGAAAAGATTCGGTCCATCAAGTCCATGAATATCGCTGGTGCATTCATAACTCCGAAGGGCATCACTAAGTACTCGTAATGTCCATATCGAGTTCGGAACGCTGTCTTGCAAATATCCTCTGGTTTCACTCGGACCTGATGATATCCAGATCGCAAATCTAGCTTCGAGAATACCCTCGCGCCACTAAGCTGCTCAAATAATTCGCCAATGCGAGGGATCGGGTACTTGTTCTTAACAGTCACCCGGTTTAATTCTCGATAGTCGATGCACATCCTTCTTGTGCCATCTTACTTCTTGACTAGAAGAACTGGAGCTCCCCAAGGCGAGTTACTGCTTCGAATCCAACCCTTCTCAAGTAATTCGGTAACCTGCTTCTTAACTTCTTTCAACTTCACTGGTGCCATTGGATAATACGCTTTAGAAACTGGCGCTGCAACAGGAACAAGATCAATCGCGAACTCCATGTCTCGCCTCGGCGATAAACCTGATATGTCTTCAAACACATCCATGAATTCTCGAACTATAGCCGGCGCTTCTTTCTTATCAATTTCCATCGACAAAAGGACACTGTTTGTCAGCCTAGCCCTAAACTCGACTGGCCCGACAGAACTGCTTCCTCCAACAAAACAAACTCCGGATGTCCGGAAATCTGGAGAATCACTTTCCTTTCCTTACCATCAATATAAGCGTGGAAAGTGCCGCGAAAATCCATTCCCAGGACCACAACAAACAAGGGATGCACCAGGATTGAATGATCCTAATGCGGGAAAAACAAGAACAAGTAAGATACCGAGATGACTTCATCCGAAGTCAAGATACCGAAGAGGATTAAGCACGGGAAACATGATTCAAGCTGACGATAAAACAATAGCTGGTAAGCAATGAAACCGAGAAAAACAAGGTAATACAACGATCATGAAATAAGGAAGTGAATCAAGACCAGAACTCCAAGTTACTCAAATAGAGTACCGCATTGTAACCATGCTGCAGTTCATGGCTACAATTACATAACTCCACTCAAGTCGCCCAGATTCTAGTATCAGAATCAAGGAACAGGGAGGGACAATAGTGAACCCAAAAGGTTTCAAGCCGAGATGCAAAGTCGTTTGCATATCGTCAAGAAAAGGATCAAAAGAAAGATATGATTCAAGAATCACGATAAAAAGGTGGCAGGACATGTTCCTAATCACGAGTATTCTGATTCGTGTATTGAGTCCAATACCCAACTACAAAAGAATCAAACCCAATTAACCTATATCCCATGGCTCTGATACCAAAAAAACCATGTCACGCCCCACTTCCCAGAGTACGCTAAAATAGGCACGTGACATAGCCAACCATGCTACCTGTGGTTAGGAAAGATCCTTCCACAGTCACATTACGGCTGTAGAGATATCATGAATAGGAAAGTAAACTAACTATCTAGTACATGTCCATAAGCCAGAGTAAAAGAGTGAAAAAATGCTATAGTATGCGGAAGCAAAAGATGAAATAAACACCTGGAAAGTAAGACTGGATACCGACATGAACCCTACCGCTCGATCTAACAGCGGCAAAACTCCTGATCAGTCAGCAACAAAGGTGGAGGATCTGGGCCATGCAAAACCCAGACGTCAGCGCGTCATAACATCAAGCAATAATAAATGAACAGGATACACGAGATATGCAGTCATGAATCATAAATAGTAACAAGTCAACAGGGATGTATAACAGTGGAGTGTATCAGTGTATGTGACGTGCAGTGATCAATCTAAACTATGCTACTGGGTTGTCTACTCTAAAGTTTGTTTGAAATCAATTAATGTAATCTTCCATGTAACTCAAAGGATATGTCCCGTTACCCCCCGGGACCACGGATCAGGAATATATGAACCAAGAGTGGTTCTGTCCCGTTACCCCCCGGGACCACGGATCAAGATGTAAGAGTCACGAATGGCTCTGTCCCGTTACCCCCCGGGACCACGGATCAAGTAATACCCTTTTAAGTTACACTTTAGTTTACACTTTTGATTTCCCCATACACCCAAGGTTATGTGTTCAAGTCAGGTATTCCGTAATCAAGAACTAATGCCAACACAGGATCAGGTAGGTGCAGGTTTGTCTGGATAGACAACAGGAACGGTCCGTAAGGACTACATGTCAAGTTTGTTGGCATTAGACATAAGATCAGGTAACAGGTAAAACCATGGTACGTCAGGTCAAGTCAAGTAGTGTATTTAGGTGCCAGGTCATGTCGAGAGTGTACAGTACCGTGTCGGGTCAAGTAATATGTGTGTAGCAAGTCATGTCAGTGTGTAAAAGATATCATGTGGGTGCTCATAATCAACTAACATAATCATAGTTATAAATAAACAAGCACGGGTATTATCATAACAGTAAACCGGCACATGTAATATGATATGCGAATAGGTACAGATTAAACTACTTGGATGCACGGTTATCAGTTTGGGTTTAAGAGATAGTTTCGACATTACATGCATGCAGTATAATAAATGTGGACGATAAAATCATATTAATATGTACTAAAACAATCTAGAGATGTGTTTGAATATGAATTAGACTAGATGTATGCAACCGGTCGTCCGATAGGGTATAAACTACAAAAGGGTATTATAGCTATGCAAACAATTGGGATTATGAGATCTAACATATAAATGTGGTTATTAGGTTTAGTAAACTAAAAGCGACAGTTAGGTTTCAAGTTCTAGATCTGAAATATGTAAACGGGACATCGTGCTGCTAACTTGGAACTCATGGATTTAGATTCTATTTACAGATTTAATAAGAAAATAGGTAAATTAATATAGGAATAGTATGAATAGCATGTAGCAAGTTTCACTTGCCTCGACGGATCGCGAAGCGGTAAACAGAACGTCACGCGTCGTCGGGAAAAGTCATGACGCGCGCACGGTACACGGAATGAGTCCAAACAACGAACAGTGGGATCACACGGGTCCGATGTCCTCGCTGGGTCATCGAGATCGTTGACGGCCCGACCGGATTCCGGCGATCTAAAAACAACAGTGAATAAAAGAGAACAGAAAATGCACAAAGAAACAAGAAGAGAAGAAGGGAAAGAAAGGAAGAGGAATGAGAGCAAACTGGCTTACTGGGTTGTAGTGGGGTGATCTTGTGATGGCGAGGTGAGGAGACGATGACGAGGCGACGGGCGCGGGCGAAGAAGGAAGGCGGAAAAGAAAAATATAATGGGGAAGACGAAGAGGGAGGAGAGAGAGACGTGTTAAAGTTTAAGGGTAACAAATCTTTTATGCATGTGCAGAGAGAGAGATAGAGAGAGATATAGAGAGAGATATAAATTGTTTAAAAATATAAAATATTTTTTTTTTAGAGATAGAGAGCAAAAGAGAGAATCAGGAGAGAGAGAGAGAGAGACGAGACAGAGAGAGAGAGATTCAGCAGAGAGAGAGAGAGACGAGACAGAGAGAGAAAGAAAGAATTAAGAGAGAGAAAGAAACGAGACAGAGAGAGAAAGAGAGAATCGAGAGAGAGAGAGAGAGACGAGACAGAGAGAGAAAGAGAGAATCGGGAGAGAGAGAGAAAGAGAGAGACGAGACAAAGAGAGAGAGACGAGACAGAGATAGAAAGAGAGAATTGAGAGAATTAAGTGAGAGAGAGAGAGACGAGACAGAGAGAGAAAGAGAGAATCGGGAGAGAGAGAGACGGGATAGAGAGAGAAAGAGAGAATCGGGAGAGAGAAAGAGAGACGAGACAGAGAGAGAAAGAGAGATTCAGCAGAGAGAGAGAAAGAGAGAGACGAGACAGAGAGAGAATTAAGAGAGAGAGACGAGACAGAGAGAGAAAGAGAGAATCGGGAGAGAGAGAGAGAGACGAGAGAGAGAGAGAGAGATTTTAATTATATTGAATGATTATAAAATATTTATATTGTTAAAGAAGATTTGAGTAATATTATAATATTAGTCCGTTTTGAGATTTTGGCAAATACAAATTTACTCCAAAACACGCCCGGATCGGGTTTAAAAATTCAGATTTAAAATATGAAAAATATATGTGACTTCCGAATTTCAAAACGAGTGCTCAGGTAACGAAAACGCATACCCCCAAAAACGGATGCACGTACGTGCGCGTAGCTATCCAAACACGCCCGTTTCACTGAACGGGACGAGAACAAGATGCGCGGATGCTACCACGGGGTTAGGGGTATCATGCAGGCTATGAAATGCAATTTTAAATTATTTTACGTGATTTAAATTGTTATATGCAAAAGATGTGATACTAGATAAAATGCCAGTATGCAGTATACATGAGATGCACGTGTCTATATAACAAGTCTGGGTAATCTATAAATATGAATCAACCAGTTCAAGTAAGCGGGTCGGGTCGAATGCAATGTAAAAGTAAACTACCATTCGCATCCAAACATGATAAATCAATAAAATACCACAGACAAACAAATACGGAAGCAGAAATTGGTATAACTGAACTCGGTTGTTACAAAATCAACCTGGGAAGGGTGACACTGCGGTCTCCCTGAATAACAAGGGCTGGCTCTCCCGGAAAGCTAAATCTGACTGCCTTCTCACGGCAGTCCACAGAAGCATAACAAGTGGCTAGCCAATCCATGCCCAGAAGCACATCAAAGTCCAACATATCGAGGAGAATCAAATCAACTGACGAATCCCTCTCCCCGATACGAACGGAACACAATCGAAACACAAAACGAGCGACAAATGACTCGCCTACCGGGGTAATAACAACAAGCGGCTGATCTAACGACGACGACTCATGGCCAAACATCGGTACAAAGTGTGTAGATACATACGAATGTGTGGAACCTGGGTCGAATATTACCCGTGCGTCGAAAGAGCAAACTGGCAAGGTACCTGTCACAATGGCGTTGGATGCCTGCGCATCCTGCGGCGTCAAAGAAAAAACCCGGGCCTGACCCCCACCAATAACTGGCTGTCCTCTGCCTCGGCCTCCTCGTCCTCTCTGGATCGGACCGCCACATCCACGGCCTCTGGGTGCATCATACCGACGTGGAGCATCGCCTGTGGTAGGAAGTAAGGCTCTCTGAGGAGGAGGTGGTAATGGCGGTAGGGTCACATGTAGAACTGTCGCCGCCCCATGTCGTCTCCCCGGACAGTCTCTGTTATGGTGGTGCGGAATCCCGCACCCAAAACATCCTGGCGACGGCTGTTGTCCCTGTAGATATGAACCATATAACCGACCCTATCCAAATCCTCTGCCAGGTCCATCTCTCGGAAAGAATCTGGCGCGCTGCCTCTGCGACGGCACATCGGTGCGAATCCTCTTTGGCCCAGAAATGGCCGAAGTCTGTGATATACATGCCTCCATCCGTAATGCCGTGTCCATAGCAGCTGAATAGGTGTCGAAGTGCGGGGCGCCAATAGCAAGAAATAGCTGGGTGTCAAGTCCCTGCACGAACCTTTTCACTATCTTTTCTTCGGTATCCACCAAATACGGAGCATATCGGGATAACTGCGTGAACTGTACGTCATACTCAGACACCGTCATCCCTGGGGTCTTGATCAAGGCCTCAAAACTACGAGCTCAGGCGTCACGAACGCTCTCTGGGAGGAAACGAGCTAGAAAGACTGCTGTAAACTCGGTCCTAGTCATAGGCGGTAGACCTGTAGCTCAACCTCTCAAGACTGACTCCCACCATGTCTACGCGAGGCCTTCTAGACGGAAACTCGCAAGCTCCACCCATTGATCGTCCGAACATCTGAGCAAACGGTAGATCCTGGCTAAACTGTCAAGAAATGTCTGCGGATCCTCTGCTGCATCGGTGCCCGTGAAGACTGGAGGTCTCAGCCTCATGAAATCCTGTAGTGATGCTGGGATAGCTATGGTAGTAGTAGTAGGACCAACTGTCTGGGTAGCTGGCACCATGGTAGTCTGTGATGTGGTAGGTACGTCCTCCAATCTCGGTGCACGACTGGCCGCTACTAGGGATCCCACCATCTGTCGTAACTCCTGAATACCTCCCATCATCTCTCGTAGCTCCTACATAACAGACTCAAGCCTATCCATGCGGCCCGGGGAAAGCGGATCAGTCTGTCCCTGAGGCGTAGGTATACCACCCTGCTCGGTCCTCATCTCGGACGAGCCTGCTCGGATCTCATCTCGGGCGGCAGCCCTCTGCGCTCTCGTAGCCTTCGGCGGCATAGTGGCTGGTACAGGAAATAGGATAATAAGAACAATGTAATAGAATCATAGGATACACAGAATTGAAGAAGGAATTTTTAAGCAAGTATATCCTAAAGTCACTTAGGCGAGTACCGTATCGCAAGTATGCCGCGGACATACGCACGCTACGTTACCCAGCTTAAGTCACTTACTCCATCTACCAAGGTCATCCTATACTCAGAAAGGTAAAACCTATCGCTCTGATACCAACTTTGTCACGACCCGCAGGGTACGGAACGTGACTGGCACTTAAGTTACGAAACGTCTCAAGACGTCCGAAAAATAATAAGCCAAAGCCCAAAAATCAAAACCCAAAAGCAGAAGAGTGAAGGAAAACCAATCAATTGAAAGCGAGTTTATCAAATAAGTCATATCAATCCTTTTTAAAAACAATATCAATTTTTCCGAAAATTTCGGCAGAGCCTCCTTTGTAAATACTAGCCCCCAAAATGGGTACAACAAATATATATATGAATACAAAAAATAAGGCATCCCCAAGCGGGAGCTAGCTCTTCGCTACAAGGCGGTCACAAATCCCAAGCAATGTAAATCAGCAATGTGCATAAATAAACATAAGAAGCACAAGTAAAACAGCATGTCGACTCAAGTGAGCTCGACCCCAAAATACAGCATAAAAAGCCCACAAATCTCGCAGTCTCGTCTCTAGGTCAATATACAACAATACTGGTAAATACAGTAGATGGAGTACTTTAGATATAAAGAATATACAAGGTGGTACAAAATAATAATACAACCCACCTACGAGCAAAACCCTCGAGTTCAGGCAAAAGTAGCAAGTGCGCCCGCCGCTACTGTACTGACGGAGCGGACCTGCAAAAGACTATGGCACAACGGGGGTGAGTTGCCAACTCGTGAGTAATAAATAACATCTATATAGGCTATCGCAAGCATGCACACAAGTATCCTAGCATCTATAATACAGGTATGGCAGGATATACTAGCAGGTATGTATGCAACATGAATGTACTAGCAGGTATGAATGCAATATGAATCAACTCGTGATCTGAATATATAGGTACAAGAAGTCATATTTTTCATTTAGGAATCTCTTTTCTTTTAAATATCAGCACAACAACAATAGAATCAACAAGAATCCGTGCCCAGCATCGACACCTCAAAACTATCTCAATCTCATGTATCCATATCATAGTATCTCTGGCCTCAGTCGTCCGGCTGACCCATATCAAATGTCAATATCTCATCATCTCGCGGCCACGGTCGGTATCCTCTAGATATCCGCCGTGCCAAAAAGCCACTGGTAGGTCGTCCATCCCCTGCCAGGCTCAACGTCAACAACACGACCTTCTCGCCCCGAGGTACCTTACCGGGCCCACCATGTACCCGAGACGGTTCATCCAACTCCTCGAAACGGGTATCTAAAACCACAACAAACTCATGGTGGACGACACTCACATCACTAGAAAACCGCAATTTTGCATATTTTAAAAAGGGTAATAAGTTTTAGAAATTTTGCGGTTTTCCCCCGAAATACAGAAATATCATAAATCTCAAGAAATCATCATGAATGCAAAAGCCAATGATAATGGATGCATATGGTATTCATGTTCAAGTTACAATGTATGATTGATAGACTAGGCATGAACAAATGATATAATGATATACATGCACATGAATAGCAATTCTGCGATGTTATTTTAAGTATTTATTGCAATAGTGCAGGTTTAGATATCAAATATGGTGACAATATTCTAGATTATAAGTTATCTAGTGTCGTGGCATGGCAATTACCAGGGCGTGTGTGTACGCATGAATAGTGCTCGTATTGCATATAAAAACCCTGGCAATGGTGCAGGTGTCCTGTAGAATGGGTTCGCATATGTATGTCAAATAAAGCATGGATGTAGTTACTAATATCACTAGAAATCTTTAACTACTTAAACTATCGGGCGACTTGTGCCATCCAAACGATAGTCCCCCGTAGATGTTACATCTACTCACCGGAATCCCCAGCTTGCTACGTCCAATCACCGCTTTTCCTTTTCGTGCCGCGTCCGAAGTCTCCGCGACCGAACCTGGAATTTGGACCAATACAAAACATAAGGTTACATATCATGAAACGACGCAAATCCTAAACGAAAACATCAACGTTCACGAGTTAGGCACAACGTGCACAAGGTGCGCGGAACACACACGAAAATCACAAAACTAACTAGAATCGTCGTTTTGGGACGCCCGGCAAAACTAAAACCCGATCACACAAAATTCCGCACTCACACATCCTAAATATCGTAGGATATGCTAATAATATCATCAAGATATCATAAATAAATCACCACAATATTTAAAAAAAAATCTAGTAAGCACAAAACTTGCTAATTTGGTGCAACATCGAAAATTAACGATAAAGTTATCACAATCCGACACAAACATCCAACCACACAACTAGTTAGCCACAATCACATAATTTCAACTCATTAACCATACTTCAAAACAATTTCCATACACAAACCTCTTTCTTGATTTTTCAAAATTAGCAATAGCAATCAAAATTCACACTAGATTAACTTAGATTAGCACTAATTTGAAATCCAATAACAAGCTAACCTCTTAGATTTAGGTTAACAAAACAACTAGATAGCAAATTTAATTTAATTAACTTAATAATGGGTTCTAAAACCCTAGTTAAACTCAAACCATTAACTTTAAAAACCTAGAATGAAATCAACAACAAAAATTAACACATCAAGTTCTAATTTAGCACACTTGACTTCAAATTAACCAAACATTTAAATTATACCTCACAAGTCCAAATCCTAGCTTGCTCTAGCCTCCCAAGATGCCATCTTTCCCTTTGATTTGAACCAAATTAGGCTTGAGAAGAGATGGAATAGGGTTTTGTGTTGAATTTGTGAAGGAAATTGTGGATTTTTCTTGGATTTTGATCGAATTTGACACAAAATGAAATGGGAAAAAGAAAAAAAAAACTGAGCTGATGCATGTAGCTCTTGGCCAAGGGGAGGATGGGGAGAAAGTGAGGGGATTTGTGTGGAAAAAGTCAAGGGTCAAAGCCATAACATATCACATAAAACCCATACCTCAAATTAACATATTTTAATCCTATCATACCATTTCATTCACAAGAGTTAAAGGCAAAAATGAGGGGGTGATCCCTGCTGTGGTGGGGCTGTCCAAGGGAGTGAGGAATGAGTGTGAGAGATATCAAAAAAAATTCTATGCAAAAAGACCCCCTACAATACCATATTTGCAAGTTTTAGTTCAAAATAATTATATTTTTGTTTTCCACAATAAAAACCAATTAAAACTTGAAATAAAATACTAAAAATTTATATTACAACTAGATTTTAATTAACATGATTTTAAGTTTAAAATTAGCCCATTTAAATTTGTATTTATCGCTAATTTAATGTATTTTTTTTACCGGCTTAAAATAAAATTAAAAATTGAAAAATTAGGGAAAAATTTTAAATGACCAGAAATTTATAAGTAACTCATTAGCTACTAAAAACTACCAATTACCTATCCAAATTAGGTATAATTAGGCCTAAACTGCAAAATAACAAAAAAGACGATTTACGGAAAAATACCAAATTTTCACCGATTTTCGGGAAAACATCGAAAAATCTAGTAAGCACAAAACTTGCTAATTTGGTGCAACATCGAAAATTAACGATAAAGTTATCACAATACAACACAAACATCCAACCACACAACTAGTTAGCCACAATCACATAATTTCAACTCATTAACCATACTTCAAAACAATTTCCATACACAAACCCCTTTCTTGATTTTTCAAAATTAGCAATAGCAATCAAAATTCACACACGATTAACTTAGATTAGCACTAATTTGAAATCCAATAACAAGCTAATCTCTTAGATTTAGGTTAACAAAACAACTAGATAGCAAATATAATTTAATTAACTTAATAATGGTTTCTAAAATCCTAGTTAAACTCAAACCATTAACTTTAAAAACCTAGAATGAAATCAACAACAAAAATTAACACATCAAGTTCTAATTTAGCACACTTGACTTCAAATTAACCAAACATTTAAATTATACCTCACAAGTCCAAATCCTAGCTTGCTCTAGCCTCCCAAGATGCCATCTTTCTCCTTGATTTGAACCAAATTAGGCTTGAGAAGAGATGGAATAGGGTTTTGTATTGAATTTGTGAAGGAAATTGTGGATTTTTCTTGGATTTTGATGGAATTTGACACAAAATGAAATGGGAAAGAGAAAAAAAAACTGAGCTGATGCAGGTAGCTCTCGGCCAAGGGGAGGATGGGGAGAAAGTGAGGGGATTTGTGTGGAAAAAGTCAAGGGTCAAAGCCATAACATATCACATAAAACCCATACCTCAAATTAACATATTTTAATCCTATCATACCTTTTCATTCATAAGAGTTAAAGGCAAAAAGGAGGGGGTGATTCTTGCTGTGGTGGGGCTGTCCAAGGGATTGAGGAATGAGTGTGAGAGATGAAAAAAAAATTCTATGCAAAAAGACCCCCCACAATACCATATTTGCAAGTTTTAGTTCAAAATAATTATATTTTTGTTTTCCACAATAAAAACCAATTAAAACTTAAAATAAAATACTAAAAATTTATATTACAACTAGATTTTAATTAACATGATTTTAAAGATTAAAATTAGCCTATTTAAATTTGTATTTATCGCTAATTTAATGTATTTTTTTTACCGGCTTAAAATAATATTAAAAATTGAAAAATTAGGGAAAATTTTTAAATGACCAGAAATTTATAAGTAACTCATTAGCTACTAAAAACTACCAATTACCTATCCAAATTAGGTATAATTAGGCCTAAACTGCAAAATAACAAAAAAGACGATTTACGGAAAAATACCAAATTTTCACCGATTTTCGGGAAAACACCAAAACGACTTTTCAAGGCATTACAGTGGACTTGTAAAGTGGTAATAGAGGTGTAATGAGTGTTGTAGGAACTTAGTGATGATTTTCCTGACCTAGGCCGGAGAATCGAACCCAATACAAGAACTTAGAAACTTTCCTTGTCGGTTTTGTGATGTTTTTGGAGGTCTACACGGAATCTGGAGCAACCCGGGACCTTTATAAAAAAATCAAACATATACATTAACCTAGTTAGACCAGTAGGAGACCACCACGAGAAGACGAGACCCAAACTCCAAGGTGGGGCCGGCGGGGGCGGTTACTGTAGCAGTTTGGCCGGTCCAATTTTGGGCATTGGTGTTGGGGTTTTTCCTGTAGCTCACATACATTATAACATAGCTACTGTATTTTTAGTTTTGTCCCTATTTACCTGAGCAAGAATCTGGGAGTGATTCCCTCAGTTGCCGTATTATGTTTTCCAGTATTTGAAACTTGGTTTTGATATTTGAATTTGGATTTGGTCGTTGGATGTTTTTACGTCAACGACGAGGGTTGTTTGGTTGTTTTTGCATGCGTAGGCCATAGGTTCTAAACTATGAGCGTACCGTATGCCGTATCGGTTTTCCAGACTTGATTTTAATAGCTTTGCGACTGTGTATTTATTGTAGGTACCTTCGCATGGATTCCGAGACGACGAAGCACATCGACTACGGCTGAACAAAATGTTCCGCAGGTGAGTAGATTTATATCTACGAGGGCAGTCGGGTGGATGGCGTATAGTACCCCCGCAATTATAAAATGGAAACCGATATATAGAATATAGTCGGAGTAACCTATACTAGGTACCTATGGATTGGATTAAAGGTTTTAGTGTGAAATGATATGATTTATAAGGATATCTCGAATTGATATATGAGGATATGAAATGTGAATGTGAATCGCGATATATATATGTACTGCAAGAGAATAAGTATGAGATTCATAGTAGAATGATATGAGATCGATAAATACGAAATATGATTAATAAGATAGAATGTATATGTAAGATGACTTGATGTGAGATATTGATGTGATGAAAAGAGTATATGATGAAATATGATGACTTGGCTGTACATGTTGATATACGGATGCGGGGCGATATGAGAATATAGATACTTTGGCCAAGACCTGACTTGAAATATATGTGTATATATAATCATGATAATAATGTGCGATATGTCGTACGAGACTCAGATCTGTACCCTTATTGTCATATACGTTGATAGAATCCCTAATCATAGACGCACTCTTCTAAATTACCATTCAGAAAAGCCGTCTTTACGTCCATTTGCCAGATTTCATAATCATGGAAGGCAGCAATAGCAAGAAGGACCCGAATGGATTTGAGCATAGCCACTGGATAAAAAGTCTCGTCATAGTCCAAACCGGGTCTTTGACGAAAACCATTTGCAACAAGTCTAGCCTTATAGGTTTCCACCTGTCCATCTACACCAATCTTTTTCTTGAAGATCCATTTGCATCCTATGGGTTTTACCCCATCTGGAGCAAAGTCCAAAGTCCATACTTTGTTGGTGTACATGGACTCCATTTCGGTCCGCATGGCATCTAGCCATCGTACCGAGTCGCCGCTCTGGATGGCCTGCTGGAAGCCAGTTGGTTCATCATCATCGATGATGCAATCCTCTCTATCCCCATCTATGAGAAAACCGTAGTATCTCTCAGGCGGATGAGACGGCCTACTACTTCGGCAGAGGGGTGCGGGAATGTCCTGTTCTTCTTGAACTACTGGTTCTACCAAACTTTCAGTAGTAGTTTGTGGTTCTGGAATTTCTTCCAGTTCTATTTCGCTCCCACTTGTTTCCTTTTCTAAAAACTGATGTTCTAGAAAATGGGCATTACGAGAAACAAATACCTTTTGTTCCTCTGCGTAATAGAATAGATATCCCCTGGAGTTCTTTAGATATCCCACAAACTTACACTTTACTGATCGTGCCTCGAGCTTGTCCACATGCTGGTTTTTAACAAAAGCTCGACATCCCCAAATCTTTATATACTGAAGATGGGGTTTCTTCCCACTCCACATCTGATATGGCGTGGTAGGCACAGTCTTGGTAGGAACCATGTTCAAAAGATATGCCGCTGACTCTAGCGCATAACCCTAGAAAGATCGTGGTAACTCAGCATTACTCATCATGGATCGTACCATATCCAATAGGGTTCGATTCCGTCTCTCCGATACACCATTATGCTGTGGAATGTATGGAGGAGTAAGCTGAGAGAGAATTCCTTTCTCTTTTAGGTAACCTAGGAACTCGGCACTTAAGTATTCACCACCTCGATCAGATCTTAGTGTCTTAATACTTTTGCCGGTTTGGTTTTCTACTTCGTTCTTATACTTCTGGAATTTTTCAAAAGCCTCGAATTTATGTTTCATCAGATAAATGAATCCGTACCTTGAATAATCATTCGTAAAAGTAATGAAATAGGAAAAACCACCTCTTGCATGTGTAGACATTGGACCGCATACATCGCTGTGTACGAGTCCTAAGAGCTCGCTCGCTCTTACTCCATGTCCAGTGAATGGAGTCTTTGTCATCTTTCCTTTGAGACATGATTCACAAGTGGCATAAGTTTGATATTCGAACGAGTCCAAATATCCTTCTCTATGTAACTTAGTTAACCTTGTCTCATTGATGTGACCTAGTCTACAATGCCATAAGAAAGCCTTATTTAATTCTGGAGACTTTCTTTTAAGTGTGTTCTGGACATTGAAAATCTGGAGTTGGTTTAAGACATATATACCGTTATTTAGTGTACCGGACCCAATCAAACCATGATTCAGGTGGATGTTAACAACATCGCTTACAAACGTGAAATCATAACCTTTATTTGATAACAAAGAAACTGATATGATATTACACGTTAAACTAGGTACATAAAAACAGTTATGTAAAACCAAAATATGTACACTCGTCAATCCCAGGTGATAATCCTCGATGGACACAGCTCCCACGCTAGCTCCGTTAGCAACCTTGAGGATCATATCACCTTCCTTTAGCACTCTATGGTTTCTCAGTGCCTGCAATGAATTGCATAAATGAGATCCTGATCCGGTATCCAATACCCAGGAAGTAGAGTTGATTGACAGACAATTCTCAATTACAAACACACCTAAAGTCGAAGCCACCGCTTGCTTCGGTTCCTGGTTCTTGGTGTTCCACGCCTTGCAATCCTTCTTCCAGTGCCCTTTCCTGTGACAATGGAAGCACTCATCCTGGCCCACTACCGGTACCGCAAACTTTTTCTTTCCCTTCCCTCCCACCTTACTTACACCTCCTCTAGGTCTGGGGGCGGCCTTATTTTTCCTTCCTTTGGCCCTAGCCTTGGACCCGGAAGAAGAAGTACCGCTAACAAACATAGCAGGTGTTTCCCTTGCTTTCTGCAAGGTGCCCTCTGCACTCCTTAACATGTTCAGGAGTTCCGGAAGTTTAACTTCTTTTCTTTGAATGTTGAAGTTCAGGATAAACTGGGCATAGGTGGAAGGAAGGGACTGGAGAATAAGGTCTGTATAGAGCTCATTATCCAAAGTCGTCCCAAGGTCTGCGAGTTCTTCTATATAGCCGATCATCTTTAGGACATGTTCTCCTACCAATGACCCGACAGCCAACCTCGCTCGAAACAAGTTCTTAGAGGTCTCGTATCTTGCTATACGAGATTGCTCTCCATAAAGTTCCTTTGTATAGAGAAATATGGCATCTAGTTCCATATCCTCGTGCCTCCTCTGATGTTCATTGTTCATCGAGGCAAGCACGATGCACTTGGCTTTCGCGCAATCGAAATCCCAGGTTTTGCGGATTTCCTTATCCGCATTACTGGATTTTGGACCAGGGACAGCAGGTGCCGTAGCGGTAAGGACGTACCCCAATTTGTCATAGGTCAAAGCCATTTTGACATTCCGCAGCCAATCTTTATAGTTTGGCCCTGTCAGTATATTTTTCTCTAAAAGTAACTTAAGTCCAGTCATTTTCAGGGTCGCTGCAATTAGGAGAGAGAGAAGAAAACTCTTTAGCATGATGCTCTTGCAAGTTTAGAGTGGTTTTTAGTTTATCTAAACTGGATGGCTCCCACTGTTTCTCAAATCCTTCCCCAAACCATAAAAGAAGAATTAGCCAGGACTATTCTCACCGTACAATACTTGCTTAACCGTTCAGCCAGGCTAGTGTCGATACTTCGAGGGAGGTTTTCCAACGCTTTCGCGAAGTTCCTTAATTAAATAACCTCTTTTCTCTGGGGGCGTAACCCCGCTGACACCTTTCTTGACACCTACTTGGTTTATAGCATTGATCGTTAAGTGACGAATATCCTGATGAGTAGCATATACTCACAGTAGGATCGGGATCCAAATATCATTGTATGATAATGTTGAAGGAATCCTACCAACATTCATCAAACTCCAAATGGTATGCAACTCTTTGCAAATTTCAGTTTCTTTAGAAATTCCCGATATATATTTTTGCCCCATGCTCTTAAGACCTTGGCGTTAGGTCAAAATGTCATAAGTCACATGTCAAGTTCTACCCGTCATTATCTTGTCAATTTGAACCCACCCGTATATATCCTTGACGTTCGGCCAAAATGATAATACGACTGTCCCAAACTAACTCATCTATCTATGCAACAAATGAATACCCAGCAGCTACCAAACACTATGCCTTGGCGTTAGGTCAAAATACATAGCTTGAATACTACTGAATACCCAAATGAAATGACGGAGGGCTACGAATGGTTTTGGCGAAACCGTGAACGTAGTGAACTTGATATAACCGAAGGAACCTGATAGCTTTTTTCAAAAGGAGTGGTTAAAGCTCCGCAATTAAAAATATCATCTGTTTAAAAATAACCGAGTGGTTTCTTTTAAATTGTTTCAACGATTAAACTTTTGGTTTATTTTCTTTGCATTATAAATAATGCGTCCCATCATTAACCTATCGTTGCAGAAAACAACGAAAATACAACGTCCTCTTATGTCATCCGCATTCGCCACTGGGTCCCGTCATCACCCGTTAGGTTACTTAACTAACGACAAAGCGGGGGCTGGGCTAGTGCGGGTGTAAAACATAAGTGAGGTCTAAATAGCTATCATATATAGATATTGTACATTCGTCAGACGCAATAATAGGCATTCCAGATCTCATATGAACTTTATTGGATTTGCAAGCAATCCGCGTTTGTTTAGAGCCTACAACAAAAGACGGATTACACAGTTGTGATGAATAGCCATTACCCCACCCTATACCCCTACGGGTACGGCAAACTACCCGCCCGGTAGTTTGTGCACCCCACCTTGGGTCTGTCCTAGGAGCAAAAACAGTAAAATGAAATAATACAACGGTGGCTACAACCGCAACCTGGATGTGCCCCGCAAAATAATATTACAACAAATTACATTTACATCAAATGAATTAAATAATAACCCATCACAAAAACTTCGGCTATACATCACAACAGTCCAACATAGTTCATATACACAAACAGATAAAATCCATTACAGAAATGTGCAACCCCCTTCCAACCGACATACTAGCAGTTAGGGGAGGTTTACGAACACATTATACAAACACAGATATAATCAAATTAGCAAACATCGTAAAATTTCGATCGAGCAAACACTTTTAGATTCTACTCCAATACTTCTCTGTGCACCTGAGATCTTAGCAGAAAATAAAACATCCCAGAAACATCACTGTTAACACCAAAAGGTTACTGAAGAAATTTGGACCGACTAGGCCCTAACTCGGCCGCGGTTCCACGGCAGATCGCATGGATCCGCCGCAGTTCCGCGGCAAGTTAGCCGAGTTACGCGACCAAATTTCTGCAGTACCCATATTTATTCCTTCTTGTTATTCTGCAGGTCCCTGAAAATTTTTTAGGGCCTGTTTAAAATTCGACAGAATGTGTGTTAAACGATGATTTTTCCGGTTCTTTTAGCGTTCGAAATTCTTACGACTTTGCTAATGAGTTAATTATTGTTTAGCGAGGCTCTGATACCACTGTAAGTCGATGTACAACACCCCACGACTTGCGGGGAGGCGGAATAATGAAAAACAATCTTGTTTAAAGCGTAAACATCGACTAACCGAGAATCTTTGCATAAACAATAACTAACAAGAAACCATAGAAGTGTTAACTACTATGTTAAGTGATTATACCTAAAGAACCGAGTCCTTCGTCTTGTCATTCTCCACGTCCTCTCCGGCCTTCTCTATGTAGTAGAAGATCCACCCGAGAGCTTTATTACAAGCTTCACCTCAAACTAGAGGTAACTAGGTTTCTTAAATCGCTAATATAAGCAACCTAGGTGATATAGAGAATGGTTAAGGATTAAGTAGTCTAATCTAATCCTTGTACTCAACACATGAGAGGGGAGGATTAGGGTTTGAAGAGGGAGAGCTTGAGGAGAGAGAAGATGAACATAATAATGAAATGAGAAAATGAGCTATCATAATATATATCAAGCATTATTGTTTTTCAAGAAAATAAAATAAAATGATTTACAACCATGCTTGATAAATATCTAATGGTGATTCATCTCCATGAGTCATTAAGCATTTACGATGCATTAATGACATGGATGAATCATCCATATGACTCACTAATCTCATTCAATGTATATGCCACCTAAACCTCCTTAGTCACCATCTTCTAGAAGCTTCTCGCGCAATTACGAGAACGCCCCTCCTATCCGTGAAAACACGGAAAAACTTTGGACTGTATAAATCCAATAACCGGATACTAGTAACTGGCTTAAACTAAAGCCGACTAGTAAAAACTGTCCGAACGACTTACGTGTGTAAACACACGTATGCGTCCGAACCCTTTGTCGTAAAACCATACGACCTCTATATCGTTTCGCCTGGAGTAGGAAACTCTCTGTGTGGGACTCTAGAGACTCGACTACTACACTGGCAGTGGGTTTAACCACAGACCGCAAGCGGCACTAGCTGTACGTAACGGCCCCCAAGTAGATGTCGATAAGAAGGCCGATGAAGAAACCCATCCGAACTCCTACTGAGTCTGATTTGACAATCTCCGTACAGTCCGGTCCGTTCGTCTAAGACTATCGCATATCGGGTCTAAGGGGGCGGCAAGCGTCAATCCCCTAATAGCGGTATAGGTCATGTCGGAACGAAGCCCATTACACTCTGAGAAACTACTGGAACCTACCAGCAAATCTGGCTTGCCCTGGCCAGGGACTTTGCGTAATGGCTCTCTGACACAGCGCGATATCAACCCCCAATACCGGGAGAGACGAATCCTGTCTAACCGCTACTTCCTCCAAGTGCTCGGGACTGCACCCAACTGCTACCTATTTGCACAACTCCTATAAGCCGTGGTAGGGTAGCAATCTAAGAACAGTGGGACACACTCGAGGCGAAGTAGCAGTGTCAAGTCTGCGGACTATGCTGTACTCATGTCACCTGGGAACTGTTAACTGACGACTGGTATAAAACCAACCAGCAGTTCCCTGTGAGCACTATCCGGTGTACCCGTAACGCAACGAGCACCTGCATACTATCTCCAGTACGACGTACTGACGGCTGTGGAACAGACCATCACCCCAACTGGGATGAGAAGCGTACACACTAGTCTACTCCGGAGTATCGATGCCCTGTCTCGATAATCCAATGACTAGGGACCTGAATAAGGATGTGCTTGTAGACTACCCAGCCCCCACTAGTGTGACTGCCATCACAACGCTGGTAGTCAAGCAAGATCCTAAGAGCTCTATCAATACGTATACTCACATATTAAGATAGAAAAACCAAGTAGCATACTACCATGTTTAGCAAGACTGTTATATACATGTGAATATCCCAAGCTTCCATTAAGTAATATACAAACTAGTATGATACAATAATGGCCCCTAGGGCATATACACTAACAATCTGGTCTGTCTTTATCATCATGTACAGCATTAGGTGGCATTACAGATCACTATTACATTTTGATAGAGCCCATAGGCTTCTTGCTTGACTACCAGCGGTATGATGGCGATCATACACGTGGGAGCTGGGTGGTCTATAAGCACATCCTTAAATGTCACTAGTCGAGGGAGTTTCGAGACTGGGCATCGATACTCTAGTGTAGACTAGTGTATACTGATCGTGACCCCGACAAGGGACGGTGGCCGGTCTCATAAGCCATTGGTGTCAGTTTGTTCATCTAAGATGTATACAGGTGCTCATTGGGTTATGAGTACACCGGACGGACTCACCGCGAACATGCTAGTTGGTATTATACCTATTGTCAGATAGCAGTTCCCAGGTGACATATGTACAGGTTAGTCTATCGACCTGATATCATCATTTATTTCATGTGAGTTCCCACTGTGCTTTGATTACTACCCTACCACGGCTCAAAGGAGTCGTGCAAACAGGTTTTAGTTGGGTAATGTCCCGAGCCACATGGAGGCAGTGAGCGGATCGTCGGGGGATTTTTCTCTCCCGGTATTAGGGGTTGATGTCGCGGTTATGCACGGGTGGCCATCACCAGAAATCTTTGGCCAAGGTAATCGAGAATTACTGATCTAGGATCGGTAGTTTCTCAGGTGGTGATGGGCTTAATAACGACACTAAATGTCGTGTTATTAGGGGACTGACTTTATCCACTCTCTAGACTCGATATGCGATACTCATAGACGAATGGACCGGACTGTAAGGATATTGTCACTGTCAGGCTCAGTAGGGGTTTCAGGATGAGTTTTCTTGTCGGCTTCCCTTTTGCTCAATACCTGGGTAGCCGTTACGTACAGCTAGTGCTGCTGACGTGCTCGTGGTTAAACCCACTGCCAGCGTATTGACGAGTCTTTAGAGTCCCACACAGAGGGTTTCCCTGCTTCGGGAGAAACGATATAGAGGTCGTATGGTTTTACGGCAGGGTTCGATCACATACGTGTACTTGTGCACGAATGATGTTCGGACGGATAATACTAGTGGGTTTTGGTTTAAGCCGGATCCTAGTATTATATTTGTTGGATTATTTTCGTCTCTTTGTATTCGTATTCTTCGGAATACGGATTCGGGTATGTATATAGGGTATTCTTGTAATTTATTACAAGATTACTTTTAGAAGATTACACCTCATCGTGGTTTAGACCTTTTTGGATTAAAAGGTTATTGAGGTGTAGGATGATGTGTTTATTGCATTTTTGTAGCATGGCTAATTATTGACCCATGGTTACTATTCTAGCATGCTTAGGGTTTTTGTTTGTTGTGAGATTATGTTGACTTGAGATATTTTTTGTTGACTAAGATATTTTGGAAACATGGACATTTATGTGATGGCTCCATTATTTCTTATCACACTCACACAACAAACAAAAACACAAGATATTATTCATTTCTTTCTCTCTCTCTTGAGTTGCTCTCAACACTTCATTCTCATGGCATCTTCTTCTTCCTCTAGCTCCACCCAAACCCTCTTATGAGTTGAGAATCTTTGGGTGTCTTGAGACAAATTAATCCTTCATCACTCTATACTTCATCTACAGTATCTAGGGTAGCGATCTAGATGCCCTAGTTGCCTCGGATATGAGGTTGGAGCTCGTTGCATAGACTCTCGGGTGGATCATCTTCAATGTAGGGAGACCGGAGATCAAGCTTAATCAAGGAAGCCCTTAGGAGCTTGGGATGATGGTTGAAGAACGAAGGACATGGATCTATTCGGTATAACCATTCTAACTCCTTTGCATGTTTTGTAATCTAGGGCTTATGGGTAGATCCGGGTAATTGGTTGTGGTTGCGCCAAGTTTTATAAACTTTTGTTCCGCATTTGGTCACGGATTGATGGACGGGACGCTTCCGTAACCCAACATGGTATCAGAGCCACTCCATAAGCCTTAGTTAACTCATTGCGACATTAGAAATCCGCCGAATTTTTTGTGCAAAAACTGCCGACAAAAACCGTTCCAAAAACTGAAAGTTTGAGATGTTTGCACACACCACGGGCTCACGGTTTGAAATGAGAAGCAACGGGGTGGTGCTTAGGCATCCCGGGGATCCCCGGGGGGACCGAACGGCTGGGCCCACTCCCCAAGACCACCACAGGGTGGTCTTGGCGGTGGGGACCCAAAACTGCCCCACCTTGGGCAATTTCGGGTCTGCCTCACCCCCTGGCCACCTCCTGGTGGCCTCGGGGATGGGGTACCCCCTCTAGGCCCCCCAACTCGAAGTTAATTTCATGCTCTAACTCCCCGTGAAGGTTCGGGCACGTTTTGTTTTGATTCGGACTTCCGAATTGTCTTTAAACGATCGGTTTTTGGAACTTTAGCTCACTGTTTTTTCATGGTTTTGGAAATTGGTTTAGTTTGCTAATTGCGTGCGGTATTCTAATGTCGTAGTTTTCAGTACATACATTATTATTTGCGACCGTGAATGTCATTAGAGCGATACAACTCGTCTAACTGCTATATGCTCTTTTAGACGGGTTTGTGAACGTGACATTCACGTTGATGTTCTGTGTTGTGTTGTGGTTGTGGTTGGATCGTCGTGGTGGATAGCTTGGATGCAATGGTAGTACAGTTTGGGTTTATTTGTACATTTGATATCGTTGGGCGAGCGTCCGACAGATGGACTGTTGGCTATAGTGCCCTCAAGTCAATTATTGGATCGCAGGCACGCGATTGCGATGATTGAAGGAGGACCTATACCGGTAGAACAGTCTTACTCGAGATGATAGTATGCTATCTGGTCTGTCTTTATCATCATGTACAGCATTAGGTGGCATTACAGATCACTATTACATTTTGATAGAGCCTATAGGATTCTTGCTTGACTACCAGCAGTATGATGGCGATCATACACGTGGGAGCTGGGTGGTCTATAAGCACATCCTTAAATGTCCCTAGTAGAGGGAGTTTCGAGACTAGGCATTGATACTCCAGAGTAGACTAGTGTATACTGATCGAGACCCCAACGAGGGGCGGTGGCCGGTCTCACAGGCCATTGGTGTCAGTTTGTTCACCTAAGATGTATACAGGTGCTCATTGGGTTATGAATACACCGGACGGACTCGCCGGGAACATGCTAGTTGGTATTATACCTATTGTCAGATAGCAGTTCCCAGGTGACATATGTACAGGTTAGTCTATCGACCTAATATCGTCATTTGTTTCGTGTGAGTTCCCACTGTGCTTTAATTACTACCCTACCACGGCTCAAAGAAGTCGTGCAAACAGGTTTTAGTTGGGTAATGTCCCGAGCCACATGGAGGCAGTGAGCAGATCGTCGGGGGATTCGTGTCCCACCCCGCTTCCCAGTATACAGGCAGATGACGCGACGAGGCCGCTACGTATTTATTATGAAGTAAATACGCTAAGCGTATCTAAGCAATATAAAAATAAATGCACAAGAGACAAGATATAATAAAACAGCAACTTTATTTATTCACATTCTTTTTGTACAATGCATGGAAATGTAAATACATCTGGAAAAAAGCAATGCCTAAACAGTGGCATAACAGAAAAGGAAAAGTACTGAAATAAAAAGTGTACAATGTAGCTAGAGCTCTGGATCGTATGCAAGCTGGTCCAAGTCCTCACTAGTAGGCTCGATCTCTGGAAGATCCGAATCACCTGACGACATCCAAAGAAGAAAGAAAGAGAATGTCGTCATCGAACAAATCGCTTGGTAAGTCCTAAAGATAAGGGAGAAATAGAATAGACAGAAAGAGAAGGTAGCTTTAAAAGTTGTATTATATGAGTGTTTGGTGTTAACGTTGTTGTTTGTAGCTTAGTACAGAAGGATGCCAGTGTATACGATAGGAGTCTCTATATGCCAGAGATTAAAGGCAAGTGTAGTACAAAGAACCGTTTATGCCACGGTACAACAGCAAATGGATTCAGGTTAGGTGTATTAAATCTTACTGTCTCGTAACACTTCTAACACCTTCCGTACCAATCTACCCCTTAAACCCCGAGATGTCTTGTCGTATAGTTGTATTGTATTGTCTTGTATTGTAAACTGTATAGATTGTATAATTGGATGACTTACTGAAACCATGATATCAGTAAATGGATGTAACTGGAGAATCATGTAAATGGATGTAACTGGAGAATCATGTAAATGGAAGTATATCCATGGTTCGGTTCAGTCAATACAGATTAAATAGTTTGACCAGATTGAATATATGGACTCATGTTGAATTGTAATATTGTAGATTGTCTATTGTAGATTGTACTTGAATCATATTCAAGTCAGATTATAATGAGACTCATTCTGAGTCTGTAACACCTTAGGATGTGTTTTGTGGCTTATTATATTTAAATAAAGGGGTTTTAATAAAAAGTTTACCAAATTGAGTTTCAAATATTGTTCCAAATTTAATAAATATTTTCTTAGAATTTTCCTAGGCTTGCACACTGTTCCCCCAATCTGAGCAAGGCTCATTTGAATTTTGAAAATTCAAATTTTCTGAAGCAACGCTTCGAATTCCCTGCATTGCGAAATGCGCAAGCGGTCCACAGTGCGACACGTGTCTGCGCAAGCCTTCCACTGCGCGACACGTGTCATTCATTGGGGAGTTGCGCAGAAACAGAATGAAAGTTTAATGAAATCTTTTCTGTTCTTGCCAAAACCAGAAGATTTTCTTCTGCCTTTGGATCAAAGATCCAGCGGTGGGAAAATTCCCAAAATCACTCAGAAAAGATCTTGTTAACAAATTCAACAAATTTGTGAGCACTATAAATAGGACGCCAGACCTCATTCGATGGGCATAAACTTGGATAATCGACTTCTAGCAAAAAAAAAAAAGAAAAGAGAACTCTTGGAGATTATTCAAGAACAAAAAAAAAAGAAAGGTAAAAACCCTTTTTTTTAAGAGAAAAATCTCTGAAGAACAAAGAATTTTAAAAAAAAAAGGGAAATAAATAAAAATAATAAAAATAGTGCCTTGCACTTGTTATGAACCTCTGGTTCTCAGATAAATAAATAAATAAAAATAATAAATAGTGCCTTGCACTTGCTATGAACCTCTGGTTCTCTGAAACAGAAAGAAAGAAAAGATTTCTTTCTTTTCTTTTCTTTGATCTAAATTTAGATCAAGAAATTAAAAAGTGCCCTGCACTTCTTTTCCTGAATCTAAAAGATTCTTGGTGCTTTGCACAAATGCAATGCATTATTTGAAGGGCTAGGCCCAAGTTAAAAAGACCTAGCAGGTCAGAATAAATTGCAAAGCAATAAAAGGGCTGGGCCCAAATAAAATTGATGCTCTGCATCCCTTTTGGGCAAAGCCCAAATAAAAGCAAAAGAAATGCAAGAGCAATGGACTTAGCCCAATCGTGGCCATAAGTCCTTAAATTAAATTGACTGAGCAAAATGGCTCTCCTAAATCAATCTACGACTGGTTCGAGGGTACATCTCCGAACTCCTTTGGCATCTATCGTTGTAATTTCTCAACGATGTCAAAGAGGTGACGGGTCCCAACGACCACACACCCATATGGACCGAAACGTCCTTAAACTAATATTGGACCGAAACGTCCTTAAACTAATATTGGACCGAGACGCCCTTAAACTAATATTGGACCGAGACGTCCCTAAACTAATATCGGACCGAGACATCCCTAAACTAATATCGGACCGAGACGTCCCTAAACTAATATCGGACCGAGACGTCCCTATACTAATATCGGACCGAGACGTCCCTAAACTAACATCGGACCGAGACGTCCATAAACTAACATCGGACCACCACGTCCCTAAACTGGCGCAATAGAGCCCAAATGCTCTTTTATCGGATCTAAATGGTCCCGTTAAGTTGATCTTAGTCTTAAACTGGACTAACGTATCCTTAACAAACGTTTAAGTTGATCTTAGCCTCAAACACGGCTAACGTATCCTTAAATATTCAAATGGATTATAAAACTCCCAATCAACTCTGGTTCGAGGGTACATCTCCGAACTCCTTTGATATCCATCGTTGTAATCCTTCAACGACGTCAGAGAGGTGACGAGTCCCGATGGCCATACATTAAATTAATCACTACGTTGAGTTGATCTTAGTCTAAAACAGGACTAACGTATCCTTGACGAAAGTTTAAGTTGATCTTAGCCGCAACGCTACTAATGCATCCTTAAACTGAAAACACCAAACCCAAATCTAAGTAAATACGGATTTGGACTAATCCACGTCCTACGGACGACGGCATTACTCAGTCTCCGTATACAATCCACGGGCTACCACAAACAAAACAAACACACACGACACGAAGTGAAATTCTGGAGAAGGAGAAAGTTGTTACCGCGATGCGGTAGCGTAATTAACTGCAGGGGCTTGCGCCTGCAGGGAAGAGCGTCCCCATAATCAAAAACCCCTCATCCTGAGGGGGAATCTGACGAAGTCTGCTACATCGGCCGCATCCGTCTAAACCTCCGATCCACGGTGCCATAAATCAACTTGGTATCTTCGGAGAGGTAGACGGATAAAACCAAATAGCATCTGCCCCGAACCCCAGGCACGGACGCCCCAAAGTCCAGGTCGCCGTTCGGAGGGGAACAGATTCTGGCACGCCCGGTGGGACCTTTTCCTTTTTCCACTCCACACTTCGTGTGTCGTCTTCGCGAACCAATCGCGGTTTGTTAAATAGTCGCCTTTGGATTTCAAGTTGCTAAGATTTGGTCTTTTGTCTGGCGCAGAACTCAAGATTCAATGGCCTTCAACTGCACCAACTGCTCGAAATGCCACTGCAACGGACCCTCCACTTCACCAGGAGGTGTGACATATGGGCCCCAAGCGGCTTCCTTCCTTACTCTGCCGGTAGACCAGGTGACCCAGGCCACCACCGGCCTGTTTTTCGGGACCATGGTCCCACCTACAAGCTTCTCTATGCCGATATCCGCACCAGAAGCGAACAAGAAGTCGGTGTTCGACCGGCTCACTGCTACCACGACCCCTGTCAACGGATCGCCCGCTACTAAGCCGACAGCCTCCGTTTTTACCAGGCTAGGTCAAAACTATAAAGTGGTCGTCCCAAAGAGGGCAACGGCCGCTGCTTTGGAAGTCGTTAAAGCGGCTTCTCCCATCAGAGAGTCGGTCTTCACAAGATTGACGGTTCCCACTCCTCCCCCAGCTGGTCAAAAGGCATCAGTCTTCGACAGGCTAACATCGGCAGTTACCCCACACTCAAACAGGGGGCAACAAGAAACCATCTCGATTTCCGAGCCAGTCCCAACGGCTCGTCGTGCGCGACGTCGCCATTGGCGACGAGTGAGAAAAGCAGGGGGCAACTCTCCCTCAGGGCTAACCCCACCTGCTCCAGTGGTGGAGGTCAACGCTGCTGTTCCAACTGGGAACGGCTTTGAATTGCTGAGGAAGGTGAGAAAGAACTCTCCAATTGCTACGTTGAAAAGATCTCCTCCGCCTATGGAAAAAGCTCCGGAGACAAAGCAGGAACAGGCCCCTCAACGGCTGTCGTCAAAAATTTATAAAGTTTGGCGGAGGGTTCAAGATTCCGTGATTGACCCAGACCACTTTCATCGCCAGAAAAAGGCAAAGGTGGAAAAGGACAAAAACCGCCCCATTAAACGGCAGGGGGCAACAAATGCTAGGATGCCCACTTCGACGGCTCCTTCAACCTCAATGGTCCACAAAAGAAAAAGGCCAGAGAAAGCTCCCGTGACACTGACAAAGTTTAAAAGCGGTGAACCTAAACGCCCCAAGTCAGGGGGCATAACAGTTCATACAGTTTATATGGCTTCTGGAAAGGAGGAAAGCCGCACTTCTATGGGTCACCGACCGCTTACCCGATCAGTGACCAAGGCTCAGGAGCAGCAACAAAAGCTCCAGGAGATGATGACTACAATGGCTGCACTCACGGAGCCAAAAGAGAACCCTAGGACGTCCTTAGATGAACGCCAAGAGGAAGAGACCGACGCCGAGTTCCTCCGCCGAGTACTGGAAAAGAGAGACAAAGAGGCTGCTGAACAAGCAGCCAATATACAGCGTATGGGCCTCCTCTTCCAGGACATGATAGGGATGATGATACAACAAGATCCCCCGACTGAAGAACCCCCGATCATCCTTGGAGATGATAGGGGAGAGACATCAAACCCTCAGCCCGTTCTATCAACAGCTAAAGAGGATACAATCTCTAAGACTGATCTGGACGAATACATAGCCCAGCAAATAAAGGTTCATCACGCGGCAGAAGCAGCCGGACACGTCGTGAAAACGGGGCGACCGTATCCAGGCTGGTATGACCAAATCAAGTACCCGCCGGGTTACACAATTCCCAAGTTTCATGTCTACAAAGGGACCGGCAATCCCCATCAACATGTTGCCCAGTTCAGGGCGCTTTGCGGTAACACTGGCGGCGACGACAAGCTTTTGCTTCGCCAGTTCGTTGGAAGCCTATCAGATACGGCGTTCGAATGGTATTCTGAGCTTCCCAACGACTCTATTAAAACCTTTGCGGAGATGGAGCTGCTCTTCACCCAACGTTTTTCAAGTGCCAGTGAGCGTACCCCGATGACGGCGCTGATTAACGCCAGGGTAAAACCCGGCGAGACATGGGTTCAGTACGCTATACGGTGGCGTAATCTATGGTCGAAGTGTGAACAGCGCATAGAAGAAGCCCCTGCGGTGGGAATGTTTGTTGGAACCCTCGATCCACAAGCAACCATTTCACAGTTTATGATGTTCTTCAAGCCGACTTCCTTCCAGGCTTTGATCGACAAATTAGCGCAGATGGACCAGATGGGCCATAAACCCCCTCTCCCGAAACCGGACTCCCGAAACGATAAAGGAAAGGGAAAAGCGATCATTGTCGCTAATGCCCAACAACAACCGAGCGACTCGAAGCCGGTTGCTCGTCCAAACAATACACGCCCATACGTACCCCTTAAGGACAGGATGGGACGCCCTTACTCTTTCCCCCGTGATAAAACGAGGAGGCTATTCGAGCTGGCGCTGCACAACAGACTCATAAATCTGCCAGATCCAAAACGTCCGTTGCAACCGAACGACGCCAACGAGCCCAATTACTGCCCTTATCATCGAGTGCTAGGCCATCCGATTGAGGATTGCTACGTTTTCAAGAATTGGCTTGAGAACCAGTACCGTCAGGGCAAATTTGCGCTATCTGACAAATGGAAGGTGAATCCTCCGCAGCCCCACACCTCTAAGGGGACGAATACGCCGGGGGCAACATGCTCCGTTATTGAAGAAACTCCCTGGGAGGTTGTATTATCAGCCAAAACGAGGAGAATGCTAAATGATCTTCAGACCTGTCCAGCGGTCAAGTGGAAGAACCCCTTGGAACCGCAGGTTATTGAGGGGATGTTGAAGCCACGACCGACTCCGAAGACCGATGGTGGTAGTTCAAGCGCTCACAGTCAGCCGTCAAAATCTTCGAAAAAGAAGAAGAAGAAATCTAAGAAGCCCGTGAAGCCTGGCGACAAGCGCACGGACTTACAAAAGCAAATCGACGCACTGGATGAGTACAACCAAAAGGCGCGGACTCCCATTACGCTCCAAGATTTCCTTGATCACGTCTTCCAAAAAGAAGATGAGGGAGAAAGTTCATCGGATGAATCCGAGGAATATGTGGCGAGCTGTCATATGATCTCCCATTCGACCACGAACGATGAAGGGACTTCTGGCACTGAAACGCTGGGGGCAAATGCCGAATCAAGAGCCCCAGGGTTATCAGTTGAAATGATTAGCGCGTTTCTTAATGAAGCTCGGTTGAAAAGTAAAGCTGATCGAGAACGCGAGACGGCTATATTCGAAAGGGCCAAGCGCCAGCGACTTGAGGAAGGAGCTGAAATGATCCCGCTGGAGCAAAATGCCTCCACCGCTGACAAAAGCCAATTCAAGATAAAAAAGAAGTTTGCTAAGGCCATATTGATGGGCATGAATCTACCACCCTCTGAAGAAAAAGTTACTGGCGTGGTGGAAATGCACCCCTCTTATTGCTTATATCATCAGAAGATCTCGCATCCCACTCAAGAGTGCAAGGCTTTCGATAGATGGTGGCAAGGATACGTCGCTAATCAACAACGCTTTAAACGGGAAAAGCGTAAAATTCGTCGGGAGCAAAGAAACACGACCAAAGAGCTTGAAAGAACTGCCAGCAATTGTCATATGGTTAACACTGCCGGGTCACAAGTGCCTACATTTAGGAGCGATTCCGATGAGGAGCTAGAGCTTGGCCCCCTCTTCAAAGAATCCACTTCGGGAAAAGAAAAAGAACCGAAGGCTTGCGAAAATATACAGCTACGCAATCGAACATTACCCGAAAAGAATCTCGGACCCTTAAACAAGAAAAACAAAGGGAAAGAGAAGGTCTCTGAAGACATCGCTTTGGATGACCAAGTTGCGGAAGAGTTAACCACCAAGAACCCACCGAAGAGGAGTAAAGTGGATTACAATGTCTTGGCGCATCTGAGAAAGCTACCCTCACAACTCAGCATTCTCGATGCCCTATTACTATCAAAAGAGGCGAGGGATTCTTTGATTAAGGCCCTACAAGATCTGGACCAATTCCAAGCTTTCCTGGCCGAACAAAAGATGAAGGATGAATTGGAAGAGGTGCACACGGCCGACGTTGCTTTCGGCGATGAAGGCCTTCTCCTTGGGACGTGCGAACACAATCGCCCCCTTTATGTCTCAGGATACTGCCACGACATAAAGATAGGCAAAATCCTGGTCGATAACGGATCATCTGTCAATCTACTTAATGTGCGGGTGTTAAAAGAAATTTGCATGAGCGTCCAACACCTCGCCCGGGACAAGATCACTATCTCCGGTTTCGACTCTCAATCCTCAAAGACTCTTGGATCTGTGATATTGACGCTACGCTTCGGGTTGCTCATCACAGACATCAAATTCCATGTTATAGACGCCAAGACGTGCTACAATGCTCTGCTCGGCCGACCATGGCTACACGAGTACAATATCATCCCTTCTACACAGCATCAATGCATGAAGTATTCTAGGGATGGCCTCGAGTACACGGTGGCGGGAGAGTTGAATCCGTTTTCCGTAAATGAAGTTCGCAAGTATGAAGATGCCAAATACTTCTTACCGAGTTTCGAAGACACGGAAAGGTGTCACAAACCGGAGAACAAAACTAACGCCACCATCCCTGTCTTCGGCAGTGACACCGAGGAGGAGGATATAATTTATTCAGGTCCATCCCAATCCACCAGGCCAGGACCATCCGTTCCTTCATTGATCTTCGGTAATGATTCAGAAGATGAAGTTCATGCTGTATTCCCTGCTCGGCCTTCAATACGGGTTTCCGCTGATGAAGAGCGAAGTCTGCAGATAACCATGGTGCCGCTTGAACATTACAAAGAACTGGATGCACTCAACGCCAACAGCATAGAAGAATTGCACACATTCTATATTCCTCCCGGACGAAAAGGCGAGAAGGCAATCCTATTCTACCGTTCTGAAGAAAACAAGGTGGAAAAAGAAATTTGGCATGGCACGGATCCCACGCTCGACAGGCTTCAGCCCATCCGTCTTCCCAGATATTATACCAAAGGTTTGAAGAAACTGTTGAAGCGCCAGGCAATACCTTTCGAACAAACCGTTAGAAAGGCCAAATTCTATGACAAGGTCTGGAACGTTCCCGGGACTCAATGCAAACTGCCTAACGGGAGAATAGAAACAAAAGGGCTTGGGTACATCCGGTCAAAGAAACGGGAGCTAGTAAACAGCTGTTATGTCATGTATGACTTCGATGAAGAGGCGGGCGCTCAATGGGAGGACGCTAATCCTGAGCCAGCAAAAGTTCCTGATACAAAACCGCCCAGTCCATCGTTTGAAGACCAGATGAGCAAACTTATAAGGGATGCGAGTCAAAAAGCCCGAAATGATCACGATCGTGAAATGGCAATCTATGAGAAAGCCAAGACACAGCGCCTCCTTCAACAGGCGGTGAGGGATGAAAATGCCGCTCCTTGTCAACCTGCTGCAAAAAAGGTTCGACGCGAAAGCAAAAACAAGTCGAAAGGCAAGAAAGGCGCTCGACAACCACAAAGCAGAGATAAGAAGCCACGCATCAGAGAGTCGAGCGTTATTGACCTAGCCCTCATGAAGAAAATGGGTCGAGTATACTCATTTCCTCGGAACAAAACAAGAAAAATACTTGATCTTGCTCTAAAACATCAAATGCTTACACTGCCAGAGTCTAAACACCCTGCGCAAGCGGGCGAAGTCTCCAACCTAAATTATTGCTCGTACCATCGAGTAGTAGGGCATCCGCTTGAAGATTGCTTCACCTTTAAGAATTGGGTTGAGGACCAATATCGGCTCGGCAAATTCGCGTTGTCTGACAACTGGAGGGTAGCGCCGCCGCAAAAGCACGAACCCGAAGACACAAGGATAGAACCAACTCCGCATTGGGATTGGCAGAAAATCCGCACTTGCCACGTGGTAACAATATTAAAAGAAGAGTCCGAGGACATGAACAGCCTTCCTTGGTGCTTTGAAAACAGCAGCGATGAGGTAATCTCAGAATTTCCCCCAGCGCCAAAAGAGCTGGAAGATGGAATCCATACTACTGCAGATAACCTCAAGAGAATCGAGTTGGGGACAATAAATGATCCGCGACCGACATTCGTCAGCGAGCTGCTGTCTGAAGAGAGGGTGGCTGCGTTAAAAGACGTCCTTGTGCAGCATAAAGATTGCTTCGTATGGAACTATTCCGAGATGCCGGGACTAGATCCAGAAGTTGCTGTACATAGACTAGCAATATCCTCGAACATCAAGCCAGTCAAACAGGCGCCGAGAAGAATGCGACTCGAGCTTGAGATGAGCATAAATACCGAAGTCAAAAAGTTAATCGACTCTGGCTTCATCCAGGAAGTTCAGTACCCTGAATGGATCGCCAACATCGTCCCAGTGATGAAGAAAAATAGGACAGTGCGCATATGCGTAGACTTCCGGGATCTTAATAAAGCTTGCCCGAAGGATGATTTCCCAGTGCCAGTCACTGAACTGATGATAGACAATACATCCACTCATGAAGTTTTCTCCTTCATGGACGGCTCATCGGGGTATAACCAGATAAAAATGCATCCAGAATACCAGAAGCACACAGCCTTCAGGACTCCTCTTGGTATATTTTGTTATAAAGTGATGCCCTTCGGTTTGAAGAACGCCGGTGCTACTTATCAGAGGGCCATGACGAAGATCTTCGACGACCTTTTACACGAAATCGTC
This sequence comes from Agapanthus africanus, assembly GCA_030015575.1. NCBI lineage: Eukaryota > Viridiplantae > Streptophyta > Magnoliopsida > Asparagales > Amaryllidaceae > Agapanthus > Agapanthus africanus. The sequence goes on along the minus strand of CM057337.1, from coordinate 391,104,157 downwards.
GAATGCTATATCGACGATCTCGTGGTTAAAAGCAAATCATACGAAGAACACCTCGAGCATTTGAAGACCGTGTTTCAACGCCTTCGACAATACAACTTGAAGATGAACCCGCTCAAGTGTGCATTCGGAGTTTCCTCGGGCAAATTCCTGGGATTCATCGTCCGGCACCGAGGTATTGAGATAGACCCGTCTAAGATTAAAGCGATCATGGAAATGCCTCCGCCAAGGACTCTCAAACAGCTACGATCTCTCCAAGGGAAGCTCGCGTATATACGGCGATTTATAGCCAACCTTTCAGGAAAGTGCCGTCCTTACAGCCACCTGATGAAGAAGGGAACCCCATTCGTTTGGGATCACAAATGCCAAGGCGCATTGGATGAGATCAAGCAGTATCTGCAAAACCCTCCGGTGTTGGCTGCTCCAGTTAAGGGAAAGCCTCTCATTCTTTACACGACCGCCCTTGAGGGTTCTTTAGGCGCATTATGGGCACAAGAGAATGACCAGGGGAAAGAAAGAGCACTCTACTACTTAAGTCGGGTTATGCTGGGGGCAGAAAGCAATTACTCCCCCATTGAAAAACACTGCCTGGCATTGATCTTCGCAATAACAAAGCTTAGACATTACGCATTAGCGCACGAAGTCCATCTCATTTCAAAAGTGGACCCTCTCAAATATTTAATGTCAAAGGCCATCTTGACAGGACGACTCGCTAAATGGGCTCTGCTCTTAATGGAGTTCTCGATAACATATCGACCCCTCAAGGCAGTGAAGGGTCAGGCCATAGCCGACTTCCTTGCTGAGCACCCGATACCTGCCGATTCTCCTCTGAATTGCGATTTGCCAGACAAACATGCATTTGACGCAATCGACGGTGGTGATACCCGTTGGGAGCTTTATTTCGATGGGGCGTCTTCCATGAAAAAGCACAAACAAAGTACGCCAATGATCAAATCGGGGGTAGGACTCATCTTCATGACTCCACAAGGAGGAATAATGCGCTCGCCTTCTCCTTAACAGAGCCGAGAACGAATAATGAAGCTGAATATGAAGCTTTGATAGCAGGCCTCGAGATCGCCATTGATATGGGAATTGAAAGCCTCCTCATATATGGGGACTCCCAACTAGTCGTCAGTCAAGTGAACGGCGATTACCAAACATGCAAACCGGAATTGGTAAAATACGGTGAAAAAGTGCAGCAACTGCTAACCCAAATTCCCTCCTACACTTTGGAAAGCATACCGCGAGCGGAAAACAGCAAAGCGGACGCACTGGCCAAACTTGCTAAAGAATTGGCTGATGAGAACCTCGATGACGTTAGAATCGTGGTACAAAGCCGTCGAGTACTCGCCCCGGCAGAAATACCTCCAGAATCATATAAAGAAAAGGGAGCGACTGAGCAGACGACCCTGCAAATAAAAGACCATGAGAAGGCCGAAGACTGGAGAGAAGTCTTCATAGATTACTTCAAGTTTCACCGAATGCCTGAAGAAGCGTCCATAAGACATCAGCTCGTGAAACGAGCTCTGTCCTTCGCCTTCGTCAACGATACTCTATACAAGAGGACATTCGATTCTCTGTGGCTGAGATGCCTAGGACCTGACGAAGCGAGAAGGGTCGTCCAAGAAGTTCACGACGGACTCTGCGGTTCCCACCAAGCAGGCCCTAAGATGAAGTTGAAGATAAAACGGATGGGCTACTACTGGCCCACGATGATGCGGGATTGCCTGGAATGCGCGAGACAATGTCATTCATGCCAAATTCATGGGGACTTCATCCATCAGCATCCTAATCCACTGCATCCAACGGTGGCTAGTTGGCCATTCGAAATGTGGGGAACCGACATAGTCGGCCCCATCGAACCAGCATCGTCAAAGGGACATCGTTTCATCTTGGCGACGACTGATTACTTCTCCAAATGGGCAGAGGCGGTACCGTTGAGGGAAGTGAAGACGGAGAACATCCTCTATTTCTTCAAAACGCATGTCATATACCGGTTCGGAACCCCAAGAAGGATCATCTCTGATAATGGGCCAGCCTACCGAAGTCATAAAATTAGCCGCTTCGCACAACAGCACAATATAGACTGGAGATATTCCTCAGTTTATAATCCGCGAGCTAACGGTCTAGCTGAGGCCTTCAACAAGACCTTGACGAAGATCATGAAGAAAACAGTGTCACGAAATAAGAGAGATTGGCACGAAAGATTGCAAGAGGCTCTTTGGGCGTATCGAACTACATTCAAGACGGCCACGAACACAACGCCATACGCGTTGGTGTTCGGTACAGAAGAAGTACTCCCCCTCGAGATAGAGCTACCCTCTCTACGAGTGGCAATCCACTACGAGCTGACAGACGAAGAAAATGCTCACCTTCGGTTTGAAGAGCTTGACGCCCTTGATGAAATCCGGCTTCTAGCACAACAAAATCTGGAAACTTATAAAGCAAAGATGACGTGCTCATACGAAAGATTGACCCGACCGAGGACATTTCGTCAAGGCGAACTCGTGCTAGTGGTCAAAAGGCCTATGATCCCCAATCGCGCCAAGCGGGGAAAGTTTGAGCCAAACTATGAGGGCCCATACATCATTGATAAGGTCTACCAGGGTGGGGCCTATCTACTCGTGGACATGCACGGTGAAAGGCCTTTTAGGCCAATAAACGGTCGTTTCCTAAAGAAATACTACGCTTAATGAGCTACGGCCTAGGTCAACGGTAGATGACGACAACTATGTCCGCTCGCTATCTTCTTAAGCCCAAACTCTATAAGCAGTAAATGGCCTTCCTTAATGATGGACCGAAATGTCCTTAAACTAATAGCAGACCGAAATGTCTTTAAACTACTACCGCAGCATCCTTAGGCTGACGGGGAAAAAAAATGGTATGTCCATAAGCAAAAATAGGGCACGGATGAAAACCCGAAAGGGCTCCGTGAGTAAAAACAGCAGGGCTACCGGCGAGTGTTCGTGAAAACCTGGAAGGGCGCGACCTCGTAAAAAAAAAAAGAAAAAAAGAAGAAAGATTTCCATGTATTATCAAACATGATACAATCAAGTGCACAAAAGTATGTGGGGTATGGGATTCGAACGCTGGCGGCTTGGTTCAGCAATGCAAGGTATTACCAATGAGTATGCTGCTAACACCATATGATATATGGAGTGGGATTTGGTAAAACCATATATACTTGTTATAAATATCGTAATTATTATTAATATGGGGAGTTGAAAAGTCAGGATCTCAATAACAAAGGGTGAAAGGATCTCAATAACAAAGGGTGTAAAAAAAAAAAAAGAAAAAAGGTATGTCCATAAGCAAAAAGGGCACGGATGAAAACCTGAAAGGGCTCCGTGAGTAAAAACAGCAGGGCTACCGGCGAGTGTTCGTGAAAACCCGAAAGGGCGCAACCTCGTTAAAAGACACTTATAGGGTCTTCTCGACCTTATAAGGAGAAACCACCTGCGTGAGATCCTTACGACTCACAAAGGAGCAACACACTTAGGGATCCCCACGATTCCTAAGGAGAAAACACACTTGCGAGATCCTCACGACTCGTAAGGAAAACTCTCTTATGGGACCCTCACGGCTCATAGGATTTGAAAGTCTTAAGTCACAGAGACCTAAACCTGTGCTTAAGCAAACCCCCACAAACTTTCAATATTGCCCTACAAGTGGCTCAGTATTGACCCTTGTATACAATCCACGGGCGCGAATAAACATTTCCCTAGCCAAATTTCATCCGTAATTGGGAATACATTCGCATGGTGAACAACCCTTATAAATCCTGTAGGATCCTTACAACTTACAGAGGAACAAAACACTTAGGAACCCTCACGATTCCTAAGGAGAAAATACACCTACAAGATCCTCACGACTTGTAGGGAGAAATACCTTCACGAGACCCTTACGGCTCATGAAGTCAAAAGTCTTAGCCGACAGGACCCTAACCCTGGTCGCTAAGCCTCCTTTGTTCGACAATGGCAGAGGCAAATGATGATTCGCTCCTGGTAATATCCCAGTTGTAGCGGTGCTGATGCCGAAATCGGTGTCCAATTTCAGGTTTACAGCGAAAAGCCAGTAGGCCACACATGCATACGAAATAGCCGAAATGATAGGGCGACTTGTAATAAAAAAAGCAGCAAGTAAAAATGTATACATGCAAAATAGCCGAAAAGATTGGGCAACTCGTAATAAAAAGCAACGAGTAAAAAATAAAAAATATATATAGCCGAAATGATTGGGCACCGCGAAAAATAGCCGAAATGATTGGGCAATCGCGACCTTCGCGATATAAAAGCTGAAATGATAGAGCATCGCGGAAATAAAATAAAATAAAACTTTGGCCCTACAGTTAAGATCGCATCGATCCCTGTATACAATCCAAGGGCGTAAACGAAGAATGAACCATACTTTCCAAGCGGATTCCGTCGGACGACGAACCCCAAACCTCACCGGTTCATTTCAACCGAAGAAGCCAGTGACTTCAACAAAAAATTCCTCGACTCATGGATACAAACACTCCTTGACGAGAGCCTTCTGATCCGCGTCGACCCGCAGAGCCACCAGTGCCTCCGTAGGAACCCTCGACTCGTTTCAAACCCCAAGGAAACAAATAATCCTTGGCGCTTGGGAAACAAATAATCCCAGCAAACTCCTCAACTCACGGATACAAACACTCCTTGATGAGAGCCTTCTGATCCGCGTCGACCCGCAGAGCCACCAGTGCCTCCGTAGGAACCCTCGACTCGTTTCAAACCCCAAGGAAACAAATAATCCTTGGCGCTTGAGAAACAAATAATCCCAGCAAACTCCTCAACTCACGGATACAAACACTCCTTGACGAGAGCCTTCTGATCCGCGTCGACCCGCAGAGCCACCAGTGCCTCCGTAGGAACCCTCGACTCGTTTCAAACCCCAAGGAAACAAATAATCCTTGGTGCTTGGGAAACAAATAATCCCAGCAAACTCCTCAACTCACGGATACAAACACTCCTTGACGAGAGCCTTCTGATCCGCGTCGACCCGCAGAGCCACCAGTGCCTCCGTAGGAACCCCCGACTCGTTTCAAACCCCAAGGAAACAAATAATCCTTGGCGCTTGGGAAACAAATAATCCCAGCAAACTCCTCAACTCACGGATACAAACACTCCTTAACGAGAGCCTTCTGATTCGCGTCGACCCGCAGAGCCACCAGTGCCTCCGTAGGAACCCTCGACTCGTTTCAAACCCCAAGGAAACAAATAATCCTTGGCGCTTGGGAAACAAATAATCCCAGCAAACTCCTCAACTCACGGATACAAACACTCCTTGACGAGAGCCTTCTGATCCGCGTCGACCCGTAGAGCCACCAGTGCCTCCGTAGGAACCCTCGACTCATTTCAAACCCCAAGGAAACAAATAATCCTTGGCGCTTGGGAAACAAATAATCCCAGCAAACTCCTCAACTCACGGATACAAACACTCCTTGACGAGAGCCTTCTGATCCGCGTCGACCCGCAGAGCCACCAGTGCCTCCGTAGGAACCCTCGACTCGTTTCAAACCCCAAGGAAACAAATAATCCTTGGCGCTTAGGAAACAAATAATCCCAGCAAACTCCTCAACTCACGGATACAAACACTCCTTGACGAGAGCCTTCTGATCCGCGTCGACCCGCAGAGCCACCAGTGCCTCCGTAGGAACCCTCGACTCGTTTCAAACCCCAAGGAAACAAATAATCCTTGGCGCTTGGGAAACAAATAATCCCAGCAAACTCCTCGACTCACGGATATAAACACTCCTTAACGAGAGCTTCCTGATCCGCGTCGACCCGCAGAGCTACCAGAGCCTCCGTAGGAATCCTCGACTCGTTTCAAACCCTAAGGAAACAAATAATCCTTGGCGCTTGGGAAACAAATAATCCCAGCAAACTCCTCGACCCACGGATACAAACACTCCGTGATGAGAGCTTCTTAACCCATGTCAACTGTTCCGCTACAACTGCAGACAGATCCCCGATTCGTCTCAATTTGTAAGAAGAAGTCTCAGACAGCAAGGAAGTCTTGCTTTCTGAGCAATGGGGCCCTGCAAGTCAATCCAAACTGGTCTCTTGCATACTATTCACGGGTCTCACTCTCCGAAGTCGAATTTCGACGAGGAGGGAAACAACCACTTACGAATCCTCTCGACTCGTAAGAGGGAAAATTCTCTTATAAGATCCTTACGACTTATAAGAGAAAACCACGCTTAGGAATCCTCACGATTCCTAAGGAGAAAATCCACCTGCGAGATCCTCTCGATCCGTAGGGAGAAAAGTCTCTATGAGACCCTCACGGCTTATAGAGTTGAAAAGTCTTAGACAGCAGATCTAAACCTGCGGCCTAAGCCATCGCTATCTCTTGAAAAAAAAAAACTAAGTTATCTGCCAATTATGTTTATCAAAGACAACATGCTGATAATAAGAGAATGCAGAAAGAAAAAGTGCATACAAGACATTGCAAAAGAAAATGTGTATCTTTACTCATTGACTTCAATCAAATACAAGATGAATCGTACAAAAGAATAAAGAATAGATACATATTATTTTAAAGGAAAATTTTACAAATACATTGATATAAAGGCAGCTACTGGGAAGGAAACGTCTTAAGTAGCTTTATCAGTTGTTCGCACACTTCCTTCCAGGCCTTTTCCCGATCGGCTACCACCGCCAGCTCTGCCTCCACTTGGGCTCGTTGCTGCAAGACCGACGCAAGCTGCTCCCTCACAACTTGATAGGCAGCTTCCCGACTTGGAATATTGCGCTCAGCAACGTCGAGTTTCCGCTTCAAGTTTAGCCCATGGGAGATGCGCTCCAAGAGACCCTCAAAGATAGTCTTCACTTGGATAGCATTTGCCTCAACCTCAGCGCGCAGATGGGCCATTTCGTTCGAGGTCTTTTGGCATTCCCTTAGTCTTAAAGTTGCTTCTTGCTCCAAGTGGCGGGAGTGCGAAGTGCTTTGCTCGAGCCAAGTTGTGCGTTGGGTGCTCAGGGCTAAAACTTCGGGAGAAGGGCGCGTCGACTCCAGCCGGTATAGACAGGCCTCGATCTCCCTGCAGTGATTAACCCAAGATCTGACGACGCCTTCGTTATGAAAAGTTACGAGTGCCGCCAACATTGGATTAACATCCACAGCGAAATCTACGGCAGAAGGGAGAGCATCCATGTTAAGCTCTTCGATGTACCCGCTCAGCATGCCCAAACTCATCACAGCACCCTTTGAAGATGGGCGTCTCAAGAAAGGGCCTGCCGGTAGAAAGACGCGAGACTCAAAAGGGACCGGAGCCGGAACAATAGCTGCAAAACAAAACATGGTTAAACGATGGTTCAAGAGATATTTAAGGGTTACCAAAAAAGGAATTTGCTATACCAGAAGCAACGAACGGCAGAGCCGGAAGCGCGGCAGGTCTGGTATCCCCTCCTTCGATTTGTGGCACTGCAATAAAGAAAGGGAAAAGTCAGAAATCATTCAATTGCTAGAAAAAGGGGATGAACAAAGATATTGTATTGAACGTACACTCACCAGCGCCACTAGAAGGAGAAGCAAGTTCGGATGGGAAGGAGAAGTGTGGGAGCAACACTTGATATAGATGATCAAAGAGCACTCCTGAAAAGATGCGGTGGTATGGCGTTAGTCCATGAACTACACGTTTAAACGATTAACTTGTGAGTCGCAAATCCATACCTTCCAACATCCGCGATGGCACGAGGGAGGACGGGGAAGTGACCACCGCCAAAGCAGTAGTTGACGGTGCTCCTTCAAGCAATGGAGCGTCGGCACTGGCCGCACCTGCAAAGACAAGCTTGTTAGAAGAGATCGCAAGATATATAAAAAAGGGGGGAAACGATAGTAACCCGAAACTTACCCGACGAACTGCCAGCCGAGACTGAGGCAATTCCTTCCTCCATTGACATCAGGCCACCACCCGTAGCCTCGTCACCCGACTCGATGGGAACGTTGTTGTGCTTGCAAGCCCGGGAGACGGCAAGGAACCATACGAGGGGAGGGCTATGATTGGAGTATTGCCAGATTCCAGAGAAGGAGCGGCTGGCTCATCCTCAGGAATCATGGCCACCTCATCCGCTACTCCTTCGGGTCCTGCGATCACAGTTGTCTCATCCATCGGCACCGTGACATCTCCAGCCTCAAACGCCTCGACTTCTACTGCCTTCGGCTCGACAATCATCTCATCTGCCGCCACTTCAGATGCGGCATCGATGACCCTCTCGGCAGTGGATCCTTCAATTTCTGTCTCAGGCGCCGTGGTCCCGATGACGTTGCTCACTGTCAGCTCGGGCTCGGCAAGTACCGCTTCCTCCGCTCCACGGGGTTCGACGGTCTCCGCCTCCCCCTCAGTCGGACTTGGCCCTGCAAAAGGAATGCGTATGAGCCAACGGCTTGATAATTCTTACAACAAGATTCTGAAAGAAATGTTACCTGAATAGGACTTATCGTTTGCATCCCGAACCGTGCGCGCCACCTGCCTATGAGCGGTAGACAGAGCGGCAGGGGCCTCTTCAGAAGGAGTGTCGGCACGAGAAATCGTGCTAGGGCCCGCTCCCGTGGCCAAAGCAGCTCTGCTCGCCTCTGCTTCAGAAGGAGTGTCGGCACGAGGAAGAGTGCTAGGGCCCGCTCCCGCCGCCAAAGCAGCTTTGCGTGCCCTTGCTTCGCGTCTCAACCGCTTCCGCTCCTCTCGAGCCGTTGAGACGGATGCCACTAGGGCTTCCTTGAGTGAGGCTCCCTCGTCCGTATATAGGGATGCCTCTAGATTCTTCAAGGCATCCTTCATCATTTTGTCAAGCCGAGGCTCTTGCGGCAACTTTGACGAAGCCGGGACCTCAGTTACAGACTCGGGAAGGACCCCCGCGTCAATTAATACAACCCCTGCAAAGAAACAAAAGAAAGTCAGGTTGAATATCATAGAGAGACAACAAACTTTCCTTATGAAAGGGAAAGGGGTGAAACATACCAACGCCTGCTAGGGCACGCTTCTCCTCCTCCTCCTGGAAGGTTTTCAAGGATGCAGCAATAGCCTCTTCAGTGGAAACACCTGTTGAAAATAGAGCAAATGTTAGTTAAATATAATAATACAAAGCGCGATAAAACGACAAATAAAGCGTCTGATGATTACCGGACTCAGCGAGTTTACTTAACATCGCTTCAAGCCTCGCCGATCGCTCCGAAGCTGCAATGGCGGCAGCTAAATTGGTGTCCTCAGGGTCTACCACGAAACCCTCATTGCTGCCGTACTCACATATAGCCTCGGCGGGAGGACCCGCAGGCTTTAAGTTAAGGATCGCGTCAAGGGATAGAGTGGACTTCTTCTTCTTTTGCCCCCCAGCTTTAGATCCACTCGGAGTAGCCTTACGCTTGGCAGCCACTTTGGGACGGCGAGTCCCGATCTCTGCTCCTGCGCCAGACCCTGGTGATACCACATTAGCCGTCTTCATGGGAGCACGGGGCGCTGGCGGTGCATCCACCGTAGTGGGCAGTGGCAATCCCCGCGGGGGGCTCAACACGCGCGGTCGGTCAGCCCTGGCATCTTTTATCGGAGGGACGACCGGGAGCCTTGGCTGCAAGGGAGCCTTGCGATCACCACCAGGAGGCGCACCCCTACGGTCAACCAGCAAGCGCTTCTCCGTTAAGATAATTGGGCCCATCGCATGCGCATACCAGGCCACATATGAATTAAGCATTTTAGGGCTACAGCTAGGTTCGCTAATGAAGAAATAAGAACCTGTGTTAAGCCGTGTAAAATGATGCATCGCATTCTTTATCCCCTCTGGGCCGACCACGGGCATTTCTAAGAAGGCTTCCAACGAGACCCCTTGGTTGTAGCTTGACTGCCGGGCAAATCGGTGCGGGTTATATCTCATGAACAAGGCTGTCTTATTCTGCCTAAACACTAGATAGCCCGGCCGAATGGAGTAAAGGTGAAGGATTTCCCGAGCCTTCAGTACAGAAACCCCGCCCTTAAAGTCGTCACGCAGCGACACCACTGACTTAGCGGTCTCGGAGCCCATGGTGATGACCTTATCCACAAAAGAGGTCTTCGCTCCGACTAGATGTGAACGCAGGAGCAGTCCCCTAGACTCCCGCGGAGGTGCAACCACAATTGAAGCCCCGATCAACCGCATGATTCTTGGGAGTCCGCATTTCTCAAAGAATGGAGGAGTCTTATGGGCACCAAACACCCCTCGCACATGCAACTCCATCCAAGAAGTGAAGTAGTGCATCGGAAAGTTAGCAGGCTGTACCCCAGGCTCACTAGCGTCCGCCGCTACGCTAAGTCCATTGTAAAGATAAGCCAATCCGGCGATCCCTACCGATAACTGCAAACCGGCCACCATTCGACGTGCCGGGTAAAAGACGGAGGGCCGCATGAGGCGTGGGTGCATGGGGAGCGCGAAGCTGCACAACCATAAACCCAAGAACCCTATGAAAAAAGTCTCCTCGTCCATGCCAGGAACGGCGATCTCTGGGAAAGGGACGCTGGCAGTGCCGGGGAAATAAAAATCCCGCTGGTCATTTTCCGATAAAGGTCGGCGGTCCAAGCCGAAACCAAAGGGGTCAGCAAGCTGAGCGAACTTCTCGCCCTGCTCTGATAGGAACTCCGGGCGGATAAAGCGAGCAATGAAATCCGCGAAACTGACGCCCCGGTCGCCTGATTCCAAATGCAGTTCCTCATAAATCTCCAACACCTTCACCAAGCCCGGGTGCTGATGCTGAATGGCATTTTCTGGAGTTAAGTCAAATACAACCTGCTTGGCGGAAAAGACGTACTCATCAGGAGGAAGCAGCTCCTCGTAGTGCTCCCCCCTCGCCGGTAAACCTGAAATCTCAACATATTCTTCCAAAGAGATGGAGACTTCCCTATCCGCTGTCAAGAAGGTGTGGGTGGGGATATTCCATTGTTCAATAAAGGCCTTTATCCACCATGTCGGAGGAGAGGGATACTCGAAAAGCGAGACGTAGACGGCGGAGTATAAACCAATCTTCGTCAGGTGAGCCCTCTTTGTCGCCAGAATGTAACGGGCCCATTGCAAATATCCGGCAAGCGGCCGCGGGGTCAATTCAATATTATAAGCCTGTCCCCAAGGGCGTGCTTCACCCTGACAGATTCGCCTCCCCAAGATGTCTATCGCCGGCGGCGGCTGCACGGGGATGGCGCCGATTGCAGGCTGAAGGAGGTCATCGGAATTCCAATTCTTAACCTCCACGGCATACTTCACCGGGGGTTCGTCCGCATAAGGGATCGTAACTATGGGCTCAGAGGGCGCGGCGGAACTAAAACTGCGACGGCCTTGGATGATCTGGCTATACCACCTTCCCCACAGATGGAGCTTTTTGCACTCAGAATCGCGATCTTTAATAAGAGCGAACACCACCCGATCCACTGGCGAATGGGGAAACCCTCCTTCCGAGCGAACGAAGGGAAAAGACAAGTCGTCAGACATGTTTTCTGTGGAAAGACAAAAAAAAATATATATCATTAGTGGCCTAACGCTTGGCATTTTAAAAAAAAATTAAAAATTAAAAATCTTGCTCCACACTGTGATGAAGTGGCTAGGGGACCAAAGGGGGACCCACAAAATCTGGATGATGTGCATCATTTAATAAGACAATCCCATCATTAGATGGGACTGTCAATTCATAAAAAGTTCCCAATAGGATACACCCACTGGTGGGGAAGTCCCTAGAGACAAAGAGAAAATCTTCTCTTTTAGAGCAAAGCTCTGTCACAGAGTGACATTTGTCAAACTCTAGTCTCAGGGGAACAAGATTCCTTAAAAGAGCATGGCTTTGTGGTAATAATCGAAAATCCATCAACACTTAGAAGAATTGAAGTTTTTCAATCCTGAAAAATCCATGAAAACTCATAATTTTTTTTTTTCAGTTCATCCAAGAGCAAAGCTCTGTTCATGGGTCAAAACCCATGAACAGGACCTCTGTAAATCTTGAGAGCAAGGCTCTGGTGAAGAAGCCCCAATGGGGTTTTCTTTAGATCAAAGATCCCAAGAGCAAGGCTCTGTTAAAAAAAAAACCCCAAAGGGGTTTTCTTTAGATCCAAGATCTACAAGAGCAAGGCTCTGTCAATTAAATTTAATTTGAATTAATCTGATTTTTTTACCTAGAAATTCTAAGTTCTGAACTTGAAAGTTCTTGAGAGAAACAAAGAGCAAGGCTCTGAAAATTTTTAAGCAAGAGCAAGGCTCTGAGAGTAAAAATTCTTGAAGATGGTAAGAAAAATTACCAAGGACCAAGGGTCCTATTTATAGGCGCCTGCGCCCCTTCAACTGACCCCCCTTGATCCAACGGCTAAGATCTCGCCACCGTTGCGCTCACGTCGCGCCACGTAAGCATAACGGTGGGGAGGCATTTGTTCCCCCAATTTGAGCAAGGCTCATTTGAATTTTGAAAATTCAAATTTTCTGAAGCAACGCTTCGAATTCCGTGCATTGCGCAATGCGCAAGCGGTCCACAGTGCGACACGTGTCTGCGCAAGCGCACCGCTGCGCGACACGTGTCTGCGCAGTTGCACAAGCACTGTTGCGCAAGTTCACCGCTGCGCGACACGTGTCTGCGCAGTTGCGCACACACTGTTGCGCAAGTTCACCGCTGCGCGACACGTGTCTGCGCAGTTGCGCAAGCACTGTTGCGCAAGTTCACCGCTGCGCGACACGTGTGTGCGCAAGCCTTCCACTGCACGACACGTGTCATTCATTAGGGAGTTGCGCAGAAACAGAATGAAAGTTTAATGAAATCTTTTCTGTTCTTTCCAAAACCAGAAGATTTTCTTCTGCCTTTGGATCAAAGATCCAGCGGTGGGAAAATTCCCAAAATCACTCAGAAAAGATCTTGTTAACAATTTAACAAATTTGTGAGCACTATAAATAGGACCCCAGACCTCATTCGATGGGCATAAACTTGGATAATCGACTTCTAGCAAAAAAAAAAAAAGAAAAGAGTACTCTTGGAGATTATTCAAGAACAAAAAAAAAGAAAGGTAAAAACCCTTTTTTTTAAGAGAAAAATCTCTGAAGAACAAAGAATTTAAAAAAAAAAAGGGAAATAAATAAAAATAATAAAAATAGTGCCTTGCACTTGTTATGAACCTCTGGTTCTCAGATAAATAAATAAATAAAAATAATAAATAGTGCCTTGCACTTGCTATGAACCTCTGGTTCTCTGAAACAGAAAGAAAAAAAAGATTTCTTTCTTTTCTTTTCTTTGATCTAAATTTAGATCAAGAAATTAAAAAGTGCCCTGCACTTCTTTTCCTGAATCTAAAAGATTCTTGGTGCTTTGCACAAATGCAATGCATTATTTGAAGGGCTAGGCCCAAGTTAAAAAGACCTAGCAGGTCAGAATAAATTGCAAAGCAATAAAAGGGCTGGGCCCAAATAAAATTGATGCTCTGCATCCCTTTTGGGCAAAGCCCAAATAAAAGCAAAAGAAATGCAAGAGCAATGGACTTAGCCCAATCGTGGCCATAAGTCCTTAAATTAAATTGACTGAGCAAAATGGCTCTCCTAAATCAATCTACGACTGGTTCGAGGGTACATCTCCGAACTCCTTTGGCATCTATCATTGTAATTCCTCAACGACGTCAAAGAGGTGACGGGTCCCAACGACCACACACCCATATGGACTGCGGGGTCCTTAAACTCGTGGACCGAAACGTCCTTAAACTAATATTGGACCGAGACGTCCTTAAACTAATATCGGACCGAGACGTCCTTAAACTAATATCGGACCGAGACGTCCCTAAACTAATATCGGACCGAGACGTCCCTAAACTAATATCGGACCGAGACGTCCCTAAACTAACATCGGACCACCACGTCCCTAAACTGGCGCAATAGAGCCCAAATGCTCTTTTATCGGATCTAAACGGTCCCGTTAAGTTGATCTTAGTCTTAAACTGGACTAACGTATCTTTAACAAACGTTTAAGTTGATATTAGCCTCAAACACGGCTAACGTATCCTTAAATATTCAAATGGATTATAAAACTCCCAATCAACCCTGGTTCGAGGGTACATCTCCGAACTCCTTTGATATCCATCATTGTAATCCTTCAACGACGTCAGAGAGGTGATGAGTCCCGATGGCCATACATTAAATTAATCACTACGTTGAGTTGATCTTAGTCTAAAACAGGACTAACGTATCCTTGACGAAAGTTTAAGTTGATCTTAGCCGCAACGCGACTAATGCATCCTTAAACTGAAAACACCAAACCCAAATCTAAGTAAATACGGATTTGGACTAATCCACGTCCTACGGAAGACGGCATTACTCAGTCTCCGTATACCATCCACGGGCAACCACAAACAAAACAAACACACACGACACGAAGTGAAATTCTGGAGAAGGAGAAAGTTTTTACCGCGATGCGGCAGCGTAATTAACTGCAGGGGCTTGCGCCTGCAGGGAAGAGCGTCCCCATAATCAAAAACCCCTCATCCTGAGGGGGAATCTGACGAAGTCTGCTACATCGGCCGCATCCGTCTAAACCTCCGATCCACGGTGCCATAAATCAACTTGGTATCTTCGGAGAGGTAGACGGATAAAACCAAATAGCATCTGCCCCGAACCCCAGGCACGGACGCCCCAAAGTCCAGGCCGCCGTTCGGAGGGGAACACACACACTTGTGCATGTAAACTAGGGTTAAAAATGAGGTTACTATGATTAGCAACCATGGTGGGTTTAATAATGGGGATTAAGTCTTTTGGGTTTTAATTAAGTTTATTTAGTTATTTGTTTGGTAGTTTTAATTTGAATTTTTTTTTTTGGGTGTTGACTTGGTGAGAGAGAGAGTGTGCATTATGGGGCATGATGGCCTTTGCCATGTCTCATTAAATGGAGAAAGAGAGAGAGAGAGAGGTTGACTAAGCCTAGTTCTCATTTCCCTTGCCTTCTCATTCCTTTTTTCTCGCAACCTCTCACTCTCATACTCACACACCCACACTCCCAGCATAGCAGCAGCAAGTGCAGCAGCAGCACAGCACAGCAGCAGCAGCACAGCACAGCAGCAGCCACAGCAGCAGCACAGCACAGCAGCAGCAGCAGCAAGCACAGCAGCAGCAGCAGCAAGCACAACAGCAGCAGCAAGCACAGCAGCAGGAGCAGCACAGCACAGCAGCAGCAGCAAGCACACCAGCAGCAGCAGCAGCAGCAGCACAGCAAAGCAGCAGCAGCAGCAAGCACAGCAGCAGCAGCACAGCATAGCAGCAGCAGCAGCAAGCACAACAGCAGCAGCAGCACAACACAACAGCAGCAGCAGCAAACACAGCAGCAGCAAGCACAGCAGCAGCTGTAAGGTTCCTAGGCACTCTTGTGAAGGTTCATAAGGCATCAAACATGGCCGAATAAAAATTTAGACGTGCCGAACAACCCAAAGCTGGGATCTTTGCTAGATTATTAGGGTTAATCATGCAAGTAAACATCTTTACTACTAAGTGTGAGGGATTACAACCTTTGTAGTCCGCTCCTTCACTTCATAAGCTCCGAATAGAAGTCCCCTCACCGCGATCCACGATCTCCCGGACTCAAGAGAGGCTCCACGACTCGAACGATCCATGCTAGCTTGTAGTGTTCCGCTTCTCCGATGATCTACGTCGAAGTTGCTATAACCCAAGCTCTCTCACTCTAATGAGGTGAACACCCTAATCTAATGGGCTAGATTAGTTGAGGATGATGGAGTAGTATTTATGCTATATTTTTATATCAATTTCTCACAAGAAATCATCACCAAAGGAAAATCTAGTGAGCTCTTTCAAAAACTCAAAAGAGAAGAAGATGAAGAATAATGAGATAATCCTTTTGTGATGAATAGTAGTAAAGAATATATGATTGATTATGGAACCATGGTCAAGGATGAGAGGCTTAACCTTTGTAGAGAATAAATTAGAGCTAGGGTTTGGTTAGGTTAATAATGAGTCATGGATAAGTATCAACCATAATATCTTAACCAAGACAAAAGGAAATCCTTCTAGAATGAACAAGAAGGAGCTAACCCTAATCAAACCCTAATCTCTTTTTATCATCACTAAACATGTTTCATAATAAATCATATCATGTTACTATAATATATATCACATATATATTATATTTCTAACAAAAGAAAATAATACAATATATATCGCATATATATCAATGTATTATCCGGTGAGAAAATGAAATAATAAAGCGAGCCAATATTAGATAATGTAATACAATATATCATATATATTATTATACATTAAATCATCGAATCAACACTTGATCCGACAATCGGGCTATATCGAATATAACCGACTAATATATCATGTACCGATTCATCGAATCAACACTTGATCCGATGACCCGGTTCATATCTAAATATCGCGAGAATATAGTACGGTATCACATATCGTATTATCCTCGGTCCTGCACATATCACATATGTGCCTCTACTCCGTTTTGCCTGAGCCAAGAAACCTCTGTGTAGGACTCTAAAGAATCGTCAATATGCCGGTAGCAGGTGATGAACATATCAAACACCCACAAGCTGCAAGCGGTCAGCTAAACGTAACAGCCACCCAGGTATTGAGCGATCAGAAGATCAACAAGCTAGCATGTACGTTCTCCTGTGAATCCAATCAGTAACACTCCCGTATAGTCCGGTCTGTTTGTCTGATATGTCGCATATCTAGTCTAGGGGTGGTATACGTCAGACCCCAGTAACCGATAAGTCATGTCGATGTGAGGCTCAAAACAGGTCGAGAAACTACTGGTAACACTTACCAGTAAATCACTATATCAGCCTTGGCCAGGGACTTCCAGTTATAGCCAATCGAACACAGCACAACATCAACTCCCTATACCGGGAGAGACGAATCCCCTCCTATCGCTCATTGCCTCCATGTGATTCGGGTCTGTACCCAAAAGCCACCGTTTTGCACGCCCTCTTGGACGTGGTAAGGTGGAAATCAAAGCACAGTGGAAATCATACAAGACTCTATGACGATCTTGGGTCTACAGACTACCCTGTACCAGTGTCACCGGAGAACTGCCATCTGACGTGTGGTATATCACCATCTGGGAGTTCTCGGCGAGTCCGTCCAGTGTACCCAGTCTCCACTGAGGACCCGTACACCATCTCTGATGTCAAACACCGATGGATATGGGATCATCCATCGCCCATCATATGGGTCAAGATGCGTATACACTAGTCTACTCTGGTGTATCGATACCCTGTCTCGATATACCCTTGACTAGGAACAGTTATAGGATGTACCCATCGACTACCGTGGCCCCACTAGTATGATCTCATCATAGTCCCAGTAGTCGAGTACAGTTCCTAAGGGCTTTATCAACATGTAAGAGAAAGACAGTAAACCAGTGCAATTCAACATGTTAAGATAAAGTAAAACCAAATAGCATACTATCATGACGAGCAAGAAAGTCCTCTCTGTATATATCCAAGCATCCATCATAATATACATCATATGTACAACAATGGCCTCTAGGGCATATACATAACTAACAATCTCCCACTTGCACTAAGGCCAGCTGCTGTAGTATCTCATACCTAGCATCCCGAATAATCTCTCAAACTGTATCTGGGGAATGGCCTCCGTGAGTGGATCCGCAGTGTTGTCCTTCGTATCTACTCTCCTGACCTCGATCTCCCGGCGATCAACTATCTCCCTGATCAGGTGATACCGCCTCAGAATATGTCTGGACTTCTGATGGGACCTGGGTTCCTTGGCCAAAGCCACAGCTCCATTGTTATCGCAATACAGAGGTATTGGATGCTCAATGGATGGAACCACACCAAGTTCACTAATGAACTTCTTCATCCAGACAGCCTCTTTGGCAGCATCGTTGGCAGCGATGTATTCAGCCTCCATCGTCGAGTCTGCAACGGTATCCTGTTTGGAACTCTTCCAACATACCGCCCCTCCATTGAGGGTAAAGACAAATCCCGAGTGCGACTTAGAGTCGATCTTATCACTTTGGAAGCTGGAATCGGTAAAGGACTCCACCCGGAGTTCTCCGTTACCATACACCAAGAACATGTCTCTAGTCCTTCGTAAGTACTTAAGAATGTTCTTCACAGCTGTCCAGTGACTCTCTCCAGGATCTGCTTGATACCGACTCACTACACTTAGTGAGTATGCTACATCGGGTCTGGTACATAGCATCGCATACATGATAGAGCCTACTGCCGAAGCATAGGGTATCCCTTACATTCGAGCTCTCTCCAAATCAGTCTTGGGAGACATCTCTTTGGAGAGAGTGAGTCCAGAGATCGTGGGTTGGTTCCCACGTTTGGATTCTTCCATACTAAACCTCTTTAGTATGGTGTCAATGTACCTGGATTGGGACAATCCCAGTATCCGTTTAGATCTATCTCTATAGATCATGATTCCCAATATGCAGGAGGCATCACCTAGATCTTTCATTGAGAATCTTTGTGATAAGAAGAGTATGACTGATTGCAGCATAGGAATATCATTTCTTATCAAGAGTATGTCATCTACGTACAATACGAGGAAGACAACCTTACTCTCTGCTACCTTTTTATAGATACAAGGTTCATCTATATTTTTGATGAAGTCAAACTCTTTGACTACTACATCAAAACAGATGTTCCAACTCCGCGATGCTTGCTTTAACCCATAAATGGATTTAAGCAGCTTGCACACCTTTCCGCTGCTCCCACTATCTACGAAGCCCTCTGGCTGAGTCATGTATACGCACTCTTCTAAATCACCATTTAGAAAGGCGGTCTTAACATCCATTTGCCATATTTCGTAGTCATGGTATGCAGCAATGGCAAGTAAGATCCGGATGGACTTAAGCATAGCCACTGGAGAAAAGGTTTCGTCATAATCCACACCTGGTCGTTAACGAAAACCCTTTGCTACAAGTCTAGCTTTGAAAGTCTCAACTTTTCCATCTACACCAAATTTCTTTTTAAAAATCCACTTGCTCCCAATGGGTTTTACCCCTTCAGGAGCATTTTCCAAAGTCCATACTTTATTGGTGTACATGGATTCCATCTCAGATCGCATTGCATCCAGCCATTTCACAGAGTCACCACTCATGATGGCCTGCTCGAAACTAGTCGGGTCATCATCTTCCATGATGCAATCCTCGCTCCCACCATCAATGAGAAAACCGTAGTATCTCTCAGGTGGACGAGAAACCCTACTAGATCGGCGGAGAGGCTGGGGTTCGTCGGGTACTACTGAATCCTTTGGTTCTACTAAATCTTCAGTTGCAGTTTGTGTTTCTGAAACCTCTTCCAGCTCTATCTCTTTGCCACTAATTTCTTTTGCAAGAAATTCCTTTTCCAAAAAGGTGGCATATTGAGAAATAAACACTTTTTGTTCTTCAGCGTGGTAGAAAAAATATCCTTGGGAATTCTTAGGATATCCCACAAACTTGCAAAGAACTGACCGCGCCTCGAGTTTGTCTGGATTTTGCCTTTTGACATAGGCCGGACAACCCCATATCTTAACTCGTTTAAAATATGGTCTCTTCCCACTCCATATCTCATATGGTGTGGTAGGTACAGATTTAGACGGAACTTGATTCAATAGGTATGTTGCTGTCTCAAGCGCATAACCCCAGAAGGAAATAGGTAACTCAGCTGTACTCATCATCGAGCGCACCATATCTAATAGGGTGCGATTCCTCCGTTCCGATACACCGTTGTGCTGTGGTGTATAAGGAGGAGTAAGCTGAGAGAGAATCCCATTCTCTTTTAGATAATCTAGGAACTCATTGCTTAAGTATTCACCTCCTCGATCAGATCGAAGAATCTTAATACTTTTGCCCTTTTGATTCTCTACTTCGTGCTTATATTCTCTGAATTTCTTAAAAGCTTCAGACTTGTGTTTCATCAGGAACACATGTCCGAATCTTGAGAGATCGTCAGTGAATGTAATGAAGTAGGAAGAACCGTTCCTGGCATGTGTAGACATGGGACCGCATACATCACTATGTACCAGTCCTAAGAGTTCGGTAACTCTTTCTCCGTGTCCACTGATCGGAGCTTTGGTCATTTTTCCTCTGAGACATGAATGGCAAGTATCATAAGATGATAGTTCGAACGGATTCAAATATCCATCCTTATGTAACTTAGCCAGTCGTGTCGCATTGATATAACCAAGTCTACAATGCCACAAGAAGAACTCGTTCATTTCTGAACTTTTCCTCTTATGTGTGTTTTGTATATTGAGGACTGTATTTTGATTGAGAATGAATATGCCACTATGTAACGATCCTGATGCAATCAACTTTTGATCTAGGAATATGTTCATAACATTATCCTTTACTACAAAATTATATCCTTCTTTACTTAATAAAGAAACTGATATAATGTTGCACATCATGTTCGGTATATAATAGCACTCATTTAGAATCAGTGTATTACGACTTGGCAATACTAGGTGATATTCGCCAACTGCTTTGGCTACAATACTTGCACCGTTTCCTACTTGAACGGAATGATCACCTTTTCCCAGTTCTCTACCTTTTCGTAGCCCATGTAACAATTTACATATGTGGGATCCTGATCCGGTATCTAATACCCAGGACGTAGGGTGAACGGAGAAACAGTTCTCAATAACTAACACACCAGAAGAAGATGCATCAACATGCATGTTCTTTTGGGCGGCTTGAGAATCCAGATATTCTCCTATTCCCTGTTCAGTCTTATAACTCTTATAAGAAAGAACGGGTCCAACGTTCCCCTGCTCAGTATAATAAGCGGGTTCAGTCAATACATCCATATTATTATCTTGATTATGGCCTGACATGGTCGCTACCTGGAGAGAGAGAGAAGAAAACACTTTAGCGTATGCTCTTGCAAGATTAGATTGGTTATTATCTTATCTAATCAGGATGTCTCCCACTGTTTTTATCAAATCTTCCTTCAAACCCTAAAAGGTAAGATTAGCCGGGATTAATTACACCCTACAATTTCTTCAATCTTTTAGCCAGATCAGTGTCGGTACTTGAGGGAGGTTCCCCGTGCTTTCGCACGGACCTAATTAAAGTAAACCTCGTTTTCCCAGAGGCGTAACCCCGTTAACACTTTTCTAGTCACCTACTTGATCGGCTAATTGTCCTGTGTAAAACTCTCCCAGGAGTAACTCTTACTCACAGTGGGTATCGGGATCCAACTATCTCATAGGAGGTATGCAATCTCATTGCAAATTTCAACACTTGAAATTCCCGATAATATTTTGCCGCTTGCAACTTATGACCTTAACATAGTCAACAAATCATAATTGCTAGCCAAGTTCAACCCGTCATTTCCCGATTGAATTAAACCCACATGCACGACCCTTAACATAGTCAACAAAGTCATACAACTACCCTAATCCAATCACATCTCATGTTTTAGCAGATAAGTACTAATTGGCTACCGCACACTACGTCTTAACATAGTCAACAAACGTAGCACGAATACTAACTAGTTTTTATCTGAAATGACAGAGGGCTACGCAGGTTTTTCAGAAAACCATGAGCGTAATGAACTTGATATTGTCGTAGAATCATGTGAAATTTTGAAATGGAGTGTTTTTGAGGCTTTCATTAGTTTTGCTAAAGAGGTCACTCCCGGTGAAGGGATCTCGGCTCTTTCCTCATCGAATAAGGTGCAGGGTATATCATATATACCGCTATGCAAAGCAAAACTCTTAAAGCAATCAAAAGACAAACCGAGTTTTGTAGCATCTGCCAGTTTCGCTAAAGAGGTCACTCCCGGTGAAGGGATCTCGGCTCTTTCCTCATCGAATAAGGTGCAGGGTATATCATATATACCGCTATGCAAAGCAAAACTGTAGCTACCCTTTTTATAAAGTTTTGATTCTACAACATCTTTTAGGTTTCTTTTCTTTTTATTAATCTCATTAATAAAATCCCATCAGCTTATGCTTCCTAAGCATCACAGAAGAAACGAAAGCAGTAATATTTATATATCAACATATATATATATATAGTATAAGCATTCGTCTCAGGCAGTAATATGATCTCATCACAGAACATTGCAGCAGAAGAACATATATGAAATATTGGATATACTAGGACGTCCGTGTTTTCAATACGAGCCTGTATAAAACATGGATTCCACGGTCGCGATGAATAGCCAAACCCACATCTCTAGACCCCTACGAGAGCGGCAAGTAACACTGCCAATTCTAGGGTTAGGAGACCCGGTCTCGACTTCTCGAGATGGCCTCCCACTGGACCCTAGAACCCGATTACTTGTGCTCCCCTCCTTGGGTCTACCTAATGCGGAAAAGTAAATAATATACATTGGTGACATCAACCTCAACCCGGAAGTGCCCCAATAAAAGAATATTACATACAAATGAATTTTACATGAATGAAAATAAAAAACCTCATCTCACATAAAACCCCCGGCTATTCAGAACACAACGATCCAATATAACATATCACAGCAACACATAATATCACATATCATCAACGTAAGTAAGTATGCATACACCGATCATCGTTGTCGTATAGCAACGAAAACCGGCAATACAACTACATACTACACTTACGGTCACAGAAAAGAAATTGTAAAACTACAATATTTGGAATCCACAATCACTTTAGACATCGTAAATCCGAAATATCACATACTTCACATTTCATTCCTAA
Source organism: Agapanthus africanus (assembly GCA_030015575.1). NCBI lineage: Eukaryota > Viridiplantae > Streptophyta > Magnoliopsida > Asparagales > Amaryllidaceae > Agapanthus > Agapanthus africanus. The sequence goes on along the minus strand of CM057337.1, from coordinate 391,081,495 downwards.
CTATATGAATTCCACATATTGTATCACATTCCAGATAAATAGACAGTATTAAACTTTTCGAAAAGATAATCAAATACCCAAAATTTCCTAAATATCTCAACACTTGAGCGGGGTTCAAATAATCCCAGAATATGTCACAGTACCGGTGATCCAGCCGTAGAAGGGTCAAGCCAACGCCTTACATGTGGCACGCCGTACTGCCCCAAACTCTAAGGTTTAGAGGCAGTTCAAGACGGTCACATAATCGAGTTAAGGTTTGTTGTCTTCTAGAGGGTCCACCGCATTACTTGCACATTTTTCCAAAAGATTTAAACCCGATAAAAATTCAACACTTGAAAGTTTTTCGTGCCCGGAAAATGTGAGTTAATGATATCCGTTCGAACATTTTAACAGTTTCTAAATATCCGGAAAATATCACAAAATTAAATTTTCCGATCGAATCAACGATTACAAAATAATCCCCAGAACACTCAACACTTGAGTCAGATTAAAAATATCCAGAAAATATAAAATACTTATACTATTATTACTGTTGAAAACCTAAGACCCAATTCCACATTCCCACAGCGGATCAGCGGCCCAAGCGCGGTACGGCCGCGGTTCCGCAGTGGTATGTACGGATTGATGACACGTTTTTCACAGGAATTTTTATATTTCCCTGCTGGTATTTTTAAGAATTTTTAATTCTGAAAAATCACTGTTTTTAAAAAATATCCAGAGAGGGGTTCATTTTCGTCGTATCGGGTTCGATCGGAGTTTTAATTTCGTATACACGTTGCCTAAAGCTCTAGCTAGGCTCTGATACCACTGTAGGGTTCCTAGGCACTCTTGTGAAGGTTCATAAGGTATCAAACATGCCCGAATAAAAATTTAGACGTGCCGAACAACCCAAAGCTGGGATCTTTGCTAGATTATTAGGGTTAATCATGCAAGTAAACATCTTTACTACTAAGTGTGAGAGATTACAACCTTTGTAGTCCGCTCTTTCGCTTCATAAGCTCCGAATAGAAGTCCCTTCGCCGCGATCCACGATCTCCAGGACTCAAGAGAGGCTCCACGACTCGAACGATCCATGCTAGCTTGTAGTATTCCGCTTCTCCGATGATCTACGTCGAAGTTGCTATAACCCAAGCTCTCTCACTCTAATGAGGTGAACACCCTAATCTAATGGGCTAGATTAGATAAGGATGATGGAGTAGTATTTATGCTATCTTTTTATATCAATTTCTCACAAGAAATCATCACCAAAGGAAAATCTAGTGAGCTCTTTCAAAAACTCAAGAGAGAAGAAGATGAAGAATAATGAGATAATCCTTTTGTGATGAATAGTAGTAAAGAATATATGATTGATTATGGAACCATGGTCAAGGATGAGAGGCTTAACCTTTGTAGAGAATAAACTAGAGCTAGGGTTTGGTTAGGTTAATAATGAGTCATGGATAAGTATCAACCATAATATCTTAACCAAGACAAAAGGAAATCCTTCTAGAATGAACAAGAAGGAGCTAACCCTAATCAAACCCTAATCTCTTTTTATCATCACTAAACATGTTTCATAATAAATCATATCATGTTACTATAATATATATCACATATATATTATATTTGTAACAAAAGAAAATAATACAATATATATCGCATATATATCAATGTATTATCCGGTGAGAAAATGAAATAATAAAGCGAGCCAATATTAGATAATGTAATACAATATATCATATATATTATTATACATTAAATTATCGAATCAACACTTGATCCGACAATCCGGCTATATCGAATATAACTGACTAATATATCATGTACCGATTCATCGAATCAACACTTGATCCGATGACCCGGTTCATATCTAAATATCGCGAGAATATAGTACGGTATCACATATCGCATTATCCTCGGTCCTGCACATATCATATATGTGCCTCTATTCCGTTTTGCCTGAGCCAAGAAACCTCTGTGTAGGACTCTAAAGAATCGTCAATACGCCGGTAGCAGGTGATGATCATATCAAACACCCACAAGCTGCAAGCGGTCAGCTAAACATAACAGCCAACCAGGTATTGAGTGATCAGAAGATCAACAAGCTAGTCTGTACGTTCTCCTGTGAATCCAATCAGTAACACTCCCGTACAGTCCGGTCTGTTCGTCTGATATCTCGCATATCTAGTCTAGGGGTGGTATACGTCAGACCCCAGTAACCGATAAGTCGTGTCGATGTGAGGCTCATAACAGGTCGACAAACTACTGGTAACACTTACCAGTAAATCTCTATATCAGCCCTGGCTAGGGACTTCCAGTTATAGCCAATCGAACACAGCACAACATCAACTCCCTATACCGGGAGAGACGAATCCCCTCCTATCGCTCATTGCCTCCATGTGATTCGGGACTGTACCCAAAAGCCACCGTTTTGCACGCCCTCTTGGACACGGTAAGGTGGAAATCAAAGCACAGTGGGAATCACACAAGACTCTTTGACGATCTCGGGTCTACAGATTACCCTGTACCAGTGTCACCGGAGAACTGCCATCTGACGTGTGGTATATCACCATCTGGGAGTTCTCGGCGAGTCCATCCAATGTACCCAGTCTCCACTGAGCACCCGTACACCATCTCTGATGTCAAACACCGATGGATATGAGATCATCCATCGCCCATCATATGGGTCAAGATGCGTATACGTTAGTCTACTCTGGTGTATCGATGCCCTGTCTCGATATACCCTCGACTAGGAACAGTTATAGGATGTACTCATCGACTACCGTGGCCCCACTAGTATGATCTCATCATAGTCCCAGTAGTCGAGTACAGATCCTAAGGACTTTATCAACATGTAAGAGAAAGACTGTAAACCAGTACAAGTCAACATGTTAAGATAAAGTGAAACCAAATAGCATACTATCATAACGAGCAAGAAAGTCCTCTCTGTATATATCCAAGCATCCATCATGATATACATCATATGTACAACAATGGACTCTAGGGCATATACATAACTAACAGCAACAGCACGGCACAGCAGCAGCGCGGCACAGCGGCAGCACGGCACAGCAGCAGCGCGGCACAGCAGCAGCAGCGCGGCACAGCAGCTCCTTCCTTCTACTCCTTCTCCTTCCTCCTACTACCTAGGGTCAAGAGTGGGGTATACTTCTTAACCCTACATCCTAGTTTGCTTAGTTGGTGTGTTATAGCTTCGATTAGTGATTAATTGTGCGTTTTAGTGCTAAATGTGGTGAGTAGTGTGAACTTTGGTTATGTGAGGTTAATATTGGTTAGACTAAGTTAATTAAGTGTTGTTAAGGCCATGTTAACCTAGCTTAGCCCAATTTCACTAAAATACCACCAGATTTCTGTTTGATGCAAAATTTATTTAATTCTTGCTGTATAAAAATCTGGAGCGAAATACATGTTTCTCGTATTTTAAATCTTCGCGACACACGTGATACGTGTGTAGGTTTGGGGTTTCTGCGTATCGCGACGTGTCGGGGTAGCTTCAGGCGCGTAATCACACGTTTTAGCGTATCGCGCACACGCGCTCTTGGTTTGCGACGCGGGTTTCTAGTTTGAACTTAATATCGCGTTTTTGTAGATTTGAGCTTATGTGTGATATATTATGTAAATTCTAGGTTCGCAGACGAGTGCGACGGACGCTGCGAAGAAGGGGAACCAAGTCGTCGGCTACACTTAGCGCGAGACTTCGGTGAGTATATTTAACATCTACGGGGATATCGCCCGCATGGCGTTATGCGTCAGGGCTGATAGGACCTTATAGCTACATATTGCATTTACCTACATTGACTGTTTATGGATACTGTTGTTGCATACTGCATCCCCTGCTATATATATGTAAACTTAGAATTGATAGAACACCGCACTATTACTAACGGTTCATGTTGCACGAGCACTAATCTGCATGTTACACACACACCGTTAGTAATTGCCATGACACACTCACTGTAGAATTGCCATGATCATTATATTGTAGTTCCTTTCACATATGATTCGATATGATTTTCATAGACATTGGGAGCCGCATGAGGTCTTTGAAAAACTGAAACTATTTTAAAAAGCGGTTCCTCCCTTTTTCCTATATTATGGCTTGATGTACATAGCACATCGCATTTGATTTACTCATTGATGTTGGATTTCATGTGATTCTGGTTTTGAGGACCGTGGGGTTATTTAAGAAATGATGCACTATTTGAAAACCCGGTTCCTCGTGATATGATATTTTGGTGCGTCCACCACGCATTTTCTCGGTGCTGAGACGTGTGCTTGAAACCCGATTCGAGGAGTTGGATGATCTGTTTGCTGGTTCGTGGTGGACCCGGTATGGTTCCCCTCGGCAAGATGATCGATGGACCTTGCCGATTGAACCTGGAGGTGGGCGAGTACCTATCGATGATTGGTTGGACCTGGCGGTTATCCGGAGGATACTGACCAGAGTCGAGAGATGGATGCGGGATGATCCGTACTGCCGGGGCCGAGGGCCTATATCGCAGACGGAGCCCATGGGCTGATCCGGACTTACGGAGCCCGATATATGAGGATTTGCGTGTCGATGCTGGACACGAGTATTTTATGATATTTTGAGTGCCGATGTTGGGCACTCGTGATTCTCAGAGATTTGCAGGATTTGAGGGCCGAGGAGAGTGCCGGCGCCTGAGTTTATTTGGGATTTGGGTGCAGTTTTGGGCACTGATTATTTTTCCACGTTGATATTCCGTGTAGATGTTGTTTATCCCATGCTCAGCATTGATTATCATGTATCTCATCCTATAGTTATTTTACCTGACAGAGCACTTGCATGATTATTGCACCTACTGCTTGTCGCATATAGATTTTACCTGCTGACATATGATAGAGTAGCACAGTACGTGTATGCTCGCGATTACCTTTATATGTTATCTCTATTCACGAGTTGGCAACTCACCCCCGTTGTGCCACAGTATTTGCAGGTTGCCCCTCAGAGTAGTCGCGGCAGGCTGCCTTTTGCATCTTTTGGCTACAGATACCAATACAGTTGGTGCGAGAGCTGTTTTGCTATTAGGTGGGTTGTGGTATCTGATTACATTTATTGTACACCCTTTTGTATCTAGTATTCTCCATCTACCATATATGTACTGTACTTAGAGACAGTATGAGGACGATGATATATATTTTTTTGTATTCTGGTGTCGAGCTCGTGGGAGCCGACTGTTTATTTATGCAGTTTATTATTCTGTGATGTTTACTTATTGCTCATTCTTCGCTACGGCGTCGTATATTACTCTTGTGGTGATGGTTTCTGCCGTTGGGCGTGATTGCTCCCGTTTGGGGATGCTTTATTTCATTATATCTCATTTTCACTTATATCCTGTTTTATACCCGATTTCGGGGTTACTTTTACAAAAGAAATGCTGCCAAAATTATTTAAATGATAACTTAACCTTAAAAGAACTTTATTGAACTATTTAAGGTTTTCTAAATGTTTTAATTAAATGTTTTCAACACTCACTACTTTTAATGGTTTTGATTCCTGGGTTTCGTCTTACTTAGTCGCGTCACGCCTGTAGACGTTACATGGTTAAGTGCCGGTCACGAGTCGAACTTCGGGTCGTGACAAAGTTGGTATCAGAGCGTAGGTTTTACCTTTCGGAGTGTAGGATGACCTTGGTATGATGGAGTAGGTAGCTGAAGTAGAGTAGCGTAGCGTGTGTATGTTCCGCGGCATACTCACGACACGGTACTCCGCCAAAGCGACCTTAGGACTTATTGATTTAAATTCCTTCTTGAGTATATATATATTCTTGCGATTCGATTTCCGTATCCTTATCGAATCCTAATTTCTTTTCAGCCATTATGCCGCCAAAGACTACGAGGGCGCAGAGAGTGGCCGCGAGGGCCGAGATTAGAGTTGATTCGTCTGAGACGAGAACTGATCCGGGCAGTACATCGGTTGTACCCGAGCAGGCTGTTCCTCCCATGATAGATCAGATCGCCACGCTAGGGGCTGGTATGCAGGAGATGCGCCAGACGGTGGGATTCAGCATGCAGGAGATGCGCCAGATGATAGGATCGCTAGTTGAGACGCTTCGAGCGCAGCAACCAGAGGTAGCTCCACCCGTTACAGAGACCGCGATGGTACCTACCATACAGCCAGTTGACCCTACAGTTACAGAGGTCATCTCAGTATCGCTATCAGAGTTTATGAGGCTGAAGCCTCCGGTCTTCACAGGCACCGATGCAGCCGAGGACCCACAGTCTTTCATTGATAGGATGGCTTGGATATGCCGTTCCCTCAGATGCGCAGATGCGAGATGGGTTGAGTTCGCGAGCTTTCGCCTGGAAGGTCTTGCGCAGAAGTGGTGCGAATCAGTCGAGAAGGGTAGAGCAGCAGGTCTTCCTCCTATGACCTGGACAGAGTTCGTGGCACTATTCCTTGCCCGCTTTCTCCCACTGAGTGTCAGATATGCTAGAGCATGCAGGTTCGAGTCCTTACGCCAGTCTCCGGAGATGTCAGTGGCAGAGTATGACGTGTTGTTTACAGAGCTATCAGTTTATGCCCCGTATTTAGTGTCTACCGAGGAGTTGCGAGTCAAGAGATTTGTTCGAGGCTTGCTTACACCACTGTTCCTCGCGATCAGCGCGCAGCATTACGAGACATATGCAGCAGCGGTAGACGCAGCCCTGTTAGTCGAGGAGCGCCTTGCTGAGACTTCGGTAGTTCCAGAACCGAAAAGAGTTCGTACTGGTATATCAGCACGGAGACAGACATTCAGACGCCGCGACAGGTATCGTTCAGATACGAGGAGTGGCAGAGATTCGGGACGAGGCCAGATGTTTAGTTCGTATCCACGGGAGAGTCAGCAGTCGTCGCGGGGTTGCTATAGATGCGGCAGTCTACTTCACCTCGTCAGATATTGTCCTGAGATACACCGGAGGGAGACAGCAGCACCGCATGTTACCTTACCACCTTCACCACCCCAGAGGGCGTTACCTATTGTACCTATTGTTGCTCCGCGTCAGACTCATACACAGAGAGGTCGTGGGCGTGGAGGAGTTGCTCAGAGAGGACGGAATGACGGAGGCAGAGGGCAGTCAGTCACAGGTGGAGGACAGGCGTGGGTTTTTGCTTTGACGCATCAGGACGCGCAGGCGTTCAATGCGGTGGTCTCAGGTAGCCTTCCAGTATATTCTGTTGATGCACGCGTATTGTTCGATCCCGGATCCATGCACTCGTATGTATCCACACACTTTGTGCCGAGTTTGGGTAGAGAGTCCGGTTTGCTTGATCAGCCGCTTGTTGTGACCACTCATGTGGGAGAGTCGTTTGTTGCTAGACACGTGTTCCGATCCTGTACCGTCCGTATTTGCGGGAGAGAGTTGCCTGTCGACTTGATCCTTCTTGAGATGTTGGACTTCGACGTTCTTTTGGGCATGGATTGGTTAGCCACGTGCTATGCTTCTGTGGACTGCCGTGAGAAGACAGTTAGATTCTGTTTTCCCGGCGAGTCAGTTTTTGTTGTGTTGGGGGACCGTGGTGCCGCCCCTCACAATGTGATTTCTTCTTTTCGTGCTGGATAGCTTTTGAGGAAGGGATGTCAGGGATTTCTCGCCTATGTTTGCGATGCTAGCGCTACAGAGGTTCCGTTGGATCAGGTTCCGGTTGTTAGCGAGTTTCCTGATGTGTTCCCTGAAGAGCTTCATGGGCTACCGCCCGAGCGCGACATTTCTTTCTGTATTGATTTGGTTCCTGGCAAGGGGCCTATTTCCATACTGCCTTATCGGATGGCCCCGGTGGAACTTCGAGAATTGAAGGGTCAGTTGCAAGATTTGCTGGATAAGGGACTTATTCGACCCAGTGTTTCTCCTTGGGGTGCTCCAGTCCCGTTCGTCAAGAAGAAGGACGGCAGTTTGCGTCTGTGTATCGACTACCGCCAGCTAAACAGGGTTACAGTGCAGAACAGGTATCCTTTGCCACGCATTGACGACTTGTTCGACTAGCTTCAGCGGGCAGGATATTTTTCGAGGATCGATTTACGATCGGGTTATCATCAGCTGCGGGTTCGACAGGAGGACATTCCTAGGACAGCTTTCCGTACGTGCTACGGCCATTATAAGTTTTTGGTGATGTCGTTCGGACTCACCAATGCGCCAGCAGCATTCATGGACTTGATGGACCGTATTTTCTGGCCATATCTTGATCTGTTCATCATTGTATTCATTGACGATATTCTGGTGTATTCCCGGAGTAGTGAGAGCACGAGCAGCACCTGCGGATTACACTGCAGACCTTGAGGGAGCATCAACTTTTCGCCAAATTCTCCAAGTGTGCATTCTGGCTGGACAGCGTAGACTTCTTGGGTCACGTGATTTCACGAGACGGTATATGTGTAGACCCGAGAAAGATCGAGGCCGTTCAGCGTTGGCCTAGACCCACGTCAGTTACGGAGATTCGCAGCTTTTTAGGGTTGGCCGGTTACTACAGGCGATTTGTGCAGGACTTCTCCAATATTACTACACCTTTGACCGGGTTGACCCGGAAGGGAGTTCCTTTCGATTGGACGGAGGAGTGTGAGCACAGTTTTCAGTAGCTACGGACTCGACTGACTACGGCGCCGGTGTTATCTTTGCCTTCAGGATCAGGCGGATTTGTGGTATATTGTGATGCTTCTCTAGTGGGGCTAGGGTGCGTATTGATGCAGCATGACAGGGTGATTGTGTATGCTTCACGACAATTGAAGAAACATGAGCAGAATTACCCCACTCACGATTTGGAGATGGCTGCAGTGGTCTTTGCACTTAAGATCTGGCGACATTACCTATACGGCGAGTCGTGCCAGATATTCACTGATCACAAGAGCTTAAAATATATATTTCAGCAGCGAGACCTGAACCTTAGACAGCGCCGATGGATGGAGTTAGTGAAGGATTATGACTGCGAGATCTTGTACCACCCGGGCAGGGCAAATGTAGTGGCAGACGCTTTGAGCAGGAGGCCCGGGGGTAGTCTATCTTTTTTGAGCGCAGTACAGAGGCAGTCGTTGGCAGATTGGCAGATTTTATGCGACAGCCGGGTGTAAGTCCACGTTGCCCACCCCGGTGCTTGCGGGGAGGCGGAAAACGGAATAAAAATCGGATTTTTATCGAACTAGGCAACATGGACTAACTATAGGAGGATCTTTGCTAAACAAAAACTAACTACAAAGCTAACTAGTTTTAGCTACATGGAAGAATGGTTATACCTAGGGCTTTATGTCCTTCTCTCCTTGCTCCTTGGAGTGAAAGAAAGTGTTCACCTTGTCGCCTTCTCTAGTCGAAGAAGGATCCACCCGAGAGCCTCAACCTTTGGCTTCAACTTCAAGCTAGAAGTAACTAAGGTGCTAGAAGTGCTAATCCTAGAACCTTAGATGAGAGTAGAGATTACTTTAGAGAGGTTTATCTCAAGCTCATGTGTTTCTCAACTCATGAGAAGGGAGAGCTTGAGAGAGAGGAAGAGGAGGAGAGAGAATCTATATGATAGAATGAGAGAAATAATGAACCATTCTCTCTAATATGGGTGAATTATGAAATTAGATAATTAGCTAGATAATTGTCATGGTTAATCAAGACTTGACCATTATCATTTCATATTTAATGCAAAATGCAAGGATCAAAGAGCATCTTTTATATGGAATGATGATGGTCAAAGTGTCAACCTAGGTCAACAAGTCAAGTATGGTCAAAAGGTCAACAACCCTAACCATGCACAATTATATTTAACTAATATCAATTATTCATAATACACACATAAGCATTAGGGTTAAGAAAATGACAATGGTCATTAACCCTAATCAAAGTCCTCTGCCTCTGTCTCAGTCAACTGTGCATACATACCCGTATCCGTGATCCGAGGAACACGAATACAATGAGATAAGACCAATCCCAAATCATATACTAGGATCCGGCTTAAACCAAAGCCCGCTAGTATAAGCTGTCCGGACAGCAAACGTGAACAAGTGCGCGGATGTGAACGAACCCTGTCGCAAAACCATGCGATCTCTACTCATTTTGCCTAAAGGCGAATAACTCTCTGTGTGGGACTCTAAAGATTCGACACTATGCTGGCAGTGGGTTTAACCACAGACCGTAAGCGGCACTAGCTGTACGTAACGGTCCCCAGGTAGATGCCGATAAGAAGACTGACGAGGTGAACCCATCTAAACTCCTACTGAGCCTGTATGTGACAGTCTCCGTACAGTCCGGTCTGTTCGTCTGATACATCGCATGGCGGACCTAGGGGGACGGTGAACGTCAGTCCCCTAATAGCGGTACAAGTCGTGTCGGAGTGTAGCCCAGAACACCCTGAGATAACACTGGAAACCTACCAGTATATCTCGATTGCCCTGGCCAGGGACTACTCGTGTAATGGCTCTCCTAGACACAGCGCGATGTCATCCCCCAATACCGGGAGAGATAAATCCTGTCTAACCGTCACTGCCTCCAAGTGCTTCGGGACTGCACCCAACTACTACCTGTTTGCACGACTCTTTTGAGCCGTGGTAGGGTAGTAATCAAAGTACAGTGGGAACACACTCGAGGTGAAGTGACAGTGTCATGTCAGCGGACTAAGCTGTACTCATGTCACCTGGGAACTGATAACTGACGATAGGTATAATACCAACCAACAGTTCCCGATGAGTCCTGTCCAGTGTACTCGTAACCTAACGAGCACCCGCATACTATCTCAAGTACGACGTACTGACGGCTGTGGGACAGACCGTCTCCCCCGCTGGGATGAGAAGCGCATACGCTAGTCTACTCCGGAGTATCGATGCTCTGTCTCGATAGTCCAACGACTAGGGACCTGTATAAGGATGTGCTTATGGATTACCCAGCCCCCACGAGTGTGACTGCCATCACAACGCTGGTAATCAAGCAAAGATCCTAAGGGCTCTACTAATATGTATAAGCGATATGCTAAAAGAAACACGTGCACATATTGAAGTAGAGACAAACCAAGTAGCATACTACCATTTTGAGCAAGATTGTATATACAACTGTGAATATCCCAAGCTTCCATTAAGTAATATACAAGCTACTATGATATAGTAATGGCCTCTAGGGCATATACACTAACAATCTCCCACTTGCACTAAGGCCATGTACTGGCGTATCGAAGACCTATCATCTCGATCAGCCACTCGAACTGAGTCTGGGGTAGGGCCTTCGTGAGTGGATCTGCAGTGTTATTCTCCGTATTTACTATCTTCACCTCGATCTCCCGGCGATCTACGATCTCCCTGATCAGGTGGAACCGCCTCAAAATATGCCTGGACTTCTGATGGGACCTGGGTTCCTTTGCTAAAGCTATAGCGCCATTGTTGTCGCAATACAGCGGTATTGGGTCAACAATGGTAGGAACCACCTGAAGCTCCGTGAGGAACTTCTTCATCCAGACAGCTTCCTTTGCGGCATCGCAAGCAGCTATGTACTCCGCTTCCATAGTTGAGTCTGCAACGGTCTCCTGCTTAGAACTCTTCCAGCAAACCGTCCCTCCATTGAGCGTAAAGACATAACCCGACATGGACTTGGAGTCATCCTTGTCACTCTAGAAGATGGAGTCAGCAAAGGCCTCGAGCTGGAGGTCTTTTCCGCCATACACCAAGAACATCTCCTTAGTCCTTCTCAGGTACTTGAGAATGTTCTTTACCGCTATCCAGTGTTTCTCCCCTGGGTTTGACTGATACCGGCTTACAACGTCAATGCATATGCTACATCTGGTCTGGTACATAACATCGCATACATTATAGAGCCTACCGCAGAAACGTAGGGTATAATAGACATGCGATCCCTTTCCAAATCAGTCTTGGGAGACATCTCTTTGGAGAGGGTGATCCCGTGACAAGCCGGTAAATTACCGCGCTTGGAATCTTCCATACTGAATCTTTTCAGTATGGTGTCGATGTACCTTGACTGTGAAAGTCCCAACATCCTCTTAGATCTATCACGATAGATCTGGATCCCCAGAATGTAGTTGGCATCACCCAGGTCCTTCATGGAGAACCTCTGCGACAAGAATCCTTTGACTGACTGTAGCATAGGAATATCATTTCCTATTAGGAGAATGTCATCCACGTACAAGACGAGGAATACGACAGTTCTCCCTACAATCTTACTGTAAATGCATGGTTCATCTGGGTTTTTGATAAAGTCGAATTCTTTGACAGTATCATCAAAGCAGATGTTCCAACTCCGCGATGCCTGCTTAAGTCCATAGATGGACTTTAGCAACTTGCACACTTTACCGCTGCTCCCACTCTGAATGAATCCTTCTGGCTGATCCATATAGACGCACTCTTCCAAATTTCCATTTAGGAAAGCCGTCTTTACGTCCATCTGCCAGATTTCATAATCGTGGAAGGCAGCAATGGCAAGAAGGATCCGAATGGATTTCAGCATAGCCACTGGAAAAAAGGTGTCGTCATAGTCCAAACCAGGTCTTTGACGAAAACCCTTTGCAACAAGTCTAGCTTTATAGGTCTCAACCTGCCCATCTACACCAATCTTCTTTCTGAAGATCCATTTGCAGCCTACGGGTTTTACCCCTTTTGGAGCAAAGTCCAAAGTCCAAACTTTGTTGGTGTACATGGACTCCATCTCGGCCCGTATTGCATCCAGCCATTTTACCGAGTCGCCGCTCTGAATGGCTTGCTGGAAGCTAGTAGGCTTACCATAATCCATAATGCAATCCTCTCTATCCCCGTCTATGAGAAAGCCGCAGTATCTCTCGGGCGGATGAGACTGCCTACTACTCTTGCGGAGTGGCGTAGGGATGTCCGGTTCTCTTGAAACTTCTGGTTCTTCCAAACTTTCAGAAATAGCTTGTGGTTCTGGAGTTTCCTCCAGTTCTACTACGCTCCCACTTGCTTCTTTTTCTAAAAACTGATGTTCCAGAAAGTGGGCATGACGAGAAACAAAAACCTTTTGTTCCTCTGCGTAATAGAAAAAATACCCCGTGGAGTTCTTTGGGTATCCCACAAACTTACACAGTACTGAGCGTGCCTCGAGCTTGTCCGCATGCTGCTTTTTTTACAAAAGCTGGACATCCCCATATCTTCAGATACTTAAGACAGGGTTTCTTCCCACACCATATCTGATATGGTGTGGTAGGCACAGTCTTGGAGGGAACCTTGTTCAAAAGATATGCAGCTGATTCTAGTGCATAACCCCAGAAGGATCGCGGCAACTCAGCCTTACACATCATGGATCGAACCATATCCAATAGGGTTCGATTCCTCCTTTTCGATACACCGTTGTGTTGTGGTGTGTATGGAGGAGTAAGCTGAGAGAGAATTCCATTCTCTTTTAAGTAGCCCAGAAACTCCGCACTTAAGTATTCACCACCTCGATCAGATCTCAGTGTCTTTATACTTTTGCCTGTTTGTTTTTCAACTTCATTCTTGTATTCCCGAAATTTCTCAAAAGCCTCGGATTTGTGCTTCATTAAGAAGACATGCCCATACCTAGAGAAATCATCTGTGAAAGTAATGAAGTATGAATAACCACTTCGCGCATGTGTAGACATTGGACCACACACGTCACTGTATATGAGTCTCAAGAGCTCGCTCGCTCTTTCTCCGTGTCCAGTGAACGGAGTCTTTGTCATCTTTCCCATGAGACAAGATTCACAAGTGTCATAAGACTAGTACTCGAACGGATCCAAGTATCCTTCTTTATGTAACTTTGTTAACCGTGTCTCATTGATGTGACCCAGTCTACAATGCCATAAGAAAGCCTGATTTAATTCCGGAGAGTTTCTTTTAAGTGTGTTCTGGACACTGAAGACCTGAGCTTGATTCAAAACGTATATACCGTTTTTCAATGTACCTGACCCAATCAGTACTTGATTTAGGAGGATGTTTACTACATCGCTTACAAAAGTAAAATCATATCCTTCCTTAGATAGTAAGGATACAGATATGATATTACAAGTCGCACCTGGTACATAAAAACAGTCACGCAGAATCAATATCTGCCCAGTTGTCAGTCCTAGATGATATTCCCCTACGAATTTAGCATACATGCTTATTCCGTTAGCAACCCTGAGAGTCATATCACCTTTCTTGATAACCCTACGGTTTCTCAAAGCCTGTAACGAATTACAGATATGAGATCCTGATCCGGTATCCAATACCCAGGAAGTAGGGTTAACTGACATACAGTTCTCTATTACAAACACACCCGAAGCCGAAACCACAACATGCTTCGAATTCTGGCTACTGGCTTTACAAGCCCTGCAATCCTTCTGCCCATGTTCATTCCCGTAACAATAGGAACATCCCTCTTTTACTATATCTATTCCCGAAACTTCTGCCCTTCCCTTTCTTTCTACTTCCCTGGTTTCCTTCAGGGTAGTAGGTAGACTGTTGAACTAAGTCAGCATCTGACTCGTTCTTCAACGTGGTCTTGAGGTCCGAGAGCTCAAAAGAGCTGGCCTCTGTAAGGACGTTGCCCCATACAGATGACCCGATAGCCAACCTCGCTGGAAGCAATTCGTTCGAGGTCTCATATCTTGCGATATGAGATTGCTCTCCATATAAATCATTGTTATGGAGGAAGATAGAAACTAAGTCCATCTTCTCGTGTTGCCTCTGGCTTACACCATCAACTGAGGTTAACACGAGGCACTTGGCTTTCGCACAGTTTTCTTCCGATGTCCTACGGATATCAATATCCGTGACAGAGGAAACTGGACCTGAGACGACAGGGGTTGGATCAGTCAAGAGGTGTCCCAGCTTGTCATGGGCAATGGACATCTGGACAGACCTTTGCCAGTCATAACAGTCAGATTCAGTCATTTTATTATCTAGATGAAACCTAGGTGCGGTCATTGGGTCGCTGCAATTAAGAGAGAGAGAAGAAAACACTTAGCATGATGCTCTTGCAAGTTTAGATTGGTTTTTAATTTATCTAAACAGGATGGCTCCCACTGTCTCTCGAATCCCTCCTCAAACCATAAAGGAGAATTAGTCAGGATCAATCTCACCGTACAATACTTGCTTAACCGTTCAGCCAGGCCAGTGTCGGTACTTCGAGGGAGGTTTTCCAACGCTTTCGCGAAGTTCCTTAATTAAGTAACCTCTTTTCCCTGTGGGCGTAGCCCCGCTAACACCTTTCTAGACACCTACTAGGTTTATAGCATTGATCGTTAAATGAGAGATTTCCCGAGGAGTAGCATATACTCACAGTAGGATCGGGATCCAAATATCATCGCGTGATAAAACCGAAGGAATCCTACCAGAATCATCACACTCCAAATGGTATGCAGCGCTAGCAAGTTTCAGTACTTTTGAAACTCCCGATGTGGATCTTTGCCCCATGCTCTTATGACCTTGACGAAGGCCAACATATCATAAGTCACATGTCAAGTTCTACCCGTCATTGTCCAGGTTAATTTGAACCCACCCGTACATACCCTTGACGAAGGCCAAAATAGTAGTACGACTGTCCTAAACCAACGCATCTATCTATGCTACAGATAAATATTCAGCAGCTACCAATCACTATGCCTTGGCGAAGGTCAAAATACATAGCTTGAATACTACTGAATATTTAACCGAAATGACGGAGGTCTACGAATGGTTTTGGCGAAACCGTGAACGTAGTGAACTTGATATAATCGATGGAATGAGATAGCTTTTAAAAGGAGTGGTTCAAGCTCCGCATTTAAAAGTTTGGTTTTGAAAAGAACCGAGTGGTTTTCAAAGTGTTCCAATCGACTTTTACTTGGTTTATTTTCTTGCATTAGTTCTTTTAATGTGTCCCATCATTTAATCCTACCATTGCAGAAAACAACCAAAATACGACGTACGCTTATGCCATTCGCATTCGCCACGGGGCCCCGTCATCACCCGTTAGGTTACTTAACTAACGACAGAGCAGGGGCTGGGCTAGCACGGCTGTAAAACATAAGCAACGCCTAAATAGTTATCGTATATAGATATATAGCAATGATAGACATTACAGATCACAGATGAATACATTGGATATACAAAGAATCCGCAATCCGTTCGAGCCTGCAACGAAAAGCGGATTACACGGTCGCGGTGAATAGCCAATACCCCACCCAAGACCCCTACGGGTGCGGCAAACTACCCGCCAAGTATCCGAAGCGAAGCAACCTCCCTCAACACCGTGAGTAAGCCACTCGGCACTTCGAGATACCCGGTAGTTTGTGCACCCCCTCCATGGGTCTATCCTAGGAGCAAAAACAGTAAAAAGAATTATACAATGACGGCTACAACCCCGACCCGGTTGTGCGGCCATACAAATAATATTACATCAATTTACATGTTACATGAATTGAAAGAAAAGAAAACTCTCGTCTCACAAAACCTCCCGGCTATTCACCCGCGACAATCCAACGCATTCATATACACATACCATCAACAAACACAGATCACAGATATGTATAACCCCCACTAATCGACGTATAGCGATTAGCAGACGTTCAATACATATAAATATCACAGATATAACCCATTAGTCAAAGTGTAGTGAAGTTCGATCAAAAATACGGACTATGCACCCCAAATACAAATTTCTTTTCTGGAAAATCTGGGCAGAAATAAAATATCTTAAAAATCCCAAAACCATTACAGAAGGACACTGCACCAAACTCGGTCCAGAACCGAGTCAAATCGGCCGCGGATCAGCGGCAATAGCATGCTATTGCCGCGGAACCGCGGCGCTTTGAACGGTTCACTGGATCTTTTTTGGTGTGCTTCTTAACAAAACCCTGAGCCGATTTTTGAAGTATGATTTATTATTTTTAGAGCAGAAAAAAATCAACAGAAACTTAGGGTTTTGAAATTTTAGTTTTGCGATTTTTACCGATCGAACTTCTATACACTTTACTAACTAGCTAGTTTATGTTTAGTTAGGCTCTGATACCACTGTAAGTCCACGTTGCCCACCCCGGAGCTTGCGGGGAGGTGGAAAACGGAATAAAAATCGGATTTTTATCGAACTAGGCAACATGGACTAACTAAAGGAGGATCTTTGCTAAACAAAAACTAACTACAAAGCTAAGTAGTTTTAGCTACATGGAAGAAAGGTTATACCTAGGGCTTTATATCCTTCTCTCCTTGCTCCTTGGAGTGAAAGAAAGTGTTCACCTTGTCGCCTTCTCTAGTCGAAGAAGGATCCACCCGAGTGCATCAACCTTTGGCTTCAACTTCAAGCTAGAAGTAACTAAGGTGCTAGAAGTGCTAATCCTAGAACCTTAGATGAGAGTAGAGATTACTTTAGAGAGGTTTATCTCAAGCTCATGTGTTTCTCAACTCATGAGAGGGGAGAGCTTAAGAGAGAGGAAGAGGAGGAGTGAGAATCTATATGATAGAATGAGAGAAATAATGAACCATTCTCTCTAATATGGGTGAATTATGAAATTAGATAATTAGCTAGATAATTGTCATGGTTAATCAAGACTTGACCATTATCATTTCATATTTAATGCAAATTGCAAGGATCAAAGAGCATCTTTTATATGGAATGATGATGGTCAAAGTGTCAACCTAGGTCAACAAGTCAAGTATGGTCAAAAGGTCAACAACCCTAACCATGCACAATTATATTTAACTAATATCAATTATTCATAATACACACATAAGCATTAGGGTTAAGAAAATGACAATGGTCATTAACCCTAATCAAAGTCCTCTGCCTCTGTCTCAGTCAACTGTGCATACGCACCCGTATCCGTGATCCGAGGAACACGAATACAATGAGATAAGACCAATCCCAAATCATATACTAGGATCCGGCTTAAACCAAAGCCCGCTAGTATAAGCTGTCCGGAAAGCAAACGTGCACAAGTGCGCGGATGTGAACGAACCCTGTCGCAAAACCATGCGACCTCTACTCATTTTGCCTAAAGGCGAATAACTCTCTGTGTGGGACTCTAAAGACTCAACACTACGCTGGCAGTGGGTTTAACCACAGACCGCAAGCGGCACTAGCTGTATGTAACGGTCCCCAGGTAGATGCCGATAAGAAGACTGACGAGGTGAACCCATCTGAACTCCTACTGAGCCTGTATGTGACAGTCTCCGTACAGTCCGGTCTGTTCGTCTGATACATCGCATGGCGGGCCTAGGGGGGCGGTGAACGTCAGCCCCTAATAGCGGTACAAGTCGTGTCGGAGTGTAGCCCAGAACACCCTGAGATAACACTGGAAACCTACCAGTATATCTCGCTTGCCCTGGCCAGGGACTACTCGTGTAATGGCTCTCCTAGACACAGCGCGATGTCATCCCCCAATACCGGGAGAGACGAATCCTGTCTAACCGTCACTTCCTCCAAGTGCTTCGGGACTGCACCCAACTACTATCTGTTTGCATAACTCCTTTGAGCCGTGGTAGGGTAGTAATCAAAGTACAGTGGGAACACACTCGAGGCGAAGTGACAGTATCAAGTCAGCGGACTAAGCTGTACTCATGTCACCTGGGAACTGATGACTGACGAAAGGTATAATACCAACCAACAGTTCCCGATGAGTCCTGTCCAGTGTACTCGTAACCTAACGAGCACCCGCATACTATCTCA
Organism: Agapanthus africanus; assembly: GCA_030015575.1. Lineage (NCBI taxonomy): Eukaryota > Viridiplantae > Streptophyta > Magnoliopsida > Asparagales > Amaryllidaceae > Agapanthus > Agapanthus africanus. Next base: position 391,062,925 of record CM057337.1, on the reverse strand, counting down.
AGTACGACGTACTGACGGCTGTGGGACAGACCGTCTCCCCCGCTGGGATGAGAAGCGCATACGCTAGTCTACTCCGGAGTATCGATGCCCTGTCTCGATAGTCCAACGACTAGGGACCTGTATAAGGATGTTCTTATGGATTACCCAGCCCCCACGAGTGTGACTGCCATCACAACGCTGGTAATCAAGCAAAGATCCTAAGGGCTCTACTAATATGTATAAGCGATATGCTAAAAGAAATACATGCACATATTGAAGTAGAGACAAACCAAGTAGCATACTACCATTTTGAGCAAGATTGTATATACAACTGTGAATATACCAAGCTTCCATTAAATAATATACAAGCTAGTATGATATAGTAATGGCCTCTAGGGCATATACACTAACACCGGTTACAGTTCGAGTTCACGCAGATCGGAGGATAGCTTGCGCATGTTCGTGCACGCCCACAGTTGCTTGACCGTATACATGAGGCACAGCACAGTGATGACCGATGTTCAGAGATCAGGACACAGATTGGACAGGGCAGATTTTCCGAGTTCGTGATCGATGATCAGGGGATACTAAGATTTGAGACTAGACTGTGCATACCATATGCTGAGGGGCTGCGGCGCGAGATTCTTGAGGAGGCACATCGATCGGTGTACAGCGTCCATCCCGGTTCCACCAAGATATATCTTGATATGAGAGATGTTTACTAGTGGGACGGAATGATGAGGGACATCGTAGATTTCGTGTCGAGATGCCTGACTTGTCAGCAAGTCGAGGCCGAGCACCAGAGGTCGGCGGGAGAGCTACAGCCGTTACCCATTCCGGAGTGGAAATGGGAGCAGATTTCGATGGATTTCGTTGTGGGTCTACCCAAGACTAGGCGAGGGTATGACTCCATTTGGGTGATCGTGGATCATTTGACGAAAGTGGCTCACTTCCTGCCAGTGAAGACGACTTTCGGATTTGCTCAGTACGTCCAGATTTACATCGACGAGATAGTATGACTGCATGGAGTCCCGACGTGTATCGTGTCTGACAGAGACACCCAGTTTACCAGCCGACTATAGCAGAGACTTCAGGAGGCTTTGGGCACACGCTTGAGTTTCAACACAGCATTTCATCCGCAGACCGACGGCCAGTCAGAGCGGACGACTCAGACTCTCGAGGACATGCTCCGAGCGTGCGTTTTAGACTTTGGTGGTAGCTGGGATCATCATTTACCCTTGGTGGAGTTCTCCTACAACAATAGTTTCCATGATACTATTCAGATAGCACCTTTCGAGGCTCTGTATGGGAGGAGATGTAGATCGCTCGTCTGCTGGACAGATTTCAGTGAGAGCAGTATTTTGGGGCCCCAGATCGTACAGGAGACGACCGAGAAGATACAGCTGATTCGAGACAGGATGAGGACAGCTCAGAGCAGGCAGAGATCGTATGCTGACAGGCGCCGCCGCAGATTAGAGTTCGCAGTTGGGGATCACGTTTTTCTGAGGGTCTCTCCGATGAAGAGAGTGATGAGGTTTGGACGGAAGAGGAAGCTTAGCCCCAGATTCATAGGTCCCTTCGAGATCCTCGAGCGTGTGGGCGCAGTAGCTTATCGTTTGGTTCTTCCACCCGACTTCCCAGATGGTCACCCCGTGTTCCACGTGTCGATACTTCGCAGATACCAACATGACCCTTCGCACATGATTCAGCATCAGACCGTTCAGCTTGAGCGCGACCTTTCGTTCACCGAGCAGCCAGTCGTGATATTAGACCGGCAGGTGAAGAAACTTAGATTGAAGGTCTTGCCATCAGTGAAGGTGCTTTGGCGCAGCCCGAATGGCGAAGAGATCACTTGGGATGCCGAGGGAGAGATGCGGAAGAAGTTCCCTCATCTTTTTGAAGGTATGCGTTGCCTTATATTTTAAAATTCGGGGACGAATTTCTTTAAGGGGGAGAGATTGTAACACCTTAGGATGTGTTTTGTGGCTTATTATATTTAAATAAAGGGTTTTTAATAAATAGTTTACCAAATTGAGTTTCAAATATTTTTCCAAATTTAATAAATATTTTCCTAGAATTTTCCTAGGCTTGCACACACTTGTGCATGTAAACTAGGGTTAAAAATGAGGTTACCATGATTAGCAACCATGGTGGGTTTAATAATGGGGATTAAGTCTTTTGGGTTTTAATTAAGTTTATTTAGTTATTTGTTTGGTTGTTTTAATTTGAATTTTTTGTTTTGGGATGTTGACTTGGTGAGAGAGAGAGTGTGCATTATGGGGCATGATGGCCTTTGCCATGTCTCATTAAATGAGGAGAGAGAGAGAGAGAGGGGGGTTGACTAAGCCTAGTTCTCATTTCCCTTGCCTTCTCATTCTTGTTTTCTCGCAACCTCTCACTCTCATACTCACACACCCACACTCCCAGCATAGCAGCAGCAGCAAGCGCAGCAGCAGCAGCAGCACAGCACAGCAACAGCAGCACAGCATAGCAGCAGCAGCACAGCACAGTTAGTTATATGTATGCCCTAGAGGCCATTACTGTACATTGGATGTATATTGTTGTGGATGCTGGGACATATATAGGTAGGACTTTCTTGCTCGACATGATAGTACGCTATCTGGTTGCTCTTTATCTTAACATGTATACTTTCTGTCTCTCTGATTACATGTTGATAAAGCCCTTAGGATGTGTACTCGACTTCCAGGACTGTGATGCAGATCATACTAGTGGGGCCGGGGTAGTCAATGAGTACATCCTTCATTGTTCCTAGTCGTGGGAATATCGAGACGGGGCATCGATGTTCCAGAGTAGACTAGCGCATATCTTCTCGACCCATGCGATGGGCGATGGATGATCCCATATCCATTGGTGTTTGACATCGAAGATGGTATGCGGGTGCTCAGTGGAGACTGGGTACACTGAACGGACTCGCCGAGAACTCCCAGATGGTATTATACCTCACGTCAGATGGCAGTTCTCTGGTGACACTGGTACAGCTTAGTCTGTTGACCCGAGATCGTCATAGAGTCTTGTGTGTCTCACACTGTGCTTTGATTTCCACCCTACCACGGCTCTACTGAGTTGTGCAAACAGGTGGTTTCTGGGTACAGTCCCGATTCACATGGAGGCAATGAGCGATAGGAGGGGATTCGTCTCTCCCGGTATTGGGGGTTGATGTTGTGCTATGCTCGACTGGCCATAACAGGAAATCCCTGGCCAGGGTTGCAGTGATATACTGGTAAGAGTTATCAGTAGTTTCACGAATGTTATGGACCTCACGTCGGCATGACTTATCGAGCTATTGGGGTCTGACGTTAACCACCCCTAGGCGAGATATGCGACATATCAGACGAACAGACCGGACTGTACGGTAAGTGTTACTGGTTGGAATCGCAGGAGTGTGAGCGGGCTTGCTCGTCGATCTTCTGATCGCTCAATACCCAGGTGGCCGTTACGTTTGGCAGACCGCTTGCGGCTTGTGGATGCTTGATATGATCATCATCTGCTGCCGGCGTATTGACGAGTCTTTAGAGTCCTACACAGAGGTTTCCTGGCTCAAGCGAAACGAAATAGGAGCGCATATGAGATATGTCCGGGACAGAGAATAATTCGAGTATGTGATACCGTATTCCATTCTCGCGATCAATGTATCGATTGGTTATATGCGATATAACCTAGTTATCGAATCAAGGATTGATTCGATAAGCCGATACATATGATACTAGTCGGTTATATCCGATATGACCGGATCGTTAAATCAAGTGTTGATTTAATGATTTAGTGCATATTTATATATTTGATATATTACTTTGCGTTAACTAGTATTGGTTCACTTTAAAAGGATTTTCTCACTTGAATTGTGCACATTGTATATGCGATATAGTTTTGTGCACATGTTTGTATCATGTTTGATGATACATGCTTACTCGGTTAAGTGTAAAGAATCAAACCATGGTTTAAGTTAATGATTAGGGTTTTGATTATTTATTCATTTATCTTTCTTATTTATTTATTTTGGAAAAAGAAAAAGATAAATGAATGATTGAATGTTTTGTTTTTAGTTGAAGTTTCTTGAAACTTTGACTAAGTCACTCTTTTGTTCTTATGCTTAACCCTAACCATCCTTTTAACCATGGTCTTTTCTCTACACTTAACTATAGTTGAAAGTATGATAAGTATTGATTTATTTTATCTAATTATTAAGACTTATCATATCTTCTTCATCTTCTTCATCTTCTTCAACATGAAGAAAGCTAGTGGCCATCAATGGCAACTAGTGAAATTGAGTGAGAAATCCAAATATAAAGTCTACCCACTTCCTATTTCTTCATCCTCTACCTCTTGCCAAGTTGTATAGGGTGTTTACTTCACAAGTTTTCAAAGCTTGGTGAAGTTGGAGCTTGTTCTTGTGATGCTTCGACGTAGATCATCTTCGGCATCGAACCGACGATCAAGCCCGTCCATTTCTTCTACGAAGCCGATACTTGAGTTCGGGATTCGATTTGGACAGCGGAGGGAGATCATCGCGGAGCTTAGGAAGTGGTGGACCGGATCTACAAAGGTTGTAGCCCTTTCCCTTTAGATACATTTCCATTTACTTGCTTGTTTCGCCTAGATATCTAGTAAACGATCCGTATTAGGGTTTGTAGGAACCCGTAAAATTTGATTTGTGCATGTTTGATCACTTGTGAGACTCCATAAGAGTGCCTAGGAACCCTACAGTGGTCTCAGAGCCTAGCTAGAGCCTTAGGCGAAGTCCCGACGGAATCAGAAGTCCGATCGACCCAAAACCCGACTTGAAAAATGCTCTCTGGACTTTTCTGTAAAATGTGGTTTTTTCGAAATTAAAAATATGCAGAAAATCCAGCAGGGAATTCTAAGAATTACGATGCAAAATTTTTTCATTGATACCTCTATTGCGCGGCGGAACCGCGGCAGAAGCCTGGCTTCTGCGGCGGTTCCGCGGTCACGTGACATGATTGGACTTCAAACTTTGCACAGTAATTCTTGTTTTCTGGTGCTGGTTTTCCTGGGAATATTTTAATATTTTATTCCAGAGTTGTATTTTCTGGGTTATATTAGGGACTCGGTGTATTCGATCGGACTGTCTAATTTTTGTCGGTATGCTTTTCCGGGTATTTTTAGAATATGTTAAAAAGTTCGACCGGATATAAATACCCACTTTTTCCCCTGCCGGGAAATTTCCAATTGTTGGATTTTTCCGTAGTTTAACGACGTTCTAAGTAGTGCAAGTAACGCGATGGACCCTCTAGAAGACAACAAACCTTAACTCGATTATGTGACCGTCTTGAATTGCCCTTTGAACCTTCGGGTTTGGGGCAGTACGGCGTGCCACATGTGAGGCGTTGGCTTGACCCTTCTACGGCTGGACCGTTGGTACTGAGGCACGAACTGAATGTTGTTAGACTTATTTCATGTGTTGAGTAGTATCGGGAAAACTTGGGTGTTCGATTGTTCGATCGAAAAGTTTAGCATTTTCTATTTATCCGGAATGTGATACAATAATTGGAATTCGCAAATAGTTATGAGATAACGGAATGAATATTATAAACATAGCAATTTAGTCTCACTTGATCGGTTGCCACGGAATTTTGATGTGATCAAAAGTCCGTTGCAATCACGTAGTGTACGCGGATACTCGCCGGGTAAACTTAATAGACAGCCTCACTCCATAGCCCCGACCAAGTGACTGTAGGAGAACCCCGTCGCCGAAAGCATCCATTTGGGTGCTCGCGGCAGCGGTGTTCCGCCTTGGTGCACTTCGTCGACGTTATCGGGGGTGCGGCCGCCTACTAAAGTTTGCGACGAGCATTCGATCAGAATGTCGGGAATCTTGTTGAATTGCCCGACTTGATATTGAAAAGAGTTTTCGATAATGAGACTAAAATGCGTGGTTTATAATTGTTAGGCATGCGATGTCTAAGTATTTCATTTGGTCAGGCATGCCATGTCTGAGGAGGTTGCGGATTCCAACTGTTGTAGTTTTACACTTTCTTTTCTGTGACCGTAAGTGTAATATGTGATATCGCCGGTTTCGTTGCTATATGTCAACGACAATTGGGATGCGCATATTTACATACGTTGATGACATGTGATGTTATGTGTTGCTGGATATGTTATATTGGATCGTCGTGTTTGAATAGCCGGGGGTTTTTTATGTGAGATGAGTGTTTTTCCATTTTCATTCATGTAAAAACTTGTATGTAATATTCTTTTATTGGGGCACTTCCAGGTTGCGGAAGTTGTCACCGTTGATGTATATTATTTACTTTTCTGCACTAGGATAGACCCAAGGAGGGGAGCACAAGTAACCAGGTTCTGGGGTCCAGTAGGAGACCAACTCGAGGAGTCGAGTCCGGGTCTCCTAACCCTAGAATTAGTAGGGTTGCTTGCCGCTCTCGTAGGGGTCTTGGGGTGTGGGATTGGCTATTCATCACGACCGTGGAATCCGTGTTTTATACTGGCTCGTATTGAAAACACGGACGTCCTAGTATATCCAATATTTCATATGTTTCTTCTGCTGTGATTTATCCGTGATGTGATCATATGATGTTCTGTGACAGGTATTATATATAGTATATATGATATATTATATAGACGTTGCTTATGTTTTACACCCGCGCTAGCCCTGCCTCGCTCTGCCGTTAGTTACCTAACCTAACGGTGCAGACGGGACATCGAGACGAATGCGGATGGCATAAGCGTACGTTATATTTATCTGTGATGATTAGGTGGACTTAAATGATGGGATATTCATTAATGAGATTAATGAAAGAAAATAAACCTAATTGATGTTGTGGAATCGAATTTCAAAATAAAAACAGGTAGCTACAGTTCTTGCTTTGCATCGCGGTGTTCCTTGTAGAACATCCTGCACCTTATTCGATAGGGAAAGGACCGAGATCCCTTCACCGGGAGTGACTCCTTTAGCAATAACTGGCAGATGCTACATCACTCGGTTTGTCTTTTGATAGCTTCTATAGTTTCTGCTTTGCACAGTGATATATATGATATATCCCGCACCTCATTCGACGAGGAAAGGGCCGACGATCCCTTCACCGGGAGTGACCCCTTTAGCAAAACTAGAAAAGCCTCGAAAACATTCCATTTAAAAACCATTTGATTCCGCAACGAGATCAAGCTCAAAGCGTTAAAGGTTTTCACAAAAACCATTCGCAACCCTCCGTCATTTTAGGAAGTAGAGTACTTAGTATTCGTGCTATGTTTGTTGACCATAGTCAAGGCACAGTGTACGGTAGCTAAGTGATGTCTTCCTACACCGCATATGATGCGATTAGTTAGGACAGTCGCGTGACTTTGTTGACCTTAGTTAAGGGTCATGTGGGTGGGTCTAATTAATCACGAAATGACGGGTAGAACTTGACTAGTACTTATGATTTGTTGACCATAGTTAAGGTCATAAGTGCTAGGGGTAAAAACCTTTATCGGGAGTTTCAAGTGTTGAAACTTGCAATGAGATTGCATACCTTCTATATGATAGTTGGATCCCGATACCCACTGCGAGTAATTGTTACTCCTGGGAGAGTTTTGCACTTTGCAATTAGCCGATCAAGTAGGTGTCTAGAAAGGTGTCAACGGGGTTACGCCTCTGGGAAAACGAGGTTTACTGTAATTAGGTCCGTGCGAAAGCACGGGGAACCTCCCTCAAAGTACCGACACTGGCCTGGCTGAAAGATTGGCGAACTTGTAGAGTGTAATTAATCCCGGCTAGTCTTTCCTTTTAAGGTTTGAAGGAAGATTTGATAAAAACAGTGGGAGCCATCCTGATTAGATAAAATATATAACCAATCTGATCTTGCAAGAGCGCACGCAGAGTGTTTTCTTCTCTCTCTCTCTCCAGGTAGCGACCATATCACGCCTTAATCAAGATAATAATATGGATTATTGACCGAACCCGCTTGTTATACTGAGCTAGGGAACGTTGGTCCCGCTCCAACTTATAATTGTTATAAGACCGAGCAGGAAATTGGGGAATACTAGATTTCCCGTGCCGCCCAAACGAAGAGAGTGCATGCTGATGCATTATCTTTGGGTGTGTTCATTACAAAGAACTGTTTCTCAGTATCATCTGCATCCTGGGTATATGATACCGGATCAGGATCCCAGATATGTAATCTGTTACATAGGGCTATAAAAAGGTAGAAAAACTGAGAACGGGTGATAAGTTTCATGAGACAGAAACCGGGGCAAGTGTTGCAGCCAAGTCTGTTGGTCACTGTCACCCTGTATTACGAATACATTGATTCTGAACAAATGCTACTAGATACCGAACCTGATATACAAAATCATATCAGCCTTTTTATTAGTAAAGAAATGATATAATTTTGTATTGTTGGATAATGTTTTGAACATTTCCTATATCAAAAGTTGATCGGTTCAGGCACGTTATCTAAAAGCATTGACGTTCTAAATCAAACTACAGTTCCTCGTATACAGAACACGCACAAGAGGAAGAGTTCAGAAATGAACAAATTCTTCTTGAGGTATTGTAGACTAGGTCATATCAATGCGACCCGACTAGCTGAAGTTACATTTAGATGCATATTTAAATCAGTTTGAATTTACATCTTGTGAAACTTGCCAGTCATGTCACAAAGATATAATGACACCAGCTCTGTTTACTGGAAGCAGAGAAAGAGTTAATGAACTCTTGGGATGATACATGTTGATGTATGTAGGTCCCCAGTCTACACATGCCAGGACTGGTTCTTTATACTTCATTATATTCTCTGATAATCTCTCAAGATTCAGTCGTATGTTCCTGTTGAAATATAAGTCCGAAGCTTTTGAGGTATTCACAGAATATAAGTTGGAAGTAGAGAACCAAAATACGGGTATAAGTATTATGTCCTTTGATGTGATCGAGGAGGAGAATACTTGAGCACGGAATTCCTGGATTATTCTAAAGGAGAATGAGATTCTCTCTCAGCATTACTCCTCTGAATACACCATAGCACAACGGTGTATCGGGGCGGAGCAATCACACAATATTAGATATCGTGTGCTCTATGATGAGTATTACTGAGTTACCTGTTTCCTTTTGGGAGTTATGCACTTGAGAAGCTGCATACCTATTAAATTAGGTTCGAATCAAATTAGTGCATACCATTCCATATGAGATATGGTATGGGAAGAACCTATCTCTTAAGTAAGCTAAGATTTGGGATTGTCCGGCCTATGTCAAAAGCAAAATCCGGACAAGATCGAGGCAAGGTCTGTAATGTAGAACTGGAAAGGTTCCAGCTATACAAACTACAGCAGATGATTTGACAGAACCAAAGGATTCTATAGTCCCCGACGAACCTCAGCCTCTCCGCCGATCTGGTAGGGTTCCTCGCCTTCCTGAGAGATACCTCGGTTTCTCGATGACAGTGGGAGCAAGGATTACATCATGAGATGATGACCCAACTAGATTCGAGCAGGCCATCAAGAGTAGGGACTCTGTAAGAATGGCTGGATGCTTAGCAATCTGAGATGGAATCCATATACACCAACAAAGTATGGACTTTGGTTGCGATATCTGAAGGGTTAAATCCCCATCAGGAGCAAGTATATCTTGAGAAGATTACTTGGTATAGATGGACAAGTTGAGACTTTCAAAGCTAGACTTGTTAAAGGTTTTCGTCATCGACCAGGCACGGATAATGATGAAACCTTTTCCAGGGACTATGCTTAAGTCCATCCAGATCCTACTTGCCACGGCTACATACCATGACTACGATATCTGGTGGTTGGGTGCCATGACAACTTTTCTAAATAATGATTTAGAAGAGAACGTCTATAAGAACACAGCCAGAGGGCCTCGTAGACAGTGGGAGCAGCGGAAACGTGTGCAAGATGCTTTATAGGATAAAGCAGGCATCGCGGAGTTGGAACATCTGTTTTGATGGATTAGTCAAGGAAGTTGACATCATCAAAATGGTAGATGAACCTTGTATAAACAAAAAGGTAGTAGGGAGTATGGTGACGATCCTCGTAGAGTACGTGGATGACATACTCTTGTTAGGGAAGGAGTTTCCTATGCTACGCTTGATCAATCTCCGCTTATCACAATGATTTTCCATATAGGATCAAAGTGATACCTACTAAATCCTAAGATTTGGACCTATGAGATAGATCTAAAGGGATATTAGGGTTCTCACTAGGTATAGTGAGATTGTATCAATCGATCCTGGGGAGAATCACTGGAAGTGTTCCAGGGTGATAAAGACGACTGAATGTCAGTCACAGGCACTGTCTTTACCCTCAGTAAAGGGACGGTATGTTGGAAGAGTTCCAAGCTCGATACCGTGGCAAACTAGACGATAAAGGCTGGTAACATCGCTATTAAAGATACTACCAAAGAGGAAGTTTGGGTGTATATTGGTTCATAGGATGAACTAGGTTCCTACCATTGTGTGACAATGGAACTGTGGCTTTGGCCCTGGAACCCTGGTCCCATCAGTGACCCAGACATATTCTGAGGCAGCATCACCTGATCATGGAGATAGTTGATCTCCAGGGTGATTGAGGTTCGGAGAGTAGACTCAGAGGACAACACGGAGGATCCACTCACGAAGGCCCTTTTCCCAAAGAGAGACTTTTAGGGGATGGTTGAGTATGTGATACTGCAACCACTGCTACAGATGGCCCTAGTGCAAGTGGGAGATTGTTAGTTATATGTATGCCCTAGAGGCCATTACTGTACATTGGATGTATATTGTAGTGGATGCAGGGACATATATAGGTAGGACTTTCTTGCTCGACATGATAGTACGCTATCTGGTTGCTCTTTATCTTAACATGTATACTTTCTGTCTCTCTGATTACATGTTGATAAAGCCCTTAGGATGTGTACTCGACTTCCAGGACTGTGATGCAGATCATACTAGTGGGGCCTGGGTATTCAATGAGTACATCCTTCATTGTTCCTAGTCGTGGGAATATCGAGACGGGGCATCGATGTTCCAGAGCAGACTAGTGCATATCTTCTCGACCCATGCGATGGGCGATGGATGATCCCATATCCATTGGTGTTTGACATCGAAGATGGTATGCGGGTGCTCAGTGGAGACTGGGTACACTGAACGGACTCGCCGAGAACTCCCAGATGGTATTATACCTCACGTCAGATGGCAGTTCTCTGGTGACACTGGTACAGCTTAGTCTGTTGACCCGAGATCGTCATAGAGTCTTCTGTGTCTCCCACTGTGCTTTGATTTCCACCCTACCACGGCTCTACTGAGTTGTGCAAACAGGTGGTTTTTGGGTACAGTCCCGATTCACATGGAGGCAATGAGCGATAGGAGGGGATTCGTCTCTCCCGGTATTGGGGGTTGATGTTGTGCTATGCTCGACTTGTTAGTTGTATGTATGCCCCCTAGACCAGTATTGTACAGATTATGTATATTATATTGGATGCTTGGACATATATAGAGATGACTTTCTTGCTCGACATGATAGTATGCTATCTGGTTGCTATTTATCTTAACATGTACACTAGTCTCTTTATACTGTCTTATAGTTACATGTTGGTAAAGCCCTTAGGATTTGTACTTGACTACCTGGACTATGATGCAGATCATACTAGTGGGGACATGGTAGTCCATAAGTACATCCTTCAAGGTCCCTAGTCGTGGGTGTATCGAGACGGGGCATCGATATACCAGAGTAGACTAGCGTATACGCTTCTCGACCCATGTGATGGGCGATGGATGATCCCATATCCATTGGTGTTTGACATCAGAGATGGTATACGGGTGCTCAGTGGAGACTGAGTACACTGGACGGACTCGCCGAGAACTCCCAGATGGTATTATACCTCACGTCAGATGGCAGTTCTCAGGTGACACTTGTACAGGTTAGTCTGTAGACCCGAGATCGTCATAGAGTCTTGTGTGATTCCCACTGTGCTTTGATCTCCACCTTACCACGTCCATGAGGGCATGCAAAACGGTGGTCTTTGGGCACAGTCCCGAGTCACATGGAGGCAATGAGCGATAGGAGGGGTTTCGTCTCTCCCGGTATTGGGGGTTGATGTTGCGCTGTGCTCGATTGGCCATAACAGGGAAGTCCCTGGCCAGGGCTGATCAGAGATTTGCTGGTAAGTGTTACCAGTAGTTTCTCGACCCGTTACGAGCCTCACATCAGCATGACTTATCGGGTTATTGGGGTCTGACGTATACCACCCCTAGACTTGATATGCGACATATCAGACGAAAAGACCGGACTGTATGGTAAGTGTTACTGGTCGGATTCGCAGGAGTGTGAGCGGGCTAGCTCGTCGATCTTCTGATCGCTCAATACCCGGGTGGCCGTTACGTTTAGCAGACCGCTTGCGGCTTGTGGGTGCTTGATATGATCATCATCTGCTACCGGCGTATTAACGAGTCTTTAGAGTCCTACAAAGAGGTTTCCTGGCTCAAGCGAAACGAAATAGGAGCGCATATGAGATATGTGCAGGACCGAGAATAATGCGTGTATGTGATACCGTATTTCATTCTCGCGATATATGTTTCGAATGGTTATATTCGATATGACCTAGTTATTGAATCGTTGATTCGATAAATCGATGCATTGAATACTAGTCGGTTATGTGCGACATGACCGGATCATTGAATCAAGTGTTGATTTAATGATTTAATGTATAATTATATATTTGATATATTACTTTGCATTAACTAGTATTGGTTCACTTTAAACGGATTTTTCTCACTTGATGCACATTGTATATGTGATATGCTTTCGTGCACTTTTTTGTATCATGTTTGATGATACTTGATCATTAAGTTAAGTGTATAGAATTAATCCATGGTTAATTTGATAATTAGGGTTTTGCATATTCATTTATTTATTTGTTTGTTTATTTATTTATTTGAAATGGATTAAGATAAGAATGGTGGCTTTATTTGTTTTATATTGAAGCTTCATGAAGCTTTGACTTTGCTAACCATCCTTATCTTCATGCTTAACCCTAACCCATCCAAGTGACCATGGTTAATTCTCTACACTTAACCCTAGTTCAAGTTATGATAAGTATTTGATTTAAATTTATTTTATCACAAGACTTATCATATTCTTTTCTTGAGCTCATCTTCTTCTTCTTCTTCAAGCTTGCTACAACAATGGCAACTTGAGATCTAGTGAGATAAATCCAATTCTAAAGTGAACCCACCTCCTATTTCTTCACCCTCTACCTCTTGCCAAGTTGTTTTGGGTGTTTACTTCACAAGTTTCACAAGTTTGTGAAGTCGGAGCTTGAGTTTGTGCAACCTCGACGTAGATCGTCTTTGACACGAAGCCGACGACCTATTCCGCACATTTCTCCGATGAAGCCGTCACGAGAGTTCAAGCTTCAAGATGGACAGCGAGAGGACGCCCTTGCGGAGCCGTGGAGGTGGATATCCGGATCTACAAAGGTTGTAATTTCCGTATCCCAGTAGTTAAGTGTTAACTAAGTTTTCATTTCGCCTAAACATCTAGTTTAAGATCCGTAGTCTAGGGTTTCTCGGCACAAAAAATTTTAAATTGGCATGTTCGATGCCTTGTGAGACCTTAATAGAGTGCCTAGGAACCTTTCACTGGTATCAGAGCCTAGCTAGAGCCTTAGGCGAAGCGTAGACGGAATTTGAAGTCCGAACGACCCAAAACCGAAACCCAAAATATGCTCTCTGTACTTTTTTGAAAACAGCGGATTTTTCCAAATTAAAAATTGCTAAAAAATTCAGCAGGAAAAAATAAGAATTACGGTGCAAAAAGTTTCTGGTGAACAGTGTTTTTCGCGGCGGATCAGCGGCAGAAGCATGGCTTCTGCGGCTGATCAGCGGCCAATTGGTGACGTCAGCCCACTTTGTTTGCACAGTAACTCCTGATAAATTCTGCTGCGTTTTCTGGGAATTTTTAATATTGATTCAAGAGTTGAATTTTCTGCAATTGTTTTGGGGATTCGGTGTTTCGATCGGGGTATCAAATTTTGTCTATTTGGCTTTCCGGATAAATTTTAGAATATGTTAAAAAGTTCGACCGGATATAAATACCCAATTTTTCCCCTGTCGGGAAATTTCCAAGTGTTGGATTTTTCCGTAGTTTAACGACGTTCTAAGTAGTGCAAGTAACTCGATGGTCCCTCTAGAAGACAACAAACCTTAACTCGATTATGTGACCGTCTTGAACTGCCCTTTGAACCTTCGGGTTTGGGGCAGTACGGCGTGCCACATGTGAGGCGTTGGCTTGACCCTTCTACGGCTGGACCGTTGGTACTGAGGTACGAACTGAATGTTGTTACACTTATTTCAGGTGTTGATCTGTATTGGGAAAACTTGGGTGTTCGATTGTTCGATCGGAAAGTTTAACATTTTCTGTTTATCTGGAATGTGATACAATAATTGGAATTCACAAGTAGTTATGAGATAACTGAATGAATGTTATAAATCTAGCAATTTAGTCCCATATGATATTGAAAAGAGTTTTCGATAATGAGACTAAAATGCGGGATTTATATCTGATTAGGCATGTGATGTCTAAAGCCATTGCGGATTCCAATTGTTGTAGTTTTACACTTTCTTTTCTGTGACCGTAAGTGTAGTATGTTCATATCGCCGGTTTCGTTGCTATACGTCAACGACAATTGGGGTATGCATACTTACTTACGTTGATGACATGTGATGTTATGTGTTGCTGGATATGTTATATTGGATCGTCGTGTTCGAATAGCCGGGGGTTTTTATGTGAGATGAGTGTTTTTCATTTTCATTCATGTAAAAACTTGTATGTAATATTCTTTTATTTGGGGCACTTCCAGGTAGCGGAAGTTGTCACCCTTTGTATATTATTTACTTTTCCGCATTAGGATAGACCCAAAGAGGGGAGCACAAGTAACCGGGTTCTGGGGTCCAGTGGGAGACCAACTCGAGGAGTCGAGTCCGGGTCTCCTAACCCTAGAATTGGCAGGGTTGCTTGCCGCTCTCGTAGGGGTCTAGGGGTGTGGGATTGGCTATTCATCACGACCGTGGAATCCGTGTTTTATACTGGCTCGTATTGAAAACACGGACGTCCTAGTATATCCAATATTTCATATGTTTATTCTGCTGCGATATCTGTGATGTGATTCTGTGATGGATATAGTATATAGTATATATGATATATTATATAGACATTACTTATGTTTTACACCCGCGCTAGCCCTGCCCTGCTCTGTCGTTAGTTACCTAACCTAACGGTGCACGAGGGAACATCGAGGCGAATGCGGATGGCATAAGTGTACGTTATATCTATCTGTGATGTTTAGGTATTTAAATGATGGGACTTCATTAATGTGATTAATGAAAGATAAGAAACCTAAGATGTTGTAGAATCAGATTTTAAAATATAACAGGTAGCTATAGTTCTTGCTTTGCATAGCGGTATATATGATATACCCTGCACCTTATTCGATGAGGAAAGGACCGAGATCCCTTCACCGGGAGTGACTCCTTTAGCAATAACTGGCATATGCTACACACTCGGTTTGGCTTTGATTGCTTTTAAGAGTTTTTGCTTTGCACAGCGATATATATGATATATCCCGCACCTCATTCGACGAGGAAAGGGCCGACGATCCCTTCACCGGGAGTGACCCCTTTAGCAAAACTAGAAAAGCCTCAAAATCATTCCATTTCAAAACTTCATTTGATTCTACAACGATATAAAGTTCATTACGCAAAGGGTTTTCTTAAAAACCTGACGTAGCCCTCCATCATTTCAGATAAGTAATAGTTAGTATTCGTGCTGCGTTTGTTGACTCAGTCAAGGCGTAGTGTGCGGTAGCTGATTACTATTTATCTGTTTATGCATGTGATGCAGATTGGATTAGGGTAGTCGTGCGGCCTTGTTGACTTAGTCAAGGGTCGTGCGGGTGGGTTTAATTCAATCAGGAAATGACGGGTTGAACTTTACTTGCGGTCTATGGTTTGTTGACTCAGTCAAGGTCATAGATCGCCTGGGGCAAAATATTATCGGGAATTTCAAGTGTTGAAATTTGCAATGAGATTGCATACCTTCTATGAGATAGTTGGATCCCGATACCCGCTGCGAGTAAGAGTTACTCCTGGGAGAGTTTTACACATTGCAATTAGCCGATCAAGTAGGTGTCTAGAAAGGTGTCAACGGGGTTACGCCTCTGGGAAAACGAGGTTTACATTAATTAGGTTCGTGCGAAAGCACGGGGGACCTCCCTCAAAGTACCGACACTGGCCTGGCTGAAAGATTGGCGAACTTGTAGTGTGTAATTAATCCCGGCTAGTCTTTCCTTTTAGGGTTTGGAGGAAGATTTGATAAAAAGCAGTGGGAGCCATCCTGATTAGATAAGATAATAACCAATATGATCTTGCACGAGCATACGCTAAAGTGTTTTCTTCTCTCTCTCTCCAGGTAGCGACCATTTCATGCCCTAATGAAGATAATAATATGGATGTATTGACCGAACCCGCATGTTATACTGTGCAGGGGAACGTTGAACCCGTTCTATCTTATAAGTGTTATAAGAATGAACAGGAAACAGGAGAATATCTGGATTCTCACACCGCCCAAACGGAGAACATGCATGTTGATGCATCATCTTCGGGTATGTTTGTCATTGAGAACTGTTTCTCAGTTCACCCTACGTCCTGGGTATTAGATACCGGGTCAGGATCCCACATATGTAAGATGTTACATGGGCTGCGAAAAGGTAGAGAACTGAGAAAAGGTGAACATTCCGTTCATGTAGGGAATGGGGCAAATGTTGCAGCCAAAGCAGTTGGCATATATCACCTGGTATTACCAAATGGTGATACACTAGTCCTGAATGAGTGCTATTATATACCGAACATGATGTGCAACATTATATCAGTTTCTTTATTAAGTAAAGAAGGTTATAATTTTGTAGTAAAGGATAATGTTATGAACATATTTCTCGATCAAAGGTTGATTGCATCAGGCTCGCTACATAATGGCATATTCATTCTCAATCAAAATACAGTCTTCAATATACAAAATACACACAAAAGGAAAAGCTCAGAAATGAACGAATCCTTCTTGTGGCACTGTAGACTTGGCCATATCAATGAGACACGACTAGCTAAGTTGCATAAGAATGGATATTTGAATTCATTCGAATTATCATCTTATGACACTTGCCATTCATGTCTCAAAGGAAAAATGACCAAAACTCCGTTTAAAGGACACGGAGAAAGAGTTACCGAACTCTTGGGACTGGTGCATAGTGATGTATGCGGTCCAATGTCTACACACGCCAGCAATGGTCCTTCCTACTTCATTACATTCACTGACGATCTCTCTAGATACGGGCATGTGTTCCTGTTGAAACACAAGTCTGAAGCTTTTGAGAAATTCAAAGAATATAAGCACGAGGTAGAGAACCAAACGGGCAAAAGTATTAAAATCCTTCGATCTGATCGAGGAGGTGAATACTTAAGCAGTGAATTCCTGGATTATCTAAAAGAGAATGGGATTCTCTCTCAGCTTACTTCTCCTTATACACCACAGCACAACGGTGTATCGGAACGAAGGAATCGCACCCTATTAGATATGGTGCGTTCAATGATGAGTAATGCTGAGTTACCTATTTCCTTTTGGGGGTATGCGCTTGAGACAGCCATATACCTATTGAATCTGGTTCCGTCTAAATCTGTACCTACCACACCATATGAGATATGGAGTGGGAAGAGACCATATTTTAAGAGAATTAAGATATGGGGTTGTCCGGCCTATGTGAAAAAGCAAAATCCGGACAAACTCGAGGCACGATCAGTCCTTTGCAAGTTTGTGGGATATCCTAAGAATTCTCAAGGATATTTTTTCTACCAAGCTGAGGAACAAAGAGTGTTTGTTGCTCAACATGCCACCTTTTTGGAAAGGGAATTTCTTGCAAAAGAAATTAATGGCAAAGAGGTAGAGCTGGAAGAGGTTCCAGCACCACAAACTACAACTGACAATTTAGTAGAACCAGAGGATTCAGTGGTGCCCGACGTACCCCAACCTCTCCGCCGATCTAGTAGGGTTCCTCGTCCACCTGAGAGATACTATGGTTTTCTCATTGATGGTGGTAGTGAGGATTGCATCATGGAGGATGATGACCCAACTAGCTTCGAGCAGGCCATCACGAGTGGGGACTCAGTGAAATGGCTGGATGCTATGCGGTCCGAGATGGATTCCATGTACACCAACAAAGTATGGACTTTGGAAATTGCTCCTGAAGGGGTAAAACACATTGGAAGCAAATGGATCTTTAAGAAGAAACTTGGTGTAGATGGGAAAGTGGAGACTTTCAAAGCTAGACTTGTAGCAAAGGGTTTTCGTCAAAGACCAGGTGTGGACTATGACGAGACCTTTTCTCCAGTGGCTATGCTTAAATCCATCCGAATCATGCTTGCCATTGCTTCCTTTCATGACTACGAAATCTGGCAAATGGATGTTAAGACCGCCTTTCTAAATGGTGATTTAGAAGAGTGCGTGTACATGAATCAGCCAGAGGGCTTCGTAGACAGTAGGAGCAGCGGGAAGGTGTGCAAGCTGCTTAAATCCATTTATGGATTAAAGCAAGCATCGCGGAGTTGGAACATCTGCTTTGACGTCGTTATCAAAGAGTTTGATTTCGTCAAAAATCCAGATGAACCTTGTATCTACAAGAAGGTGGCAGAGAGTAAGGTTGTCTTCCTCGTATTGTACGTGGACGACATACTCTTGATAGGAAATGATATTCCTATGCTGCAATCGGTCAAGCTTTTCTTATCACAAAGATTCTCAATGAAAGATCTTGGTGATGCCTCCTGCATATTGGGAATTAGGATCTATAGAGATAGATCCAAACGAATTTTGGGATTGTCCCAATCCAGGTACATTGACACCATACTAAAGAGGTTTAGTATGGAAGAGTCCAAGCGTGGGAACATGCCCACGATCTCTGGAGTCACTCTCTCCAAAGAGATGTCTCCCAAGACTGATTTGGAGAGAGCTCGCATGCAAGGGATACCCTATGCTTCGGCAGTAGGCTCTATCATGTATGCGATGCTATGTACCAGACCCGATGTAGCATACTCACTAAGTGTAGTGAGCAGGTATCAAGCTGATCCTGGAGAGAGTCACTGGACAGCTGTGAAGAGCATTCTCAAGTACTTGCGAAGGACTAGAGATATGTTCTTGGTGTATGGTAACGGAGAACTCCAAGTGGAGTCCTTTACCAATTCGAGCTTCCAGAGTGATAAGGACGACTCTAAGTCGCAGTCGGGTTTTGCCTTTACCCTTTACGGAGGGGCGGTTAGCTGGAAGAGTTCCAAGCAGGAAACCGTGGCAGACTCGACGATGGAGGCTGAATACATCGCTGCCAACGATGCTGCTAAAGAAGCTGTCTGGATCAAGAAGTTCATTACTGAACTTGGAGTGGTTCCATCCATTGAGCGTCCAATACCTTTGTATTGCGATAACAATGGAGCGGTGGCTTTGGCCAAGGAACCCAGGTCCCATCAGCGGTCCAGGCATATTCTGAGGCGGTATCACCTGATCCGGGAGATAGTTGATCGCCGGGAGATCGAGGTCAGGAGGGTTGACACGAAGAACAACACGGCGGATCCACTCACGAAGGCCATTCCCCAGATACAGTTTGAGAGACTCTTCGGGATGCTCGGTATGAGATACTACAGCAGCTGGCCCTAGTGCAAGTGGGAGATTGTTAGTTGTATGTATGCCCTAGAGGCCAGTATTGTACAGATTATGTATATTATATTGGATGCTTGGACATATATAGAGATGACTTTCTTGCTCGACATGATAGTATGCTATCTGGTTGCTATTTATCTTAACATGTACACTAGTCTCTTTATACTGTCTTATAGTTACATGTTGGTAAAACCCTTAGGATTTGTACTTGACTACCTGGACTATGATGCAGATCATACTAGTGGGGACATGGTAGTCCATAAGTACATCCTTCAAGGTCCCTAGTCGTGGGTGTATCGAGACGGGGCATCGATATACCAGAGTAGACTAGCGTATACGCTTCTCGACCCATGTGATGGGCGATGGATGATCACATATCCATTGGTGTTTGACATCAGAGATGGTATACGGGTGCTCAGTGGAGACTGAGTACACTGGACGGACTCGCCGAGAACTCCCAGATGGTATTATACCTCACGTCAGATGGCAGTTCTCAGGTGACACTTGTACAGGTTAGTCTGTAGACCCGAGATCGTCATAGAGTCTTGTGTGATTCCCACTGTGCTTTGATCTCCACCTTACCACGTCCATGAGGGCGTGCAAAACGGTGGTCTTTGGGCACAGTCCCGAGTCACATGGAGGCAATGAGCGATAGGAGGGGTTTCGTCTCTCCCGGTATTGGGGGTTGATGTTGCGCTGTGCTCGATTGGCCGTAACAGGGAAGTCCCTGGCCAGGGCTGATCAGAGATTTGCTGGTAAGTGTTACCAGTAGTTTCTCGACCCGTTACGAGCCTCACATCAGCACGACTTATCGGGTTATTGGGGTCTGACGTATACCACCCCTAGACTTGATATGCGACATATCAGACGAAAAGACCGGACTGTATGGTAAGTGTTACTGGTCGGATTCGCAGGAGTGTGAGCGGGCTAGCTCGTCGATCTTCTGATCGCTCAATACCCGGGTGGCCGTTACGTTTAGCAGACCGCTTGCGGCTTGTGGGTGCTTGATATGATCATCATCTGCTACCGGTGTATTGACGAGTCTTTAGAGTCCTACAAAGAGGTTTCCTGGCTCAAGCGAAACGAAATAGGAGCGCATATGAGATATGTACAGGACCGAGAATAATGCGTGTATGTGATACCGTATTTCATTCTCGCGATATATGTTTCGAATGGTTATATTCGATATGACCTAGTTATTGAATCGTTGATTCGATAAATCGATGCATTGAATACTAGTCGGTTATGTGCGACATGACCGGATCATTGAATCAAGTGTTGATTTAATGATTTAATGTATAATTATATATTTGATATATTACTTTGCATTAACTAGTATTGGTTCACTTTAAACGGATTTTTCTCACTTGATGCACATTGTATATGTGATATGCTTTCGTGCACTTTTTTGTATCATGTTTGATGATACTTGATCATTAAGTTAAGTATATAGAATTAATCCATGGTTAATTTGATAATTAGGGTTTTGCATATTCATTTATTTATTTATTTGTTTATTTATTTATTTGAAATGGATTAAGATAAGAATGGTGGCTTTATTTGTTTTATATTGAAGCTTCATGAAGCTTTGACTTTGCTAACCATCCTTATCTTCATGCTTAACCCTAACCCATCCAAGTGACCATGGTTAATTCTCTACACTTAACCCTAGTTCAAGTTATGATAAGTATTTGATTTAAATTTATTTTATCACAAGACTTATCATATTCTTTTCTTGAGCTCATCTTCTTCTTCTTCTTCAAGCTTGCTACAACAATGGCAACTTGAGATCTAGTGAGATAAATCCAATTCTAAAGCGAACCCACCTCCTATTTCTTCACCCTCTACCTCTTGCCAAGTTGTTTTGGGTGTTTACTTCACAAGTTTCACAAGTTTGTGAAGTCGGAGCTTGAGTTTGTGCAACCTCGACGTAGATCGTCTTTGACACGAAGCCGAAGACCTATTCCGCACATTTCTCCGATGAAGCCGTCACGAGAGTTCAAGCTTCAAGATGGACAGCGAGAGGACGCCCTTGCGGAGCCGTGGAGGTGGATATCCGGATCTACAAAGGTTGTAATTTCCGTATCCCAGTAGTTAAGTGTTAACTAAGTTTTCATTTCGCCTAAACATCTAGTTTAAGATCCGTAGTCTAGGGTTTCTCGGCACAAAAAATTTTAAATTGGCATGTTCGATACCTTGTGAGACCTTAATAGAGTGCCTAGGTACCTTTCACGACTGGCCATAACAGGAAATCCCTGGCCAGGGTTGCAGTGATATACTGGTAAGAGTTATCAGTAGTTTCACGAATGTTATGGACCTCACGTCGGCATGACTTATCGAGCTATTGGGGTCTGACGTTAACCACCCCTAGGCGAGATATGCGACATATCAGACGAACAGACCGGACTGTACGGTATGTGTTACTGGTTGGATTCGCAGGAGTGTGAGCGGGCTTGCTCGTCGATCTTCTGATCGCTCAATACCCGGGTGGCCGTTACGTTTGGCAGACCGCTTGCGGCTTGTGGATGCTTGATATGATCATCATCTGCTGCCGGCGTATTGACGAGTCTTTAGAGTCCTACACAGAGGTTTCCTGGCTCAAGCGAAACGAAATAGGAGCGCATATGAGATATGTGCGGGACCGAGAATAATTCGAGTATGTGATACCGTATTCCATTCTCGCGATCAATGTATCGATTGGTTATATGCGATATAACCTAGTTATCGAATCAAGGATTGATTCGATAAGCCGATACATATGATACTAGTCGGTTATATCCGATATGACCGGATCGTTAAATCAAGTGTTGATTTAATGATTTAGTGCATATTTATATATTTGATATATTACTTTGCGTTAACTAGTATTGGTTCACTTTAAAAGGATTTTCTCACTTGAATTGTGCACATTGTATATGCGATATAGTTTTGTGCACATGTTTGTATCATGTTTGATGATACATGCTTACTCGGTTAAGTGTAAAGAATCAAACCATGGTTTAAGTTAATGATTAGGGTTTTGATTATTTATTCATTTATCTTTCTTATTTATTCATTTTGGAAAAAGAAAAAGATAAATGAATGATTGAATGTTTTGTTTTTAGTTGAAGTTTCTTGAAACTTTGACTAAGTCACTCTTTTGTTCTTATGCTTAACCCTAACCATCCTTTTAACCATGGTCTTTTCTCTACACTTAACTATAGTTGAAAATATGATAAGTATTGATTTATTTTATCTAATTATTAAGACTTATCATATCTTCTTCATCTTCTTCATCTTCTTCAACATGAAGAAAGCTAGTGGCCATCAATGGCAACTAGTGAAATTAAGTGAGAAATCCAAATATAAAGTCTACCCACTTCCTATTTCTTCATCCTCTACCTCTTGCCAAGTTGTATAGGGTGTTTACTTCATAAGTTTTCAAAGCTTGGTGAAGTTGGAGCTTGTTCTTGTGATGCTTCGACGTAGATCATCTTCGGCATCGAACCGACGATCAAGCCCGCCCATTTCTTCGACGAAGCCGATACTTGAGTTCGGGATTCGATTTGGACAGCGGAGGGAGATCATCGCGGAGCTTAGGAAGTGGTGGACCGGATCTACAAAGGTTGTAGCCCCTTCCCTTTAGATACATTTCCATTTACTTGCTTGTTTCGCCTAGATATCTAGTAAACGATCCGTATTAGGGTTTGTAGGCACCCGTAAAATTTGATTTGTGCATGTTTGATCCCTTGTGAGACTCCATAAGAGTGCCTAGGAACCCTACAAGCACAGTAGCAGCAGCACAGCATAGCAGCAGCAGCAGCAAGCACAACAGCAGCAGCAGCACAGCAGAGCAGCAGCAGCAGCAGCCAGCAGAGCAGCAGCAGCCGCACAGCACAGCAGCAGCAGCAGCAAGCACAACAGCTGCAGCAGCACAGCAGAGCAGCAGCAGCACAGCATAGCAGCAACAGCAAGCACAGCAGCAGCAGCAGCACAGCACAGCAGCAGCAGCAGCAAGCACAGCAGCAGCAGCACAGCACAGCAGCAGCAACAGCAAGCACAAGCGCGGAACAGCAGCTGCAGCACGGCACAGCAGCAGCGCGGCGCGGCAGCAGCAGCGCGGAACAGCAGCAGCGCGGCACAGCAGCAGCAGCGCGGCACAGCAGCAGCTTCCCTCTACTCTTTCTCCTTCCTCCTGCTCCCTAGGGTCGAGAGTGGGGTGTACTTCTTAACCCTACATCCTAGTTTACTTAGTTGGTGTGTTATAGCTTCGATTAGTGATTAATTGTGCGTTTTAGTGCTAAATGTGGTGAGTAGTGTGAACTTTGGTTATGTGAGGTTAATATTGGTTAGACTAAGTTAATTAAGTGTTGTTAAGGCCATGTTAACCTAGCTTAGCCCAATTTCACTAAAATACCACCAGATTTCTGTTTGATGCAAAATTTGTTTAATTCTTGCTGTATAAAAATCTGGAGCTAAATACCTGTTTCTCGTATTTTAAATCTTCGCGACACACGTGATACGTGTGTGGGTTTGGGGTTTCTGCGTATCGCGACGCGTCGGGGTAGCTTCAGGCGCGTAATCACACGTTTTAGCGTATCGCGCACACGCGCGCTTGGTTTGCGACGCGGGTTTCTAGTTTGACCTTAATATCGCGTTTTTGTAGATTTAAGCTTATGTGTGATATATTGTGTAAATTTTAGGTTTGTAGGAGAGTGCGACGGACGCTGCGAAGAAGGGGAAGCAAGTCGTCGGCTACACTTAGCGCGAGACTTCGGTGAGTAGATTTAACATCTACGGGGATATCGCCCACATGGCGTTATGCGTCAGGGCAGACAGGACCTTATAGCTACATATTGCATTTACCTACATTGACTGTTCATAGATACTGTTGTTGCATACTGCATCCCCTGCTATATGTATGTAAACTTAGAATTGATAGAACACCATACTATTACTAACGGTTCATGTTGCACGAGCACAAATCTGCATGTTACATATACACCGTTAGTAATTGCCATGACACACTCACTGTAGAATTGCCATAATCATTATACTGTAGTTCCTTTCACATATGATTCTATATGATTTTCATAGACATTAGGAGCCGCATGAGGTCTTTAAAAAACTGAAACTATTTTAAAAAGCGGTTCCTCCCTTTTTCCTATATTATGGCTTGATGTACATAGCACATCGCATTTGATTTACTCATTGATGTTGGATTTCATGTGATTTCTGGTTTTGAGGACCGTGGGGTTATTTAAGAAATGATGCACTATTTGAAAACCCGGTTCCTCGTGATATGATATTTTAGTGCGTCCACCACGCGTTTTCTCGGTGCTGAGATGTGTGCTTGAAACCCGATTCGAGGAGTTGGATGATCTGTTTGCGGGTTCGTGGTGGACCCGGTATGGTTCCCCTCGGCAAGATGATCGATGGACCTTGTCGATTGAGCCTGGAGGTGGACGAGTACCTACCGGTGATTGGTTGGACCTGGCGGTTATCCGGAGGATACTGACCAGAGTTGAGAGATGGATGCGGGATGATCCGTATTGCCGGGGCCGAGGGCCGATACCGCAGACGGAGCCCGTGGGCTGATCCGGACTTACGGAGCCCGATATATGAGGATTTGCGTGTCGATGCTGGTGTTGGGGTAAAAATTTACACCCCGGTTGACCAAGTCAAAATCAATATCAACCCCAAACCAAGTGGGTCCAAGCCCAGATCCAGTGGGCCCATGCCCGGGTCGAGCCCGAACATGAAGCGGCCGGCCTCCCCCACGCCAAGATAAAATTTTTGTAATAAATAATTTTGTTGCTTTTTTTTATTTTATTTTATTTTATTTTCGGATAAATGTAAGAAAAATAGGCATAAAGCCAAATTTTTGTAAAGCCCATGGCTTATGTGCAAAAAAGAAATGGCACACGAGCCATGGGATAGGCAAAATGCCATTTTGTGAAGCCCAAGGGGCTATGTGTAAAATGTATGGCCTATAAAGGCAAGGATAATGAAATATCCCAACAACTTTCTCTCTCTCCAAACAAAAAAAGTCTCAGAGCTGAGCTCTTTCTTCTATCTTCAAGGTTCCAAAACCTTCTTCTTTCTCTTGAATTAAATCAAGAGTTTTACTCTTCCTTTTTCAAAACAAATTAGTTTTTCACCACAAAACCCACAAAGGGAAACTTGGATCTATCATTAGATCTGAAAAAGAAGAGATTTTGAGATTTCACATCTCTTGATCTTCAAGATCCAGCAAGCAACAGGAGGAAGAAGAACATCGTTCACTAAACACAAAAAAAAAAAACACACACTCAGGAGTCCAACTCCTCTCTGATTTCTTTTCTGAGAAATTTGTTTTAGCAGCGCGCAGCGCAAGTGCGCAAAGCGCCCGCGTGCCGACACGTGGCGCGCGCGCGCGCTTGCGCACCTGCACGCTTGCGCAAGTGCGCAAAGCGCCCGCGTGCCGACACGTGGCGCGCGCGCTTGCGCACCTGCGCGCTTGCGCAAGTGCGCAAAGTGCCCGCGTGCCGACACGTGGCGCGCGCGCGCGCTTGCGCACCTGCGCGCTTGCGCAAGTGTGCAAAGCGCCCGCGTGCCGACACGTGGCGCGCGCGCTTGCGCACCTGCGCTCTTGCGCAAGTGCGTAAAGCGCCCGCGTGCCGACACGTGGCAAGATTGCGCACCTGCGCGCAGCGCTCATGCGTAAAGCGCCCACGTGCCGACACGTGGCGCGCTTGCGCCTGAGCGCACAGCACCTAAGCGTACAGCGCCCAAGGTGCTGCCCCACGCATCCTTTGGATGCCCTTTTCCCCTTTATTTATATATACATGTATATATATACATATGTATACAAATGTACACATACACATACTCCGCCACACTCTCCCCCTCAAAAAAAATTTCGGGCCGGGGCGCTGCCCCGAACCCCGCAAGAGGGCTGCTAGCCCCCTTGACCCCCAGCCCGCTATCCGGGTAGCGGGACCCCCGTAAAAACTCTGCGTGGCTCCCGATATATCCAAAACCCCCCTTTCAGAACAGAACACACGTACACTGCACATTGAGTTCGCATGACCAGTTTAACCCGTTAATCGGAGGTTCCCTCGCCCCAAAGGATAGGGGTAATTAACGGCAGCTTAGTCCGCGGCTGCCGGAGATTCGGATCCCTACAATCATTAAACCCCGGCCTACCCTAGGCAGGGGGAATCTGTAGTACGCCTGACAAGCGTGCGCGTATTCCCATCTCAATGGGGTGACGAAAAACACCCTATAGATTCTGGCACGCCCGGTAGGACCAATCTCTCCTCCTATATTTCGGGTTAAACGTTCATGCGAACTCAATCAATATACATATCGATTGCCTATACTGAAATAATGTTTTCTTTTCTGTGCAGCAATCAACCTTCGACGGCAATGTCTCCCCAGACGAATTCAGCTTCCAACGTGACCCCGATTCCGTACGTGGTCAAGATCAACGCTCGTGTGGTTCTCCCTGCAAGCCTCAGTCGACAGTGGGAGGAACCTCCCCGCCAGTTTGGCTCCGTCATCATCTACCCTGCCGGAAGCGCTCATCTGGCGGAAATCCCGGCGGAACGGGTGCCCAAGCCAGTCCCAAGAGGCAAGAGGCCGAATGTTGTGATTGCTAAGGCACCACAACCGAAACTTAAGATGGTGTCTGAACGATTCCCTGACGCTCTAGCTGGGGGCAAGACTTCCGGTGCGAAGGGCAACATCAAATGTTGCGGACGAGCTCAGGAGATGACTCCAACAAATGCACAATCGAGCGTATCTCCAAGGCCTTTCATCGCCCGGTCTGCGGTGTCTTCCCGAAGAGCCGAAGTCTGCCAGGTGCTTAGAACAGAAAAGTTAAGGCAGAAGCGGCTCAGGTATCGAGCCAACAAGTGAGCCAAGGCTTCGGCCAAATGGAATCGTGTGAAGTTCCAAGTGCAGGGTTGCCCGATGACGACGGCTGAGTCGGACGTAAGAATCAGCAATTCTTTCGAGCCTCTGAAGTGGGTTCAGAAAAATGCCATGACCGCCAGAATCAAGAAGACAGCGGTCCGAACAGTGCCACAAAGAGATGTGGCCTGGCCCCAACAGAAAAAGTATGACACTGTCTCTTCAAGGGTCTATCAGGCGCTTTGTGCCGCACGAAAGCAGCGGGGCAGATCCAAAACAGAAGCGCCAGCACTATTCAAGAACCTGGTTAGGCCAGCCGCCTTCAATCGACTACCAGCTACCGAAGCAAGGGGGTCAAGACAACGAGCCGTGAAATCAGCCGCCAATGACAGAAAGACAGCCGGATATATCATCCATACGGTCTATATGGCGGGTAGGCACCCCAGCGACAACCTTCGCAGCAAAAGCAAGGATGGGGCCACCACATCCCAGGCCCAATCTAGCCTGAATGTGTTTGCCGCTGCCCAAGAACAGCCGCCCCCGCTAGATGAAGAAAACCCTCTCGATGAGGATGATAGGCAGAAAGACCCCTCGGTCCATGCAGAGTCAAGCTCGGACAGCAAAGAAGAGCCGACTTTCCGCCCCAGGACTGCGGAGCAAGAGCTGCTTCAAGAGCTTCGAAAACAGCTCAGGAGCAAAGATAAAGAGATGGCCAAGCTCTATTCGAAGATTGACGACTTAACGAACGTGGTGATGCAGCTTACGGCTCAAATTGCTCGAGCGCCTCCCAATCAAGCACAAGCCGCTGGTAATCAGCCGGGTGATGACAATCCGAGGCAGCCAATGCCTGTTCCTTCGGGTCCAAGACTGGTCGAGCCACATGAAAGCCGGCCACACTCCACTTCTGGGGACGCCTTGGCCCCAGATAGCACTATCCCGCTAACACAGGATCAGATAATGGATTTGGTCACCAGCAAGGTTAAAACATTGGTGGCCGAAGCTGAAGCTCAGAAAGAAATCGGCAGTAGTGGGCGGCCATACCCCGCGCAGTACGATCTGATTGAGTTCCCAAGCGGCTACGCCATTCCTAAGTTCGGAAGATTTGATGGAACGGGGAATGCAAATCAGCACGTCGCCCACTTCAAAGCATCGTGCGGAAATACAGGGGGCAATGACGCGCTCCTTCTTCGTCAGTTTGTCAACAGCCTGACCGGCGTCGCCTTCGACTGGTATGCGAGTATACCGGACGGGTCCGTCGTTACTTTTGCCCAAATGGAGTCCCTGTTCCGGCAAAGGTTCATGAGTGTCAGTGATAAAATCTCCATTGCCGACCTTGTGAGGACCAAGCCGGGGAAGAATGAAAGCAACACCGACTTTATCGCTCGATGGCGTAATCTCACAGTCAAGTGCGAACCGCCGCTGGAGCAGGACCAGTCCGTCAGCCTTCTTATTGGGAACCTCAGCAATTGGATGGTCCCATTCTTGTGTACAGCGGGCCTTAAGACATTTCAGGAGCTAACCAAGAAAGTCCAAATGCTGGAACGCTCGAAGCAGGAGTCCCCGTCGGATCCTCAGAAAGACAAAACTTGGAAAAGCAAGCGGGACGACAACCGTAGAAGCGGGAGTTCCAGTAGTACCAATGTCTTCAATGCGTCCGACATTGAAGAAAAGCGAAGGGCGTCCGAATCCAAAACTAACCGGTCTTGAAAGCCAATGCTGGGAGGAGATGGGCCCACCCTAGAGGAGAAAAAGAACAAGGTTTACTCTTTCAGAAGGGACAAGGTCCGCAAGATATTTAAAGATGCCTTGAACAACGACCTACAATTGCCGGAGTCGAAAAGACCCCAAGAAGCAAAAATGACCGACAATCCTCTGTATTGCCCGTACCACCGAGTAGTGAGCCATGCGATCGAGGATTGCTATATCTTCAAAGACTGGGTCGAGAAGCAGTACAAGGCTGGAGAGATCGAGCTGTCCAAAAGCGTGTTGGTGAACAATCAAGTTGCAACTGCCAACTTTATACAGACAGAAGTTGAAGCCTTCTGGGAGCAGACAGCTGAATCTGCTGCCCTGACAAACGAAACTGACTCATCGCGGCCTCCGTGGAGTACACACATATCTAATAAGACGAAGAAGATGCTAAATATGCTTCAGAAAGAGCCCAGGATGGAATGGGAAGGACAGAAGAAGCCTACCAGTCCAGCCGCCAATGCGGCTCCATCAGGCTCAAAATCCAAGAAGCTCAAGAAGAAGAAAAGTGCAGCTCGGCGCGAAAAAGAGTCTGAAGGGAGATCGACCATTCAAAAATATATCGATTCCCTTGAAGAATATGAACAAAAGGAAAGAACATTGATTCAATTGAATGAGTTCTTCCCTGTACAAGCGGCTGAAATTCTGGAGGAGTTAGAAGAAGACTCCAATGAAGAAATCCCAGTAGTGACCTGCTACGCCATCCATCTTGGCAGTGACTCCGAGGATGAGCTCTGTTTTCCTGAAGAGGATGAGGAGCTCGCCACAACGGCCAATCAAATCCAGCTTAGAAGCGGCAGGGCTCTACCGCCAAATCAGGGCAACGCCCCAAAAGGGAAGGAAAAACAAGTCGCTAATGAAGAAGATGGCAGAGAACCGATTGATGAAAACATAAGTCCTTCCTCGGTGGACTATAATGTCTTGGCACATCTCCGAAAGCTTCCGTCTCTCCTGAGCATCTACGACGCCTTGGTCCTATCTAAAGAGCTTAGAGATGTTCTCATCCATGCTCTACAAAACCCCGAGCGGTATCAGGCTCACTTTGCGGAAATTAATATGAAAGAAGCCCAGCACGCTTTGCATGCCGCCGCAGTCACATTTAAGGATGAAGACTTGCTACTGGGAACGGCTGAGCATAATCGGCCGCTTTACGTGACCGGGTACAGCGACGGAGATCGAATTAATCGTATATTGATTGATCCGGGGTCCTCAGTGAACATCATGAACTTACGAACCCTGAAGAGTTTGTCAATGGACGTCCGACACCTGTCAAGGGAAAGGATTGTCATTCAAGGCTTCAACCAAAATTGCCAGCAAGTTCTGGGGTCTATAGCTTTGCCAATCAAATTCGGGGATCTGCAAACCGAAGCTAAGATATACGTGATTGACGCAGACACGTCTTATAAGATTCTCTTGGGGCGGCCGTGGCTCCACGATTACGGCATCATTCCGTCAACTCTCCATCAATGCATGAAGTATACTAAAAATGGCGAAGAAAGACGCATTGACGGAGACATCCAGCCGTTCGGTGTGCATGAAGTCCGCTATGAAGATTCTCGGTACTTTATGAACCACCAAAATGCTAAGCCACAACTGACTGAGGATAGACCGGCCCCAAGACTCAAAAGCAAATCTGCGCCGGCTGTCACTTTCAAGAGCAAAAACACCCAAGTGCGCCCGCATTTCGGTAGCGACACTGACGAGTCCGACGCTGGAAGCCCGTCCTCCCGTAAAACTCGTCCTCGTTTCGGCAGCGATACAGACGAATCTGTTACTGAAGGCCCATCTAGCAGCAAAGTCCGCCCTCATCTTGGCAGCGACACTGAAGAGTCGGAGGAAGAGGACCTGCCGTGCAACAGCGATGCAGATTGGACCCCTATGCAACAAGAGAAACTACGAGAGACCTTCGAAGTTGCAGAAGGGTCCCTAGCCGTGACAAGGCTACCAGAGCAGATGTACAAAGAGCTCGATGCGTTATCAGTCTCCACCGTGGACCAGCTGAAGACTTTCTACGTTCCCGGGAGGAATAGTGGACAGAAGGGCATCCTGTTTTATGGGTCAAACCCCGTTGCGCACCCGGACGATTTGTCTGTTGCGTGCCTTCCATATGAGAGAGGCATAAGAGCCGTCCTCAATCCCAGATACTATGCGCCCGAGATGCGGGAATACTTTAAGAAGTGCGGATGCCGGTTATATCAAACGGAGTCCGAAGCAAAGTTTTACGAAGGCCTATGGCATCCGCCCCAGGTCCGAGCACTCATCGATGGACGAATTCCAGATAGACGGGGCATAGGCTACATTCAACCTGATTCCAAAGCGTGCTACATGATCCATGTTGGTGAGGCCAGCGAAAGATCAAATGATGACGACGAGATAGCCGAGCCAGAAGAAGCTCCTCAAGAGCTCGAAGATGGCGGACAAGCAACCTTTGACGAGCTAACCGAGATTGACTTAGGAACGCCCGATAATCCAAGGCCGACCTACATCAGCTCGCTCTTGTCAGAGGAAATGAAAGCGCAGATAATCGCCCTGCTGCATGAGTTCGTCGACTGCTTCGCGTGGACATACAAAGAAATGCCTGGCCTTTCCCCTGAAGTGGCCGTACATAAGTTGGCTATATCTCCTGATGCTAAGACAGTCAAACAAGCTCCACGAAGAATGAGAAGGGAGTTGGAAGAAAAGGTCATTGAGGAAACCAAGAAACTCATCGATGCCGGCTTCATCAGGGAAGAGAAATACGCAGACTGGATCGCATGCATAGTCCCAGTGAAGAAGAAAAATGGGTAGATCCGAGTCTGTGTCGATTTCAGGGACCTCAATAAGGCATGTCCTAAAGATGACTTCCCGCTACCGGTCATGGAAATGATGGTCGATGACACCTCAAATTATGAACTGTTCACCTTTATGGACGGCTCGTCTGGATATAATCAGATCAAGATGTCGCCTGGGGATGAGAAGCACACAGCATTTCGAACCCCGATCGGGATATATTGCTACAAGGTAATGCCATTCGGACTGAAGAACGCGGGTGCTACATATCAGAGGGCAATGACTAATATCTTTGATGACCTAATCCATAAAGTCGTCGAATGCTATGTTGATGATCTGGTCATCAAGACTAAAGCCAAGGCCGATCATATCCAAGATCTCAGGACCGTTCTCACCAGACTGAGGCAATACGATCTGAAGATGAATCCTTTAAAGTGCGCTTTTGGCGTGTCATCGGGAAAATTCCTGGGCTTCATAGTTCGACATCGAGGGATCGAAGTTGACCCATCAAAGATAAAGGCCATCATGGAGATGCCCCCTCCGAAGAGTCTGACGCAGCTGAGATCTTTTCAAGGCAAGCTTGCTTATATACGGAGGTTTATCTCAAATTTATCAGGGAGATGCAGGCCCCTCTCAAAGCTCATGAAGAAAGGAGCTCCTTTTATCTGGGATGCCGAATGTCAAGCAGCTTTCGAAAGCATCAAACAGTACTTGTTGCACCCTCCAGTGCTGGCCGCTCCCATTCCAAATAAACCGCTGATTCTCTACACTGCCACGCTGGACGAGTCACTCGGTGCGCTCCTTGCCCAGAATAATGAGGAGGGAAAAGAAAATGCCCTTTACTACCTCAGTCGAACTCTAGTCGGGGCGGAACACAACTACTCCCCAATCGAAAAGCAATGCCTGGCTCTGATATTTGCTGTGAAGAAGCTGAGGCACTATTTGCTCGCTCATCGGGTTATGCTGATCTCCAAGGTCGACCCGCTCAAACACTTGATGACCAAAGCAAGCCTAGCCGGTAGAATGGCAAGATGGGCTGTCATGCTACTTGAGTTTGACATAGTTTATACCCCTCAGAAAGCAGTAAAAGGGCAAGCTCTTGCAGACTTTCTCGCTGCTCATCCCATACCAGAAGGGTCGCCGCTAAATTGTGAGTTACCCGATGAACAAGTGCTGCACCTCGAGGAAGATGAGCCATGTTGGGAGCTCTACTTCGATGGAGCCTCGTCAATAAGGACCTCCAGTAAATCAAGCGTCCCGGAGATAAAAGAAGGGATAGGATTGGTGTTCATCACACCATCAATGGGAACCCTACGGCGTTCTTTTGCTCTCACCGAGCCTCGGACAAACAATGAAGCTGAGTATGAAGCTCTGATAGCTGGTTTGGATCTTGCCATAGAAATGGAAATCCTTCGGCTACGGGTTTACGGTGACTCCCAGCTTGTCGTCAACCAAGTAAGCGGCGACTATAAGATATACAAACCCGAGTTAGCTCGGTACAGAGGTCGAGTGGTGGAACTCATGAAACGGTTTACTCATATTGAACTAACGAGAGTCCCTAGAGCGTTGAACGGAAAGGCTGATGTACTCGCTCGCTTGGCCAAGGAGCTGGCTGATCCTGACATGGACGAAATTCTGATCACAGTTAGGAGACGGCAAATTCTACCCCCAGTCTCTCTACGAGAAGAAGAAAGCGCGGAACAGAAGAGCAGTCCTGCGGAAGAAGCTTCGATCATCCAAGACGAGCCCGATTGGAGAGAACCCTTTATAGAGTACCTCCGATACGACAAGCTGCCCGAAGAAAAATCTGCGTGGATTCAGCTGAAGAAAAGAGCTCTCCGATACGTGTTTGTAAATGACACGTTATACCGCAGGTCATATGACCAACTCTGGCTCAGGTGCCTGTCATCGGCCGAAGCCCAAAAAGTCATGAAAGAAGTTCACTCAGGCGTTTGCGGTGCTCACCAATCTGGCCCCAAGATGCGGCTGCAAATTAAACGGCTTGGGTATTACTGGCCCACCATGATACGGGATTGCGGAGAGCATGCAAAGAAATGTTATATCTGCCAAATTCACGGTGATTTTATTCACAAGCATCCCAATCCATTGCATCCTACAGTGGCGTCGTGGCCCTTCGAAGTCTGGGGCACCGACATTGTTGGTCCAATTGATCCTCCGTCATCCAAAGGCCACCGGTTCATACTGGCTGCGACAGACTACTTCTCCAGATGGGCTGAAGCTGTCCCGCTAAAAGAAGTCAAGACAAAAGATATTCTGACATTCTTCCAGCATAATATTCTATA
The DNA here is from genome assembly GCA_030015575.1 of Agapanthus africanus. NCBI lineage: Eukaryota > Viridiplantae > Streptophyta > Magnoliopsida > Asparagales > Amaryllidaceae > Agapanthus > Agapanthus africanus. Next base: position 391,028,534 of record CM057337.1, on the reverse strand, counting down.
CCGCTTCGGTACACCAAGAAGAATCATTTCTGACAACGGGTCTTCTTTCAAGAGCTTCAATGTCTCAAGGTTCGCTACCCAGCACAAGATAGACTGGAGATATTCCTCCATCTATAATCCAAGAGCCAATGGGCTAGCCGAAGCCTTCAATAAGACCTTATGCAAGCTCCTGAGGAAAAATGCTTCAGCCAACAAGAGAGACTGGAATCTCAAACTTCATGAGGCGCTGTGGGCATATCGTATCACTCACCGTACTCCAACACAATCCACTCCATACTCATTGCTTTTCGGAGTGGAGGCGGTCCTCCCCCTCGAAGTAGAAGTTCCGAGCTTAAGAATGGCCGTTCAACATGAGTTGACGGAAGAGGAAAACGTACTCCTTCGACTTGAAGAGCTTGATGCCCTCGAAGAAAAAAGGCTCGCGGTGCAGCAAAGTCTGGAGTTATACCGAGCCCAAATGTCACGGGCCTATGACAAGATAACTCGTCTCCGCGCTTTCAAGAAAGGTGAATTAGTGTTGGTCCTCAAAAGACCGATCATCCTCAATCGACATGCCAAGGGAAAATTCGAGCCAAACTGGGAAGGACCATACGTCATCGAGAAAGTGTTCGACGGAGGATCCTACCAACTAATAAGTGCCGAGGGAGAAAGGCCCATGCCACCCATCAATGGCCGATACCTCAAGAAATACTACACGTGAATGCTCCAAGTCGCAGGCGAACTGAGCACATCAGCCCTACGGTCTGGATCAGACATCCTGCAAAATCGTATACAATCCACGGGCGTAAATGACCCCTATCTCTCCCAAATCCTTCCGGTATGACTACTTTTAAAGTCCCACCAGCAGAAAAAAAAAAAAAAAGGGTATGTCCACAAGCAAAACGGGCACGGATGAAAACCCGAAAGGGCTCCGTGAGTAAAAACAGCAGGACTACCGGCGGGTCTGTGAAAACCCGAAAGGGCGCAAACTCGTGAAAAGAGATGAAATACACTCGCAAAGTCCCCTCGACCTTGTGAGGAGAAAACCCTGCGTGAGATCCTTACGACTCACAAAGGAGCAAAACACTTAGGAATCCTCACGATTCTTAAGGAGAAAATACACCTGCGGGATCCTTACGACTCGTAGGGAGAAAATGCTTTTATGGGACCCTCACGGCCCATAAAATTGAAAAGCCTTAGGTGGTAGGGACCCAAACCTACCTCCTAAGCCATCGTTCCCCAACGGGTAACGGCAAATGATGAGTCGCTCCTGGCATTCCGCTTCAGTGTTAGCGGTGCTGATGCCGACCAAAAACCCAAATCCCAAGTCCTCCCAAGGCAAATGATGAGTTGCTCCTGGCATTATTCCAGTGCAGCAATGCTGATGCCAAACAAGATCCAAATTCCAAATCCCATACCCCAACGGCGAATGATGAGTCGCTCCTGGTACCACATTCCAGTGCAGCGATGCAGACGCCAACAAAGCCCTGAAATTTTTTCGGCCCTACGGTCTGGATCATACATCCTGCAAAACCGTATACAATCCACGGGCGTAAAACAATCCCGATCTCTCCAAAAAAAAAATAAATAAAAATAGAAAAAGAAAAAAAAATAAAAGAAAAAAAAAATATAAACGGTATGTCCACAAGCAAAACGGGCACGGATGAAAACCCGAAAGAGCTCCGTGAGTAAAAACAGCAGGACTACCGGCGAGTCTGTGAAAACCCGAAAGGGCGCAAACTCGTAAAAAAAGAAAGGAGATGAAATGCACTCTCAAAGTCCTCTCGACTTTGAGAGGAGAAAATTCCCGCGTGAGATCCTTACGACTCACAAAGGAGCAACACCCTTAGGAGTCCCCACGACTCCTATGTAGAAAATATACCTACGAGATCCTTTCGACTCGTAGGGAGAAAATGCTTTTATGGGACCCTCACGGCCCATAAAATTGAAAAGTCTTAGGTGATAGGGATCTAAACCTGCCTCCTAAGCCATCAATTCTCAAATTCTCCCGGGGCAAATGATGAGTTGCTCCTGGCATTATTCCAGTGCAGCAATGCAGATGCCAAACAAAAACCAAAATCCCAAAATCCTCTCAATGACAGATGATGATTCGCTCCTGGTACCATATTCCAGTATAGCGATGCTGATGTCAACCCAAATCAAAATCAACAAGTCAACTTCTACTCCGACACTGCAGAAAGCGAGACGAGTCAGAATCCAATCTCGACACCGCAAGAAGCGGAGCAAGTCAAGTCTACCCCTGACACTGCAAGAAGCAGAGCAAGTCAAATCAAGCACCGACCGTCCACGTCGCTAAAAGGGCAGCACCGACCGTCCAAGTCGCTAAAAGGGCAGCACCGACCGTCCACGTCGCTAAAAGGGCAGCACCGACCGTCCAAGTCGCTAAAAGGGCAGCACCGACCGTCCAAGTCGCTAAAAGGGCAGCATCGACCGTCCACGTCGCTAAAAGGGCAGCACCGACCGTCCAAGTCGCAAAAATAGCAGCACCGACCGTCCAAGTCGCAAAAAGGGCAGAACCGACCGTCCAAGTCCCTAAAAGGGCAGCATCGACCGTCCAAGTCGCAAAAAGGGCATCACCGACCGTCCAAGTCGCTAAAAGGGCAGCATCGACCGTCCAAGTCGCAAAAAGAGCATCACCGACCGTCCACGTCGCTAAAAGGGGCAGCATCGACCGTCCAAGTCGCAAAAAGGGCAGCACCGACCGTCCAAGTCGCAAAAAGGGCAGCACCGACCGTCCATGTCGCAAAAAGGGCAGAACCGACCGTCCAAGTCGCTAAGAGGGCAGAACCGACCGTCCACGTCGCTAAAAGGGCAGCACCGACCGTCCACGTCGCTAAAAGGGTAGTATCGACCGTCCAAGTCGCTAAAAGGGCAGCACCGACCGTCCAAGTCGCAAAAAGGGCAGCGCAGGATTCCTACAAAGCGGGAATCAGATAACTCCAGGCCAGGGAAAACGTCTATCACGGACACTCCGTCTCGGAGACATGTCAAGCAACGACCGTCCATGTCGTAAAAAAAAAAGGGCAGTGCCAGCTTCCCAAAAAGCCGGAACCAAATCAAGTCGCCTCCACGTGAAAGAAGATCCATCAATTTCATGCACACGACCCACATATGTGGTGTGCATTTATTGATGGGGGGCAATTTGTTGGGGTAAAAATTTACACCCCGGTTGACCAAGTCAAAATCAATGTCAACCCCAAACCAAGTGGGTCCAAGCCCAGATCCAGTGGGCCCATGCCCGGGTCGAGCCCGAACATGAAGCGGCCGGCCTCCCCCACGCCAAGATAAAATTTTTGTAATAAATAATTTTGTTGCTTTTTTTATTTTATTTTATTTTATTTTCGGATAAATGTAAGAAAAATAGGCATAAAGCCAAATTTTTGTAAAGCCCATGGCTTATGTGCAAAAAAGAAATGGCACACGAGCCATGGGATAGGCAAAATGCCATTTTGTGAAGCCCAAGGGGCTATGTGTAAAATGTATGACCTATAAAGGCAAGGATAATGAAATATCCCAACAACTTTCTCTCTCTCCAAACAAAAAAAGTCTCAGAGCTGAGCTCTTTCTTCCATCTTCAAGGTTCCAAAACCTTCTTCTTTCTCTTGAATTAAATCAAGAGTTTTACTCTTCCTTTTTCAAAACAAATTAGTTTTTCACCACAAAACCCATAAAGGGAAACTTGGATCTATCATTAGATCTGAAAAAGAAGAGATTTTGAGATTTCACATCTCTTGATCTTCAAGATCCAGCAAGCAACAGGAGGAAGAAGAACATCGTTCACTAAACCCAAAAAAAAAACACACACTCAGGAGTCCAACTCCTCTCTGATTTCTTTTCTGAGAAATTTGTTTTAGCAGCGCGCAGCGCAAGTGCGCAAAGCGCCCGCGTGCCGACACGTGGCGCGCGCGCTTGCTTGCGCACCTGCGCGCTTGCGCAAGTGCGCAAAGCGCCCGCGTGCCGACACGTGGCGCGCGCGCTTGCGCACCTGCGCGCTTGCGCAAGTGTGCAAAGCGCCCGCGTGCCGACACGTGGCGCGCGCGCGCGCTTGCGCACCTGCGTGCTTGCACAAGTGCGCAAAGCGCCCGCGTGCCGACACGTGGCGCGCGCGCTTGCGCACCTGCGCGCTTGCGCAAGTGCGCAAAGCGCCCGCGTGCCGACACGTGGCAAGCTTGCGCACCTGCGCGCAGCGCTCATGCGCAAAGCGCCCACGTGCCGACACGTGGCGCGCTTGCGCCTGAGCGCACAGCACCTAAGCGCACAGCGCCCAAGGTGCTGCCCCACGCATCCTTTAGATGCCCTTTTCCCCTTTATTTATATATACATGTACATATATACATATGTATACAAATGTACACATACAAATACTCCGCCACACTCTCCCCCTCAAAAAAAATTTCGGGCCGGGGCGCTGCCCCGAACCCCGCAAGGGGGCTGCTAGCCCCCTTGACCCCCAGCCCGCTATCCGGGTAGCGGGACCCTCGTAAAAACTCTGCGTGGCTCCCGATATATCCAAAACCCCCCTTTCAGAACAGAACACACGTACACTGCACATTGAGTTCGCATGACCAGTTTAACCCGTTAATCGGAGGTTCCCTCGCCCCAAAGGATAGGGGTAATTAACGGCAGCTTAGTCCGCGGCTGCCGGAGATTCGGATCCCCACAATCATTAAACCCCGGCCTACCCTAGGCAGGGGGAATCTGTAGTACGCCTGACAAGCGTGCGCGTATTCCCATCTCAATGGGGTGACGAAAAACACCCTACAGCTGGACACGAGTATTTTATGATATTTTGAGTGCCGATGTTGGGCACTCGTGATTCTCAGAGATTTACAGGATTTGAGGGCCGAGGAGAGTGCCGGCGCCTGAGTTTATTTGGGATTTGGGTGCAGTTTTGGGCACCGATTATTTTTCCACGTTGATATTCCGTGTAGATGTTGTTTACCCCATGCTCAGCATTGATTATCATATATCTCATCCTGTAGTTATTTTACCTGACAGAGCACTTGCATGATTATTGCACCTACTGCTTGTCGCATATAGATTTTACCTGCTGACATATGATAGAGTAGCGCAGTACGTGCATGCTCGCGATTACCTTTATATGTTATCTCTATTCACGAGTTGGCAACTCACCCCCGTTGTGCCACAGTATTTGCAGGTTTCCCCTAAGAGTAGTCGCGGCAGGCTGCCTTTTGCATCTTTTGGCTACAGATACCACTACAGTTGGTGCGAGAGCTGTTTTGCTATTAGGTGGGTTGTGGTATATGATTACTTTTATTGTACACCCTTTTGTATCTAGTACTCTCCATCTACCATATATGTACTGGACTTAGAGACAGTGTGAGGAGGATGATGTATATTTTTTTGTATTCTGGTGTCGAGCTCGTGGGAGCCGACTGTTTATTTATGCAGTTTATTATTCTGTGATGTTTACTTATTGCTCATTCTTTGCTACGGCGTCATATATTACTCTTGTGGTGATGGTTTCTGCCGTTGGGCGTGATTGCTCCCGTTTGGGGATGCTTTATTTCATTATATCTCATTTTCACTTATATCCTGTTTTATACCCGATTTCGGGGTTATTTTTACAAAGGAAATGCTGCCAAAATTATTTAAATGATAACTTAACCTTAAAAGAACTTTATTGAACTATTTAATGTTTTCTAAATGTTTTAATTAAATATTTTCAACACTCACTACTTTTAATGGTTTTGATTCCTGGGTTTCGGCTTACTTAGTCGCGTCACGCCTGTAGACGTTACGTGGTTAAGTGACGGTCACGAGTCGAACTTCGGGTCGTGACAAAGTAGGTATCAGAGCGTAGGTTTTACCTTTCGGAGTGTAGGATGACCTTGGTATGATGGAGTAGGTAGTTGAAGCAGAGTGGCGTAGCGTGTGTATGTTCCGCGGCATACTCACGACACGGTACTCCGCCAAAGCGACCTTAGGACTTATTGATTTAAATTCCTTCTTGAGTATATATATATATATTCTTGCGATTCGATTTCCGTATTCTTATCGAATCCTAATTTCCTTTCAGCCATTATGCCGCCAAAGACTACGAGGGCGCAGAGAGTGGCCGCGAGGGCCGAGATTAGAGTTGATTCGTCTGAGACGAGAACTGATCCGGGCAGTACACCGGTTGTACCCGAGCAGGCTGTTCCTCCCGTAATAGATCAGATCGCCACGCTAGGGGCTGGTATGTAGGAGATGCGCCAGATGGTGGGATCCAGCATGCAGAAGATGCGCCAGATGATAGGATCGCTAGTTGAGACGCTTCGAGCACAGCGACCAGAGGTAGCTCCACCCGTTACAGAGACCGCGATGGTACCTACCGTACAGCCAGTTGCCCCTACAGTTATAGAGGTCATCTCAGTATCGCTATCAGAGTTTATGAGGCTGAAGCCTCCGGTCTTCACAGGCACCGATGCAGCCGAGGACCCACAGTCTTTCATTGATAGGATGGCTCGGATATGCCGTTCCCTCAGATGCGCAGATGCGAGATGGGTTGAGTTCGCGAGCTTTCGCCTGGAAGGTCTTGCGCAGAAGTGGTGCAAATCAATCGAGAAGGGTAGAGCAGCAGGTCTTCCTCCTATGACCTGGACAGAGTTCGTGGCACTATTCCTTGCCCGTTTTCTCCCACTGAGTGTCAGAGAAGCTAGAGCACGCAGGTTCGAGTCCTTACGCCAGACTCCGGAGATGTCAGTGGCAGAGTATGACGAGTTGTTTACAGAGCTATCAGTTTATGCCCCATATTTAGTGGCTACCGAGGAGTTGTGAGTCAAGAGATTTGTTCGAGGCTTGCTTACACCACTGTTCCTCGCGATCAGCACGCAGCATTACGTGACATATGCAGCAACGGTAGACGCAGCCCTGTTAGTCGAGGAGCGCCTTGCTGAGACTTCGGTAGTTCCAGAGCCAAAAAGAGTTCGTACTGGTATATCAGCACGGAGACAGACATTCAGACGCCGCGACAGGTATCGTTCAGATACGAGGAGTGGCAGAGATTCGGTACGAGGCCAGATGTTTAGTTCGTATCCACGGGAGAGTCAGCAGTCGTCGCGGGGTTGCTATAGATGCGGCAGTCTACTTCACCTCGTCAGATATTGTCCTGAGATACACCGGAGGGAGACAGCAGCACCGCATGTTACCTTACCACCTTCACCACCCCAGAGGGCGTTACCTGTTGTACCTATTGTTGCTCCGCGTCAGACTCATACACAGAGAGGTCGTGGGCATGGAGGAGTTGCTCAGAGAGGACGGAATGACCGAGGCAGAGGGCAGTCAGTCACAGGTGGAGGACAGGCGCGGGTTTTTGCTTTGACGCATCAGGACGCGCAGGCGTCCAATGCGGTGGTCTCAGGTAGCCTTCCAGTATGTTCTGTTGATACACGCGTGTTGTTCGATCCCGGATCCACGCACTCATACGTATCCACACACTTTGTGCCGAGTTTGGGTAGAGAGTCCGGTTTGCTTGATCAGCCGCTTGTTGTGACCACTCATGTGGGAGAGTCGTTTGTTGCTAGACACGTGTTCCGATCCTGTACCGTCCGTATTGGCGGGAGAGAGTTGCCTGTCGACTTGATCCTTCTTGAGATGTTTGACTTCGACGTTCTTTTGGGCATGGATTGGTTAGCCACGTGCTATGCTTCTGTAGACTGCCGTGAGAAGACAGTTAGATTCTGTTTTCCCGGCGAGTCAGTTTTTGTTGTGTCGCGGGACCGTGGTGCCGCCCCTCACAGTGTGATTTCTTCTTTTCGCGCTGGACAGCTTTTGAGGAAGGGATATCAGGAATTTCTCGCCAATGTTTGCGATGCTAGCGCTACAGAGGTTCCGTTGGATCAGGTTCCGGTTGTTAGCGAGTTTCCTAATGTGTTCCCTGACGAGCTTCCTGGGCTACCGCCCGAGCGCGACATTTCTTTCTGTATTGATTTGGTTCCTGGTATGGGGCCTATTTCCATACAGCCTTATCGGATGGCCCCGGCGGAACTTCGAGAATTGAAGGGTCAGTTGCAAGATTTGCTGGATAAGGGACTTATTCGACCCAGTGTTTCTCCTTGGGGTGCTCCAGTCCTGTTCGTCAAGAAGTAGGACGGCAGTTTGCGTCTGTGTATCGACTACAGCCAGCTAAACAGGGTTACAGTGAGGAACAGGTGTCCTTTGCCACGCATCGACGACTTGTTCGACCAGCTTCAGGGGGCAGGATATTTTTCGAGGATCGATTTACGATCGGGCTATCATCAGCTGCGGGTTCGACAGGAGGACATTCCTAGGACAGCTTTCCGTACGTGCTACGGCCATTATGAGTTTTTGGTGATGTCGTTCGGACTCACCAATGCGCCAGCAGCATTCATGGACTTGATGAACCGTATTTTCTGTCCATATCTTGATCTGTTCATCATTGTATTCATTGACGATATTCTGGTGTATTCCCGGAGTAGTGAGAGCACGAGCAGCACCTGCGGATTACACTGCAGACCTTGAGGGAGCATCAACTTTTCGCCAAATTCTCCAAGTGTGCATTCTGGCTGGACAGCGTAGACTTCTTAGGTCACGTGATTTCACGAGACGGTATATGTGTAGACCCGAGGAAGATCGAGGCCATTCAGCGTTGGCCCAAACCCACGTCAGTTACGGAGATTCGCAGCTTTTTAGGGTTGGCCGGTTACTACAGGCGATTTGTGCAGGACTTCTCCAGTATTGCTACACCTTTGACCGGGTTGACCCGGAAGGGAGTTCCTTTCAATTGGACGGAGGAGTGTGAGCACAATTTTCAGCAGCTACGGACTCGACTGACTACGGCGCCGGTGTTGTCTTTGCCTTCAGGATCACGCGGATTTGTGGTATATTGTGATGCTTCTCTAGTGGGGATAGGGTGTGTATTGATGCAGCATGACAGGGTGATTGTGTATGCTTCACGACAATTGAAGAAACATGAGCAGAATTACCCCACTCACGATTTGGAGATGGCTGCAGTGGTCTTTGCACTTAAGATCTGGCGACATTACCTATACGGCGAGTCGTGCCAGATATTCACTGATCACATGAGCTGAAAATATATATTTCAGCAGCGAGACCTGAACCTTAGACAGCGCCGATGGATGGAGTTAGTGAAGGATTACGACTGCGAGATCTTGTACCACCCGGGCAGGGCTAATGTAGTGGCAGACGCTTTGAGCAGGAGGCCCGGGGGTAGTCTTTCTTGTTTGAGCGCAATACAGAGGCAGTCGTCGGCAGATTGGCAGATTTTATGCGACTGCCGGGTACAGTTCGAGTTCACGCAGATCGGAGGACAGCTTGCGCATGTTCGTGCATGCCCACAGTTGCTTGACCGTATACATGAGGCACAGCACAGTGATGACCGATGTTCAGAGATCAGGACACATATTGGACAGGGCAGATTTTCCGAGTTCGTGATCGATGATCAGGGGATACTGAGATTTGGGACTAGACTGTGCATACCAGATGCTGAGGGGCTGCGGCGTGAGATTCTTGAGGAGGCACATCGATCGGTGTACAGCGTCCATCCCGGTTCCACCAAGATATATCATGATATGAGAGATGTTTACTGGTGGGACGGAATGAAGAGGGACATCGCAGATTTCGTGTTGAGATGTCTGACTTGTCAGCAAGTCAAGGCCAAGCACCAGAGGCCGGCGGGAGAGCTACAGCCATTACCCATTCCGGAGTGGAAATGGGAGCAGATTTCGATGGATTTCGTTGTGGGTCTACCCAGGACTAGGCGAGGGTATGACTCCATTTGGGTGATCGTGGATCATTTGACGAAAGTGGCTCACTTCCTGCCAGTGAAGACGACTTTCGGATTAGCTCAGTACGCCCAGTTTTACATCGACGAGATAGTACGACTGCATGGAGTCTCGACGTGTATCGTTTCTGACAGAGGCACCCAGTTTACCAGCCGACTATGGCAGAGACTTCAGGAGGCTTTGGGCACACGCTTGAGTTTCAGCACAGCATTTCATCCGCAGACCGACGGCCAGTCAGAGCGAACGATTCAGACTCTCGAGGACATGCTCCGAGCATGCGTTTTAGACTTTGGTGGCAGCTGGGATCATCATTTACCCTTGGTGGAGTTCTCCTACAGCAATAGTTTCCAGGATACTATTCAGATGGCACCTTTCGAGGCTCTGTATGGGAGGAGATGTAGATCGCCGGTCTGCTGGACAGAGCTCAGTGAGAGCAGTATTTTGGGGCCCCAGATCGTACAGGAGACGACCGAGAAGATACAGCTGATTCGAGACAGGATGAGGACAGCTCAGAGCAGGCAGAGATCGTATGCTGACAGGCGCCGCCGCAGATTAGAATTCGCAGTTGGGGATCACATTTTTCTGAGGGTCTCTCCGATGAAGAGAGTGATGAGGTTTGGACGGAAGGGGAAGCTTAGCCCCAGATTCATAGGTCCCTTCGAGATTCTCGAGCGTGCGGGCGCAGTAGCTTATCATTTGGCTCTTCCACCCGACTTCCCAGATGTTCACCCCGTGTTCCACGTGTCGATGCTTCGCAGACACCTACATGACCCTTCGCACATGATTCAGCATCAGACCGTTCAGCTTGAGCGCGACCTTTCGTTCACCGAGCAGCCAGTCGTGATATTGGACCGGCAGGTGAAGAAACTTAGATCGAAGGTCTTGCCATCAGTGAAGGTGCTTTGGCGCAGCCCGAATGGCGAAGAGATCACTTGGGAGGCCGAGGGCGAGATGCGGAAGAAGTTCCCTCATCTTTTTGAAGGTATGCGTTGCCTTATATTTTAAAATTCGGGGACGAATTTCTTTAAGGGGGAGAGATTATAACACCTTAGGATGTGTTTTGTGGCTTATTATATTTAAATAAAGGGTTTTTAATAAAAAGTTTACCAAATTGTGTTTCAAATATTTTTCCAAATTTAATAAATATTTTCCTAGAATTTTCCTAGGCTTGCACACACTTGTGCATGTAAACTAGGGTTAAAAATGAGGTTACCATGATTAGCAACCATGGTGGGTTTAATAATGGGGATTAAGTCTTTTGGGTTTTAATTAAGTTTATTTAGTTATTTGTTTGATTGTTTTAATTTGAATTTTTTGTTTTGGGGTGTTCACTTGGTGAGAGAGAGTGTGTGCATTATGGGGCATGATGGCCTTTGCCATGTCTCATTAAATGAGGAGAGAGAGAGAGAGGTTGACTAAGCCTAGTTCTCATTTCCCTTGCCTTATCATTCTTTTTTTCTCTCAACCTCTCACTCTCATACTCACACACCCACACTCCCAGCATATCAGCAGCAGCAAGCGCAGCAGCAGCAGCAGCACAGCACAGCAACAGCAGCACAGCAGCAGCAGCAGCAGCAAGCACAGCAGCAGTAGCACAGCAGCAGCAGCACAGCAAGCACAGCACAGCAGCAGCAGCTGCATCACAGCACAGCAGCAGCAGCAGCACAGCACAGCAGCAGCAGCAGCACAGCACAGCAGCAGCAGCAGCAAGTACAGCAGCAGCAACACAGCACAGCAGCAGCAGCACCAAGCACAGCAGCAGCAGCAGCACCAAGCACAGCAGCAGCACGGCACAGCAACGGCACAGAACAGCAGCGGCGCGGCGCGGCCGCAGCAGCGCGGCGCGGCAGCAGAGCGGCGCAGCAGCTGCAGCGCGGCACAGCAGCAGCTTCCCTCTACTCCTTCTCCTTCCTCCTGCTCCCTAGGGTCGAGAGTGGGGTATACTTCTTAACCCTACATCCTAGTTTGCTTAGTTGGTGTGTTATAGCTTCGATTGGTGATTAATTGTGCGTTTTAGTGCTAAATGTAGTGAGTAGTGTGAACTTTGGTTATGTGAGGTTAATATTGGTTAGACTAAGTTAATTAAGTGTTGTTAAGGCCATGTTAACCTAGCTTAGCCCAATTTCACTAAAATACCACCAGATTTCTGTTTGATGCAAAATTTATTTAATTCTTGCTGTATAAAAATCTGGAGCTAAATACCTGTTTCTCGTATTTTAAATCTTCGCGACACACGTAATACGTGTGTGGGTTTGGGGTTTCTGCGTATCGCGACGCGTCGGGGTAGCTTCAGGCGCGTAATCACAAGTTTTAGCGTATCGCGCACACGCGCGCTTGGTTTGCGACGCGGGTTTCTAGTTTGACCTTAATATCGCGTTTTTGTAGATTTGAGCTTATGTGTGATATATTGTGTAAATTTTAGGTTCGTAGGAGAGTGCGACGGACGCTGCGAAGAAAGGGAAGCAAGTCGTCGGCTACACTTAGCGCGAGACTTCGGTGAGTAGATTTAACATCTACGGGGATATCGCCCGCATGGCATTATGCGTCAGGGCTGATAGGACCTTATAGATACATATTGCATTTACCTACATTGACTGTTCATGGATACTGTTGTTGCATACTGCATCCCCTGCTATATGTATGTAAACTTAGAATTGATAGAACACCGCACTATTACTAACGGTTCATGTTGCACGAGCACTAATCTGCATGTTACACACACACCGTTAGTAATTGCCATGACACACTCACTGTAGAATTGCCCTGATCATTATACTGTAGTTCCTTTCACATATGATTCTATATGATTTTCATAGACATTGGGAGCCGCATGAGGTCTTTGAAAAACTGAAACTATTTTAAAAAGCGGTTCCTCCCTTTTTCCAATATTATGGCTTGATGTACATAGCACATCGCATTTGATTTACTCATTGATGTTGGATTTCATGTGATTTCTGGTTTTGAGGACCGTGAGGTTATTTAAGAAATGATGCACTATTTGAAAACCCGGTTCCTCGTGATATGATATTTTGGTGCGTCCACCACGTGTTTTCTCGGTGCTGAGACGTGTGCTTGAAACCCGATTTGAGGAGTTGGATGATCCGTTTGCGGGTTCGTGGTGGACCCGGTATGGTTCCCCTCGGCAAGATGATCGATGGACCTTGCCGATTGAGCCTGGAGGTGGGTGAGTACCTACCGGTGATTTGTTGGACCTGGCGGTTATCCGGAGGATACTGACCAGAGTCGAGAGATGGATGCGGGATGATCCGTACTGCCGGGGCCGAAGGCCGATACCGCAGACAGAGCCCGTGGGCTGATCCGGACTTATGGAGCCCGATATATGAGGATTTGCGTGTCGATGCTGGACACGAGTATTTTATGATATTTTGAGTGCCGATGTTGGGCACTCGTGATTCTCAGAGATTTACAGGATTTGAGGGCCGAGGAAAGTGCCAGCGCCTGAGTTTATTTGGGATTTGGGTGCAGTTTTGGGCACCGATTATTTTTCCACGTTGATATTCCGTGTTGATGTTGTTTACCCCATGCTCAGCATTGATTATCATGTATCTCATCCTGTAGTTATTTTACCTGACAGAGCACTTGCATGATTATTGCACCTACTGCTTGTCGCATATAGATTTTACCTGCTGACATATGATAGAGTAGCGCAGTACATGCATGCTCGCGATTACCTTTATATGTTATCTCTATTCACGAGTTGGCAACTCACCCCCGTTGTGCCACAGTATTTGCAGGTTGCCCCTCAGAGTAGTCGCGGCAGGCTGCCTTTTGCATCTTTTGGCTACAGATACCACTACAGTTGGTGCGAGAGCTGTTTTGCTATTAGGTGGGTTGTGGTATCTGATTACTTTTATTGTACACCCTTTTGTATCTAGTATTCTCCATCTACCATATATGTACTGGACTTAGAGACAGTGTAAGGACGATGATGTATATTTTTTTGTATTCTGGTGTCGAGCTCGTGGGAGCCGACTGTTTATTTATGCAGTTTATTATTCTGTGATGTTTACTTATTGCTCATTCTTCGCTACGGCGTCGTATATTACTCTTATGGTGATGGTTTCCGCCGTTGGGCGTGATTGCTCCCATTTGGGAATGCTTTATTTCAGTATATCTCATTTTCACTTATATCCTGTTTTATACCCGATTTCGGGGTTACTTTTACAAAGGAAATGCTGCCAAAATTATTTAAATGATAACTTAACCTTAAAAGAACTTTATTGAACTATTTAAGGTTTTCTAAATGTTTTAATTAAATGTTTTCAACACTCACTACTTTTAATGGTTTTGATTCCTGGGTTTTGGCTTACTTAGTCGCGTCACGCCTGAGACGTTACGTGGTTATATGCCTGTCACGAGTCGAACTTCGGAATGCCCATAGCGTGTACAAAAAGCAGTCTTCGGAAAGTCATCATTCCGAACCCGCAACTGATGATAACCCGAACGTAAATCAATCTTAGAAAAATGTCTCGCACCCTGGAGCTGATCAAATAAATCGTCAATGCGATAAAGGATACCTGTTCCGCACCGTAACTCGGTTCAACTGACGATAATCTACACATAACCTCAAACTGCCGACCTTCTTCTTGACGAACAGAATAGGAGCTCCCCACGGCGAAACACTCAGACGCACAAGTCCTAAATCAAGCAACTCTTGCAATTGATCTTTAAGCTCTCTAAGCTCTGCCGGAGCCATCCGATAAGGCGGTATAGAAATAGGCTCCGTGCCAGGAATCAGATCAATGCAGAACTCAATATCGCACTCTGGCGGCAACCCGGGTAACTCATCGGGAAAGACATCGGGAAATTCTCGCACGGTAGAAACCTGGTCCAATGACTCCACTGTGGCTCCAGTATCATGAATGAAAGCCAAGAATCCCCGACATCCCCTCCTCAAAAGCCGACTAGCGCACAGAACAGAAATCAAACTGTGAGGGGTGGCACCACGATCCCCCTGCACAACAAACACTAACTCGCCGGGAAAACAAAATCTAACTGTCTTCTCACGGCAGTCCACGGACGCATAGCAAGTAGCTATCCAGTCCATGCCCAACAGAACGTCGATGTCCAACATCTCAAGAAAGATCAAGCCGACGGACAGAACTCTGTCACCAATACGGACAGCACAAGACTGGAACACGTGTCGCGCAACAAACAACTCCCCATAGGAGTAGTCACGACAAGCGGTTGATCTAGCAAACACGACTCTCGGCCTAACCTCGGCGCGAAGTGCATAGAAACATACGAATGCATAGATCCCAGATCAAAAAGAACATGTGCATCATAAGAACATACAGAAATGGTACCTGAAACCACAGCATTGGACGCGTGAGCGTCCTGGTGAGTCAAGGCAAAAACCCTAGCCTGTCCTCTACCGGCTACTAGCTTTCCCCTGCCTCTGCCACCTCGTCCTCTCGTCACAAAACCACGGCGACCACGACCTCTCTGAGCAGGAGTCTGACGCGGCGCACCAACAGGAATAAGAGGCAACGCTCTCTGAGGCGGAGAAGGTGGTAAGGTAACCTGGGGTACTGCTGGCCCTCTCTGACGCACCACGGCACAATCCTGAACAAGGTGATGTAGACTGCCACATCCGAAGCATCCATAAGATGGTCGCTGGCCCTCCTGGGAATAAGAACTGAATAACTGGCCACGTCCCACGTCTTTTCTACTCCCCGAGTCTAAAGGAACTCTGCCTCGGCGTGCAAACCTCTTTCTCCGTGCTGGTACATCCGCACAAGTCCTCTTCGGTTCCGGAACAACCGATGACTCAGCTAGATGCTCCTCCACCAATAGAGCTGCATCGACAGCTGCCGCATACGTGTCGCAATGCTGAATGCTGATGGCTAGGAACAACTGGGTAAGCAGGCCTCGAACAAACCTCTTCACCCTCATCTCCTCAGTCACCACCAGGTACGGAGCATGCACCGACAGCTCGGTAAACAGTACATCATACTCAGACACCGTCATCCCCGGAGTCTGACGTAACGACTCAAATTTGCGCGCTCGTGCATCCCTGACGCTCGGTGGAAGAAAACGGGCAAGAAACGACGTCACAAACTCAGCCCAGGTCATAGGAGCAATACCCGCGGCTCTGCCCTTCTCTAAGGACTCACACCACTTCTGGGCCATACCCTCCAGACGAAAACTGGCAAACTCCACCCATCTCTCAACGGTGCATCAGAGTGAACGACAAATCCTGGCCATCCGGTCTATGAACGACTGAGGATCCTCAGTAACATCTGTGCCAGTAAACACCGGAGGCCTCAGCCTCATAAAATCTGTCAGCAACACAGCAATAACCTCTGAAGCTGTAACTGCGACTACCGGAACTGTAGGTACCATCATAGTCCCTGCAACGGGTGGAACAACTGCCTGCCCCTGCGCTCGAATGGCCTTTACCAAGGTCCCCATCATCTGGCACAGGTCCTGCATGCCAGCCCCAAACATAGCAATGTGCTCCGGTACAACAGGCGTACCGCCCTGGTCAGTCCTCGCCTCAGACGAGTCAACTCTGACCTCGGCCCTCACGGCCGCTCTTTGTACCCTCGTAGTCTTCGGCGGTATATAGGCTAGAAATTGAAACAAGATTCGATAAGGAAACAGGAATCGAATCACAAAGATGTATATCAATCACGAAAGGAATATCAATCAATAAGTCCTAAGGTCACTTAGGCGGAGTACCGTGTCGTAAGTATGCCGCGGAACATACATACGCTACGTCACTCTGCTTAAGCTACCTACTCCATCATACCAAGGTCATCCTACACTCCGAAAGGTAAAACCTAACGCTCTGATACCAACTTTGTCACGACCCAAAATTTGGCCCGTAACCGGTACTTAAACTACGTAACATCTACAGGAGTACGCAACTCAAGTAAGCCGAAACCCAGAAATCTAAACCACCCAAATCTGGATCAACGGAGGAAAACATAGTTTTATCATTTGGAAAATCACAAGTAAAATCTCTATCTCTAGTTTTCTTTCTTGAAAATTTCGGCAGCACCTCCTTTGTAAAAACTAGCCCCGAAAACGGGTACAACACAGATAATATATAAAGCATCCCAAATGGGAGCAAAATCTCGCCCAACGGCGAAGACAATCACCACAACATGTATACGACGCCGAAGCGAAGAATATAAAAGGAAACTGCATAAAGAAGTAAACTTTTCAACAAAACTGGCACCCACGAGCACGGCACCCAAAGTCACCAATATAATACAGCACCGAATCCTCACAAGTCGTCTCTAAGTCATATACAACCAGTGGTAGATGGAGAATACTAGATCCAACAAAAAGATTTACAATGTACATGCAGATAACCGCAAACCCACCTAAAAGCAAAGGCCTCACTGCCAAACGTAGCGGTATCCGCAAAAGTAGAGATGATAAGACGCCCTGCCGCGACAACTCTTAGGGTAAGTCCTGCAAAACACTGTGGCACAACGGGGGTGAGTTGCCAACTCATGAATAGTAAATAACATGATACTATAATCGCAGGTATGCACGAATAGCGATCTATCTATCACATGTAAACCGATAGCATAAGTATGATAAGTGAATATGCAACAATCATTTAAAGGTACATCATCAGGGTACTACAACTACATGAACAATGCATAACAATAATAATCCTGAGTGTGTGGGACGATACAATAAAATCTCATGCAAAATCATCAGCATGGAAAAACACCGGTGTCCCCCACTGACACATCAAATCCCAAATCCTCAGGCACCGCATCCACAGATCGGCCCTCACATCCTGTAAGACTCATGGAACCTGAGTGTCAAACACCCGAAATATCATGAAAACATATCCCTATGTGTATATATATATATACGTATATAAGTATGAGGATATCAACCCCGTATGTCCACCGACGATACGTAAAAATCATGAAAACCTGAGTGTCTAACACCGACACCCGAAACATCATGAAACCCATGTCTAGCATCGACACGTAAATCCTCATAACTCAGGCGCTGTCACCACGACTGGCCCTGACGATATGTCGTACATCACTCCGGTTGGTATCCCCCGATAACCGCCGAGTCCAGATACTATCACCGGTAGGTACTTGCCCACCTTCCAGGCTCATCATCTGTACCACGAACATCTTGCCGAGGGGAACCATACCGGGCCCCACCATGACCCGCACACGGCCCACTTACTCCTCGTATCGGGTATATATCACAAATCTCAGAACCGAGAAATCTCATGGTGGACGCATCAAATATCATATCAAGAGAAACCGGGTTTTCAAACAATACATAGTTTCTTGAAAATACCCCCACGGTTCTCAAATCCATAAATCATATGAAATCCATATCTCAATGCGTAAAATCCATATAAAACTGATATATGCAATATAAAACATCAATATGAGCATATAAAGGAAAAACCTCTCTTTTAAATGAATCCAGCTTTAAAATATATCTTGCGGTTCCCAAAATCCTCCGAAAACAAATGCAGCATCATATGAGGTGTACATGTAAGTGTAGCAAGGTTCAAGTATCTACATGTAAGCAAGTGGGTATGATGCATTTCAAAAATGCAATGATCAACAACTCATTATCACATATCAAAACCATACCACTTAGGGTATATACAACTATAGCAAGCATATGCAGTATACATGTCAGTATCAGCGTATGGTGTACATGTATCTGAAATCGAGTATGTGGTGTACATGTCAATATGTATGCATGATGTACAAGTAACTAAAATCAAGTATGTGGTGTACATGTCAATATGTATGCATGATGTACAAGTGACTGAAATCGAGTATGTGGTGTACATGTCAATATGTATGCATGATGTACAAGTAGCTATAGTAAGATATACGTGAAGTGGAATAAGGGTCACTACCTTAACTATTCCTGCCCAATGCAATATCACGTATGTATGTGCCCACAATATTTCATATGCACAAGGGAATAAGAGTTACTACTCCAATCATTCATATCCACTACCATATCACGTATGTAGGGTTTGTGCGTGTCATGGCAATTACAGACGGTGTGGGTGTAGCATACCATTTAGTGCTCGTTCAACATAAACCGTCAGTAATGTGTTATATCTAAAAGTACGAGTCAAGCACAACAGATAATGCTATGCAATGACATTCATATGAAAGTAACAAATATGCAGATACATGCAGCTATCATATCATATTCGCCCTGACGCATAACGCCATACGGGCAATTTCCCCGTAGATGTTAAATCTATTCACTAATGGTCTCCAGCTATGAAAATCCGACCACCTGCTTCCCCTTGTTCGCGGCGTCCGAAGTCCCCGCTTGCGACGTTATATTTCCACAAACACAAGAAATAATGCGAATATCTCAGAATCGATCAATATAACGTAAAACTACGTATTAAATAACGCATCAACACTAAACTAACTCGCGAGTGTACGTCTAGTGGCTAACGTGCGCAACGATACCGCAAAACCTACCCAAATACAGCAGCTGCACAAGATCATGATTCGTGTCGCAACAAGTAACACGCGGACTCAAAACACTAGATTATAGGTAAACGATCCCAGATTTTGCATATTGCAATTACTAAAAAAGTAAACAGTACCAAACACCTCTAACCAACAGCAGACGACTACCCACAAAACCCAAACCCCAACACTCTCCTACAAAACCGGGGTCGCTGGAATTCGCCATAGGAGTCGCCGGCCCCGGCCGGTGGGGTGGTCCTCGTGTTTCAGGTGGCGTCTCAGGTTCACTAGTACATCACTATAAATTTGTTTGGTCACTCACTAAATTTTCCAAAACACAGCAGTTCACAGAGGTTCAATAAAGACACTAAAAACACGATATTGCACTAATCGAAATACAAAGTGTTCTACGCTACAACCAACGAGCTAAACCACATAAAAACTTCTAATTATCAATGTAGGGATTATACCTAACAATCTTTCTCACAAGATCCAAGCTTTCCCTAGCTCCAAGTGATCCAAGAAGCAAGAACAAGGACTTGGTGTATTGTTTTGGGATATATTTGGAAATATTTGGAGAAGTTTTGAGTTAGGATTGAAGAGAAATGAAAGAGAAAAGATTAAGGGCAGTAGAGGGAGAGAGGATCTCGGCCAAGAGAGGAGGTGAGTGTTTTGTGAAGGATTTCCTAGCAATTACCAACATTAAATGCAATTAAATGCATTCATACACACATAAATACACATGCATGCACCTCTTTCTTTTCTTTTCTTTTCTTTTTCTTTAAATCCTAAATCCATTTGCACAACAAATATCTAGATATGTGAGAAAGTTTTGGTTAACTCAAACTTAATTGATGAGAAGTTCACTAAACAGAAATTTCCCAAAATGCGAATACCGCATTAAAATAATATTAAAATTGGGAAAAATTCTAATTGAACCAAAACGTCCTATATACCCCCAAAGCTTGCGCACTAGCTTTATTTTAGCTAAACTAGGTGTTGGCAAGTCTATATGGTCGTTTGAACACAGTCGAGTCAAAACGGAAAATACCGACAATTTAACCCTAAAACGGAAAAAATCTCATAACGATTTCTAAAACGTTACACCAGTATACTCGTAACCTAATGAGCACCTGCATACTATCTCCAGTACGACGTACTGATGGCTATGGGACAGACCATCTCCCCTCCTGGGATGAGAAGCGTATACACTAGTCTACTCTGGAGTATCGATGCCCTGTCTCGATAATCCTACGACCAGGGACCAGTATAAGGATGTGCTTGTAGACTACCCAGCCCCCACTAGTGTGACTGTCATCACAACGCTGGTAGTCAAGCAAAGATCCTAAGGGTTCTATCAATATGTATTAGCGATATGTTAAAAAGAAACACATACACATATTAAGATAGACACAAACCAAGTAGCATACTATCATATGGAGAAAGAATGTCAATCCGTGTATATATCCCAAGCTTCCAAAATGTAATATACAAACTAGTACTATACAATAATGGCCTCTAGGGCATATCACACGAACAATCTATCACTTGCACTAAGGCCATGTGCTGGGATATCGCAGTCCTATCATCTCGAATAGCCTCTCAAACTGCGTCTGAGGAATGGCCTTTGTGAATGGATCTGCAGTGTTATCTTCTGT
Source organism: Agapanthus africanus (assembly GCA_030015575.1). NCBI lineage: Eukaryota > Viridiplantae > Streptophyta > Magnoliopsida > Asparagales > Amaryllidaceae > Agapanthus > Agapanthus africanus. The sequence goes on along the minus strand of CM057337.1, from coordinate 391,007,639 downwards.
AGAAACCCTCCGAACCTCGATCTCCAGGCGATCCACGATCTCCCTGATCAGGTGATACCGCCTCAAGATGTGTCTGGACTTCTGATGGGACCTGGGTTCCTTTGCTAAAGATATAGCCCCGTTGTTGTCACAATACAGAGGTATTGGATCAACAATGGACGGAACCACCTGAAGTTCTGTTAAGAACTTCCTTATCCAGACGGCTTCTTTTACGGCATCAGATGCTGCGATATACTCCGCTTCCATCGTTGAGTCGGCAACGGTTTCCTGTTTGGAACTTTTCCAACACACCGCCCCTCCATTGAGAGTAAAGACATAACCCGGCATGGATTTGGAGTCATCCTTGTCACTCTGGAAGCAGCAGTCAGTAAAGGCCTCGATCTGGAGGTCTTTTCCGCCGTAAACCAAAAACATATCCTTAGTCCTTTTCAGGTACTTCAGAATGTTCTTTACCGCTATCCAGTGCTTCTCCCCAGGGTTTGACTGATACCGGCTTACTACACTCAGTGCATAAGCTACATCTGGTCTGGTACACAACATTACATACATTATAGAGCCTACCGCAGAAGCGTAGGGTATAATAGACAAGCGATCGCTTTCTAAATCAGTCTTGGGAGACATCTCTTTGGAGAGGTTGATCCCGTGACAAGCCGGTAAATTACCGCGCTTGGAATCTTCCATACTGAATCTTTTCAGTATGGTGTCGATGTACCTGGACTGTGAAAGTCCTAACATCCTTTTAGATCTATCACGGTAGATCTGGATCCCCAGAATGTAAGAGGCATCACCCAGGTCTTTCATGGAGAACCTGTGTGACAAGAACCCTTTGACAGATTGTAGCATAGGAATGTCATTTCCTATCAAGAGAATGTCATCCACGTACAAGATGAGAAATACAACAGTTCGTGCTACAATCTTACTATAAATGAATGGTTCATCTGGATTTTTTATAAAGTCAAATTCTTTGACCTTCTCATCAAAACAGATGTTCCAACTCCGCGATACCTGCTTTAGTCTATAAATGGATTTAAGCAACTTGCACACTTTTCTGTTGCTCCCACTCTGAATGAAACCCTCGGGCTGGTCCATATAGACACACTCCTCTAAATTTCCATTTAGAAAAGCGGTTTTTACGTCCATCTGCCAAATCTCATAATCGTGGAAGGCAGCAATAGCAAAAAGAATCCAAATGGATTTGAGCATAGCCACTGGAGAAAAGGTTTCGTCATAGTCCAAGCCAGGTCTTTAACGAAAACCCTTTGCAACAAGTCTAGCCTTATAGGTTTCAACCTGTCCATCTACACCAATCTTCCTTTTGAAGATCCATTTGCATCCTACTGATTTTACCCCTTCTGGAGCAATATCCAAAGTCCATACCTTGTTGGTGTACATGGACTCCATCTCGGTCCGCATTGCATCTAGTCGTTTTACTGAGTCAGTGCTCTGAATGGCTTGCTGGAAGTTAGTAGGCTCATCAGTATCAATGATGCAATCCTCTCTATCCCTGTCTATGAGAAAACCGTAGTATCTCTCAGGCGGATGAGACAGCCTACTACTCCTGCGGAGAGGTGCGGGAATGTCCTATTCTTTTGAAACTTCTGGTTCCACCAAGCTTTCAGTAATAGCTTGTGGTTCTGGAATTTCTTCCAGTTCTATTGCACCCCCACTAGTTTCCTTTTCCAAGAACTGGTGTTCTAGAAAGTGGGCATGACGAGAAACAAAAACCTTTTGTTCCTATGCGTGATAGAAAAGATACCCCCTGGAGCTCTTTGGGTATCCCACAAACTTACATAGTACTGAGCGTGCCTCGAGTTTGTCCGCATGCTGCTTTTTGACAAAAGCCGGACATCCCCGTATCTTCAGATATTGAAGATAGGGTTTCTTCCCACTCCACATCTGATATGGTGTGGTAGGCACAGTTTTGGTAGGAACCTTGTTTAAAAGATATGCAGCAGATTCTAGTGCATAGCCCCAGAATGATCGCGGTAACTCAGCGTTACTCATCATGGAACGTACCATATCCAATAGGGTTCGGTTCCGTCTCTCCGATACACCGTTGTGTTGTGGAGTGTATGGGGGAGTAAGATGAGAAAGAATTCCATTCTCTTTTAGGTAAGCCAGGAACTCGGCACTTAAGTATTCACCACCTCGATCAGATCTAAGTGTTTTGATACTTCTGCCGGTTTGTTTTTCTACTTCATTCTTATATTCCTGGAATTTCTCAAAAGCCTTGGATTTATGCTTCATTAAGAAGACATGTCCATACCTGGAGAAATCATCCGTAAAAGTAATGAAATAGGAAAAACCACTTCTTGCATGTGTAGACATTGGACCACACACGTCGCTGTGTACGAGTCCCAAGAGCTCGCTCGCTCTTACTCCGTGTCTAGTAAATGGAGTCTTTGTCATCTTTACTTTGAGACATGATTGACAAGTTGCATAAGAATGATATTCGAACGGATCCAAATATCCTTCTTTATGTAAATTAGTTAACCTTGTCTCATTGATGTGACCCAGACTACAATGCCATAAGAAAGCATGATTTAATTCTGGAGACTTTCTTTTGTGTGTATTCTGGATATTGAAAATCTGCGGTTGGTTTAAAACGTATATACCATTGCTTAATGTATCCGACCCAATCAAAACATGATTAAGGTGAATGTTTACAACATTGCTTACAAATGCAAAATCATAACCTTCTTTAGACATTAAAGATACAGATATGATATTACAAGTCGAACTGGGTACAAAATAACAGTTGCGCAAAACCAAAACATGTCCATCTGTCAATCCTAAGTGATAGTCCCCCATGGACTCAGCATCCATGCTTGCTCCGTTTGCAACTCTGAGGGTCATATCACCCGCTTTCAAAACCCTACGGCTTCTCAGTGCCTGCAAAGAATTACAAATATGAGATCCTGATCCGGTATCCAATACCCAGGAAGTAGAGTTGATTGACAGACAGTTTTCAATAACATACACACCTGAAGCCGAAGCCACAACTTGCTTCGGGTCCTGGTTCTTGGCCTTCCAAGCCCTGCAATCTTTCTTCCAGTGTCCTTTCTTGTGACAATAAAAGCATTCTTCCTTTCCCACAATCCGTCCCGCTACCTTTGCTTTTCCCTTAGCTTCCACCTTACTAACACCGCCCCTTGGTTTGGTGGGGGCCTTCTTCTTCTTTCCTTTGGCTTTCGTCTTGGACCTAGAAGAGGAAGCTCCTCCAACAAACAAAGCGGGTGTTTCCCTGACTTTCTGTAGGGTGCCCTCTGCACTCCTCAACATATTGAGGAGTTCCGGAAGTTCAACTTCTTTTCCTTGCATGTTGAAATTCAGGATAAACTGGGCGTTGGTAGAAGGAAGGGACTGGAGAATCAAGTCAGTGTAGAGCTCGTTCTCTAACGTGGTCCCGAGGTCCGCGAGCTCCTCAATGTAGCCAATCATCTTAAGCACGTGTTCCGCTACAGATGATCCGAGGGCCAACCTCGCTGAAAATAGCTTCTTCGAGGTCTCGTATCTTGTGATACGGGATTGCTCTCTATATAGTTCCTTAGTATGGAGAAATATGGATTCTATGTCCATATTCTCGCGCCTCCTCTAATGTTCATTGTCCATAGAGGCAAGCACAAGGCATTTGGCCTTCGCGTAGTCAATCACCCTGGTCTTACGGATTTCCCTGTCCGCGACACTGGAGTCTGGGCCTGGGACGGCGGGGGCTTTTGTAGTAAGAACATAGCCCAACTTGTCATAAGTGATTGCCACTTTGACATTCCTGAACCAATCTTTATAGTTTGGCCCTGTCAGTATGTTTTTATCTAATAGTAACTTAAGGCCCGTCATGATGTTTGGTTGCTGCAATTAGGAGAGAGAGAAGAAACACTTTAGCATGATGCTCTTGCAAGTTTAGAGTGATTTTTAGTTTGTCTAAACAGGATGGCTCCCACTATTTCTTGAATCCTTCCTCAAACCATAAAAGAAGAATTAGTCAGGATTGATCTCACCGTACAATACTTGCTTAACCGTTCAGCCAAGTCGGTGTCGGTACTTTGAGGGAGGTTTTACGACGCTTTCGCGAAGTTCCTTAATTAAATAACCTCTTTTCCCTGTGGGCGTAGCCCCGCTAACACCTTTTTAGTCACCTACTTGGTTTATAGCATTGATCGTTAAGTGAAAAAATCTCCCGAGGAGTAGCATATACTCACAGTAGGATCGGGATCCAAATATCATCGTGTGATAAAGCTGAAGCAATCCTACCAAAATCATCACACTCCAAATGGCATGCAATACTAGCAAGTTTCAGTTTCTTTAGAAACTCCCGATGTGGATTTTTGCCCCATGCTCTTATGACCTTGACGAAGGCCAACATATCATAAGTCACATGTCAAGTTCTACCCGTCATTATCCAGGTTAATTTGAACCCACACGTACATACCCTTGACGAAGGCCAAAATGGCAGTGCGACTATCCTAAACCAACGCATCTATCTATGCAACAGATAAATATTTAGCAGCTACCAATCACTATGTGCCTTAGCGAAGGTCAAAATACATAGCTTGAATACTACTGAATATTTAACTGAAATGACGGAGGGCTACGAATGGTTTTGGCGAAACCGTGAACGTAGTGAACTTGATATAATCGAAGGAACCTGATAGCTTTTAAAAGGAGTGGTTTAAGCTCCGCATTTTAAAAGTTTTGCTGTTTTGGAAAAAACCGAGTGGTTTTGAAATTGTTCCAATGATTCAACTTTGGTTTGTTTTCTTTGCATTTATATAATGCGTCCCATCATTTACTCCTATCATTACAGAGAGAATTGAAAAAAAAAATATCACGTCCTCTTATGCCATCCGCATTCGCCACGGGGCCCCGTCATCACCCGTTAGGTTACTTAACTAACGACAGAGCGGGGGCTGGGCTAGCGCGGATGTAAAACATAAGTGACGCCTACTACATACCATATATAGATATTTTACAATCATCTCATGCAATAATAAACATTCCAGTCACATATAAACATTTCAGATATGCAAGGAATGACGCGTTTCATTTAAGCCTGCAACGAAAAACGTATCCCATGGTCGCGATGAATAGCCAAACCCCACCCCAGAACCCTACAGGTACGGCAAACTACCCGCCAAATTCCAGAAGTGAAGCAGCCTCCCTCAACAAAGTGAGTAGGCCACTCGGCACTTCAAAGAACCCGGTAGTTTGTGTATCCCACCTTGGGTCTATCGTAGGAGCAGAAAATAGTAAAAAGAAAATAAAACAACGATGGCTACAACCTCAACCCGGATGTGCCCCGCAAAATAATATTACATCAATTTTACAATTTACATGAATGAAAGATAAAAAACGCTCATCCCACATCCCCGGCTATTCATCATCGACAATCAGAAAATGTTTATATACATAAACCAACAGATATGTGCAATCTCGACTAACCGACGTATAACAATTAGTCGACGTTTAAAACACATATAACATTACAGAAGAACCAATTAGCTAAGTACAATAGGAATCCGATCGAAACATATTTTCCGTATCTACCCCAAATGCAAACCAGCACTCAGAAACATACTGGGTAGAAACCAAATATTCCAGAAATCATAATACCAAAAATAAGATATAACAGAATAAATCCGAGTTGAATCGGCCACGACTCGGCCACGATTCCGCCGCAGAAAGACGATTCTGCCGCGGATCCGCGGCTGTCTTGGCGATTCAGAGGCTCGAATTTCTTGTGTCATCTTAGAAAACCCTGCATGTATTTTTCATGATACTGTAATGATTTTACAGACAATTTTGAAAAACGACAGAAACTGGGGTTTTCGGTATTTAGTTTTCCGGTTTTTCCGACGATCGAAATTCTACTACTTGCTAATCTGCTAGATTAGGTTTAGTTGGCTCTGATACCACTATAAGTCGATGCTATGCACCCCGCGGAATCGCGGGGAGGCGGAAGGTGTAAAAAACGATAATTTTAGCATCATAACATCGACTGTAAGCCATGATCGTAATCTAAACCGTATCTAGCAAAAGCAAAAGAAGTATAAACTAAGTACAGAAATTATACCTCAAGAAACCTGGTCCTTCTTCTCCTTATCTTGCTGTCCTCCTCACCTGCACGAACTCCTCGAAGTGGTACGGATGTCGTCTCCTTGTCGGCTTGCTCGAATCCTAAATGATCCACCCGAACGTTTGTGCACCAAGCTTATCTTCTAAACCAAAGAAACTAGATCAAGTAGATTGCTAATCTAAATGATCTAGGTTGTGTAGATGGTGTAGATGGATTTAGGAGTCTTTCTATTTCTTCTTAGGTAACTCAACACATGAGTATCCTAAGGTTTGAGGAAGAAGAAGATGTTTTAGAAAAAGCTAGTGAAGAGAATGTATGAGAGAGAGTGTAGCTCACTTATGGTTCTAAACTGAACAGTTTCTATTTTTCATCTAATAAATTAAATGAATAATAGTCATTAGGGTTCAATTTACAACCAAATGAGTCATGGCTTCAAAATCCACCACGTGTCACATTTAGCCATGCTCAATATCATGCAATTTCCACCTCATTTCTACCATGTCATAATGCATAAATCATTTAATCCAAAATGAAAAATACATATATGAAACATCATCTTCTAGAAGCATCTTTGAATAAATTACAAAAACGCCCCTCGTCCGTACATACGTACCTGCATTCGTATTCCGAAAAATACGAATACCGAAGACGAAGAAAATCCATCAGAACAATATTAGGATCCGGCTTAAACCAAAGCCCACTAGTATTGTCCGTCTGACTCATCGTGCGTGCATGAGTGTACACACGTGATCGAACCCTTTCGTAAAACCATACGATATCTACACGTTTTGCCCGATGCAGGGAAACGCTCTGTGTGGGACTCTAAAGACTCAACTCTACGCTGGCAGTGGGTTTAACCACAGGCCGTAAGCGGTACTAGCTGTATGTAACGGTCCCCAGGTATTGTCGATAAGAAATCCGATGAGCATAACTCATCCGAACTCCTACTGAGTCTGTATGTGACAATCTTCGTACAGTCCGGTCTGTTCGTCTAAGAGTATCGCATGTCGGGCCTAGGGGGCGGTAAACGTCAGTCCCCTAAAATCGGTACAAGTCATGTCGGAGTGTAGCCCAGAACACCCTGAGAAACTACTGGAAATACTACCAGTAAATCTCGCTTGCCCTGGCCAGGGACTTTGTGTAATGGCTCTCCTAGACACAGCGCGATATCAACTCCTAATATTGGGAGAGACGAATCCTGTCTAACCGTCACTGCCTCTAAGTGCTTCGGGACTGCACCCAACTACTACCTATTTGCACGACTCAATAGAGCCGTGGTAGGGTAGTAATCTAAGAACAGTGAGAACACACTCGAAGCAAAGTGACAGTATCAAGTCAATGGACTAAGCTGTACTCATGTCACCTGGGAACTGATAACTGACGATAGGTATAATACCAACCAACAGTTCCCAGTGAGCCCTGTCCAGTATACTCGTAACCTAACGAGCACCTACATACTATCTCCAGTACGACGTACTGATGGCTGTGGGACAGACCATCTCCCCTCCTGGGATGAGAAGCGTATACACTAGTCTACTCTGGAGTATCGATGCCCTGTCTCGATAATCCTACGACCAGGGACCAGTATAAGGATGTGCTTGTAGACTACCCAGCCCCCACTAGTGTGACTGTCATCACAACGCTGGTGGTTAACCAAAGATCCTAAGGGCTCTATCAATATGTATTAGCGATATGTTAAAAAGAAACACATACACATATTAAGATAGACACAAACCAAGTTGCATACTACCATATTGAGCAAGAATATCAATCCGTGTATATATCCCAAGCTTCCAAAATGTAATATACAAACTAGTACTATACAATAATGGCCTCTAGGGCATAACACACTAACAGGAAGGGCACCACGTCAAGAAGTCTTTTTACGGGCTCCCGCTTCAAATCGAAGCAACTCGGACATGAAATTTGCTAGCCGACCTGTCCAAGGTGATGTAGAGAATGTGTGTGATAAGTTTGTCTCAAACATCCATTGATTCTCAACACATGAGAGTGTATGGATGTAGGTTGAAGATGAAGCCATGGTGGAACTTGTGAGCTAGAGAAAGAAGAAGAAGATAAAGAGCTTTAGTTATTGAGTTAGAATGAAAAATGAGAGCACTCATATGAATCCCAAGAGCTAGCCCAAGGCTAAGTGGCTGTCCACTCTCTCTCCACCTCTCATTTCAACACAATAATCAATCACAAATGTGACATTAGCACAAAAAATAATACCATGACTCACCAATGAAGCACATGGCACATTTAATGCACTAAATCATGACATCCACTCACAATTTCCACCATTTAAACATTAATCCAAATGTTTAGTCCAACAATAAGATATGGCAACATCTAAAGTAAACTCGTGACGGATCATAAGGATACCCCTCACCTGTATATACATACTTGCATCCGCATTCCGACTGAATGCAAATGCGATGAGACTAAAGTAATCCAACAAATCTAATACTAGGATCCGGCTTAAACTAAAACCCACTAGTATAATCCGTCCGATCATGATCCGTGCATAAGTGCACGTATATGATCGAACACTGCCATAAAACCATACGGCCTCTACAACGTTTCGCCCGAAACTTGGGAAACTATCTATGGGGGACTCTAAAGACTCGTCAATACGATAGCAGTGGGTTTAACCACAAGCATGTCAGTGGTACTAGCTGTACGTAACGGCTGCCCGGGTATTGAGCAAAAGGGAGACCGATGAGCGAACTCATCCTGGAACCCTACTGAGCCTATCTGTGACAATCTACGTACAGTCCAGTCTGTTCGTCTATGAGTATCGCATATCGGGCCTAAAGGGATGGTAAACGTCAGACCCCCAATAGCGGTATAAGTCATGTCGGGGTGTAGCCCAGAACACCTTGAGAAACTACTGGAATACCTACCAGTAAATCTCACTTGCCTTGGCCAAGGACTTTGTGTAATGGCTCTCCAGATACAGTGCGATATCAACCCCCAATACCGGGAGAGACGAATCCTGTCTAACAGCCACTGCCTCCAAGTGCTTCGGGACTGCACCCAACTACTACCTATTTGCACGACTCCTTTAAGCCGTGGTAGGGTAGCAATCAAAGAACAGTGGGAACGCACTTGAGGCAATGTAGCAGTGTTAAGTCAACGGACTAAGCTGTACTCATGTCACCTGGGAACTGCTCCTGACAATAGGTATAGTACCAATCAGCAGTGCCCCTGTGAGTCCGTCCGGTGTACTCATAACCCAATGAGCACCTGTATACATCTTAGGTGAACCAACTGACACCAATAGCTTGTGAGACCGGCCACCGCCCCTCGTCGGGGTCTCGAACTGTATACACTAGTCTACTGTGGAGTATCGATGCCCTGTCTTAAAACTCCCTCGACTAGCGACCTTTTAAGGATGTGCTTATAGACCCCAGCTCCTACGTATATGATCGCCATCATACTGCTGGCAGTCAAGCAGGAATCCTATGGGCTCTATCAACATGTAATAGTGATTTGTAATGTCACCTGAAGCATGTACACGATGATAGAGACAAACCAGATAGCATACTATCATCTCGAGTAAGACTGTCCTAACGATATAGGTCCTCCCTCAACCATTGCAATCACATACCTGCGATCCAATAATTGACTTTGAGGGCACTATATCCAACAACCGCTGCACATGGGCGGCAGGATTTGTGTCTTTTTCAAAGACGATTACCGTATTGATAACACCGTTGTTCAGTTGTCTACCTTAGATAGGCAAGCACCCATATTTCCGGCTCCCTGAGGCTCAAGAGACTGGTCTCGCTTAACCCTATGTTTACTAGGGTCCTTAGGGTAATTTATAGAACTTGAGGGGGTTTTATGTAAAAATACTTTTATTTACTTTTCAAAATACACCCCAAGTATTTAATTATCATCTTTAGAGTTATAATAATTGTAGATTTTATATTTGTGATATTTCTAGTGAAAATAACCTACTTTCATAATATATGGTATTTATTTGTAATATTGTACTTGTATGGAATTCATGGTATTTTAATGTAAAGTGATTCTTGTGATTTTTGAAAAGAGTTGGAATATTTATATTATTACAAAATAGATATTTTAATGTTACTTATACATATATTTATATAAAAATAATTTTACTATATATATTATTTCTAGAAATCTCATTTTCTTAAGATTTTGTATTTTGTAAATCTTTCGAGACCGAATGCCCCTTGCGGGGGTCTGCATCTCACACTACTAAGCTCAGGGATGTGCGATAATCTACACCATCCCAGTCGGGTTCCCCAAAATGGGTTGTAGCGGCGCCTTGTAAAGATTTGTTTAAAAATACTAAATCTTGTAAAAATGGTTTTATTAGTAAAGGGTATTTATATGTAAAAGTGCGTTTCCCGTATTCTATGTTCCCAAAAAGTATTGTGCTATGTTTCATATGAGTTTTGTGAGGAGCTAGGTCATTACCTCATGATCTAACTTAAAGGTATAGCAAGATTGTGATGATTTAATGTCAAAATGAAACTACATGGTATTTTACTGAAAATGAGCGATAAAAGTTACAAAATGATATAGATTGTCATGAAACTTGTTCAACATGTTTGTTAATGATTAATAGTCAACATGTAATGGTTTAATAGGGTTGTGTTTAAGAAAAGTGGGATTTTTAGAAAGAAACCGAATCGGAAATCGGTTTTGACTCCGATTCCGTCGAGTTTTTTTAAAAGATGTTTTTAGAGTAGAAAAGGAGAGAGGGAGGTGGGACTTATGGGTTTAGGTTAAAGAGGAGAGGGAGAGGGAGTGGACGTAGCTTCCGGTGCGTCGTTTCGTCGCCGGGATCTCCTAGGGTTGTCGCCGAAAAAATCGTCAGAGCTTCGCTTTCGCTTCTTCCAAAGTACACTAGGGTTCTAGGAAATTTCTTGAGAGTTTTGTTCAGAATTTTAGAGTGAGGGGGTAGTGTTTAGGTGTTGTATTCATAGGGTTAGGGTAGGTGAAAGGTTTAATTGAAAATAATGTATTTAAATGTAATAAAGTGTATTAAAATAGGGTTTAATGTGATTTAAAGGGGCTCTGGAACCGATCTACAGAAATAAAGTGTGCAGGTGTACAAGGAAGGTGAAGAGGCCCAACTTTCATGTTGGTGACTCGGCGGTCCAGCCGAATCCGGCCGGTGGCGGCGGCTCGAGTGGGCCGAGTCGCCGGCCGATTCGGCCGATTCTGACCGAGTCAAGGGTGGTCGGCGTTCCTCGACGGTTCAATACCCCCTGGTACAGTTTGTTTATTTAGTGTAGTACGGTTTTACGAGTTATGCACGTGTAAACCCTTGGTATTCTAAAAATTCAAAATAAAACAATGTGGGGTATGGGATTTGAACTCTGGTGGCTTGGTTCAGCAGTGCAAGGTATTACCAATGTGCTACAAGCTCCTTCTTGTAATTAAAAAGCAAAACAAGTATTTATGGTACTCAAAGAAATGTAATTACTCCAAGTATACATCAACTTTTAAATAAATCTTTGTACACTAAAATTGGAGTTGTTACAGTCTACCCTCCTTACAAAAATTTCGTTCTTGAAATTTACAACTTTTATTTTAAGGACTAGTTTACAAAGAGATGGGGATATCTTGCACGCATCTCATCTTCCCTTTCCCATGTTGATTCTTCTAGAGTGTCTTTTCTCCACATCACTCGAACCAAGTTGACTTCTTTGTTCCGAAGTGACTTCACATTCCTATCCAGGATCTCAACAGGTTGTTGCTCACAAGATAAGTCGGGCTGTATAGTGAGCTCGGAATGATCAAGTACATGGCTGGGGTCACTCACATACCTTCTGAGTTGGGATATGTGGAACACATTATGCACTCCTTCCAATGAAGGTGGAAGTGCTAAGTGGTATGCCACTTCACCGACTCGTTCAAATATGTCGAACGGTCCAATGTATCTCGGACTTAGTTTACCCCGTATTCCAAATCGGATCACTCCGCGGTTCGGAGATATCTTTAAGAATAAGTGATCTCCTGGCTGGAACTCCAAGTGACGTCGCTTTGCATCAGCCCAATGTTTCTGTCGATCTTGGGCTATGCGCATTCTTTCTCTGATAGTACGAACCACATCAACAGTCGCTACTATCATATCAGGTCCGAGAAGTTCCCTATCTCCGATGTCGTCCCAACTTAATGGCGATCGACACTTCCTTCCATACAGTGCTGCAAAAGGTGCCATTCCTATGCTTGCTTGGTAGCTGTTGTTGTACGAAAACTCTACAAGATGTAGGTGATCTTCCCACGATCCTTTGAAGTCTAACATACATGCTCTGAGTATATCCTCCAAGATCTGAATAGTTCGCTCAGCCTGACCATCTATTTGTGGATGATAAGCCGTGCTGAAGTTCAGACTTGTTCCCAAACTTGCTTGCAGACTCTGCCAAAATTGCGATCTGAACCTGGTGTCACGATCATAAACAATGCAGACCAGTACACCATGAAGTCTCGCAATTTCCTGTATGAGTTCATAGGTATCAGAGATAGTACATATTTAAAGAGTTTAAATCTTAAGTAGGTTATTACCTCTATGTACTTCTTTGCTAATGTCTCAGTTGATTGGCCAACTCGAAATGGGATGAAGTGAGCCAACTTTGTGAGTCGATCCACAATAACCCATACTGCATCGTTACCCTTTGTGCTGCGAGGAAGAGCAGTCACAAAATCCATCGTGATGTGTTGCCACTTCCATTCTGGGATTGGTAACGGTTGAAGTAATCCAGCAGTCCTGTGATGTTCAACCTTTACTTGCTGACACATCAAGCATTTTGTGACAGTTCTAGCTACTTCACGCTTCATTCCATGCCACCAGTAATTCTGACATAGATCTTTATACATCTTTGTACCTCCAGGGTGTACTGAGTAGGGAGAGTTGTAAGCATCTTTCATTAACTCTTCCCGAACAGGGCCTTTTGGTATACACAACCTGCTGCCGTATCTCAAAGATCCGTCTTCATGGATGATGAAGTCTGTTCTGAGTCCATTCTCCACTTGTTCTCGGATCTTTTGCAACTTAGCATCACTTGCTTGAGCTGCTTTGATCTGATTGATAATTGTTGATTGAACTTGTGAATTCATCAAGCTTGAAGTGTTACCTGGCATGACTACTTCAATCTCCATCTGATGCAAGTCTTGTTGTAGCTTCCACTGAGCGGTGAGATGCATTGCTAATGGTTGACGACTAAGAGCATCTGGAACAACATTCACCTTCCCTGGGTGATATTGCAGGTTGATGTCAAAATCCGCTATGAGTTCTAACCATCGTCTCTGTCGCATATTCAACTCTTTCTGAGTAAACACATATTTCAGACTCTTATGATCTGTGTATATGTTCACTTGTTCACCAAGAAGATAATGGCGCCAAATCTTGAGAGCAATGATGACGGCTGCCAATTCCAAATTATGCGTCGGATAATTGCGCTCATGATTCTTCAGTTGTCTTGAAGCATAAGCCACAACCTTACCATGCTGATGTAAAACACATCCTAATCCCTTACCGAATGCATCGCAATGCAGTTCGAAACCTCCATATTGGTCCAGTATAACGAGAATAGGCGCTGATGTCAACCTTGACTTGAGTTCTACGAAAGCTTGTCCGCATGCTTCTGACCACGCAAATTCTTCATTTTTACGTATGAGCTTGGTCAGAGGTGTTGCTGTCTTAGAAAAGCCTTCAATGAACCTTCTGTAATATCCAGCTAAACCCAAGAAACTCCGAATGTCCTTCACTGACTTTGGTGTCGGCTATTCGCTTACTGCTGAAACTTTCGCTGGATCCACAGAGATTCCTTCGCCTGATACGATATGCCCAAGAAAACCAACTTGCTTTAGCCAGAATTCGCACTTGCTGTACTTGGCATAGAGCTGATGTTGTCGTAGAGTTTCCAAGAAATTCGTAGGTGCTCGGCATGTTCTTTCCGACTCTTGGAATACACCAGGATGTCGTCGATGAAGATGACAACAAACCTGTCTAAATACTCCCGGAACACTTGGTTCATTAGGTTCATGAATATTGCTGGTGCGTTGGTCACTCCAAATGGCATCACTAGAAATTCGTAATGTCCATAGCGAGTTCTGAAAGCCGTTTTATGAATATCAGCTTCCTTGACCTTCACCTGATGATAACCTGAATGAAGATCTAATTTAGAGAAAACACAAGATCCACTTAGCTGGTCGAATAAATCGTCGATACGCGGTAGCGGATACTTGTTCTTTATCGTGACTTTGCTCAAGGCTCTGTAATCAATGCACATTCTGTATGAACCTTCCTTCTTCTTCACAAATAATACAGGTGATCCCCAACTTGAAGTGCTGGGACGAATCCATCCTTTCGCCAATAATTCGTCCAACTGAGTTCGGACTTCCTTCAAACCTGTTGGATATAGTGCCCTCAGAGTCAATTATTGGATCGCGGGCATATGATTGCAATGATTGAGGGAGGACCTATACCGGTAGGACAGTCTTACTCAAGATGATAGTATGCTATCTGGTTTATCTTTATCATCGTGTACAGCTTTAGGTGACATTACAGGTCACTATTGCACGTTGATAGAGCCCATAGGATTCTTACTTGACGGCCAACAATATGATGGCGATCATATACGTGGGAGCTGGGGTCTATAAGCACATTCTTAAAGTGGTCCCTAGTTGTGGGAGTTTTCGAGACTGGGCATCGATACTCCATTAGTAGACTGGTGTATATAGTCGAGACCCCGACGAGGGGCGGTGGCCGGTCTCACAAGCCATTGGTGTCAGTTGGTTCACCAAAGATGTATACAGGTGCTCATTGGGTTATGAGTACACCGGACAGGACTCGCCGGGAACATGCTAGTTGGTATTATACCTGACGTCAGATAGCAGTTCCCTGATGACATGTGTGCAGGTTAGTTCATCGACCTGAGATCGTAATTTGTCTCGTGTGAGTTCCCACTGTGCTTTGATTACTACCCTACCACGGCTCAAAGGAGTCGTGCAAACAGGGTTTAGTTAGGTACAGTCCCGAGCAACATGGAGGCAGTGAGCGGATCGGCAGGGGTTTCGTCTCTCTCGGTATTGGGGGTGAGATCATGCTGTGTCTAGGAGAGCCATTACACGAAGTCCTTGGCCAAGGCAGGAGATTTACTGGTAGGTATTCCAGTAGTATCTCAGGGTGTTCTGGGCTACACTCCGACACGACTTGTACCGCTTTTGGGGTCTGACTTTTACCAACCCCCTAGGCCCGACATGCGATGCTCATAGACGAACGGACCGGACTGTACGGATATTGTCACTGACAGGCTCAGTAGGGTGTCAGGATGAGTTCGCTCATCGACCTCCCTTTTGGTCAATACCTGGTAGCCCGTTACGTACGGCTAGTACCTCTGACGTGCTAGTGGTTAAATCCACAGCCAAAGTATTGACGAGTCTTTAGAGTTCCCCACAGACAGTTTCTCAAGTTTCGGGCGAAACGTTGTAGACGCCGTATGGATTTATGGCAGGGTTCGAACATACGCGTGCACTTATGCACGTGTCATGGTTCGGATGGATAATACTAGCGGGCTTTGGTTTAAGCCGGATCTTAGTATTATACTGTGTAGATTTTGTCTCATCGCATTTGTATTCGGTCGAAATACAAATGCGGGCATGTATATATAGTCGGGGGTTATCCTGTAATTTATTACGGGATCATTTTTTTTGAAGTTGCAAGTTGCTTTCTTGATTTGGCCAAATTCCTTCTTTTGTTCTTTGGCTGAATTTTCCTTTGAGGGGGTCTTTTTGCAAAGTGGGGATTTATAAAGTGAGGGGGGTTTTGTGGTTGCTGGGGCTCCAGCACTACATGTCACGACCCAAAGTTTGGCCCGTGACCGGCACTTAACCACGTAACGTCTACAGGCGTAACGCGACTAAGTAATCCGAAACCCAGAAATCAAACCAGTAAAAGTATAGAGTGTATAAAACATTTAGTAGAGACATTTGCTAAATTGTTAAGCAAACCTTAAGTAGACAATCACCACGATAACAATATACGACGCCGTAGCGAAGAAATGAGCAATAAGTGGAAAAACGTCACACAAGATAAGAACTGCATAAGTAAAGTCGACTCACAACGAGCTCGACACCAGAATACAAAATAATATACATCGTCCTCACAACTGGTCTCTAAGTCAATACATAAGTGGTAGATGAAGAGTACTAGATACAACGATGTACATAACTGAAAAATAAACAGATACCGCACAAAACCCACCTATCAGCAAAAGAGCTAGTACACCAACTGTAGGGGTATATGTGTCAAAAGATGCAAGAAAGCAGCCTGCCGCGACTACTCCGAAGGGCAACCTGCAAACACTGTGGCACAACGGGGGTGAATTGCCAACTCGTGAGTAGTAGATAACATATAAAGGTAATCGCGAGTATGCACGTGCTGCGATACTCTAACCTATGCCAACAGATAACATCTATTTGATGAACTATATGAGCAGTAATCATGCATCAAGTACGATCTAACAACATCTCTAAATGATAAGCAGGGTATGCAATAATCGTGCATAGCAAATGCAATCTAATAACATCTATATAATGAGCAAGGTATGCAATAATCGTGCATAGCAAATGCAATCTAATAACACCTATATGATGAGCAAGGTATGCAATAATCGTGCATAGCAAATGCAATCTAATAATATCTATATGATGAGCAAGGTATGCAATAATCGTGCATAGCAAATGCAATCTAATGACATCTATATGACGAGCAAGGTATGCAATAATCGTGCATAGCAAATGCAATCTAATGACATCTATATAGGATGAGCAGGGTATGCAATAATCGTGCATAGCAAATGCAATCTAATGACATCTATATAGGATGAGCAGGGTATGCAATAATCGTGCATAGCATGTGAACTCTATCAGGTACAACAGATACAGGATGAGATATAAAATACTGAATGCTGAGCATGGGAATAATAATATCTACACGGAATATCAACGTGGAAAATAATCGGTGTCCATCCATATGTCCAAATCCTGTAAATCTCATAGAATCATGGGTGCCTAGCATCGGCACACAAAAATATCATGAATCATCGTGTCTAGCATCGACACGCAAATCCTCAAGTATCGGGCTCCGTCTGCGGAATCGGCCCTCGGCCCCGGCAGTATGTGTCATCCCGTATCCATCTCTCATCTCTGGTCAGTATCCTCCGGATAACCGCCAGGTCTAACCAATCACCGGTAGGTAGTAGTCCCTCTGCCAGGCTCACCGTCTACTGCACAGCGATCCGTTCTCGCCCCGGGGTACCATACCGGGTCCACCATGTACCCGCAATCGGCCTCATCCAACTCCTCGATTTGGGTTCACATATCACACGTCTCAGAACCGAGAAAACGCATGGTGGACGCACTGAAATATCATATCAAGAGAAACCGGGTTTTTAAATAGTGCGTATTTTCTTAAAAGAATTACCTCAGTTTTCAAATCCAGAAATCATATGAATCCAAAACTCAATGCGTAAATCTATGCAAGTATGAAAATATCAATATATGTGTGCACTAGTATGAATATACAGTGTGCATGTACGCAAGTATGAAGATATCAATATATATGTGCACTGGTATGAATATACAGTGTGCATGTGCGCAAGTATGAAGATATCAATATATGTGTGCACTGGTATGAATATACAATGTGCATGTGCGCAAGTATGAAGATATCAATATATGTGCACTGGTATGAATATACAGTGTGCATGTGCGCAAGTATGAAGATATCAATATATATGTGCACTGGTATGTATATATAGTGTGCATGTGCGTAGGTATGAAGATATCAATATATGTGTGCACTGGTATGAATATGCAGTGTGCATATGTGCAGGTATGAAGATATCAATATATGTGTGCACTGGTATGAATATGCAGTGTGCATGTGCGCAGGTATGAAGATATCAATATATGTGTGCACTGGTATGAATATGCAGTGTGCATGTGCGCAGGTATGAAGATATCAATATATGTGTGCACCGGTATGAATATGCAGTGTGCATGTGCGCAGGTATGAAGATATCAATATATGTGTGCACCGGTATGAATATGCAGTGTGCATGTGCATAGGTATGAAGATATCAATATATGTGTGCACTGGTATGAATATACAGTGTGCATGTGCACAGGTATGAAGATATCAATATATGTCAATATGCGACAAGTCATGACAATCATCAATGATGCGACAATCAAACGATATGTATAATGCGTAGCAATCCTATAGTGCGAGTGTCATGGCAATCACTAACGGTGTGGGTGTAACATACAAATAGTGCTCGTGTAGCTTGAACCGTTAGTGACAGTGCAGTGTTCTATGCTATCATTTCTATATGCAACAATAAGGTATACTAGTATAGTCCATATGAACATCTATGACTAAATATCCTAACACGCCCTGACGCTTAACGCCATACGGGCGATTTCCCCGTAGATGTTAAATCTACTCACCTGATCGTGTGCTACTCGTAGCCGACCACCTGCTTCCCTTTCTTTGCTTCGTCTGACGTACCCGCCTGCGAACCTAGAATTCACACAAGGAAAATCCACATAAGCAAATATCTCGCAAAACGCGATATTGAAGTCAAACGATACACTCGCGTCACGAACTAAACGCGCTTGGGTACGATACGCTAAAACGTGTGTATACGCGTCTAAAACTATCCCGACACGCCGCGACACGCTGGATCACAGAACCCACTCACGTATCGCGCGTATCGCGCGAACTAAATGTACTAGAAAAGCGATATATCGTCCCAGATTTTCCTATAGAGAGAAACTTACAAAATTGCACATACCACAGGCCTCCAATTTATAGCAGACTCCTACAACCAAAACCCTAACACCTATCTCCCTCATCTGGCCGCAAATTGCGGCCAGAAGGAATAAAATTGCGGCCTGAACAAGGGTAGGGGGTCTCGTGTTCTGGTGGTGTGGTCAGGGTCTCTTAAGTAGGCTACAGACAACTCAGATTTTATCTGAAACAAACGGGTCTATAGCAGATCACAGAAAGGCGAAATCTCACTTAAAAACGCTAAATTTTGCACGAAATGAAACCCTGTGGTATTTTGGTGAAATCTGGGGTTTATCTAGGTTTACTTGGCCTTAATAACACCTAATTAGGCTAGGTTAACCAACACTAACATCACTTGGACAAAACCTCACACAAATCACCAAATCAAGCACTAAATCTCACATTTCACACAAACCGAAGCTAATTCTACACAAGTTAAGCAAACTAGAGAGTTAGGCTCAGAGATTATACCTTACTAGACCCTAGGTGCAAGGAGAAAGAAGGAGGAGAAGATCTGGAGTTGCTGTGGCTGCTGCTGCTGCTGCTGCTCCATGCTGCTGCTGCTGCTGATGGTGCTGCTGTTGCTGCTGCTGCTGGAGCAGCTGAGTGTGTGTGTGTGGTGTGAGAGAATGAGAGAAGTGAGTGTGAGAATGAGAGCACAAGTCAAACACTCCCCTCTCTCTCTCTCATCATTTAATGAGCATGGCTCATGCCATGAAGCCCATACTCCCTCTCTCTCTCACCAAGTCAACAAAGAACAAATCATTTCCACAAAAAAGAGAAAAAAACAAAATTACACTTAATATAAATTTTGAAATAGCTTAAGGAAATGGTTAATCCACCATGGTTGCTCATGGTTTAACCCCAAATAAGCCCTAATTTGCATGCACAAGTGTATGCAAGCCTAGGAAAATTCTAATAAAATACTCATTAAATAGGATAAAATATTTAAAAATCAATTTGGTAAACTTTTTATTAAAAACCATATATTAAAATATAATTAACCACTAAACACATCCTAAGGTGTTACACTACATAGGGCTTTCTTGAGTTTTCTAGAAGGGATTAGCCTCCCTTTTGTGCATTAATGTGATTGGATTGGGAAAAAATATTGGTGTGACTTATTTTCCTTGTTATCATCCATTTTTTTATGCTTTTGAAAAACCCTTTTTCCTCCTCAATCAAGCATGGTCGGCCACTACTAGGGGCAACCCCTCTGTTATTTTGGTGTGGGAATTTTGATATCATTTTCTTGCACAAAATTCCTTAGCTCAATTCCAAAGCTCACTTCTCCTTCTCCACTCCAAAAGGCAACTTCGATTAACCCTCGAGACAAAGCGTTCTACACATATTCTACCGCAATCTTGGACACGTCGGCTAGCAAACTTCGTGTCCGAGTTGCCTCGGTTCAGAGGTGGGAGCCCGTAAAAAGACTCTTTGATGTGGTGCCCTTCCGACGAGAAGACCGGAGATCGTAGACGCCACGAGGAGCTTGGGATGGTGGCCAAAGACCGAAGGACACGGATCAATCGGTATAGCCTTTCGTAACTTCCTCTAGATTGCTAGTTATAGGTTAATGGTTCGATCCAGGTTTAATGTATACGATAGCGCCGGTTTCAAGTTTTAAAAAAGTTTTCGTTTCCGCATTTTGGTCTCGGACAGACGGTCAGGGCGCTACCGTAAAGTTACATGGTATCAGAGCCACGCCATTAACCTTTACTAGCTTATTCTAACGTGTTTAAAACATCAATCGATCAAAATTTCCGAAACCGCGTTTTCATTTTCTGAATTTCTGTCGAATTTTTTTTGAGGTCAAAAAATTATTTTGAGTGTTGCAGAAAATCAGGCAGGCATTTTTAAGAAATCTGAGAAAATTTGGTACACTGATCTTACCATAGCGCCGCGGAACCGTGGCATTACCCTTGTTTTGGCCGCGGTTCAGCCGCACTACTGTAGCATTAGGGCACCATTTTTCCTACAGTGGTTTCTGACTTGGAAATGGGGTTTTTGGTATTTTTATTTTTGGCCCAGATTATTTTGAGTACTGGGAATTGTGCTTGGGGCCCACTTCGGGAAATTTTGTCGATCAAAAATTTTAAATATGTTAGTTTACAGTACTTACATTATATCTGCGACCATGAATGTCATTTGATCGGTAAATCTTGTCTAATTGCTATAGCTCTTTTAGACGGATTTGCGAACGTGACATTCACGTTGATGTTCTGTGTTGTGCTGTGATATTGCGGATTTGTCGTGGTGGATAGCCTGGATGCAATGGTAGTACAGTTTGGTTGTATTTGTACATTTGACATTGCGGGGCGAGCGTCCGACATGTGGACTGCCGTCACTGCCTGTTTGTATATTATTCTTTTGGGGCACGACCGGGCTAAGGTCGATGTACCCGTTGTATATATATTTTACTTTCTGTACTAGGATTACCCCGCGGTGGGGTGCACGGGTAGCCAGGTTCTAGAGGGCAACGGGCCCGCATCTCATGGCTTTGAGACGGTGAGGGCTTCACTCTAGAATTGGCAGGCTATTCGCCGCACTCGTAGGGGGTACAGGTTGACCCAAGGAGGGATGCTCAAGTTACCGGATTCCGTGAAGTGCTGGGTGGTCCATTCACTTTGCTGTAGGGGCTGCCTCGCTTCAGGTTTTGGCGGGTAACTTGCCGCACCCGTAAGGGTCTAGGATTTCATTGCACAGGCTATCCATACGATCAGGGGAACGTCGGATTTCAGCAGCGGCTCTATGAAACCCGGGGATCCCAGATTATCTGTATTGTTCTGTCATGCTTATTACATTTCTGTGATATTGCATTTTATCACGCCATGAGCGAATATTATATATTGATATATATACTAGTAGATGTTGTATATGTTTTACACCCGCGCTAGTCCAGTCCCCGCTCTGTCGTTAGTTAAGTAACCTAACGGGTGATGACGATGTAAGTCCACGTTACCCGTCCCCGGTTCTTTGGGGTTGCGGAAATGGTGAAAAACGATTTTTCTTAAGGGGGTAACATGGACTCAAAATACGGATCTTTGTTAAACAACTATCTAACAACCTAACTAGGAGTTTTACCTACTCGGTTAGGGGGTTATACCTTAACTTGAACTCCTTCGTCTTCAACTCCTTGCGGTGGTCGGATCGGTCTTACATCGTCGTCTCCTCGCGCCGAAGATGGATCCACCCGAAAGCTTCTACCTTTTGGCTTCTACTTCAAACTAGAAGAAAATTAGAACACTTGGCTTGCTAGACCTTGTGTACTAGGATGAGTAGAGAAGAGTAATAGGTTTTGATCTCTATGGTTCTTGCTTCTCAACACATGAAACAATAGAACCATGAACTAGAGAGAGAGCAAGAGGAAGAGGGAGAGCTTGAGCAAGAGAGAGAAAGGAAATGAAAGAATGAGCAAGACTTTTTGCTCCCATGCTCTCATAACAAAAAAATAATCATAACAACAATAGTAATTGAGTATTATGTGATGGTTCATATCATATCAAAATGGCAATATCATTTCATGCACTCATTTTGTAAAGTATAACAAGCAAGCAAAAGTCAAGCCATGAAATGATAGCCATTGTTATGATGATAGTCAACAAGTCCAACCTAGTTAACCGGTCAACGAAGCCAACAAGTCAACAAAGTCAACCTTTCAACCCAACCATGGCACACTAATACTTAATTAATATTATTATTAATCATATTTCTTATTCTCATTAGGGTTTAGCAAAAGACAACAGTCAACAACCCTAATGAGAATCCTCTGCCTCTGTCTCTGTCAACTGTGCATACACACCCGCATCCGCGTTCCGAGGAACACGAATACAAACGAGATAAAACCAATCCCAAAACGTATACTAGGATCTGGCTTAAACTAAAGCCCGCTAGTAATAACTGTCCGGACACCAAACGTGCACAAGTGCACGAATGTGACCGAACCCTGTCGCAAAACCATGCGACCTTTGTCCGGACACCAAACGTGCATAAGTACACGGATGTGACCGAACCCTGTCGTAAAACCATGCGACCTTTACTCTTTTGCCTAAAGGCGAATAGCTCTCTGTGTGGGACTCTAAAGACTCGACACTACGCTGGCAGTGGGTTTAACCACAGACCGCAAGCGGCACTAGCTGTGCGTAACGGCCCCCAGGTAGATGCCGATAAGAAGACAGACGAGGTGAAACCCATCTGAACTCCTACTGAGCCTGAATGTGACAATCTCCGTACAATCCGGTCTGTTCGTCTGAGAATATCGCATGGCGCGCCTAGTGGGCGGTAAACGTCAGTCCCCTAATAGCGGTACAAGTCGTGTCGGAGTGTAGCCCAGAACACCCTGAGATAACATTGGAAACCTACCAGTATATCTCGCTTGCCCTGGCCAGGGACGACTGTGTGTAATGGCTCTCCTTGACACAGCGCGATATCAACTCCCAATACCGGGAGAAACGAATCCTGTCTAACAGTCGCGGCCTCCAAGTGCTTCGGGACTGCACCCAACTACTACCTGTTTGCATGACTCCTTTGAGCCATGGTAAGGTAGTAATCAAAGTACGGTGGGAACACACTTGAGGCGAAGTGACAGTGTCAATTCAGCGGACTAAGCTGTACTCATGTCACTGGAACTGATAACTGACGATAGGTATAGTACCAAACAATCAGTTACTGACGAGTCCTGTCCAGTGTGCTCGTAACCTAACGAGCACCCGCATACTATCTCAAGTATGACGTACTGACGGCTATGGGACAGACCGTCTCCCCTGCTGGGATAAGAAGCGCATACGCTAGTCTACTCCGGAGTATCGATGCCCTATCTCGATAGTCCTATGACTAGGGACCTGTATAAGGATGTGCTTGTGGATTACCCAGCCCCCACGAGTGTGACTGCCATCACAACGCTGGTAATCTAGCAAAGATCCTAAGGGCTCTACTAATATGTATAAGCAATATGCTAAAAGAAACACATGCACATATTGAAGTAGAAACAAACCAAGTAGCATACTACCATTTTGAGCAAGATTGTCTATACAACTGTGACTATCCCAAGCTTTCATTAAGTAATATACAAACTAGTATGATACAGTAATGGCCTCTAGGGCATATACACTAACAATCTCCCACTTGCACTAAGGCCATATACTGGCGTATCGGAGACCTATCATCTCGATCAGCCGCTCGAACTGACTCTGGGGTAAGGCCTTCGTGAGTGGATCAGCAGTGTTATCTTCCGTATTTACTCTCTTCACCTCGATCTCCCGGCGATCTACGATCTCCCTGATCAAGTGGTACCGCCTCAAAATGTGCCTGGATTCTGATGGGACCTGGGTTCCTTCGCTAAAGCTATAGCGCCGTTGTTGTCATAATACAGCAGTATTGGATCAACAATGGTAGGAACCACCTGAAGCTCCGTGAGGAACTTCTTCATCCAGACAGCTTCCTTTGCGGCATCGCAAGCAGCTATGTACTCCGCTTCCATAGTTGAGTCAGCAACGGTTTCCTGCTTGGAGCTCTTCCAGCAAACCGCCCCTCCATTGAGGGTAAAGACATAACCCGACATGGACTTGGAGTCATCCATGTCACTCTGGAAGCTGGAGTCAACAAAGGCCTCGATCTGGAGGTCTTTTTCTCCATACACCAAGAACATCTCCTTAGTCCTTCTCAGGTACTTGAGAATGTTCTTTACCGCTATCCAGTGCTTCTCCCCTGGGTCCGACTGATACCGGCTTATAACGCTCAATGCGTATGCTACATCTGGTCTGGTACACAACATCGCATACATAATAGATCCTACCGCAGATGCGTAGGTTATTGATGACATGCGAGCCCTTTCCAAATCAGTCTTGGGAGACATCTCTTTGGAGAGGGTGATTCCGTGACAAGCCGGTAGATTACCGCGCTTGGAATCTTCCATACTGAATCTTTTCAGTATGGTGTCGATGTACCTGGACTGTGAAAGTCCCAACATCCTTTTAGATCTATCACGATAGATCTGGATCCCCAGAA
Organism: Agapanthus africanus; assembly: GCA_030015575.1. Classification (NCBI taxonomy): domain Eukaryota; kingdom Viridiplantae; phylum Streptophyta; class Magnoliopsida; order Asparagales; family Amaryllidaceae; genus Agapanthus; species Agapanthus africanus. The sequence continues at coordinate 390,982,716 of CM057337.1, read as the reverse complement.
TGTAGTTAGCATCTCCCAGGTCCTTCATGGAGAACCTCTGTGACAAGAATCCTTTGACTGACTGTAGCATAGCAATATCATTTCCTATTAGGAGAATGTCATCGACGTATAAGACGAGGAATACCACATTTCTCCCTACAATCTTACTGTAAATGCATGGTTCATCTGGGTTTTTGACAAAGTCGAATTCTTTGACAGTATTATCAAAACAGATGTTCCAACTCCGCGACACCTGCTTTAGTCCATAGATGGACTTGAGCAACTTGCATACTTTACCGCTGCTCCACTCTGAATGAATCCCTCTGGCTGATCCATATAGATGCACTCTTCCAAATTTCCATTTAGGAAAGCCGTCTTTACGTCCATCTGCCAGATCTCATAATCGTGGAAGGCAGCAATGGCAAGAAGGATCCGAATGGATTTGAGCATAGCTACCAGAGAAAAGGTCTCGTCATAGTCCAAACCAGGTCTTTGACGAAAACCCTTTTCAACAAGCCTAGCTTTATAGGTTTCAACCTGCCCATCTACACCAATCTTCTTTCTAAAGATCCATTTGCAGCCTACGGGTTTTACCCCTTCTGGAGCAAAGTCCAAAGTCCAAACTTTGTTGGTGTACATGGACTCCATCTCGGTCCGCATTGCATCCAACCATTTTACTGAGTCACCGCTCTGAATGGCTTGCTGGAAGCTAGTAGGCTCATCATAATCAATGACGCAATCCACTCTATCCCCATCTATGAGAAAACCGTAGTATCTCTCGGGCGGATGAGACTGCCTACTACTCCTGCGGAGCGGCGCAGGAATGTCCGGTTCTCCTGAAACTTCTGGTTCTTCCAAGCTTTCAGTAATAGCTTGTAGTTCTGGAATTTCTTCCAGTTCTATTGCGCTCCCACTTATCTGATTTTCCAAAAATTCAGTTTCCAAGAAGTGGGCATGCTGAGAAACAAAAACTTTTTGTTCCTTTGCGGAATAGAAAAAATACCCCCTGGAGTTCTTTGGGTATCCCACAAACGTACACAGTACTGATTGTGCCTCGAGCTTGTCCGCATGCTGCTTCTTTACAAAAGCTGGACATCCCCATGTCTTAAGATACTTAAGACAGGGTTTCTTTGCACTCCACATCTGATATGGGGTGGTAGGCACAGTCTTGGTTGGAGCCTTGTTCAAGAGATATGCAGCTGTTTCTAGTGCATAACCCCAGAAAGATTGCGGTAACTCGGCCTTACTCATCATGTAACGAACCATATCCAATAGGGTTCGATTCCGCCTTTCAGATACACCGTTGTGTTGTGGTGTGTATGGAGGAGTACGCTGAGAAAGAATTCCATTCTCTTTTAAGTAGTCCAAAAACTCGGCACTCAAGTATTCACCACCTCGATCAGATCTCAGTGTCTTTATACTTTTGCCTGTTTGTTTTTCAACTTCATTCTTGTATTCCCGAAATTTCTCAAAGGCCTCGGATTTGTGCTTCATTAAGAAGACATGTCCATACCTAGAGAAATCATCTGTGAAAGTAATGAAGTATGAATAACCACTTCGCGCATGTGTAGACATTGGACCACACACGTCACTGTGTATGAGTCCCAAGAGCTCGCTTGCTCTTTCTCCGTGTCCAGTGAACGGAGTCTTTGTCATCTTTCCCATGAGACAAGATTCACAAGTGGCATAAGACTGATACTCGAACGGATTCAAGTATCCCTCTTTATGTAACTTTGTTAACCGTGTCTCATTAATGTGACCCAGTCTACAATGCCATAAGAAAGCCTGATTTAATCCCGGAGACTTTCTTTTAAGTGTGTTCTGGACACTGAAAATCTGAGCTTGATTCAATACGTATATCCCGTTATTTAATGTACCTGACCCAATCAGAACTTGATTTAGGTGGATGTGTACCACATCGCTTACAAAAGTAAAATCATATCCTTCCTTAGAAAGCAAGGATACAGATATGATATTACAAGTCGCACCTGGTACATACAAACAGTTACGCAAAATCAATATCTGCCCGGTTGTCAGTCCAAGATGATATTCCCCTACGGATTCAGCATCCATGCTCATTCCGTTAGCAACCCTGAGAGTCATATCACCTTTCCTGATAACCCTACGGTTTCTCAGAGCCTGTAATGAATTACAGATGTGAGATCCTGATCCGGTATCCAATACCCAGGAAGTAGGGTTAACTGACATACAGTTCTCTATTACAAACACACCCGAAGCCGAAGCCACAACATGCTTCGAATTCTGGCTACTGGCTTTGCTAGCCCTGCAATCCTTCTGCCAATGTTCATTCCCGTTACAATAGGAACGTCCCTCTTTTACTATATCCAGTCCCGAAACTTTTGCCCTTCCTTTTCCTTCTTCTTCCCTGGTTTCCTTCAAGGTATAAGCAGAGGGCAGGGACTGTAGAATCAAGTCAGTATTTGACCCGTTCTCCAACGTGGTCTTCAAGTCTATGAGCTCAAAATAGCTGGTCTTTGTAAGGACGTTGCCCCCTACAAATGACCCGACAGCCAACCTCGCTTGAAGCAATTCGTTCGAGGTCTCATATCTTACGATACGAGATTGCTCTCCATATAAATCTTTGTTATGGAGGAAGATAGAAACTAAGTCTATCTTCTCGTGCTGCCTCTGGTTTGCACCATCAACTTAGGCTAACACGAGGCACTTGGTTTTCGCACAGTCTTTTTCCGATGTCTTACGGATGTCAATATCCGCAACAGGGGAAACTGGTCCTGAGACGGCAGGGGTTTGATCAGTTAAGAGGTGTCCCAGCTTGTCATGGGCAATGCACATCTGGAGAGACCTTTGCCAATCATAACAGTCAGGTTCAGTCATTTTATTATCTAGATGTAACCTACGTGTGGTCACTGGGTCGCTGCAATTAAGAGAGAGAGAAGAAAACACTCAGCATGATGCTCTTGCAAGTTTAGATTGGTTTTTAATTTATCTAAACAGGATGGCTCCCACTGTTTCTCGAATCCCTCCTCAAACCGAAAAGGAAGAATTAGTCGGGATCAATCTCACCGTACAATACTTGCTTAACCGTTCAGCCAGGCTAGTGTCGGTACTTCGAGGGAGGTTTTCCAACGCTTTCGCGAAGTTCCTTAATTTAAGAACCTCTTTTCCCTGGGGGCGTAGCCCCGCTAACACCTTTCTAGACACCTACTTGGTTTATAGTATTGATCGTTAAGTGAGAAATTTCCCGAGGAGTAGCATATACTCACCGTAGGATCGGGATCCAAATATCATCGCGTGACAAAAACTGAAGGAATCCTACCAGAATCATCACACTCCAAATGGTATGCAGCGCTAGCAAGTTTCAGGTTCTTTTGAAACTCCCGATGTGGATTTTTGCCCCATGCTCTTATGACCTTGACGGAGGTCAACAAATCATAAGTCACATGTCAAGTTCTACCCGTCATTGTCCAGGTTAATTTGAACCCACCCGTATATACTCTTGACGAAGGTCAACAAGGTAATACGACTGTCCCAAACCAACGCATCTATCTATGCTACATATGAACACCCAACAGCTACCAATCACTATGCCTTGACGAAGGTCAACAAACATAGCTTGAATACTATTGAATATTCATACGAAACGACGGAGGGCTACGAATGGTTTTGGCGAAACCGTGAACGTAGTGAACTTGATATAATCGAAGGAACCTTGATAGCTTTTAAAAGGAGTGGCTTAAGCTCCGCGTTTAAAAGTTGTTTTTGAAAAGAAACCGAGTGGGTTTTGAAATTGTTCCAACGACTTTAACTTTGGTTTATTTTCTTGCTTTAATTTTAATGCGTCCCATCATTTAATCCTACCATTGCAGAAAACAACGAAAATATGACGTACGCTTATACCATCCGCATTCGCCACGGGGCCCCGTCATTACCCGTTAGGTTACTTAACTAACGACAGAGTGGGGGCTGTACTAGCGCGGATGCAAAACATAAGCAACGCCTAAATAAATATCATATATAGATATATACATTCGTCAGATGCAATGATAGCCATTCCAGATCACAGATGAACACATTGGATATACTAGGAATCCGCAATTCGTACGAGCCTGTAACGAAAAGCGGATTACACGGTCGCGGTGAATAGCCAATACCCCACCCTAGACCCCTACGGGTGCGGCAAACTACCCGCCAAGTATCTAAAGCGAAGCAACCTCCCTCAACGACGTGAGTAGGCCACTCGGCACTTCGAGGTACCCGGTAGTTTGTGGCCCCCTCCATGGGTCTATCCTAGGAGCAAAAACAGTAAAAGAAATTATACAATGACGGCTACAACCTCATCCCGATTGTGCGGCCATATAAATAATATTACATCAATTACAAATTACATGAATTGTAAGAAAAAGAAAACTCTCATCTCACAACCCCCCGGCTATTCACCCGCGACAATCCAATGAATTCATATACACATACCATCAACATTACAGATCACAGATATGTATAACCCCCACTAATCGACGTATAGCGATTAGCAGACGTTCAATACATATATCACATCACAGATATAAACCCGTTAGCTTAAGTCTTTAGAAGTTCGATCAAAATACGGATTTTTAAGCCCCAAAAACAAATTTTTCTTTCTGGAAAATCTGGGCAGAAAAAACATATTGTAAAAATCCCAAAACACCCCACTGAACACACTGCAAGAAAATTCGCCCACGGCCGAGTCAACTCGGACGCGGATCCGCGGCGGGAGCACGCTCCTGCCGCGGTTCCGCGGTGCTTTGACCGAGTCCCTGGACCAGTTTTCTACAGTGTGTTTTAAAAAGCCTGAGCCGATTTTTAGTGTAAGATTTATTATTTATTGAACAAGAAAAAAAATTGGCAGAAACTATACTTTTCGGGCGTGTTTCGTGACTTTTTCTCCGATCGAACTTCTAGTTACTTTGCTAACTTGTTAGATAGTGTTTAACTAGGCTCTGATACCACTGTAAGTCCACGTTACCCATCCCCAGTTTTTTGGGGTTGCGGAAATGGTGAAAAACGATTTTTCTTAAGGGGGTAACATGGACTCAAAATACGGATCTTTGTTAAACAACTATCTAACAACCTAACTAGGAGTTTTACCTACTCGGTTAGGGGGTTATACCTTAACTTGAACTCCTTCGTCTTCAACTCCTTGCGGTGGTCGGATCGGCCTTACCTCGTCGTCTCCTCGCGCCGAAGATGGATCCACCCGAAAGCTTCTACCTTTTGGCTTCTACTTCAAACTAGAAGAAAACTAGAACACTTGGCTTGCTAGACCTTGTGTACTAGGATGAGTAGAGAAGAGTAATGGGTTTTGATCTCTATGGTTCCTGCTTCTCAACACATGAGACAATTGAACCATGAACTAGAGAGAGAGCAAGAGGAAGAGGGAGAGCTTGAGCAAGAGAGAGAAAGGAAATGAAAGAATGAGCAAGACTTTTTGCTCCCATGCTCTCATAACAAAAAAATAATCATAACAATAATAGTAATTGAGTATTATGTGATGGTTCATATCATATCAAAATGGCAATATCATTTCATGCACTCATTTTGTAAAGTATAACAAGCAAGCAAAAGTCAAGCCATGAAATTGTAAGTCCACGGTAGCGCCCCGGCCGTCTAACAGACGCCAAATGCAGAACAAAAACTTTTTACAACTGGCGCTATCGCGTACTATAACCCGAATCTGCCATTAAAGCTAAACTAAAAAATTACAAAGTGGGTAGAAATGTTATACCGAACGATCCAAGTCCTTCGGTCTTCAACCATCATCCCACGCTTTGTTGCAGCTGCTCCGATCTCCTCGATCTCCAGTCTTCTCGTCCAGGTGGCACCACGTCGACGGATCTTTAAACGGGCTCCCGCCTCTGAACCGAGGCAACTCGGTCGTCAGGTTTGCCAAAAGAGACGACCAAGATGATGTAGAGAATGAGTAGAACACTTTGTCTCGTTACGTCCAAGACTATGGACGAACGGTTAATGAAGTTGCCTTCTGGATCGGGTGAAATGAGAAATGAGGCTATCTAATTTTCATGAATCCGAATCTATCATAATCTTTTCAACCAAATCAATAACCATAATCCCTCAAGAGGGAGGAAGGCCGGCCACTATATAGAGGGGAGGGGGTGAGTGTAGGAGGAGGGAGTGGTGACCACAAGAAAAAGATACTTATCATGAAAGAATGAGTCACCTAAACACATAGTATGAACACATTTAAGAACTAATGAATCATCACCCTTAGTCACCAAAACGTTAATAGAACAATAAATGCAACCATGAGTCACTAATCCTAGTCATCATCTAGAAACTTCTAGATGCACGACTCACCCCATGACTCACCCAAGAAGAAAAGATAAATCCGCATTTAACCGAATGTTAAATACAGCTGATAGAAAACTGGAAACTGGCAACTTCCAAAAGTGATCCTGAAACGAATTTCAGGATAACCCCGTAATGGTATAAACATACCCGCATTTGTATTACGATCAAATACAAATGCATCTGAGACAAAGATATTATATCTACACAGTATAATACTGGGATCCGGCTTAAACCAAAGCCGACCAGTATTATCTGCCCAAAAAATGACACGTGCGAAAACGCACGTGCATTTTCCGAACCTTGCCATAAAACCATACGGCCTCTACAACGTTTCGCCCGAACTTGGGAAAATGTCTGTGGGGGACTCTAATGACTCATCAACACACTGGCACTGGATATAACCACTAGCACGTCAGAAGTACAAGCTGTACGTAACGGTTGCCTATGTATTGATTGGAAGGGAAGCTGACGAGCAAACTCATCCATAAACCCTACTGAGCCTAACAGTGACAATATACATACAGTCCGGTCCGTTCGTCTATGAGTATCGCATATCTGCCTAGGGGGCTGGTAACGTCAGACCCCCATTAGCGGTATAAGTCGTGTCAGAGAGTGGCCTAGAACACACTGAGATACTACTGGAGTACCTACCAGTAAATCTCCTGCCTCGGCCGAGGGCTTTGTGTAATGGCTCTCCTAGACACAGCGCGATCTCACCCCCAATACCGGAAGAGACGAATCCCCTGCCGATCCGCTCACTTGCCTCCATGTGGCTCGGGACTGTACCCAAAAAAAACCTGTTTGCATGACTCCTTTGAGCCGTGGTAGGGTAGAAATCAAAGCACAGTGGGAACTCACACGAGACAAATGACGACCTCAGGTCGATGAACTAACCTGTACACATGTCACCAGGGAACTGCTATCTGACGATATGTATAATACCAACTAGCATGTTCCCGGCGAGTCCTGTCTGGTGTACTCATAACCCAATGAGCACCTGTATACATCTTAGGTGATCTAACTGACACCAATGGCTTGTGAGACCGGCCATTACCCCTCGTCGGGGTCTCGACTGTATACACTAGTCTACTCTGGAGTATCGATGCCCTGTCTCGAAACTCCCACGACTAGGGACACTTTAAGGATGTGCTTACAGACCCCATCTCCCACGTATATGATCGCTATCATACTGCTGGTAGTCAAGCAAGATTCCTATGGGCTCTATCATCATGCAATAGTGAACTAAAGTATGTATACAATGATAAAGACAAACCAGATAGCATACTATCATCTCGAGCAAGACTGTCATATCGGTATAGGTCCTGCCTCAATCATTGCATTCACGTACCTGCGATCCAATAATTAACTTTGAGGGCACTATATCCAACAATATCCCACTTGCACTTAAGGCTAATTATTGCGATGTCGCATACTCACAGCCCGTGAGATACCGAACACCCAACTCCTCTACTAATCAGTTTCACAAAGCTAGTTTGTAAAACTCTTGTGTTCGAGAAATAGCCTCAGTGAGTGGATCCGCCCTGATGTTTCTTTCTATGTCTCTCTTAATCTCAAGTTCGCGGAGAAAGCCATCTCCCGAATCGAGTAATACCTGTCCTAGAATATGTCTGGATATCTTATGGGACCTAGTTCATAAATGAACTCCAAATCCAAACTTCTTAGACTGTATCGATCACTGAACCTAATCAGTATCCAGCACCATGCCTCCCACAGTATCCTCTTGGACCACATGTCCATAATACTGTCCCTCGTCAGAGGGAAAACTATAACTCTAACAATCACTCTGTCATCTATGTCACCTTGGAAGCCTGGAATGATAACCGTCTCCTGAAGGAGGCTGCCGTCATCAAATCCGTAGAACATACACTTATGTTCTAAAACTGCTTCCTTATGTTTCTCCAGGATTGGATTAATATAAACTTATCGCATCAAGTGCAAAAACAACATCTGGTGTGGTGCTTGGCATTTCATGATTGACTCAATTGCCTAAGCAAGTGATCTGCCAATCATGCACATCCCTCTCCCCTTTAGTCTGTAAGACACCTTTAGAGAGGGTGACTCCATCACCTGCAGGTACACTATCACTCCAGGAGTCAACTATTCTAAAATACTATTAGAATATTGTCAAAGTACCCATATTGGGAAACTACCCAAATCTAGATCTAAAACCATAGATCTAGTAACCAGAATGTCAAATATTATATCCATATCCATTTGTGGAGAAACAACTGTGTGACGACAACAGTACAACCGATCGTAGTATAGGAATTTTACTTCCTACTCTGTGTATGTCATCCAAAAACCCAGGACATCACACCCTACTACCTTCTCAACAGATCCATCCCTTATTCTGATGAAGTCAAAGCCATGACTGTCTCATCAAAATTAGATGATCTATCTCCGCTATAACTGCTGAAGTCTATAAATAGACATAAGCAACTTGTCCACTATGCTTCCGCTGCTCCCACTGACCACAACAACCCTCTGGCAGAATAATATATGCATGCACTTCTAAAGCTAGTTTAGAACGACGCTATACTTAACCTCCTGCCGAGTCTCATAGCCTGGAACAACAGTAGTGTCAAGTCTGGGTAAACAAGAACCTCCCTGTCACCGTCCTTGAGGCTACCAGAGTACCTCTCGGGTGTCTGAGGTTACCCACCATATCTGCGGAGTGGTTATTGGAATGTCAAACCTGATTGAATATATAGGTCCTATTAAATTTTCTGTAATCGTTTGCGGTTCTGGAATCTCTTCCAGTTTTACCATACTCCTACTATTGTTTTCTGAAAAAATCCATTTTACTAAAACTGTGGCGAGTCAAGAACAATATCACTATTGATCTTCCAAATGGTAGAAAAATCAACCCTCGACATAGCCCAGGTCAACCCACAAACTGCCATTACAGAAACGTGCCTTGAGTTATCCAGTGTCTGGTTTTAAGCATAAGCTGGACAACTCCCCTTACCTTAACATCGTTAAGATATGAACCATTCTATATCCATCCAATATAGAAACAAAGCCACTAATTTAATTGGAACCAGATTCAAATCATGCAGCTGTCTCCAGTGCATATCTACTTAATGGAGAGAGGTTAATCAGCATTACTCAACTTAGGAATCCATCCAATTATGAGTAACCCGAAAGAGAAACAAGTTTCTCAAAACCATTACTATCATCTGAATACCACTCACAAGAATCTACATCTTCGATCTCTTTGAAGAATCCCGATACTTGCGATACCTGGTTCTCTACTTTATTCTTATACCCACAACTTCTCAAAACATAGACATTGTATTTCTACGAAACACTTGTCTAAAACCTAGAGAAGTTACAAGTAAACAGAACATAGTACGAGGACCTGCCCCTTTGTCCTAACGGACACTGGACAATATACAATACTCTGTATAAGTCCGCTGAGTTGAATAACTCAAAACCTGTGCATCGCAGGTTGAAAACTGTACCCAGGCGATTTCCTCAAATATCACCAATTACAACGAATTCCGATATAATGAGGATTATCACCTAATTCCCAATAACTTACTCCCACTCATCATCTGTAAAACCGTACAGATATGAGAATGAAACCTGGTAAATACATACCCTGGAGTAAGTATGTAATCGGGAAAACTGTTTTTTCTTTAACAATGCACTGAAACATGAAAATGTTTCGTAGGAGTATCCTGGTATTCCTAGTAATGCCTCTTCCATAATCCAATTCAAGACTATAACCGTATATCTCTTTGCCACCTCTCCAAATCCCTTTATTTGTCTTTAGTCGTTACCTTCTGTACACCTTTATTAGGCTAAATGGTTTTCTTCCTTCCCTACCGTTCGGCACTAGCCTATGGTTTGGAAGGAGACTATCCAGTAAGCATAATGGGTGTACTCTCCTAATCCTAGGAGTACTCGCAACTTGAGAGAAGGTGATAATAAAAGACAACTGAATAATACCTTATTCTATTTCTCCCGAACTGGGGAAAAACCAATGGTGAAATAGGAGTGGCGATGAAGTACGTGGTTTGGTCGTGAATGATAACAGTCGCAATTTACTTTGTCCTCTTTCTAATCCCTTTATCTTGTCTTTAGTTATTACCTTCTGTACACCCTCCTTAGGCTAATTGGTTTTCTTCATTCCCTACCTTTTGGCACCAGCCTATGGTTTGGAATAAGACTATCCAATAAGCGTAATAGGTGTACTCTCTTAAACTAAGGAGCCCACGCAACCTGAGAGAAGGTGATAACAAAAGACAACTGAATAAACCAATTCTATTTCTCCTGAACCTGGATCCATCCTCGAAGTAGTACCTTCGAGTTTGTATATAACCATACGATGGATCTATCCAATGAAAGTGGATGTCCGTAGTAATACGGGGTGTTCTGAGAAATACAAAGGGTAAAAGAAGGAGAGGCAATGACTTATGCAACTAAGACAATCCAAAAGCCAGTATTTTAAGAAGGTTCGGTCAACTTGGTCACTGAGTCAAACTCTAGGGTCAGTCAATGGTTGCTGCCAAAGAGAGAGAAAGAAAAGATACACTCTGCATGCACTCTAACCTAGATCAGAATGGTTATCACTTTATCTAATAAGGAAACCTCCTACTGAAATCTCAAATTCTCCTCCAAACCTGAAAAAGAATCAATCGGGATCACCCGAAGAGTAAACCAACTCATCAGTGGGAATCAGGATCCAACTATCATCGCATGATAACTTGATGGAAGCCACTCAAGTTATCACACTTCAGAAGGTATGCGCATGCCTGGCAAGTTTCAGTTTATATTTGAAACTCCCGATGTGATTTTTACCTCATGCTCTTATGACCTTGACTAAGGGCCAACAAATCATAAGTCACATGTCAAGTTCTTCCCGTCATTGTCCAGGTTAATTTGAACCCACCCGTACATACTCTTGACTAAGGGCCAACAAAGTAATACGACTGTCCCAAACCAACGCATCTATCTATGCAACAAATGAATACCCAGCAGCTACCAAACACTATGCCTTGACTAAGGGCCAACAAACATAGCTTGAATACTACTGACTATCCATAAGAAATGACGGAGGGCTACGGCTGGTTTTCGGCGAAAAACCTTTAACGTAATGAACTTGATCTCGTTGAAGGAACCTGATAGCTTTTTATAAAATATAGTGACGAAAACCTTTGCTAAAGAGGTCACTCCCGGTGAAGGGATCTCGGCTCTTTCCTCGTGGAATGAGGTGCAGGATATTCTAACTGAATACCGCTATGCAAAGCAACTTGTAATCGACAATAGTGAAGTTATTACCCTGACGCAAACTTCTGCCCAAGGGATTTTTCCCGGTGAAGGGATATCAGCCCTTGCCTCATCGAATGAGGTGCAGGATATTCTAACTGAATATCTCTATGCAAAACAAAAGGAAATGTCTTTGTAATAACACTTTTTAAATTGGTTCCAACAATATCAAATATAGGTTTGTTTTATCCTTGCATTGATAAGAATCAATGCAGTCCCATCAATCAATCACACCAGAAAAGAACGAAAATATAATGTGCGTATATGCCATCCGCATTTGCCACTGGGTCCCGTCATCACCCGTTAAGTTACTTAACTAACGACAGAGCGGGGGCTGGACTAGCGCGAGTGTAAAACATATACAACATCTAATAGTACATATATCAATATACAATAATCGCTCCAGGCGTAATAAAATGCAACATTACAGAAAAGTAATAAGCATCACAGAACAATACAGATAATCTGGGATCCCCGGGTTTCACAGAGCCGCTGCTGAAACCTGACGTTCCCCTGGTCGTGTGGATAGCCTGTGCAATGAAACCAAGACCCCTACGGGTGCGGCAAGTTACCCGCCAAAACCTGAAGCGGGGTAGTCCCCCACAGCCTAGTGAATAGAACACCCGGCACTTCACGGAATCCGGTAAATTAAGCACCCCTCCTTGGGTCAACCTGTACCCCCTACGAGTGCGGCGAATAATCTGCCAATTCTAGAGTGAGGTGCATTTGCCTCTCAAAAGCCATGAGATACGGACCCGTTGCCCTCCAGAACCCGGCTATCCGTGCACTCCTTCGCGGGATAAACCTAGTACAGAAATAAAAATATGTACAACGGGTACATCGACCTCAACCCGGTCGTGCCCCAAAAGAATATTATACAAACAGGCAGTGACGGCAGTCCACATGTTGGACGCTTGCCCCGCAATATCAAATGTACAAATAAATCCAAACTGCACTACCATTGCACACTGCTATCCACCACGACAAATCCACAACATCACAACACAACACAGAACATCAACGCGAATGTCACGTTCGCAAACCCGTCTAAAAGAACTATAGCAATTAGACGCGGTTTACCGATCAAATGACATTCCCGGTCGGAGATATAAAGTAAGTACTGCATACTAACAAGTTTAAAATATCGATCGACAAAATTTCCCGAAGTGGGCCCCACTTACATCTGCTGTACAGTAATAAAATCTGGGCCCAAAAGAAATATTCCAAAAACCACAATTTCCACATAGAAGCTATCTGGAAAAAACTGAAGCACTGTTACCACTGAAGCGCCGCGGTACCGCGGTCAAACCCTAGGTTTAACCGCGGATCCGCGGTGGTCATGTGGGATCACGTGCCCAACTTTTTCCAGTATGCTTAGAAAACCCTGCACGCTTTTCTGTGATATGCAAAATTATTTTTAGGCCCTTTAAAAAATCGACAGAAACTCAGTGTGCATAAAATTGCGATTTCGGAAATTCCGCTCGATCGATCTTTTAAACGTGTTAGCACAAGTTAGTATAGCTTAATGGTGAGGCTCTGATACCACTGTAAGTCCACGGTAGCGCCCCGGCCGTCTAACAGACGCCAAATGCGGAACAAAAACTTTTTACAACTGGCGCTATCGCATACTATAACCCGGATCTGCCATTAAAGCTAAACTAACAAATTACAAAGTGGGTAGAAATGTTATACCGAACGATCCGAGTCCTTCGGTCTTCAACCATCATCCCACGCTTTATTGCGGCTGCTCCGATCTTCTCGATCTCCAGTCTTCTCGTCCAGATGGCACCACGTCGACGGATCTTTAAACAGGCTCCCGCCTCTGAACCGAGGCAACTCGGTCGTCAGGTTTGCCAAAAGAGACGACCAAGATGATGTAGAGAATGAGTAGAACACTTTGTCTCGTTACGTCCAAGACTATGGACGAACGATTAATGAAGTTGCCTTCTGGATTGGGTGAAATGAGAAATGAAGCTATCTAATATTCATGAACCCGAATCTATCATAATCTTTTCAACCAAATCAATAACCATAATCCCTCAAGAGGGGGGAAGGCCGGCCACTATACAGAGGGGAGGGGGTGAGTGTAGGAGGAGGGAGTGGTGACCACAAAAAAAAGATACTTATCATGAAAGAATGAGTCACCTAAACACATAGTATGAACACATTTAAGAACTAATGAATCATCACCCTTATTCACCAAAACATTAATGGAACAATAAATGCAACCATGAGTCACTAATCCTAGTCATCATCTAGAAACTTCTAAATGCACGACTCACCCCATGACTCACCCAAGAAGAAAAGATAAATCCGCATTTAACCGAATATTAAATACGGCTGATAGAAAACTGGAAACTGGCAACTTCCAAAAGTGATCCTGAAACGAATTTCAGGATAACACCGTAATGGTATAAACATACCCGCATTTGTATTACGACCGAATACAAATGCATCTGAGACAAAGATATTATATCTACACAGTATAATTCTCGGATCCGGCTTAAACCAAAGCCGACCAGTATTATCTGCCCGAAAAATGACACGTGCGAAAACGCACGTGCATTTTCCGAACCTTGCCATAAAACCATACGGCCTCTACAACGTTTCGCCCGAACTTGGGAAAGTGTCTGTGGGGGACTCTAATGACTCATCAACACACTGGCACTGGGTATAACCACTAGCACGTCAGAGGTACAAGCTGTACGTAATGGTTGCCTATGTATTGATTGGAAAGAAAGCTGACGAGCGAACACATCCATAAACCCTACTGAGCCTAACAGTGACAATATACATACAGTCCGGTCCGTTCGTCTATGAGTATCGCATATCTGCCTAGGGGGCTGGTAACGTCAGACCCCCATTAGCGGTATAAGTCGTGTCAGAGAGTGGCCCAGAACACACTGAGATACTACTGGAGTACCTACCAGTAAATCTCCTGCCTCGGCCGAGGGCTTTGTGTAATGGCTCTCCTAGACACAGCGCGATCTCACCCCCAATACCGGGAGAGACGAATCCCCTGCCGATCCGCTCACTTGCCTCCATGTGGCTCGGGACTGTACCCAAAAAAAGACCTGTTTGCACGACTCCTTTGAGCCGTGGTAGGGTAGAAATCAAAGCACAGTGGGAACTCACACGAGAAAAATGACGACCTCAGGTCGATGAACTAACCTGTACACATGTCACCAGGGAACTGCTATCTGACGATATGTATAATACCAACTAGCATGTTCCTGGCGAGTCCTGTCCGGTGTACTCATAACCCAATGAGCACCTGTATACATCTTAGGTGATCTAACTGACACCAATGGCTTGTGAGACGGGCCATTTCCCCTCGTCGGGGTCTCGACTGTATACACTAGTCTACTCTGGAGTATCGATGCCCTGTCTCGAAACTCCCACGACTAGGGACACTTTAAGGATGTGCTTACAGACCCCAGCTCCCACGTATATGATCGCCATCATACTGTTGGTAGTCAAGCAAGAATCCTATGGGCTCTATCATCATGCAATAGTGAACTAAAGCATGTATACGATGATAAAGACAAACCAGATAGCATACTATCATCTCGAGCAAGACTGTCATATCGGTATAGGTCCTACCTCAATCATTGCAATCACGTACCTGCGATCCAATAATTGACTTTGAGGGCACTATATCCAACAGAAATGATATCCATTGTCATGATGATAGTCAACAAGTCCAACCTAGTCAACCGGTCAACGAAGTCAACAAGTCAACAAAGTCAGCCTTTCAACCCAACCATGGCATACTAATACTTAATTAATATTATTATTAATCATATTTCTTATTCTCATTAGGGTTTAGCAAAAGTCAACAGTCAACAACCCTAATGAGAATCCTCTGCCTCTGTCTCTGTCAACTGTGCATACACACCCGCATCCGCGTTCCGAGGAACACGAATACAAACGAGATAAAACCAATCCCAAAACATATACTAGGATCTGGCTTAAACTAAAGCCCGCTAGTAATAACTGTTCGGACACCAAACGTGCACAAGTGCACGGATGTGACCGAACCCTGTCGCAAAACCATGCGACCTTTGTCCGGACACCAAACGTGCACAAGTGCACGGATGTGACCGAACCCTGTCGCAAAACCATGCGACCTCTACTCTTTTGCTTAAAGGCGAATAGCTTTCTGTGTGGGACTCTAAAGACTCGACACTACACTGGCAGTGGGTTTAACCACAGACTGCAAGCGACACTAGCTGTGCGTAACGGCCCCCAGGTAGATGCCTATAAGAAGACTGACGAGGTGAAACCCATCTGAACTCCTACTGAGCCTGAATGTGACAATCTCCGTACAGTCCGGTCTATTCGTCTGAGAATATCGCATGGCGGGCCTAGGGGGCGGTAAACGTCAGTCCCCTAATAGCGGTACAAGTCATGTCGGAGTGTAGCCCAGAGCACCCTGAGATAACACTGGAAACCTACCAGTATATCTCGCTTGCCCTGGCCAGGACTGTGTATAATGGCTCTCCTTGACACAGCGCGATATCAACTCCCAATACTGGGAGAGACGAATCATGTCTAACCGTCACTGCCTCCAAGTGCTTCGGGACTGCACCCAACTACTACCTGTTTGCACGACTCCTTTGAGCCGTGGTAGGGTAGTAATCAAAGTACAGTGGGAACACACTCGAGGCGAAGTGACAGTGTCAAGTCAGCGGACTAAGCTGTACTCATGTCACCTGGGAACTGATAACTGACGATAGGTATAGTACCAACCAATCAGTTCCCGACGAGTCCTGTCCAGTGTGCTCGTAACCTAACGAGCACCCGCATACTATCTTAAGTATGACGTACTGACGGCTGTGGGACAGACCGTCTCTCCTGCTGGGATGAGAACCGCATACGCTAGTCTACTCCGGAGTATCGATGCCCTGTCTCAATAGTCCTACGACCAGGGACCTGTATAAGGATGTGCTTGTGGATTACCCAGCCCCCACGAGTGTGACTGCCATCACAACGCTGGTAATCAAGCAAAGATCATAAGGGCTCTACTAATATGTATAAGCAATATGCTAAAAGAAACACATGCACATATTGAAGTAGAAACAAACCAGGTAGCATACTACCATTTTGAGCAAGATTGTCTATACAACTGTGAATATCCCAAGCTTCCATTAAGTAATATACAAACTAGTATGATACAGTAATGGCCTCTAGGGCATATACACTAACAGACGAGACCCAGTGGCGAATGCGGATGGCATATACGTACATTATATTTTCGTTCTTTTGTGGTGTGATTAATTGATGGGGCTGTATTGATTCGGATCAATGCAAGCTAAACAAACCTGTTTGATATTGTTGGAACATTTTTCAAAAAGCTGTTATTGCAAGGACATTCTCTTTTATTTTGTACAGTGGTATTCGGTTATGAATATCCAGCACCTCAGTCAACGAGGCAAGGGCCGAGATCCCTTCACCGGCAGTGACCCCTTGGACAGAAGTTTGCATCAGGGTAATAACTTCACTATAGTCGATTACTTTTTGCTTTACATCGTGGTATTCAGTTGGAATATGCTGCACCTCATTCCACGGGGAAAGAGCCGAGATCCCTTCACCGGGAGTGACCTCTTTAGCAAAGGTTTTCGCCACTATATTTTTATAAAAAGCTATCCGGTTCCTTCAACGATATTAAGTTCATTACGTTAAAGGTTTTTCGCCAAAAACTATTCGTAGCCCTCCGTCATTTCAGACGAGTAGCACTTAGTATTCATGCTATGTTTGTTGGCCTTCGTCAAGGCATAGTGAATGGTAGCTGCTTGTTACCTTTCTGCTACATAGATAGATGCGTTGGTTTGGGACAGTCGTATAGCCTTGTTGGCCTTCGTCAGGGGCTTGTATGGGTGGGTTCAAATTAACCTGGACAATGACGGGTAGAACTTTACATGTGACTTATGATTTGTTGGCCTTCGTCAAGGTCATAAGAGCATGGGGTAAAAATCACATCAGGAGTTTCTAAAGAAACTGAAACTTGCCAGATATGCGCATACCTTCTGGAGTGTGATAACGTGAGTGGATTCCATCACGATATCATGCGATGATAGTTGGATCCCGATTCCCACTGATGAGTTGTTTTACTCCTCGGGTGATCCCGACTAATTCTTCTTTCAGGTTTGGAGGAGAATTTGATGTTACAGTGGGAGGTTTTCTGATTAGATAAATTGATAACCATTCTGATCTGGGTTAGAGTGCACGCAGAGTGTTTCTTTTCTCTCTCTCTTTGGCAGCGACCATGGCCCGACCCTAGACTATAACTCAGTGACCAAGTTAACCGAACCTTCTTAAAACACTGGCTTTTGGATTGTCAGAGTTGCATACCTCATTGCCACTCCTAGTTTTACCCTTTTCTCCAGAACACCACGTATTACTACGAACGTCCACTTCTATTGGATAAAACCATCATATGGTTATATACGAACTCGAAGGAACTTGTTCCAGATTCGAGGATGGTTTCCGGTTCTGGAGAAAATGAATAGGACTATTCAGTTGTCTTTTCCTTTTACCTTCTCTCAGGTTGCGAGTGCTCCTTGGATTAGGACGGTACACCTGTTACGCTAATTGGATCATCTTCATCTAAACCATAGGCAGGTGCCGAAAGGTAGGGAATGAAGAAAACCATTTAGCCTAAAAGGTGTACAGAAGGTATTAAATAAAGACAAATAAAGGGATTAGTAAGAGGGCAAAGTAAATTGCGACTGCTATTCACGACCAAACCAAGTATTTCATCGCCACTCCTACTTCACCTTTGTATTTCTCCAGGACACTCCGTATCACTACGAAGATCCACAGTTTTTTGGATACTCCATCGTATGGTTATATACGAACTCGAAGGGACTTGTTCCAGTTCGGGAATGGATTCTGATTCAGGAGAAATAGGAATAAGGTTTTATTCAGTTGTCTTTTATCTTTACCTTCTCTCGGGTTGCGAGTGCTCCTACGATTAGGACAGTACACCTATTACGCTTATTAGATAGTCTTCTTCCAAACCATAGGCTGGTGCCGAACGGTAGGGAAGGAAGAAAACCATTTAGCCTAAGAGGGTGTACAGAAGGTAATGACTAAAGACATATAAAGGGATTAGGAGAAATGGCAAAGAAATATATGGTTATAGTTGTGAATCTGATAATGGAAGAGGCATTACTAGGAATACCCAGATACCCCTTCGAAACATTTATATGTTTCAGTTTCACTGTGTATTGTTAAAAGAAAACTGATTTCCCAATTAGCCCTTGCTCCAGGGTATGTATTTACCAGGTTTGATTCTTACATCTGTATGGTTTTACAGATGATGAGTGGGAGTAAGTTATTGGGAATTGGGTGATCATCCTCATTATATCGGGATTCGTTGTAATTGGTGATGTTTGAGGAAATCGCCTGGGTTGTTTGCCGGACGGCAAGTATTTGGTTTTGAATATCCGTTGTTATGCACCAGTTTCTAATTGATATATCTGTACGTTTATTTTTATAAAGTGAGATATAACTTTTTGAAATTATGTCTATGACATTTACCTATATCAGTGGATGGTTAGGTAAGGAGCATTAAACAGCGTGTAATTCTTCTTAACCATAAGTACAGTTTTCAACCTACGACACACGGGGAATGGGTTATTAGACTCAGGGGACTTATACAGAGTATTGTATGTTGTCCAGTGTCCATGAGGACAGAGGGGTTGGTACTCGTACTATATTCTGTTTACTTGTGACTTCTCCAGTCCTTAGACATGTGTTTCGTAGAAATGCAAGGTCTAAGTTTTGAGAAGTTATAGGTATAAGAGTAAAGTAGAGAACCAGGTGTTGCAAGTATCGGGATTCTTCAAAGTGATCGAAGATGTAGATACTTGAATATGGTATTCAATTGATAGTAATGATTATAAGAACTTGCTTCTTTTTCAGGTTACTCATATCTGGATGTATTCCTAAGTTGAATAATGTTGATCGGCCTCTCTCCATTTAGTTGACATGCACTAGTGACAGCTGCATGATTTGAATCTGGTTCCAATTAAATCAGTAGCTCTGTTTCTATATTGGATATAGAATAGTTCATATCTTAACAATGTTAAGGTACGGGGAGTTGTCCGGCTTATGCTTAAAACCAGACTCTGGATAACTCAAGGCACGTCTCTGTAATGGCTGTTTGTGGGTTGACCCGAGCTATGACAAAGGTTGACTTTCTACCATCTGGAAGATCAATAGTGATATTGTTCTTGACTCGTCACAGTTTTGATAAAAATGAATTTTTTAGAAAATAGTAGTAGGAGTATGGTAGAACTGGAAATGATTCCAGAACCGCAAACGATTACTGAAAATTTGATAAGAACTTAAAAATTCAATCTAGTTTGACATTCCATTGGCCACTCCGCAGATATGATGGGTAACCTCAGGCACCCGAGAGGTACTCCGGCAGACTCAAGGACGATGACAGGGATGTTCTTGTTTACCCAGACTTGCCATTGCTATTGTTCCAGACTGTGAGACCCGGCAGGAGGATGAGTATAGCGTCGTTCTAAACTAGTTTTAGACGTGTGCGTGTATATGACTCTGCCAGAGGGTTGTCGTAGTCAGTGGGAGCAGCAGAAGCATAGTGCACAAGTAGCTTATGTTTATTTATGGACTAAAGCAGATATAGCGGAGATACATCATCTATTTCTGATGTGACAGTCATAGGTTTGACTTCATCAGAATAGGGTATGGATCTGTTAAGAAGGTAGTAGGGTGTGATGTCCTGGTATTTGGATGACATACACAAAGTAGGAATTGAAATTCCTATACTTCGATCGGTTATACTTTGGTTGTCACACAGTGGTTTTTCCACAGAGGACTTGGATATAATATCAGACATTCTGGTTACTAGATCTATGGTTTTAGATCTATATTTGGGTAGTTTCCCAATCTGGATACGTAGACAGTATTCTAAAAGTGCTTTAGAATGGTCGACTCCTGGCATTGTAGTGTACCTGTAGATGATGGAGTCACCCTCTCTAGAGGTGTCTTACAGACTAAAGGGGAGAGGGATGCGCATGATTGGCACATCACTTGCTTAGGAAATTGAGTCAATCATGAGATGTCAAGTACTACAACGTTGTTTTTTGCACTAGATACAATAAGTAGATATTAATCCTATCCTGGAGAAACGTTCGGAAGCAGTTTTAGAACATAAGTGGATGTTCTAAGGATATAATAACAACTGCCTCTTTTAGGAGACGGTTATCATTCCAGGCTTCCAAGGTGACCTGGATGACAGAATGACTGTCAGAGTTATAGTTTTCCTCTGACGAGGGGCAGTTTTTTGGACAAGTGGTCCAAGCGGATACTGAGGGATGCATGGCGCAGGATACTGATTAAGTTCAGTTGACGATACTGTAGGGTGTTTTTCGTCACCCCATTAAGATGGGAATACGCGCGCGTTTGTCAGGCGTACTACAGATTCCCCCTGCCTAGGGTAGGCGGGGGTTTAATGATTATGGGGATCCGAATCTCCGGCAGCCGCGGACTAAGCTGCCGTTAATTACCCCCCGCCTTTGGGGCGAGGGAACCTCCGATTAACGGGTTAAACTGGTCATGCGAACTCAATGTGCAGTGTACGTGTGTTTTGTTTTGGAGGGGGGTTTAAATATATCGGGAGCCACACAGAGTTTTTACGGGGGTCCCGCTACCCGGATAGCGGGCTGGGGGTCAAGGGGGCTAGCAGCCCCCTTGCGGGGTGCGGGGTGCGGGGCAGCGCCCCGTTAGAAATTTTTTTCTAATAGGGACAGTGTCGTGGAGTATGTGTGTATGTAAATATGTATACATATGTATAGATATACATGTATATATATAAAAGGGGAAAGACATCCAAAGGGTGCGTGGGGACAGCACCTTGAGCGCTGTGCGCCTAGGTGCTGTGCGCTCAGGCGCTAGAGTGCCACGTGTCGGCACGTAGGTGCTCTGTGCTGGACGCTTGAGTGCAGGCGCGCCACATGTCGGCACAGGGGTGACTTGCGCTCGAGCGCTTGCGCTGGAGCGCAAGCGCGCCACATGTCGGCACCGGGGCGACTTGCGCTCGAGCGCTTGCGCTGGAGCGCAAGCGCGCTACGTGTCGGCACCGGGGCGACTTGCGCTCGAGTGCTTGCGTTTGAGTGCAAGCGCGCCACGTGTTGGCACGTGGGCGCTTTGCGCTCGAGCGCTGAGCGCTTGGGCGCAAGCGCACCACGTGTCGGCACGCGGGCGCTCTGCGCTCGAGCGTCGGCGAGGAAAAGAGGCTTTTAGCCTGAAAAAATTTCTCGGAAGAGAAATCAGAGAGGAGTTGGACTCCTGAGTATGGTTTTTTTTTCTTGGGTTTAGTGAAAGAGGTTCTTCTTCTTCCTCCTCTGTTAGCTGGATCTTGAAGATCAAAAGATATGGGATTTTTTTAAAAATCTCTTCTTTTTGAGATCTAATGGAAGATCTGAGTTCCCCTTTATGGGTTTTGTGGTGAAAAACTAATTTGTTTTATAAAAAGAAGAGTAAAACTCTTGATTTAATTCAAGAGAAAGAAGAAGGTTTTGGAACCTTGAAGAAGGAGAAGGGATCTCAGATCTGAAAATTTTTTAGAGAGAGAAACAAAGTTTTTTTTTTGAGATATTTCATTATCTTTGCCTTTATCGGCTGTACACTTTACACATAGCCCCTTGGGCTTCACAAAATGGCATTTTGCCTATCCCATGGCTCATGTGCCATTTCTTTTTGCACATAAGCCATGGGATTTACAAAAATTTGGCTTTATGCCTATTTTTCTTACATTTATCCATAAAATAAAATAAAAGAAATACAACAAAATTGTTTATTACAAAATTTTTATCTTGGCGTGGCGGAAGGCCGGCCGCTTCATGTTCGGGCTCGACCCGGGCATGGGCCCTTTAGATCTGGGCTTGGGCCCACTTGGCTTAGGGTTGACTTGGATTTTGACTTGGTCAACCGGGGTGTAAATTTTTACCCCAACAAATTACCCCCCATCAATAAATGCACACCACATATGTGGGTCGTGTGCATGAAATTGATGGATCTTCTTTTACTTGGAGGCGACCTGATTTGGTTCCCGCTTTTTGGGAAGCTGGCACTGCCCTTTTTATGACATGGACGGACATTTCTTGACATGTCTCCAAGACGGAATGTCCGTGATAGACGTTTCCCTGGCCCGGAGCGATCTGGTTCCCGCTTTGTAGAAATCCTGCGCTGCCCTTTTTGCGACTTGGACGGTCGATGCTGCCCTTTTTGTGACCTGGACGGTCGGTGCTGCCCTTTTAGCGACGTGGATGGTCGATACTGCCCTTTTTGCGACTTTGACGGTCGGTGCTGCCCTTTTAGCGACGTGGACGGTCAGTGCCGCCCTTTTTGCGAGTGCACGGTCGATGCTGCCCTTTTTGTGACTTGGACGGTCGGTGCTGCCCTTTTAGCGACGTGGACGATCGATGCTGCCCTTTTTGCGACTTGGACGGTCGGTGTTGCCATTTTAGCGACGTGGACGGTCGATGCTGCCCTTTTTGCGACTTGGAAGGTCGGTGCTGCCCTTTTAGCGACGTGGACGGTCGGTGCTGCCCTTTTTGCGACGTGGACGGTCGATACTGCCCTTTTTGCGACTTGGACGGCCGGTGCTGCCCTTTTTGCGACGTGGACGGTCGTTGCTGCCATTTTACCAACGTGGACGGTCGGTGCTGCCATTTTAGCGACGTGGACGGCCGGTGCTGCCCTTTTTGCGACTTGGACGGTCGATGCTGTTAGTTATATGTATGCCCTAGAGGCCATTACTGTACATTGGATGTATATTGTAGTGGATGCTGGGACATATATAGGTAGGACTTTCTTGCTCGACATGACAGTACGCTATCTGGTTGATCTTTATCTTAACATGTATACTTTCTGTCTCTCTGTTACATGTTGATAAAGCCCTTAGGATGTGTACTCGACTTCCAGGACTATGATGTAGATCATACTAGTGGGGCCTGGGTAGTCAATGAGTACATCCTTCATTGTTCCTAGTCGTGGGAATATCGAGACGGGGCATCGATATTCCAGAGTAGACAAGCGTATATCTTCTCGACCCATGTGATGGGCGATGGATGATCCCATATCCATTGGTGTTTGACATCAGAGATGGTATGCGGGTGCTCAGTGCAGACTGGGTACACTGAACGGACTCGCCGAGAACTCCCAGATGGTATTATACCTCACGTCAGATGGCAGTTCTCTGGTGACACTGGTACAGCTTAGTCTGTTGACCCGAGATCGTCATAGAGTCTTGTGTGTCTCCCACTATGCTTTGATTTCCACCCTACCACGGCTCTACTGAGTCGTGCAAACAGGTGGTTTTTGGGTACAGTCCCGATTCACATGGAGGCAATGAGCGATAGGAGGGGATTCATCTCTCCCGGTATTGGGGGTTGATGTTGCGCTATGCTCGACTGGCCATAACAGGAAATCCCTGGCCAGGGTTGCAGTGATATACTGGTAAGAGTTATCAGTAGTTTCACGATAGTTATGGACCTCACGTCGGCATGACTTATCGAGCTATTGGGGTCTGACGTTTACCACCCCTAGGCGAGATATGCGACATATCAGACGAACAGACCGGACTGTATGGTAAGTGTTACTGGTTGGATTCACAGGAGTGTGAGCGGGCTTGCTCGTCGATCTTCTGATCGCTCAATACCCGGGTGGCCGTTACGTTTAGCAGACCGCTTGCGACTTGTGGGTGTTTGATATGATCATCATCTGCTGCCGGCGTATTGACGAGTCTTTAGAGTCCTACACAGAGGTTTCCTGGCTCAAGCGAAACGAAATAGGAGCGCATATGAGATATGTGCGGGACCGAGAATAATGCGTGTATGTGATACCGTATTTCATTCTCGCGATGAATGTGTCGAATGGTTGTATGCGATATAACCTAGTTATCGAATCAAGGATTGATTCGATAATCCGATACATTGGATACTAGCCGGTTACATGCGACATGACCGGATCATTGAATCAAGTGTTGATTTAATGATTTAATGTATAATTATATATTTGATATATTACTTTGCATTAACTAGTATTGGTTCACTTTAAATGGATTTACTCACTTAAAATGCACAAGTTGTATATGAGATATACTTTTGTGCACAAGATTGTATCATGTTTGATGATACATGCAAGCTTGGGTTTGTGTAAAGAATTGACCTTGGTTATATGAATGGTTAGGGTTTCATTTTATTTACTTATTCTTTTATCTATTTATTGATTTATTTATTTATTTCTTTTTGGAAAAAGAAAAGAAAATGGTGGCTTGATTTGTTTGTAGTTGAAGCTTCATGAAACTTTGACTAAGTAACCATTTTGTCTTCATGCTTAACCCTAACCCTTCAAACTAACCTTAGTCAATTCTCTACACCTAACTAAGGTTAAAGATATGATAAGTATCATTTTATTTTATATTTTAACAACTTATCATATTCTTTTTCTTCATCTTCTTCTTCTTCAACAAAAGGAAAAAGCTTGCAACCATTAATGGCAACTTGCCAAAATGAGTGAGAAATCCAATTCTAAAGTGAACCCACTTCCTATTTCTTCATCCTCTACTTCTTGCCAAGTAGTATAGGGTGTTTTCTTCACAAGTTTCATGACTTGGTGAAGTAGGAGCTTGATCTAGTGATGCCTCGACGTAGATCATCTTCGGCATCGAAGCCGACGACCATGCCCGCCCATTTCTTCGATGAAGCCGATGCTAGAATCCGGAATCCGATTTGGACAGCGGAGGGACATCATCGCGGAGCTTAGGAAGTGGTGGACCGGATCTACAAAGGTTGTAGCCCCTTTCCTCTTAGATAAATTCTTTTATTTGCATTGCATCGCCTTGTTTTCTAGTTAACGATCCGTATTAGGGTTTGTAGGCACAAGGAAAAATTTGAATTAGCCATGTTTGATGCCTTGTGAGACTTCATTAGTGTGCCTAGGAACCCTACAGTGGTATCAGAGCTACTAGGCATTGGATGTCGACCTATGGGGGCTTCTCACTGTGTGACAGTGTGGCGAAGCATAGGCTCTTACCCCCAGGGTGTCCCGAGACCGGAAGGTGTTCCGGCGGGTTGTAGTCCTCGCGAGGGGGCATGCGTAAAAAGTAGCTGCTGAGGGACCCGTTGGTGCCACGGTGACCCTATTGGATGGGGTGGCTGCCTGACCTACAGTGGTATCAGAGCCTAGCTAGAGCCTTAGGGGATGCGTAGACGGAATTAGAAATCCGATTGAACCGAAACCCTGATCGTATTTTGCTCTCTGGACAATTTTGAAAATCGTGGTTTTTTCCAGATTAAAAATATGCAGAGAAATCAGCAGGAATACCTAAGAGTTACTGTGAAATTCGAGCTCTTGAATCCATCAAACCACTGCGGTTCCGCCGCATAAGCATGGCTTATGCGGCGGTTCCGCGGCCGTAATGTCTCCTTGTTTAATGAATTTTGCACAGTAATTCTTAATTTCCAGTGGTGGTTTTCCTGGGAATTTTTAATATTTATTCAAGAGTTGAATTTTCTGGGTTGTAATGGGGACTCGGTGTACCGATCGGATTGTCTAATTCTGTCTGTGTGCTTTTCCGGATAATTTTAGAATATGTTAAAAAGTTCGACCGGATATAAATACCCAAGTTTTCCACTGTTGGGAAATTTCCAATTGTTGGACTTTTCCAGGGTTTAAAGACGTTCTAAGTAGTGCAAGTAACGCGATGGACCCTCTAGAAGACAACAAACCTTAACTCGATTATGTGACCGTCTTGAACTGCCTTTTGAACCTTCAGGTTTAGGGCAGTACGGCGTGCCACATGTGAGGCGTTGGCTTGACCCTTCTACGGCTGGACCGTTGGTACTGAGGCACGAAGTGAATGTTTTTAAACTTATTTCATGTGTTGATCTGTTTCGGGAAAACTTGGGTGTTCGATTGTTCGATCGAAAAGTTTAGCATTTTCTATTTATCCGAAATGTGATACAATAATTGGAATTCACAAATAGTTATGAGATAACTGAATGAATGTTATAAATCTAGCGGTTTGGTCTCATTTGATCGGTTGCCACGGGATTTTGATGTGATCAAAAGTCCGTCGCAATCACGTAGTGTACGCGGATACTCGCCGGGTAAACTTAATAGACAGCCTCGCCCCATAGCCTCGACCAAGTGACTGTAGGAAAACCCCGTCGCCGAAAGCATCCGTTCGGGTGCTCGCGGCAGCGGTATTCCGCCTCGGTGCACTTCGTCGACGGCATTGGGGGTGCGGCCGCCTACTAAAATTTGCGACGAGCATTCGATCAGAATGTCGGGAATCCTGTTGAATTGCCCGACTTGATATTGAAAAGAGTTTTCGATAATGAGACTAAAATGCGGGGTTTATAATTGTTAGGCATGCGATGTCTAAGGAATTCATTTGGTCACGCATGCGATGTCTGAGGTGGTTGCGGATTCCAACTGTTGTAGTTTTACACTTTCTTTTCTGTGACCGTAAGTGTAATATGTGATGTCGCCGGTTTCGTTGCTATATGTCAACGACAATTGGGATGCGCATATTCACTTACGTTGATGACATGTGATGTTATGTGTTGCTGGATATGTTATATTGGATCGTCGTGTTTGAATAGCCGGGGTTTTTATGTGAGATGAGTGTTTTTCCTTTTCATTCATGTAAAAACTTGTATGTAATATTCTTTTATTGGGGCACTTCCAGGTTGCGGGAGATGTCACCTTTTGTATATTATTTATTTTCCGCATTAGGATAGACCCAAGGAGGGGAGCACAAGTAGCCGGGTTCTAGGGTCCAGTGGGACACCATCTCGAGGAGTCGAGTCCGGGTCTCCTAACCCTAGAATTGGTAGGGTTGCTTGCCGCTCTCGTAGGGGTCTAGGGGTGTGGGATTGGCTATTCATCACGACCGTGGAATCCGTGTTTTATACTGGCTCGTATTGAAAACACGGACGTCCTAGTATATCCAATATTTCATATGTTTCTTCTGCTGTGATTTATCTGTGATGTGATCATGTGATGTTCTGTGACAGATACTTTATATAGTATATATGATATATTATATAGACGTTGCTTATGTTTTACACCCGCGCTAGCCCTGCCTCGCTCTGCCGTTAGTTACCTAACCTAACGGTGCAGACGGGACATCGAGGCGAATGCGGATGGCATAAGCGTACGTTATATTTATCTGTGATGATTAGGTGGACTTAAATGATGGGATATTCATTAATGAGATTAATGAAAGAAAATAAAGCTAAAAGATGTTGTGGAATCAAATTTCAAAATAAAACAGGTAGCTACAGTTCTTGCTATGCATCGCGGTGTTCATTATAGAACATCCTGCACCTTATTCGATGAGGAAAGGACCGAGATCCCTTCACCGGGAGTGACTCCTTTAGCAATAACTGGCAGATGCTACAACCCTCGGTTTGTCTTTGATCGCTTCTATAGTTTCCGCTTTGCACAGTGATATATATGATATATCCCGCACCTCATTCGACGAGGAAAGGGCCGACGATCCCTTCACCGGAAGTGACCCCTTTAGCAAAACTAGAAAAGCCTCGAAAACATTCCATTTAAAAACATTTGATTCCGCAACGAGATCGAGTTCAAAGCGTTAAAGGTTTTCATAAAAACCATTCGCAACCCTCCGTCATTTTAGGAAGTAGAGTACTTAGTATTCGTGCTGTGTTTGTTGACCATAGTCAAGGCACAGTGTACGGTAGCTAAGTGATGTCTTCCTACACCGCATATGATGCGATTAGTTAGGACAGTCGCGTGACTTTGTTGACCTTAGTTAAGGGTCATGTGGGTGGGTCTAATTAATCACGAAATGACGGGTAGAACTTGACTAGTACTTATGATTTGTTGACCTTAGTTAAGGTCATAAGTGCTAGGGGTAAAAACCATTATCGGGAGTTTCAAGTGTTGAAATTTGCAATGAGATTGCATACCTTCTATGTGATAGTTGGATCCCGATACCCACTGCGAGTAATTGTTACTCCTGGGAGAGTTTTGCACTTTGCAATTAGCCGATCAAGTAGGTGTCTAGAAAGGTGTCAACGGGGTTACGCCTCTGGGAAAACGAGGTTTACTGTAATTAGGTCCGTGCGAAAACACGGGGAACCTCCCTCAAAGTACCGACACTGGCCTGGCTGAAAGATTGGAGAACTTGTAGAGTGTAATTAATCCCAGCTAGTCTTTCCTTTTAGCGTTTGAAGGAAGATTTGATAAAAACAGTGGGAGCCATCCTGATTAGATAAAATACATAACCAATCTAATCTTGCAAGAGCGCACGCAGAGTGTTTTCTTCTCTCTCTCTCCTGGTAGCGACCATATCACGCCTTAATCAAGATAATAAAATGGATGTATTGACCGAACCCGCTTGTTATACTGAGCTGGGGAACATTGGTCCTGCTCCAACTTATAATTGTTATAAGACAGAGCAGGAAATAGGGGAATACCAGAATTCCTATGCCGCCCAAACGAAGAAAGCGCATGAGATGCATCTCCTTCGGGTGTGTTCATTATAAAGAACTGTTTCTCAGTATCCTCTGCATCCTGGGTATTTGATACCAGATCAAGATCCCAGATATGTAATCTGTTACATAGGGCTACAAAAGGGTAGAAAAACTGAGAACGGGTGATAAGTTTCATGAGACAGAAAACGGGGCAAGTGTTGCAGCCAAGTCTGTTGGTCACTGTCACCCTGTATTACCAATACATTGATTCTGAACAAATGCTATTAGATACCGAACCTGATATACAAAATCATATCGGTCTCTTTATTAGTAAAGAAATGATAAAATTTTGTATTGATGGATAATGTTTTGAACATTTCCTATATCAAAAGTTGATCGGTTCAGGCACGTTATCTAAAAGCATTGACGTTCTAAATCAAACTACAGTTCCTCGTATACAGAACACACATAAGAGGAAGAGTTCAGAAATGAACGAATCATTCTTGAGGCATTGTAGACTAGGTCATATCAATGCGACCCAACTGGCTGAAGTTACATTTTAGATGCATATTTAAATCAGTTTGAATTTACATCTTGTGAAACTTGCCAGTCATGTCACAAAGATAAGATGACCATAGCTCTGTTTGTTGGAAACAGAGAAAGAGTTAGTAAACTCTTGGGACTGATACATTATGATGTATGTAAGGTCTCCTGTCTACACATGCCAGGACTGGTTCTTTATACTTCATTACGTTCTCTGATGATCTCTCAAGATTCTGACATATGTTCCTGTTGAAACACAAGTCCGAACCTTTTGAGATATTCACAGAATATAAGTTAGAAGTAGAGAACCAACAACCGGGTATAAGTATTATGTCCTATGATAAGATCAGGGAGGAGAATACTTGTGCATGGCATTCCTGGACTATTCTAAAAGAAAATGAGATTCTCTCTCCGTATTACTCCTCTGAATACACCACAGCACAACGGTGTATCAGGGCGGAGCAATCGCACAATATTAGATATGGTGTGCTCTATTATGAGTATTACTGAGTTACCTATTTCCTTTTGGGGTTATGCGCTTGAGAAGCTGCGTACCTATTGAATTAGGTTCGAATCAGATCACTGCCTACCATTCCATATGAGATATGGTATGGGAAGAGCCTATCTCTTAAGTAAGTTAAGATTTGGGATTGTCCGGCTTATGTCAAAAGCAAAATCCGGACAAGATCGAGGCAAGATCAGTTCTGTAGAACTGGAAAGGTTCCAGCTATACAAAACTGCAGCTGTTGATTTGACAGAACCAAAGGATTCAATAGTTCCTGACGAACCTCAGTCTCTCCGCCGATCTAGCAGGGTTCCTCACCTGCTTGAGAGATACTTCAGTTTCTCGATGACAGTAGGAGCAAGGATTGCATCATGAGATGATGACCCAACTAGATTCGAGCAGGCCATCAAGAGTAGGGACTCTGTAAGAATGGCTGGATGCTTAGCGATCTGAGATGGAATCCATATACACCAACAAAGTATGGACTTTGGTTGCTGTATCTGAAGGGTTAAATCCCCATCAGGAGCAAGTATATCTTGAGAAGATTACTTGGTGTAGATGGAAAAGTTGAGACTTTCAAACCTAGACTTGTTAAAGGTTTTAGTCATCAACCAGGTGTGGATAATGATGAAACCTTTTCTAGGGACTATGCTTAAGTCCATCTAGATCCTACTTGCCATTGCTACATACCATGACTACGATATCTGGTGGTTGGGTGCCATGACTACTTTTCTAAATATTGATTTAGAAGAGAACGTCTATAAGAACACAGCCAGAGGGCTTCGTAAACAGTGGGAGCAGCGGAAACGTGCGCAAGTTGCTTTAGATAATGAAGCAGGCATCGTGGAGTTGGAACGTCTGTTTCGATGTGATAGTCAAAGTGTTTGACTTCATCAAAATGGTAGATGAACCTTGTATATACAAAAAGGGTAGTAGGGAGTATGGTGGTGATCTTCGTATTGTACGTAGACAACATACTCTAGATAGGAAAAGAGTTTCCTATACTACGATCGGTCAATCTCCTATTATCACATGGATTCTCCAAATAGGATAAAGGTGATACCTTCTCGATCCTAGGAAGAATCGCTGGAAAAGTTCCAGAGTGATAAGGACGACTGAATGTCAGTTGCAGGCATTGTCTTTACCCTCGGTAAAGGGACGGCATGTTGGAAAAGTTCCAAGCTAGATACCGTGGCAAACTAGACGATAAAGGATGGTAACATCGCTATTAAAGATACTACCAAAGAGATAGTTTGGGTGTATATTGGTTCATAAGATGAACTAGGTTCCTACCATTGTATGACAATGGAATTATGGCTTTGGCCAAGGAACCCTGGTCCCATCAGTGACCCAGACATATTCTGAGGCAGCATCACCTGATCATGGAGATAGTTGATCTCCATGGTGATCGAGGTTAGGAGAGTGGACTCAGAGGACAACACGGCGGATCCACTCACGAAAGCCTTTTCCCAAAGAGAGACTTTCAGGGGATGGTTGAGTATTAGATACTACAACTACTGCTACAGATGGCCCTAGTGCAAGTGGGAGATTGTTAGTTATATGTATGCCCTAGAGGCCATTACTGTACATTGGATGTATATTGTAGTGGATGCTGGGACATATATAGGTAGGACTTTCTTGCTCGACATGATAGTACGCTATCTAGTTGATCTTTATCTTAACATGTATACTTTCTGTCTCTCTGTTACATGTTGATAAAGCCCTTAGGATGTGTACTCGACTTCCAGGACTATGATGTAAGTGCACGGCGGCGCCCCGGACGTCAATCCGACGGCCAAATGCGGAAGCGGTGATAAACTTTAATTTTGCGAACTTAGCAAACCGGCACCACCGCGCACTAAACCCCGGATCGGGCCATTAAACTAGATCTAGCAAACAACAAGACGGGTTAGAGATATACCGAATGATCCGAGTCCTCCGGTCTTCTCGTCGTCGTCCCGATCTCCTGCGGAAAATCCGGTCGTCGCCTCCTCGCCGGAAGGGCACCACATCGCCTGTATCTTTTATAGGCTCCCACCTCAATACCGAGGCAACTCGGGCGCGAAGTTGGCTAGCCGACGCGTCCAAGACTTGCTATAGAATAGTGTAGAAGCTTGTCTCTTTTGGGGTTATGAGGTTGCCATGGTTGGAGGGATCTTGCACAAAGATATTCATGGATGGATGCCTGCTAAGAGAAACAAAATGAGCATAGCATGAAATGAGCTCGACCAAGCACTAAAATATGCTCACTGGAAAATGTGGATTGGTTGCAAAAAACTATATGCTGGGAATGCAAATCAGCCCCTTTTATAGCAAATCAATTAGCATATGCAACCAAAGAAAAATTAATTAATGCAAAAGGAAATTTCCACCAAATTAAACCACACTCCAATTCCAAACAGTGGCCGGCCCCCATATCCAATTTCCATCACCAAATCACATCAAAAACCCATACCCTCTCATAACTCAATTAATGCATGAATAGCAAAGAAGATTTCATAATCAATCCTTTTGCAAAAAACCCCTCCACAAAATGTTATTTGCAAATTGCAAATAACACCCTCCAACGAAAAGTCCGGCCGTGAAGGAACAATGAAAAACCGGACGGAACGGAATGCAAACTAGCAACCCCAGAAAACTGGTCCCATAATAAATTACAGGAAAACCCCGATACTGCAAATACATGCCCGTATTTGTATTCCCACTGAACACAAATACAAAGAGACAAAACTACACTATCAAATACTAAGATCCGGCTTAAGCCAAAGCCGGCTAGTAAAAACTGTCCGATCACGATCTGTGCAATACCGCACGTATCTGATCGAACCCTGCCATATCTCCATACGGCCTCTACAGCGTTTCGCCCGAAAGCCTGAGTAACCGAAAGTGTGGTGGACTCTAAAGACTCGTCAATACTATGGCTGTGGATTTAACCACTAGCACGTCAGAGGTATAAGCCAATACGTGACGGGCCACCAGCTATTGACCAAAAGGGACGTCGATGAGCGAACTCATCCTGACACCCTACTGAGCCTGTCAGTGACAATATCCGTACAGTCCGGTCCGTTCGTCTATGAGCATCGCATGTCGGGCCTAGGGGGTTGGTAAAAGTCAGATCCCCAAAAGCGGTACAAGTCGCGTCGGAGTGTAGCCCAGAACACCCTGAGATACTACTGGAATACCTACCAGTAAATCTCCTGCCTTGGCCAAGGACTTTGTGTAATGGCTCTCCTAGACACAGCGCGACCTCACCCCCAATACCGGGAGAGACGAACCCCTGAAGATCCGCTCACTGCCTCCATGTGGCTCGGGACTGTACCCAACTAAAACCTGTTTGCACGACTCCTTTGAGCCGTGGTAGGGTAGTAATCAAAGCACAGTGGGAACTCACACGAGACAAATGACGATCCCCAGGTCGATGAACTAACCTGTACACATGTCACCAGGGAACTGCTATCTGACGTCAGGTATAAGACCAACTAGCAGGTTCCCGGCGAGTCCTGTCCGGTGTACTCATAACCCAATGAGCACCTGTATACATCTTAGGTGAACCAACTGACACCAGTGGCTTGTGAGACCGGCCACCGCCCCTCGTCGGGGTCTCGACTGTATACACTAGTCTACTCTGGAGAATCGATGCCCTGTCTCGAAACTCCCACGACTAGGGACCATTTAAGGATGTGCTTGTAGACCCAGCTCTCACGTATATGATCGCCCTCATACTGCTGGTCGTCAAGCAAGAATCCTAGGGGCTCTATCAACGTGCAATAGTGACCTGTCAGGTCACCTGAAGCAGTACACGATGATAAAGGTAAACCAGATAGCATACTATCATCTCGAGTAAGACTGTCGTACCGGGATAGGTCCTCCCTCAATCATTGCAATCACGTGCCTGTGATCCAATAATTGACTCTGAGGGCACTATCTCCAACAATCTCCCACTTGCACTCAAGGCTAATTATTGCGATGTCGCATACTCACAGCCCGTGTGATACCGAACACCCAACTCCTCTACTAGTCAGTCTCACAAAGCTCGTTTGCGAGACTATTGCGGTCGAGGAATAGCCTCAGTGAGTGGATCCGCCTAGGTGTTTCTTTCTATGTCTCTCTATATCTCAAGTTCGCGGAGAAAGCCATCTCCCGAAATGAGCAATACCTGTCTTAGAATGTCTGGATGTCTGATGGGACCTAGCTCATAAATGAACTTCAAATCCAAACTTCTTAGACTGTATCGTCAACTGAACTTAATCAGTATCCTGCGCCATGCCTCCCTCAGTATCTGTCTGGATCACCTGTCCAGAATACTTCCCCTCGTCAGAAGGAAAACTATAACTCTGACAACCTTCTTGTCGTCCATGTCACCTTGGAAGCCTGGAATGATAACTGTCTCCCAAATGAGGATGTCGTTATCATATCCCTAGAACATCCACTTATGTTCTAAAACTGCTTCCGACTGTTTCTCCGGGATTGGATCAATGTCAACTTATTGCATCTAGTGCAAGAACAACATCTGGTGTGGTACTTGACATCTCATGATTGACTCAATTGCCTAAGCAAGTGATCTTCCAATCATGCACATCCCTCGCTACTTTAGTCTATAAGACACCTTTAGAGAGGGTGACTCCATCACCTGCAGGTACACTACCATGCCAGGAGTCGTCCATTCTAAATACTCTTAGAATGCTGTCAAAGCACCCTGATTGGGAAACCACCTAAAACTAGATCTAAAACCACAGATCTAGTAACCAGTATGCCTTATACAAAATCCATTTCCTTTGTGGAGAAACCACTGTGTGACGACCAAAGTTTAACCGTAGCATAGGAGTTTCCTTTCCTACTTTGTGTATGTCATCCAAATACCATGACATCACACCCTACTACCTTCTCAACAGATCCATCCCCTATTCTGATGAAGTCAAACCTATGACTGTCACATTAGAAATAGATGATCTATTTCCGCTACATCTGCTTTAGTCTATAAATAGACATAAGCCTGATATCCACCAATGCTTCCGCTGCTCCCACTGACTACGACAACCCTCTGGCAGAGTCATATAGACGTGCACTTCTAAAGCTAGTTTAGAACGACGCTATATTCATCCTCCTGCCGGGTCTCGCAGCCTGGAACAACAGCAATGGCAAGTGTGGGTAAACAAGAACTTCCCTGTCACCGTCCTTGAGGCTACCGGAGTACCTCTCGGGTGCCTGAAGTTACCCACCTTATCTGCGGAGTGGCCAAAAAGAATGTCAAATCAGATTGAATCTTTAGGTTCCTTATCAAATCTTCAGTAATCGTTTGCGGTTCTGGAATCACTTCCAGTTCTACCATACTCCCACTACTGTTTTTGAAAAAAATCCATTTTTATTAAAACTGTGGCGAGTCAAGAACAATATCACTATTGATCTTTCTTATGGTAGAAAATCAACCCTCGTCATAGCCTGGGTCAACCCACAAATAGCCATTATAGAAACGTGCCTTGAGTTATCCAGAGTCTGGTTTTAATCATAAGCCGGACAACTCCCCGTACCTTAACAATGTTAAGATATGAACTGTACTATATCCAATATAGAACCAGAAGCACTGATTTAATTGAACCAGATTCAAATCATGCAGCTGTCTCCAGTGCATGTCAACTAAATGGAAAGAGGCTGATCAGCGTTACTCAACTTAGGAATGCTTCCAATTATGAGTAACCTGAAAGAGAAGCAATTTCTCTTTATCATTACTATCAACTGAATACCATACACAAGTATCTACATCTTCGATCACCTTGAAGAATCCCGATACTTGCTACACCTGGTTCTCTACTCTATTCAAATACCTATAACTCCTCAAAACTTAGACCCTGTGTTTCTACGAAACACATGTCTAAGAACTAGAGAAGTTAAAAGTAAACAGAACATAGTATGAGGACCAACCCCTCTGTCCTAATGGACACGGGACAACATACAATACTCTGTATAAGTCCGCCGAGTCTAACAACTCTTTCACTGTGTGTCGTAGGTTGAAAACTGTACTTATGGTTAAGAAGAATTACACCGCTGTTTAATGCTCCTTACCTAACCATCCACTGATATAGGTAAATGTCACCGACATAATATCAAAAGATATATCTCACTCTATGAAAATAGACGTACAGATATATCAATTTGAAATTGGTGCACAACAGCGGATATTCAAAACCAAATATTTGCCGACCGGCAAACATCCCAGGTGATCTCCTCAAATATCACCGATTACAACGAATCCCGATATAATGAGGATGATCACCCTATTCCCAATAACCTACTCCCACTCATCATCTGTAAAACCATACAGATGTGAGAATCATACCTGGTAAATACATACCCTGGAGTAAGTATCTAATCGGGAAATCAGTTTTCTTTTAACAGTACACAGTGAAACTGAAACATTGAAATGTTTCGATGGGGTATCCTGGTATTCCTAGTAATGCCTCTACCATTATCCAGATTCACAACTATAACCGTATAATTCTTTGCTACCACTCCAAATCCCTTTATATGTCTTTAGTCGTTACCTTCTGCACACCCCTTAGGCCAAATGGTTTTCTTCCTTCCCTACCGTTCGGCACCAGCCTATGGTTTGGAAGAAGACTATCCAATAAGCATAATGGGTGTACTGTCCTAATCCTAGGAGCACTCGCAATGCGAGAGAAGGTGAAGATAAAGGACAACCGAATAAACCTTATTCCTATTTCTCCTGGACCAGAATCCATCCCCGAACTGGAACAAGTTCCTTTCGAGTTCGTATATAACCATACGATGGAGTATCCAATAAACTGTGGATCTTCGTAGTGATACGGAGTGTCCTGGAGAAATACAAAGGTGATTTAGGATTGGCGAAGAAATACTTGGTTTGGTCGTGAAAATCAGTCGCAATTTACTTTGCCCTCTTACTAATCCCTTGCTTTGTCTTAATCTTAATACCTTCTGCACACCGTTTAGGCTAATTGGTTTTCTTCATTCCCTACCGGTCGGCACCAGCCTAAGGTTTGGAAGAAGACTATCCAATTTGCATAATAGGTGTACTATCTCCTAAACCAAGGAGTACTCACAACTTGAGAGAAGGTAAAAGGGAAAAGACAACTGAATAATCCTATCCGTTTTCTCCAGAACAGGAAACCATCCTCGAATTCCTTCGAGTTCGTATCTAACCATACGATGGTTTTGTCCAATGGAAGTGGACGTTCGTAATAATACGGGGTGTCCTGGAGAAAAGGGTAAAAGTAGGAGTGGTAATGAGGTCTGCAACTCTGACAATCCAAAAGCCAGTGTTAAGAAGGTTCGGTCAACTTGGTCACTGAGTCATAGTCTTGGGTCGGGTCAATGGTCGCTGCCAGGGAGAGAGAGAAAAGAAACACTCAGCGTGCACTCTAACCAAGATCAGAATGGTTACCAATTTATCTAATCTGGAAACCTCCCACTGTACCTCAAACTCTCCTCCAAACCTGAAAGAAGAATTAGTCGGGGTCACCCGAGGAGTAAACCAACTCATCAGTGGGAATCGGGATCCAACTCTCATCGCATGATAACGTGACGGAATCCGCTCACGGTATCACACTCCAGAAGGTATGCGCATATCTGGCAAGTTTCAGTTCTTTTGAAACTCCCGATGTGATTTTTACCCCATGCTCTTATGACCTTGACGAAGGCCAACAAATCATAAGTCACATGTCAAGTTCTACCCGTCATTCTCCAGGTTGATTTGAACCCACCCGCACAAGCCCTTGACGAAGGCCAACAAGGCTATACGACTGTCCTAAACCAACGCATCTATCTATGCTGCAGAAAAGCAACAAGCAGCTACCATGCACTATGCCTTGACGAAGGTCAACAAACATAGCATGAATACTACGTGCTACCTGTCTGAAACGACGGAGGGCTACGAATGGTTTCTGGCGAAAACCTTTAACGTAATGAACTTAATATCGTTGAAGGAACGGATAGCTTTTTAGAAAATATAGTGACGAAAACCTTTACTAAAGAGGTCACTCCCGGTGAAAGGATCTCGGCTCTTTCCCCGTAGAATGGGGTGCAGGATATTCCAAATGAATACCACGATGCAAAGCAAAAGTAATCGGCTATAGTGAAGTTAATGCCCTGACGCAAACTTCTGTCCAAGGGGTCACTCCCGGTGAAGGGATCTCGGCCCTTGCCTCGTCGAGTGAGGAGCAGGATATTCCAAATGAATACCACGATACAAAACAAAAGTGAACGTCCTTGCAATAACAGCTTTTTGAAAAGTGTTCCAACAACATCAGATTAGGTTTGTTTATCTTGCATTGATCCGAATCAATGCAGTCCCATCAATTGATCACACCACAAAGAAAGAAAATATACTGACGTACGTATATGCCATCCGCATTCGCCACTGGGTCCCGTCATCACCCGTTAGGTTAGCTGACTAACGACAGAGCGGGGACTGGACTAGCGCGGATGTAAAACATATACAACATCTACTAATATATATACCAATATATTATATTTCGCTCAAGG
This sequence comes from Agapanthus africanus, assembly GCA_030015575.1. Taxonomy (NCBI): domain Eukaryota; kingdom Viridiplantae; phylum Streptophyta; class Magnoliopsida; order Asparagales; family Amaryllidaceae; genus Agapanthus; species Agapanthus africanus. Next base: position 390,944,058 of record CM057337.1, on the reverse strand, counting down.
CGTGAATAAAATGCAACATCACAGAAATATACAGCATCACAGAACAATACAGATATCTGGGATCCCCGGGTTTCACAGAGCCACTACTGAAACCCGACGTTCCTCTGGTCGTGTGGATAGCCTGTGCAATGAAATCCTAGACCCCTACGGGCGCGGCAAGTCACCCGCCAAAACCTGAAGCGAGGCAGCCCCCTTCAGCACCGTGAATGGACCACCCAGCACTTCACGGAATCCGGTAACTTAGGCACCCCTCCTGGGTCAACCTGTACCCCTTACGAGTGCGGCGAATAGCCTGCCAATTCCAGACAGAAGCCCCTTCCGTCTCAATGCCCTGAGATGCGGGCCCGTTGCCCTCTAGAACCCGGCTATCCGTGCACCCCTCCGCGGGGTAACCCTAGTACAGAAAGTAAAATATACATACAACGGGTACATCGACCGCAACCAGGTCGTGCCCCAAAAGAATAATACAAACAGGCAGTGACGGCAGTCCACATGTCGGACGCTCGCCCCGCAATATCAAATGTACATAATACAACAGAAACTGTACTAGCATTGCATCCAGGCTATCCCCACGACCGATCCGCAACATCACAGCAACATCACAAAACATCAACGTGAAAGTCACGCTCGCAAATCCGTCTAACCGGGCTATAGCAGTTTGACTGGATTTACCGATCGAGTGACATTCCCGGTCGCAGATATAATGTAAATACTGTGAAAAATGTGTTTAAAATATCCGATCAATCAAATTTTAACAAGTGGGCCCCCAAGCATTACTGTAGCAGATCAGGAAATTCTGGGCCCAATGTTATTATTCCAAAACCCCTAAAATCACCCATAAAGCATACTGGAAAAATTGTACACACTGATCCATCAATACTGCGGCGGAACCGCGGCAACAAGTAGGGTTTTGCCGCGGTTCCGCGCTCCTCTGAAGAGATCAGTGTCTCGAATTTCTACAGTAGTCTTAGGTCTTCTAGCACAGTACTTTTATACAACCTGAAAAATTTTTGGAGACCAAAAAATTTCAACAGAAAACTGTCGCTAGCAAAAAAGTAGATTTTGGAATTTTGGTCGATCGGAAATGCAAACACATCAATCAAAGCTAGACGAAGTTAGTGGCGAGGCTCTGATACCACTGTAAGTGCACGGCGGCGCCCCGGACGTCAATCCGACGGCCAAATGCGGAAGCGGTGATAAACTTTAATTTTGCGAACTTAGCAAACCGGCACCACCGCGCACTAAACCCCGGATCGGGCCATTAAACTAGATCTAGCAAACAACAAGACGGGTTAGAGATATACCGAATGATCCGAGTCCTCCGGTCTTCTCGTCGTCGTCCCGATCTCCTGCGGAAAATCCGGTCGTCGCCTCCTCGCCGGAAGGGCACCACATCGCCTGTATCTTTTACGAGCTCCCACCTCAAAACCGAGGCAACTCGGGCGCGAAGTTGGCTAGCCGACGCGTCCAAGACTTTCTATAGAATAGTGTAGAAGCTTGTCTCTTTTGGGGTTATGAGGTTGCCATGGTTGGAGGGATCTTACACAAAGATATTCATGGATGGATGCTTGCTAAGAGAAACAAAATGAGCATAGCATGAAATGAGCTCGACCAAGCACTAAAATATGCTCACTGGAAAATGTGGATTGGTTGCAAAAAACTATATGCTGGGAATGCAAATCAGCCCCTTTTATAGCAAATCAATTAGCATATGCAACCAAAGAAAAATTAATTAATGCAAAAGGAAATTTCCACCAAATTAAACCACACTCCAATTCCAAACAGTGGCCGGCCCCCATATCCAATTTCCATCACCAAATCACATCAAAAACCCATACCCTCTCATAACTCAATTAATGCATGAATAGCAAAGAAGATTTCATAATCAATCCTTTTGCAATAAACCCCTCCACAAAATGTTATTTGCAAATTGCAAATAACACCCTCCAACGAAAAGTCCGGCCGTGAAGGAACAATGAAAAACCGGCCGGAACGGAATGCAAACTGGCAACCCCAGAAAACTGGTCCCATAATAAATTACAGGAAAACCCCGATACTGCAAATACATGCCCGCATTTGTATTCCCACTGAACACAAATACAAAGAGACAAAACTACACTATCAAATACTAAGATCCGGCTTAAGCCAAAGCCGGCTAGTAAAAACTGTCCGATCACGATCTGTGCAATACCGCACGTATCTGATCGAACCCTGCCATATCTCCATACGGCCTCTACAGCGTTTCGCCCGAAAGCCTGAGTAACCGAAAGTGTGGTGGACTCTAAAGACTCGTCAATACTATGGCTGTGGATTTAACCACTAGCACGTCAGAGGTATAAGCCAATACGTGACGGGCCACCAGCTATTGACCAAAAGGGACGTCGATGAGCGAACTCATCCTGACACCCTACTGAGCCTGTCAGTGACAATATCCGTACAGTCCGGTCCGTTCGTCTATGAGCATCGCATGTCGGGCCTAGGGGGTTGGTAAAAGTCAGACCCCCAAAAGCGGTACAAGTCGCGTCGGAGTGTAGCCCAGAACACCCTGAGATACTACTGGAATACCTACCAGTAAATCTCCTGTCTTGGCCAAGGACTTTGTGTAATGGCTCTCCTAGACACAGCGCGACCTCACCCCCAATACCGGGAGAGACGAACCCCTGAAGATCCGCTCACTGCCTCCATGTGGCTCGGGACTGTACCCAACTAAAACCTGTTTGCACGACTCCTTTGAGCCGTGGTAGGGTAGTAATCAAAGCACAGTGGGAACTCACACGAAACAAATGATGATCCCCAGGTCGATGAACTAACCTGTACACATGTCACCAGGGAACTGCTATCTGACGTCAGGTATAAGACCAACTAGCAGGTTCCCGGCGAGTCCTGTCCGGTGTACTCATAACCCAATGAGCACCTATATACATCTTAGGTGAACCAACTGACACCAGTGGCTTGTGAGACCGGCCACCGCCCCTCGTCGGGGTCTCGACTGTATACACTAGTCTACTCTGGAGAATCGATGCCCTGTCTCGAAACTCCCACGACTAGGGACCATTTAAGGATGTGCTTGTAGACCCAGCTCTCACGTATATGATCGCCCTCATACTGCTGGTCGTCAAGCAAGAATCCTAGGGGCTCTATCAACGTGCAATAGTGACCTTTCAGGTCACCTGAAGCAGTACACGATGATAAAGGTAAACCAGATAGCATACTATCATCTCGAGTAAGACTGTCGTACCGGGATAGGTCCTCCCTCAATCATTGCAATCACGTGCCTGTGATCCAATAATTGACTCTGAGGGCACTATCTCCAACAATCATTGCAATCACGTACCGGGATAGGTCCTCCCTCAATCATTGCAATCACGTACCGGGATAGGTCCTCCCTTAGGATGTGTACTCGACTTCCAGGACTATGATGTAGATCATACTAGTGGGGCATGGGTAGTCAATGAGTACATCCTTCATTGTTCCTAGTCGTGGGAATATCGAGACGGGGCATCGATATTCTAGAGTAGACTAGCGTATATCTTCTCGACCCATGTGATCGGCGATGGATGATCCCATATCCATTGGTGTTTGACATCAGAGATGGTATGCGGGTGCTCAGTGCAGACTGGGTACACTGAACGGACTCGCCGAGAACTCCCAGATGGTATTATACCTCATGTCAGATGGCAGTTCTCTGGTGACACTGGTACAGCTTAGTCTGTTGACCCGAGATCGTCATAGAGTCTTGTGTGTCTCCCACTGTGCTTTGATTTCCACCCTACCATGGCTCTACTGAGTCGTGCAAACAGGTGGTTTTTGGGTACAGTCCCGATTCACATGGAGGCAATGAGCGATAGGAGGGGATTCGTCTCTCCCGGTATTGGGGGTTGATGTTGCGCTATGCTCGACTGGCCATAACAGGAAATCCCTGGCCAGGGTTGCAGAGATATACTGGTAAGAGTTATCAGTAGTTTCACGATAGTTATGGACCTCACGTCGGCATGACTTATCGAGCTATTGGGGTCTGACGTTTACCACCCCTAGGCGAGATATGCGACATATCAGACGAACAGACCGGACTGTATGGTAAGTGTTACTGGTTGGATTCACAGGAGTGTGAGCGGTCTTGCTCGTCGATCTTCTGATCGCTCAATACCCGGGTGGCCGTTACGTTTAGCAGACCGCTTGCGACTTGTGGGTGTTTGATATGATCATCATCTGCTGCCGGCGTATTGACGAGTCTTTAGAGTCCTACACAGAGGTTTCCTGGCTCAAGCGAAACGAAATAGGAGCGCATATGAGATATGTGCGGGACCGAGAATAATGCATGTATGTGATACCGTATTTCATTCTCGCGATGAATGTGTCGAATGGTTGTATGCGATATAACCTAGTTATCGAATCAAGGATTGATTCGATAAGCCGATACATTGGATACTAGCCGGTTACATGCGACATGACCGGATCATTGAATCAAGTGTTGATTTAATGATTTAATGTATAATTATATATTTGATATATTACTTTGCATTAAATAGTATTGGTTCACTTTAAATGGATTTACTCACTTAAAATGCACAAATTGTATATGAGATATACTTTTGTGCACAAGATTGTATCATGTTTGATGATACATGCAAGCTTGGGTTTGTGTAAAGAATTGACCTTGGTTATATGAATGGTTAGGGTTTCATTTTATTTACTTATTCTTTTATCTATTTATTGATTTATTTATTTATTTCTTTTTGGAAAAAGAAAAGAAAATGGTGGCTTGATTTGTTTGTAGTTGAAGCTTCATGAAACTTTGACTAAGTGACCATTTTGTCTTCATGCTTAACCCTAACCTTTCAAACTAACCTTAGTAAATTCTCTACACCTAACTAAGGTTAAAGATATGATAAGTATCATTTTATTTTATAGTTTAACAACTTATCATATTCTTTTTCTTCATCTTCTTCTTCTTCAACAAAAGGAAAAAGCTTGCAACCATTAATGGCAACTTGCCAAAATGAGTGAGAAATCCAATTCTAAAGTGAACCCACTTCCTATTTCTTCATCATCTACTTCTTGCCAAGTAGTATAGGGTGTTTTCTTCACAAGTTTCATGACTTGGTGAAGTGGGAGCTTGATCTAGTGATGCCTCGACGTAGATCATCTTCGGCATCGAAGCCGACGACCAAGACCGCCCATTTCTTCGATGAAGCCGATGCTAGAGTCCGGAATCCGATTTGGACAGCGGAGGGACATCATCGCGGAGCTTAGGAAGTGGTGGACCGGATCTACAAAGGTTGTAGCCCCTTTCCTCTTAGATAAATTCTTTTATTTGCATTGCATCGCCTTGTTTTCTAGTTAACGATTCGTATTAGGGTTTGTAGGCACAAGGAAAAATTTGAATTAGCCATGTTTGATGCCTTGTGAGACTTCATTAGTGTGCCTAGGAACCCTACAGATGCGTGATTTGACTCTCTCTGCTTCTTGCAGTGTCAGTGGTGAACTTGACTTTTGCTCCGCTTCTTGCGGTGTCGAGATTGGATTCTTACTTGTTCCACTTTCTGCGGTGTCGAAGTTGAAGTTGACTTGTTGATTGTGATTTGGATTGACATCAGCATCGCCATACTGGAATATGGTACCAGGAGCGAATCATCATTTGCCATGAGAGGATTTGGGGATTGGTTTTGGTTTGGCATCAGCATCGCTGCACTGGAATTTGGTACCAGGAGCGAATCATCATTTGCCATGAGGAGATTTCCCTCGTTCCCAGTTTAACGACTTAAGGGTCATCTGTTCCCAGTTTAACGACTTAGGGGGTCATCTGTTCCCAGTTTAAAGACTTAGGGGTCTATTGGATTGGAGTTTGGGATTTTGGGGTTAGGACAGGCATCAGCGTTGCTAACACTGAAGCACACGTGCCAGGAGCAATTCATCATTTGCCGATTCCTGTTGGGGGAGCGATGGCTTGGGAGATTGGTTTAGGTCCCAATCGCTTAAGGCTTTTCAATTTTATGGGCCGTGAGGGTCCCATAAAAGCATTTTCTCCCTACGAGTCGTAAGGATCCCGCAGGTGTATTTTCTCCTTAGGAGTCATGAGGACTCCTAAGTGTGTTTTTCCTTTATGAGTCATAAGGATCCCACAAAGGTTTGTTCTCCTCATGTATCGTGAGGATACATGAGTGGGTCTTCTCAATGGGGCATCATTCCAAAGGCGGAGACCAGCCACGTAACTGGTGATTGTGGTGGGGCATGGGTATGACGAGAATTATTTGAGCCCGTGGATTGTATATGGCAGTCAACTTGGTGACTGGCCGTAGGGCTGGAGAATTTTGAGAAATTGGATTTTGGTTGGCGTCTGCATCGCTACACTGGAATATGGTACCAGGAGCGACTCATCATTCGCCGTTTGGGGACTTGGAATTTGGATCTTGTTTGGCATCAGCATTGCTGCACTGGAATAATGCCAGGAGCAACTCATCATTTTCCTTGGGAGGACTTGGGGTTTGGGTTTTTGGTCGGCATCAGCACCGCTAACACTGAAGCGAAATGCCAGGAGCGACTCATCATTTGCCATTGCCCGTTGGGGAAGGATGGCTTAGAAGACAAGTTTGGGTCCCTATCACCTAAAGCTTTACAATTTTATGAGCCGTGAGGGTCTCATAAAAGCATTTTCTCCATACGAGTCGAGAGGATCTCACAGGTGTATGTTCTCCTTAGGAATCGTGAGGATTCCTAAGTGTGTTGCTCCTTTGTGAGTCGTAAGGATCTCACGCAGGGGTTTTCTCCTCACAAGGTCGAGAGGACTTTGCGAGTGTATTCATCTCTTTTCACGAGTTTGCACCCTTTCGGGTTTTCACAAACTCGTCGGTAGTCCTGCTGTTTTTACTTACGGAGCCCTTTCGGGTTTTCATCCGTGCCCTTTTTGCTTGTGGACATACCTTTTTTATTTTTATTTTTTCTTTTTTTTCTTTTTTTTCTTTCCTTTTTTTTTACCGCTGGTGGGACTTTAAAAGTAGTATCACCGGCAGGATTTGGGAGAAATAGGGGTCATTTACGCCCGTGAATTGTATACGGTTTTATAGGATGTATGATCCAGACCGTAGGGCTGATGTGCTCAATTCGCCTGCGACTTGGAGCATTCACGTGTAGTATTTCTTGAGATATCGGCCATTGATGGGTGGCATGGGCCTTTCTCCCTCGGCACTTATTAGTTGGTAGGATCCTCCGTTGAACACTTTCTCGATGACGTATGGTCCTTCCCAGTTTGGCTCGAATTTTCCCTTGGCATGTCGATTGAGGATGATCGGTCTTTTGAGGACCAACACCAATTCACCATTCTTGAAAGCGCGAAGACGGGTTATCTTGTCATAGGCCCGTGACATTTGGGCTCGGTATAGCTCCAGATTTTGCTGCACCGCGAGCCTCTTTTCTTCGAGGGCATCGAGCTCTTCAAGTCGAAGGAGCACGTTTTACTCCTCCGTCAACTCGTGCTGAACGGCCATTCTTAAGCTTGGAACTTCGACTTCGAGGGGGAGGACCGCCTCCACTCCGAAGAGCAATGAGTATGGAGTGGACTGAGTTGGAGTACGGTGCGTGGTACGATATGCCCACAACGCCTCGTGAAGTTTGAGATTCCAGTCTCTCTTGTTGGCTGAAGCATTTTTCCTCAGGAGCTTGCATAGAGTCTTATTGAAGGCTTCGGCTAGCCCATTGGCTCTTGGATTATAGATGGAGGAATATCTCCAGTCTATTTTGTGCTGAGTAGCGAACCTTGAGACATTGAAGCTCTTAAAAGAAGGCCCATTGTCGGAAATGATTCTTCTTGGTGTACCGAAGCGGTATAGAATATTATGCTGGAAGAATGTCAGAATATCTTTTGTTTTGACTTCTTTTAGCGGGACAGCTTCAGCCCATTTGGAGAAGTAGTATGTCGCAGCCAATATGAACCGGTGGCCTTTGGATGACGGAGGATCAATTGGGCCAACAATGTCGGTGCCCCAGACTTCGAAGGGCCACGACGCCACCGTAGGATGCAACGGATTGGGATGCTTGTGAATGAAATCACCATGGATTTGGCAGATCTGACATTTCTTTGCATGCTCTCCGCAATCCCGTATCATGGTGGGCCAGTAATACCCAAGCCGTTTGATTTGAAGTCGCATCTTGGGGCCAGATTGGTGAGCATCGCAAACGCCCGAGTGAACATCTTTCATGACCTTTTGGGCTTCGGCCAACGACAGACACCTGAGCCAGAGTTGGTCATATGACCTGCGGTATAATGTGTCATTTACAAACACGTATCGGAGAGCTCTTTTCTTCAGCTGAATCCTCGCAGATTTTTCTTCGGGCAGCTTGTCGTATCGGAGGTACTCTATGAAGGGTTCTCTCCAATCGGGCTCGTCTTGGATGATCGAAGCTTCTTCAGCAGGACTGCACTTCTGTTCTGCGCTTTCCTCTTCTCGTAGAGAGTCTGGGGGTAGAATTTGTCGGCTCCTGACTGTGATCAGAATTTCGTCCATGTCAGGATCAGCCAGCTCCTTGGCTAAGCGAGTGAGTACGTCAGCCTTTCCATTCAACGCTCTAGGGACTCTCATTAGTTCAATGTGAGTGAACCATTTCATGAGTTCCACCACTCGGCCTCTGTACCGAGCTAATTCGGGTTTGTATATCTTATAATTGCCGCTTACTTGGTTGACGACAAGCTGAGAGTCACCGTAAACCCGTAGCCGAAGGATTTCCATTTCTATGGCGAGCTCCAAACCAGCTATCAGAGCATCATACTCAGCTTCGTTGTTCATTCGAGGCTCGGTGAGAGCGAAAGAATGCCGTAGGGTTCCCATTGATGGCGTGATGAACACCAATCCTATCCCCGCTTTTACCTCCGGGACGCTTGATCTGCCGGAGCTCCTTATTGATGAGGCTCCATCGAAGTAGAGCTCCCAACATGGCCCATCTTCCTCGAGGTGCAGTACTTGTTCGTCGAGTAACTCACAATTTAGCGGCGACCCTTCTGGTATGGGATGAGCAGCGAGAAAGTCTGCAAGAGCTTGCCCTTTTACTGCTTTCTGAGGAGTATAAACTATGTCAAACTCAAGTAGCATGACAGCCCATCTTGCCATTCTGCCGGCTAGGCTTGCTTTGGTCATCAAGTGTTTGAGCGGGTCGACCTTGGAGATCAGCATAACCCGATGAGCCAGCAGATAGTGCCTCAGCTTCTTCACAGCAAATATCAGAGCCAGGCATTACTTTTCGATTGGGGAATAGTTGTGCTCCGCCCCGACTAGAGTTCGACTGAGGTAGTAGAGGGCATTTTCCTTTCCCTCCTCATTATTCTGGGCGAGGAGCGCACCGAGTGACTCATCTAGCGCGGCAGTGTAGAGAATCAACGGTTTATTTGGAATGGGAGCGGCCAGCACTGGAGGGTGCAACAAGTATTGTTTGATGCTTTCGAACGCTGCTTGACATTCGGCGTCCCAGATAAAAGGAGCTCCTTTCTTCATGAGCTTTGAGAAGGGCCTACATCTCCCCGATAAATTTGAGATAAACCTCCGTATATAAGCAAGCTTGCCTTGAAAAGATCTTAGCTGCGTCAGACTCTTCGGAGGGGGCATCTCCATGATGGCCTTTATCTTTGATGGGTCAACTTCGATCCCTCAATGTCGGACTATGAAGCCCAGGAATTTTCCCGATGACATGCCAAAAGCGCATTTCAGAGAATTCATCTTCAGGTCAAATTCCCTCAGTCTGGTGAGAACGGTCCTAAGATCCTAGATATGATCGGCCTTGGTTTTAGTCTTAACAACCAGATCATCAACATAACATTCGACGACTTTATGAATTAGGTCATCGAAGATATTGGTCATTGCCCTTTGATATGTAGCGCCTGCGTTCTTCAATCCGAACGGCATCACCTTGTAGCAATATATTCCGATCGGGGTTCAAAATGCTGTGTGCTTCTCATCCTCAGGCGACATCTTGATCTGATTGTATCCAGACGAGCCATCCATAAAGGTGAACAGCTCGTAATTTGAGGTGTCATCGACCATCATTTCCATGACCGGTAGCGGGAAGTGGTCTTTAGGACATGCCTTGTTGAGGTCCCTGAAATCGACACAAACTCGGATCTGCCCATTTTTCTTCTTCACTGGGACAATGCATGCGATCCAGTCCGCATATTTCTCTTCCCTGATGAAGCCGGCATCGATGAGCTTCTTAGTTTCCTCGATGACCTTTTCTTCTAGTTCCCTTCTCATTCTTCGAGGAGCTTGTTTGACTGGCTTAGCATCAGGAGATACAGCCAACTTATGTACGGCCACTTCAGGGGAAAGGCCAGGCATTTCTTTGTATGTCCACGCGAAGCAGTCGACGAACTCATGCAGCAGGGCAATTATCTGCGCTTTCATTTCCTCTGACAAGAGCGAGCTGATGTAAGTCGGCCTTGGATTATCGGATGTTCCTAAGTCAATCTCGGTTAGCTCGTCAAAGGTTGCTTGTCCGCCATCTTCGAGCTCTTGAGGAGCTTCTTCTGGCTCGGCTATCTCGTCGTCATCATTTGATCTTTCGCTGGCCTCACCAACATGGATCATGTAGCACGCTTTGGAATCAGGTTGAATGTAGCCTATGCCCCGTCTATCTGGAATTCGTCCATCGATGAGTGCTCGGACTTGGGGCGGATACCATAGCCCTTCGTAAAACTTTGCTTCGGACTCCATTTGATATAACCGGCATCCGCACTTCTTAAAGTATTCCCGCATCTCGGGTGCATAGTATCTGGGATTGAGGACGGCTCTTATGCCTCTCTCATAGGGAAGGCACGTGACAGAAAGATCGTCCGGGTGCACAACGGGGTTTGACCTGTAAAACAGGATGCCCTTCTGTCCATTTTTCCTCCCGGGCACGTAGAAAGTTTTCAGCTGGTCCACGGTAGAGACTGACAATGCGTCGAGCTCTTTGCAAATCCGTTCCGGCACCCTTGTGATAGCCAGGGACCCTTCTGCGACTTCGAAGGTCTCTCGTAGTTTCGCTTGCTGCATGGGGGGCCAATCTGCACAGCTGTTGCACGGCAGGTCCTCTTCTTCTGACTCTTCAGTGTCACTGCCAAGATGAGGGCGAACTTTGCTGCTAGATGGGCCTTCAGTAATAGATTCGTCCGTATCGCTGCCGAAATGAGGGCGAGTTTTACGAAAGGACGGGCTTCCAGCGTCGGACTCATCAGTGTCGCTGCCGAAATGCGGGCGCACTTGGGTATTTTTGCTTTTGAAAGTGACAGCCGGCGCAGATTTGCTTTTGACTCTTGAGGCCAGTCTATCCTCAGTCAGTTGTGGCTTAGCATTTTGGTGGTTCATAAAGTACCGAGAATCTTCATAGCGGACTTCATGCACACCGAACGGCTGGATGTCTCCGTCAATGCGTCTTTCTTCGCCATTTTTAGTATATTTCATGCATTGATGGAGAGTTGACGGAATGATGCCGTAATCGTGGAGCCACGGCCGCCCCAAGAGAATCTTATAAGACGTGTCAGCGTCGATCACGTATATCTTAGCTTCAGTTTGCAGATCCCCGAATTTGATTGGCAGAGCTATGGACCCCAGAACTTGCTGGCAATTTTGGTTGAAGCCTTGAATGACAATCCTTTCCCTTGACAGGTGTCGGACATCCATTGACAAACTCTTCAGCGTCCGCAAGTTCATGATGTTCACCGAAGACCCCGGATCAATCAATATGCGATTAATCCGATCTCCGTCGCTGTACCCGGTCACGTAAAGCGGCCGATTATGCCCGGCCGTTCCCAGTAGCAAGTCTTCATCCATAAATGTGACTGCGGCGGCATGCAAAGCGTGCGGAGCTTCTTTCATATTAATTTCCGCAAAGTGAGCCTGATACCGCTCGGAGTTTTGTAGAGCATGAATAAGAACATCTCTAAGTTCCTTAGATAGGACCAAGGCGTCGTAGATGCTCAGGAGAGACGGAAGCCTTCGAAGGTGAGCCAAGACATTATAGTCTACTGAGGAAGGACTCGAGTTTTCATCAGCCGGTTCTCCGCCATCTTCATCATTAGCCACCTGTTTTCCCTTTCCTTTTGGGGCATTGCCCTGATTTGGCGGTAGGGCCCTGCCGCTTCTGAGCTGGATTTGGTTAGCCTTAGTGTCGAGCTTCTCGTCCTCTTCAGGAAAACAGAGCTCATCCTCAGAGTCGCTACCAAGATGGATGGCGTAACATGTCACTACAGGGATTTCTTCATTGGAGTCTTCTTCTAACTCCTCCAGAATTTCAGCCGCTTGTACAGGGAGGAACTCTTTTAATTGAACCAAAGTTCTTTCCTTCTGTTCATATTCTTCGAGGGAATCGATATATTTTTGGATGGTCGATCTCCCTGCAGACTCCTTTTCGCGCCGAGCCGCACTTTTCTTCTTCTTGAGCTTCTTGGATTTTGAGCGTGATGGAGCCGCATTGGCAGCTGGACTGGTAGACTTCTTCTGCCCTTCCCATTCTATCCTGGGCTCTTTCCGAAGTAGCTTTATCATCTTCTTCGTCTTTTTAGATATGTGCGTACTCCACAGAGACCGCGATGAGTCCGTTTCATCTCTCAGGGCAGCGGGTTCGGCAGTCTGCTCCCAAAAGGCTTCAACTTCTGTCTGTATAAAGTTGGTGGTTGCAACTTGATTGTTCACCAACACACTTTTGGACAGCTCGATCTCTCCAGCCTTGTACTACTTCTCGACCCAGTCTTTGAAGATATAGCAATCCTCGATCGCATGGCTCACTACTCGGTGGTACGGGCAATACAGAGGATTGTCAGTCATTTTTGCTTCTTGGGGTCTTTTCGACTCCGGCAATTGTAGGCCGTTGTTCAAGGCATCTTTAAATATCTTGCGGACCTTGTCCCTTCTGAAAGAGTAAACCTTATTCTTTTTCTCCTCTAGGGAGGGCCCATCTCCTCCCAGCAATGGCTTTCAAGACCGGTTAGTTTTGGATTCGGCCGCCCTTCGCTTCTCTTCATTGTCGGACGCATTGAAGACATTGGTACTGCTGGAACTCCCGCTTCTACGGTTGTCGTCCCGCTTGCTTTTCCAAGTTTTGTCTCTCTGAGAATCCGGCGGGGACTCTTGCTTCGAGCGTTCCGGCATTTGGACTTTCTTGGTTAGCTCCTGAAATGTCTTGAGGCCCACCGTACACAAGAATGGGACCATCCAATTGCTGAGGTTCCCAATGAGAAGGCTGACGGACTGGTCCTGCTCCAACGGCGGTTCGCACTTGACTGTAAGATTACGCCATCGAGCGATAAAGTCGGTGTTGCTTTCATTTTTCCCCGGCTTGGTCCTCACAAGGTCGGCAATGGAGATTTTATCACTGACACTCATGAACCTTTGCCGAAACAGGGACTCCATTTGGGCAAAGGTAATGAAGGACCCGACCGGTATACTCGCATACCAGTCGAAGGCGACGCCGGTCAGGCTGTTGACAAACTGACGAAGAAGGAGCGCGTCATTGCCCCCTGTATTTCCGCACGATGCTTTGAAGTGGGCGACGTGCTGATTTGCATTCCCCGTTCCATCAAATCTTCCAAACTTAGGAATGACGTAGCCGCTTGGGAACTCAATCAGATCGTACTGCGCGGGATATGGCCGCCCACTACTGCCGATTTCTTTCTGAGCTTCAGCTTCGGCCACCAATGTTTTAGCCTCGCTGGTGACCAGATCCATTATCCGATCCTGTGTTAGCGGGATAGTGCTATCTGGGGCCAAGGCGTCCCCAGAAGCGGAGTGTGGCCGGCTTTCATGCGGCTCGACCAGTCTTGGACCCAAAGGAACAGGCATTGGCTGCCTCGGATTGTCATCACCCGGCTGATTAGTAGTGGCTTGTGCTTGATTGGGAGGCGCTCGAGCAATTTGAGCCGTGAGCTGCATTACCACGTTTGTTAAATCGTCAATCTTCGAATAGAACTTGGCCATCTCTTTGTCTTTGCTCCTGAGCTGTTTTCGAAGCTCTTGAAGCAGCTCTTGCTCCGCAGTCCTGGGGCGGAAAGTCGGCTCTTCCTCGCTGTCCAAGCTTGACTCTACATGGACCGAGGGGTCTTTCTGCCTATCATCCTCATCGAGAGGGTTTTCTTCATCAAGTGGGGGCGGCTGTTCTTAGGCAGCGGCCACCACATTCAGGCTAGATTGGGCTTGGGATGTGGTGGCCCCATCCTTGCTTCTGCTGCGAAGGTTGTCGCTGGGGAGCCCGCCCTCCATATAGACCGTATGGATAATATATCCGACCGTCTTTCTATCATTGGCGGCTGATTTCACGGATCGTTGTCTTGACCCCCTTGCTTCGGTGGCTGGTAGTCGATTGAAGGCGGCTGGCCTAACCAGGTTCTTGAATGGTGCTGGCGCTTCTTTTCTGGATTTACCCCGCTGTTTTCGTGCGGCACAGAGCGCCTGATAGACCCTTGAAGAGACAGTGCCATACTTTTTCTGTTGGGGCCGGGACACGTCTCTTTGTAGTGACGTTCGGACCGTTGTCTTCTTGATTCGGGCGGTCATGGCATTTTTCTGAACCCACTTCAGAGGTTCGAAGGAATTGCTGATCTTTACAGCCGACTCAGCCGTCGTCACAAAGTAACCCTGTTCTTGGAACTTCACAAGATTCCACTTGGCTAAAGCCATGGCCCTCTTGTTGGCTCGATACCTGAGCCGCTTCTGCCTTAACTTTTCTGTTCTAAGCACCTGGCAGACTTCGGCTCTTCGGGAAGACACTGTAGATCGGGCGGTGGAGGATTTTGGAGATACGCTCGATTGTGCATTTGCTGGAGTCATCGCCTGAGCTCGTTCGCAACATTTAATGTCGCCCTTTGTACCGGAAGACTTGCCCCCAACTGGAGCACCAGAGAGTTGTTCAGACACCGTCTTAAGTTTCGGTTGTGGTGCCTTGGCAATCACGACATTCGGCCTCTTGCCCCTTGAGACCGGCTTGGCCGCCTGTTTCGCCGGGATTTTTGCCAGGTGAGCGCTTTCGGCAGGGTAGATGATGACGGAGCCAAAATGGCAGGGCAGTTCCTCCCACTGTCGACTGAGGCTTGCGGGGAGAACCACACGAGCGTTGATCTTGACCACGTACGGAATCGGGGTCGCTTTGGAAGCTAAATTCGTCTTGGGAGACATTGTCGTTGAAAGTTGATTGCTGCACAGAAAAAAAAACATCATTTTAGTATAGACAATCGATATGTATATTGATTGAGTTCGCATGAACATTTAACCCGAAATATGGGAGGAGAGAAAGGTCCCAGCGGGCGTGCCAGAATCTGTAGGGTGTTTTTCGTCACCCCATTGAGATGGGAATACGCGCGCGCTTGTCAGGCGTACTACAGATTCCCCCTGCCTAGGGTTGGCCCGGGTTTAATGATTATGGGGATCCGAATCTCCGGCAGCCGCGGACTAAGCTGCCGTTAATTACCCCCCGCCTTTGGGGCGAGAGAACCTCCGATTAACGGGTTAAACTGGTCATGCGAACTCAATGTGCAATGTACGTGTGTTTTGTTTTGGAGGGGGGTTTAAATATATCGGGAGCCACGCAGAGTTTTTACGGGGGTCCCGCTACCTGGATAGCGGGCTGGGGGTCAAGGGGGCTAGCAACCCCCTTGCGGGGTGCGGGGCAGCGCCCCGTTAGAAATTTTTTTCTAACAGGGAAAGTGTCGTGGAGTATGTGTGTATGTAAATATGTATACATATGTATAGATATACATGTATATATATAAAAGGGGAAAAGACATCCAAAGGGTGCGTGGGGACAGCACCTTGGGCGTTGTGCGCCTAGGTGCTGTGTGCTCAGGCGCTAGAGTGCCACATGTCGGCATGTGGGCGCTCTGCGCTTCAGCGCTGGGCGCTAGAGCGCAGGCGCGCCACGTGTCGGCACGGGGGCGACTTGCGCTTGCGCTTGAGCGCAAGCGCGCCACGTGTCGGCATGGGGGCGACTTGCGCTGGGGCGCAAGCGCGCCACGTGTCGGCACCGGGGTGACTTGCGCTCGAGCGTTTGTGCTCGAGCGCAAGCGCGCCACGTATCGGCACCGAGGCGACTTGCGCTCGAGTGCTTGCGTTTGAGCGCAAGCGCGCCACGTGTTGGCACGTGGGCGCTTTGCGCTCGAGCGCAGAGCGCTTGGGCGCAAGCGCGCTACGTATCCGCATGCGGGCGCTCTGCGCTCGAGCGCCGGCGAGGAAAAGAGGCTTTTAGCCTGAAAAAATTTCTCAGAAGAGAAATCAGAGAGGAGTTGGACTCCTGAGTGTGGTTTTTTTCTTCTTGGGTTTAGTGAAAGAGGTTCTTCTTCTTCCTCCTCTGTTAGCTGGATCTTGAAGATCAAGAGATATGGGATTTTTTTAAAAATCTCTTCTTTTTGAGATCTAATGGAAGATCTGAGTTCCCCTTTATGGGTTTTGTGGTGAAAAACTAATTTGTTTTATAAAAAGAAGAGTAAAACTCTTGATTTAATTCAAGAGAAAGAAGAAGGTTTTGGAACCTTGAAGAAGGAGAAGGGATCTCAGATCTGAAAATTTTTTAGAGAGAGAAACAAAGTTTTTTTTCCAGATATTTCATTATCTTTGCCTTTATAGGCTGTACACTTTACACATAGCCCCTTGGGCTTCACAAAATGGCATTTTGCCTATCACATGGCTCATGTGCCATTTCTTTTTGCACATAATCCATGGGCTTTACAAAAATTTGGTTTTATGCCTATTTTTCTTACATTTATCCATAAAATAAAATAAAAGAAATACAACAAAATTGTTTATTACAAAATTTTTATCTTGGCATGGCGGAAGACCGGCCGCTTCATGTTCGGGCTCGACCCGGGCATGGGCCCACTAGATCTGGGCTTGGGCCCACTTGGCTTAGGGTTGACTTGGATTTTGACTTGGTCAACCGGGGTGTAAATTTTTACCCTAATAGATACAGTCTAAGAAATTTGGATTTGGAGTTCATTTATGAACTAGGTCCCATCAGGTATCTAAATATATTCTAAGACAGGCATTGCTCATTTTGGGAGATGGCTTTCTCCGCGAACTTGAGATAAAGAAAGACATAGAAAGAAACATTAGGACAGATCCACTCACTGAGGCTATTCCTCGAACGCAATAGTTTCGCAAATGGGCTTTGTGAAACTGATTATTAGAGGAGTTGGGTGTTCGGTATCACACGGGCTGTGAGTATGCGACATCGCAATAATTATCCTTGAGTGCAAGTGGGAGATTGTTGGATATAGTGCCCTCAGAGTCAATTATTGGATCACAGGCACGTGATTGCAATGATTGAGGGAGGACCTATACCGGTAGGACGGTCTTACTCAAGATGATAGTATGCTATCTGGTTTATCTTTATCATCGTGTACAGCTTTAGGTGACATTACAGGTCACTATTGCACGTTGATTGAGCCCATAGGATTCTTGCTTGACGGTCAGCAGTATGATGGCGATCATATACGTGGGAGCTGGGGTCTATAAGCACATCCTTAAAGTGGTCCCTAGTCGTGGGAGTTTTCGAGACTGGGCATCGATATTCCATTAGTAGACTAGTGTATACAGTCAAGACCCCGACAAGGGGCGGTGGCCGGTCTCACAAGCCATTGGTGTCAGTTGGTTCACCTAAGATTTATACAGGTGCTCATTGGGTTATAAGTACACCGGATAGGACTCGCCGGGAACATGCTAGTTGGTATTATACCTGACGTCAAATAGCAGTTCCCTGGTGACATGTGTACAGGTTAGTTCATCGACCTGAGATCGTCATTTGTCTTGTGTGAGTTCCCACTGTGCTTTGATTACTACCCTACCACGGCTCAAAGGAGTCGTGCAAACAGGTTTTAGTTGGGTACAGTCCCGAGCCACATGGAGGCAGTGAGCGGATCAGCAAGGGTTTCGTCTGTCCCGGTATTGGGGGTGAGATCGCGCTGTGTCTAGGAGAGCCATTACACGAATTCCTTGGCCAAGGCAGGAGATTTACTGGTAGGTATTCCAGTAGTATCTCAGGGTGTTCTGAGCTACACTCCAACACGACTTGTACCGCTTTTGGGGTTCTGATTTTTACCAACCCCATAGGCCCGACATGCGATGCTCATAGACGAACGGACCGGACTGTACGGATATTGTCACTGACAGGATTAGTAGGGTGTCAGGATGAGTTCGCTCATCGACCTCCCTTTTGGTCAATACCTGGTAGCCCATTACGTACGGCTAGTACCTCTGACGTGCTAGTGGTTAAATCCACAGCCAAAATATTGACGAGTCTTTAGAGTCCCCCACAGACAGTTTCTCAAGTTTCGGGCGAAACGTTGTAGACGCCGTATGGATTTATGGCAGGGTTCGAACATACGCGTGCACTTGTGCACATGTCATGGTTCGGACGGATAATACTAGCGGGTTTTGGTTTAAGCCGGATCCTAGTATTATACTGTGTAGATTTTGTCTCATTGCATTTGTATTCGGTCAAAATACAAATGCGGGTATGTATATATAGTCGTGGGGTTATCCTGTAATTTATTACGGGATCGTTTTTTTTGAAGTTGCCAGTTTGCTTTCTTGATTTGGCCAAATTCGTTTTCTTTTGTTCTTTGGCTGAATTTTCCTTTGAGGGGGTCTTTCTGCAAAGTGGGGATTTATAAAGTGAAGGGGGTTTTTGTGGTTGCTAGGGCTCCAGCACCACATGGGGCTTTCTTGAGTTTTCTAGAAGGGATTAGCCTCCTTTTTGTGCATTAATGTGATTGGATTGGGAAAAGATATTGATGTGACTTATTTTCCTTGTTATCATCCATTTTTCTTTTGCTTTTGAAAAACCTTTTTTCCTCCTCAATCAAGCATGGCCGGACACTACTAGGGGCAGCCCCTCTTTCATTTTTGTGTAGGAATTTTGATCTCATTTTCTTGCACAAAATTCCTTAGCTCAATTCCAAAGCTCATTTCTCCTTCTCCACTCCAAAAGGCAACTTCGATTAACCTTCGAGACAAAACGTTCTATACATATTCTACCACAATCTTGGACACGTCGGCTAACAAACTTCGTGTCCGAGTTGCCTCGGTTCAGAGGTGGGATCCCGTAAAAAGACTCTTTGATGTGGTGCCCTTCCTGTAAGTCTACGGTAGCGCCCCGGCCGTCTGTTCGAGGCCAAAAGGCGGAAACGAAAACTTTTTCAAAACTTTAAACCGGCGCTATCGGATGCTTAAAACCCAGATCGAACCATTAACCTACAACTAGCAATCTAGAGAAGGGATAGAAAGGCTATATCGATCGATCCGTGTACTTCGGTCTTTGGCCACCATCCCAAGCTCCTCGCGGCATCTCCGGTCTCGATCTCCTCGTCGTAAAGGGCACCACATCATCGATTCTTTTTACGGGCTCCTGCTTCATCCGAAGCAACTCCGGCACGAAGTGTGCTAGCCGACGTGTCCAAGGTGATGTAGAGAATGTTTGTGATCACTTTGTCTCTTGCATCCATTGATTTGGATGGAGGTTAAAGGTGAAGCCATTGATGAAGATAATGAGCTAGAGGAAGAAGAAGGAGAAGAAGCTTTCATTTTCCTTTTCATATGTCTTATGATAATGAGAGTGAGAAGTCTTATGAAAATAATACAAGACCAAAAAATATATCATGGCAGCCCCTCTCTCTCTCCTTATCATATCAAGACCCAAATCCATCACATTATGTGACTAATGCACAATAAAAGAGACCATGAGTCACTAGGTTTGCCTGTCACAATTAATGCACAAAATGATGATTTCTAGCTCATTATTTCCATATGCAAACATTAATCCAAATGTTTGCAACAATAAAAAGATATGGCAATATCTAAAGTAAACTCGTGACGGATCACAAGGATACCCCTCACCTGTATATACATACCTGCATCCGCATTCCGACTGAATGCGAATGCGATGAGACTAAAGTAATCCAACAAATCTAATACTAGGATCCGGCTTAAACCAAAGCCCACTAGTATGATCCGTTCGATCAAGATCCGTGCACTACCGCACGTATAAGATCGAACCCTGCCATATATCATACGGCCTCTATAACGTTTCGCCCGAAACTTGAGAAACTGTCTGTGGGGGACTCTAATGAATCGTCAATACTTTGGCTGTGGATTTAACCACTAGCACGTCAGAGGTATTAGCCGTATGTAACGGGCTCCCAGGTATTGACCAAAAGGGAGGTCGATGAGCGAACTCATCCTGACACCCTACTGAGCCTGTCAGTGACAATATCCGTACAGTCCGGTCCGTTCGTCTATGAGCATCGCATGGCGGGCCTAGGGGGTTGGTAAAAGTCAGACCCCCAAAAGCGGTACAAGTCGTGTCGGAGTGTAGCCCAGAACACCCTGAGATACTACTGGAATACCTACCAGTAAATCTCCTGCCTTGGCCAAGGACTTCGTTTAATGGCTCTCCTAGATACAGCGCGATCTCACCCCCAATACCGGGAGAGATGAAACCCCTGCCGATCCGCTCACTGCCCCCATGTGGCTCGGGATTGTACCCAACTAAAACCTGTTTGCATGACTCCTTTGAGCCGTGGTAGGGTAGTAATCAAAGTATAGTGGGAACTCACACGAGACAAATGACGATCTCAGGTCGATGAACTAATCTGTACACATGTCACCAAGGAACTGCTATCTGACGTCAGGTATAATACCAACTAGCATGTTCCCGGCGAGTCCTGTCCGGTGTACTCATAACCCAATGAGCACCTGTATACATCTTAGGTGAACCAACTGACACCAATGGCTTGTGAGACCGGCCACCGCCCCTCATCGGGGTCTCGACTGTATACACTAGTCTACTAATGGAGTATCAATGCCCAGTCTCGAAACTCCCACGACTAGGGACCACTTTAAGGATGTGCTTATAGACTACCCAACTCTCACGTATATGAACGCCATCATACTGCTGGTAGTCAAGCAAGAACCCTAAGGGCTCTATCAACGTATAATAGAGACCTATAAGGTCACCTAAAGCAGTACACGATGATAAAGATAAACCATGGTAGCAAACTATTCTCCATCAACGCGTAATAGTGAACCACAATGTCACCTACACGATGTTAAAGACAAACCAGATAGTATACAATCATCCTGAGTAAGATTGTCCTACCGGCATAGGTCCTTCCTCAATCATTGTAATCACGTGCCTGCGATCCAATAATTGACTCTGAGGGCACTATATCCAACAATCTCCTACTTACACTCAAGGCTAATTATTGCGATGTCGCATACTCACAGCCTGTGTGATACCGAACACCCAACTCCTCTACTGATCAGTCTCACAAAGCCCGTTTGCGAAACTATTGCGTTCGAGAAATAGCCTCAGCTAGTGGATCCGCCCTGATGTTTCTTTCTATGTTTCTCTTTATCTCAAGTTCGCGGAGAAAGCCATCTCCCGAAATGAGCCATACCTGTCTTAGAATATGTCTGGATATCTGATGGGACCTAGCTCATAAATGAACTTCCACTCCAAACTTCATAGACTGTATCGTCAACTGAACTTAATCAGTATCCTGTGCCATGCCTCCCTCGGTATCCGCTTTGACCACCTGTCCAAAATACTGCCCCTCATCAGAGGGAAAACTATAACTCTGACAGCCACTCTGTCATCCAGGTCACCTTGGAAGCCTGGAATGATAACTGACTCCCGAAGGAGGCTGCTGTTATCATATCCATAGAACATCCACTTTTGTTCTAAAACTGCTTCCGAATGTTTCTCCAGGATTGGATCAATATCCACTTATTGCATTTACTGCAAAAACAACATCTGGTGTGGTACTTGACATCTCATGATTGACTCAATTGCCTAAGCAAGTGATCTGCCAATCATGTACATCCCTCTCCCCTTTAGTCTGTAAGACACCTTTAGAGAGGGTGACTCCATCAACTGCAGGTATACTACCGTACCAGGAGTCGTCCATTCTAAAATACCTTTAGAATGCTATCTAAGTATCCAGATTAGGAAACTACCCAAATCTAGATCTAAAACCATAGATCTAGTAACCAGAATGTCTGATATTATATCTATATCCTTTATGGAGAAACCACTGTGTGACAACCAAAGTATAACCGACCGTAGTATAGGAATTTCACTTCCTACTCTGTGTATGTCACCCAAATACCAGGACATCACACCCTACTACCTTCTTAACAGATCCATCCCCTATTCTGATGAAGTCAAACCTATGACTGTCACATCAGAAATAGATGATCTATCTTCGCTATATCTGCTTTAGTCCATAAATAGACATAAGCAACTTGTCCACCAATACTTCCGCTGCTCCTACTAACTATGACAACCCTCTGGCAGAATCGTTTACACGTACACTTCTAAAGCTAGTTCAGAACGACGCTATACTCATCCTCCTGCCGGGTCTCACAGTCTGGAACAACAGCAATGGCAAGTCTGGGTAAACAAGAACCTCCATGCCACCGTCCTTGAGGCTACCGGAGTACCTCTCGGGTGCCTAAGGTTGTCCACCATATCTGCGGAGTGGCCAATGGAATGTCAAACTAGATTGAATCTTTAGGTTCTTATCAAATTTTCAGTAATCGTTTGCGGTTCTGGAATCACTTCCAGTTCTACCATACTCCCACTACTGTTTTCTGAAAAAATCCATTTTACTAAAACTGTGGCGAGTCAAGAACAATATCACTATTGATCTTGCAGATGGTAGAAAGTCAACCCTCGTCATAGCCCGGGTCAACCCACAAACAGCCATTACAGAAACGTGCCTTGAGTTATCCAGAGTCTGGTTTTAAGCATAAGCCGGACAACTCCCCGTACCTTAACATTGTTAAGATATGAACTATTCTATATCTAATATAGAAACAGAGGCACTAATTTAATTGGAACCAGATTCAAATCATGCAGCTGTCTCCAGTGCATGTCAACTAAATTGAGAGAAGCCGATCAGCATTACTCAACTTAGGAGTACATCCAGATATGAGTAACCTGAAAGAGAAACAAGTTCTCATAATCATTACTATCAACTGAATACCATACACAAGTATCCACATCTTCGATCACCTTGAAGAATCCTGATAGTTGCAACACCTGGTTCTCTACTTTATTCTTATACCTATAACTTCTCAAAATTTAGACCTTGCATTTCTACGAAACATATGTCTAAGAACTAGAGAGTCATAAGTAAACATAAAATAGTACGAGTACCAACCCCTCTGTCCTCATGGACACTGGACAACATACAATACTCTGTATAAGTCCCCTGAGTCTAATAACTCAATCCCTGTGTATCGTAGGTTAAAAACTGTACTTATGGTTAAGAAAAATTACACCGCTGTTTAATGCTCCTTACCTAACCATCCACTGATATAGGTAAATGTCATAGACATAATTTCAAAAAGTTATATCTCACTTTATAAAAATAAACGTACGGATATATCAATTTGAAATTGGTGCATAACAACGGATATTCAAAACCAAATATTTGCCGTCCGGCAAACAACCCAGGCGATTTCCTCAAATATCACCAATTACAACGAATCCCGATATAATGGGATGATCACCCTACTCCCAATAACTTACTCCCACTCATCATCTGTAAAGACATACAGATGTGAGAATCAAACCTGGTAAATACATACCCTGGAGTAAGGGCTAATTGGGAAATCAGTTTTCTTTTAACAGTACACAGTGAAACTAAAACATGTAAATGTTTCGAAGGGGTATCCGGGTATTCCTAGTAATGCCTCTTCCATTATCAGATTCACAACTATAACCGTATACTTCTTTGCCATCTCTCCAAATCCCTTTTATATGTCTTTAGTCATTACCTTCTGTACACCCCTTTAGGCCAAATGGTTTTCTTCCTTCCCTACCATTCGGCACCAGCCTATGGTCTGGAAGAAGACCATCCAATAAGCATAATGGGTGTACTCTCCTAATCCTAGGAGTACTCGTAACCTGAGAGAAGGTGAAGATAAAAGACAACTGAATAAAATCTTATTCCTATTTCTCCTGAACCAGAATCCATCCCCGAACTGGAACAAGTCCCTTCGAGTTCGTATATAACTATACGATGGAGTATCCAATAAACTGTGGATCTTCGTAGTGATACGGGGTGTTCCGGAGAAATACAAAGGTGAGATAGGATTGGCGAAGAAATACTTGGTTTGGTCATGAATAGCAGTCGCAATTTACTTTGCCCTCCTTCTAATCCCTTTATTTGTCTTTACGTATTACCTTCTGTATACCATCGTTAGGCTAAATGGTTTTCTTCATTCCCTACCATTCGGCACCTGTCTATGGTTTGAAAGAAGACTATCCAATAAGCGTAATAGGTGTACTATCCTAATCCAAGGAGTACTCGCAACCTGAGAGAAGGTAAAAGGAAAAGACAACTGAATAGTCCTATTCATTTTCTCCAGAACCGGAACCATCCTCGAATCTGGAACAAGTTCATTCGAGTTCGTATATAACCATACGATGGTTTATCCAATGGAAGTAGATGTTCGTAATAATACGGGGTGTCCTGGAGAAAAGGGTAAGAGTAGGAGTGGCAATGAGGTATGCAACTCTGACAATCCAAAAGCCAGTGTTATAAGAAGGTTCGGTTAATCTTGGTCACTTAGTCATAGTCAAGGGTCGGGTCACGGTCGCTGCCAAAAAGAGAGAGAAAAGAAACACTCAGCGTGCACTCTAACCTAGATCATAATGGTTATCACTTTATCTATTTAAGAAACCTCCCACTGTAACCTCAAATTCTCCTCCAAACCTGAAAGAAGAATTAGTCGGGATCACCCGAGGAGTAAACCAACTCATCAGTGGGAATCGGGATCTAACTATCATCGCATGATAACGTGATGGAATCCACTCACGTTATCATACTCCAGAATGTATACGCATATCTGGCAAGTTTCAGTTTCTTTAGAAACTCCCGATGTGATTTTTACCCCATGCTCTTATGATCTTGACGAAGGCCAACATATCATAAGTCACAAGTCAAGTTCTACCTGTCATTGTCCAGGTTAATTTGAACCCACCCGTACATACCCTTGACGAAGGCCAAAATAGTAGTACGACTGTCCCAAACCAACGCATCTATCTATGCTGCAAAAAAGTAACAAATAGCTACCATACATTATGCCTTGACGAAGGCCAACATACATAGCATGAATACTAAGTGCTACCTTTCTGAAATGACGGAGGGCTACGAATGGTTTTTGGCGAAAAAATTTAACGTAATGAACTTGATATCGTTGAAGGAACCGGATAGCTTTTCATAAAAATATAGTGGCGAAAACCTTTGCTAAAGAGGTCACTCCCGGTGAAGGGATCTCGGCTCTTTCCCCGTAGAATGAGGTGCAGGATATTCCAACTGAATACCATGATGCAAAGCAAAAAGGCAATCGGCTATAGTGAAGTTATTACCCTGACGCAAACTTCTGTCCAAAGGGTCACTCCCGGTGAAGGGATCTCGGCCCTTGCCTCGTCGACTGAGGTGCTGGATATTCATAACCGAATACCACTGTGCAAAACAAAAGAAAACGTCCTTGTAATAACAGCTTATTTTTAAAAATGTTCCAACAACATCAAACAGGTATGTTTAGCTTGCATTGATCCGAATCAATCCAGTCCCATCAATTAATCACACCATAAAAGAACGAAAATATGATGTACGTATATGCCATCCGCATTCGCCACTAGGTCCCGTCATCACCCGTTAGGTTACTTAACTAACGACAGAGCGGGGACTGGACTAGCGCGGGTGTAAAACATATACAACATCTACTAGTATATATATCAATATATAATAATCGCTCAAGGCGTGATAAAATGCAACATCACAGAAATGTAATAAGCATCACAGAACAATACAGATAATCTGGGATCCCCGGGTTTCATAGAGCCGCTGCTGAAACCCGACGTTCCCCTGGTCGTGTGGATAGCCTGTGCAATAAAATCCTAGACCCCTACGGGCGCGGCAAGTTACCCGCCAAAACCTGAAGCGAGGCAGCCCCCTTCAACAACGTGAATGGACCACCCAGCACTTCACTGAATCCGGTAACTTGAGCACCCCTCCTTGGGTCAACATGTACCCCCTACGAGTGCGGCGAATAGCCCGCCAATTCTAGAGTGAAGCCCCCTCCGTCTCAAAGCCATGAGATGCGGGCCCGTTGCCCTCTAGAACCCGGCTACCCGTGCACCCCTACGCGGGGTAATCCTAGTACAGAAACTAAAATATATACAATGGGTACATCGACCTCAGCCCGGTCGTGCCCCAAAAGAATAATATACAAACAGGCAGTGACGGCAGTCCACATGTCGGACGCTCGCCCCGCAATATCAAATGTACAAATACAACCAAACTGTACTACCATTGCATCCAGGCTATCCACCACGATAAATCCGCAACATCACAGCACAACACAGAACATCAACGTGAATGTCACGTTCGCAAATCCGTCTAAAAGAACTATAGCAATTAGACAGGATTTACCGATCAAATGACATTCACGGTCACAGATATAATGTAAATACTGTGAACTAACATGTTTAAAATTTTCGATCGACAAAATTTCCGGAAGTGGGCCCCAAGTACAATTCCCAGTACTCAGACAAATCTGGGCCCAAACAAAAAATACCAAAAACCACATTTCCAAGTTAGAGACCACCTCAAAAACTTTCGTGCACTGTGGCTACAGTACTACGGCGGATCCACGGCCAAAACGTGGGTACGGCCGCGGATCCTCCACGCTACAGTGAAATCAGCCCACCAAATTTTCTCAGTTCTCTTAAGAAACCCTGCCTGTTTTTCTGCAGCACACCAAATAATTTTTTGACCACAGGAAAAATTCGACAGAAACTGTTACTTGGAAATGCAGTTTTTAGAAAATTCGTTCGATCGATATTTTAAATACGTTAGAGCAAGCTAGTAAAGGTTAATGGCGTGGCTCTGATCCCATGTAAGTCTACGGTAGCGCTCCGGCCGTCTGTCCGAGGCCAAAATGCGGAAACGAAAACTTTTTCAAAACTTTAAACCGGTGCTATCGTATGCTTAAAACCCGGATCGAAGCATTAACCTACAACTAGGAATCTAGAGAAGGGATAGAAAGGCTATACCGATCGATCCGTGTCCTTCGGTCTTTGTCCTCCATCCCAAGCTCCTCGCGGCATCTCCGGTCTCGATCTCCTCGTCGGAAAGGGCACCACATCATCGATTCTTTTTACGGACTCCCGCTTCATCCGAAGCAACTCGGGCACAAAGTGTGCTAGCCGACGTGTCCAAGGTGATGTAGAGAATATTTGTGATCACTTTGTCTCTTGCATCCATTAATTTGGATGGAGTTTAGAGGTGAAGCCATTGATGAAGATAATGAGCTAGAGGAAGAAGAAGGAGAAGAGGCTTTCTTTTTCCTTTTCATATGTCTTATGATAATGAGAGTGAGAAGTCTTATGAAAATAATACAAGACCAAAAAATATATCATGGCAGGCCCCCTCTCTCTTCTTATCATATCAAGACCCAAATCCATCACATTATGTGACTAATGCACAATAAAAGAGACCATGAGTCACTAGGTTTGCATGTGTCACAATTAATGCACAAAATGATGATTTCTAGCTCATTATTTCCATATGCAAACATTAATCCAAATGTTTGCAACAATAAAAAGATACGGCAACATCTAAAGCAAACTCGTGACGGATCACAAGGATATCCCTCACATGTATATACATACCTGCATCCCCATTCCGACTGAATGCGAATGCGATGAGACTAAAGTAATCCAACAAATCTAATACTAGGATCCGGCTTAAACCAAAGCCCACTAGTATGATCCGTCCGATCAAGATCCGTGCACTACCGCATGTATAAGATCGAACCCTGCCATATATCATACGGTCTCTACAACGTTTCTCCCGAAACTTGAGAAACTGTCTGTAGGGGACTCTAAAGACTCGTCAATACTTTGGCTGTGGATTTAACCACTAGCACGTCAGATGCATTAGCCGTACGTAACGGGCTACCAGGTATTGACCAAAAGGGAGGTCGATGAGCGAACTCATCCTGACACCCTACTGAGCCTATCAGTGACAAAATCCGTACAGTCCGGTCCGTTCGTCTATGAGAATCGTATGGCGGGCCTAAGGGGTTGGTAAGTCAGACCCCCAAAAGCGGTACAAGTCGTGTCGGAGTGTAGCCCAGAACACCCTTAGATACTACTGGAATACCTACCAGTAAATCTCCTGTCTTGGCCAAGGATTCGTGTAATGGCTCTCCTAGACACAGCGCGATCTCACCCCCAATACCGGGAGAGACGAAACCCCTGCCAATTCGCTCACTGCCTCCATATGGCTCGGGACTGTACCCAACTAAAACCTGTTTGCACGACTCCTTTGAGCCGTGGTAAGGTAGTAATCAAAGTACAGTGGGAACTCACACGAGACAAATGACGATCTCAGGTCGATGAACTGACCTGTACACATGTCACCAGGGAACTGCTATCTGACGTCAGGTATAATACCAACTAGCATGTTCCCGGCGAGTCCTGTCCGGTGTACTCATAACCCAATGAGCACCTGTATACATCTTAGGTGAACCAACTGACACCAATGGCTTGTGAGACCGGCCACCGCCCCTCGTCGGGGTCTCGACTGTATACATTAGTCTACTAATGGAGTATCGATGCCCAGTCTCGAAACTCCCACGACTAGGGACCACTTTAAGGATGTACTTATAGACTACCCAACTCTCACGTATATGATCGCCATCATACTGCTGGTAGTCAAGCAAGAATCCTAAGGGCTCTATCAACGTGTAATAGCGACCTATAAGGTCACCTAAAGCAGTACACGATGATAAAGATAAACCATGGTAGCAAACTATTCTCCATCAACGCGTAATAGTGAACCACAATGTCACCTACACGATGATAAAGACAAACCAGATAGTATACAATCATCCTGAGTAAGATTGTCCTACCGGCATAGGTCCTCCCTCAATCATTGCAATCACGTGCCTGCGATCCAATAATTGACTCTGAGGGCACTATATCCAACACTTCCGACGAGGAGACCGGAGATCGTAGATGCCTCGAGGAGCTTGGGATGGTGGCCAAAGACCGAAGGACACGGATCGATCGGTATAGCCTTTTGTAACTTCCTCTAGATTGCTAGTTATAGGTTAATGGTTCGATCCGGGTTTAAATTATACGATAGCGCCGGTTTCAAGTTTTAAAAAAGTTTTCGTTTCCGCATTTTAGCCTCGGACAGACAGCCGGAGCGCTACCGTAGACTTACAAAACCTTCCAGACTTAATCGATAAGGTGCTTTGATCACCGGTTGTGCTCCTGGTACTAAATCAATACTGAATTCAAGAGCTCGATCGGGAGGCAAACCTGATATATCATCAGGAAACACGTCGTCGAACTCTCGAACTACTTCTGGCCTTGATTCTTCCTCCGCTTGAGTTGCTGCAATCACTGCTTCCCTTGGCTTCGCTTTTTATGTACTTGGCTCCAGGGTACGGTCTCTGCTTTTGAAATAGAAGACCGGATGGTCTGGAATCTCGAATACTGCCCTCCTTTGACGACAGTCGATGGTAGCATAAAAAGTTCCGAGCCAATCCAAACCTAGAACCACATCGAAGTTCGGTATGTCCAGCACTTTGAATTCAGCGTAGAATTCTCTGCTGCAGACGACTACTAGACACAAGCTGTATCCCGTTGTTGCTTTTAGAACGCCATTTCCTGAACTGACATTCCAGCTGGATACAAGCGGTGTGACTGGAATCGCATGGGTTCGGACGAACCGTTGCGACATAAAGCAGTGAGATACTCCAGTATCGAACTGTGATAGTGCAGGTAGTCAGGCTACTAAGATTATACCTAAGGTATGTGGGATATGTTTTAGGTATAGTAAAATTTATGGGTAGGTATTAAGACTGAAAGAAAAGTTTGAGAAGAAAAGGGTTACCAGTGATAACTTGGCCGGTGGCCTTAGCTTCTTCCACTGTCATCGTGAAAGCCTGGAGGAGCATTCCTCGGAACGTTCCTTTGAGCTTGATGAAACTGACGAGGAGGAGGTGCAGCTTGTGGTCCTCTAGGTGGTGGAGCAGGTAGTGAAAGTCTTGGAGCATGTGCTTGGATGGCTGGGCGCTGTGGGTAAGTGTTTGCTGGCCTGGGTGCAGCATACGAGTTTTGTCTATGAGGACAAGACACAATATCGTGAGCAGCTGAGCCGCAGACTAAGCAAAAGTTATTCGCACGCCGGCAATCTTTCGCCAGATGCCCATTTCTCTTGCAGTAGTTACAAAAGGCTGGGCTAGGACGGTTGTTCGGTACTTCGGGTCGCCTTGGCAAAAAGGTGGCCTTGACGAGGCTCCTCCTGTCATCTGGTTGACAAGGCGCTTAACTCCTGCAGACTGAGGTCTGCCCCTCTCCTTTACCACTGCCTCATAAAGGCGAGCAGCTTTCAGAACCGATTCATGAGTCGGAAAATCTCCTGTGGCTAGTGCAGCCTGGATCTCCGAATCCAAACCCTGTTGAAATCGGTGGGCTCTGATCTCATCCGTCGGTATCAAGTGTGCCGCAAATCTGTTTAAGTATTGTGTTAGCTGGGTAATATGTGATATTTAAAAATTCAATTATTGAGACATATCTTACCGACTGAGCATGGTAAACTCAACGTCATATTCATCTACCGACTTGGTCCACATCGAACCTTGTTGCAGATGGATGAACTGCTGTTCCATGTCGAACCTGGCAGTCTCAGCGAAGTACTTCACGTCGAACATATCGCGGAAAGTCTTCCATTCAATGGGCTGTTCAAGACGGCTTTCTTCCGCCTTCCACCAGTTCCGTGCATTGTCCGTGAGCTGTAATTTTGCAACACGAACCCAAGCTATTTCTGGCACTTGTGCCGCTGCCAGATCATCTTCTATACTCTGAGCCCATTCCTCAGCTTCCAGTGGTGTCACGCCCCGCTTCCCGGTATACGGCGAAGAGGACGAGACTGGTCCGCTACGTATTTACTGTGAAGTAAATACGCTAAGCGTATCTAAGCAATATAAAAGTAAAGCACAAGAGACAGGATATAATAAACAGCAACTTTATTTATTCACATTCTTTCTGTACAATGCATGGAAAGTAAATACAACTGAATAAAAAAAAGCGATGCCTAAACAATGGCAGAAATGAAAAGTACTGAAATGGAAAGTGTACAATGAACTAGAGCTCGGG
The DNA here is from genome assembly GCA_030015575.1 of Agapanthus africanus. Lineage (NCBI taxonomy): Eukaryota > Viridiplantae > Streptophyta > Magnoliopsida > Asparagales > Amaryllidaceae > Agapanthus > Agapanthus africanus. The sequence goes on along the minus strand of CM057337.1, from coordinate 390,912,864 downwards.
GTCTTCACTGAATTGGTCCAAGTCTTCACTCGTAGGCTTGATCTCTGACGTGTCCAGATCACCCGACGACATTCAAAGAAGAAAGAAAGAGAATGTCGTCAGCGAACAGGTCGCTCGGTAAGTCCCAAATATAAGGGAGAAATAGAATAGACAGAGAGAGAGAGAGAGAGTGTGTGTGTGTGTGTAACTTTTAAAGTTATATTTGATTGTTATAATGTTGTATTTAGTGTTAACGCTGTTGTTTGTAGCTTGATACAGAAGGATGCCAGTGTATACGAGAGGAGTCTCTATATGCCAGAGACTAAAAGCAAATGGAAGTACAAGGCTCCGTTATACAACCCGGAACAACGGCAATTGGATTCATATTAGGAGTCTTAATCTTGCAGTCTCGTGCCACTTTTAACACCTTCCATACCAATCTACCCCTTAAACCTCGTGTTATCTTGATTGTATTGTTGTATTGTAAATTGTATGGATTGTATAATTGGATGACTGACCGAAACCATGATATCAGTAAACGGATGTAACTGTAGAATCATGTATGTAACTGGAGAATCATGTAAACTGGATGATCATGTAAATGGAATGTATATCCATGGTTCGGTTCGGTCAAGTTGTATAGATTGATAGATTGAATATATGGAATAATGGATTCATGGATTCGTGTTGAATTGTAATATTGTAGATTATAGATTGTAGATTGTAGATTGTAAATTGTACTTGAATCATATTCAAGTCAGATTATATTGAGACTCACTCTGAGTCAGACAATTAGAAAAGTAAATTGAAGTCCTGATTGTTTTGATGTTATCGGTAACCGCTGCACATGGACGGCAGAATTTGTGTCTTTTTCAAAGACGATTACCGTATTGATAATACCATTATTAAGTTGTCTACCTTAAATAGGCAAGCACCCACTTCTCCAGCTCCTTGAGGCTCAAGAGATTGGTCCCGCTTAAACCTATATTTACTAGGGTCCTTAGGGTAATTTATAGAACTTGAAGGGGTTTTATGTAAAAATGCTTTTGTATAGTTTTCAAAATACACCCCAAGTATTTATTAATCGTATTTAGAGTTGTAATGAATGTAGATTTTATATTGTGATATTTCTAGTGAAGATATCCTATTTTCATAATAAGTGGTATTTATTTATAATATTGGTTGTGTATGGAATTCATGGTATTTTAGTGTAAAATTGATTCTTGTGATTTTTAGAAAAAGGCGGAATATTTATATCATAACAAAATAGGTATTTTAATGATAAATATACATATATTTATACAAAAGTAATTTTAATATATATTTTATATTCTAAAAATCTCATTTTCTTAAGATGTCGTATTTTAAATCTTTCGAGACCGAATGCTCCTTGCGGAGGTCTGAATCTCGCACTACTAAGCCCGAGGATGTGCGATAATCTACACCATCCCGAACAGGTTCCCCAAAATGGGTTGTAGCGGCGCTTTGCAAAGATTTGTATAAATACTATTCATTAGAAAACGGTTTTATTAAGTAAATGGTATTTAAATGAAAAATGTCGTTTTTCCATATTCTAAATTCCCGAGGGTATCGTGCTATTTTGCATATAAGTGTGTGAGGAGGTAGTTCGTTACCTCGTGATCTACTTAAAGGTATAGCATGTTTTGTGATATTGAATGTAGAATCAAAACTATGTGGTATTTAAATGAAAATACGGTAAAATGAAATAGCCATTATTTTATGATATGAAACTTGATCAATTTAGTTGATTAGTGTTTAATAGTCAACATGAGAGAGTTTAAGCATAACTGTATTAACGAGAAGTGAAGTTTTATAAAGAAACCGAATCGGAAATCGGATTTGTTCCGATTCCGTCGGGTTTTGTAAATCCGTATTTTTAGAAAAGAAAAGAGAGGTAGAAATGGGGACTTATGGGTTTTGGACAACTAGAAGAGGGAGATGGTTCGGAAGGAGTCGGCGGTGCGTCGTTTCATTGCCGGGAGTTCCTACGGACGTTGCCGAAAAATCCGCCGAAGAATTCACCGGAGCTTCGCCTTTCGCTCACTTCGATTGCACACAAAAGTTTCTTGAAAATTCTAGAGAGTTGGCTCAGAGTTTGGGGTGAGGGGGTAGTGTGTAGGGTTGGTATTTATAGGGTTAGGTTAGGGTTAGGATAGATGAAGGGTTTTAATTTAAAAATGTATTAAAATATATTAAAATGTAATAAAAGTGGAGTAAATGGGGTTGTTCCCCTCCGAATGGCGGCCAAGACATGGACGTCTTGCCTGAAGTTCGGGGCAAATGCTAATTGGTGTTATCCGTCCATCTCTCCGAAGATGCCAAGTTGATTTATGGCACCGTGTATCGAAGGTTTAAACGGATGCGGCCGATGTAGCAGACTTCGTCAGATTCCCCCTCGCTTGAGGGGGTTTTGATTGTGGGAACGCTCTTCCCTGCAGGCGCAAGCCCCTGCAGTTAACGCATCACGGTAACAACTTTCTCCTTCTCCAGATGGTCACATCGTGTCATGGGTGTTTGTTTTGTTTTTGCTTGCCCGTGGATTGTATACGGAGACTAATTTATGTCGTCGCCCGTAGGCCGTGTATTAGTCCAAATCCGTATTTTCTTAGATTTGGGTATGGGGTTTTGGTTTAAGGATACATTAACCATATTTGAGGCTAAGATCAACTCAAACGTTTGTTAAGGATATGTTAGTCCAGTTTGAGACTAAGATCAACTTAACGGGATCGTTTAGATCCGACAAAAGAGCATTTGGGGGCTCTATTGTTCCAGTTTAGGGACATAGTGGTCCATTGCATGTATGGCCGTCGGGACCCGTCACATCTCTGACGACATTGAAGGATTACAACGACAGATGTCAGAGGAGTTCAGAGATTTACCCTTGAACCAAAGTTGATTGGAGGATCTATAGTCCAATTTGGGACTAAAGTCTGTTTGAAAGTTTAAGGATACGTTAGCCATATTTGAGGCTAAGATCAACTTAAACGGTTGTTAAGGATACGTTAGTCCAGTTTAGGACTAAGATCGACTTAACGGGATCGTTTAGATCCGACAAAAGAGCATTTGGGGGATCTATTATTCCAGTTTAGAGACATGGTGGTCCATTGCCAGTTTAGGGACATGGTGGTCCATTGCCATTTTAAGGACGTGGAGGTCCAATGCCAGTTTAAGGACATAGTGGTCCATAAAATGTATGGCTGTCGGGACCCATCACCTCTCTGAAGACATTGAAGGATTACAACGATAAATATCAAAGGAGTTCAGAGATGTACCCTTGAACCAATGAGTTGGTTGAAAGAGCAGATGTGCTCAGTTCAAGATGATTTGAGGACTTATGGTCAATTTGGGCTAAGTCCAATTATGTTTGAAATATTGGCCCTTTGGGCCATTAAACATTTGTCTGGGTTCAGCCCATCATCATTCAGCAGTGCTAAACAGAGGTTTGGGGGGGCTCTGACAACATTTTGTCTTTGATTTCCTCAATTTTGAGATTCATTTGGAGGAGGGACTTTTGCCTCTAGAAAATTAGCCAATTTGGCTAAAAGTAGTGTTAAACACTAGAGAACAACAGTGTTAAACACTAGAGGTTGAACTCTCAAATTAGTGTTAAACACTAAAAGACAATCAGTGTTAAACACTGGAACTATAATCTTCAATTTAGTGTTAAACACTAGAAACAATCAGTGTTAAACACTGGAAATATAATCCCCGAATTAGTGTTAAACACTAAAGAAAGATGGGTCACGTGTGGACACGTGAGAGCGCCTAAAGGTGGGACCAGATCCCTTTTCTTCATTCTGCAATTAAGTGTTAAACACTTTTTATTTTTATTTTAGAGCATCACGTGTTGGCACGTGATGGGGATTTATGCATCGGTAATTACAGCACTTGCTGAGGGGTCACGTGGGGACACGTGAGAGCGCTCAAAGCTCATATTTCCTTTGCTTTTTCTTTCTGTGTTCCTGGGGTCACGTGGAGCTCATGAGGCGTTGCCTCTGAGCTCTCCTCCTTCTCATTTTTAGGGATCTCTTCAAGGGTCACGTGGGGACACGTGACCGTAATTCTTTTGCATGCATGGAGATCTTTTAAGTCTCTTCATTTTATTTTGAGAATTTAATTCTCTGTAAGATTAAGAATTAAATTCTTATTTAGGGTAAAACCCTAATTTCCTTTTAGGGGAATTAAATTCCCATACATGTAAAAGAATTAAATTCTTGATTAGGGTTAAACCCTAGTTCTGTCTTGAAGAAATTAAATTCCTATGATTTTGGGAGAATTGAATTCTTATGTAGGGTTAAACCCTAATTTGTTTTGGGAGAATTAAATTCTCTAAACTCAATTCTCCCTCTAAGTTTTAGATCTGCATGGCTGGATCTCGACCCGATGAGAATTAAATTCTCAACTTATGGGGAGATGTGCTCTGTGCAGACCCTCAACAAGAGGAAGAACAAAGTTCTTTTTTGTATAAGAGTTAAACTCTTGGATTTTGAGAATTAAATTCTCTGTTTGAAGTTTTGATTCCCTTTCTTTTCTCACCTAGGATTTTCTTTGTTGAGAATTAAATTCTCCTTTCTTTTCTCTCTCTGTTGTTGTTATCTCCCCAAAAAAAGTAGATCCCTTGTCTTCTCTTCTTGGCTCCTATTTATAGGAGAAGGAAAAGAATCAATTTGTTTAGTAAATCTTTCATTGAAAAATTTGATTTGTTTTCATAATTAATATGATCTTTTAGTTCACACAGTGAATTTTATTCACCATTGGATTTTAAATCCAAAGATATTATGTTTGTTATTTCTGGTGAGATTTTTAGGGAAATCTTTCCTTGGATCAAATATTTCCATAAATTGGTGATCTTTAATCACCATTGGATTTTTAATCCAACGGTCCCCATAATCCTTTTCCATTTGGAAAGATTTAGAGAAATTTAGAATTTTAAATCTATTTCGAAAGATTTTAGAGAAATTTAGAATTTTAATTCTATTAAACTGTAAGGCTTTCAAAGCCTGTCACGTACTGACACGTGACCCTTGGTCACATGTGAGCACGTGACCCCCAAATTGGTTCCTTTAATAGCCGTTGGTTTATGTTGTTTTTTTATTTTTGTTTTAATTATCACGTGTCAACACGTGACCATTGGTCACGTGTGAGCACGTGACTCCTCATTGAGGTAATTCCTGATTTTTAATCAGGGAACAGTGCATAACATATTTGCTCATAACTTTTGATCCCGGATGAATTATGAAGCCCATAATATATCAAATCGAAGGGTTTTTTGAGATGCTTCCAATACCATCAGAATTTAATAGTTCCTCTTTTGGGAGTTTATGAAAATACAGGCCGGAAGATACTGGTTCGCATTTCCTTAAGCGTATCGCTGCCATTTGATACCTTGGACTCTTCTGCGCAGAAATTTTTGGCGGGAACAAATGCCCCCCACTACTTTGCCCACGTAAGTATGTACGTGGGTGGAGTAGTGCAGAGTTATGCAGAGTTATGCATGGCGTATGACCAGTTTTGGGTTGGTGTATCACTTTCAGAATCTTGATCTGAGAGGATAACGAGCGGACACAAGCGTCGTCATTTATCATTGACTCAAATCTCAACTCTTAAGGGATATAGTTCCAAACCCTCATCCCCATGAGCCGCACCCTTCCATTTTTTATGTCTTACTCTGGCGTGAAGTAGTTTATATGCTCATGAGTAACTTCTCCATTTCAGTGGCATATAGTTTTGGCAAGTGTGGCTCATAGATGGTCCATCTTGACCTCTTTGCAAGGTAGTGATGGCTTAGGAGACAGGGGTAGGATCTGCCACCTAAGACTTTTCAACTTTACGAGCCGTGAGGGTCTCATAAAGACTTTTCTCCCTATGGGTCGTGAGGATCTCGTAGGTGTCTTTTCTCCTTAAGAGTCGTGAGGATTCCTAAGTGTGTTTTCTCTTGAGAGTCGTAAGGATCTCACAAGAGAATTTTCCCTCTTATGAGTCGAGAGGACCCGTAAGCGGTTGTTTCCCTCCTTGTCGAGATTCGACTTTGGAGAGTGAGACCCGTGGATAGTATGCAAAAGACCGTTTTGGGCCGACTTGCAGGGTCCCAGTGCTTAGGAAACAAGTTTCTTAATCCCTACTGCCTAAGGGTTTTCCTCACGAGTCGAGACGAATCGAGCAATTCTCGCGAAGACATCAATTTCCTCACGAGTCGAGACGAATCGAGCATTTCTCGCAAGAATATCCTAACGTCACAGTTAACCTCTGCTCTTTACGACAGAAGTCCATTTGGGTCTGTGGTACTTAGGGTTTTGGCCGTCGTACCGTCGCATCAGCTGATATATTCCTCAATAGGCAATCATGCTGTTCGAGTAGCCCTGCGGCTGCCGTGTCTCTGATCCCTTCGGAGGCTAGACAAGACGTCTTCAAGCAATCCTCCTTGGCAGTTTGACCGTCGGAAGAGCAAGCGTTAGGAATTTTCCATGCCGCTTTTTACTTGAGGTTGGGCTCATTTTGGAGAGCCCCGATGAGTCATAACCACTCTGCGCTGGTGTAGGATGATCTCCGATAGTCTTTCAGGTTTTATATGACTTGCCGTTAAGACCCTGAAGCTAGGAATTTGGCCTTTGCTTCGTTTGCTGGCATCGCGTCTGCTGTATCGAGACGAATGTCGCGGTTGTCTTTAGGTTGCATGTGAACCGTCGAGGTTTGGAACTAGGGATTTTGCCATGGCTCCGTTTGTTTGAGTGTCGCGTCTGAACCCTGCTGGAGGAAGAACGCTGGGGTGACATCACATCTGCTGTATCGAGACGAACGTCAAGATGGTGACCACTCCGCACTGGTGCAAGATGATCTCCGATCGTCTTTCAGGCTTTATATGACTTGCCGTTAAGACCCTGAAGCTAGGAATTTGGCATTTTGCTTCATTTGCTTTGGCGCGTCCGAATCCTACCAGGGGAAGAACGCTGGGGTGGCATTTCATCTGCTGTATCGAGACGAAAGTCGAGGTGGTGACCACTCCGCGCTGGTGCGAGATGATCTCCGATTATCTTTCAGGCTTTATATGACTTGCCGTCAAGACCCTGAAGCTAGGAATTTGACCTTTTTCTTCATTTGCTTTGGCGCGTCCGAATCCTACTGGGGGAAGAATGCTGGGGTGACATTTCATCTGCTGTATCGAGACGAAAGTCGAGGTGGTGACCACTCCGCGCTGATGTGGGATGACCTCCGATTGTCTTTCAGGCTTTATATGACTTGCCGTCGAGACCCTGAAGCTAGGAATTTGGCCTTTACTTCACTTGCTGGCAATGCGTCTGCTGTAACGAGACGAATGTCGAGGTGGAGCTGGGATTTTTCCGTCACTCTGCTTTATTTCGACCATAAGGTCTTTCGTTGACGTTGCATCTACATCCTGCTGGACTGCGAAGGAACGCCATTGTTGACATTGCGTCTGCTGTATCGAGACGAATGCTGAGGTGGAGCTAGGATTTTGCCGTCACTCCGCTTTACTGACCATGGGGTCTTTTGTTGACGTTGCATCTACATCCTGCTGGACTGCGAAGGAACGTCATTGTTGACATTGCGTCTGCTGTATCGAGACGAATGCTGAGGTGGAGCTGGGATTTTGTCGTCACTCCGCTTTACTGACCATGGGGTCTTTTGTTGACGTTGCATCTACATCCTGTTAGACTGCGAAGGAACGCCGTTGTTAACATTGCGTCTGCTGTAACGAGACGAATGCTGAGATGGAACTAGGATTTTTCCATGGCTCCGTTTGATGGTGTAACATCTGTGTCCTGCTGGAATGAGGAGGCACACCGTTGTTGGTCTCCAGGCTGTAGATGTGGCCATTGAGATTTGGAACTAGGGAGTTTGCCATGGTTCCGTTTCGTTGTGACTCTGAGGTCGATTATTGACGTCACGTCTGCATCTGGTTGAAGTGAGGAGAAATGCCGTTGGTGATCTCTAAGTTGTCGATGTTGACGTCGAGACCCTGAAGCTAGGGATCTTCCTTTACTTCATTTGTTGACATTGTGTCTGCAATATTGCGACAAATATCTAGGTTGTCTCTAGGTTGTCTATGAACCGTCAAGATTTGGCTTTGCTTTCTGATGGAGCCTGTTAGGAAGGTATGGTTCCCTCTTTGTTTGTGCCCCTGGATTGTATACAGGGATCGATATGATCTCACCTGTAGGGCAAAAAGTTTCATTCTTTCATCATTCATTTTCATTTTTTTTATTCTTTCCGCGACGCTCTATCATTTCAGCTTTTTATATTGCGAAGATCGCGATTGCCCAATCATTTCGGCTATTTCTCGTGGTGCCCAATCATTTCGGCTATTTTTCTTTTTACTCGCTGCTTTTTATTGCGAGTTGCCCAATCATTTCGGCTGTTTTTGTATGCATATATTTTTACTTGCTGATTTCGTTTCAAGTTGCCCCATCATTTCGGCTATTTCATATGCATTTTTGGCTCGCTGATTTTTTTATCGCGGGTGTGGAACTTGGAATCTGATGCCAATCTTAGCATCAGCATCGCTACGACTGGAATATTGCCAGGAGCGAATCATCATTTACCATGAAAGGACTTGGAATTTGATACCGATTTAGGCGTCAGCATCGCTACAACTGGGATATTGCCAAGAGCGAATCATCATTTGCCTTTGTCGATATCGAACAAAGGTGGCTTAGCAAACAGGGTTAGGATCCCGTCGACTAAGGCTTTTGACTTCATAAGCCGTAAGGGTCTCATAAAGGTACTTCTCCCTACGAGTCATGAGGATCTCGTAGGTGCATTTTCTCCTTAGGAATCGTGAGGATTCCTAAGTGTGTGTTCTCTTATAAGTCGTAAGGATCTTAAAAGAGTGTTTTCTCCTTACAAGTCGAGAGGACCTACAAGTGTTTGTTCACCGTGCGAACATATCCCTAGTCACGGATGGGACTTGGTTAGAGAAATGTTTATTCGCGCCCGTGGATTGTATACAAGGGTCGGTGTTGCGCCACTTGTAGGGCAATATTGAAGGTTATGGGAGTTGCTTAAGAACAGGTTCAGGTCTCTGTAACTTAAGACTTTCAAATTTTATGAGTCGTGAGGGTCCTATAAGAGAGTTCTCCTTACGAGTCGTGAGGATCTCGCAAGTGTAATTTCTCCTTAGGAATCGTAAGGATCCCTAAATGTGTTGCTTCCCTGTGAGTCATAAGGATCTCACGCGGGTGGCTTCTCCTTACAAGGTCGAGAGGACCTTGTAAGTGTCTTTTAACGAGGTTGCGCCCTTTTGGGTTTTCACAAACACTCGCCGGTAGTCCTGCTGTTTTTACTCACGGAGCCCTTTCGGGTTTTCATCCGTGCCCTTTTTGCTTATGGACATACCGTTTTTTTTTAACGAGTCTGCGCCCTTTCGGGTTTTTACAAACATCGCCGATAGTCCTGCTGTTTTTACTCACGGCGCCCTTTCGGGTTTTCATCCGTGCCCATCTCGCTTGTGGACGTACCGTTTTTTTTTAACACGTCAGCTTGAAGATGCCGCGGGTTGGGAGTAGTTTAACGACGTTTCGGTCATTTGCAAGTTTTAGGACATTGCGGTCCATTGTTAGTTTAACGACGTTTCGGTCTATATCCAGTTTTAGGACGTAGTGGTCCGTTGTTGTTTAACGACGTTTCGGTCTATTATCCAGTTTTAGGACGTAGTGGTCCATTGTTAGTTTAACGACGTTTCGGTCTAACGCCAGTTTTAGGACATAGTGGTCCATTGTTAGTTTAACGACGTTTCGGTCTATGGGGCTTTCTCTATGAAAGAGCACGATGCCCCCGGCATGTCCATCTTTTTCGGAGCATGTGGTTGTGGTGGGTTCACCTTCCATTTTTCGGACAGCTCGAATTTGCCCTGTTGGTACTGGTCTTCAACCCAGTTTTTGAAGACGTAGCAGTTATCGATCGGATGGCCCAATACTTGGTGGTAAGGGCAGTAATTAGAATTATTGATATCATTCAGTTGTAGCTGGCATTTCGGCTCCGGTAGAGTGATAAGCCCGTCGCGCACTGCTAGTTCGAACAGCCTCCTTGTTTCATCCCGGGGAAATGAGTAAGGACGTTTCAACTTTTCATTGAGGGGTTGCCGCTTGTTACTTTGGCGAACAACCGGTCTAGGGCCACTCGATTGTTGTTGAGCGTTGGCGACGAAGGCCGTTCTTCCCTTCCCTTTATCCTTTTTGTTCGATCCCCTGTTTGCGGGTCCGAGATTCTTTCCGGGTAGTGTGCGATTGCACGGCTGAATGTTCTCGCAACTCCTCAACTCTTTCGTTTTAGAGATGGACTCCTTGAAAAGAGGGCCGAGGGCTACTTTTTCGTCGGAATTGCTCCCGAATGTGAGAACTCGTGGTCCCTCGGGATCAACCCTATGACAATTGCCGGCAATTCTTTTACGCTCATCTGTCGCATTTTTCTGCTGTCTACGAGCTTCACGCTTTGTCATGTTGAAGTGTTGCTTGTGAGCGACATACCCTTGCCACCAACACTTAAAGGAGTTGCAGTCCTCAGTAGGATGTGCAATCTTCTGATGATATAAGCAGAAGTTAGGATGTACTTCCGCTTCATCAAGATGTATGCCACCAGGAGACTTTTCTCTGAAAGAGGGCAGCCTCATCCCCATCGATATCGCTTTGGCGAATCGTTTCCTTGTCTTGATCCTGCTTTCATTTGTGTCGAATATACTTTGATCCGGTGGGAGTGTTTCGACCCTTTTGTCCAGTCGCCGGCGTTTAGCTTTCTCGAATATGGCCATCTCGCGCTCTCGATCAGTTTTGCTTTTAAGACGGGCTCCGTTCAAGAAGGCATCGATCATCTCGTCTGACGGCCACAGAAGTTCTGGTTCAGGACCCACCCTTGGTTTCTCGGTGCAAGGAGCATCTTTATCATCTATCAATGAGTGAGAGACCACATGACAACTTGCTACGTAGTCCTCAGATTCATCTGATGAGTCTTCTTCATCATTTTCGTCCTCGAGGACGTGGCTGAGGAACTCTTGGAGCGTGATTGGAATCCACGCCTTCTAGTTATACTCTTCCAGCACGTCAATCTGTTTCTGCAAATCCGTGCGCTTGTCGCCAGGCTTCACGGGCTTCTTGGATTTCTGCTTGTTTTTCTTTGAAGATTTTGACGGCTGGTTGTGAGTGCTGGGGCCTTCACCATCGATCTTTGGAGTTGGGCGCGGCTTCAGCATCCCTTCGACAATCTAGAATTCTAGCGAGTTCTTCCACCCGATCGCCGGGCATGTCTGGAGATCATTCAGCATCTTTTTTGTTTTGGCTGATAGCACGACCTCCCACGGAGCTTCTTCAACAAAAGAACAAGTTGCCCCCAGTGTGTCCGTCTTCTTTGGTGTGTGCGGTTGTGGTGGGTTTATTTTCCACTTCTCGAACAGCGCAAACTTGCCTTGTAGGTACTGATCTTCGATCCATCCTTTAAAGACGAAGCAATCCTCGATCGGGTGACTTACCGTTTGGTGGTAAGGGCAATAATTGGGATCGTTGACATCGCCTGGCTGCAACGGACGCTTTGGACTCGGCAGATTGATAAGTCTGTTGCGCACTGCCAGCTCGAACAGTCTTCTCATTTTATCCTGAGGAAACGAGTAAGGACGTCCCAGTCTCTCCTCGAGGGACGGATGTGGACGCATATTGTTTTGACGGACAACCGGCTTTAAGTTGCTCGACTGTTGTTGAGTATTAGCGACGAAAGTTGCTTTCCCTTTCCCCTTTTCATTCCGAGGGTCCGTCTTTGAAGGAGATGATCTATGATCCATCTGATCCATTTGGGCCAACTTGTCAATCAAGGCCTGGAAAGTAGTTGGCTTGAAGAACATCATGAATTGCGAGATGGTCGCTTGCGGATCAAGAGTGCCCACGAACATGCCTACCGCAGGTGCTTCTTCGATGCGTTGTTCGCACTTTAACCATAGATTCAGCCATCGTGTCGCGTATTGAACCCACGTCTCGCCTGGCCTTACCCTGGCATTAATCAGTGCTGTTATCGGGGTGCGTTCACTAGCGCTCGCGAATCTTTGTGTATACAGCAGCTCCATCTCCGCAAATGTTTTAACAGAGTCGTTAGGTAGCTCCGAATACCATTCAAAGGTTGTTTCTGTTAAGCTGCCGGCGAATTGGCGAAGCAACAGTTTGTCGTCGCCTCCCGTGTTGCCGCATAAGGCCCTGAATTGAGCGACATGCTGATGGGGATTCCCTATCCCTTTATATACGTGAAACTTAGGGATCGTATATCCCGGCGGGTAACTGATTTGGTCATACCAGCTCGGATAGGGCCGTCAGGTTCTAACAATTTGCTCAGCCGCTTCACTCGCCTGATGAGCTCGTATTTGCTGAGCTATATAGTCATCCAGTGCGGCCTTGGAAATGGTTTCCTCCTTGGCTGCTGAAAGAGCCGAAGGAGGATTGGATGTCTCCCCTCTATCGTCTTCAGTAATGGTCGGAGGGTCTTCAGCTGGAGGATCCTGCTGTAACATCATTCCTACCATATCTTGGAAAAGAAGCGCCATTTGTTTTATATTAGCCGCTTGTTCTGCTGCTTCTCTGTCCTTCTTTTCGAGGACTCTGCGTAGGAAGTCAGCGTCAGTTTCTTTCTCCCGGCATTGATCCGAGGATGCCTCCGAGCTTTCTTTTGGCCCGGTAAGTGCGGCCATTGCAGTCATCATTTCCTGAAGCTTCTGTTGTTGCTCCTAGGCTTTTGTCACGGATCGGGTGAGCGGTCGGTGACCCGTCGAAGCGCGGCTATCCTCCTTTCCGTAAGCCATATAAATGGTGTGCACCACCATGCCCCCAGACTTAGGGTGTTTAGCTTCAGTATCTTTGCGATTTACCAAAGACACAGGGATCTTCTCCGACCTCCTTCTTTTGTAGGCGGTCGAAGTTGAGGGGGCCGTTGTAGTGGACACCAAAGTAGCTGTTGCTTTTTGTAGCTTAACAGAGTAGTCCTTCTCCTGCCGAACCTTCATATTTTTCTGTCGGTGGAGATAGTATTGATCCATCATAGAGTCTTGGACTTGATGCCAGACCTTGTAAATTTTAGAGGACAGCCATTGAGGGGGCTGCTCTAGCTTCACCTTTGGGACATTATCCACAGGTGGAGGAGATCTTTTCAATACGGCAGTTGGCGAGTTTTTGTGCACCCTTCTCAGCGGTTCAAAGGTATTCCCAGTCGGAACAGCAGCATTGATTTCCACCATCGGAGCTGGCGGAGTTATCCCAGAGGGGGAGTTGCCCCCAGCCTTCCTTACCCGGCGCCAGTGACGACGGCGAGCATGTCGAGCGGACGGCGTTGGTTCAGCGATGGGGATGGCTTTGTCTTGCCCCCTGTCTAGATGAAGCGCTGCTGGTGTCAGTCTCTTGAAGACTGACGTCTTTGAGTAGCGGTATCCAATCTGTTAAAGACAGACCTTCGAGCAGGAACGGGAGCCGGAATAGTCAGTCTTGTGAAGACCGACCCTTTGGCAGGAGAAGCCGCCTTGACGACTTCAGGAGTAGGGATGGCTATCCTCTTCGGAACAACCTTTTCTGGTATTGCAGGTTTCTTCATGGGCCCACATGAGTTTTGGCCCAGTTTGCTGAAAGCTGAGGCATTGGCGTTGGGCGACCCGTTGAGAAGGGCCGCGGCAGTAGCAAGCCGATCAAAGACCGACTTCTTTGGAACTTCTTGCGACATCATTGGGGCATTGAAGCTCATGGGTGGGAGCATGGTCCCAAAGAATAGTCCAGTGGTGGCTTGAGTCACCTGCTCCACTGGCATCTTGAAAAGAGAAGCCGCTTGGGGCCCGTAAGTCACTCCTCCAGCAGGGACGGAGCGAGAGTCGCAGTTGCAGGTAGCGCAGTTTGAAGCCATTGATCTTCTGTTTTCTACACGGAGCAAGACACCAAATCTTAGTATCTCGAATCCACAGGCAACCACAGCAAACCGCGATTTGTTCGCAAACACGACACACGAAGTGTGGAGTGGAAAGAGGAAGAGGTCCCACCGGGCGTGCCAGAATCTGTTCCCCTCCGAATGGCGGCCAAGACATAGACGTCTTGCCTGAAGTTCGGGGCAGATGCTAATTGGTGCTATCCGTCCACCTCTCCGAAGATGCCAAGTTGATTTATGGCACCGTGTATCGAAGGTTTAAATGGATGCGGCCGATGTAGCAGACTTCGTCAGATTCCCCCTCGCTTGAGGGGTTTTTGATTGTGGAGACGCTCTTCTCTGCAAGCGCAAGCCCCTGCGGTTAATTACGCTACCGCATCGCGGTAACAACTTTCTCCTTCTCCAGATGGTCACTTCGTGTCGTGGGTGTTTGTTTTGTTTTTGGTTGCCCGTGGATTGTATATGGAGACTAATTTATGTCGTCGCCCGTAGGGCGTGGATTAGTCCAAATCCATATTTTCTTAGATTTGGGTTTGGGGTTTTGGTTTAAGGATACGTTAGCCGTATTTGAGGCTAAGATCAACTCAAACGTTTGTTAAGGATACGTTAGTCCAGTTTGAGACTAAGATCAACTTAACGGGATCGTTTAGATCGGACAAAAGAGCATTTGGGGGCTCTATTGTTCCAGTTTAAGGACATAGTGGTCCATTGCATGTATGGCCGTCGGGACCCGTCACCTCTCTGACGACGTTGAAGGATTACAACGACAGATGTCAGAGGAGTTCAGAGATGTACCCTTGAACCAAAGTTGATTGGGGGACCTATAGTCCAATTTGGGACTAAAGTCTGTTTGAAGGTTTAAGGATACGTTAGCCATATTTGAGGCTAAGATCAACTTAAACGGTTGTTAAGGATACGTTAGTCCAGTTTGGGACTAAGATCGACTTAACGGGATCGTTTAGATCCGACAAAAGAGCATTTGGGGGCTCTATTGTTCCAGTTTAGGGACATGGTGGTCCATTGCCAGTTTAGGGACATGGTGGTCCATTGCCATTTTAAGGATGTGGAGGTCCAATGCCAGTTTAAGGACATAGTGGTCCATAAAATGTATGGCTGTCGAGACCCATCACCTCTCTAAAGACGTTGAAGGATTACAACGATAAATATCAGAGGAGTTCAGAGATGTAACCTTGAACCAATGAGTTGGTTGAAAGAGCAGATGTGCTCAGTTCAAGATGATTTGAGGACTTATGGCCAATTTGGGCTGAGTCCAATTATGTTTGAAATATTGGCCCTTTGGGCCATTAGACATTTATCTGGGTTCAGCCCATCATCATTCAGCAGTGCTAAACAGAGGTTTGGGGGTGCTCTGACAACATTTTGTCTTTGATTTCCTCAATTTTGAGATTCATTTGGAGGAGGGACTTTTGCCTCTAGAAAATTAGCCAATTTGGCTAAAAGTAGTGTTAAACACTAGAGAACAACAGTGTTAAACACTAGAGGTTGAACTCTCAAATTAGTGTTAAACACTAAAAGACAATCAGTGTTAAACACTGGAATTATAATCTTCAATTTAGTGTTAAACACTAGAAACAATCAGTGTTAAACACTGGAAATATAATCCCCGAATTAGTGTTAAACACTAAAGAAAGATGGGTCACGTGTGGACACGTGAGAGCGCCTAAAGGTGGGACCAGATCCCTTTTCTTCGTTCTGCAATTAAGTGTTAAACACTTTTTATTTTTATTTTAGAGCATCACGTGTTGGCACGTGATGGGGATTTATGCATCGGTAATTACAGCACTTGCTGAGGGGTCACGTGGGGACACGTGAGAGCGCTCAAAGCTCATATTTCCTTTGCTTTTTCTTTCTGTGTTCCTGGGGTCACGTGGAGCTCGTGAGGCGTTGCCTCTGAGCTCTCCTCCTTCTCATTTTTAGGGATCTCTTCAAGGGTCACGTGGGGACACGTGACCGTAATTCTTTGCATGCATGGAGATCTTTTAAGTCTCTTCATTTTATTTTGAGAATTTAATTCTCTGTAAGATTAAGAATTAAATTTTTATTTAGGGTAAAACCCTAATTTCCTTTTAGGGGAATTAAATTCTCATACATGTAAAAGAATTAAATTCTTGATTAGGGTTAAACCCTAGTACTGTCTTGAAGGAATTAAATTCCTATGATTTTGGGAGAATTGAATTCTTATGTAGGGTTAAACCCTAATTTGTTTTGGGAGAATTAAATTCTCTAAACTCAATTCCCCCTCTGAGTTTTAGATCTGCATGGCAGGATCTCGACCCGGTGAGAATTAAATTCTCAACTTATGGGGAGATGTGCTCTGTGCAGACCCTCAACAAGAGGAAGAACTAAGTTCTTTTTTGTATAAGAGTTAAACTCTTGGATTTTGAGAATTAAATTCTCTGTTTGAAATTTTGATTCCCTTTCTTTTCTCACCTAGGGTTTTCTTTGTTGAGAATTAAATTCTCCTTTCTTTTCTCTCTCTGTTGTTGTTATCTCCCCAAAAAAAGTAGATCCATTCTCTTCTCTTCTTGGCTCCTATTTATAGGAGAAGGAAAAGAATCAATTTGTTTAGTAAATCTTTCATTGAAAGATTTGATTTGTTTTCATAATTAATATAATCCTTTAGATCACACAGTGAATTTTATTCACCATTGGATTTTAAATCCAAAGATATTATGTTTGTTATTTCTGGTGAGATTTTTAGGGAAATCTTTCCTTGTATCAAATCTTTCCATAAATTGGTGATCTTTAATCACCATTGGATTTTTAATCCAACGGTCCCCATAATCCTTTTCCATTTGGAAAGATTTAGATAAATTTAGAATTTTAATTCTATTTCAAAAGATTTTAGAGAAATTTAGAATTTTAATTCTATTAAACTGTAAGGCTTTCAAAGCCTGTCACGTGCTGGCACGTGACCCTTGGTCACGTGTCAGCACGTGACCCCCAAATTGATTCCTTTAACAGCCGCTGGTTTATGTTGTTTTTTTATTTTTGTTTTAATTATCACGTGTCAACACGTGACCATTGGTCACGTGTGAGCACGTGACACCTCATTGAGGTAATTCCTGATTTTTAATCAGGGAACAGTGCATAGCATATTTGCTCATAACTTTTGATCCCGGATGAATTATGAAGCCCATAATATATCAAATCGAAGGGCTTTTTGAGATGCTTCCAATACCATCAGAATTTAATAGTTCCTCTTTCGGGATTTTATCAAAATATAGGCCGGAAGATACTGGTCCGCATTTCCTTAAGCGTATCGCTGCCATTTGATATCTTGGACTCTTCTGCGCAGAAATTTTTGGCGGGAACAGGGGTTTCAAAAGAACTCTGGAAATGGTGTGAGGATAAAATTTTGCAGGTGTACAGGGGAGACCAAAAGACACATTTTTGTGTTGGGGTCGTCGCCGGAATCGGCCGACTCGGTCGTGACTCGGCCGTGACTCGGTCAGAGGACTGAGTCGGCCGAGTCGGGGCCGATTTGGCCGATTCCCGGCAGAGTCAGGTGGCCGGGATCTCCCGGACGGTTCATCTAACCTTTGGCAATGTTACATTTTTGGGTGTAGTGGGGGTTTTTGTGAGATATGCACGTGTAAACCTTTGGTATTCTAAAGGTTTTAAAAAAAATCAATATTAAAAATAATGTGGGGTATGGGATTTGAACTCTGGTGGCTTGGTTCAGCAGTGCAAGATATTACCAATGTGCTACAAGCTCTTTCTTGTAATTATGGATCTAATTAATTATTTAAAGTAAAAACAGCAAATGTAAATACTCCAAGTATACATTAATTTTTAAGCAAATTTTGTACACTAAAAATGGAGTTGTTACATTATTTTAACTTATAATTAAAAGGCAAATTAATTACTTATATCTTGTGCTCAGGCTAAAATACCCCTTTCTGGATTTTGAAAAAAATTTGTATAAGAAATTTAGGGTTGTTACAAGTGGGCTCCCCTTTCCTGAGAACTATTTGGGATGTAAAGCTCTGAATTGCTTCACCCCAGGTGCTTCAGCCTCGGAACGGTTCAGGAGCTGCTATTGTCCCTTTAGGAGGCTGCGGATTGCCTCAAGGAGAACCGTTTGCTCGTTGGGTGGAGCAGGAACGACAGGTGTGATTGGTAGTGAAGGTGGAGTGTTGTTGAAGTTGGTGTTGGTATTATTTAGAGAATCCATAACCTTGAAGAAAAATTTGGGTTAGGACAGATTCAAAGTACATGAAATGATAAGAATTAAGGAATATGAATTGTAAAGAATGTTTTAGTTGCTGGTTCTTGTGTTATATTGCTTATGTTGTTCACGCGGAACAGAACTGCATGGTAGTGTTCCATACAGCTCTGACCTGCATGGGCCACCAACAAAACCTGTCACGCCCCGCTTCCCAGTATACGGGCAGAGGACGCGACGAGACCGCTACGTATTTAGTATGAAGTAAATACGCTAAGCGTATCTAAACAATATAAAAATAAATGCACAAGAGACAAGATATAAAAAAACATCAACTTTATTTATTCACATTCTTTTTGTACAATGCATGGATAAGTAAATACATCTGGAAGAAAGCAATGCCTAAACAGTGGCATAACAGAAAAAGAAAAGTACTGAAATAAAAAGTGTACAATGTAGCTAGAGCTCTAGATCGTATGCAAGCTGGTCCAAGTTCTCACTGGTAGGCTCGATCTCTGGAAGATCCGAATCACCTGACGACATTCAAAGAAGAAAGAAAGAGAATGTCGTCAGCGAACAAATCACTCGGTAAGTCCCAAAGATAAGGGAGAAATAGAATAAACAGAAAGAGAAGGTAGCTTTTAAAGTTGTATTATATGAGTGTTTGGTGTTAACGTTGTTGTTTGTAGCTTGGTACAGAAGAATGCCAGTGTATACGAGAAGAGTCTCTATATGCCAAAGACTAGAGGCAAGTGTAGTACAAGGAACCATTTATGCCACGGTACAACAGCAAATGGATTCAGGTTAGGTGTATTAAATCTTACTGTCTCGTGCCACATCTAACACCTTCTGTACCAATCTACCCCTTAAACCCCGAGATGTCTTGTTGTATAGTTGTATTGTATTGTCTTGTATTGTAAACTGTATAGATTGTATAATTGGAAGACTTACCGAAACCATGATATCAGTAAATGGATGTAACTGGAGAATCATGTAAATGGATGTAACTGGAGAATCATGTAAATGGAAGTATATCCATGGTTCGGTTCGGTCAATACAGATTAAATAGTTTGACCAGATTGAATATATGGATTCATGTTGAATTGTAATATTGTAGATTGTAGATTGTACTTGAATCATATTCAAATCAGATTATAATGAGACTCATTCTGAGTCAGAACAATTAAAAAAGAAATTGAAGTCCTGATGGTTTTAATGTTATCAGTAACCGCTGCACATGGACGGCAGGATTTGTCTCTTTTTCAAAGACGATTACCGTATTGATAACTCCGTTGTTCAGTTGTCTACCTTAGATAAACAATGTCACGTCCCGAAAGTACGGAATATGACCGGCACTTAAACTACGAACGTCTCGAGGCGTACGTAATCTAAGTAAGCCGAAAACCCAGAAATCCAAACCAAGAAAAGTAGTGGAGTGAAGGAAAAACCAATTAAAACAAGTGGTTTCAATATCATAAGCCGAATTATGCGGTTTTAAAAAAAATATCAAACATTTCCCGAAAATTTCGGTAGAGTCTCCTTTGTAAAAACTGGCCCCCAAACGGGATACAACATGAATAGTATACGAAATCAAAAAGGCATCCCCAAGCGGGAGCTAGCTCTTCGTCAATCGACGGTCACAACCACACAAGCAATATAATATACAACGCCAAGGGCGAGGATCAAAACTCAAAAGGAAACTCAAAACCACCAGAAATCCACAGAAATATAACGCGCGACTCTAAGGTCGAAAGAATAAACATCACTGGTCTCTATCTCTGAAATAAATACATGTTTGGTTGATGGAACTTCTTGATACAACAGAATAATGATATACAAGATATATAATGGGGGTACGATACAAATAAACCCACCTACTAGCAAGTCACCCGGAAATGGGAAGCAGTGCCAGCAAAGCCGTAATGAAACCTGTACGGCAAAACCTGCAAGAAACTGGGGCACAACGGGGGTGAGTTGCCAACTCGTGAATAGAAAAACATCTACGGAAAGAAATCGCATAAATAACGCAACCTAGGTCAATGATCATAATATATCCTCAATTATATATATAACATGCAGCCTATAACAAAGGCTAGGGTAAATATCTAACCCGAGTGTAATCTCATGTGCCCGTGTCAGTGCCTCAGGTAACAATATATCATATGAATGAGGTATGAATGCATGAAAACAGAATACATGTAAATGAAGAAACTGTTTTCATAATTTAGTGAGATTTCCTTTGTATTTTTAAAATGAGGTATCATAATGAAATCAGCATAAAACAGTGCCTAGCATCGGCACAAAACGTAATCCCAATATCTCGATATCTCTGTATCACAGTCTCTGTACCTCAATATCTCGAAATCTCAATATCTCAATCATAATATCTAGGGCGCCGTCAGTCCAGACCGGCCCCTACCATCCATCTTAAGACCACGACGGTATCCTCCGGATATCCGACGCGTCGGGTAATATCACCGGTCGGTAGTACTCCCCTGCCAGGCTCAACGTCAACAACACGATCCTCTTGCCCTGGGGTACCGCACCGGGCCTACCATGTACCCGAAACGGTTCCTCCACTCCTCGAATCGGGTCTCGAAATCCATCAGCAAACTCATGGCGGACGACTCATACATCATGGGAAAACCGCACTTTTTATTTAAAAGAGAGGGAAGAAGCTTATACAAGTTTTGCGGTTTTCCCCCAAATCTAGAAAATCTCATAGAAATCCGAATCCAAATCATCAATAGCATATAAACCCATGAATATAGGCATAAGAATCCATGAATACGGCATAACAATGAATAACAGTATGCATGAAGTGACAAGTAATAACTACAATATCTAAGCTGGCATATAAGGTAAGTACACTAATATTATGTCAAACTACTAGCTATCAAGCTAAGTTAAGAAATAATATTTTCTAAGGTGTACGTGACATGGCAATTACCGATGAAGATGTGTGTGAGACGGCAAGTAAGTGTACGTGGTACATACGCATCATCGGTAATGGTGCTGGTGTCCTAATAGCATAATGTCAACAATGCAATATGAAATAACAATGTAAGTATGCGATGCGGAGCGAGCAACCAAAATGAGCGGGAGCTAAATATTAAACAATGGTGCCATTTGAAATAACACGAATCGTGGGGTTTTCAAAATAGGGGCTACGGTGTTTTTATGAAAAGATACGTCTTTTGAAATATCCGTAGGATCCCTTAGGCTGTCTTTTAAAATACCCACGATTCGTTAGTTTTTGAAATAGGTAAGAATCGAATCTAATCTAACAACTAAACTAAACTAAAGGGCTAAGCTAACAAGCTGGACTACAGGTAAGGAAACCGCCTAACATCTGAGTCGATACATATACATACCTGTATATATATTAGTCGGTGATACCACCTCAATAATATCATATCCGATACCATATCTATAATCAGACATCCCAAGTCAAGAGTACGGATCAATCATCAAAATATAGCTCGTACGTAAATCCGTCGTACGGCATCCCCAAATCTGGGTACGGGTTAATATCATATTCATCACACTATTCATCTGGTATCCTCTTTATCCAAGATCATAGTCCAGGGTACTGACCTATGTCTAGTACAATACTAATATCATCAATATAGTCATGATCTGACTACTGATCGACAGTCTCGTACAAACCAATATCATCAGCACATATCATCATCAAGGGGTATACATCGCCCAATACGGCCTAGTATCAATATCCTAGGATATCATATCTCATATCATGATCACATGTCGACCATTTTATTTATAGCACTTTTCACCCGTATCGTCGTTCAAAGACCCGCTATAACATCAGGACGTATCTCAAATACGAATCCTGCCATATCACCGATATCACAACCTCAACACAAATCTCATCGACTCATCTCAAACCCAAGTATCATCCTCAAATCCGTATGTGAACATATAGTCCCATACCCATGTGAACACATAACTATATATTCCCGAATAAGCACAAATGAAAGAAGAAAGTATGTAAGTATGGGTGGTTGTGTGCATGTGTGGTGCGACCACTACTCTAGGGTTTCGCGACACTAAATCATCCAAGAACACCAAATATCCATATTATCATCAATATACTCAAACAAAATATAATCAATATATATATATATGTGTGTATACGTATTCGTATACATCACCACAAACTGCGGGGGTGCTATACGCCATCCACCCGACTTCTCCCCGTAGATATAAATCTACTCACCTGGTCCTCGCTCGCCGGTGCCGACGTCGCCACGCGCTTGCTTGTCGTCTCGAAATCCACATGGGTACCTACATATCATAACGCACCGTATCGCATTAAAATCCGACTCATGATCAAAACGACACACGAAACCCACATAGGTCAAAACCTATGGTTGGTTTCACAAAAACCCAAAATTCACTTTAAAAGCCATTTTTCCGAAAATCTAGCAAGCACAAATTACCCGTTTTAGTACAAAACTCGACGTTTGAACAAATTTAATGGCCATAATACTTATTAAACAACTTAAATAAGTCATAAAAACCATTTCCATTATTTAATCTCATTAAATTTCTTTAGCCCCAAAATTCTAGTTTACAAAATGCCTAAATTTAACAATTTTATAGCAAAAAATGCACAAACCACAATCTAGCTTGGATTTTCATGAACTAAAGTATTAAACTACACTTAATAATGTTAAAGAAGTCATGAAAAATATATTTAGATTTTTCTCTTAATTATATTCATAGTTTTCAAAACCTAGTTAGCAAATTAGCGTAATTGTCACAGTTTAAATCAACAAAAATGCAACCTAGCAACTTACTTTGATTTAGCAACCATTAATATGTCAAAACATCACACAAGCATAATCTCATAACATAAAACCCTAACTAGCAATTAACCCCATTCTAGAATATGTATATTTAATTTTATAATAAAGATATTTGCATTTTGACTTTTTACAGAAAACCCCCTTATTTTACCGTTTTTTTCGAAATTTCACCGAAACGATTTTCAAAACGTTACAATCTTCCCCCTTAAAGAAATTCGGTCCCCGAATTTAAATTAAAACTCCCCCCAAATACTAAAACATCTAAGCAAAACCATCAAGTCGTCGGGGCTCCGAAATCGTAAATACATAAAACAAATCGTAGCGCAGCGCATGCGCATGAAAAATGAGCATATAACTCAAATCAAAACTCCGTCAAGCATCCCGCAATCATCGGAGTCAAGGTGAAGACACAAATGCCAAATCCAAAGAAAGACCGATATGCTATAAATCGGAACTATACATGTAAACATCAGGAGGAAATGCATGCCAAATCTTTTAAGTTGCTATGCAATGCACATAACACTGCACAGTGGCGGACGTCTATCATAAGAAAATAACTATATACATATATACCTTTGTTTGAAATGTACGTTCCGCCGTTTTGGGAAACAATTTAGAAGGGTTTCCTTATTTTAAACGTTTCGTGTCATATCAGACACGTAGGTAAATACTGAGACTATAGCTCGCTTTTTGGAATTCCCTTCGATAGCTATCAATGTATGCCAAATATATTCAGGTACTGTCCTCTGACTAGTCCTGCTTAGTACGAAAACACATCGCAATTATCATAAAAAAAATGTACTGCTCTATAAGAAATCAATCCCAAAATACGCGTATGAATACTACGTGCGTATGGTGCGCACGACAACCAAAATCCATATACGTGCCATATAAGTGCACAGAAACAAGATCTAAGTGCATCGGGTGTGCACAAAGCATCTGTCGTAGGCAACGTATGTGCCTGACAGCAAAATCAGGTGCATCTGACATGCACGAAAAAAATCTCGATTTAGTGCATCTGGTGTGCACCAAAATCGCATCTCAAGACATGCGCTCAACATGCGCCCAAAACCAGGGGCATCCATCATGCACGAAATCATGAAATCCAATATCAAGCACCGAACATGCGCAAAATCAAATCAGGTGCACAAGGTGCACAAAACAAATATCGAGTATCACAATCGAAATCGAAGTCCAGTGCATCTAAGTGCACAAAAGGCGTATCACTGCACTGCAAGTATATATAAACTATACAGAGTGCAGGAACCCAATCGTGTGCGTGCATATGCACAAAATCAACTCAAATGTCTAAAACCGTAAAATCACAAACATGTGAAACCAAAGCACGAAAACGATATCAAGTGCAACACTGTGCAAAGATCGTAAATCCTCAATCATCAAAATAAAATCATGCGAATAAATCACCCAAAACATCGAAATCAATAATGGCGGAATAGTACCGCTCAAGTGCATCCTCTAAGAATCTCGGGCCAACTGTCGCGGTCACTAGTGGGACGTCTCGTCGATGATCATGAACTCTGGCCTGCTGGTGTGCGTAACAATGACCACTCCTGGGTCAAGGTCTTCACTGTGAATTACCAATCTCTCGGTCCATCGGCTCATCGG
Source organism: Agapanthus africanus (assembly GCA_030015575.1). Classification (NCBI taxonomy): domain Eukaryota; kingdom Viridiplantae; phylum Streptophyta; class Magnoliopsida; order Asparagales; family Amaryllidaceae; genus Agapanthus; species Agapanthus africanus. The sequence goes on along the minus strand of CM057337.1, from coordinate 390,888,327 downwards.
CCCTATCAGATGTGCTAACGGGGATGATCCCGTTCTGGCACTTCTCTGGTCATCTCTCGGTCAATCATCGCGACCACTCGTACAGCATATCACTGGCGTCGGCCTCTGGCTCTCTGAATGTACGTGACACATCTGATCCTGGGTGCATGTATCATTGCAGCAGTGTCCTGGAAGGAATCCTGCTCACGGTCTCTTCCATGTCTCGTCTCTGCCAACTGTCTGGAAGTCATCGTCCTTTCCTATATCTGCATCTTGCTCTGGAACGACTGCATACTCATCGCGACTCCTTCTGGAAGGTAAATCCAAGTACCATGCCTCGGCATGCGCATCGTATCTCTGATGTCGGCGGAGTGGAACGTAGTCTCATCAAGATCTCGTACGAACCTCTTACTCCACTTTTCTCTAACGTTGACTGCTTCGGACTCGTCTCGTCGTGGCTGCATGGACTGAGCTCCAACGGCTATCCTCGTATCTGGAGTCTCCCAAGAATGCATCTCACCACCTAGCATCCGATTGAAGTCGAACCATCCGATTGATTCGTCAGAACCTCATAATCCCCCAAAAGCTCAACATCTTGGGTACAGTTTAATAGTATCGAGTACATACCACAGCATCGGTGGTCCAGCCGTAGAAGGGCAAACCCAAGCCTCACTAATGGCGCCGTAGAACTGCCGCAAACCCGAAGGTTCAAAGGCTTTCACACAGTCATTAAGTCGAGTTAGGGTTTCATTCTTCTAGAGGGTCCATAGAATTGCCTGCATGTCTTTCTGAATACTTTAAACTTGGAATAATAGGTTTCCGACATTCGATCGTCTCTGTCGACCCTCACATCTCTGCGTGAAGTCGTCTCTAGCTGGAATCAATCTATCTGATGACCTCTCATCGGGTAGGCGAACAAACCACATGTCCTAGTCATTCATCCTCGGGTGACTAGCGACCTTCTATCATCTCTTAGTACAACCTGTACTGCAATAGCTCCAACATATGGGGCGATATCTCGTCGCTCGCAGCAACAACTGGCTCACTCGTCTGCACGCTGAACAGTGCCTCAATCATCATGAGTAAGCAATACACCAACGGTCATCAAAATTTGGCTGGCCTCTATCATTGGCTCAATCCTCTAGTGTCGATCAGCACATCCGAGTAACCTCATAAAGGCGATCCGCCAAACGCTCGTGGCGCGGAAACACAGTAAAAAGACACATCTCCGCAATCGTGTGTCGCCGGAATTTCGCCCTGGTCAGTCCTCGTTCGTGACGAGCTCGTGCTGACCGCAACTCTAGCTGTAGCTCTCCCTGTCCGTAATCGTGGCAGCAAACCGCAACTGGTACCGATGAGGCTAAATCAGGAATGAATATGATACTGAGCAAAGAAATGTATATCCTAAGGCTCCTTAAGTGGAGTAGCGTATCGTAAGTATGCCGCGGAACATACCCACGGTACGTCACTCTACTTTAGTCACCTATTCCATCAACCAAGGGTCATCCTACGCTCCGAAGGTAAAACCTAATGCTCTGATACCAACTTTGTCACGTCCCGAAAGTACGGAATATGACCGGCACTTAAACTACGAACGTCTCGAGGCGTACGTAATCTAAGTAAGCCGAAAACCCAGAAATCCAAACCAAGAAAAGTAGTAGAGTGAAGGAAAACCAATTAAAACAAGTGGTTTCAATATCATAAGCCGAATTATGCGGTTTAAAAAAAACATCAAACATTTCCCGAAAATTTCGGCAGAGTCTCCTTTGTAAAAACTGGCCCCCAAACGGGATACAACATGAATAGTATACGAAATCAAAAAGGCATCCCCAAGCGGGAGCTAGCTCTTCGTCAATCGACGGTCACAACCACACAAGCAATATAATATACAACGCCAAGGGCGAGGATCAAAACTCAAAAGGAAACTCAAAACCACCAGAAATCCACAGAAATATAACGCGCGACTCTAAGGTCGAAAGAATAAACATCACTGGTCTCTGTCTCTGAAATAAATACATGTTTGGTTGATGGAACTTCTAGATACAACAGAATAATGATATACAAGATATATAATGGGGGTACGATACAAGTAAACCCACCTACTAGCAAGTCACCCGGAAATGGGAAGCAGTGCCAGCAAAGCCGTAATGAAACCTGTACGGCAAAACCTGCAAGAAACTGGGGCACAACGGGGGTGAGTTGCCAACTCGTGAATAGAAAAACATCTACGGAAAGAAATCGCATAAATAACGCAACCTAGGTCAATGATCATAATATATCCTCAATTATATATATAACATGCAGCCTATAACAAAGGCTAGGGTAAATATCTAACCCGGGTGTAATCTCATGTGCCCGTGTCAGTGCCTCAGGTAGCAATATATCATATGAATGAGGTATGAATGCATGAAAACAGAATACATGTAAATGAAGTAACTGTTTTCATAATTTAGTGAGATTTCCTTTGTATTTTTAAAATGAGGTATCATAATGAAATCAGCATAAAACAGTGCCTAGCATCGGCACAAAACGTAATCCCAATATCTCGATATCTCTGTATCACAGTCTCTGTACCTCAATATCTCGAAATCTCAATATCTCAATCATAATATCTAGGGCGCCGTCAGTCCAGACCGGCCCCTACCATCCATCTTAAGACCACGACGGTATCCTCCGGATATCCGACGTGTCGGGTAATATCACCGGTCGGTAGTGCTCCCCTGCCAGGCTCAACGTCAACAACACGATCCTCTTGCCCCGGGGTACCGCACCGGGCCCACCATGTACCCGAAACGGTTCCTCCACTCCTCGAATCGGGTCTCGAAATCCATCAGCAAACTCATGGTGGACGACTCATACATCATGGGAAAACCGCACTTTTTATTTAAAAGAAAGGGAAGAAGCTTATACAAGTTTTGCGGTTTTCCCCCAAATCCAGAAAATCTCATAGAAATCCGAATCCAAATCATCAATAGCATATAAACCCATGAATATAGGCATAAGAATCCATGAATACGGCATAACAATGAATAACAGTATGCATGAAGTGACAAGTAATAACTACAATATCTAAGCTGGCATATAAGGTAAGTACACTAATATTATGTCAAACTACTAGCTATCAAGCTAAGTTAAGCAATAATATTTTCTAAGGTGTACGTGACATGGCAATTACCGATGAAGATGTGTGTGAGCCGGCAAGTAAGTGTACGTGGTACATACGCATCATCGGTAATGGTGCTGGTGTCCTAACACCATAATGTCAACAATGCAATATGAAATAACAATGTAAGTATGCGATGCGGAGCGAGCAACCAAAATGAGCGGGAGCTAAATATTAAACAATGGTGCCATTTGAAATAACACGAATCGTGGGGTTTTGAAAATAGGGGCTACGGTGTTTTTATGAAAAGATACGTCTTTTGAAATATCCGTAGGATCCCTTGGGCTGTCTTTTAAAATACCCACGATTCGTTAGTTTTTGAAATAGGTAAGAATCGAATCTAATCTAACAACTAAACTAAACTAAAGGGCTAAGCTAACAAGCTGGACTACAGGTAAGGAAACCGCCTAACATCTGAGTCGATACATATACATACCTGTATATATATTAGTCGGTGATCCCGTCTCAATAATATCATATCCGATACCATATCTATAATCAGACATCCCAAGTCAAGAGTGCGGATCAATCATCAAAATATAGCTCGTACGTAAATCCGTCGTACGGCATCCCCAAATCTGGGTACGGGTTAATATCATATTCATCACACTATTCATCTGGTATCCTCTTTATCCAAGATCATAGTCCAGGGTACTGACCTATGTCTAGTACAATACTAATATCATCAATATAGTCATGATCTGACTACTGATCGACAGTCTCGTACAAACCGATATCATCAGCACATATCATCATCAAGGGGTATACATCGCCCAATACGGCCTAGTATCAATATCCTAGGATATCATATCTCATATCATGATCACATGTCGACCATTTTATTTATAGCACTTTTCACCCGTATCGTCGTTCAAAGACCCGCTATAACATCAGGACGTATCTCAAATACGAATCCTGCCATATCACCGATATCACAACCTCAACACAAATCTCATCGACTCATCTCAAACCCAAGTATCATCCTCAAATCCGTATGTGAACATATAGTCCCATACCCATGTGAACATATAACTATATATTCCCGAATAAGCACAAATGAAAGAAGAAAGTATGCAAGTATGGGTGGTTGTGTGCATGTGTGGTGCGACCACTACTCTAGGGTTTCGCGACACTAAATCATCCAAGAACACCAAATATCCATATCATCAATATACTCAAACAAAATATAATCAATATATATATATATGTGTGTATACGTATTCGTATACATCACCACGAACTGCGGGGGTGCTATACGCCATCCACCCGACTTCTCCCCGTAGATATAAATCTACTCACCTGGTCCTCGCTCGCCGGTGCCGACGTCGCCACGCGCTTGCTTCTCGTCTCGAAGTCCACATGGGTACCTACATATCATAACGCACCGTATCGCATTAAAATCCGACTCATGATCAAAACGACACACGAAACCCACATAGGTCAAAACCTATGGTTGCTTTCACAAAAAACCCAAAATTCACTTTAAAAGCCATTTTTCCGAAAATTTAGCAAGCACAAATTACCCGTTTTAGTACAAAACTCGACGTTTGAACAAATTTAATGGCCATAATACTTATTAAACAACTTAAATAAGTCATAAAAACCATTTCCATTATTTAATCTCATTAAATTTCTTTAGCCCCAAAATTCTAGTTTACAAAATACCTAAATTTTAACAATTTTATAGCAAAAAATGCACAAACCACAATCTAGCTTGGATTTTCATGAACTAAAGTATTAAACTACACTTAATAATGTTAAAGAAGTCATGAAAAATATATTTAGATTTTTCTCTTAATTATATTCATAGTTTTCAAAACCTAGTTAGCAAATTAGCGTAATTGTCACAGTTTAAATCAACAAAAATGCAACCTAGCAACTTACTTTGATTTAGCAACCATTAATATGTCAAAACATCACACAAGCATAATCTCATAACATAAAACCCTAACTAGCAATTAACCCCATTCTAGAATATGTATATTTAATTTTATAATAAAGATATTTGCATTTTGATTTTTTACAGAAAACCCCCTTATTTTATCGTTTTTTCGAAATTTCACCGAAACGATTTTCAAAACGTTACAAACAAGCACCCATATCTCCGGCTCCCTTAGGCTCAAGAGACTGGTCCCGCTTAAACCTATGTTTACTAGGGTCCTTAGGGTAATTTATAGAACTTGAGAGGGTTTTATATAAAAATACTTTTATTTACTTTTCAAAATACACCCCAAGTATTTAATTATCGTTTTTAGAGTTGTAATAATTGTAGATTTTATATTTGTGATATTTCTAGTGAAAATAACATACTTTCATAATATATGGTATTTATTTGTAATATTGTACTTGTATGGAATTCATGGTATTTTAATGTAAAGTGATTCTTGTGATTTTTGAAAAGAATTGGAATATTTATATTATTACAAAATAGATATTTTAATGTTACTTATACATATATTTATATAAAAATAATTTTAATATATATATTATTTCTAGAAATCTCATTTTCTTAAGATTTTGTATTTTATAAATCTTTCGAGACCGAATGCCGCTTGCGGGGGTCTGCATCTTGCACTACTAAGCCCAGGGACGTGCGATAATCCGCACCATCCCAGTTGGGTTTCCCAAAATGGGTTGTAGCGGCGCTTTGCAAAGATTTGTTTAAAAATACTAAATCTTGTAAAAATGGTTTCATTAGTAAAGGGTATTCATATGTAAAGGTTCGTTTCCCGTATTCTATGTTCCCAAAAAGTATTGTGCTATGTTTCATATGAGTGTTATGAGGTAGGTCATTGCCTCGTGATTTAACTTCAAGGTATAGAAAGATTGTGATGATTTAATGTCAAAATGAAACTACATGGTATTTTACTGAAAAAGAGCGATAAAAGTTACAAAATGATATAGATTGTCATGAAACTTGTTCAACATGTTTGTTAATGATTAATAGTCAACATGTAATGGTTTAATAGGGTTGTGTTTAAGAAAAGTGGGATTTTTCGAAAGAAACCGAATCGAAAATCGGTTTTGACTCCGATTCCGTCGGGTTTTATTAAAAGATATTTTTAAAGTAGCAAAGGAGAGAGGGAGGTAGGACTTATGGGTTTAGATTAAAGAGGAGAGGGAGAGGGAGTGGACGTAGCTTCCGGTGCGTCGTTTCGTCGCCGAGATCTCCTAGGGTTGTCGCCGGAAAAATCGCCGAAACTTCGCCTTTCGCTTCTTCCAAAGTACACTAGGGTTCTAGGAAATTTCTTGAGAGTTTTGTTCAGAATTTTGGACTGAGGGGGTAGTGCTTAGGGGTTTTATTTATAGGGTTAGGGTAGGAGAAAGGTTTAATTGAAAATAATGTATTAAAATATAAAATGTATTAAAATAGGGTTTAATGTGATTTAAAAGGGCTCTGGAACTGATCTACAGAAATAAAGTGTGCAGGTGTACAGGGGAGGTGAAGAGGCCCAACATTCATGTTGGTGACTCGGCGGTCCGGCCGAGTCCGGCCGGCGGCGCCAGCCGGAGTCAACCGAGTCGCCGGCCGAGTCGGCCGATTCCGGCCGAGTCAAGGGTGGTCGGCGTTCCTCGACGGTTCAATACCCCCCGGTTTAGTTTGTTTATTTATTATAGTGTGGTTTTTACGAGTTATGCACGTGTAAACCCTTGGTATTCTAAAAATTCAAAATAAAACAATATTAAAAATAATGTGGGGTATGGGATTTGAACTCTGGTGGCTTGGTTCAGCAGTGCAAGGTATTACCAATGAGCTACAAGCTCCTTCTTGTAATTAAAAAGCAAAACAAGTATTTATCGTACTCACAGAAATGTAATTACTCCAAGTATACATCAACTTTTAAATAAATCTTTATACACTAAAATTGAAGTTGTTACAATTCGTCTCTTCCGGTATTGGGGGTTGATGTCGCGGTTGTGCACGGGTGGCCATCACCAGAAATCCTTAGCCAAGGTAATCGGGAATTACTGATCTAGGATCGGTAGTTTCTCAGGTGGTGATGGGCTTCATACCGACACTAAATATCGTGTTATTAGGGGTCTGACTTTATCCACTCCCTAGACTCGATATGCGATACTCATAGACGAATGGACCGGACTGTACGGATATTGTCACTGTCAGGCTCAGTAGGAGTTTCAGGATGAGTTTGCTCGTCGGCCTCCCTTTCGCTCAATACCTGGGTAGCCGTTACGTACAGCTAGTGCCGCTGACGTGCTTATGGTTAAACCCACTGCCAGCGTATTGACGAGTCTTTAGAGCCCCACACAGAGCGTTTCCCTACTTCGGGCGAAACGATATAGAGGCCGTATGGTTTTACGGCAGGGTTCGATCACATACGTATACTTATGCACGAATGATATTCGGACGGATAATACTAGTGGGTTTTGGTTTGAGCCGGATCCTAGTATTATATTTGTTGGATTATTTTCGTCTCTTTGTATTCGTATTCTTCGGAATACGGATGTGGATATGTATATACGGTTGAGGGGTATTCTCGTAATTTATTACAAGATTACTTTTAGAAGATTACACCTCATCATGATTTAGACCTTTTTGGATTAAAAGGTTATTGAGGTGTAGGATGAGGTGTTTATTGCATTTTTGTAGCATGGCTATTAGTGACCCATGGTTACTATTCTAGCATGCTTAGGGTTTTTGTTTGTTGTGAGATTATGTTGACTTGAGATATTTTTGTTGACTCTAGATATTTTGGAGACTTGACATATTTATTGTGATGGTTCCATTATTTCTAATCAACACTCACACAACAAACAAAAACACAAGCCATTATTCAATTTTTTTTCTCTCTCTTGAGTTGCTCTCAACACCTCATTCTCATGGCATCTTCTTCTTCCTCTAGCTCCACCCAAACCCTCTCATGAGTTGAGAATCCTTGGGTGTCTTGAGACAAATTAATCTTTCATCACTTTCTACTTCATCTACGGTATCTAAAGTAGCGATCTAGATACCCTAGTTGCCTCGGATATGAGGTTGGAGCTCGTTGCATAGACTCTAGGGTGGATCATCTTCGATGGAAGGAGACTGGAGATCAAGCTTGATCAAGGAATCCCCTAGGAGCTTGGGATGATGGTTGAAAACCGAAGGACATGGATCTATTCAATATAACCATTCTAACTCCTTTGCATGTTTTGTTATTGTAAAGTTAGCTTAGCACCTTAGCAAGGTTTTGGCAAGTATCAATCATGCTACTTTAAAATTTTTGGGGTGCTAAACAAACCCTAACCAAGATCTTAACTAGAGACTTAGGGTTAAACATAAAATGTAAACACTTTACATCTAAGTGAACAAGGAATACAACCTTTGTAGACCGGTGCTTCACTTTAATAGCTCCGTGTATTAGTCCCTTCGCTGCAATCACGATCCCCCGGACTCTAGAAAGGCTCCAATGAAGAAACAAACAGGCTTGCTTCGAAGTCTTCGAGGCCGAAGAAGATCTACGTCGAGGAGACACTAGCTCATACTATCTCTTCACTAATTGTGTAGATTAGTGAAGCAAACACCCTAAACTAAATGGCTAATAGTATAAGATGATGAAGTAGGAAGTGGGCGCACTTTAGATATATTTTTCTCACAAGTTTCCATCACTTTTTAAAAAGCTAGCAAGCTTTTTTCACTTGATGAAGAAGAAGATGATGAATGAACTCAAAAGGTTAGAAATGCAACCATGGATGAGTATATCATATATCTAACCCTTGTAGAGAGTTAACCATTGTGTATGGTTAACGGTTGAGTTGATAAATATCTTAAGGAAAACAAAAGAGTGGACGAAGTCAATGGTTATCTTAAGGCTTCTCCAAGCTTCCAACCATCAAAATATCTCCACTAATTTGTAATTACTTAAGAATAAATATTAACCCTAATATTAACCCTAACATGGTATTAGTCTCATACATGTTGCATGTGTAACCTAGCATGTCACAATATTATATATCACATATATAATATTTATGTAACAAAAGAAAACAATACAATAAATATATATCACATATATGTTAAATGCATCATAAGTGAGAATAATAAATATTTAAGTGAGCATATAATATATATATATACACACACACACATATATTATTTCATCGAATCAACACTTGATCCGATAACCCGGCTATATCACATATAATCGGCCGATATCACATATCGCGAGAATAGAATACGGTATCACATACTCGTATTAATCTCGGTCTCGCACATATCACATATGTGCTCCTACTCCGTTTCGCATGAACCAGGAAACCTCTGTGTAGGACTCTAAAGACTCGTCAATACGCCGGCAGTAGGTGATGATCATATCGAACACCAACAAACCGCAAGCGGTCTACTAAACGTAACGACCACCCGGGTATTAAGCGATCAGAAGATCAACAAGCAAGCCAGCTATAACTCCTGCGAATCCAATCAGCAACACTACCGTACAGTCCGGTCTCTTCGTCTGATATGTCGCATATCACAGCTTGGGGGTAGTATAATGTCAGACCCCAATAGCCTGATAAGTCATGCCGATACAAGGTCCATAATGGTTCGAGAATCTACTGATAACACTTACCAGTAAATCTTAGCAACCCTGGCCAGGGATTTCTTGTTATGGCCAATCGAGCACAACGCAACATCAACCCCCAATACCGAGAGAGACGAAACCCCTCCTATCGCTCATTGCCTCCATGTGATTCGGGATTGTACCCAAAGTCACCGTTTTGCACGATCTCTTGACCGTGGTATAGTGGAAATTAAAGCACATTGGGAATCACACAAGACTCTATGACGATCTCGAGTCTACAGACTAACCTGTACCAGTGTCACCAGAGAACTGCTATCCGACGATAGGTATAATACCATCTAGGAGTTATCGGCGAGTCCGACCAGTGTACCCAGTCTCCACTGAGCACCCATATACCTTCTCTGATGCCAAACACCAATGGATATGGGATCATCCATCGTCCATCATATAGGCCAAGAAGCGCATACGCTAGTCTACTCTGGAGTATCGATGCCCTGTCTCGATACTCCCACAACTAGGAACATTTGAAGGATGTACTTATCGACTACCCAGTCCCTACTAGTATGATCTACATCATATTCCTGGTAGTCAAGTACTCATCCTAAGGGCTTTACCAACATGTGATCACAAAACAGTATTTGTTTACATGTTAAGATAAAGTGCAACCAGATAGCATACTATCATGTCGAGTAAGAAAGTCCTTCCTATATATGTCCAAGCATCCACTACAATATACATCGCATGTACAGCAATGGCCTCTAGGGCATACATATAATTAACAATCTCCCACTTGCACTAAGGCCATCTGTTGTAGTATCCAATACCCAACAATATAGCAGAGGTTGTAGTATCCCATACTCAACTATTGTAAAGAAGTCTCTCTAGGGGTAAGGCCTTTGTGAGTGGATCCGCTGTGTCAACCTTCTGGTCTACTCTCCTAACCTCGATCCCTTGGAGATCAACCATCTCCATGATCAGATGATACTGCCATAGAATATGTCTGGGTCACTGATGGGATCGGGGTTCCTAGGCCAAAACCACACCTCCATTGTTACACAATGGTAGGAACCTTGTTCATCTCATGAACAAAAAATACACCCAGACTACCCCTTTGGTAGCATCTTTGGTAGCGATGTATCCAGTCTTTATTATCTAGTCTGCCACAGTATCTTACTTGGAACTCTTCCAACATACCGTCCCTCCACTGAGGGTAAAGACAATGCCTGTGACTGACATTCAGTCATCCTTACCATCCTGAAAGTTATCCAGTGATTCTTCCCAGGATTCATTGATACCATCTCACTACACCTAGTGAGAATCCTAATATCCACTTAGATCTATCTCATAGATCCATAAACTAGGATTTAGGAGGTATCACCTAGATCCTATATGGAGAATCATTGTGATAAGAGGATATTGACCGTGCGTAGCATAAAAAACTTCTTTCCTATCAAGAGTATGTAATCCACGTACAGTACGAGGAATGACACCATACTCTCTACTACCTTTTTGTATATACAAGGTCCATCTACCATTTTGATGAATTCAAACACTTTGACTACCACATAAAAATAGATGTTCCAACTCCGCGATGCCTGCTTTAACCTGTAAAGCAACTTGCACATGTTTCCGCTGCTCCCACTATCTACGAAGCACTCTGGCTGTGTACTTATAGACGCTTTCTTCTAAATCAGTATTTAGAAAAACAGTCATGACACCCAATCGCCAGATATTGTAGTCATGGTATGTAGCAATGGCAAGTAGGATCCGGATGGACTTAAGCATAGCTATTGGAGAAAAGGTTTCATCATTATCCATGCCTGGTCAATTACGAGAACCTTTTGCAACAAGTTTAGCTTTGAAAGTCTCAACTTTTCCATCTATACCAAGTAATCTTCTCAAGATATACTTGCTCCTGATGGGGATTTAACCCTTCAGATATGGCAACTAAAGTCCATACTTTGTTGGTGTACATGGATTCCATCTCAGATCGCTAAGCATCTAGCCATTCTTACAAAGTCACTATTCTTGATGGTCTGCTCGATACTAGTTGGGTCATCATCACATGATGCAATCCTCACTCCCACTGTTATCGAGAAACCGAAGTATCTCTCAGGCGGATGAGGAACCCTACCAGATCGACGGAGAGGCTGAGGTTCGTCGGGAACTATTGAATCCTCATTCAATAGGTATGCAGCTTCACAAGTGTACAACCCTCAAAGGAAACAGGTAACTCAGTAGTACTCATCATAGAGCGCACCATATCTAATAGGGTGCGATTGCTCCGCCCCAATACACCGTAGTGCTATGGTGTATACGGAGGAGTAATGCTGATAGAGAATCTCATTCTCCTTTAGAATAGTCCAGGATCTCCATGCCTAAGTATTCTCCTCCCTGATCACATCAAAAGGACATAATACTTATACCTGTATTGGTTCTCTACTTCTATCTTAAATTCTTTGAAAAGTTTCAGACATGTGTTTCAACAGGAACATGTGTCCGAATCTTGAGAGATCATCAGTGAATGTAAGGAAGTATAAAGAACCAGTCCTGGCATTTGTAGACAGGGGACCACATACATCATCATGTATCAGTCCCAAGAGTTTATCAACTCTTTCTCTGTTTTAAATAAACGGAGCTATGGTCATTTTATCTTTGTGACATGACTTGGCAAGTTTCACAAGATGTAAATTCAAACTAATTTAAATATGCATCTTAATGCAACTTAGCTAGTCGGGTCGCATTGATATGACCTAGTCTACAATGCCTCAAGAAGAATTCGTTCATTTCTGAACTCTTCCTCTTATGTGTTCTGTACGTTAAGAACTGTGGTTTGATTTAGAATGTATATGCTTTTAGATAACGCGCCTGAAACGATCAACTCTTGATATAGCAAATGTTCAAAACATTATCCAACAATACAAAATTATATCCTTCTTTAGTAAATAAAGAGACCGATATGATGTTGTATATTAAGTTATGTATGTAATAACATTCATTCAGAATCAATGTATTTGGTAATACAGGGTGATAACTGCCAACACCTTGGCTGCAACAATTGCACCGTTTTCAACTCTTGAAACTTATCACCCGTTCTCAGTTCTCTACCTTTTTGTAGCCCATGTAACAGATTACATATCTGGGATCCTGATCCGGTATCAAATACCCAGGACGTAGAGGATACTGAGAAACAGTTCTTTGTAATGAACACACCCGAAGGAGATGCATCATCATACATTTTCTTCGTTTGGGCGGCATAGGAATCCTGCTATTCCTCTATTTCCTGCTCGGTTTTATAACAATTATAAGTTGGAGCGGGACCAACGTTCCCCAGCTCAGTATAACAAGCGGGTTCGGTCAATACATCCATATTATTATCTTGATTAAGGCGAGACATAGTCGCAACCAGGAGAGAGAGAAGAAAACACTCTACGTGCGCTTTTGCAAGATTAGATTGGTTATATATTTTATCTAATCAGGATGGCTCCCACTGTTTTTATCGAATCTTCCTTCAAACCCTAAAAGGAAAGACTAGCCGGAATTAATTACACGCTACAAGTTCGCCAATCTTTCAGCTAGGCCAGTGCCGGTACTTTGAGGGAGGTTCCCCGTACTTTCGCACGGACCTAATTAAAATAAACCTCGTTTTCCCAGGGGCGTAACCCCGTTGACACCTTTCTAGACACCTACTTGATCGGCTAATTGTAAAGTGCAAAACTCTCCCATGAGTAACAATTACTCGCAGTGGGTATCAGGATCCAACTATCATATAGAAGGTATGCAATCTCATTGCAAGTTTCAACACTTGAAACTCCCGATAATGGTTTTTTACCCCTAGTGCCTATGACGTTGACTATGATCAACATATCATAAGCACTAGTCAAGTTCTACCCGTCATTTCGTGATATAATTAGATCCACCCATGTGACCCTTGACTATAATCAACACAATCACATGACTGTCCTAACTAATCGCATCATATGCGGTGTAGGAAGACATCACATAGCTACCGTACACTACGCCTTGACTATGATCAACATATGCAGCACGAATACTAAGTACTCTACTTCCTAAAATGACGGAGGGCTACGACAGGTTTTTATGAAAACCTTTTGCGTAATGAACTTGATATCGTCGTAGAATCGAGTGAATTTTGAAAAGGGGTGTTTTTTAGTCTTTTACTAGTTTTGCTAAAGAGGTCACTCCCGGTGAAGAGATCTCGGCTCTTTCTTTATCGAATAAGATGCTGGATATTCTACAAGGAATACCGCTATGCAAAGCAAAAACTATAGAAGCAATCAAAAGACAAACCGTGTTTATAGCATCTGCTAGTTTCGCTAAAGAGGTCACTCCCGGTGAAGGGATCTCGGCTCTTTCCTTATCAAATAAGGTGCTGGATATTCTACAAGGAATACCGCTATGCAAAGCAAGAACTATAGCTACCATATTTTTAAACAAGTTTCTACAACATTTTTAGGTTTCTTTTTCTTTCATTAATCTCATTAATGAAGTCCCATTTATTTATGCTTCCCAAGCATTACAGAGGAAACGAAAGCAACAATATTAATTATATCTCATATATATAATATATATAGACATTCATCTCAGATATATAAAATGATCACATCACAGATATCAGCAGCAGAAGAATCACATATGAAATATTGGATATACTAGGAATTCCGTGTTTTAAGTTAAGCCAGTATAAAACACGGATTCCACGGTCGCGATGAATAGTCAAACCCACATCCCTAGAGCCCTACAAGAGCGGTAAGCAACCCTACCAATTCTAGAGTTAGGAGACCCGATCTCGACTTCTCGAGATGGTCTCCCACTGTACCTGTAGGGTTACTAGGCACTCTCACAAAGGTCTATAAGGCATCAACCATGCCCGATTTAAAATTTAGACGTGCCGAACAACCCTAACCAAGATCTTTAAACTAGAGATTAGGTGTCACGACCCGAGAATTCGACTCGTGACCGGCACTTAACCACGCAACGTCTACAGGCGTAACGCGGCTAAGTAAGCCGAACCCAGAAATCAAAACCAATAAATATAGAGTGATTTTAAAACATTTTGTAAAAACAATCGTACATGTCTGAAAAACTTCCATTTATTTAGTAGAAATCCTTTTTAAGTTCAAAAGTTATAAGTTTTATAATTTTGGTAACATTTCCTTTTTAAAACATTTGCCCTGCCAGTCGGGTTGAAACAAGGTGTAACAGAAATGACGAGTAAAATAAATGAAGCATCACAATGAGATATACGACGCCGTAGCGAAGAATACACAGTAAAGCAAGGACAATATCATAAAAGATGAGACTGCAAAAGTAAAGTCGGCTCACATGCGAGCTCGACACCAGAATATAAAATCATACATATCGTCCTCTCAACTGTCTCTAAGTCAATACAGAAAGGTAGATGGAGAATACTAGATACATCAATATACAACTGAAAGATAACAGATACCGTACAAAACCCACCTATCAGCAAAAGGCTATCTCTGCTCAAAAAGGGTATCTGTGCCAAAAGATGCGGTAACAGCCAGCCGTGACTACTCCCCAGGGCAACCTGCAAATACTGTGGCACAACGGGGGTGAGTTGCCAACTCGTGAATAGAGATAACATATAAAGGTGATCGCAAGCATGCACGTACAGCGCTACTCTAACCAATGCCAGCAGATGATATCAATGCGGGTAAGCAGTATGCGTAATAATAATGAAAGTCCTCTATCAGGTGATATAACTACAGGATGAGGTGTGATAATAAATGCTGAGCATGGGAATATAGTATCTACATGAAGTATCAAGGTGGACTACATATGTATGTATGCACCACAAATCCCAACATCCCAAACGCCGGTACTCCATCGGCCCTCATATCCTGTATATCCCTGAAAATCCCGAGTGCCCAACATCGGCACCCAAATATCATAAATACTCGTGTCTAGCATCGACACGTAAAACATCCTGTATCGGGCATCCGTCATTCCGGGTCAGCCCTCTCACAAGGTATATATCGGGAATCCGTCAGTCCGGGTCATCCCTCTCTCAATACATCGGGCATCCGTCATTCCGGGTCAGCCCTATATCAATCCATCGGGCATCCGTCATTCCGGGTCAGCCCTCTCTCAAAGGATATATCGGGAATCCGTCAGTCCGGGTCATCCCTCTCTCAATACATCGGGCATCCGTCATTCCGGGTCAGCCCTCTCTCAGTACATGCCTCTAGCACCGAGAAAACACGGGGCGACGCCCCAAAACATCATATCAAGGGAACCGGGTTTTTAAATGATTACTTATTTGAAAAGGGCCACGGTTCCCAAATCCAGAAATCACAAGAAATCTCAACCAGTAATACAAGTAATTGTGATGTGATATGTGCATCAAGTATGAAATTCTAGTCATGTCATATATAGATGAGCTACAACAATATACAACAGTGTGATCATGGCAGTTCTATCAGTTCTAAGCAATATATAAAGATGGCAGGGAATGCAATATGTGATGACAATCCATGGTATGGTATATGCAGTATATACAATAAGGTCCTATCAGCCCTGACGCATAACGCCATGCGGGCGATATCCCCGTAGATGTGAAATCTACTCACCGTGTCTCGCGCTAAGTGTAGCCGACAACTTGCTTGCCCTTCTTCGCAGCGTCCGTCTCACTGGCCTGCGAACCTAGAATCACATATACATATCACACATATAAGCTCAATTTCACCAAAAACGCGATATTACAGTCAACTAGAAACTCGTATCGCAAACCAATCGCGCGTGTGCGCGATACGCTAAAACGTGTAATCACGCGCCACGAAACTACCCCGACGCGCCGCGATACGCAGAAACCCAAACCTACTCACGTATCACGCGTGTCGCGAAGGTTTAGAAAACGGCAAAACAGGTATTTGGTCCCAGATTTTTCTACAGAACTAAACTTACAAAAATATATATATCAAAGGACCCTACACACTAGAAGACACCTACAGAACCCAAAAATACCCAAAACCCCTCCCATCTGGCCGCAAATTGCGGCCAGAATGAGGATTTCGGCGGCCAACTGTAGCAGGTAGGGGGTCGGGTTTCACCTGATGTATCAGCACAATACCACTATACCACAGTACTCTCAAAATCATTCTGAACTCACCGAGTCAAAAGCAGTTCCAGAAAAGTTCACTTTGCACAAATACGACATTTTGCATCAAATAGGAAAACTGGTGGTATTTTAGTGTAATAGGGGTTGGACTAGGTTAACATGGTCTCAACAAACCTCAAGCATCCTACTGAAACCAATCTACACCTCATTAGCACAAAGTTCTCACTAAACACCCCATAACTCACTAAAACGCACTAAAATCCATTAACCGATGCAAAACTACACTTAACAAGGCAAACTAGGGAAGCAAGATAGGAAGTATACCTCACTCTCGACCCTAGGGAGCTGCAGGAAGAAGAAGAAGTGAAGGGAAGAGGCTGCACTAGGAACTGGGGCTGCTGCTGCTCACTGGGGCTTTGCTGTTGCTGAATGTTGCTGCTGCTGCTGCTTCATGTTGTTGCTGCTGCTGCTGCTCAGTTGTTGCTGTTGCTTTGCTTGCTGCTGCTGCTGGGGGTGTTGCAAGGTGAGTGTGTGTGTGTGAGAGTGTGAGAGCTTGAGAGAAAACCAAAAGGAAATGAGAGGCTACAATCATCACACAAAAGTCACCCCCCCCCCTCTCTCTCTCACTTCATTTAATGCAAGCATGGCCTAAAGCCATGATGCACTCTCTCTCTCTCTCACAAGTCAACACTTAATCAAAAATTCAAATTAAAGTAACCTCTTAACTAATTAATTAAACTCACTTATAACCCAAAAGAATTAATCCTACAATTAACCCACCATGGTTAATAATTATGGTATTTACTAAATTTAAAAACCCTAGTTTACATGCACATGTGTGTGCAAGCCTAGGAAAATTTTGGAAAAATATTTATTAAATTAGGAAAAATATTTAAAACACAGTTTGGTAAACTTTTTATTAAAAATCATTATTTAATTATAATTATTCACTAACCCTTATCCTAAGGTGTTACAATCTCTCCCCCTTAAAGAAATTCGTCCCCGAATTTCAAAAATCTAACTACACGCACCTTGAAAAAGATGGGGATACGTCTTCATCATCTCGCTTTCGGTCTCCCAAGTGACCTCCTCACTGTTCTGACCACGCCAAAGTACCTTAACTGATGGAATGTCCTTCGATCTCAATCTCTTCACTTGTCGATCCAAGATCATCACCGGCTGCTCTGCATAGGAAAGGTCACGCTCAAGCTGGATCGTCGGATGCTGAATCGCATGCGAAGGATCATGAAGTTATCTGCGGAGCATCGAGACATGGAATACGGGGTGCACATCTGGAAAGCTGGGCGGAAGGGCTAAACGGTTGGCTACTGCACCAACACGCTCGAGGATCTCGAAGGGGCCCACATACCTGGGACTGAGCTTCCCCTTCTTCCCAAACCTCATCACACCTTTCATTGGGGAGACCCTCAAGAAAACATGATCACCAACAGAAAACTCAAGTCTGCGTCGTCGATGGTCTGCATAAGCTCTCTGCCTACTCTGCGCTGCTCTCATCCTATCGCGAATCAACTGGATCTTCGCGGTCGTCTCCTCAACGATCTGTGGCCCTAAGATACTGCTCTCACTGAGCTCTGTCCAACAAGTAGGTGACCTGCATCTCCTCCCATAAAGAGCCTCAAATGGTGCCATCTGAATAGTCTCCTGGTAGCTGTTATTGTAGGAGAACTCTACTAAGGGCAAATGATGATCCCAGCTACCTCCGAAATCTAATACACAAGCTCTGAGCATGTCCTCGAGAGTCTGAATGGTCCGCTCTGACTGTCCGTCGGTCTGCGGATGAAATGCCGTGCTGAAACTCAAACGAGTGCCCAAAGCCTCCTGAAGCCTCTGCCATAGTCTACTAGTAAACTGGGTGCCTATGTCGGACACAATGCACGTCGGGACTCCGTGTAGTCGCACTATCTCATCAATGTAGATCTGGGCATACTGAGTAAATCCGAAAGTCGTCTTCACCGGTAGGAAGTGAGCCGCTTTCGTCAAACGATCCACGATCACCCAGATGGAGTCATACCCTCGACTAGTCCTGGGTAGACCTACCACGAAATCCATCGAAATCTGTTCCCATTTCCACTCCGGAATGGGTAACGGCTGTAGCTCTCCCGCGGGCCTCTGGTGCTCAGTCTTGACTTGCTGACAAGTCAGGCATCTCGACACAAAATCTGCAATGTCCCTCTTCATTCCGTCCCACCAATAAACATCTCTCATATCATGATACATCTTGGTGGAACCGGGATGGACGCTATATACCGATCAATGTGCCTCCTCAAGAATCTTGCGCCTCAGTCCCTCAGCATCTGGTATGCACAGTCTGACTCCAAACCGTAGTACTCCCTGATCGTCGATCACGAACTCGGAAAATCTGCCCTGTCCAATCTGTGCCATGATCTCTGAGCATCGGTCATCACTGAGCTGTGCCTCACGTATACGATCGATCAACTGTGGGCGTGCACGGACATGCGCTATCTGTCCTCCAATCGGCGTGAACTCGAACTGTACTCGACTGTCGCATAATATCTGCCAATCTGCAGATGACTGCTCCTGTACTGCGCTCAAACAAGATAAACTACTCCCGGGCCTCCTGCTCAAAGCATCCGCCACCACATTTGCCTTGCCCGGGTGATATAAGATCTCGCAGTCGTAATCCTTCACTAACTCCATCCATCGACGCTGTCGAAGGTTCAGATCCCGCTGCTGGAATATGTATTTCAAACTCTTGTGATCCGTGAATATCTGGCACGACTCGCCATAGAGATAATGTCGCCAGATCTTAAGTGCGAAGACCACTGCTGCCATTTCCAAATCATGAGTGGGGTAGTTTTGTTCATGCTTCTTCAATTGTCGCGAGGCATACGCGATCACCCTATCATGTTGCATCAGAACGCATCCCAGCCCCACTCGAGAAGCATCACAAAAGACCACAAATCCGCCCGGTCCGGAAGGTAAAGATAACACCGGTGCCGTCGTCAGCTGAGTCCGTAACTGCTGAAAACTGTGCTCGCACTCCTTCGTCCAAACGAAAGGAACTCCCTTCCGGGTCAACCCGGTCAAAGGTGTAGCAATACGGGAGAAGTCCTGCACAAAACGCCTGTAGTAACCGGCCAATCCCAAAAAGCTGCGAATCTCCGTCACCGATGTAGGTCTGGGACAACGCTGAACGGCCTCGATCTTCCTCGGGTCTACACATATACCGTCTCGTGAAATCACGTGCCCCAAGAAATCTACGCTGTCCAGCCAAAAAGCACACTTGGAGAATTTCGCATAAAGCTGGTGCTCCCTCAATGTCTGCAATGTAATCCGCAGGTGCTGCTCGTGCTCCTCACTACTCCGGGAATACACCAAGATATCGTCAATGAAGACTATGATGAACAGATCCAAATAAGGCCGGAAAATACGGTTCATCAAATCCATGAAGGCTGCTGGCGCATTGGTGAGTCCGAACGACATCACCAAAAACTCGTAATGGCCGTAGCGCGTACGGAAGGCTGTCCGGGGAATGTCCTCCTGTCGAACCCGCAGCTGATGATAGCCCGATCGCAAATCGATCCTCGAAAAGTACCCTGCCCCCTGAAGCTGGTCGAACAAATCGTCGATACGCGGCAAAGGATACCTGTTCCGCACTGTCACCCTGTTCAGCTGGCGGTAGTCGATACAAAGACGCAAACTGCCGTCCTTCTTCCTGACGAACAGGACTGGAGCACCCCAAGGAGAAACACTGGGTCGAATAATTCCCTTGTCCAGCAAATCTTGCAACTGGCCCTTCAACTCTCGAAGTTCAGCCGGGGCCATCCGATAAGGCGGTATGGAAATAGGCCCCGAGCCGGGAACCAAATCAATACAGAAAGAAATGTCGCGCTCGGGCGGCAACCCAGGAAGCTCGTCAGGGAACACATCAGGAAACTCGCTAACAACCGGAACCTGGTCCAATGGAACCTGTATAGCGCGAGCATCGCAAACATAGGCGAGAATTCCCTGACATCCCTTCCTCAAAAGCTGTCCAGCGCGAAAAGAAGAAATCACACTGTGAGGGGCGGCACTAAGGTCCCCCAACACAACAAAAACCGACTCACCGGGAAAGCAGAATCTAACTGTCTTCTCACGGCAGTCCACAGAAGCATAGCACGTGGCCAACCAATCCATACCCAAAAGAACGTCGAAGTCCAACATCTCCAGAAGGATCAAGTCGACAGGCAACTCTCTCTCGCCAATACAGACGGTACAGGATCGGAACACGTGCCTAGCAACAAACGACTCTCCCACGGGAGTAGTCACCACAAGCGGCTGATCAAGCAAGCCGGACTCTCTACCCAAACTCGGCACAAAGTGCGTGGATACGTACGAGTGTGTGGATCCGGGATCGAACAATACATGTGCATCAACTGAACATACAGGGAGGATACCTGAAACCACTGCATTGGACGCCTGCGCGTCCTGATGCGTCAAAGCAAAGACCCTCGCCTGTCCACCACCTGTAACTGACTGACCTCTGCCTCGGTCGTCTCGCCCTCTCTGAGCAACTCCTCCACGCCCATGACCTCGCTGTGTATGAGTCTGGCGCGGAGCAACGGTAGGTACGATAGGCAACGCCCTCTGGGGTGGTGAAGGCGGTAATGTGACATGCGGTGCTGTCGCCTCCCTCCGGGGTAACTCAGGACAATCCCGTATACGATGGTAAGAACTCCTACAGCGAAAACATCCCGACGACGACCGCTGACCGTCCTGGGAATAGGAGCTGAATAACCGGCCCCGCCCTGAATCTCTGCTGCCTGCAATACGTCTATCACGGCGCCGAAAAGGCTGTCTCTGTGCTGATGTATCCGCACGAACTCTCTTCGGCTCTGGAACTACCAAAGTCTCAGCAAGGTGCTCCTCGACCACTAGGGCTGCGTCTACAGCTGCTGCATAGGTCTCGTAGTGCTGTGCGCTGATCGCGAGGAACAATGGTGTAAGCAAGCCTCGAACAAATCTCCTGACTCGCAACTCCTCGGTAGCCACTAAATATGGGGCATAGACTGCTAGCTCTGTAAACAGCACATCATACTCTGCCACCGTCATCCCTGGCGTCTGGCGCAAGGACTCAAATCTGCGTGCTCAGGCATCCCTAACACTCTGGGGAAGGAAACGGGCTAGAAATATGGTCACGAACTCCGTCCAGGTCATAGGAGGAAGACCTGCTGCTCTGCCCTTCTCCACCGAATCACACCATTTCTGCGCAAGACCTTCCAGGCGAAAGCTCGCGAACTCGACCCATCTCGCATCTGCGCATCTGAGGGAACGGCATATCCTAGCCATCCTGTCGATGAAAGACTGTGGGTCCTCGGCTGTATCGGTGCCTGTGAATACTGGAGGCTTCAGCCTCATGAACTCTGATAGCGATACTGTAATCACCTCCGTGGCTGCAGGGGCAACTGGCTGTGCGGTAGGTACCATCGCGGTCTCTGGAACAGGTGGAGCTACTTCTGGTCGCTGCGCTCGAAGCGTCTCAACTAGCGATCCTATCATCTGGCGCATCTCCTGCATGCTAGATCCCACCGTCTGGCGCATCTCCTGCATACCAGCCCCTAACGTGGCGATCTGCTCTGTCACGGCAGGAACAGCCTGCTCAGGTACAACCGGCGTACTGCCCGGATCAGTCCGTGTCTCGGACGAGTCAACTCGAATCTCGGCCCTCACGGCCGCTCTCTGTGCCCTCGTAGTCTTAGGCGGCATACTGGCTGAAAGAAAATTTGGATTCGATAAGAACACGGAAATCGAATCGCAAGAATATAAGGAGGGATCAAATCAATAAGTCCTAAGGTCGCGTAGGCGGAGTACCGTGTCGTGAGTATGCCGCGGAACATACGCACGCTATGCTACCCTGCTGCAGCTACCTACTCCATCATACCAGGGTCATCCTACACTCTGAAGGTAAAACCTACGCTCTGATACCAACTTTGTCACGACCCGAGAATTCGACTCGTGACCGGCACTTAACCACGCAACGTCTACAGGCGTAACGCGGCTAAGTAAGCCGAACCCAGAAATCAAAACCAATAAATATAGAGTGATTTTAAAACATTTTGTAAAAACAATCGTACATGTCTGAAAAACTTCCATTTATTTAGTAGAAATCCTTTTTAAGTTCAAAAGTTATAAGTTTTATAATTTTGGTAACATTTCCTTTTTAAAACATTTGCCCTGCCAGTCGGGTTGAAACAAGGTGTAACAGAAATGACGAGTAAAATAAATGAAGCATCACAATGAGATATACGACGCCGTAGCGAAGAATACACAGTAAAGCAAGGACAATATCATAAAAGATGAGACTGCAAAAGTAAAGTCGGCTCACATGCGAGCTCGACACCAGAATATAAAATCATACATATCGTCCTCTCAACTGTCTCTAAGTCAATACAGAAAGGTAGATGGAGAATACTAGATACATCAATATACAACTGAAAGATAACAGATACCGTACAAAACCCACCTATCAGCAAAAGGCTATCTCTGCTCAAAAAGGGTATCTGTGCCAAAAGATGCGGTAACAGCCAGCCGTGACTACTCCCCAGGGCAACCTGCAAATACTGTGGCACAACGGGGGTGAGTTGCCAACTCGTGAATAGAGATAACATATAAAGGTGATCGCAAGCATGCACGTACAGCGCTACTCTAACCAATGCCAGCAGATGATATCAATGCGGGTAAGCAGTATGCGTAATAATAATGCAAGTCCTCTATCAGGTGATATAACTACAGGATGAGGTGTGATAATAAATGCTGAGCATGGGAATATAGTATCTACATGAAGTATCAAGGTGGACTACATATGTATGTATGCACCACAAATCCCAACATCCCAAACGCCGGTACTCCATCGGCCCTCATATCCTGTATATCCCTGAAAATCCCGAGTGCCCAACATCGGCACCCAAATATCATAAATACTCGTGTCTAGCATCGACACGTAAAACATCCTGTATCGGGCATCCGTCATTCCGGGTCAGCCCTCTCACAAGGTATATATCGGGAATCCGTCAGTCCGGGTCATCCCTCTCTCAATACATCGGGCATCCGTCATTCCGGGTCAGCCCTATATCAATCCATCGGGCATCCGTCATTCCGGGTCAGCCCTCTCTCAAAGGATATATCGGGAATCCGTCAGTCCGGGTCATCCCTCTCTCAATACATCGGGCATCCGTCATTCCGGGTCAGCCCTCTCTCAGTACATGCCTCTAGCACCGAGAAAACACGGGGCGACGCCCCAAAACATCATATCAAGGGAACCGGGTTTTTAAATGATTACTTATTTGAAAAGGGCCACGGTTCCCAAATCCAGAAATCACAAGAAATCTCAACCAGTAATACAAGTAATTGTGATGTGATATGTGCATCAAGTATGAAATTCTAGTCATGTCATATATAGATGAGCTACAACAATATACAACAGTGTGATCATGGCAGTTCTATCAGTTCTAAGCAATATATAAAGATGGCAGGGAATGCAATATGTGATGACAATCCATGGTATGGTATATGCAGTATATACAATAAGGTCCTATCAGCCCTGACGCATAACGCAATTCGGGCGATATCCCCGTAGATGTGAAATCTACTCACCGTGTCTCGCGCTAAGTGTAGCCGACAACTTGCTTGCCCTTCTTCGCAGCGTCCGTCTCACTGGCCTGCGAACCTAGAATCACATATACATATCACACATATAAGCTCAATTTCACCAAAAACGCGACATTACAGTCAACTAGAAACTCGTATCGCAAACCAATCGCGCGTGTGCGCGATACGCTAAAACGTGTAATCACGCGCCACGAAACTACCCCGACGCGCCGCGATACGCAGAAACCCAAACCTACTCACGTATCACGCGTGTCGCGAAGGTTTAGAAAACGGCAAAACAGGTATTTGGTCCCAGATTTTTCTACAGAACTAAACTTACAAAAATATATATATCAAAGGACCCTACACACTAGAAGACACCTACAGAACCCAAAAATACCCAAAACCCCTCCCATCTGGCCGCAAATTGCGGCCAGAATGAGGATTTCGGCGGCCAACTGTAGCAGGTAGGGGGTCGGGTTTCACCTGATGTATCAGCACAATACCACTATACCACAGTACTCTCAAAATCATTCTGAACTCACCGAGTCAAAAGCAGTTCCAGAAAAGTTCACTTTGCACAAATACGACATTTTGCATCAAATAGGAAAAACTGGTGGTATTTTAGTGTAATAGGGGTTGGACTAGGTTAACATGGTCTCAACAAACCTCAAGCATCCTACTGAAACCAATCTACACCTCATTAGCACAAAGTTCTCACTAAACACCCCATAACTCACTAAAACGCACTAAAATCCATTAACCGATGCAAAACTACACTTAACAAGGCAAACTAGGGAAGCAAGATAGGAAGTATACCTCACTCTCGACCCTAGGGAGCTGCAGGAAGAAGAAGAAGTGAAGGGAAGAGGCTGCACTAGGAACTGGGGCTGCTGCTGCTCACTGGGGCTTTGCTGTTGCTGAATGTTGCTGCTGCTGCTGCTTCATGTTGCTGCTGCTGCTGCTGCTGCTCAGTTGTTGCTGTTGCTTTGCTTGCTGCTGCTGCTGGGGGTGTTGCAAGGTGAGTGTGTGTGTGTGAGAGTGTGAGAGCTTGAGAGAAAACCAAAAGGAAATGAGAGGCTACAATCATCACACAAAAGTCACCCCCCCTCTCTCTCTCACTTCATTTAATGCAAGCATGGCCTAAAGCCATGATGCACTCTCTCTCTCTCTCACAAGTCAACACTTAATCAAAAATTCAAATTAAAGTAACCTCTTAACTAATTAATTAAACTCACTTATAACCCCAAAGAATTAATCCTACAATTAACCCACCATGGTTAATAATTATGGTATTTACTAAATTTAAAAACCCTAGTTTACATGCACATGTGTGTGCAAGCCTAGGAAAATTTTGGAAAAATATTTATTAAATTAGGAAAAATATTTAAAACACAGTTTGGTAAACTTTTTATTAAAAATCATTATTTAATTATAATTATTCACTAACCCTTATCCTAAGGTGTTACATTAGGCGAAACAAAGCATGTTAAACACTTTAACACTAAAAGTTTGGGATTACAACCTTTGTAGTCCGGTCCTTCACTTCTAAAGCTCCGTGTTGAGGTTCCTTCGCTGCGATTATCATGTACCCGGACTCTAGAGAGGCTCCACGAAGAGAATGATGCAAACTTGCTTCCGATCTTCGATAACAAAGATGATCTACCTTGAAGTTTCATTAACACAAGCTCTCACTCACAAATGAAGTGAACATCCTAATCTAAATGGCTAGGATAGATTAGGATGATGAAGTAGGATTTTAGCTCTCATTTGTTTTCATAATCTAACTCAAAATCATCACTAATGAAAAAGCTAGTAAGCTTTTTCATCAAGAACTCAAGGAAGAAGAAGAAGAATCCTTTTGTGATGAATAATGAATTGTGTTGATAATTGCTTATGCAA
Organism: Agapanthus africanus; assembly: GCA_030015575.1. Taxonomy (NCBI): domain Eukaryota; kingdom Viridiplantae; phylum Streptophyta; class Magnoliopsida; order Asparagales; family Amaryllidaceae; genus Agapanthus; species Agapanthus africanus. The sequence continues at coordinate 390,862,055 of CM057337.1, read as the reverse complement.
CCATGGTCAAAGATGAAGAGAGTTAACCAATGTAGAGAGTTAACTAGGGTTAAAGGGTGTGGGTTGGGTTAGAAAATATCTTGCAAATATCTAAACAAAATAACTTTGCAAGAAACAAAATGAAACCTTCTAGAAGGTTCAAGAAAGAACTAACCCAAATCAAACCCTAAACTTTTTTAATCTCCACTAAACTTGTTGCGTTAGTAATCATATCATGTTACAATATTTTATATCACATATACAATATTTATTGTAACAAAATAAAAATAATACAATTAACATATATCGCATATATATCAATGTATTACCCGAGTGAGAAAAAGAATCTTTTAGTGAGGTTATATCAGTTAATGTAATTTAATATATCAAATATATAATTATACATTAAATTATCGAATCAACACTTGATCCGATAATCCGGCTATTTTACAAATAACCGACTAATATAATCTGTATCGGTTCATCAAATCAACACTTGATCCGATGACCCGGCTATATCGTATATACCTGGCTGATATCTCATATCGTGAGAATCTAATACGGTATCACATACACGTATTGTTCTCGGTCCCGCACATATCACATATGTGCTCCTACTCCGTTTTGCCTGAGCCAAGAAACCTCTGTGTAGGACTCTAAAGAATCGTCAATACGCCGGCAGTAGGTGATGATCATATCAAATACCCACAAGCTCCAAGCGGTCAGCTAAACGTAACAGCCACCCAGGTATTGAGCGATCAGAAGATCAACAAGCAAGCCCGTGCATTCTCCTGCGAATCCAATCAGTAACACTCCCGTACAATCCGGTCTCTTCGTCTGATATGTCGCATATCTCGCCTAGGGGTGGTAAACGTCAGACCCCAGTAGCTTGATAAGTCGTTGTTAGTTATATGTATGCCCTAGAGGCCATTACTATACATAGGATGTATATTGTAGTGGATGCTTGGACATATATAGGGAGGACTTTCTTGCTCGACATGTTAGTATGCTATCTGGTTGCTCTTTACCTTAACATGTACACTGATTGTCTCTCAGTTACATGTTGGTAAAGCCCTTAGGATGAGTACTTGACTACCTGGATTATGATGCGGATCATACTAGTGGGGACATGGTAGTCCATAAGTACATCCTTCAAGGTCCCTAGTCGTGGGTATATCAAGACGGGGCATCGATATACCAGAGTAGACTAGCGTATACCTTCTCGACCCATACAGATGGGCGATGGATGATCCCATATCCATTGGTGTTTGACATCAGAGATGATATACGGGTGCTCAGTGGAGACTGGGTACACTGGACGGACTCGCCGAGAACTCCCAGATGGTATTATACCTTGCGTCAGATGGCAGTTCTCTGGTGACACTGGTACAGAGTAGTCTGTTGACCCGAGATCGTCATAGAGTCTTGTATGGTTCCCACTGTGCTTTGATTTCCATCTTACCACGTCCAAGAGGGCGTGCAAAACGGTGGTTTTTGGGTACAGTCCCGAGTCACATGGAGGCAATGAGCGATAGGAGGGGATTCGTCTCTCCCGGTATAGGGGGTTGATGTTGCGCTGTGTTCGATTGGCTATAACCGGAAATCCCTGGCCAGGGTTGCTGAGATTTACTGGTAAGTGTTACCAGTAGTTTCTCGAACTGTTATAGACCTCATATCGAAACGACTTATCGAGCTATTGGGGTCTGACGTTTACCACCCCTAGGCGAGATATGCGATATATCAGACGACGAGACCGGACTGTACGGTAAGTGTTACTGGTTGGATTCACAGGAGTGTGAGCGGGCTTGCTCGTCGATCTTCTGATTGCTCAATACCCGGGTGGCCGTTACGTTTAGCAGACCGCTTGCGGCTTGTGTGTGTTTGATATGATCATCACCTGCTGCCGGCGTATTGACGAGTCTTTAGAGTCCTACACAGAGGTTTCCTGGCTCAAGCGAAACGAAATAGGAGCGCATATGAGATATGTGCGGGACCGAGAATAATGCGTGTATGTGATACCGTATTTCATTCTCGCGATGAATGTATCGAATGGTTGTATGCGATATAACCTAGTTATCGAATCATGGATTGATTCGATAAGTCGATACATTGGATATTAGTCGGTTATATGCGATATGACCGGATCGTTAAATCAAGTGTTGATTTAATGATTTAATGCATAATTATATATTTGATATATTACTTTGCATTAACTAGTATTGGTTCACTTTAAAAGGATTTTCTCACTTGATGTACACAAATTGTATATGTGATATACTTTTGTGCACTTGTTTGTATCATGTTTGATGATACATGCTCACTTGGGTTTGTGTAAAGATTAAACCATGGTTGTGAGAGTGGTTAGGGTTTTGTTTATTCACTTATTATCTATTTATTTATTGATCATTCTTTTGGAAAAGATAAAGAGAAAAGAATGGTGGCTTGTTTTGTTTGTTTGTTGAAGCTTCTTGAAGCTTTGAACAAGTCCACCACTCTTGTCTCATGTCTAACCCTAACCATTCTTCTAACCTTAGTTAAATCTCTACACTAAACCATAGTTGAATATATGATAAGTATCATATTGTTTTCTTTGATATAAAAATAACTTATCATAATATTATTATCTTCTTCTTCTTCTTCAAGAAGAAAGCTTGCTTCATCAATGGCAACTTGAGCAATTGAGTGAGAAATCCAATTCTAAAGTGAACCCACCTCCTATTTCTTCATCCTCTACCTCTTGCCAAGTAGTAAAGGGTGTTTTCTTCACAAGTTTCAAGACTTGGTGAAGTGGGAGCTTGATCTTGTGATGCCTCGACGTAGATCATCTTCGGCACGAAGCCGACGACCAAGCCCGCCCATTTCTCCGATGAAGCCGATGCTAGAGTCCGGGATGCGATTTGTACAGCGAGGGGACTTCATCACGGAGCTATGGAGGTGGAGAACCGGATCTACAAAGGTTGTATTTCCGTTCTTGTAGTTAAGTTGTTAACTTGTTTCTCTTTTCGCCTAGACATCTAGTTAACGATCCGTATTAGGGTTTCTCGGCACTTGTAAAATTTGAAATTGGCATGATTGATGCCTTGTGAGACCTCATTAGAGTACCTAGGAACCCTACAGTGGTATCAGATCTACTAGGCATTGGATGTCGACCTATGGGGGGTTCTCACTGTGTGACAGTATGGCGAAGCATAGGCTCTTAACCCCAGGGTGTCCCGAGACCGGAAGGTGTTCCGGCGGGTTGTAGTCCTCGCGAGGGGGCATGCGTAAAAAGTAGCTGCTGAGGGACCCGTTGGTGCCACGGTGACCCCATTGGATGGGGTGGCTGCCTGACCTACAGTGGTATCAGAGCCTAGCTAGAGCCTTAGGCGATGCGTAGACGGAGTTAGAAGTCCGATCGAACCGAAAACCTAACCCCAAAATAGCTCTCTGGACTTTTTCCAAAAACTGGGTTTCTTTCCAGATTAAAAATGCTTTAAAAATTCAGCAGGGAATTCTAAGAATTACGGTGCAAAAATTACCTATAGATGTGTCTAAAGCGCGGCGGAACCGCGGCAGAAGCATGCCTTCTGCGGCTGTTCCGCGGCCAATTGATGACATCAGCCAACAATTTTTGCACAGTAATTCCTCTTTTATGGTGCTGGATTTTCTAGGAATTTTTAATATTTATTCAAGAGTTGAATATTCTGGGTTGTTTTGGGGATTCAATTATTTGATCGGATTATCAAACTTTGTCTAGGTGTTTTCCGGATATTTGGAATATGTTAAAAAGTTCGACCGGATATAAATACCCAACTTTTCCCCTGTCGGGAAATTTCCAAGTGTTGGATCTTTCCGTGGTTTAAAGACGTTCTAAGTAGTGCAAGTAACGCGATGGACCCTCTAGAAGACAACAAACCTTAACTCGATTATGTGACCGTCTTGAACTGCCCTTTGAACCTTCGGGTTTGGGGCAGTACGGCGTGCCACATGTGAGGCGTTGGCTTGACCCTTCTACGGCTGGACCGTTGGTACTGAGGCATGAACTGGATGTTTTTTGAACTTGTTTCATGTGTTGATTTGCTTTGGAAAACTTGGGTGTTCGATCGTTCGATCGGAAAGTTTAACATTTTCTATTTATCTGGAATGGGATACAATAATTGGAATTCACAAGTAGTTATGAGATAACTGAATGAATGTTATAAACATAGCACTTTAGTCTCACTTGATCGGTTGCTACGGAATTTTGATGTGATCAAAAGTCCGTCGCAATCACGTAGCGTACGCGGATATTCGCCGGTAAACTTAATAGACAGCTACACCCCTTAGCCCCGACCAAGTGACTATAGGAGAACCCTGTCGCCGAGAGCATCCGTTCGGGTGCTCGCGGTAGCGGTGTTCCGTCTTGGTGCACTTCGTCGACGGTATCGGGGGTGCGGCCGTCTACTAAAGTTTGCGACGAGTATTCGATCAGCATCTCGGGAATCTTGTTGAATTACCCGACTTGATATTGAAAAGTGTTTTCGATAATGAGACTAAAATGCGGGGTTTATAATTGTTAGGCATGCGATGTCTAAGTAATTCATTTGATTAGGCATGCGATGTCTATGTAGGTTGCGGATTCCAACTGTTGTAGTTTTACACTTTCTTTTCTGTGACCGTAAGTGTAATATGTGATATCGCCGGTTTCGTTGCTATATGTCAACGACAATTGGGATGCGCATATTTACTTACGTTGATGACATGTGATGTTATGTGTTGCTGGATATGTTATATTGGATCGTCGTGTTTGAATAGCCGGGGGTTTTTATGTGAGATGAGTGTTTTTCTTTTTCATTCATGTAAAAACTTGTATGTAATATTCTTTTATTGGGGCACTTCCAGGTTGCGGAAGATGTCACCTTTTGTATATTATTTACTTTTCCGCACTAGGATAGACCCAAGGAGGGGAGCACAAGTAACCGGGTTTTGGAGTCCAGTGGGAGACCAACTCGAGGAGTCGAGTCCGGGTCTCCTAACTCTAGAATTGGTAGGGTTGCTTGCCGCTCTCGTAGGGGTCTAGGGGTGTGGGTTTGGCTATTCATCGCGACCGTGGAATCCGTGTTTTATACTGGCTCGTATTGAAAACACGGACGTCCTAGTATATCCAATATTTCATATGTTTCTTCTGCTGCGATATCTGTGATGTGATCATGTGATGTTCTGTGATAGATACAGTATATAGTATATATGATATATTATATAGACGTTACTTATGTTTTACACCAGCGCTAGCCCTGCCCCGCTCTGCCGTTAGTTACCTAACCTAACGGTGCACGAGGGGACATCGTGGCGAATGCGGATGGCATAAGTGTACGTCGTATTTATCTGCGATGTTTAGGTACTTAAATGATGGGATTTCATTAATGTGATTAATGAAACAAAAGAAACCTAAAGATGTTGTAGAATCGAATTTCAAAATAAAACAGGTAGCTACAGTTCTTGCTTTGCACAGCGGTATGTATGATATATCCTGCACCTTATTCGATGAGGAAAGGACCGAGATCCCTTCACCGGGAGTGACTCCTTTAGCAATAACTGGCTGATGCTACACACACGGTTTGTCTTTTGATTGATTTTAAGAGTTTTTACTTTGCACAGTGATATATATGATATATCCCGCACCTCATTCAACAAGGAAAGGACCGACGATCCCTTCACCGGGAGTGACTCCTTTAGCAAAACTAGAAAAGCCTCAAAAGCACTCCATTTTTAAAATCATTTGATTCTACAACGATATCAAGTTCATTACGCAATAGGTTTTCAAAAAAAAACCTGTCGTAGCCCTCCGTCATTTCAGATAAGTCCTATTTAGTATTCGTGCTACGTTTGTTGACCTCCGTCAAGGCGTAGTGTGCGGTAGCTAACTAGTATTTATCTGCTTATGCATATGATGCAGATTGGATTAGGGTAGTCATGCGGCCTTGTTGACCTCCGTCAAGGGTCGTGCGGGTGGGTTTAATTCGATCAAGAAATGACGGGTTGAACTTGACTAGTAGCCTATGGTTTGTTGACCTCCGTCAAGGTCATAGGGTGCTAGGGGCAAAATTATCGGGAATTTCAAGTGTTGAAATTTGCAATGAGATTGCATACCTTCTATGAGATAGTTGGATCCCGATACCCGCTGCGAGTAAGAGTTACTCCTGGGAGAGTTTTACACATTACAATTAGCCGATCAAGTAGGTGTCTAGAAAGGTGTTAACGAGGTTACGCCTCTGGGAAAACGAGGTTTACATTAATTAGGTTCGTGCGAAAGCACGGGGGACCTCCCTCAAAGTACCGACACTGGCCTGGCTGAAAGATTGGCGAACTTGTAGTGTGTAATTAATCCCGGCTAGTCTTTCCTTTTAGGGTTTGAAGGAAGATTTGATAAAAACAGTGGGAGCCATCCTGATTAGATAAAATAATAACCAATCTGATCTTGCAAGAGCGCACGCTGAGTGTTTTCTTCTCTCTCTCTCCAGGCAGCGACCATATCACGCCTTAATCAAGATAATAATACGGAATATTGATTGAACCCGCTTGTTATACTGAGCTGGGGAACGTTGGTCCCGCTCCAAATTATAATTGTTATAAGACAGAGCAGGAAATTGGGGAATACCATATTTCCCGTGCCGCCCAAAGGAAGAGAGTGCATGCTGATGCATCATCTTCGGGTGTGTTCGTTACAAAGAACTGTTTCTCTGTATCCTCTACGTCCTGGGTATGTGATACCAGATCAGGATCCCAGATATGTAATCTGTTACATAGGGCTACAGAAAGGTAGAGAACTGAGAACGGGTGATAAGTTTCATGAGGCAGAAAACGGGGCAAGTGTTGCAGCCAAGTCTGTTGGTCACTGTCACCCTGTATTCTAAATACATTGATTCTGAACGAATGTTATTAGATACCGAACCTGATATACAAAATCATATCAATCTCTTTATTAGTAAAGAACTGATAAAATTTTGTATTGTTGGATAATGTTTTGAACATTTCCTATATCAAAAGTTGATCGGTTCAGGCACGTTATCTAAAAGCATTGATGTTCTAAATCAAACTACAGTTCTTTAGTATATTCAACACACAAAAGAGGAAGAGTTCAGAAATGAACGAATCCTACTTGAGGCATTGTAGACTAGGTCATATCAATGCGACCCGACTAGCTGAAGTTACATGAAGATGCATATTTAAATCAGTTTGAATTTACATCTTGTGAAACTTGCCAGTCATGTCACAGAGATAAGATGACCATAGCTCCGTTTACTGGAAACAGAGAAAGAGTTAGTGAACTCTTGGGATGATACATGTTGATGTATGTAGGTCCCCTGTCTACATTTGCCAAGACCGGTTCTTTATACTTCATTAAATTCTCTGATGATCTCTTTTGATTCAGACATGTGTTCCTGTTGAAACACAAGTCAGAACCTTTTGAGATATTCACAGAAAATAAGTTAGAAGTAGAGAACTAATACGGGTATAAGTATTATGTCCTTTGATGAGATCAAGGAGGAGAATACTTGAGCACGGAAATCCTGGATTATTCTAAAGGAGAATGAGATTCTCTCTCAGCATTACTCCTCCGTATACACCATAGCACGATGGTATATCGGGGCGGAGCAATCACACCCTATATGATAAGATGTGCTCTATGATGAGTACTACTGAGTTACCAATTTCCTTTTTGGAAGTTATGCACTTATGAAGTTGCATACCTATTGAATAGGGTTCTGATCAAATCAGTTGCCTACCACTTCATATGTGATATGGAAAGGGAAGAGCCCATATCTTAAGTTAGTTAAGATTTGGGGTTGTTCGGCCTATGTCTAAAAGAAAAATCCGGACAAGCTCGAGGCAAGGTCTGTGATGTAGAACTGGAAATGTTCCAGCTATACAAACTACGGCTGATGATTTGAAAGAACCAAAGGATTCAATAGTTACCAACGAACCTCAGCCTCTCCGCCGATCTAGTAAGGTTCCTCACCCACCTGAGAGATACTTCGGTTACTCTATGACAGTGGGAGCGAGGATTGCATCATGAGATGATGACCCAACTAGTTTCGAGCTGGCCATCAGGAGTGGGACTATGTAAGAATGGCTGGATGCTTAGCGATCTGAGATGGAATCCATGTACACCGACAAAGTATGGACTTTGGTTGCTATATCTGAAGGGTTAAATCCCCATCAGGAGCAAGTATATCTTGAGAAGATTACTCGGTGTAGATGGAAAAGTTGAGACTTTCAAAGCTAGACTTGTTAAAGCTTTTCGTCATCGACCAGGTGTGGATCATGATGAAACTTTTTCTAAGGATCTATGCTTAAGTCCATCCAGATCCTACTTGCCACGGCTACATACCATAACTACGATATCTGGCGGTTGGGTGTCATGACTGCTTTTCTAAATGATGTTTTAGAAGAGAGAGTCTATAAGTACACAGCCAGAGGGCTTCGTAGACAGTGGGAGCAGCGGAAACGTGTACAAGATGCTTTATAGGATAAAACAGGTATCGCGGAGTTAGATCATCTGTTTTGATGTGTTAGTCAAAGAGTTTGACATCATCAAAATGGTAGATGAACCTTGTATAAACAAAAAGGTAGTAGGGAGTATAGTGACGATCCTCGTAGAGTACGTGGATGACATGCTCTTGATAGGGAAGGAGTTTCCTATGCTACGCTCGGTCAATCTCCGCTTATCACAATGATTCTCCATAAAGGATCAAAGTGATACCTCCTAAATCCTGGGTTTTGGATCTATAAGATAGATCTAAATGGATGTTAGGATTCTCACTAGTTGTAGTGAGATGGTATCAATCGATCCTGGAGAGAATCACTGGAAGGGTTCCAGAGTGATAAGGACGACTGAATGTCAGTCGCAGGCATTGTCTTTACTCTCAGTAAAGGGACGGTATGTTGGAAGAGTTCCAAGCTAGATACCGTGGCATTCTAGACGATAAAGGCAGGATACATCGCTACTTAAGATGCTACCAAGGAGGATGTTTGGGTGTATATTGGTTCATGAGATGAACTACGTTCCAACCATTGTGAGACAATGGAGTTGTGGCTTATGCCAAGGAACGAACGTCCCATCAGTGATCCAGACATATTCTGAGGCAGCATCACCTGATCATGGAGATGGTTGATCTCCAGGGTGATCGAGGTTAGGAGAGTAGACACAGAGGACAACACGGCGGATCCACTCACAAAGGCCTTTTCCCAGAGAGAGACTTTTATGGGATGGTTGAGTATGAGATACTACAACCACTGCTATCAGATGGCCCTAGTGCAAGTGGGAGATTGTTAGTTATATGTATGCCCTAGATGCCAGTACTATACATAGGATGTATATTGTAGTGGATGCTTGGACATATATTGGGAGGACTTTCTTGCTCGACATAATAGTATGCTATCTGGTTGCTCTTTACCTTTACATGTACACTGATTGTCTCTCAGTTACATGTTGGTAAAGCCCTTAGGATGAGTACTTGACTACCTGGATTATGATGCGGATCATACTAGTGGGGACATGGTAGTCCATAAGTACATCCTTCAAGGTCCCTAGTCGTGGGTATATCGAGACGGGGCATCGATATACCAGAGTAGACTAGCGTATACCTTCTCGACCCATACAGATGGGCGATGGATGATCCCATATCCATTGGTGTTTGACATCAGAGATGATATACGGGTGCTCAGTGGAGACTGGGTACACTGGACGGACTCGCCGAGAACTCCCAGATGGTATTATACCTTGCGTCAGATGGCAGTTCTCTGGTGACACTGGTACAGAGTAGTCTGTTGACCCGAAATCGTCATAGAGTCTTGTGAGGTTCCCACTGTGCTTTGATTTTCATCTTACCACGTCCAAGAGGGCGTGCAAAACGGTGGTTTTTGGGTACAGTCCCGAGTCACATGGAGGCAATGAGCGATAGGAGGGGATTCGTCTCTCCCGGTATAGGGGGCTGATGTTGCGCTGTGTTCGATTGGCTATAACCGGAAATCCCTGGCCAGGGTTGCTGAGATTTACTGGTAAGTGTTACCAGTAGTTTCTCGAACTGTTATAGACCTCATATCGACACGACTTATCGAGCTATTGGGGTCTGACGTTTACCACCCCTAGGCGAGATATGCGACATATCAGACGACGAGACCGGACTGTACGGTAAGTGTTACTGGTTGGATTCACAGGAGTGTGAGCGGGCTTGCTCGTCGATCTTCTGATCGCTCAATACCCGGGTGGCCGTTACGTTTAGCAGACCGCTTGCGGCTTGTGGGTGTTTGATATGATTATCACCTGCTGCCGGCGTATTGACGAGTCTTTAGAGTCCTACACAGAGGTTTCCTGGCTCAAGCGAAAAGAAATAGGAGCGCATATGAGATATGTGCGGGACCGAGAATAATGCGTGTATGTGATACCGTATTTCATTCTCACGATGAATGTATCGAATGGTTGTATGCGATATAACCTAGTTATCGAATCATGGATTGATTCGATAAGTCGATACATTGGATATTAGTCGGTTATATGCGATATGACCGGATCGTTAAATCAAGTGTTGATTTAATGATTTAATGCATAATTATATATTTGATATATTACTTTGCATTAACTAGTATTGGTTCACTTTAAAAGGATTTTCTCACTTGATGTACACAAATTGTATATGTGATATACTTTTGTGCACTTGTTTGTATCATGTTTGATGATACATGCTCACTTGGGTTTGTGTAAAGATTAAACCATGGTTGTGAGAGTGGTTAGGGTTTTGTTTATTCACTTATTATCTATTTATTTATTTATCATTCTTTTGGAAAAGATAAAGAGAAAAGAATGGTGGCTTGTTTTGTTTGTTTGTTGAAGCTTCTTGAAGCTTTGAACAAGTCCACCATTCTTGTCTCATGTCTAACCCTAACCATTCTTCTAACCTTAGTTAAATCTCTACACTAAACCATAGTTGAATATATGATAAGTATCATATTGTTTTCTTTGATATAAAAATAACTTATCATAATATTATCATCTTCTTCTTCTTCTTCTTCAAGAAGAAAGCTTGCTTCATCAATGGCAACTTGAGCAATTGAGTGAGAAATCCAATTCTAAAGTGAACCCACCTCCTATTTCTTCATCCTCTACCTCTTGCCAAGTAGTAAAGGGTGTTTTCTTCACAAGTTTCAAGACTTGGTGAAGTGGGAGCTTGATCTTGTGATGCCTCGACGTAGATCATCTTCGGCACGAAGCCGACGACCAAGCCCGCTCATTTCTCCGATGAAGCCGATGCTAGAGTCCAGGATGCGATTTGTACAGCGAGGGGACTTCATCACGGAGCTATGGAGGTGGAGAACCGGATCTACAAAGGTTGTATTTCCGTTCTTGTAGTTAAGTTGTTAACTTGTTTCTCTTTTCGCCTAGACATCTAGTTAACGATCCGTATTAGGGTTTCTCGGCACTTGTAAAATTTGAAATTGGCATGATTGATGCCTTGTGAGACCTCATTAGAGTGCCTAGGAACCCTACAGTCGTGTCGATATGAGGTCTATAATAGTTCGAGAAACTACTGATAACACTTACTAGTAGATCTCAGCAACCCTGGACAAGGATTTCCAGTTATAGCCAATCGAACACAGCGCAACATCAACTCCCTATACCGGGAGAGACGAATCCCCTCCTATCGCTCATTGCCTCCATGTGATTCGGGACTGTACCCAAAAGCCACCTTTTTGCACGCCCTCTTGGACGTGGTATGATGGAAATCAAAGCACAGTGGGAATCACACAAGACTCTATGACGATCTCGGGTCTACAGACTAACCTGTACCAGTGTCACCAGAGAACTGCCATCTGACGTGAGGTATAATACCATCTGGGAGTTCTCGGCAAGTCCGTCCAGTGTACCCAGTCTCTACTGAGCACCCGTATACCTTCTCTGATGTCAAACACCAATGGATATGAGATCATCCATCGCCCATCATATGGGTCAAGAAGCGCATACGCTAGTCTACTCTGGAGTATCGATGCCCTGTCTCGGTACTCCCACGACTAGGAACATTTGAAGGATGTACTTGGCGACTACACTGTCCTCACTAGTATGATCCGCATCATAGTCCTGGTAGTCAAGTACTCATCCTAAGGGCTTTATCAACGTGTAACATAGAGACAATCAGAGTACATGTTAAGATAAAGAGTAACCAGATAGCATACTATCATGTCAAGCAAGAAAGTCCTCCCTATATATGTCCAATCATCCACAACAATATACATCGTATGTACAGTAATGGCCTCTAGGGCATACATATAACTAACAATCTCCCACTTGCACTAGGGCCATCTGTTGTGGTACCACAAACCCAACAATTAGCTGTGGTTGAAGTATCTCATACTCAACCATCCCATAAAAGTCTCTACTGGAAAAAGGCCTTTGTGAGTGGATCCGTGCTGTTGTCCTCTGTATCTACTCTCCTAACCTCAATCTCCCTGGAGATCAACCATCTCCATGATCAGGTGATACTGCCTAAGAATTATATCTGGATTTCTGATGGGACGGGGGTTCCTTGGCATAAGCCACAACTCCATTGTCACACAATGGTAGGAACGTGTTAGTGTATATGCCCTAGAGGCTATTACTGTATCATACTAGTATGTATATTACTTAATGGAAGCTTGGGATATTCACAGTTGTATATACAATCTTGCTCGAAATGGTAGTATGCTACTTGGTTTGTCTCTGCTTTAATATGTGCATGTGTTTCTTTTAGCATATCTCTTATGTACATATTAGTAGAGCCCTTAGGATCTTTGCTTGATTACCAGCGTTGTGATGGCGCTCACACTCGTGGGGGCTGGGTAATCCATAAGCACATCCTTATACAGGTCCCTAGTCGTTGGACTATCGAGACAGGGCATCGATACTCCGGAGTAGACTAGCGTATGCGTTTCTCATCCCAGCGTGGGAGACGGTCTGTCCCACAGCCGTCAGTACGTCGCACTTGAGATAGTATGCGGGTGCTCGTTAGGTTATGAGTACACTGGACAGGACTCGTCGGGAACTGTTGGTTGGTATTATACCTATCGTCAGTTATCAGTTCCCAGGTGACATGAGTACAGCTTAGTCCGCTGACTTGACACTGTCACTTCGCCTCGAGTGTGTTCCCACTGTACTTTGATTACTACCCTACCACAGCTCAAAGGAGTCGTGTAAACAGCTAGTAGTTGGGTGCAGTCCCGAAGCACTTAGAGGCAGTGACGGTTAGACAGGATTCGTCTCTCCCGGTATTGGGGGTTGACATCGCGCTGTGTCTAGGAGAGCCATTACACGAGTAGTCCCTGGCCAGGGCAAGCGAGATATACTGGTAGGTTTCCAGTGTTATCTCAGGGTGTTCTGGGCTACACTCCGACACGACTTGTACCGCTATTAGGGGACTGACGTTCACCGCCCCCCTAGGCCCGCCATGCGATGTATCAGACGAACAGACCGGACTGTACGGAGACTGTCACATACAGGCTCAGTAGGAGTTCAGATGGGGTTACCTCGTCAGTCTTCTTATCGGCATCTACCTGGGGACCGTTACGTACAGCTAGTGCCGCTTGCGGTCTGTGGTTAAACCCACTGCCAGCGTAGTGTCGAGTCTTTAGAGTCCCACACAGAGAGCTATTCGCCTTTAGGCAAAATGAGTAGAGGTCGCATGGTTTTGCGACAGGGTTCGTTCACATCCGTGCACTTATGCACGTTTGCTGTCCGGACAGCTTATACTAGCGGGCTTTGGTTTAAGCCGGATCCTAGTATCTGATTTGGGATTGGTTTTATCTCATTGTATTCGTGTTCCTCGGATCACGAATACGGGTGCGTATGCACAGTTGCTTGAGACAGAGGGAGAGAACTATGATTAGGGTTAATGACCATTGTCATTTTATTAACCCTAATGCTTATGTGTGTATTATGGTTAATTGATATTAGTTTAATATAATTGTGCATGGTTCTGATTGTTGACCATTTGACCTTCTTGACTTGTTGACCTAGGTTGACACTTTGACCATCATCATTTCATTTGGAAGATGCTCTTTGATCCTTGCAATTTGCATTAAAAATGAAATGATAATGGTCATGTCTTGATTAAGCCATGACAATTATCTTACTAATTATCAATTTATAATAATTCACACATATATGTGAGAATGCTTCATATTTTCTCTCATTCTATCATATACTTTCTCTCTCTTGCTCTTCCTCTTTCTCAAGCTCTCCCCTCTCATGTGTTGAGAAACACATGAGCTTGAGAAAAACCACTTCTTGATAATCTCTACTCTCATCTAGGGTTCTAGGATTAGCACTTCTAGCACCCTAGTTACTTCTAGCTTGGAGTTGAAGCCAAAGGTTGAGGCTTTCGGGTGGATCCTTCTTCGACGTGAGAAGACGACAAAGGTGATCCCTTTCTACTACTCCAAGGAGCAAGGAGAGAAGGACATAAAGCCCTAGGTATAACCATTCTACCCTTCAACTAGTTTCTAGTTAGCTTTAGCTAGTCTTTGTTTAGCAAAGATCCGACTTTGTCTAGTCCATGTTGCCTAGAGTAGTAAAAATCCGATTTTTATTCCGTTTTCCGCCTCCTCGCAAGCACCGGGGTGGGCAACGTGGACTTACAGTGGTATCAGAGCCTAACTAAACATAAACTAGCTAGGTAGTAAAGTGTATGGAAGTTCAATCGGAAAAATCGCAAAACCGAGTTTACAAAAACCCAAGTTTCTGTTAAATTTTTTTCTGTTCAAAATAAAATAAATCGTACGTCAAAAATCATCTCAGGGTTTTGTGAAGAAAGCCACCAAAAACGATCCAGAGATTCGCTCAAAGCGCCGCGGTTCCGCGGCAATAGCAAGCTATTGCCGCGTAACCGCGGCCGTTTTGGCTCGGTTCTGGGTCTAGTTTGGTGCAGTGTCTTTCTGGCATGGTTTTGGGATTTTTAAGATGGTTTATTTGTGCCCAGGTTTTCCAGAAAAGAAATTTGATTTTGGGGGCCTATAAATCCGTATTTTTGATCAAACTTCAATACACTTTGACTAAAGGGTTATATCTGTGATGTTTATATGTATTGAACGTCGGCTAATCGCTATATGTCGATTAGTGGGGGTTATACATATCTGTGATCTGTGTTTGATGATGGTATGTGTATATGAATGCGTTGGATTATCGCGGGTGAATAGCCGGGGTGGATGTGAGATGAATGTTTCTTTTTCTTTCATTCATTGTAATATGTAAATTGATGTATTATTATTTGTATGGCCGCACAACCGGGTCGGGGTTGTAGCCGTCATTGTATAATTCTTTTTACTGTTTTTGCTCCTATGATAGACCCATGGAGGGGGTGCACAAACTACCGGGTATCTCGAAGTGCCGTGTGGCCTACTCACGGTGTTGAGGGAGGTTGCTTCGCTTCGGGTACTTGGCGGGTAGTTTGCCGCACCCGTGGGGGTCTTGGGTGGGGTATTTGGCTATTCACCGCGACCGTGTAATCCGCTTTTCGTTGCAGGCTCGAACGGATCGCGGATTCCTAGTATATCCAATGTATTCATCTGTGATCTGTAATGTCTATCATTGCTATATATTTATATATTATAACTATTTAGGCGTTGCTTATGTTTTACAGCCGCGCTAGCCCAGCCCCCGCTCTGTCGTTAGTTAAGTAACCTAACGGGTGATGACGGGGCCCCGTGGCGAATGCGAATGGCATAAGCGTACGTCATATTTTGGTTGTTTTCTGCAATGGTAGGATTAAATGATGGGACGCATTAAAAGAACTAATGCAAGAAAATAAACCAAGTAAAAGTCGATTGGAACACTTTGAAAACCACTCGGTTCTTTTCAAAACTAAACTTTTAAACGCGGAGCTTGAACCACTCCTTTTAAAAGCTATCTCGTTCCATCGATTATATCAAGTTCACTACGTTCACGGTTTCGCCAAAACCATTCGTAGCCCTCCGTCATTCCACATGAATGGTCAAAAAGTATTCAAGCTATGTATTTTGGCCAAAGTCAAGGCATAGTGATTGGTAGCTATTGGGTATTCATGTGCAGCATAGATAGATGCGTTGGTTTGGGACAGTCGTGCTGCCATTTTGGCCAAAGTCAAGGGTAGGTACGGGTGGGTCCAAATTAACCAGGAGAATGACGGGTAGAACTTGACATGTGACTTATGATATTTTGGCTAAAGTCAAGGTCATAAGTGCATGGGGCAAAAATCCACATCGGGAGTTTCATAAGTACTGAAACTTGCTAGCGCTGCATACCATTTGGAGTGTGATAATTCTGGTAGGATTCCTTCGGTTTTATCACACGATGATATTTGGATCCCGATCCTACTGTGAGTATATGCTACTCCTCGGGAAAACTCTCACTTAACGATCAATGCTATAAACCTAGTAGGTGTCTAGAAAGGTGTTAGCGGGGCTACGCCCACAGGGAAAAGAGGTTACTTAATTAAGGAACTTCACGAAAGCGTTGGAAAACCTCCCTCGAAGTACCGACACTGGCCTGGCTGAACGGTTAAGCAAGTATTGTACGGTGAGATTGATCCCGACTAATCCTTTCTTTACGGTTTGAGAAGGGATTCGAGAGACAGTGGGAGCCATCCTGTTTAGACAAACTAAAAACCACTCTAAACTTGCAAGAGCATCATGCTAAAGTGTTTCTTTTCTCTCTCCTAATTGCAGCGACCATTCAACATGACCGGACTTAAGTTATTATTAGATAAAAACATATTGATAGGGCCAAACTACAAAGATTGGCTCAGGAATGTCAAGATGGCAATCACTTACGACAAGCTGGGGTATCTCCTTACCACCAAAGCTCCCCCTGTCCCAGGTCCCAAAACCAGTGTCGTAGATAGGGAAATCTATAAGACCTGGGAAATAGATTGCGCGAAGGCCAAATGCCTCGTACTTGCCTCGATGGACAACGAACATCAGAGGAGGCACGAGAATATAGACCTAGAGTCCATATTTCTTCAGACAAAAGAACTGTATGGAGAGCAGTCTCGTATCGCAAGATACGAAGTGTCGAAGAAGTTATTTTCGGCAAGGTTGGCCGTCGAATCATCGGTAGCGGAACACGTGCTTAAGATGATTGGCTACATAGAGGAGCTCGCAGAACTTGGGACCACGTTGGAGAATGAGCTCTATACGGACTTGATTCTCCAGTCCCTTCCTTCCACTTACATCCAGTTCATCCTGAACTTCAACTTACAGGAAAAGGAAGTTGAACTTTCAGAACTCCTCAACATGCTGAGGAGTGCAGAGGGCACCCTACAGAAAGGTAGGGAGACATCCACTTTGTTTGTAGGAGGATCTTCCTCTTCTAGATGCAGGGCGAAAGCCAAGGGTAAGAAGAAGAAAGCCCCCGCCAAACCAAGAGGCGGTATCAGTAAAGTGGATACGAAGGGAAAAGGAAAAGCAACAAAGGTAGCGGGAAAGCTGGTGGGGAAGGAAGAATGCTTCTACTGTCACAAAAGTGGTCACTGGAAACAGGATTGCAAGGCTTGGAAGGCCAGAACACAGGATTTGAAGCGAGTTGCGGCTTCAGCTTCAGGTGTGTATGTTATTGAAAACTGTCTATCAATAAACTCTACATCCTGGGTATTGGATACCGGATCAGGATCTCATATCTATAATTCTTTGCAGGCGTTGAGAAAGCGTAGAGTTTTGAAGGCAGGTGACATGACCCTCAGAGTTGCAAACGGTGCTAGCATGGATGCTGAGGCCGTGGAGGACTATCACCTGGGATTGTCGGATGGACACCTTTTGGTTTTGCGTAGTTGTTATTATGTACCAAATGTAACCTGTAATATCATTTCTGTATCTTTATTATCTAAAGAAGGTTATGAATTTGCATTTGTAAGTAATGTAGTGAACATTCACCTTAATCATGTTTTTATTGGGTCAGGTACATTGAACAACGGTATATACGTATTAAACCAACCACAGATTTTCAATGTCCAGAATGCATACAAAAGAAAGTCTCCAGAAATCAATAAAACTTTCTTATGGCATTGTAGACTGGGTCACATCAATGAGAGAAGGTTGACTAAGTTACATGCAGAAGGATATTTGGATCCGTTCGAATATCAATCGTATGCAACTTGTCAATCCTGTCTCAAAGGAAAGATGACAAAGACTTCGTTCACTGGACACGGGGTAAGAGCGAGCGAGCTCTTGGGACTTGTACACAGTGACGTGTGCGGTCCAATGTCTACACATGCACGAAGCGGTTATTCTTACTTCATTACTTTTACGGATGACTTTTTAAGGTACGGTTATGTCTTCTTAATGAAACATAAATCCGAGGCTTTTGAAAAATTCCAGGAATATAAGAATGAAGTAGAAAAACAAACAGGCAAAAGTATCAAGGTACTGAGATCTGATTGAGGTGGTGAATACTTGAGTGCCGAGTTCCTGGGTTACTTAAAAGAGAATGGAATTCTCTCTCAACTTACTCCTCCATACACTCCGCAACATAACGGTGTATCGGAGAGACGGAACCGAACCCTGTTGGATATGGTACGGTCCATGATGAGTAACGCTGAGTTGCCGCGATCGTTCTGGGGATATGCGCTAGAATCAGCTGCATACCTTTTGAACCGAGTTCCAACTAAGACTGTGTCTACTACACCATATCAGATGTGGTGTGGGAAGAGACCCTATCTTAATCACATTAAGACATGGGGATGCCCAGCTTTTGTAAAAAAGCAGCATGCGGACAAGCTCGAGGCACGCTCAGTACGGTGCAAGTTTGTGGGATATCCAAAGAACTCCAAGGGATATTTCTTCTATTGCGAAGAGGAACAAAAGGTTTTTGTTTCTCGCCATGCCCACTTTCTAGAACACCAGTTCATAGAAAAAGAAATAAGTGGGAGCGCAATAGAACTGGAAGAAATTCCAGAACCACGAGCTATTACTGAAAGCTTAGTAGAACCAGAGGGTTCAAAAGATCAGGACATTCCCACGCCGCTCCGCAGGAGTAGTAGGCAGTCTCATCCGCCCGAGAGATACTACGGTTTTCTCATTGACGGGGATAGAGAGGATTGCATCATAGATGGTGATGAACCTACTAGCTTCCAGCAAGCCATTCAGAGCGTCGACTCGGTAAAATGGCTGGATGCAATGCGGACCGAAATGGAGTCCATGTACACCAACAAAGTATGGACGTTGGACATTGCTCCAGATGGGGTAAAACCCGTAGGATGCAAGTGGATCTTCAAAAGGAAGATTGGTGTAGATGGACAGGTTGAGACCTATAAAGCTAGACTGGTTGCAAAGGGTTTTCGTCAGCGACCTGGTTTGGACTATGACGAAACCTTTTCTCCAGTAGCTATGCTGAAATCCATTCGGATCCTTCTTGCCATTGCTGCCTTCCACGATTATGAAATTTGGCAGATGGACGTAAAGACCGCTTTTCTAAATGGACATTTAGAGGAGTGTGTCTATATGGAACAGCCCGAGGGTTTCATTCAGAGTGGGAGCAGCGGAAAGGTGTGCAAGTTGCTTAAGTCCATTTATGGACTGAAGCAAGCATCGTGGAGTTGGAACATCTGTTTTGATGAGACGGTCAAGGAATTTGGCTTTATCAAAAATCTAGATGAACCATGCATCTATTGTAGATTTGTAGCGAGAACTGTAGTATTCCTCGTTTTATACGTGGATGACATTCTCTTAATAGGAAATGACATTCCTATGCTACAATCTGTCAAGGGGTTCTTGTCACACAGGTTCTCCATGAAAGACCTGGGTGATGCCTCATACATTCTGGGTATCCGGATCTACTGTGACAGATCCAAGAGGATATTAGGACTTTCACAGTCCAGATACATCGACACCATACTGAAAAGATTCAGTATGGAAGATTCCAAGCACGGTAATCTACCGGCTTGTCACGGGATCACCCTCTCCAAAGAGATGTCTCCCAAGACTGATTTGGAGAGGGATCGCATGTCTATTATACCCTACGCTTCTGCGGTAGGCTCTATAATGTATGCGATGTTGTGTACCAGACCAGATGTGGCTTATGCACTGAGTGTGGTAAGCAGGTATCAGTCAAACCCTGGGGAGAAACATTGGATAGCAGTAAAGAACATTCTCAAGTACCTGAGAAGGACTAAGGAGATGTTCTTGATGTATGGCGGAAAAGACCTCCAGATTGAGGCCTTTGCTGACTCCAGCTTCCAGAGTGACAAGGATGATTCCAAGTCCATGTCGGGCTTTGTCTTTACCCTCAATGGAGGGGCGGTGTGTTGGAAGAGCTCCAAACAGGAAACCGTTGCTGACTCGACTATGGAAGCAGAATACATCGCTGCATCTGATGCCGCAAAAGAAGCTGTCTGGATGAGGAAGTTCTTGAAAGAACTTCAGGTGGTTCCGTCCATTGTTGACCCAATACCTCTGTATTGCGACAACAACGGGGCTATAGCTTTAGCGAAGGAACCCAGGTCCCATCAGAAATCCAGACACATCTTGAGGCGGTATCACCTGATCAGGGAGATCGTGGATCGCCAAGAGATCGAGGTTCGGAGGGTTACTTCAGAAGATAACACTGAAGATCCATTCACGAAGGCCATACCCCAGACTCAGTTCGAGCGGCTGATCGAGATGATAGGTCTTTGATACGCCAGTACATGGCCTTAGTGCAAGTGGGAGATTGTTAGTGTATATGCCCTAGAGGCCATTACTGTATCATACTAGTATGTATATTACTTAATGGAAACTTGGGATATTCACGGTTGTATATACAATCTTGCTCGAAATGGTAGTATGCTACTTGGTTTGTCTCTGCTTTAATATGTGCATGTGTTTCTTTTAGCATATCGCTTATATACATATTAGTAGAGCCCTTAGGATCTTTGCTTGATTACCAGCGTTGTGATGGCGCTCACACTCGTGGGGGCTGGGTAATCCATAAGCACATCCTTATACAGGTCCCTAGTCGTTGGACTATCGAGACAGGGCATCGATACTCCGGAGTAGACTAGCGTATGCGTTTCTCATCCCAGCGTGGGAGACGGTCTGTCCCACAGCCGTCAGTAC
This sequence comes from Agapanthus africanus, assembly GCA_030015575.1. Lineage (NCBI taxonomy): Eukaryota > Viridiplantae > Streptophyta > Magnoliopsida > Asparagales > Amaryllidaceae > Agapanthus > Agapanthus africanus. The sequence goes on along the minus strand of CM057337.1, from coordinate 390,841,025 downwards.
GTCGCACTTGAGATAGTATACGGGTGCTCGTTAGGTTACGAGTACACTGGACAGGACTCGTCGGGAACTGTTGGTTGGTATTATACCTATCGTCAGTTATCAGTTCCCAGGTGACATGAGTACAGCTTAGTCCGCTGACTTGACACTGTCACTTCGCCTCGAGTGTGTTCCCACTGTACTTTGATTACTACCCTACCACGGCTCAAAGGAGTCGTGTAAACAGGTAGTAGTTGGGTGCAGTCCCGAAGCACTTAGAGGCAGTGACGGTTAGACAGGATTCGTCTCTCCCGGTATTGGGGGTTGACATCGCGCTGTGTCTAGGAGAGCCATTACACGAGTAGTCCCTGGCCAGGGCAAGCGAGATATACTGGTAGGTTTCCAGTGTTATCTCAGGGTGTTCTGGGCTACACTCCGACACGACTTGTACCGCTATTAGGGGACTGACGTTCACCGCCCCCCTAGGCCCGCCATGCGATGTATCAGACGAACAGACCGGACTGTACGGAGACTGTCACATACAGGCTCAGTAGGAGTTCAGATGGGGTTACCTCGTCAGTCTTCTTATCGGCATCTACCTGGGGACCGTTACGTACAGCTAGTGCCGCTTGCGGTCTGTGGTTAAACCCACTGCCAGCGTAGTGTCGAGTCTTTAGAGTCCCACACAGAGAGCTATTCGCCTTTAGGCAAAATAAGTAGAGGTCGCATGGTTTTGCGACAGGGTTCGTTCACATCCGCGCACTTGTGCACGTTTACTGTCCGGACAGCTTATACTAGCGGGCTTTGGTTTAAGCCGGATCCTAGTATCTGATTTGGGATTGGTTTTATCTCATTGTATTCGTGTTCCTCGGATCACGAATACGGGTGCGTATGCACAGTTGCTTGAGACAGAGGGAGAGAACTATGATTAGGGTTAATGACCATTGTCATTTTATTAACCCTAATGCTTATGTGTGTATTATGGTTAATTGATATTAGTTTAATATAATTGTGCATGGTTCTGATTGTTGACCATTTGACCTTCTTGACTTGTTGACCTAGGTTGACACTTTGACCATCATCATTTCATTTGGAAGATGCTCTTTGATCCTTGCAATTTGCATTAAAAATGAAATGATAATGGTCATGTCTTGATTAAGCCATGACAATTATCTTACTAATTATCAATTTATAATAATTCACACATATATGTGAGAATGCTTCATATTTTCTCTCATTCTATCATATACTTTCTCTCTCTTGCTCTAACTCTTTCTCAAGCTCTCCCCTCTCATGTGTTGAGAAACACTTGAGCTTGAGAAAAACCACTTCTTGATAATCTCTACTCTCATCTAGGGTTCTAGGATTAGCACTTCTAGCACCCTAGTTACTTCTAGCTTGGAGTTGAAGCCAAAGGTTGAGGCTTTCGGGTGGATCCTTCTTCGACGTGAGAAGACGACAAAGGTGATCCCTTTCTACTACTCTAAGGAGCAAGGAGAGAAGGACATAAAGCCCTAGGTATAACCATTCTACCCTTCAACTAGTTTCTAGTTAGCTTTAGCTAGTCTTTGTTTAGCAAAGATCCAACTTTGTCTAGTACATGTTGCCTAGAGTAGTAAAAATCCGATTTTTATTCCGTTTTCCGCCTCCCCGCAAGCACCGGGGTGGGCAACGTGGACTTACAGAACGAAGTTCATCTCATGAAATTATATATATCCAGACTGCCTCTTTGGTAGCATCCTTGGTAGCGATGTATCTTGCCTTTAATCATCTAGTAAGTCACGGTATCTAACTTGGAACTCTTCCAACATACCGTCCCTCCACTGAGGATAAAGACAATGCCTGCGACTGACATTCAGTCGCCCTTATCACCCTGGAACCTTTCTAGTGATTCTCCCCAGGATCGATTGATACCATCTTACTACAACTAATGAGAATCCTAACATCCAATTAGATCTATCTCATAGATCCAAAACCCAGGATTTAGGTGGTATCACCTTGATCCTATATGGAGAATCTTTGTGATAAGAGAAGATTGACCGAGCATAGCATAAGAAACTCCTTCCCTATCAAGTGTATGTCATCCACATACTCTACGAGGATCACCACCATACTCTCTACTACCTTTTTGTATATACAAGGTTCATCTACCATTTTGATGAAGTCAAACTCTTTGACTACCACATCAAAACAGATGTTCCAACTCCGCGATGCCTGCTTTATCACATAAAACATCTTGCACAGGTTTCCGCTGCTCCCACTGTCTACGAAGCCCTCTGGCTGTGTACTTATAGATGCTCTCTTCCAAATCATCATTTAGAAAAGCTGTCATGACACCCAACCGGTCATGGTATGTAGCCGTAGCAAGTAGGATCTGGATGGACTTAAGCATAACTTTGAAAGTCCCAACTTTTCCATGTACACTAAGTAATCTTCTCAAGATATACTTGCTCCTGATGGGGATTTAACCCTTCAGATAAAGCAACCAAAGTCCATACTTTGTTGGTGTATAAGGACTCCATCTCAGATCGCTAAGCATCCAGCCATTCTTACAGAGTCCCTCTCCTGATGGCCTGCTCGAAACTAGTTGGGTCATCATCTCATGATGCAATCCTCGCTCCCACTATCATAGAGAAACCGAAGTATCTCTCAGGTGGATGAGGAACCCTACCAGATCGGCAGAGAGGCTGAGGTTCGTTGGAAACTATTGAATCTTTTGGTTCTACCAAATCATCAGCTGCAGTTTGTATAGCTGGTGTTAGTTATATGTATGCCCTAGAGGCCATTACTGTACATACGATGTATATTGTAGTGGATGCTTGGAGATATATAGGGAGGACTTTCTCGCTCGACATGATAGTATGCTATCTGGTTGTACTTTATCTTAACATGTACTCTGATTGTCTCTATATTACATGTTGATAAAGCCCTTAGGATGAGTACTTGACTACCAGGACTATGATGCGGATCATACTAGTGAGAACAGAGTAGTCTCCAAGTACATCCTTCAAATGTTCCTAGTCGTGGGAGTACCGAGACAGGGCATCGATACTCCAGAGTAGACTAGCGTATGCGCTTCTTGACCCATATGATGGGCGATGGATGATCTCATATCCATTGGTGTTTAACATCAGAGAAGGTATACGGGTGCTCAGTGGAGACTGGGTACACTGGACGGACTCGCCGAGAACTCCCAGATGGTATTATACCTCACGTCAGATGGAAGTTTTCTGGTGACACTGGTACAGAGTAGTCTGTAGACCCGAGATCGTCATAGAGTCTTCTGTGATTCCTACTGTGCTTTGATTTCCATCATACCACGTCCAAGAGGGCGTGCAAAAAGGTAGCTTTTGGGTACAGTCCCGAATCACATGGAGGCAATGAGCGATGGGAGGGGATTCGTCTCTCCCGGTATAGGGAGTTGATGTTGCGCTGTGTTCGATTGGCTATAACTGGAAATCCCTGGCCATGGTTGCTGAGATTTACTGGTAAGTGTTATCAGGAGTTTCTCGAACTGTTATAGACCTCATATCGATACGACTTATCAAGCTACTGGGGTCTGACGTTTACCACCCCTAGGCGAGATATGCGACATATCAGACGACGAGACCGGACTGTACGGGAGTGTTACTGACTGGATTCACAGGAGAATGTACAGGCTTGCTTGTTGATCTTCTGAGCGCTCAATACCTGGGTGGCTGTTACGTTTAGCTGAACACTTGCAGCTTGTGGGTGTTTGATATGATCATCACCTACTGCCGGCGTATTGACGATTCTTTAGAGTCCTACATAGAGGTTTCTTGGCTCAGGCAAAACGGAGTAGGAGCACATATGTGATATGTGCGGGACCGAGAACAATACGTGTATGTGATACCATATTAGATTCTCACGATATGAGATATCGGCCGGGTATATGTGATATAGCCGGGTCATCGGATCAAGTGTTGATTGGATAAACTGATACAGATTATATTAGTCGGTTATTTGTGAAATAGCCGGATTATCGGATCAAGTGTTGATTCGATAATTTAATGCATAATTATATATTTGATATATTAAATTACATTAACTGATATAAGCTCACTAAAAGATTCTTTTTCTCACTCGGGTAATACATTGATATATATGCGATATATGTTAATTGTATTATTTTTATTTTGTTACAATAAATATTGTATATGTGATATATAATATTGTAACATGATATGGTTATTAATGCAACATGTTTTGTGGAGTTTAATTATGGTTAGGGTTTAGATTAGGGTTAAGCAAGCATGAAGCTTTCAAGAAGCTTCTTGAAGCTTTGACTTTGACTTTGGATATTTTGTGTAGATATTTGCTTAACTCAACCCAACCCTTCACCATAGTTAACTCTCTACATGGGTTAAGACTTCATTCTTAACCCATGGTTGCATTTCTAAGCTCACCATGGTTTTCATTATTCATCACAAAAGAAATGGAGCTTCTTCATCTTCTTCCTTCTTTGCATGAAAAGCTTTCTAGCTTTTCATGAAGTGATGATTATGAGTGAGATTAAGAAAACAAATGAGTGCTAAAATCCTACTTCATCATCCTAATCTATCCTAGCCATTTAGATTAGGGTGTTCACTTCATTTAGTGAGTGGGAGCTTGTGTTAAAGAAACTTCAAGGTAGATCATCTTAGTTATCGAAGATCGGAAGCAAGCTTGCATCTTTCTCTTCGTGGAGCCTCTCGAGAGTCCGGAACTTGATGATCGCAGCGAAGGGACTACAACACGGAGCTTATGAAGTGAAGGACCGTACTACAAAGGTTGTAATCCCAAACTCTTAGATGTTAAAGTGTTTAACATGCTTTATTTCGCCTAATCTCTAGTTTAAAGATCTTGGTTTAGGGTTGTACGGCACGGCTAAATTTTAAATCGGGCATGGTTGATGCCTTATAGACCCTTGTGCGTGTGCCTGATTGTTAGCGATTCTGCGTGTTCAAGTTTAGTTAATTACCGCAATCAAAACGGTTTCGCTTGTAGCTAGCCGGTTGAGTACGGGTCTTCCGCAGGGAGATGGGAATCTTTTTCTATGTGCTTTAACGAGTTAAGTCCGAAAGTCCAGATTTGTTTGTGATTATCTAAGTGTTAGAATAATATGTAAAGAGAGCTTGTTAGGGTTAGGATTAGGTTAGTTTGAGTTAGGAGTCGCTCACTTCTTTCGTTGCCACTCTTAATATCGGTGTTACGGTAATCGGCAACAACGGGGATTAGCACGACTAGGAAGGAACTTGCGAGTATAAGCTAGGCTTTCCAACGCTTAAGTCCTTCCTTTTGGTGCTTGTCCGTCCGTTCTTGGATCTTAGCCATAACCTCCGGTTAATTCAACCACAACCGGTCTCACTACGGAATCACCGCTATCATGTAGGATAGGGTGCCGTAAGGAGCGGATTGTGGTTCAATTAACGGGAGTCGATTTAAGATGTTGGGCAAGGAAAGAGTGAGAGAGATTTCCTTCTCTAAAACTTCCCTTATCCTACCCTAACAAGTATGGAAACTACTCACACATCATAATGAAAAGAAAATAAAACAAAAGAGGAAGATAGAAAGAAAGAGATTAGAAGATAACAATTAGCTATTTGCGACCTCACCTTGGCAAGGATCAAACGTAAGCATCATGGTTGTTTAAGGATAAAGGAAAAGAGAAAAGAAAGAAACAAAAAGAAATAACAACAACTAAGTTAACAAATGAAAATTACAAGCATTTAACATAAGAGCAAGACAAATATGATAATAAAATGAACTTCTTTATTCATCATTCTTCACTCACAAAAGCTCACTACAAGTTTTTCAATGGAAAAGAGATAAGAAGAGGAAGAAGAACAAGTATTCTAAAACCTAGAAAATACAAGATTAAGCAGCCTTGGCTTCACAAGGTTCTGGGCTATTTATAGGCAGGGAAATGGAAATCTAGGGCAAAATTCTGCCTGTACATAGAAAGACCAAAATACCCCTAAAAAATCTTCAAATGCGGCGCCTGAACGGCCGCGGAACCGCGGCCTAGACCCCCTATTGGCCGCGGTTCCGCGGCCGTTTGATGGAGTTGGGGCATCGTATTTTCTGTGCTTCCCTGGTCTGCTGTCCCCTTTTGTCTGGTACATGTTGTTTCTGATAATCTTTCCACATTTCTTCCAAAATTCTAGTGGATCAAAAGGTGATTGGACATGGATCTTTTGTCATGATTTTCTTGAGCTCCGTGTAGATTTCTTGGACTTGGTGTTGCCATTGTGCTTTATGCATGAAGGTGACAATCGTTTTGCCATTTTGTCTCCTAAACTGGTGTGTGGAAACAGACGGATAAAGAGCGGAGACCCGTGTTTAATCTGTGGTTGGCAGGAACCCGGATTTTGTTGTGTTTTCCCATGAATTTCACCGTTTAGAGCCGAGAACCTGTATCATGCAATTGACTAGCAAACACGGCTCAAGAGTACCTACCGATATGCAATGTGATAAAAATTGGGCGGTATAAAAATGCAAAAATCTGATATGAACAAATACCCCCAAACTTATCATTTGCTCATCCCGAGCAAAGCCAATTTATTCACAAAAAATTTCCTAACCTCACTTTCGCAGGGAACGCGATTGCACTGAGCATGTGCAACAAGCCGTTAAACCTCTAGGTGTCCCTAGTAGGAGGAGTGTTGTCTCCTGAGGGTTTTCAGCGGATACTACCCAAAAAATCCGGTCAAGCTAGTTTTGCAAAATAACTATAATTCAAACCCTAAAGTTTTGTTTCAGAAAATAACAATTCTATGATCCCAAGTCTAGATTATCAAACCCTTATTTTTCACACCTCGCTTCTTATTTAACTACAGATTTCATATGTCTTTACGTGCAGTGCAAATAGTGTCGTTAAGTTTCCAGAAGGATCGATTTACGTCATCATGTCATACAATAAAGCCCAGATAAAAATTTTGAAAGGATCACATAAGTTTTATAAAGAGTTAAGCATTTTTCAAGTTTCGTTTTCCAGTAAAGTTTCAACTTTAGAATTTCTATCTTCCTTAACAGGAAACTAGGTCTTATTTTTCACTCCACCTTTTTCTTGTTTTCATTTCATACACACCTCTGTGAACGTGCAATAGTCTTTATCATAGAGTAAAACCTTCATATCTCCGCTAAAAAATTTTTTATAAAAGCCTGTCTTTTATCAAGATTATTCTCACACAAAGAACCGTTAGGAATTTTAACTCGGAGAGAACACTTGCTTGACTTTGTTTTAACCTGGACTTTCTAAGCTTCTTAGCGAGCTTTGGGCCAATGCACCCAAACCAGTTGGCTTTAGGGCATTAGGTGTAGAAACACCCCAGCGGACTTAATTACTCAAGTTACCTAGGTCCAAAAACAAAAGACAGTTTGGCGTGAAAATCATGATGATTCAATACGAACGGAGACATAACCGGCAGTTCAATTATTTTTTTGGATAAAAGACGTGTTTAGTGGGTTCGGTGTGTAATCATTCCAATCAAGTTTCAGATGGGTTATTTTTCAGACTTAGTTCCAATTAAGGCATCAATAACATTCCTTCATATTCACTTCACTTCATAAACTATTCTTGACATTACTTATTTCAGAACAAACCTATTTGATCCTCAAAAAATCATTTATCCATTTAAAAGTTTTCAGACAGAAAAGACTTGTCATCTAATTTCCAAAACTCACGACACGTGTAGTGTGATATAAAGACGTATATCAGCAATAGTTAACTTCAAAGGAGAGTTATCTTTCAGATTTTCAAAATCTAAAAATAAGATTTAGTTATTCTTATTTTATCAAACAAAACCGTCGAGATGTTGAATCAGAGTCCTCCCACTAGCTAACTTGACAAAAAAGTTTTTATGTTTTTAGAAAATTTTCTGATTTTTATGGATTTTATGGATTTTAATATGCAGATGCAAAATATACATATGAATGCGAAGGTAAGAAACGTGTACCGAACGTACCCCCAAACTTAAACTGGACAGTTTCCTCACTGTCATTGCATGAAGAGATCATTTGAAAGGTCAAAATTGTCGGTTAGATATACACAAAATTGTTTTTTTTTTTGTGTTTTAGGTTTTAAGAAAAAGAAAAAGAAAAAGAATATCCACAAAAATGTACAAAAATGGTATATACATACCCCCAAACTTATTTGGAACAGTGTCCACTTGTTCTTGGCTGGATAACCGAAGTTTGAAGGTAGGCAGAGGAAGATTATGCAGGGTAAACCGGCTCCTGTAAGAACAGGAGCTCCTCTGTTGGTTCGGCGCTAAGGTATGGTTTAAGTCGGTGTCCGTTCACTTTGAAAAATGAACCGTCCTTTGGATTCTCCAAATCCACAGCGCCATGCGGATACACATTCCGCACAAAATACGGCCCTTTGCAGCGAGATCTGAGCTTTCCTGGATGGAAGTGTAGTCTGGTGTCATAAAGCAGTACCTGTTGACCAGGTACGAAAGTTTTGCGCAAAAGGTGTTTATCGTGAAACACCTTCGTTCGATTCTTAACGACAACTGCGTTATCGTAAGCCTCATCCCTAAGCTCGCTCAATTTGTTCAACTGCAGCTTCCGATGGCTGCCCGCATCTTCGAGAGACAGATTCAGCTCCTTTATCGCCCAAAATGCGCGATGCTCTATTTCGACAGGTAGGTGGCAGGCTTTTCCGTATACAAGCCGATAGAGAGACATGCCAAGATCGGTCTTATAAGCGGTTCGAAATGCCCAAAGGACATCAGTGAGTTTCAGCGACCAATCCTTACGGTTTTTGGAAACCGTCTTCTCCAGTATCTGCTTGATTGGCCGATTTGAAACCTCGTCCTGCCCGCAGATTTGGGGGTGGTAGGGCGTAGAGAGCTTATGATTAATGGAATATTTCCGCATCAAGGTCTCGAAAGTCTTGTTGCAGAAATGACTTCCATTGTCGCTAATGATCGCTCGGGGGTGCCCAAAACGGGAGAAAATGTTTTCTTTAAGAAACCTAACGACAACCTTGTTGTGTTGTCGTTAGTCCAGCTGGGCACAGCCTCGACCCATTTAGAGTCGTAATCAACAGCGAGAAGAATGTACAAGTTCCCGAAAGAGCTGGGAAACGGCCCCATGAAATCTATCCCCCAAACGTCGAAAATCTCCACAACCAAGATCGGTTGGAGCGGCATCTCGTTCCTCCGGGATATCCGGCCCAAGTGTTGGCACCGGGAGCAAGTCTTGCAATAGTCATGAGCGTCTTTGAAGAGTTGTGGCCAGTAGAAACCACATTGCAAGATCTTCTCAGCTGTCTTTCTGGAGCCAAAATGCCCGCCACATGCTTGATCGTGGCAAAATGACAGCACACTCTTGAATTCCTCGTCAGGGACACACCGACGAATAATCTGGTCGGGACAGTACTTGAACAAATAGGGTTCGTCCCAGTAAAAGTGTTTTACTTAGGATAAGAAGCGAAGTCTGTCCTGACTTGACCATTCAGTCGGTAGTAATCCCGTGGCTAAATAGTTCACAATATCTGCGAACCAGGGTTCGCAAGATACTGTCAAGAGCTGTTCATCCGGGAAAACGTCATTGATCGGAATTGGAAGCGAAGGCGAAGAAGGAAGTCGTGACAGATGGTCGGCAACTACGTTTTCACATCCTCGTTTGTCCTTAATGACAAGGTCAAACTCTTGAAGCAAGAGGATCCAACGTATTAACCGAGATTTTGCATCTTTCTTCACAAAAAGATGGCGCGGAGCAGAGTGGTCTGTATAGACAATGACTGGAGAGCCGATGAGGTAGGGCCTGAACTTTTCTAAAGCAAATACAACAGCCAAGAATTCCTTCTCAGTTGTTGTATAATTGAGTTGGGCATCGTTCAGGGTTCGGCTCGCATAATAGATTATGTGCGGCATCTTGTTTATGTGTTGTCCAAGGACAGCACCAATGGCAAAGTCGGATGCATCGCACATAATCTCAAATGGGTGCGTCCAGTCAGGCGAAGAAAGAACGGGAGCAGAAGTGAGTAAGCTTTTCAATGACTCGAATGCAGTCACACAGCTCGAGTTGAAGTCGAATGGCGTATCCTTGGCCAGCAAAAGAGTCAAGAGCCTAGCAATCTTGCTAAAGTCCTTGATGAACCGTCTATAGAAACCGGCATGGCCAAGGAAAGCTCGGATATCTCTGACGCATCGGGGAGGAGGGAGATTGGAAATGACCTCAATCTTTGCTTTGTCAACCTCTATGCCATTTTGCGAGATGATATGTCCTAAGACAATACCTTCGCGCACCATGAAGTGGCACTTCTCCCAATTCAAAGTGAGATTCTTGTCCTTACATCGGGTAAGGACAGCGTCAAGATGCAGCAAACACTCGTTGAAGGAATCGCCGAAGATGGAGAAATCATCCATGAAGATCTCCAGAAATTTTTCCACCATGAGAAAATTCCCATCATACACCGCTGGAAGGTAGCGGACGCATTGCATAACCCAAAGGGCATGCGACGATATGCAAACGTGCCGAAAGGACAAGTGAATGCGGTCTTGTCCTGGTCTTTTTCGGCGATGGGAATCTGATTATAGCCGGAGTAGCCATCAAGAAAGCAGTAGTACTCGTGTCCGGCCAATCGTTCAAGCATTTGGTCAATGAAAGGTAGCGGAAAGTGGTCCTTCCGCGTTGCGGCGTTGAGTTTTCTGTAATCGATGCATACTCGCCACCCAGTTTGGGTGTGAGTAGGGATTAACTCGTTCGCCTCATTAGTGATGACCGTTATACCTGATTTCTTGGGGACAACGTGAATGGGGCTAACCCACTGGCTATCAGAGATAGGGTAAATGATACCACTATCCAGACATTTTACGATCTCCTTCTTCACAGCCTCTTTCATGACTGGATTGAGACGTCTTTGTGGATCCCGGGCTGGTTTGGCTTCATCCATCAGATGAATGTGATGTTCAACGATCAGGGGACTAATCCCCTTGATGTCCGCCATGGACCACCCAAAAGCTTGCCTGTTGCTGTGCAAGACCGCGAGAAGGGCTTTCTCTTGCTCTGGAGCTAGAGAAGCCGAGATGATGACAGGGAGGGCCTCGTTCTCACCTAAGTAAGCGTACTTAAGGTCAGACGGCAAAGGCTTGAGTTCGAGCGTTGGAGGTGAAACAATGGAAGGCAAGATTGGTAAAGCGGTCTCGAACTCAAAAGATTCTAGCAAAGGTTCGAAACGAGTGTAAGCGACCGAGTCGGATGGTTCAGGTAACTCATCCGGAAATTCGAAGGATTCAAACTCGGGTTGCGAGCGGCTAAGATCGTTCAAGAAAGTGAAACACTCGTAGTCGTTGTCGGGCGCAGAAACAGCAGCAGGTTCGAGGAAGAACGCACTAGTGGCGTTAAGGTTAGCATGATCGAACAGAAACTCCTCGAATTCACACTCTTCAGGGGTGATCTCCTGGATCGAGCAGACGTCCAGTATATGAGCATTAGGTTCGGAGGGCTGATTCCTCAACCTAAAAATGTTGAGTTCAATTGTCATGTTTCCAAAAGAGAGGTTCATCGAACCATTGCGACAATTGATCATAGCATTTGAGGTTGCAAGGAATGGGCGACCGAGTATCATCGGAATTTGATTCCGGGGGTTAGCTACAGGCTGTGTATCTAATACAATGAAGTCAGCGGGGAATATGAAGTCCCCGACTTTGATTAACACATCCTCTAGCTCACCCCTAGGATGGGTGATTGATCAGTCGGCCATTTGGAGAGTACAGTGTGTGGGTTTCAGCTCTCCTACGCCTAATTGCTCGTATACTGAGTACGGAAGCAGGTTAACACTGGCACCAAGATCTAATAGTGCGCGGTTGATGTTCTTATCCCTAATGGTAATAGAAATCGTAGGACAGCCAGGGTCCTTCCGTTTTTGTGGTAAAGATTGGGTAAGAGCATCACTCACAGCACTAGCCAAGAAAACTTTCTTTGGTATCTGAGATTCCTCTTTTTCGTGCATAAGTCTTTTAAGATTTTCGCGTAGGATGGGACTTGTTGGACGGCATCTAAAAGAGGAATGTTAATGTTAACCTGCTTAAATAACTCCAGAATCTTCTCCATTTGAGGATTTTGTTTATTAGACCTCAACCGGTTTGGAAATGGGACGTTTTTAAAATTGGTTGAGTCTAATGCTTGTGGAGGAGATTGTGGAGTCGGAACGGATCCCAGAACAGGTGTTTTCGTGGAGTGAGAAGCGGGTCCGTTCAGAGCAGAAGAAGAAGAAGAAGAAGGAGAGCCTTTTGAAGAATGGAGAATAGGCTCAGAAGACGAAGAAGCAGGAGAAGAAGAAGAAGAAGAAGAAGCAGCCGGGGTGTCATCGTTGATTCGTGTGCCAATGTTGTTTTGCAGCATCCTTCCCGATCTTAATGTGGTCACGGCACTCCCATTATGATTCTGTTGTTCAAGAGCAACATGTACATTATGTGGGTGACCGGGATTAGGGAGTGGCTGGGACGGGAGCTTCCCCTTCTCTCGCTCGCTTAAGGCCGCATTCAGCTGTGCAATCTGGGCCTCGATGGTCTTGATGCTTTGCCCGTGAGCGGCAGTGTGTTGCACTAAGGACTGAATGGAAGACTGGATGTTGGCAGTGGATTGTGTCGATTGTTTAACGAACGCCTCCAGACTTCGTTCGAGCGAGGAAACCTTATCGTTATTTGACGGAACAAAGTTATTTGGTGGAAAAGAATTGTTGGGTGCAAAGTTGTTCGTCTGATTTTGAAAAGGTTGGGGTTGGAAGGGCTGCTGAAATTGATGTTGAGTTTGTTGTTGCGCTTGTTGTTGCGGCGGAGGGGGCCTTTGGAAATTGTTGCCTTGGAATTGATTCTGATTCTGATTCCAGGCGAAATTGGGGTGGTTCCTCCAACCGGGATTGTAGGTGGAAGAGTATGGATCATTCCTCGGTCTTTGCTGAAATGCAGCATTAACCTGATCCTGTCCTTGCGATGGTGGATTGTAAAGACACTCTTCGGTTAAGTGAGAAGGATCGGAACAACAAGCGCAAATGGTGCGAAGGGGGAGAACAGGGGTAGGAGCAGGAGAAGAAAATTTGCTCTCTATCGCTTCAAGCTTTCTCGTTATTGCAGCCATTTCAGCTTTCATTGCAATAGAGACATCAAGTTGGTGAATTCCTACCCTAGACTGACCGGTAGAAGTGGAGGTAGAAGAAGAAGAAGTCGGTCTGGTGCTCTCCCATTGTAGCGTTTGCTCCGCAAGGTCGTCAAGGAATTGCCACGCTTCCTCGTCAGATTTTGATAGGAAATGGCCCTGACAGATGGTTTCCAACAACTGCTTCGTTGCTGGGTTCAGGCCCTCGTATAAGGTTTGGCAAAGTTGCCATTTCTCTATACCATGGTGAGGACACTGAACAAGAAGGTCTTTGTACCGGTCAAAGCACTTCCAGAAGGGTTCAGAAGGAAGCTGAGAGAATTGGTTGATTTCATTGCGGATCCTTGCGGTTTTATGATTCGGATAGAACTTTTTGAGAAACGCTTTAACAAACTCGTCCCAACTGGTTATGGAGTGGGAAGCGGTGCTATACAGCCATTTTTCAGCAAGATCGCATAAAGTGAACGGAATGACCCGTAGGCGTATAGCATCGTCCGACAGTTGGGTAGTTTTCATCATGGCACAAACGTTTTGAAATTTATTGATGAAGATATAGGCATCTTCAGATTCAAGCCCATGAAATCGTGGAAGCATGTTGATGAAGTGGGGCTTAATTTCAAAATTATCCCCATTGGCCGGTGGAAGAGAAAGGCAGGTGGGAAGTGCAGAACGGGTGGGATAGAAACGATCCTGGAGCGCGATTGGCTGCGGCGCTACAACAGGCGGTGGTGGTGGGTTATTGGTCTCCGTAGGAGGTGGAGCCAATCCAGGGGTAGTCAAAGAGATGTTCGGATTAAATCCTGACATCGCGGAAGAAGAGGTTGGTGATGGTGAAGGTGAAGATGTATGAACAGAATTCCGGTCAACGTCGGAGTTGGCCGGCAAAGGTAAAGGTGAAAGAGGAGTGGACGGAGTTTCGACGTCTGAGTCGATCGCGTAGTCGGTAGCGACTAACGTAACGCGAACTAGGCGGGCGCTAGTGTCCCGAGTCCAAGCGGACATACACTAAACGAGTTTAGTATAGTCAAAGCGGAGAAGGTGAGGGTAAGAAAACGTCAATGGAGAAAGGCGATGGGTGGTGGATGAAAAATGGATTTTGGCGACAAAGGGCAAGTTTTTATAAAAGTTTTTGATTTTTTCCTTTTTTTTATTTTTTAGAAAGAGCTTTACAGAAATATGTACGGACTTACGGCTTTAAGCAATCACAAACAAGATATGCACAATCACACCTAGATCTAGGGTCACCTAGGTCTGCTAGACAGCTCCTAACTGTTCCAGAGGGCTAGAAATAGGACCTCAAACCACCTCTTCTCCGTTAATTGCGACCAGGTAAGTGCCAGGTAAGTGGGAGGTTGTCCAACGCTTTCGCGAAGTTCCTTAATTAAATAACCACTTGCCTTCGACACACTTGCCTAGACACCGCAAAAGTCAGATAGGATAAACGGCCGATGCCTGTAACTAGTCCTCTGTCCTATTGAGCACGAAGTCCTTAGGGCTGAGTCTAGTATTTTTTTAATTTAACAATGGTCAATGCATATGCTTTTTGTGATTTCTGAGATCCTGGGAAGGGTGATGAAATCCCCAACCAATCTGAATTGGTTTCAAGCCCCTTAAGTCCGTATTAATGAATACAAAGCGGTAACAAATCAACTGCAAACAATTTTTATTTTTAGCACGGCGCAAAGAATCCTGCACAAGAACAGTTTATTGGAAGGGGGAAGAGAATTTGAGCAAAGAATGCTGCAGAAAACACAGTTTATTAGAGTCCAGAGGAGTGGGGAGAGATAAAGAAACACTCACAGAAGTTTTGGAACCCTGAAGCCACCAAACGGCCGCGGATCCGCGGCCTAAGCCAGCTTATGCCGCGGTTCTGCGGCAAGGTAGTGGAGTTTGGGCTCTGAAATTTTTGGGTGTGCTCTGTTGGGTGTCCTCTGCCTGTCTGGATGTGCTGAATTTTGACTTGCTTACTGTATCTGCTCCAGATTTTTACAGTAGACCGTTTGCTTCGTTTTGATCCGTCGCGGTGTAGCCGCGAAATGTGGGTCTATCTTCCCACGTCTTTGGCACTGAACTTGAACTTCAAATATCCCACGTCTTTGGCACTGAACTCGAATTCCATATTATCCTGCACACTTGCACAAAAACTAATAAAAAATAACAAAATGGTTTTTTTTTTACAATGTATATTTTTTTTTTGTTTTTTGGTTATATTTATATTCACAAGTTAACCCGAAATTACACAAAGAAATAAACTACCGTCTCCCCGGCAACGGCGCCATTTGATTGTTAGCGATTCTGCGTGTTCAAGTTTAGTTAATTACCGCAATCAAAACGGTTTCGCTTGTAGCTAGCCGGTTGAGTACGGGTCGTCCGCAGGGAGATGGGAATCTTTTTCTATGTGCTTTAACGAGTTAAGTCCGAAAGTCCAGATTTGTTTGTGATTATCTAAGTGTTAGAATGATATGTAAAGAGAGCTTGTTAGGGTTAGGGTTAGGATTAGGTTAGTTTGAGTTAGGAGTCGCTCACTTTTTTCGTTGCCACTCTTAATATCGGTGTTACGGTAATCGGCAACAACGGGGATTAGCACGACTAGGAAGGAACTTGCGAGTATAAGCCAGGCTTTCCAACGCTTAAGTCCTTCCTTTTGGTGCTTGTCCGTCCATTCTTGGCTCTTAGCCATAACCTCCGGTTAATTCAACCACAACCGGTCTCACTACGGAATCACCGCTATCATGTAGGATAGGGTGCCGTAAGGAGCGGATTGTGGTTCAATTAACGGGAGTCGATTTAAGATGTTGGGCAAGGAAAGAGTGAGAGAGATTTCCTTCTCTCAAACTTCCCTTATCCTACCCTAACAAGTATGGAAACTACTCACACATGGAAAAGAAAATAAAACAAAAGAGGAAGATAGAAAGAAAGAGATTAGAAGATAACAACTAGCTATTTGCGACCTCACCTTGGCAAGGATCAAGCGTAAGCATCATGGTTGTTTAAGGATAAAGGAAAAGAGAAAAGAAAGAAAGAACAAGAAATAACAAAAACTAATTTAACAAATGAAAATTACAAGCATTTAACATAAGAGCAAGACAAGTATGATAATAAAATGAACTTCTTTATTCATCATTCTTCACTCACAAAAGCTCACTACAAGTTTTTCAATGGAGAAGAGATGAGAAGAGGAAGAAGAACAAGTATTCTAAAACCTAGAAAATACAAGATTAAGCACCCTTGGCTTCACAAGGTTCTGGGCTATTTATAGGCAGGGAAATGGAAATCTAGGGCAAAATTCTGCCTGTACATAGAAAGACCAAAATACCCCTAAAAAATCTTCAAATGCGGCACCTGAACGGCCGCGGAACCGCGGCCTAGACCCCCTATTGGCCGCGGTTTCGCGGCCGTTTGATGGAGTTGGGGCATCGTATTTTCTGTGCTTCCCTGGTCTGCTGTCCCCTTTTGTCTGGTACATGTTGTTTCTGATAATCTTTCCACATTTCTTCCAGAATTCTAGTGGATCAAAAGGTGATTGGACATGGATCTTTTGTCATGATTTTCTTGAGCTCCGCGTAGATTTCTTGGACTTGGTGTTGCCATTGTGCTTTGTGCATGAAGGTGACAATCGATTTGCCATTTTGTCTCCTAAACTGGTGTGTGGCAACAGACGGATAAAGAGCGGAGACCCGTGTTTAATATGTGGTTGGCAGGAACCCGGATTTTGTTGTGTTTTTCCATGAATTTCACCGTTTAGAGTCGAGAACCTGTATCCTGCAATTGACTAGCAAACACGGCTCAAGAGTACCTACCGATATGCAATGTGATAAAAATTGGGCGGTATAAAAATGCAAAAATCTGATATGAACAGTGCCTAGTAACCCAGCAGCTGGAACTCTTTCCAGTTCTACCTCATGACCAATAATTTCTTCACAAGAAATTCCCTTTCACAAAGGTAGCATGTTGAGAAACAAAACATCTTTTGTTCCTCGGTTTGGTAGAAGATATTCCCTTGCGAATACTTGGGATATCCAACAAAATTCCACAGAACTGATTTTGCCTCGAGCTTGTCCGGATTTTGCTTTTAGACATAGGCCGAACAACCCCAAATCTTAACTTACTTAAGATATGGGCTCTTCCCATTACATATCACATATGAAGTGGTAGGCAACTGATTTGATTGGAACACTATTCAATAGGTATGCAGTTTCTCAAGTGCATAACTCCCAAAAAGAAATAGGCTACTCAGTAGTACTCATCATAGAGCACACCATATCACATAGGGTGTAATTGCTCCGCCCCGATACACCGACATGCTGTGATGTATACGGAGGAGTGATGCTGAGAGAGAATCTCATTCTCCTTTAGAATAGTCCAGGAATCCCGTGCTCAAGTATTCTCCTCCTTGATCTCATCAAAGGACATAATACTTATACCCGTTTTTGGTTCTCTACTTCTAACTTATATTCATTGAATTTCTCAAAAGTTCCAGACTTGTGTTTCAACAGGAACATATGTCTAGATCTTGAGAGATAATCAGTGAATGTAATGAAGTACAAAGAACCGGTCCTGGCATGTATAGACAGGGGACTTTCATACATCAGCATGTATCAATCCCAAGAGTTCACTAAATCTTTCTCTGTTTCTAATAAACGGAGCTGTGGTCATCTTATCTCTGTGACATGACCGGCAAGTTTCACAAGATGTAAATTCAAACTAATTTAAATATGCATCTAAATGTAACTTCAGCTAGTCGGGACGCATTGATATAACCTAGTCTACAATGCCTCAAGAAGGATTCGTTCATTTCTGAACTCTTCCTCTTGTGTGTGTTCTGTACATTAAGAACTGTGGTTTGATTTAGAACGTCTATGCTTTTAGATAACATGCCTGAACCGATCAACTCTTGATATAGGAAATGTTCAAAATATTATCCAACAATACAAAATTATATCCTTCTTTACTAATAAAGAGACTGATATGATGTTGTATATCGGGTTCGGTATCTAATAACATTCGTTCAGAATCAATGTATTCTGGTAATACAGGGTGATAACTACCAACAGACTTAGCTGCAATACTTGCACCGTTTCTATCTCATGAAATTTATCACCCGTTCTCAGTTCTTTACCTATCTGTAGCCCACGTAACAAATTACATATGTGGGATCCTGATCCTGTATCTCATACCCAAGACGTAAAGGATACTGAGAAATGGTTCTCGGTAATGAACACACCCGAAGAAGATGCATCAGCATGCACTTTCTTCATTTGGGAGGCACGGGAATTCTGGTAATCCCCAATTTCCTGCTCTGTCTTATAACAATTATAAGTTGGAGCGGGACCAACGTTCCTTAGCGCAGTATAACAAGTGGGTTCGGTCAATACATCCGTATTATTATCTTGATTAAGGCGTGACATAGTCGTAACCAGGAGAGAGAGAGAGAGAAGAAAACACTTAGCGTGCGCTTTTACAAGATTAGATTGGTTATCAATTTATCTAATCAGGATGGCTCCCACTGTTTTACAAATCTTCCTTCAAACCCTAAAAGGAAAGACTAGCCGGGATTAATTACACCCTACAAGTTCGTCAATCTTTCAGCCAGGCTAGTGCCGGTACTTTGAGGAAGGTTCCCCTCGCTTTCGCACGGACCTAATTAAAATAAACCTCGTTTTCCCAGGGGCGTAACCCCGTTAACACCTTTCTAGACACCTACTTGATCGGCTAATTGTAATGTGTAAAACTCTCCCAGGAGTAACTCTTACTCGCAGCGGGTATCGGGATCCAACTATCTCATAAAAGGTATGCAATCTCATTGCAAATTTCAACACTTGAAATTCCCAATAATATTTTACCCCTAGTGACTTATGACCTTAACTATGGTCAACAAATCATAAGCACTAGTCAAGTTCTACCCGTCATTTCTTGATTAAATAGACCCACCCACATGACCCTTAACTAAGATCAACAAAGTCACATGACTGTCCTAACTAATCGCATCATATGCTTTATAGGAAGACATCACTTAGCTGCCGTACACTGTGCCTTAACTAAGGTCAACAAACACAGCACGAATACTAAGAACCCTACTTCCTAAAATGACGGAGGGTTACGACAGGTTTTTAAGAAAACCTTTTGCGTAATGAACTTGATATCGTCGTAGAATCGAGTGATTTTTAAATGGAATGTTTTTGAGGCCTTTTCTAGTTTTGCTAAAGAGGTCACTCCCGGTGAAGGGATCGTCGGCTCTTTTCTCATCGAATAAGGTGCAGGATATTTCACAAATATCACTATGCAAAGCAAAAACTATAGAAACAATCAAAAGACAAACCGAGTTTGTAGCATCTGCTAGTTTCACTAAAGAGGTCACTCCCGGTGAAGGGATCTCGGCTCTTTCCTTATCGAATAAGGTGCTGGATGTTCTACAAGGAACACCGCTATGCAAAGCAAGAACTAGAGCTACCAGTTTTTAAACAAGTTTCTACAACATCGTTAGGTTTCTTTTAGTTTCATTAATCTCATTAATGAAGTCCCATTTTATTATGCTTCACAAGCATCACATTTGAAATGAAATCTGCAATATAACATATATCTCATATATATAATATTAAACAATCGTCTCGCAGTAATATGATCTCATCATAGAACATTGCAGCAGAAGAACATATATGAAATATTGGATATACTAGGACGTCCGTGTTTTAATACAAGCATGTATAAAACACGGATTCCACGGTCGCGATGAATAGCCAAACCCACATCCCTAGACCCCTACGAGAGCGGCAAGCAACACTGCCAATTCTAGAGTTAGGAGACCCGGTCTCGACTCCTCGAGATGGTCTCCCACTGGACCCTAGAACCCGGTTACTTGTGCTCCCCGCCTTGGGTCTACCTAATGCGGAAAAGTAAATAATATACAATGGTGACATCATCCTCAGGCCGGAAGTGCCCCAATAAAAGAATATTACATACAAATGAATTTTACATGAATGAAAATGAAAAACTCTCATCTCACATAAAACCCCCGGCTATTCAGAATACGACGATACAATATAACATATCGCAGCAACACATAATATCTCATATCATCAAGTAAGCAAGTATGCGTATTCCGAATGTCGTTGATGTATAGCAACGAAGCCGGCGATACACCACATACTAAGCTTACGGTCATAGAAAAGAAAGTGTAAAACTACAAAAGTTGGAATCCGCAACCTCCTTAGACATCGCATGCCTAATCAAATGAATTCCTTAGACATCGCATGCCTAACAATTATAAACCCCGCATTTTAGTCTCATTATCGAAAACTCTTTTCAATATCAAGTCAGGCAATTCAACAAGATTCCCGACATCCTGATCAAATGCTCGTCGCAAACTTTAGCAGACGGCCGCACCCCCGATGCCGTCGACGAAGTGCACTAAGGCGGAACACCGCTGCCGTGAGAACCCGAACGGATGCTTTTGGCGACGGGGTTCTCCTACAGTCACTTGGTCGGGGCTATGAGGCGTGGCTGTCTATTAAGTTTACCCGGCGAGTATCCGCGTATGCTACGTGATTGCGATGGACTTTTGATCGCATCAAAATCCCGTGGCAACCGATCATCTGAGACTAAACCGCTAGATTTATAACATTCAAATTAGTTATTTCATAACTACATGTGGATTCCAAATATTGTATCACATTCCAGATAAATAGACAATGTTAAAATTTCCGATCGAATAATCAAACACCCAAGTTTTCCCAAATAGCTCAACACTTGAGCGGAGTTTAAAAGCATCTATCACATGCCACAGTACTAATGGTCCAGCCGTAGAAAGATCAAGCCAACGCCTCACATGTGGCAACGCCGTACTGCCCCAAACCCTAAGGTTCAGAGGCGGTTCAGACGATCACATAATCGAGTTAAGGTTTGTGTTCTTCTAAAGGGTCCACCGTATTACTTGCATGATTTTCCGGAAGTTTCAAACTCGAGAAAAAAATCCAACTTTTGAAAAAATTTCCGACAGGGGAAAAAGTGAGTTATTGATATCCGTTCGAACTTTTTAACACGTTCTAAAATTACCCGGAAAAATTAAACGAAGTTAAATAATCCGATCGAATCAACGAGTTCCCAATACAACCCAGAAAACTCAACATTTGAGTAAAAATAAAAATTCCCAGAAGAATCAGGAAGTACCTACGATTGTAACTGTACAAAAACTATCCCTCAATCAACAGTAATTGCCGCGGAACCGCCGCCAATACCCTGGTATGGCCGCGGTTCCACGGTGCAATAATTGATTTAGGGGGTCGTTTTTCAAAGTTCCCCATAAAATTACCTGCAGATTTTTTTGAGCATTTTTAATATGAAAAAATCAACCTTTTGAAAAATTTCCAGAAAGTAGGGTTTTACGGGTATTCGGAGTTCGATCGGACTTTAATCTTCGTCTAGACTTTGCCTAAAGCTCTAGCTTGGCTCTGATACCACTGTAGGGTTACTAGGCACTCTCACAAAGGCATCAACCATACCCGATTTAAAATTTAGACGTGCCGAACAACCCTAACCAAGATCTTTAAACTAGAGATTAGGCGAAACAAAGCATGTTAAACACTTTAACACTAAGAGTTTGGGATTACAATCTTTGTAGTCCGGTCCTTCACTTCTAAAACTCCGTGTTGAGGTCTCTTCGCTGCGATCATCATGTACCCGGACTCTAAAGAGGCTCCACGAAAAGAATGATACAAACCTACTTCCGATCTTCGATAACAAAGATGATCTACCTTGAAGTTTCATTAACATAAGCTCTCACTCACAAATGAAGTGAACACCCTAATCTAAATGGCTAGGATAGATTAGGATGATGAACTAGGATTTTAGCTCTCATTTGTTTTCATAATCTCACTCAAAATCATCACTAATGAAAAAGCTAGTAAGCTTTTTCATCAAGAACTCACGGAAGAAGAAGAAGAATCCTTTTGTGATGAATAATGAATTGTGTTGATAATTGCTTATGCAACCATGGTCAAAGATGAAGAGAGTTAACCAATGTAGAGAGTTAACTAGGGTTAAAGGGTGTGGGTTGGGTTAGGAAATATCTTGCAAATATCTAAACAAAATATCTTTGCAAGAAACAAAATGAAACCTTCTAGAAAGTTCAAGAAAGAACTAAACCAAATCAAACCCTAATCTTGTTTAATCTCCACTAAACATGTTGCATTAGTAATCATATCATGTTACAATATTATATATCACATATACAATATTTATTATAACAAAATAAAAATAATACAATTAACATATATCGCATATATATTAATGTATTACCCGAGTGAGAAAAAGAATCTTTTAGTGAGCTTATATCAGTTAATGTAATTTAATATATCAAATATATAATTATACATTAAATTGTCGAATCAACACTTGATCCAATAATCCGGCTATTTTACAAATAACCGACTAATATAATCTGTATCAGTTCATCGAATCAACACTTGATCCGATGACCCGGCTATATCGCATATACCTGGCCGATATCTCATATCGTGAGAATCTAATACAGTATCACATACACGTATTGTTCTCGGTCCCGCACATATCACATATGTGCTCCTACTCCGTTTTGCCTGAGCCAAGAAACCTCTGTGTAGGACTCTAAAGAATCGTCAATACACCGGCAGTAGGTGATGATCATATCAAACACCCACAAGCTGCAAGCGGTCAGCTAAATGTAACAGCCACCCAGGTATTGAGCGATCAGAAGATCAACAAGCAAGCTTGTACATTCTCCTGCGAATCCAATCAGTAACACTCCCATACAGTCCGGTCTCTTCGTCTGATATGTCGCATATCTCGCCAAGGGGTGGTAAACGTCAGACCCCGGTAGCTTGATAAGTCGTGTCGATACGAGGTCTATAACAGTTCAAGAAACTACTGATAACACTTATCAGTAGATCTCAGCAACCCTGGCCAGGGATTTCCAGTTATAGCCAATCGAACACAGCGCAACATCAACTCCCTATACCGGGAGAGACGAATACCCTCCTATCGCTCATTGCCTCCATGTGATTCGGGACTGTACCCAAAAGCCACCTTTTTGCATGCCCTCTTGGACGTGGTATGATGGAAATCAAAGCACGGTGGGAATCACACAAGACTCTATGACGATCTCGGGTCTACAGACTAACCTGTACCAGTGTCACCAGAGAACTGCCATCTGACATGAGGTATAATACCATCTGGGAGTTCTCGACGAGTCTGTCCAGTGTACCCAGTCTCCATTGAGCACCCGTATACCTTCTTTGATGTCAAACACCAATGGATATGAGATCATCCATCGCCCATCATATGGGTCAAGAAGCGCATACGCTAGTCTACTCTGGAGTATTGATGCCCTGTCTCGGTACTCCCACAACTAGGAACATTTGAAGAATGTACTTGGCGACTACACTGTCCTCACTAGTATGATCCGCATCATAGTCCTGGTAGTCAAGTACTCATCCTGAGGGCTTTATCAACATGTAACATAGAGACAATCAGAGTACATGTTAAGATAAAGAGTAACCAGATAGCGTACTATCATGTCGAGCAAGAAAGTCCTCCCTATATATATCCAAGCATCCACTACAATATACATCGTATGTATAGTAATAGCCTCTAGGGCATACATATAACTAACAGTACCCTAGAACCTGGTTACTTATGCTCTCCACCTTGGGTCTATCCAAATGCGGCAAAGTAAATAATATATAAAGGTGACATCATCCTCAATCCGGAAGTGCCCCAATAAAAGAATATTACATACAATGAATTTTACATGAATGAAAATAAAAACCCTCATCTCACATAAGACCCCCGGCTATTCAAAACACGATAATCCAATATAACATATCACAGCAACACATAACATCACATATCATCAACGTAAGTAAATATGCGTATCCCAGTTGTCGTTGACATATAGCACCGAAACCAGCGATACACCACATATTACACTTACGATCGCAGAAAAGAAAGTGAAAAACTACAACATTTGGAATCCACAATCACTTTAGACATCTTAAATCCGAAATATCACATATTTCGCATTTCATGCCTAACAATACGAATTCTACATATTGTATCACATTCCAGATAAATAGACAATGCTAAACTTTCCGATCGAATAAACAAACACCCAAGATTTTCTAAATAGCTCAACACTTGAGCAGAGTTCAAAAAGTCCTAGAACATGTCACAGCCACTATGAACCAGCCGTAGAAGGGTCAAACCAACACCTCACATGTGGCAACGCTAAACTATCACAAACCATATGGTTCAGTGGCGGTTTTGACGGTCACATAATCGAGTTAAGGTTACGTTCTTCTAGAGGGTCCACGGATTCGCTTGCATGATTTTCTGAAAGTTTTAAACTCAGGAAAAATCCAACACTTGAAAGTTTTCCGACAGGGGAAAATGTGAGTTATTGATATTCGTTCGAACCTTTTAACACGTTCTAAATTAGCCGGAAAAACATAACGCAGATAAACTTTCCGATCGAATCAACGAATTCCCAATATTTCGCAGAAAGCTCAACACTTGGGTAAAATTAAAAATTCCCAGAAGCATGAAAAAGTACCCAAGAATAAACCCCTGAAGTATTAGCCCCTAACTCCCAAAGTTGGCCGCGGAACCGCCGCCAAACGCATGGTTTGGCCGCGGTTCTGCGGTCACTTGAGTGAGTTATGGCTTCGTACTTCACAGTAATCCTTAGAATTCCCTGCATGATTTTCTGAGTATTTTTAATATGAAAAATGTCAACTTTTGAAAAAATTTCTAGAAAGTGGGATTTTTCGGGGTTTCGGAGTTCGATCGGACTTTAAACTTCGCCTACACGACGCCTAATGCTCTAGCTTGGCTCTGATACCACTGTAAGGTTAGCTTAGCACCTTAGCAAGGTTTTGGCAAGCATCAATCATGCTACTTTAAAATTTTTGGGATGCTAAACAAACCCTAACCAAGATCTTAACTAGAGACTTAGGGTTAAATATAAAATGTAAACACTTTACATCTAACTGAACAAGAAATACAACCTTTGTAGACCGGTCCTTCACTTCAATAGCTCCATGTATTAGTCCCTTCGCTGCGATCACGATCCCCCGGACTCTAGAAAGGCTCCTATGAAGAAACAAACATGCTTGATTCGAAGTCTTCGAGGCCGAAGAAGATCTACGTCGAGAAGACACTAGCTCATGCTATCTCTTCACTAATTGTGTAGATTAGTGAAGCAAACACCCTAAACTAAATGGCCAATAGTATAGGATAATGAAGTAGGAAGTGGGCTCACTTTAAATATATTTTTCTCACAAGTTTCCATCACTTTTTAAAAAGCTAGCAAGCTTTTTTCACTTGATGAAGAAGAAGAAGATGAATGAACTCATAAGGTTAGAAATACAACCATGGGTGAGTATATCATATATCTAACCCTTGTAGAGAGTTAACCATTGCGTATGGTTAATGGTTGAGTTGATAAATATCTTAAGGAAAACATAAGAGTGGACTAAGTCAATGGTTATCTTAAAGCTTCTCCAAACTTCCAACCATCAAAATATCTCCACTAATTTGTAATTACTTAAGAATAAATATTAACCCTAACATTAACCCTAACATGGTGTTAGTCTCATACATGTTGCATGTGTAACCTAGCATGTCACAATATTATATATCACATATATAATATTTATGTAACAAAAGAAAACAATACAATAAACATATATCACATAAATGTTAAATGCATCATAAGTGAGAATAATAAATATTTAAGTGAGCATAATATATATATATATACACACACATATATATTATTTCATCGAATCAACACTTGATCCGATAACCCGGCTATATCACATATAATCGGCCGATATCACATATCGCGAGAATAGAATACGGTATCACATACTCCTATTAATCTCGGTCTCGCACATATCACATATTTGCATCTACTTCATTTCGCATGAACCAGGAAACCTCTGTGTAGGACTCTAAAGACTCGTCAATACGCCGGCAGTAGGTGATGATCATATCGAACACCAACAAGCCGCAAGCGGTCTGCTAAACGTAACGGCCACCCGGGTATTGAGCGATTAGAAGATCAAAAAGCAAGCCTGCTATAACTCCTGCGAATCCAATCAGTAACACTACCGTACAGTCCGGTCTCTTCGTCTGATATGTCGCATATCACAGCCTGGGGGTGGTATAACATCAGACCCCAATAGCCTGATAAGTCATGCCGATACAAGGTCCATAACGGTTCGAGAATCTACTGATAACACTTACCAGTAAATCTCAGCAACCCTGGCCAGGGATTTCCTGTTATGGCCAATCGAGCACAGCGCAACATCAACCCCCAATACCGGGTGAGACGAAACCCCTCCTATCGCTCATTGCCTCCATGTGATTCGGGATTGTACCCAAAATCCACTGTTTTGCACGATCTCTTGACCGTGGTATGGTGGAAATTAAAGCACATTGGGAATCACATAAGACTCTATGACGATCTCGGGTCTACAGACTAACCTGTACCAGTGTCACCAGAGAATTGCTATCCGACGATAGGTATAATACCATCTAGGAGTTCTCGGCGAGTCCGTCCAGTGTACCCAGTCTCCACTGAGCACCCGTATACCTTCTCTGATGTCAAACACCAATGGATATGGGATCATCCATCGCCCATCATATGGGTCAAGAAGCGCATACGCTAGTCTAATCTGGAGTATAGATACCCTGTCTTGATACTCTCACGACTAGGAACATTTGAAGGATGTACTTATCGACTACCCAGTCCCTACTAGTATGATCTACATCATAGTCCTGGTAGTCAAGTACTCATCCTATGGGCTTTATCAACATGTGATCACAAAACAGTATTTGTTTACATGTTAAGATAAAGTGCAACCAGATAGCATACTATCATATCGAGTAAGAAAGTACTTCCTATATATGTCCAAGCATCCACTACAATATACATTGCATGTACAGCAATGGCCTCTAGGGCATACATATAACTAACAGTTATCTAGAGCTTATGGGAAGATCCGGGTAATTGGTTGTGGTAGCGCCAAGTTTTATAAATTTTTGTTCCGCATTTGATCACGGATTGATGGCTGGGGCGCTGCCGTAACCCTACATGGTATCAGAGCCACTCCATAAGCCTTAGTTAACTCATTGCGACATCAGAAATCCGTCGTTTTTGTCGTGCAAAAACTGCCGACAAAAACAGTTCCAAAAACTGAAAGTTTGAGATGTTTGCACACCCCGTGGGCTCACGGTTTGAATTGAGAAGCCACGGGGTGATGCATGGGCACACCGGGGATCCCGAAGGGGACCGAACGGCTGGGCCCACTCCCCAAGACCACCATAAGGTGGTCTTGGCGGTGGGACCCGAAACTGCCCCACCTTAGGCAGTTTCGGGTCTGCTTCACCCCCTGGCCACCTTGTGGTGGCCTCAGGGGTGGGGTACCCCCTTTAGGCCCCCAAATCGAAGTTAATTCCACCCTCTAACTCCCCGTGAAGGTTCGGGCACGCTTTGTTTTGATTCGGACTTCCGAATTGGCTCTAAACGGTCGTTTTTTGGAATTTTAGCTCACTATTTTTTCATGGTTTTGGAAATTGGTTTAGTTTCTAACTGCGTGTGGTATTCTAATGTCGTAGTTTTCAGTACATACATTACTATCTGCGACCGTGAATGTCATTAGAATGGTACAACTCGTCTAACTGCTATATGCTCTTTCAGACGGGTTTGCGAACGTGACATTCACGTTGATGTTCTGTGTTGTGCTGTGGTTGTGGTTGGATCGTCGTGGTGGATAGCTTGGGTGCAATGCTAGTACAGTTTGGGTTTATTTGTACATTTGATATCGTGGGGCGAGCGTCCGACATACGGACTGTTGGCTATAGTGCCCTCAAGTCAATTATTGGATCGCAGGAACGTGATTGCGATAATTGAAGGATGACCTATACCGGTAGAACAGTCTTACTTGAGATGATACTATGCTATTTGGTCTGTCTTTATCATCATGTACAGCATTAGGTGGCATTACAGATCAGTATTACATTTTGATAAAGCCCATAGGATTCTTTCTTGACTACCAGCAGTATGATGGTGATCATACACATGGGAGCTGGGTGGTCTATAAGCACATCCATAAATGTCCCTAGTCAAGAGAGTTTCAAGGCTGGGCATCGATACTCCAGAGTAGACTAGTGTCTACTGATCGAGACCCCGACGAGGGGCGGTGGCCGGTCTCACAAGCCATTGGTGTCAGTTTGTTCACCTAAGATGAATACAGGTGCTCATTGGGTTATGAGTACACGGACGGACTCGCCGGAAACATGCTAGTTGGTATTATACCTATTGTCAGATAGCAGTTCCCAGGTGACATATGTACAGGTTAGTCTATCGACCTGATATCGTTATTTGTTTCGCGTGAGTTCCGGATGTGCTTTGATTACTACCCTACCACGGCTCAAAGGAATCGTGCAAATAGGTTTTAGTTGGGTAATGTCCCGAGCCACATGGAGGTAGTGAGCGGATCGTCGGGGGATTCATCTCTCCCGGTATTAGGGGTTGATGTCGCGGTTGTGCACGGGTGGCCATCACCAGAAATCCTTGGCCAAGGTAATCGAGAATTACTGATCTAGGATCGGTAGTTTCTCAGGTAGTGATGGGCTTAATACCGACACTAAATGTCGTGTTATTAGGGATCTGACTTTATCCACTCCCTAGACTCAATATGCGAAACTCATAGATGAACGGACCGGACTGTACGGATATTGTCACTGTCAGGCTCAGTAGGGGTTTCAGGATGAGTTTGCTCGTCGGCCTCCCTTTCGCTCAATACCTGGGTAGCCGTTACGTCCAGCTAATGCCGCTGACGTGCTTGTGGTTAAACCCACTGCCAGTGTATTAACGAGTCTTTAGAGTCCCACACAGAGGGTTTCCTTGCTTCGGGCGAAACGATGTAGAGGTCGTATGGTTTTACGGCAGGGTTCGATCACATACATGTACTTGTGCACGGATGATGTTCGGACGGATAATACTAGAGGGCTTTGCTTTAAGCCAGATCCTAGTATTATATTTGTTGGATTATTTTCATCTTTTTGTATTCGTATTCTTCGGAATACGGATGCGGGTATGTATATACGGTTGAGGGGTATTCTTGTAATTTATTACAAGATTACTTTTAGAAGATTACACCTCATCATGGTTTAGACCTTTTTGGATTAAAAGGTTATTGAGGTGTAGGATGAGGTGTTTATTGTATTTTTGTGGCATGGCTAATTAGTGACCCATGGTTACTATTCAAGCATACTTAAGGTTTTTGTTTGTTGTGAGATTGTTTGATATTTTGGAGACTTGACATATTTATTGTGATGGCTCCATTATTTCTAATCAACACTCACACAACAAACAAAAACACAAGCCATTATTCATTTCTTTTTCTCTTTCTTGAGTTGCTCTCAACACCTCATTCTCATGGCATCTTCTTTTTTCTCTAGCTCCACCCAAACCCTCTCATGAGTTGAGAATCCTTGGGTGTCTTGAGACAAATTAATCCTTCATCACTTTCTACTTCATCTACGGTATCTAGAGTAGCGATCTAGATGCCCTAGTTGCCTCGGATATGAGGTTGGAACTCGTTGCGTAGAATCTCGGGTGGATCATCTTCGATAGAGGGAGACCGGAGATCAAGCTTGATCAAGGAAGCCCCTAGGAGCTTGGGATGATGGTTAAAGACTGAAAGACATGGATCTATTCGGTATAATCATTCTAATTTCTTTGCATGTTTTGTTATCTAGGGCTTATGGGTAGATCCGGGTAATTGGCTGTAGTAGCGCCAAGTTTTATAAATTTTTGTTCCGCATTTGGTCACGAATTGATGGCCGGGGCGCTGCCGTAACCCAACATGGACTGCCGTCACTGCCTGTTTGTATATTATTTGTTTGGGGCACGACCGGGTTGAGGTCGATGTCACAATTGTACATATTTTATTTTCTGTACCAGGATTACCCCGCGATAGAGTGCACGGATAGCCGAGTTCTAGAGAGCAACGGGCCCGCATCTCATGGCGTTGAGACGGAGGGGGCCTCACTCTAGAATTGGCGGGCTATTCGCGGCACTCGTAAGGTGTACAGGTTGACCCAAGGAGGGGTGCTAAAGTTACCGGATTCCGTGAAGTGCCGGGTGGCCCATTCACTTTGATGAAGGGGGTTGCCTCACTTCTGGTTTTGACGGGTAACTTGCCGCGCTCGTAGGGATCTAGGTTTTCATTGCACAGGCTATCCACACGACCAGGGGAACGTCGGGATTCACTTGCAGCTCAAAGGAAACCCGGGGCTTCCATATTATCAGTATTGTTCTATAATGTTTATCGCTTATCTGTGATGTTGCATTTATCATGCTTGGAACGATTATTATATATTGATATATATATACACACACACACTAGTAGATGTTGTATATGTTTTGCACCCGCGCTAGTCCAGCCCCCACTCTGTCGTTAGTTAAGTAACCTAACGGGTGATGACGGGGCCCAGTGGCGATTGCGGATGGCATATACGTACATCATATTTTCGTTCTTTTCTGGTATGATTAATTGATGAAACTGCGTTGATTCTGATTAATACAAAGATAAAACAAACCTATATATGATGTTGTTGGAACAATTTTCAAAAGCTGTTATTAAAAGGACGTTTTCTTTTGTTTTGCATAGCGGTATTCGGTTATAAATATCCAGCACCTCATTCGACGAGGCAAGAGCCGAGATCCCTTCACCGGGAGTGACCTCTTGGGCAGAAGTTTGCGTCAGGGTAATAACTTCACTACAGTCGATTACTTTTTTGCTTTGCATCGAGATATTCAGTTAGGAATATCCTACAACTCATTCGACGAGGAAAGAGCCGAGATCCCTTCACTGGGAGTGACCTCTTTAGCAAAGGTTTTCGCCACTATATATTTGTAAAGCTATCTGGTTCCTTCAACGATACCAAGTTCATTACGTTAAAGGTTTTTCACAAAAAACCATTCGTAGCCCTCCGTCATTTCAGACGGGTAGCACTTAGTATTCATGCTATGTATGTTGGTCTTCATCAAGGCATAGTGTATGGTAGATATTTGTTACTTTTCTGTTGCATAGATAGATGTGTTGGTTTGGGACAGTCGTACTACTATGTTGGCCTTCGTCAAGGGTATGTACGGGTGGGTTCAAATTAACCTGGACAATGACGGGCATAACTTGACATGTGACTAATGATATGTTGGCCTTCGTCAAGGTCATAAGAGCATGGGGCAGAAATCACATCGAGAGTTTCTAACATACAGGAAACTTGCCAGGCATGTGCATACCTTCTGGAGTGTGATAACTTGAGTGGATTCCATCAGGTTATCATGCGATGATAGTTGGATCCCGATTCCCACTGATGAGTTGGTTTGCTCCTCGGGTGATTTTAGATGATCCCGACTAATTCTTCTTTTGGGTTTGGAGGAGAATTTAAGGATACAGTGGGAGACATCCTGATTAGATAAAGTGATTAACCATTCCGATCTAGATTAGAGTGCACGCTGAGTGTTTCTTTTCTCTCTCTCTCTCTTTGGCAGCGACCATGGCCCGACCCTAGACTAGAACTCATAAACCAAGTTAACCAAAGCTTCTTAAAACACATTGGCTTTTGGATTGTCAGAGTTGCATACTTCATTGCCACTCCTATTTTTACCCTTTGCGTTTCTCCGGAATATTCCGTATCACTAAGAAGATCCACATTTATTGGATATGACCATCGTATAGTTATATATGAACTCGAAGAAACTTGTTTCAGATTCAAGAATGGTTTCCGGTTCTGGAGAAATTGAATACGACTATTCAGTTGTTTTTTCCTTTTACCTTCTCTCAGGTTGTGAGGGCTCCTAGGATTAGGAGAGGGTACACCTATTGCGCTTATTGGATAGTCTTCTTCCAAACCATAGGCAGGTGCTGGAATGTGGGGAAGGAAGAAAACCAATTAGCCTAAGTGAGGTGTACAGAAGGTAATAAGTAAAGACAAATAAAGGGATTAGAAAGAGGGCAAAGTAAATTGCGACTGCTATCATTCATGACCAAACCGCGTATATCATCGCCACTCCTACTTCACCTTTGAATTTCTTCAGAACACCCTGTATCATTACGAAGATCCATATTTATTGGATAATCCATCGTATAGTTACATACGAACTCGAAGGAACTTGTTCCAGTTCAAGAATGGATTCTGGTTCAGGAGAAATAGAATAAAGATTATTCAGTTGTCTTTTATCTTTACCTTCTCTCAGGTTGCGAGGACTCCTAGGATTAGGAGAGTACACCTATTACGCTTATTGGATAGTGTTCTTCCATACCCTAGGCTGGTGCTGAACGGTAGGAAGGAAGAAAACCATTTAGCTTAAGGGTGGTGTACAGAAGGTAATGAATAAAGACAAATAAAAGGATTTGGAGAGATGGCAAGGAAATATAAGGTTTCATGAATCTCGTTAATGGAAGAGGCATTACTAGGAATACCCGGTTATCCCTTCGAAGCATTTTCATGTTTCAGTTTTACTATGCGTTGTTAATTGAAAACTGATTTTCCAATTAGATCTAACTCCAGGGTATGTATTTATCAGATGTGATTCTCACATCTGTATAGTTTTACAGATGATGAGTGGGAGTAAGTTATTGGGAATTAGGTGATTATATCCTCTTTATATCGGAATTCGTTGTAATTGGTGATATTTAAGGAAATCACCTGGGGTTTTGCCTGACGGCAAATATTTGGTTTTGAATATCCGTTATTATGCACCAATTTCAAACTGATATATCAGTACGTTTATTTTATAAAGTGAGATATAACCTTTTGAAATTATGTCAATGACATTTACCTATATCAGTTGATGATTGGGTAAGGAGTATTAAACAGCGGTGTAATTCTTCTTAACCATAGTACAGTTTTCAACCTACGACGCACAGGGTTTGAGTTATTCAACTCAGGGGACTTATAGAAAGTATTGTATGTTGTCCAGTGTCCATTAGGACAAAGGGGTTGGTCCTCGTACTATATTCTGTTTACTTGTGACTTCTCCAGTTTTAGACAAGTATTTCGTAAAAATACAAGGTCCAAGTTTTGAGAAGTTATAAGTACAAGAATAAAGTAGATAACCATGTGTTGCAAGTATCAGGATTCTTCAAGGTGATCAAAGATATAGATACTTGTATTTGGTATTCAGTTGATAGTAATGGTTTTGAGAACTTGCTTCTCTTTCAGGTTACTTATATATGGATGCACTCCGAGTTGAGTAATGTTGATCGTCCTCCTTCCATTTAGTTGACATGCACTGGAGACAGCTGCATGATTTGAATTTGGTTCCAATTAAATCAGTGCCTCTGTTTCTATATTGTATATAGAATGGTTCATATCTTAACGATGTTAAGGTATATGGAGTTGTCCGGTTTATACTTAAAACTAAACTCTGGATAACTCAAGGCACGTTTCTGTAATGGCAGTTTATGGGTTATCCCGGGCTATGATGAGGGTTAAATTTCTACTATTTGGAAGATCAATAGTGATATTGTTCTTGACTCGCCATAATTTTAGTAAAACAGACTTTTTCAGAAAACAGTAGTGGGAGTATGGTAGAACTGTAAGTGATTCCAGAACCATAGACGATTACTGAAAGTTAAATAGAACCTAAAGATTCAATCGTGTTTGACATTCCATTAGCCATTCGGCAGATATGGCAGGTAATCTCAGGCGCCCGAGAGGTACTTCGGTATCCTCAAAGACGGTGAAAGGGAGGTTCTTGTTAACCCAGACTTGCCATTACTGCTGTTCTAGACTATGAGACCCGGCAGGAGAATGAGTATAGCGTCGTTCTAAACTATTTTTAGAAGTGCACGTGTATATGACTCTGTTAGAGGGTTGTTATAGTCAGTGGGAGCAGCAGAAGTATAGTGGATAAGTAGCTTATGTCTATTTGTAGACTAAAGCAAGTATAGCAGAGATAGATCATCTATTTTTGATGTGACAGTCATAGGCTTTGACTTCATCAGAATATGATATGGATCTGTTAAGAAAGTAGTAGGGTGTGATGTCCTGGTATTTGGATGACATATACTTTATAGGAAGTATAATTCCTATACTACGATCGGTTATACTGTGGTTGTCACACAGTGGTTTCTCCACATAGGATATGGATATTATATAAGGCATTCTGGTAACTGGATCTATGGTTTTAGATCTAGATTTAGGTAGTTTCCCAATCTGGGTAATTTGACACTATTCTAAAGGTGTTTTAGAATGGACGACTCCTGGTATGCTGGTGTACCTGCAGGTGATGGAGTCATCCTCTCTAAAAGTGTCTTACAGACTAAAGGGGAGAGGGATGTGCATGATTAGCATATCACTTGCTTAGGAAATCGAGTCAATCATAAGATATCAAGTACCACACCAGATATTGTTTTTACACTAGCTGCAATAAGTTTATATATTAATCCAATCCTAAAGAAACGTTTGGAAGCAGTTTATGAATATAAGTGGATGTTCTAGGGATATGGTAACGGCAGTCTCCTTCGAGAGACGGTTATCATTTCAGGCTTCCAAGGTGACCTGGATGACAGAGCGACTGTCAGAGTAATAGTTTTCCCTCTTTTGAGGGGCAGTAGTTTGGACAGGTGGTCCAAGCGAGTACTGAGGAAGGCATGGCGCAAGATACTGATTAAATTCAGTGGACGATACAGTCTAAGAAGTTTTGCTGGATTTGGAGTTCATTTGTGAACTGGGTTCCATCAGATATCCAGACATATTCTAAGACAGGTATTGCTCATTTCGCGGCGAACTTGAGATAAAGAGACACATAGAAGGAAACATTAAAGCGGATCCACCCACTGAGGCTATTTCTCGAACGCGATGGTTTCATAATGAGATTTGTGAAACTGATTAGTAGAGAAGTTAGGTGTTCGGTATTACAAGGGCTGTGAGTATGCAACACTGCAATAATTAGCCTTAAGTGCAACTGGGAGATTATTGGCTATAGTGCCCTCAAGTCAATTATTAGATCGCAGGCACGTGATTGCAATTATTGAGGGAAGATATATACCGGTAGAACAGTCTTACTCGAGATGATAGTATGCTATCTGGTTTGTCTTTATCATCGTGTATATGCTTCAGGTGACATTACAGATCACTATTACATGTTGAAAGTGTTAGTTATGTATATGCCCTAGAGGCCATTGTTGTACATATGATGTATATTATAGTGGATGCTTGGATATATATAGAGAGGACTTTATTGCTCGACATGATAGTATGCTATCTGGTTTCACTTTGTCTTAACATGTTGATTTGTATTGGTTTACTGTCTTACTCTCACATGTTGATAAAACCCTTAGGATATGTACTCGACTACTAGGACTATGATGCAGATCATACTAGTGGGGCCAGGGTAGTCTAAGAGTACATCCTATAACTGTTCCTAGTCGAGGGTGTATCGAGACAGGGCATCGATACTCCAGAATAGACTAGCGTATACGCATCTTGACCCATATGATGGGCGATGGATGATCCCATATCCATTGGTGTTTGACATCAAAGATGGTGTACGGGTGCTCAGTGGTGACTGGGTACACTGAACAGACTCGCCGAGAACTCCTAGATGGTATTATACCTATCGTTAGATAGCAGTTCTCTGGTGACACTGGTACAGATTAGTCTGTAGACCCGAGATCGTCATAGAGTCTTGTGTGATTCCTACTGTGCTTTGATTTCCACCTTACCACGTTCATGAGAACGTGTAAAACGGTGGCTTTTGGGTACAGTCCCGAATCACATGGAGGCAATGAGCAATAGGAGGGGTTTCGTCTCTCCCGGTATTAGGGGTTGATGTTGCGCTGTGCTCGATTAGCTATAACTGGAAGTTCCTGGCCAAGGCTGATATGGAGATCTACTGGTAAGTGTTATCAGTAGTTTCTCGACCCGTTATGAGCCTCACATCGACACGACTTATCGGTTACTGGGGTCTGACGTTCACCACCCCTAGACTGGATATGCAACATATCAGACGAAGAGACCGGACTGTATGGTAGTGTTACTGATTGGATTCACAGGAGTGTGAGCAGGCTTGCTTGTTGATCTTCTGATCGCTCAATACCCTGGTGGCTGTTACGTTTAGCTGACCGCTTGCAGCTTATGGGTGTTTGATATGATCATCACCTACTGCCGGAGTATTGACGGGTCTTTAGAGTCCTACACAGAGGTTTCCGGGCTCAGGCGAAACGGAGTAGGAGCACATATGTGATATGTGCGGGACCGAGATTGATACGTGTATATGATACCGTATTCTATTCTCGCGATATGTGATATCAGTCGGGTATATGTGATATAGCCGGGTTATCCGATCAAGTGTTGATTCGATAAAATGATACATATTATATTGGTCGGTTATATGTAATATAGCCGGATTATTAAATCAAGTATTGATTTAATAATTTAATGTAAAATTATATATATGATATATTACATTACATTAACTAATATAAGCTCACTTAAATGATTCTTTTTCTCACATAGGATGCATTGATATATATGTGATATATGTTAAATGTATTCTTTTCTTTTGTTACAAAATTATATATATGTGATATGTATAATTGTAACATGCTTGGTTATAAATGCAACTAGCGTTTATGAGACTTAAACCATGCTAGAGTTAAGATTAGGGTTTTATATTTATCATTAAGTAATTCAAATATTGTAGATTTTGTCATGGTTGATATTTGATGAAAGCTTGTAGGCTTCTTTGACTTTGTCCACTCTTTTTGTCTAGTTTAAGATATTTATCAACCTAACATTTAACCATAGCTCATGATTAAGTCTCTACAAGGTTTAAGCATGACATTATTAACCCATGATTGCATTTCTAACCTCACAACAATTATTCTCATCACTTCATCTTTTTCTTCCTCAAAAAACTTGCTAGCTTTTTCATTTGTGATGAAATAAAGAGAGAGAGAGAAATCTAAAGAGAGCAAAATTCCTACTTCATCATCCTTATCTATTCTAGCCACTTAGATTAGGGTGTTTGCTTCACTAATACCTCATTAGTGAAGTAAGAGCTTGAGTTTGTGATTCCTCAAGGTAGATCATCTTGGATTGTGAAGTCTTCTAGCAAGGATGTCTCATTCACCTCATGGAGCTTCTCTAGAGTCCGGGAGCTTGATGATCGCAACGAAGGGACCTCAACTCGGAGCTTATGAAGCGAAGGAATGGACTACAAAGGTTGTAATCCCTATCACTTAGAAGTAAAGTAGTTTACTTGTTGTTTCTAACCCTAATTCTCTAGTAAAGATCCTTGTTTAGGTTGTTTGGCACTTGAAAATTTAAATACGGCATGTTTGATGCCTTGTAGAACCTTGTTCTAGTGCCTAAGAACCTTATAGATAGAGCCCACAGGATTCATGCTTGACTACCAGCAGTATGATGGCGATCATATACGTGGGAGCTGGATGGTCTATAAGCACATCCTTAAAATGTCCCTAGTCGTGGGAGTTTCGAGACTGGGTATCGATACTCCAAGAGTAGACTAGTGTATACTGATCGAGACCCCGATGAGGGGCAGTGGCCGTTCTTACAACCCATTGGTGTTAGTTTGTTCACCTAAGATGTATACAGGTGCTCATTAGGTTATGAGTACACCGGACGGACTCACCGGGAACATGCTAGTTGATATTATACCTGTTGTCAGATAGCAGTTCCCTAGTGACATGTGTACAGGTTAGTCTATCGACCTGAGATCGTCATTTGTCTCGTGTGAGTTCCCACTATGCTTTGATTACTACCCTACCACGGCTCAAAGGAGTCGTGCAAACAGGTTTTAGTTGGGTACAGTCCCGAGCCACATGGAGGCAATGAGCGGATCGTCAGGGGATTTGTTTCTTCCGGTATTGGGGGTTGATATCGCGGTGTGCATGGGTGGCCATCACCAGAAATCCTTGGCCAAAATAGTCGAGAATTACTGATCTAGGATCGGTAGTTTCTCAGGTGGTGATGGGCTTCATACCGACACTAAATGTCGTGTTATTAGGGGTATGACTTTTTCCACCCCCTAGACTCGATATGTGATACTCATAGACGAATGGACCGGACTGTACGGATATTATCACTGTCAGGCTCAGTAGGGTTTCAGGATGAGTTTGCTCGTCGGCCTCCCTTTTGCTCAATACCTGGGTAGCCGTTACGTACAACTAGTGCCACTAACGTGCTTGTGGTTAAACCCACTGCCAGCGTATTGACGAGTCTTTAGTGTCCCACACAGAGGGTTTTCCTGCTTCAGGCGAAATGATGTAGAAGCCATATGGTTTTACGGCAGGGTTCGATCACATACATGTACTTGTGCACGGATGATATTCGGACGGATAATACTAGTGGGCTTTAGTTTAAGCCGGATCCTAGTATTATATTTGTTGGATTATTTTCGTCTCTTTGTATTCGTATTCTTTGGAATACGGATGTGGGTATGTATATACGGTTGAGGGGTATTCTTGTAATTTATTACAAGATTACTTTTAGAAAATTACACCTCATCATGGTTTAGACCTTTTTGGATTAAAAGGTTATTGAGCTGTAGGATGAGATGTTTATTGCATTTTTGTGGCATGGCTAATTATTGACCCATGATTACTATTCTAACATGCTTAGGGTTTTTGTTTGTTGTGAGATTATGTTGACTTGAGATATTTTTTATTGACTAAGATATTTTGGAGACATGGACATTTATGTGATGGCTCTATCACGCTCACACAACAAACAAAAACACAAGCCATTATTCATTTCTTTTTCTCTCTCTTGAGTTGCTCTCAACACTTCATTCTCATGGCATCTTCTTCTTCCTCTAACTCCACCCAAACCCTCTCATGAGTTAGAATCCTTGGGTGTCATGAGACAAATTAATCCTTCATCACTCTCTACTTCATCTATGGTATCTAGAGTAGAGATCTAGGTGCCCTAGTTGCCTCGGATATGAGGTTGAAGCTCGTTGCATAGACTCTCGGGTGGATCATCTTCGATGGAGGGAGACCGGAGATCAAGCTTGATCAAGGAAGCCCCTAGGAGCTTGAGATGATGGTTGAAGACCGAAGGACACGGATCTATTCGGTATAACCATTCTAACTCCTTTGCATGTTTTGTTATTTAGGGTTTATAGGTAGATCCTGGTAATTAGTTATGGTAGCGCCAAGTTTTATAAATTTTTGTTCCATATTTGGTCACGGATTGATGGCCGGGGCGCTGCCGTAACCCAACAATAAGGAGCATATACATATAGCTGGGTGAACTGGATGTCATACTCAGCTACTGTCATACCAGGAGTCTGGCGTAAAGACTCAAAGCTGCAAGCTCGAGCATCCCTGACGCTCTGCGGAAGGAAACGAGCAAGAAAAATCGTCGCGGACTCATACCAGGTCATAGAAGGAAGACCTGCGGCTCGACCTTTCTCCATAGACTCGCACCAAGTCTGGACAAGACCCTCCAGACGAAAACTAGCAAACTCGACCGACCTCGCATCGGAACATCTCAAAGAACGACAAATCCTGACCATCCGGTCGAGGAACGACTGTGGATCCTCTGCTGCGTCAGTGCCAGTGAAAACCGGAGGTTTCAGCCTCATAAACTCTTATAAAGATACGACGATATTCCTGGTAGCGATAGGTATAACTGTCTGAGCAGTAGGTACAATCATGGTCCCCGTGGTAGGTGGAACAATGTCTGATCTCTGTGCTCGACTGGTCTCAACCAAATATCCTGTAACAACCCTAAACTTTCTGTACAACTTTCTGTACAATTTTTTTTTAAAATACAGAAAGGAGTATTTTTGCCTGAGCACAAGTTATAAGTTTGTTTTGCATTTTAATAAAAAGAAGTAGCTTATAGCTCATTGGTAAGACCTTGCACTGCTGAACCAAAGCACCAGAGTTCAAGTCCCATCACCCACATTATTTTTAATATTTTTTTCTTTTAAATTTTTAGAATCCCAAGAGCCTACACGTGCATAACTCGTAAAAACCCCACTTCACATATAAAACAAACTGACCCAGGAGAATCACCAACCGATACTGGACACGTGACAGAAGGGGATCGGCCGACTCGGCCTGACTCGGCCGGCGGACCGGCCGACTCAGCCGCCGCCGCAAGCCGAATCAGCGCGGATCGGGTTGGTCCCTTCAGTGAAGTTGAGCCTCTTGGTATCCCCATCACCCCTGTATGGTTTAAATTAACTGCACAGTAACAAAGTCTTTTAAAACACATAATTACTCTATTATTAATACAATTTTTATTACATTTTCAATTCAACCTTTCACCTACCCTAACCCTAACTTTACCCTATAAATACCACCCCTAGACACACACCTCTCACTCACAATTCTCAAGAAATTCCTCTAGATAATTTGTGTACAAGTGGAGTTAGCGAAGGGCAAAACTCCGGCGATCTTCCGACGACAACCCTAGGAGCTCCCGGCGACGAAAAGACGTATCGGCACCTCCTAAGACTTTCTCTTGTTAGTTATGTATATGCCCTAGAGGCCATTGTTGTACATATGATGTATATTATAATGGATGCTTGGATATATAGAGAGAGGACTTTCTTGCTCGACATGATAGTATGCTATTTGGTTTCACTTTATCTTAACATGTTGACTTATATATTGTTTACTGTCTTACTCTCACATGTTGATAAACCCTTAGGATATGTACTCGACTACTGGGACTATGATGAGATCATACTAGTGGGGCCATGGTAGTCGATGAGTACATCCTATAACTGTTCCTAGTCGAGGGTGTGTCGAGACAGGGCATTGATACACCAGAGTAGACTAGCGTATACGCATCTTGACCCATATGATGGGCGATGGATGATCCCATATCCATCGGTGTTTGATATCAAGGATGGTGTATGGGTGCTCAGTGGAGACTGGGTATACTGAACGGACTCGCCGAGAACTCCCAGATGGTGATATACCACACGTCAGATGGCAGTTCTCCGGTGACACTGGTACAGGGTAGTCTGTAGACCCGAGATCGTCATAGAGTCTTGTGTGATTCCCACTGTGCTTTGATTTCCACCTTACCACGTCCAAGAGGGCGTGAAAAACGGTGGCTTTTAGGTGCAGTCCCAAATCACATGGAAGCAATGAGAGATGGGAGGGGATTCGTCTCTCCCGGTATAGGGAGTTTATATTGTGTTGTGTTTGATTGGCTATAACTGGAAGTCCCTGGCCAGGGCTGATATAGAGATTTACTGGTAAGTGTTATCAGTAGTTTCTCAACCCGTTATGAGCAGCACATCGACACGACTTATCGGTTACTGGGGTCTGACGTATACCACCCCTAAACTTGATATGCGACAGATCAGACGAATAGACCGGACTGTACGGGAGTGTTACTGATTGGATTCACAGGAGAACGGACAGGCTAGCTTGTTGATCTTCTGATCGCTCAATACCTGGGTGGCTGTTACGTTTAGCTGACCGCTTGCAGCTTGTGGGTGTTTGATATGATCATCACCTGCTACCGGCGTATTGACGATTCTTTAGAGTCCTACACAGAGGTTTCTTGACTCAGGAAAAACGGAGTAGGGGCATATATGTGATATGTGCAGGACCGAGGATAATGTGATATGAGATACCGTATTATATTCTCGCGATATTTAGATATGAGCCGGGTCATCGGATCAAGTGTTTGATTCGATGAATCGATACATGATATATTAGTCGGTTATATTCGATATAGCCGGATTGTCGGATCAAGTGTTGATTCGATGATTTAATGTATAATAATATATATGATATATCGTATTGCATTATCTAATATTAGCTCGCTTTATTATTTCATTTTCTCACCGGGTAATACATTAATATATATGCGATATATGTTAATTGTATTATTTTCTTTTGTTACAAATATATAATATATATGTGATATATATTATTGTAACATGATATGATTAATGATGAAACATGTTTAGTGGAGATTAAACAAGGTTAGGCTTTGATTTGGGTTAGTTTCTTCTTGCACCTTCTAGAAGGAATTTCTTTTGTCATGGTTAGGATATTATTGTTGATATTTTCTCATGACTCATTCTTTAATCCAACCAAACCCTAGCCCTAGTTAATTCTTTACAAAGGTTATCCTTGTCATCCTTGACCATGGTTCCATGATTAATCATATATTCATTTCATTATTCATCACAAAAGCATCATGCATTATTTTCTTCTTCATCTTCAACCTTGAGCTTTGAGAAAGCTTACTAGGTTTTCCTTTTGTGATGTTTTCATGTGAGAATTTGAAATAAAAAGAAAGCATAAATACTACTCCATCATCCTCATCTAATCTAGCCGATTAGATTAGGGTGTTCACCTCATTAGAGTGAGAGAACTTGAGTTATAGCAACTTCAACATAGATCATCGGAGAAAAGGAACACTACAAGCAAGCATGGATCGTTCGAGTCGTGGAGCCTCTCTTGAGTCCGGGAGATCGTGGATCGCGGCGAAAGGACTTCTACTCGGAGCTTATGAAGCGAAGGAGCGGACTACAAAGGTTGTAATCCCTCACACTTAGTTGTAAAGATATTTACTTGCATGTTAAACCCTAATAATCTAGCAAAGATCCCGGCTTTGGGTTGTTCGGCACGTCTAAAATTTTATTCAGGCATGGTTGATGCCTTATGAACCTTCACAAGAGTGCCTAGGAACCCTACAGTGGTATCAGAGCCTAACTAGAGCATTAGGCGACGTGTATACGAAGTTAAAACTCCGATCGAACCCCGAAACGACGATTTGAACCCCTCTCTGGACTTTTTCTAAAAATGTGATTTTTTCTGAATTAAAAATACTTAAAAATACCAGCAGGGAAATATAAGCAACACTGTGAAAAACGAGGCAGTAAGCCGTACAAACCGCCGTGGAACCGCGGCAATACCTTGCTCATGTCGCGGATCCGCGGCCGTACAGAAGACTTATTGACTCGTTTTGCCACAGTTATATCCGTAGGTGATTAAGTATATTTCTGGGTATTTTTAATCTGACTCAAGTGTTGAGTGTTCTGGGA
Organism: Agapanthus africanus; assembly: GCA_030015575.1. Taxonomy (NCBI): domain Eukaryota; kingdom Viridiplantae; phylum Streptophyta; class Magnoliopsida; order Asparagales; family Amaryllidaceae; genus Agapanthus; species Agapanthus africanus. Next base: position 390,797,833 of record CM057337.1, on the reverse strand, counting down.
ATTATTTTGTATTCGTTGATTCGATCGGAAAATTTTATTTCGTTATGTTTTCCGGATATTTAGAAACTGTTAAAATGTTCTAACGGATATCATTAACTCATTTTTTCCCGGCACGAAAAACTTTCAAGTCTTGAATTTTTCTTGGGTTTAAATCTTTCGGAAAAACGTGCATGTAATGCGATGGACCCTCTAGAAGAACACAAACCTTAACTCGATTATGTGACCGTCTGAACCGCCTCTAAACCTTAGGGTTTGGGGCAGTACGGCGTGCCACATGTGAGGCGTTGGCTTGACCCTTCTACGGCTGGACCATTGGTACTGTGACAGATTCTGGGATTGTTTGAACTCCACTCAAGTGTTGAGCTATTTAGGAAATCTTGGGTATTTGATTAATCCGATCGGAAAGTTTAATACTGTCTATTTATCTGGAATGTGATACAATATGTGGAATTCATATAGTTAGGCATGAAATGCGAAGTATGTGATATTTCGAATTTACGATGTCTAAAGAGATTGTGGATTCTAAATGTTGTAGTTTTACAATTTCTTTTCTGTGACCGTAAGTGTAGTATGTAGTTGTATTGCCGGTCTTCGTTGCTATACATCAATGACGATCGGTATATGCATACTTACTTACGTTGATGATATGAGATATTATGTGTTGCTGTGATATATTATATTGGATCGTCGTGTTCTGAATAGCCGGGGGTTTTATGTGAGATGAGGGTTTTTATTTTCATTCATTTAAAATTCATTTGTATGTAATATTCTTTTATTAGGGCACTTCCGGGATGAGGTTGATGTCACCAGTGTATATTATTTACTTTTCTGCATTAGATAGACCCAAGGAGGGGAGCATAAGTAACCGGGTTCTAGGGTCCAGTGGGAGGCCATCTCGAGGAGTCGAGACCGGGTCTCCTAACCCTAGAATTGGCAGTGTTACTTGCCGCTCTCGTAGGGGTCTAGGGATGTGGGTTTGGCTATTCATCGCGACCGTGGAATCCGTGTTTTATACCGGCTCGTATTAAAAACACAGACATCCTAGTATATCCAATATTTCATATATGTTCTTCTGCTGCATTGTTCTGTGATGAGATCATATTACTGCCTGAGACGAATGCTTATACTATATATATATGCTGATATATAAATATTACTGCTTTCGTTTCTTCTGTGATGCTTAGGAAGCATAAGCTGATGGGATTTATTAATGAGATTAATAAAAAGAAAAGAAACCTAAAAGATATTGTAGAATCAAAACTTTATAAAAATGGTAGCTACAGTTTTGCTTTGCATAGCGGTATATATGATATACCCTGCACCTTATTCGATAAGGAAAGAGCCGAGATCTCTTCACCGGGAGTGACCTCTTTAGCGAAACTGGCAGATGCTACAAATTCGCGGTTTAGTTTTTGACAGCTTATATAGTTCTTGCTTTGCACAGCGGTATATATGATATATCCTGCACCTTATTCGATGGGGAAAGAGCTGAGATCCCTTCACCGGGAGTGACCTCTTTAGCGAAACTAGAAGCCTCAAAAACACTCCTTTTCAAAATCACTTGTTTCTACAACGATATCAAGTTCATTACGCTCATGGTTTTCTGAAAAACCTGCGTAGCCCTCCGTCATTTTAGGAAAATAGAGTACTTAGTATTCATGCTGCGTTTGTTGACCATAGTTAAGGTGCAGTGTACGGTAGCTGAGTGATGTTTTCCTATATAACATATGATGTGATTAATTAGAACAGTCATATGACTTTGTTGACCATAGTTAAGGGTCATGTGGGTGGGTCTAAATTAATCAAGAAATGACGGGTAGAACTTAACTAGTGCTTATGCTTTGTTGACCATAGTTAAGGTCATAAGTCGCTAGGGGCAAAAGCATTATCGGGAATTTCAAGTGTTGAAATTTGCAATGAGATTGCATACCTTCTATGAGATAGATGGATCCTGATACCCACTACGAGTAAGAGTTACTCCTGGGAGAGTTTTACACAGGACAATTAGCCGATCAAGTAGGTGTCTAGAAAGGTGTTAACGGGGTTATGCCTATGGGAAGACGAGGTTTATTTGAATTAGGTCCGTGCGAAAGCACGGGGAACCTCCCTCAAGTACCGACACTGATCTGGCTGAAAGATTGACGAAATTGTAGGGTGTAATTAATCCCGGCTAATCTTACCTTTTAGGGTTTGAAGGAAGATTTGATAAAAACAGTGGGAGACATCCTGATTAGATAAGATAATAACCAATCTAATCTTGCAAGAGCATACGCTAAAGTGTTTCCTTCTCTCTCTCTCCAGGTAGCGACCATGTCAGGACTTAATCAAGATAATTAAATGGATGTATTGACTGAACCTAGTTATTATACTGAGTAGGGGATCGTTGGACCCGTTTTTTCTTATAAGAGTTATAAGACTGAACAAGAAACAGGAGAATATCTGGATTCTCATGCCGCCCAAATGGAGAACATGCATGTTGATGGACCTTCTTCGGGTGTGTTAGTTATTGAGAACAGTTTATTAGTTCACCCTACGTCCTGGGTATTAGATACCGGATCGGGATCCCATATATGTAAAATGTTACATGGGCTACATAAAGGTGGAGAACTGGGAAAAGGTGATCATTCCGTTCAAGTAGGGAATGGTGCAAGTATTGCAGCCAAAGCAGTTGACGAATATGACCTAGTATTACCAAGTCGTAATACACTGATTCTGAATGAGTGCTATTATATACCGAACATGATGTGCAACATTATATCAGTTTCTTTATTAAGTAAAGAAGGATATAATTTTGTAGTAAAGGATAATATTATGAACATATTCCTAGATCAAAAGTTGATTGCATCAGGCTCGTTACATAATGGCATATTCATTCTCAATCAAAATACAGTGCTCAATATACAAAACACACACAAGAGGAAGAGTTCAGAAATGAACGAATTCTTCTTGTGGCATTGTAGACTTGGTTATATCAATGCGACACGACTAGCTAAGTTACATAAGAATGGATATTTGAATCCGTTTGAATTATCATCTTATGATACTTTCCATTCATGTCTCAAAGGCAAAATGACCAAAGCTCCATTTAGTGGACACGGAGAAAGAGTTACGGAACTCTTAGGACTGGTACATAGTGATGTATGCGGTCCTATGTCTACGCATGCTAGGAACGGTTCTTCTTACTTCATTACATTCACTGACGATCTCTCTAGATTCGGACATGTGTTCTTGATGAAACACAAGTCTGAAGCTTTTGAGAAATTCAGAGAATATAAGCACGAAGTAGAGAACCAAACGGGCAAAAGTATTAAAATCCTTCGATCTGATCGAGGAGGAGAATACTTGAGCAATGAGTTCCGGGATTATCTAAAAGAGAATGGGATTCTCTCTCAGCTTACTCCTCCTTATACACCACAGCACAACGGTGTATCGGAGCGGAGGAATCGCACCCTATTGGATATGGTGCGCTCTATGATGAGCACTGCTGAGTTACCTATCTCCTTTTGGGGTTATGCGCTGGAGACAGCCGCATACCTATTGAATAGAGTTCCAACTAAATCAGTGCCTACCACTCCATATGAGATTTGGAATGGGAAGAGACCATCTCTTAAAAGAGTTAAGATATGGGGTTGTCCGGCCTATGTTAAAAAGCAAAATCCAGACAAACTCGAGGCAAGATCAGGTCTATGTAAGTTTGTAGGATATCCAAAAGATTCCTATGGATATATCTTCTACCACGGTGAGGAACAAAAGGTGTTTGTTTCTCAATATGCCACCTTTTTAGAAAAGGAATTTCTTGCAAAAGAAATTAGTGATGAAGAGGTAGAGCTGGAAGAGGTTCCAGCACCACAAACTACAACTGATGATTTATTGGAGCCAGAGGATTCAATAGTACCCGACGAACCCCAGCCTCTCCGCCGATCTAGCAGGGTTTCTCATCCACCTTAGAGATACTATGGTTTTCTCATTGATGGTGGAAGCGAGGATTGTATCATGGAAGATGATGACCCGACTAGTTTCGAACAGGCCATCACGAGTGGTGACTCTGTGAAATGGCTGGATGCAATGCGATCTGAGATGGAATCCATGTACACCAACAAAGTATGGACTTTGGAAAATGCTCCTGAAGGGGTAAAACCCATTGTGAGCAAGTGGATCTTTAAAAAGAAAATTAGTGTAGATGGAAAAGTTGAGACTTTCAAAGCTAGACTTGTTGCAAAGGGTTTTCGTCAACGACCAGGTGTGGATTATGACGAAACCTTTTCTCCAGTGGCTATGCTTAAGTCCATCCGGATCTTACTTGCCATTGCTGCATACCATGACTACGAAATCTGGCAAATGGATGTTAAGACCGCCTTTCTAAACGGTGATTTAGAAGAGTGCGTGTACATGACTCAGCCAGAGGGCTTCATAGATAGTGGGAGCAGCGGAAAAGTGTGCAAACTGCTTAAATCCGTCTATGGGTTAAAGCAAGTATCGTGGAGTTGGAACATCTGTTTTGATGTTGTAGTCAAAGAGTTTGACTTCATCAAAAATATAGATGAACCTTGTATTTATAAGAAGATTGCAGAGAGTAAGGTTGTATTCCTCGTATTGTACGTGGATGACATACTCTTGATAGGAAATGATGTTCCTATGCTGCAATCAGTCAAGCTCTTCTTATCACAAAGATTCTCAATGAAAGATCTAGGTGATGCCTCCTGCATATTGGGAATTATGATCTATAGAGATAGATCTAAATGGATACTGGGATTGTCCCAATCCAGGTACATTGACACCATACTAAAGAGGTTTAGTATGGAAGAATCCAAGCGTGGGAACCAACCCATGATCTCTGGACTCACTCTCTCCAAGAGATGTCTCCCAAGACTGATTTGGAGAGAGCTCGCATGCAAGGGATACCCTATGCTTCGGCAGTAGGCTCTATCATGTATGTGATGCTGTGTACAAGACCCGATGTAGCATACTCACTAAGTGTAGTGAGTCAGTATCAAGCAGATTCTGGAGAGAGTCACTGGACAGCTGTGAAGAACATTCTCAAGTACTTGAGAAGGACTAAAGAGATGTTCTTGGTCTATGGTAACGGAGAACTCCAGGTGGAGTCCTTTACCGATTCGAGCTTCCAAAGTAATAAGGACGACTCTAAGTCGCACTCAAGATTTGTCTTTACCCTCAATGGAGGGGCGGTATGTTGGAAGAGTTCCAAACAGGATACCGTTGCAGACTCGACGATGGAGGCTGAATACATCGCTGCCAACGATGCTGCCAAAGAGGCTGTCTGGATAAAGAAGTTCATTAGTGAACTTGGTGTGGTTCCATCCATTGAGCATCCAATACCTCTGTATTGTGATAACAATGGAGCTGTGGCTTTGGCCAAGGAACCCAGGTCCCATCAAAAGTCCAGACATATTTTGAGGCGGTATCACCTGATCAGGGAGATAGTTGATCGCCGGGAGATCGAGGTCAGGAGAGTAGATACGAAGGACAACACTGCGGATCCATTCACGAAGGCCCTTCCCCAGATACAGTTTGAGAGATTATTCGGGATGCTAGGTATGAGATACTACAGCAGCTGGCCTTAGTGAAAGTGGGAGATTGTTAGTTATGTATATGCCATAGAGGCCATTGTTGTACATATGATGTATATTATAATGGATGCTTGGATATATATAGAGAGGACTTTCTTGCTCGACATGATAGTATGCAATTTGGTTTCACTTTATCTTAACATGTTGACTTATATATTGTTTACTGTCTTACTCTCATATGTTGATAAAGCCCTTAGGATATGTACTCGACTACTGGGACTATGATGAGATCATACTAGTGGGGCCACGGTAGTTGATGAGTACATCCTATAACTGTTCCTAGTCGAGGGTGTGTCGAGACACGGCATCGATACACCAGAGTAGACTAGCGTATACGCATCTTGACACATATGATGGGCGATGGATGATCCCATATCCATCGGTGTTTGACATCAAGGATGGTGTACGGGTGCTCAGTGGAGACTGGGTACACTGAACGGACTCGCCGAGAACTCCCAGATGGTGATATACCACACGTCAGATGGCAGTTCTCCGGTGACACTGGTACCGGGTAGTCTGTAGACCCTGTTGGAGATAGTACCCTCAGAGTCAATTATTGGATCACAGGCACGTGATTGCAATGATTGAGCGAGGACCTATACCGATAGAACAGTCTTACTCGAGATGATATTATGCTATCTGGTTTATTTTTATCATAGTGTACTGCTTTAGGTGACCTTACAGGCCACTATTGCACGCTGATAGAGCCCTTAGGATCTTGCTTGACAGCTAGCAGTATGATGGCGATCATATACGTAGGAGCTGGTAGTCTATAAGCACATCCTTAAAAGGTCCCTAGTCGTGGGAGTTTCGAGACAGGGCATCGATACTCCAGAGTAGACTAGTGTATACAGTCGAGACCCCGACGAGGGGCGGTGGCCGGTCTCACAAGCCACTGGTGTCAGTTGGTTCACCTAAGATGTATACAGGTGCTCATTGGGTTATGAGTACACCGGACAGGACTCGCCGGGAACATGCTAGTTGGTCTTATACCAGATGTCAGATAGCAGTTCCCTGGTGACATGTGTACAGGTTAGTTCATCGACATGAGATCATTAATTGTCTCGTGTGAGTTCCCACTGTACTTTGATTACTACCCTACCACAGCTCAAAGGAGTCGTGCAAACAGGTTTTAGTTGGGTACAGTCCCGAGCCACATGGAGGCAGTGAGTGGATCTTCAGGGGTTCGTCTCTCCCGGTATTGCAGGTGAGGTCACGTTGTGTCTAGGAGAGCCATTACACGAAGTCCTTAGCCAAGGCAGGAGATTTACTGGTAGGTATTCCAGTAGTATCTCAGGGTGTTCTGGACTACACTTCGACACGACTTGTACCGCTTTTGGGGGTCTGACTTTTACCAACCCCTTAGGCCCGCCGTGCGATGCTCATAGACGAACGGACCGGACTGTACGGATATTGTCACTGACAGGCTCAGTAGGGTGTCAGGATGAGTTCGCTCATCGACGTCCCTTTTGGTCAATACCTGGTAGCCCGTTACGTATGGCTAATACCTCTGACGTGCTAGTGGTTAAATCCACAGCCAAAGTGTTGACGAGTCTTTAGAGTCCCCCACAGACAGTTTCTCAAGTTTCGGGTGAAACGCTGTAGAGGCCGTATGGAGATATGGCAGGGTTCGATCAGATACGTGCGGTATTGCACGGATCATGATCGGACGGATAATACTAGCGGGCTTTGGTTTAAGCCGGATCCTAGTGTTGTACAGTGTGGATTTTGTCTCATTGCATTTGTATTCGGTCGGAATACAAATGCGGGTATGTATATACAGTCGCGGGGTTTTCCTGTAATTTATTACGGGATCGGTTTTTTGAAGTTGCCAGTTTGCATTCCGTTTCGGCCATTTTCCTTTGTTTCTTTCTTTGGCTGGAAATTGGTGGAGAGGGGGTTATTTGCAAGCATGCAAATTTGATTAGTGGAGGGTGTTATTTGCAAGTAGTAGTATCATGATGGTTCTACCATCCCTTGACTTCTATTTCTTCATCATTGCTTGACTTTTGAGACATGATGGCTTACTTTATATGATGGGAGTAGGTTGAGAATTTTTTGTATGATCATGACTCCTCATCATCACCCATTCTTTTCTCTCTCTCTTACATTATTTTGGTCCACTCCCTTCTCTCATTCCTCATGTGCATTTGACCGGCCATTCTTTGGCATGAGGGCTGTCCAATTTTTGTGTGGGGGTTTTATCATTTCATTGGCTCACACAAAAATCCCATAGCACCATTTCAAAGCACATCTCCTTCTACACTTTAAAATGGCAACTTCCAGTAACCTCAAGAGACAAACCACTCTACAGTTAGCCTACAGCATTCTTGGACACGTCGGCTCGCCAACTTCGTGCCTGAGTTGCCTCGGTCCAGAGGTGGGAGCCCGTAAAAGAACCTGGTGGTGTGGTGCCCTTCCGACGAGGAGATGAAGACCGGAGATTCCGCGAGGAGATCGGGACGACGACGAGAAGACCGAAGGACACGGATCGCTCGGTATATCTCTCTACCCCTTCTCTAATTAGCTAGGAGTAGGTTAATGGCCCGATCCGGGTTTTTAGTGCGCGGTGGTGCCGGTTTACAAGTTTTGTAAAAGTATCGTTTCCGCATTTTGGCCTCGTTCAGACGGCCGGGGCGCCGCCGTGCACTTACACTGGTATCAGAGCTACGCCATTAACCTAGTCTAGCTTACTCTAACGTGTTTATAAGTTCGATCGAACAAATTTCCAAAAACCACAATTTCTATTGCATCAGTTTCTGTCGAGTTTTTTTTAGCTCAAAAATTTTTTCAATACATTGCAGAAATACGTGCAGGGAATTCTAAGAATTCTGGAGAAATCTGGTCACATGATTGCACTGTTCCACCGTGGAACCGCGGCCAAACCCATGCTCTGGCCGCGGTTCCACGGCCATCTCATCTCATTACTGTACCAGATTTCTGCAGTGGGTCTTAGACAGGGAAATGGGGTTTTTTGTATATTCTGTTTGGGCCCAGATTATTTTTTGAGTGCTGCAGTTGTGCTTGGGGCCCACTTGGGAAAATTTAGTCGATCGAATATTTTAAACATGTTAGTTCACAGTATTTACATTATATCTGCGACCGTGAATGTCACTTGATCGGTAAATCCGGTCTAACTGCTATAGCCCTTTTAGACGGATTTGCGAACGTGACATTCACGTTGATGTTCTGTGTTGTGCTGTGATGTTGCGGATTGTCGTGGTGGATAGTCTGGATGCAATGTTAGTACAGTTTGGTTTATTATGTACATTTGATATTGCGGGGCGAGCGTCCGACATGTGGACTGCCGTCACTGCCTGTTTGTATATTATTCTTTTGGGGCACGACCGGGATGAGGTCGATGTACCCGTTGTATGTATATTTTACTTTCTGTACTAGGATTACCCCAAGGTGGGGTGCACGGATAACCGGGTTCTAGAGGGCAACGGGCCCGCATCTCATGGCGTTGAGACAGAGGGGGCTTCACTCTGGAATTGGCGGGCTATTCGCCGCACTCGTAGGGGGTACAGGTTGACCCAAGGAGGGGTGCCCAAGTTACCGGATTCCGTGAAGTGCTGGGTGGTCCATTCACGTTGCTGAAGGGGGCTGCCTCGCTTTAGGTTTTGGCGGGTAACTTGCCGCGCCAGTAGGGGTCTAGGATTTCATTGCACAAGCTATCCACACAACCAGGGGAACGTCGGGTTTCAGTAGCGGCTCTGTGAAACCCGGGGATCCCAGATATCTGTATTGTTCTATGATGCTTATTACATTTCTGTGATGTTGCATTTTATCACGCCTTGAGCGAATATTATATATTGATATATATACTAGTAGATGTTGTATATGTTTTGCATCCGCGCTAGTCCAGTCCCCGCACTGTCGTTAGTTAACTAACCTAACGGGTAATGACGGGACCCAGTGGCGAATGCGGGTGGCATATACGTACATCATTATTTTCGTTCTTTATTGGTGTGATCAATTGATGGGACTGCATTGATTCGGATCAATGCAAGTTAAACAAACCTATTCTGATGTTGTTGGAACATTTTTCAAAAAGCTGTTATTGCAAGGGAGTTCTCTTTTGTTTTGCACAGTAGTATTCGGTTATGAATATCCAGCACCTCAGTCGACGAGGCAAGGGCCGAGATCCCTTCACCGGGAGTGACCCCTTGGACAGAAGTTTGCGTCAGGGCAATAACTTCACTATAGTCATTTACTTTTGCTTTGTATCGTGGTATTCAGTTGGAATATCCTGCACCTCATTCTACGGGGAAAGAGCCGAGATCCCTTCACCAGGAGTGACCTATTTAGCAAAGGTTTTCGTCACTATATTTTTATAAAGATATCCGGTTCCTTCAACGATATCAAGTTCATTACGTTAATGGTTTTTCGCCAAAAACCATTCGTAGCCCTCCGTCATTTCAGTTAAATGTTCGGTAGTATTCAAGCTATGTATTTTGACCTACGCCAAGGCATAGTGATTGGTAGCTGCCGGATATTTATCTGTTGCATAGATAGCTGCGTTGGTTTGGGACAGTCGTACAGCCTTGTTAGCCCTAGTCAAGGGCTTGTATGGATGGGTTCAAATTAACCTGGACAATGACGGGTAGAACTTGACATGTGACTTATGATTTGTTGGCCTTAGTCAAGGTCATAAGAGCATGGGGCAAAAATCACATCGGGAGTTTCTAAAGAAAATGAAACTTGCCAGATATGCGCATACCTTCTGGAGTGTGATAACGTGAGTGGATTCCATCACGTTATCATGCGATGATAGTTGGATCCCGATTCCCACTGATGAGTTGGTTTACTCCTCCGGTGATCCCGACTAATTCTTCTTTCATGTTTGGAGGAGAATTTGACGGTACAGTTGGAGGTTTCCTGATTAGATAAATTGATAACCATTCTGATCTAGGTTAGAGTGCATGCAGAGTGTTTCTTTTCTCTCTCTCTTTAGCAGCGACCATGACCCGACCCTAGACTATGACTCAGTGACCAAAATTAACCGAACCTTCTTAAACACTGGCTTTTGGATTGTCAGAGTTGCAAACCTCATTGCCACTCCTACTTTTACCATTTTCTCCAGGACACCCCGTATTACTACGAACGTCCACTTCCATTGGATAAAACCATCGTATGGTTATATACGAACTCGAAGGAATTTATTCGAGGATGGTTTCTGGTTCTGGAGAAAATGAATAGGACTATTCAGTTGTCTTTTCCTTTTACCTTCTCTCAGGTTGCGAGTGCTCCTTGGATTAGGGGATAGTACACCCGTTACGTCTATTGGATAGTCTTCTTCCAAACCTTAGGCTGGTGCCGAATGGTAGGGAATGAAGAAAGCCGATTAGCCTAAGTGTGGTGTACAGAAGGTATTAAGTTAAGACAAATAAAGGGATTAGTAAGAGAGCAAAGTAAATTGCGACTGTTATTCACGACCAAACCAAGTATTTCTTCGCCAATCCTAAATCACCGTTGTATTTCTCCAGGACACTCCGTATCACTACGAAGATCCACAGTTTATTGGATGCTCCATCGTATGGTTATATACGAACTCAAAAGGAACTTTTTCCAGTTCGGGGATGGATTCTGGTTCAGGAGAAATAGGAATAAGGTTTATTCGGTTGTCTTTTATCTTCACCTTCTCTCGCATTGCGAGTGCTCCTGGGATTAGGACAGTACACCCATTATGCTTATTGGATAGTCTTCTTCCAAACCATAGGCGGGTGCCGAAAGGTAGGGAAGGAAGAAAACCATTTAGCCTAAGAGGGTGTACAGAAGGTAATGACTAAAGACATATGAAGGGATTTGGAGAGATGGAAAAGAAATATACGGTTACAGTTGTGAATCAGATAATGGGAGAGGCATTACTAGGAATACCAGGATACCCCTACGAAACATTTCAATGTTTCAGTTTCACTGTGTACTGTTAAAAGAAAACTGATTTCCCAATTAGACACTTGCTCCAGGGTATGTATTTACCAGGTATGAATCTCATATCTGTATGGTTTTACAGATGATGAATGGGAGTAAGTTATTGGGAATTAGGTGATCATCCTCATTATATCGGGATTCGTTGTAATCGATGATATTTGAGGAAGTCACCTGGGTTGTTTGCCGGACGGCAAATATTTGGTTTTGAATATCCGCTGTTATGCACCAATTTCAAATTGATATATCTGTACGTCTATTTTTATAGAGTGAGATATACCTTTTTGAAATTATGTCCATGACATTTACCTATATCAGTGGATGATTAGGTAAGGAGCATTAAACAGCGGTGTAATTCTTCATAACCATAGTACAGTTTTCAACCTACGACACACAGGGATTGAGTTATAAGACTCAGGGGACTTATACAGAGTATTGTATTTTGTCCAGTGTCCATTAGGACAGAGGGGTTGGTCCTCGTACTATATTCTGTTTACTCATGACTTCTCTAGTTCTTAGACAATTGTTTCGTAGAAACATAAGGTCCAAGTATTGAGAAGTTATAGGTATAAGAGTAAAGTAGAGAACCAGATGTTGCAAGTATCGGGATTCTTCAAGGTAATCGAAGATGTAGATACTTGTGTATGGTATTCAGTTGATAGTAATGGTTTAAAAGAACTTGCTTCTCTTTCAGGTTACTCATAATTGGAAGTACTCCTAAGTTGAGTAATGCTAATCGGCCTCTCTCCATTTTGTTGACATGCACTGGAGACAGCTGCAAGATTTGAATCTGGTTCAATTAAATCAGTGCCTCTGTTTCTATATTGGATATAGAACAGTTCATATCTTAATGATGTTAAGGTACGGGGAGTCGTCCGGCTTATGCTTAAAACCAGACTCCGGACTACTCAAGGCACGTTTCTGTAATGGCTGTTTGTGGGTCGACCCGGGCTATGACGAGGGTTGACTTTCTGCCATCTGGAAGATCAATAGTGATATTGTTCTAGACTCGCCACAGTTTTAATAAAAATGGATTTTTTCAGAAAACAGTAGTGGGAGTATGGTAGAACTGGAAGTGATTCCAAAACCGCAAACGATTACTGAAAATTTGATGAGAACCTAAAGATTCAATCTGATTTGACATTCCATTGGCCACTCCGCAGATATGGTGGGTAACCTCAGGCACCCGAGAGATACTTCGGTAGCCTCAAAGACGGTGGCAGGGAGGTTCTTGTTTACCCAGACTTGCCATTGCTGTTGTTCCAGACTGTGAGACCCGGCAGGAGGATGAGTATAGCGTCGTTCTAAACAAGCTTTAGAAGTGCACGTGTATATGATTCTGCCAGAGGGTTGTCGTAGTCAGTGGGAGCAGCGGAAGCATTGGTGGACCAGTGGCTTATGTCTATTAAGAGACTAAATCAGATGTAGCGGAGATAGAACATCTATTTCTGATGTGACAGTCATAGGTTTGACTTCATCAGAATAGGGGATGGATCTGTTAAGAAGGTAGTAGGGTGTGATGTCCTGGTATTTGGATGACATACACAGAGTAGGAAGTGAAATTCCTATACTACGGTCGGTTATACTTTGGTTGTCACACAGTGGTTTCTCTACATGGGACTTGGATATTATATCAGACATTCTGGTTACTGGATCTATGGTTCTAGATCTAGATTTGGGTAGTTTCCCAATTAGGGTACTTAGACAGCATTCTAAAGGTGTTTTAGAATGGATGACTCCATGCACGGTAGTATATCTGCAGGTGGTGGAGTCGCCCTCTCTGAAGGTGTCTTACAGACTAAAGGGGAGAGAGATGTGCATGATTGGCAGATCATTTGCTTAGGCAATTGAGTCAATCATGAGATGTCAAGTACCGCACCAGATGTTGTTTTTGCATTAGATGCAATAAGTTGATATTTATCCAATCGTGGAGAAACATTCGGAAGCAGTTTTAGAACATAAGAGGATGTTCTAGGGATATGATAACGATAGCCTCATTCAGGAGATAGTTATCATTCCAGGCTTCCAAGGTGACCTGGATGACAGAGAGGCTGTCAGAGTTATAGTTTTCCCTCTGACGAGGGGCGGTATTTTAGACAGGTGGTCCAAGCGGATACTGAGAGAGGCATAGCGCAGGATACTGATTAGTTTCAGTTGACAATACAGTCTAAGAAGTTTGGATTTGGAGTTCATTTATGAACTAGGTGTTAGTTATATGTATGCCCTAGAGGCCATTACTGTACACAGGATGTATATTGTAGTGGATGCTGGGACATATATAGGGAGGACTTTCTTGCTCGACATGATAGTATGCTATCTGGTTGAACTTTACCTTAACGTGTATACTGATTGTCTCTCTGTTACATGTTGGTAAAGCCCTTAGGATCTGTACTTGACTACCTGGACTATGATGCGGATCATACTAGTGGGGACATGGTAGTCCATAAGTACATCCTTAAAAGTCCCTAGTCGTGGGTGTATCGAGACGGGGCATCGATATACCAGAGTAGACTAGCGTGTACCTTCTCGACCCATACAGATGGGCGATGGATGATCCCATATCCATCGGTGTTTGACATCAGAGATGATATACGGGTGCTCAGTTGAGACTGGGTACACTGGACGGACTCGCCGAGAACTCCCAGATGGTATTATACCTCACGTCAGATGGCAGTTCTCTGGTGACACTGGTACAGAGTAGTCTGTTGACCCGAGATCGTCATAGAGTCTTGTGTGGTTCCCACTGTGCTTTGATTTCCATCTTACCACATCCAAGAGGGCGTGCAAAACGGTGGTTTTTGGGTACAGTCCCGAGTCACATGGAGGCAATGAGCGATAGGAGGGGATTCGTCTCTCCCGGTATAGGGAGTTGATGTTGCACTGTGTTCGATTGGCTATAACAGGAAGTCCCTGGCCAGGGCTGATCAGAGAATTGCTGGTAAGTGTTACCAGTAGTTTCTCGACCCGTTATGAGCCTCATATCGACACGACTTATCGAACTATTGGGGTCTGACGTTTACCACCCCTAGGCGAGATATGCGACATATCAGACGATCAGACCGGACTGTACGGTAGTGTTACTGGTCGGATTCACTGGAGTGTGAGCGGGCTTGCTCGTCGATCTTCAGATCGCTCAATACCCGGGTGGCCGTTACGTTTAGCAGACCGCTTGCGGCTTATGGGTGTTTGATATGATCATCATCTGCTGCCGGCGTATTGACGAGTCTTTAGAGTCCTACACAGAGGTTTCCTGGCTCAAGCAAAACGAAATAGGAGCGCATATGAGATATGTGCGGGACCGAGAATAATGCGTGTATGTGATACCGTATTCCATTCTCGCGATGATTGTATCGAATGGTTGTATGCGATATAACCTAGGTATCGAATCAAGTATTGATTCGATAAGCCGATACATTGAATACTAGTCGGTTGTGTGCGACATGACCGGATCATTGAATCAAGTGTTGATTTAATGATTTAATGCATAATTATATATTTGATATATTACTTTGCACTAACTAGTATTGGTTCACTTTAAACGGATTTTCTCACTTGGTTTGTGCACATTGTATATGTGATATACTTTTGTACACTTGATTGTATCATGTTTGATGATACATGTTTAACTATAGTTAAGTGTAATGAATTAAGCCATGGTTAAACTAATGATTAGGATTTTCTTTTTATTACTTATTTATTTATTTATTTATTTTGAATAGATAAGAAAAGAATGGTTGCTAATTTTGGAGCTTAGTTGAAGCTTCATGAAGCTTTGACTTTGTAACCATTCTTGTCTTCATCTTAAACCCTAACCATTAATCTAACCTTGGTTAATTCTCTACACTTGACCATGGTTCTAATATGATAAGTATTCATTTTCTTTTCCAAATATAATTAACTTATCATATTTCTTTCTTCTTCTTCTTCATCTTCTTCACATGAAGAAAGTTCACTTCATCAATGGTGATTGATGAAAACAAGTGAGAAATCCAAATCTAAAATCTATCCACTTCCTATTTCTTCATCCTCTACCTCTTGCCAAGTAGTAGAGTGTGTTTACTTCACAAGTTTCATGACTTGGTGAAGTTGTGAGCTTGATCTAGCGATGCCTCGACGTAGATCATCTTCGGCATGGACATCGACGACCTAGCTTGCTCATTCTCCGATGAAGCCGACGCTAGAGCCCGGATTTGATTTGGACAGCGGAAAGGACCTCATCTCAGAGCCGTGGAGGTGGAGGACCGGATCTACAAAGGTTGTATTTCCGTATCTCTTAGTTAATTGTTAACTAGTTAGCTTTTTCGCCTAGATTTCTAGCAAACGATCCGTAGTCGGGTCTCTCGGCACCTATAATTTTTGAAATTGCCATGGTTGATGGCTTGTGAGACCTCACTAGTGTGCCTAGGAACCCTACAGTGGTATCAGAGCCTAGCTAGAGCCTTAGGCGAAGTCTAGACGGATTTTGAAACCCGAACGAACTCGAAAACCCAAACCCAACTTGCTCTCTGTACTTTTTCAAAAATCGTGCATTTTTCCAAATTAAAAATATGCAGAGAACTCAGAAGGGAAATCTAAGAATTACGGCGTAAAAAGTTTTGCATGAACAGTGAATTTGGCGGCGGAACCGCGGCATACTCTTAGCTAATGCGGCGGTTCAGCGGCAGAAATGTGACGTCAGCGCTTACTGTTTGCACAGTAATTCATTATTTCAGGTGCTGAGTTCTCTGGGTATTTTTAAAATTTATTCAAGAGTTGAATTTTCTGCAATTGTTTTGGGGATTCGGTGTTTCGATCGGGGTATCAAATTTTGTCTATTTGGCTTTCCGGATAAATTTTAGAATATGTTAAAAAGTTCGACCGGATATAAATACCCAATTTTTCCCCTGTCGGGAAATTTCCAAGTGTTGGATTTTTCCGTAGTTTAACGACGTTCTAAGTAGTGCAAGTAACGCGATGGTCCCTCTAGAAGACAACAAACCTTAACTCGATTATGTGACCGTCTTGAACTGCCCTTTGAACCTTCGGGTTTGGGGCAGTACGGCGTGCCACATGTGAGGCGTTGGCTTGACCCTTCTACGGCTGGACCGTTGGTACTGAGGTACGAACTGAATGTTGTTAGACTTATTTCATGTGTTGATCTGTATTGGGAAAACTTGGGTGTTCGATTGTTCGATCGGAAAGTTTAACATTTTCTATTTATCTGGAATGGGATACAATAATTGGAATTCGCATCAGTTATGAGATAACTGAATGAATGTTGTAAATCTAGCAATTTAGTCTCACTTGATCGGTTGCCACGGAATTTTGATGTGATCAAAAGTCCATCGCAATCACGTAGCGTACGCGGATACTCGCCGGATAAACTTAATAGACAGCCTCACTCCATAGCCCCGACCAAGTGACTGTAGGAGAACCCCGTCGCCGAAAGCATCCGTTCGGGTGCTCGCGGTAGCGGTGTTCCGCCTTGGTGCACTTCGTCGACGGTATCAGGGGTGCGGCCGTCTACTGAAGTTTGCGACGAGCATTCGATCAGGATGTCGGGAATCTTGTTGAATTGCCCGACTTGATATTGAAAAGAGTTTTCGATAATGAGACTAAAATGCGGGGTTTATAATTGTTAGGCATGCGATGTCTAAGTAATTCATTTGGTCAGGCATGCGATGTCTGAGGTGGTTGCGGATTCCAACTGTTGTAGTTTTACACTTTCTTTTCTGTGACCGTAAGTGTAATATGTGATATCGCCGGTTTCGTTGCTATATGTCAACGACAATTGGGATGGACATATTTACTTACGTTGATGACATGTGATGTTATGTGTTGCTGGATATGTTATATTGGATCGTCGTGTTTGAATAGCCGGGGGTTTTTATGTGAGATGAGTGTTTTTCATTTTCATTCATGTAAAAACTTGTATGTAATATTCTTTTATTTGGGGCACTTCCAGGTTGCGGAAGTTGTCACCCTTTGTATATTATTTACTTTTCCGCACTAGGATAGACCCAAGGAGGGGAGCACAAGTAACCGGGTTCTGGGGTCCAGTGGGAGACCAACTCGAGGAGTCGAGTCCGGGTCTCCTAACCCTAGAATTGGTAGGGTTGCTTGCCGCTCTCGTAGGGGTCTTGGGGTGTGGGATTAGCTATTCATCACGACCGTGGAATCCGTGTTTTATACTGGCTCGTATTGAAAACACGGACGTCCTAGTATATCCAATATTTCATATGTTTCTTCTGCTGCGATATCTGTGATGTTCTGTGATAGATACAGTATATAGTATATATGATATATTATATAGATGTTACTTATGTTTTACACCCGCGCTAGCCCTGCCCTGCTCTGCCGTTAGTTACCTAACCTAACGGTGCACGAGGGGACATCGAGGCGAATGCGGATGGCATAAGTGTACATCGTATTTATCTGTGATGATTAGGTACTTAAATGATGGGACTTCATTAATGTGATTAATGAAATAAATGAAACCTAAGATGTTGTAGAATCGAATTTCAAAATAAAATAGGTAGCTACAGTTCTTGCTTTGCACAGAGGTATATATGATATATCCTGCACCTTATTCGATGAGGAAAGGACCGAGATCCCTTCACCGGGAGTGACTCCTTTAGCAATAACTGGCAGATGCTACACACTCGGTTTGTCTTTTGATTGCTTTTAAGAGTTTTTGCTTTGCACAGTGATATATATGATATATCCCGCACCTCATTCGACGAGGAAAGGACCGACGATCCCTTCACCGGGAGTGACTCCTTTAGCAAAACTAGAAAAGCCTCAAAAACACTCCATTTCAAAATTCATTCGATCCTACAACGATATCAAGTTCATTACGCAATAGGTTTTCAGAAAAACCTGTCGTAGCCCTCCGTCATTTCAGATAAATCCTGTTTAGTATTCGTGCTGCGTTTGTTGACCTTGTCAAGGCGCAGTGTGCGGTAGCTAACCAGTATTTATCTGCTTATGCATATGATGCAGATTGGGTTAGGGTAGTCGTGCGGCCTTGTTGACCTTGTCAAGGGTCATGCGGGTGGATTTGATTCAATCAAGAAATGACGGGTTGAACTTGACTTGCGGTCTATGGTTTGTTGACCTTGTCAAGGTCATAGATCGTTCGGGGCAAAATATTATCGGGAATTTCAAGTGTTGAAATTTGCAATGAGATTGCATACCTTCTATGAGATAGTTGGATCCCGATACCCGCTGCGAGTAAGAGTTACTCCTGGGAGAGTTTTATACATTACAATTAGCCGATCAAGTAGGTGTCTAGAAAGGTGTCAAAGGGGTTACGCCTCTGGGAAAACGAGGTTTACATTAATTAGGTTCGTGCGAAAGCACGGGGGACCTCCCTCAAAGTACCGACACTGGCCTGGCTGAAAGATTGGCAAACTTGTAGTGTGTAATTAATCCCGGCTAGTCTTTCCTTTTAGGGTTTGAAGGAAGATTTGATAAAAAGCAGTGGGAGCCATCCTGATTAGATAAAATAAAAACCAATCTATTCTTGATAGAGCGCACGCTGAGTGTTTTCTTCTCTCTCTCTCCAGGTAGCGACCATATCACGCCTTAATCAAGATAATAATACGGAATATTGACCGAACCCGCTTGTTATACTGAGCTGGGAAACGTTGGTCCCGCTCCAACTTATAATTGTTATAAGACAGAGCAGGAAATTGGGGAATAACAGATTTCCCGTGCCGCCCAAACGAAGAGAGTGCATGCTGATGCATCATCTTCGGGTGTGTTCATTACAGAGAACTGTTTCTCAGTATCCTTTACGTCCTGGGTATGTGATACCAGATCAGGATCCCAGATATATAATATGTTACATAGGGCTGCAGAAAGGTAGAACTGAGAACGGGTGATAAGTTTCATGAGGCAGAAAACGGGGCAAGTGTTGCAGCCAAGTCTGTTGGTCACTGTCACCCTGTATTACCAATACATTGATTCTGAACGAATGTTTTTAGATACCGAACCTGATATACAAAATCATATCAGTCTCTTTATTAGTAAAGAAAGGATATAATTTTGTATTGTTGGATAATGTTTTGAACATTTCCTATATCAAAAGTTGATCGGTTCAGGCACGTTATCTAAAAGCATTGATGTTCTAAATCAAACTACAGTTCTTAGTATATGGAACACACACAAGAGGAAGAGTTCAGAAATGAACGAATCCTTCTTGAGGCATTGTAGACTAGGTCAGATCAATGTGACCCGACTAGCTAGAGTTACATATAGATGCATATTTAAATCAGTTTGAATTTACATCTTGTGAAACTCGCCAGTCATGTCACAAAGATAAGATGACCATAGCTCCGTTTACTGGAAACAGAGAAAGAGTTAGTGAACTCTTGGGATGATACATGTTGATGTATGTAGGTCCCCTGTCTACACATGCCAGGACTGGTTCTTTATACTTCATTACGTTCTCTGATAATCTTTCGAGTTTCAGACCTATGTTCCTGTTGAAACACAAGTCCGAACCTTTTGAGATATTCACAGAATATAAGTTAGAAGTAGAGAACCAGATATACGGGTATAAGTATTATGTCCTATGATGAGATCAGGGAGGAGAATACTTGTGCACGGAAATCCTGGACTATTCTAAAGGAGAATGAGATTCTCTCTCAGCATTACTCCTCCGAATACACCATAGCTCGATGGTATATCGGGGCGGAGCAATCACACCCTATGTGATAAGGTGTGCTCTATGATGAGTACTACTGAGTTACCTTTTTCCTTTTGGG
Source organism: Agapanthus africanus (assembly GCA_030015575.1). Lineage (NCBI taxonomy): Eukaryota > Viridiplantae > Streptophyta > Magnoliopsida > Asparagales > Amaryllidaceae > Agapanthus > Agapanthus africanus. The sequence continues at coordinate 390,777,564 of CM057337.1, read as the reverse complement.
AGTTATGCACTTGAGAAGATGCATACTTATTGAATAGGGTTCGAATCAAATCAGTTGCCTACCACTTCATATGTGATATGGAAAGGGAAGAGCCCATATCTTAAGTTAGTTAAGATTTGGGGTTGACCGGCCTATGTCTAAAAGCAAAATCCGGACAAGCTCGAGGCAAGATCTGTTATGTAGAACTGGAAATGTTCCAGCTATACAAACTACAGCAGATGATTTGAAAGAACCAAAGGATTCAATAGTTACCAACGAACCTCAGCCTCTCCGACGATCTAGTAGGGTTCCTCACCCACCTGAGAGATACTTCGGTTGCTCTATGACAGTGGGAGCGAGGATTGCATCATGAGATGATGACCCAACTAGTTTCGAGCTGGCCATCAGGAGTGAGACTCTGTAAGAATGGCTGGATGTTTAGCGATCTGAGATGGAATCCTTATACACCAACAAAGTATGGACTTTGGTTGCTATATCTGAAGGGTTAAATCCCCATCAGGAGCAAGTATATCTTGAGAAGATTACTTGGTGTACATGGAAAAGTTGAGACTTTCATAGCTAGACTTGTTAAAGGTTTGCATCATTGACCAGGTGTGGATCATGATGAAACTTTTTCTTGAGAACTATGCTTAAGTCCATCCAGATCCTACTTGCCACGGCTACATACCATGACTACGATCTCTGGTGGTTGGGTGTCTTGACTGCTTTTCTAAATGATGATTTGGAAGAGAGCGTCTATAAGTACACAGCCAGAGGGCCTCGTAGACAGTGGGAGCAGCAGAAACGTGTGCAAGATGCTTTATAGGATAAAGCAGGCATCGCGGAGTTGGAACATCTGTTTTGATGAATTAGTCAAAGAGTTTGACATCATCGAAATGGTAGATGAACCTTGTATATACAAAAAGGTAGTAGGGAGTATGGTGACGATCCTCGTAGAGTACGTGGATGACATACTCTTGATAGGGAAGGAGTTTCTTATGCTACGCTCGATCAATCTCCGTTTATCACAAAGATTCTCCGTGTAGGATGAGAGTGATACCTCCTAAATCCTGAGTTTTGGATCTATGAGATAGATTTAATTGGATGTTGGGATTCTCACTAGTTGTAGTGAGATAGTATCAATTGATCCTGGGGAGAATCACTGGAAGTGTTCCAGGGTGATAAAGACGACTGAATGTCAGTCGCAGGCATTGTCTTTTCCCTCAGTAAAGGGAAGGTATATTGGAAGAGTTCCAAGCTAGATACCGTGACATACTAGACGATAAAGGCAGGATACATCGCTACTTAAGATACTACCAAAGAGGCTGTTTGGGTTTATATTGGTTCATGAGATGAACTACGTTCCTACCATTGTGAGACAATGGAGTTGTGGCTTATGCCGAGGAACGCCGGTCCCATCAGTGATCCAGACATATTCTAAGGCAGTATCACTTGATCATGGAGATGGTTGATCTCCAGGGTGATCGAGGTTAGGAGAGTAGACTCAGAGGACAACACAGCGGATCCACTCACAAAGGCCTGTTCCCAGAGAGAGACTTTTATGGGATGGTTAAGTATGAGATACTACAACCACTGCTACAGATGGCCCTAGTGCAAGTAGGAGATTGTTAGTTATATGTATGCCCTAGAGGCCATTACTGTACACAGGATGTATATTGTAGTGGATGCTGGGACATATATAGGGAGGACTTTCTTGCTCGACATGATAGTATGCTATCCGGTTGAACTTTACCTTAACGTGTATACTGATTGTCTCTCTGTTACATGTTGGTAAAGCCCTTAGGATCTGTACTTGACTACCTGGACTATGATGCGGATCATACTAGTGGGGACATGGTAGTCCATAAGTACATCCTTAAAAGTCCCTAGTCGTGGGTGTATCGAGACGGGGCATCGATATACCAGAGTAGACTAGCGTGTACCTTCTCGACCCATACAGATGGGCGATGGATGATCCCATATCCATCGGTGTTTGACATCAGAGATGATATACGGGTGCTCAGTTGAGACTGGGTACACTGGACGGACTCGCCGAGAACTCCCAGATGGTATTATACCTCACGTCAGATGGCAGTTCTCTGGTGACACTGGTACAGAGTAGTCTGTTGACCCGATATCATCATAGAGTCTTGTGTGGTTCCCACTGTGCTTTGATTTCCATCTTACCACGTCCAAGAGGGCGTGCAAAACGGTGGTTTTTGGGTACAGTCCCGAGTCACATGGAGACAATGAGCGATAGGAGGGGATTCGTCTCTCCCGGTATAGGGAGTTGATGTTGCACTGTGTTCGATTGGCTATAACAGGAAGTCCCTGGCCAGGGCTGATCAGAGAATTGCTGGTAAGTGTTACCAGTAGTTTCTCGACCCGTTATGAGCCTCATATCGACACGACTTATCGAACTATTGGGGTCTGACGTTTACCACCCCTAGGCGAGATATGCGATATATCAGACGATCAGACCGGACTGTACGGTAGTGTTACTGGTCGGATTCACTGGAGTGTGAGCGGGCTTGCTCGTCGATCTTCAGATCGCTCAATACCCGGGTGGCCGTTACGTTTAGCAGACCGCTTGCGGCTTGTGGGTGTTTGATATGATCATCATCTGCTGCCGGCGTATCGACGAGTCTTTAGAGTCCTACACAGAGGTTTCCTGGCTCAAGCAAAACGAAATAGGAGCGCATATGAGATATGTGCGGGACCGAGAATAATGCGTGTATGTGATACCGTATTCCATTCTCGCGATGATTGTATCGAATGGTTGTATGCGATATAACCTAGGTATCGAATCAAGTATTGATTCGATAAGCCGATACATTGAATACTAGTCGGTTGTGTGCGACATGACCGGATCATTGAATCAAGTGTTGATTTAATGATTTAATGCATAATTATATATTTGATATATTACTTTGCACTAACTAGTATTGGTTCACTTTAAACGGATTTTCTTACTTGGTTTGTGCACATTGTATATGTGATATACTTTTGTACACTTGATTGTATCATGTTTGATGATACATGTTTAACTATAGTTAAGTGTAATGAATTAAGCCATGGTTAAACTAATGATTAGGGTTTTCTTTTTATTACTTATTTATTTATTTATTTATTTTGAATAGATAAGAAAAGAATGGTTGCTAATTTTGGAGCTTAGTTGAAGCTTCATGAAGCTTTGACTTTGTAACCATTCTTGTCTTCATCTTAAACCCTAACCATTAATCTAACCTTGGTTAATTCTCTACACTTGACCATGGTTCTAATATGATAAGTATTCATTTTCTTTTCCAAATATAATTAACTTATCATATTTCTTTCTTCTTCTTCTTCATCTTCTTCACATGAAGAAAGTTCACTTCATCAATGGTGATTGATGAAAACAAGTGAGAAATCCAAATCTAAAGTCTACCCACTTCCTATTTCTTCATCCTCTACCTCTTGCCAAGTAGTAGAGTGTGTTTACTTCACAAGTTTCATGACTTGGTGAAGTTGTGAGCTTGATCTAGCGATGCCTCGACGTAGATCATCTTCGGCATGGACATCGACGACCTAGCTTGCCCATTCTCCGATGAAGCCGACGCTAGAGCCTGGATTTGATTTGGACAGCGGAAAGGACCTCATCTCGGAGCCGTGGAGGTGGAGGACCGGATCTACAAAGGTTGTATTTCCGTATCTCTTAGTTAATTGTTAACTAGTTAGCTTTTTCGCCTAGATTTCTAGCAAACGATCCGTAGTCGGGTCTCTCGGCACCTATAATTTTTGAAATTGCCATGGTTGATGGCTTGTGAGACCTCACTAGTGTGCCTAGGAACCCTACAGTAGGTCCCATCAGATATCCAGACATACTCTAAGAAAGGTATTGCTCATTTTGGGAGATGGCTTTCTCCGCGAACTTGAGATTAAGAGAGATATAGAAAGAAACATCAAAGCGGATCCACTCACTGAGGCTATTCCTCGAACGCAATAGTTTCACAAACGGGTTTTGTGAGACTGATTAGTAGAGGAGTTGGGTGTTCGGTAATACGGGCTGTGAGTATGCGACATCGCAATAATTAGACTTGAGTGCATGTGGGAGATTGTTGGAGATAGTGCCCTCAGAGTCAATTATTGGATCACAGGCACGTGATTGCAATGATTGAACGAGGACCTATACCGATAGAACAGTCTTACTCAAGATGATAGTATGCTCTCTGGTTTATCTTTATCATCGTGTACTGCTTTAGGTGACCTTACAGGCCACTATTGCACGTTGATAGAACCCTTAGGATTCTTGCTTGACAGCCAGCAGTATGATGGCGATCATATACGTGGGAGCTGGTAGTCTATAAGCACATCGTTAAAAGGTCCCTAGTCGTGGGAGTTTCGAGACAGGGCATCGATACTCCAGAGTAGACTAGTGTATACAGTCGAGACCCCGACGAGGGGCGGTGGCCGGTCTCACAAGCCACTGGTGTCAGTTGGTTCACCTAAGATGTATACAGGTGCTCATTGGGTTATGAGTACACCGGACAGGACTCGCCGGGAACATGCTAGTTGGTCTTATACCAGATGTCAGATAGCAGTTCCCTGGTGACATGTGTACAGGTTAGTTCATCGACCTGAGATCGTCATTTGTCTCGTGTGAGTTCCCACTGTACTTTGATTACTACCCTACCACGGCTCAAAGGAGTCGTGCAAACAGGTTTTAGTTGGGTACAGTCCCGAGCCACATGGAGGCAGTGAGCGGATCTTCAGGGGTTCGTCTCTCCCGGTATTGGGGGTGAGGTCGCGCTGTGTCTAGGAGAGCCATTACACGAAGTCCTTGGCCAAGGCAGGAGATTTACTGGTAGGTATTCCAGTAGTATCTCAGGGTGTTCTGGGCTACACTTCGACACGACTTGTACCGCTTTTGGGGGTCTGACTTTTACCAACCCCCTAGGCCCGCCATGCGATGCTCATAGACGAACGGACCGGACTGTACGGATATTGTCACTGACAGGCTCAGTAGGGTGTCAGGATGAGTTCGCTCATCGACGTCCCTTTTGGTCAATACCTGGTAGCCCGTTACGTATGGCTAATACCTCTGACGTGCTAGTGGTTAAATCCACAGCCAAAGTGTTGACGAGTCTTTAGAGTCCCCCACAGACAGTTTCTCAAGTTTCGGGCGAAACGCTGTAGAGGCCGTATGGAGATATGGCAGGGTTCGATCAGATATGTACGGTATTGCACGGATCATGATCGGACGGATAATACTAGCGGGCTTTGGTTTAAGCCGGATCCTAGTGTTGTACAGTGTGGATTTTGTCTCATTGCATTTGTATTCGGTCGGAATACAAATGCGGGTATGTATATACTGTCGCGGGGTTTTCCTGTAATTTATTACGGGATCGGTTTTTTGAAGTTGCCAGTTTGCATTCCGTTTCGGCCATTTTCCTTTGTTTCTTTCTTTGGCTGGAAATTGGTGGAGAGGGGGTTATTTGCAAGCATGCAAATTTGATTAGCGGAGGGTGTTATTTGCAAGTAGTAGTATCATGATGGTTCTACCATCCCTTGACTTCTATTTCTTCATCATTGCTTGACTTTTGAGACATGATGGCTTACTTTATATGATGGGAGTAGGTTGAGAATTTTTTGTATGATCATGACTCCTCATCATCACCCATTCTTTTCTCTCTCTCTCTCTCTCTTACATTATTTTGGTCCACTCCCTTCTCTCATTCCTCATGTGCATTTGGACGGCCATTCTTTGGCATGGGGGCTGTCCAATTTTTGTGTGGGGGTTTTATCATCTCATTGGCTCACACAAAAATCCCATAGCACCATTTCAAAGCACATCTCCTTCTACACTTCAAAATGGCAACTTCCAGTAACCTCAAGAGACAAACCACTCTACAGTTAGCCTACAGCATTCTTGGACACGTCGGCTCGCTAACTTCGTGCCCGAGTTGTCTCGGTCCAGAGGTGGGAGCCCGTAAAACAACCTGGCGGTGTGGTGTCCTTCCGACGAGGAGATGAAGACCGGAGATTCCACGGGGAGATCGGGACGACAACGAGAAGACCGAAGGACACGTATCGCTCGGTATATCTCTCTACCCCTTCTCTAGTTAGCTAAGAGTAGGTTAATGGCCCGATCCGGGTTTTTAGTGCGTGGTGGTGCCGGTTTACAAGTTTCGTAAAAGTATCGTTTCCGCATTTTGGCCTCGTTCAGACGGCCGGGACGCCGCCGTGCACTTACAGACACGAGATCGTCATAGATCCTTGTGTGATTCCCACTGTGCTTTGATTTCCACCTTACCACATCCAAGAGGGCGTGCAAAACGGTGGCTTTTGGGTGCAGTCCCGAATCACATGGAGGCAATGAGCGATAGGAGGGGATTCGTCTCTCCCGGTATAGGGAGTTGATGTTGTGCTGTGTTCGATTGGCTATAACTGGAAGTCCCTGGCCAGGGCTAATATAGAGATTTACTGGTAAGTTTTATCTGTAGTTTCTCGACCCGTTATGAGCCGCACATCCACACGACTTATCGGTTACTGGGGTCTGACGTATACTACCCCTAGACTTGATATGCGATATATCAGACGAAGAGACCGGACTGTACGGGAGTGTTACTGATTGGATTCACAGGAGAACGGACAGGTTAGCTTGTTGATCTTCTGATCGCTCAATACCTGGGTGGCTGTTACGTTTAGCTGACCGCTTGCAGCTTGTGGGTGTTTTATATGATCGTCACCTGCTACCGGCGTATTGACGATTCTTTAGAGTCCTACACAGAGGTTTCTTGACTCAGGCAAAACGGAGTAGGGGCACATATGTGATATGTGCAGGACCGAGGATAATGCGATATGAGATACCGTATTATATTCTCGCGATATTTAGATATGAGCCGGGTCATCGGATCAAGTGTTGATTCGATGAATCGGTACATGATATATTAGTCGGTTATATTCGATAAAGCCGGATTGTCGGATCAAGTGTTGATTCGATAATTTAATGTATAATAATATATATGATATATTATATTACATTATGTAATATTAGCTCGCTTTATTATTTCATTTTCTCACCGGGTAATACATTAATATATATGCGATATATGTTAATTGTATTATTTTCTTTTGTTACAGATATATAATATATATGTGATATATATTATTGTAACATGATATGATTAATGATGAAACATGTTTAGTGGAGATTAAACAAGGTTAGGGTTTGATTTGGGTAAGTTTCTTCTTGCACCTTCTAGAAGGAATTTCTTTTGTCATGGTTAAGATATTATTGTTGATATTTTCTCATGACTCATTCTTTAACCCAACCAAATCCTAGCCCTAATTAATTCTCTACAAAGGTTATTCTTATCATCCTTGACCATGCTTCCATGATTAATCATATATTCATTTTATTATTCATCACAAAAGCATCATGCATTATTTTCTTCTTCATCTTCAACCTTGAGCTTAGAGAAAGCTTACTAGGTTTTCCTTTTGTGATGTTTTCATGTGAGAATTTGATATAAAAAGAAAGCATAAATACTACTCCATCATCCTCATCTAATCTAGCCGATTAGATTAGGGTGTTCACCTCATTAGAGTGAGAGAACTTGAGTTATAGCAATTTCGACGTAGATCATCGGAGAAAAAGAACACTACAAGCTAGCATGGATCGTTTGAGTCGTGGAGCCTCTCTTGAGTCCGGGAGATCATGGATCGCGGCGAAGGGACTTCTACTCGGAGCTTATGAAGCGAAGGAGCGGACTACAAAGGTTGTAATCCCTCACACTTAGTTGTAAAGATGTTTACTTGCATGTTAAACCCTAATAATCTAGCAAAGATCCCAGCTTTGGGTTGTTCGGCACGTCTAAAATTTTATTCGGGCATGGTTGATGCCTTATGAACCCTCACAAGAGTGACTAGGAACCCTACACCTCTCCCTCTTCTCTATACTACAATCCCGTAAGTCCCACCACCCTCTTCTCTTTTCTTTTCTAAAAACTCGTATTAATAAAACCCGACGGAATCGGAGTTAATCCGATTTCCGATTCGGTTCTTCCTAAAAATCCCACTTTTTTTTAAATACAAACATACCAAACCCTTACATGTTGACTATTAAACATTAGCAAGTCATATTGAACAAGTTCCATATCAAAAGGATTTCTATTTCAATTTTTATCGTATTTTTTTCCAGTAAAATACCATGTAGTTTAGTTTCGACTTTAAAACATCAATAATCCTGCTATACCTTTAAGTAGATCACTAGGTAATGACCTAACTCCTCACAACACTCATATGCAACAAAGCACAATACCTTTCGAACATAGAATACGAGAAAACAAGATTTTACATATAAATACCATTTACTAACAAAACCTTTTTCTACAAGAAATATGTATTTAAACAAATCTTTGCAAAGCGCCGCTATAACCCATTTGGAGAACCCGTTCGGGATGGAGCGGATTATCGCATATTCTCGGGTTTAGTAGTGCGAGATGCAGACCTCCGCAAGGAGCATTCGGTCTCGAGAGATTTAAAATACAAATATTTTAAGAAAATGAGATTTCTAGAAAATAATAAATTAAAATTATTTTTATAAATATATAAATATATATTTATTATCAAAATATCTATTTTTGTTATAACATCAATATTCCAACTTTTCTAAATCACAAGAATCACTTTACATGATAATAACATGAAATTCCATACAAGTTCAATATTATAAATAAATACCCTATATTATGAAAATAGGTTTCATTCACTGGAAATGTCACATATATAAAATATACATCTATGATAACTCTAAAGATGATAATTAAATAGTTGGGGTGTATTTTGAAAACTATACAAAAGTATTTTTACATAAAACCCCTCAAGTTTTATAAATTACAATAAGGACCCTAGTAAATATAGGTTTAAGTGGGACCAGTCTCTTGAGTCTCGGGGAGCCGGAGATATGGGTGCTTGCCTATTTAGGGTAGACAACTTAACAAACGGTGTTATTAACACGGTAATTGTCTTTGAAAAAGACACAAATCATGCCGCCCATGTGTAGCGGTTACCGATAACACCAAAACATAATTCAGGAATTTAATTTCTTTTATAATTGTCTGACTCAGACTGAGTCTCATTAATTTTTAACCTGACTTGAATATGATTCAAGTATAATCTACAATACTACAATTCAACATGAATCCATGAATCCATATATTCAATCTGTATTGACTAAACCAAACCATGGATATACTTCCATTTACATGATTCTCCAGTTACATCCATGATTCTCCAGTTACATCCATTTACTGATATCATGGTTTCGGCAAGTCATCCAATTATACAATCTATATTACAAGACAATATAAGTTTTCCATTTACATTTACAAAACAGTACAAACAACACATTTACAACTCAAACAATACAAACAATACAATCAAGACATCACGGGGTTTAAGGGGTAGATTGGTACGGAAGGTGTTAGAAGTGGCACGAGATTGCAAGATTTAAGACACCTAACCTGAATACCATGCCGTTGTTCCGGGCTTTCTAACGGATCCTTGTATTTCCATTTGCCTTTAGTCTCTGGCATATAGAGACTCCTCTCGTATACACTGGCATTCTTCTGTAACAAGCTACAAACAACAGAGTCAACACTAAATAAAACATTATAACAATCAAATATAACTTTAAAAGCTACACACTCTCTCTCTCTATCCTATTTCTCGCTTATCTTTGGGACTTACCGAGCGCATGCAGTTCTGTTCTACGTGAACAACCTAAGCAATATAACACAAGAACCAGCAACTAAAACATTCTTTACAATTCACATTCCTTGAATCTTATTTCTTGAATCTCATCATTTCATATATTTTGAATCTGTCCTAACCCAAAATTCCCTTACCTCTTTTACAATCTTACCAAAACCTTCGCATTCTTTCTTTATTTCACATATTTTCATACACTATCAGTACTTCAGTCACTAAACTTTCCTTAAATCTGTTACACTTTCCTTCTACAAATTTCGAGGACGAAATTTTTATAAGGAAGGTAGAATGTAACAACCCTAAATTTTCTGTACAACTTTCTGTACAATTTTTTTCAAAAAATACAAAAAGGAGTATTTTTTCCTGAGCACAAGTTATAAATTTGTTTTGCTTTTTAATAGCAAGAAGGAGCTTGTAGCTCATTGGTAAGACCTTGCACTGCTGAACCAAAGCACCAGAGTTCAAGTCCCATCGCCCACATTATTTTTAATATTGTTTTCTTTTAAATTTTTAGAATCCCAAGAACCTACACGTGCATAACTCATAAAAACCCCACTTCACATATAAAACAAACTGACCCAGGAGAATCACCAACCGACACTGGACACGTAACAGAAGGGGATCGGCCGACTCGGCGGCCGCCGCTGGCCGATTCGGCGCGGATCGGGTTGGTCCTTCAGTGAAGTTGAGCCTCTTGGTATCCCCATCACCCCTGTATGGTTTAAATTAACTGCACAGTAACAAAGTCTTTTAAAACACATAATTACTCTATTATTAATACAATTTTTATTACATTTTCAATTCAACCTTTCACCTACCCTAACCCTAACTTTACCCTATAAATACCGCCCCTAGACACACACACCCCTCACTCACAATTCTATCCAAACTCTTAAGAAATTCCTCTAGAAATTTTGTGTACAAGTGGAGTTAGCGAAGGGCAAAACTCCGGCAATCTTCTGACGACGACCCTAGGAACTCCCGGCGACGAAACGACGCACTGGCACCTCCTAAGACTTCCTCTCCCTCTTCTCTATACTACAATCCCGTAAGTTCCACCTCCCTCTTCTCTATTCTTTTCTAAAAACTCGTATTAATAAAACCCGACGAAATCGGAGTTAATCCGATTTCCAATTTGGTTCTTCCTAAAAATCCTACTTTTTCTTAAATATAAACATACCAAACCCTTACATGTTGACTATTAAACATTAACAATGTAAGTACACGGCGGCGCCCCGGCTGTCAATCCGACGCCGGAATTGCGGAAACGAAAAACTTTACTAAAACTGTAAACCGGCACCACCGCGCACTATAAACCCCGGATCGGGCCATTAACCTAACTCTAGCAAACTAGAATAAGAGTAGAGAAGCTATACCAAGCGATCTGTGTCCTTCGGTCTTCGCCTCCACTCCGATCTCCTCGCGGAATCTCCGGTCGTTGCCTCCTCGTCGAAACGGGCACCACATCACCGGGTTCTTTTACGAGCTCCCACCTCTGGACCGAGGCAACTCGGGTACGAAGCTGGCGAGTCGACGTGCCCAAGAAGTGCTGTAGGCTAGTGTAGAATGGTTGTCTCATTTGGGATTTATCAAGTTGCCATGATGGAGGAGAAAATGAACTTTTTGAGTGAACTAGTATTTTTGTGGCAAGAAGAATGAAATGATATCATAATTTTTCTCTCCAAAAATCACCCACTCTCCCCTCCCAAAAGTGGCCGGCCATATGATGATCAAAATGGTGGAGGAATCAAAACATGAAGGAAGGTGAGAGTAGTAAAAGTAAAGGGTGACCTTAAGCCAAATCAAGTCTCACATCAACTCTCATCCATTCCCATCTCACTTAATGCAAAGGAAGTGATTAAAAAGGAATCTCATGATGCTAGTCATATCATAAAGCCACATATACAAATAACACCTCCACAAAAGATAATTTGCACAACTGCAAATAACCCCCTCCATCGGAAAAAGTCCGGCCGGGAAGGAACAAAGGAAAACTGGCCGGAACGGAATGCAAACTGGAAACTTCAGAAAATTGATCCCGTAATAAATTACAGGAAAACCCCGCGACTGCATATACATGCCCGCATTTGTATTCCCACTGAATACAAATGTAACGAGACAAAACTACACTGTACAATACTAGGATCCGGCTTAAACCAAAGCCCGCTAGTATTATCCGTCCGATCATGATCTCTGCAATACCGCACGTATCTGATCGAACCCTGTCATATCTCCATACGGCCTCTACAGCGTTTCGCCCGAAACTTGAGAAAACGGTCCGTGGGGGACTCTAAAGACTCGTCAATACTTTGGCTGTGGATTTAACCACTAGCACGTCAGAGGTATTAGCCAATACGTAACGGGCTACCAGGTATTGACCAAAAGGGACGTCGATGAGCGAACTCATCCTGACACCCTACTGAGCCTGTCAGTGACAATATCCGTACAGTCCGGTCCGTTCGTCTATGAGTATCGCATGGCGGGCCTAGGGGGTTGGTAAAAGTCAGACCCCCAAAAGCGGTACAAGTCGTGTCGGAGTGTAGCCCAGAACACCCTGAGATACTACTGGAATACCTACCAGTAAATCTCCTGCCTTGGCCAAGGACTTTCATGTACTGGCTCTCCTAGACACAGCGTGACCTCACCCCCAATACCGGGAGAGACGAACCCCTGCAGATCCGCTCACTGCCTCCATGTGGCTCGGGACTGTACCCAACTAAAACCTGTTTGCACGTCTCCTTTGAGCGTGGTAGGGTAGTAATCAAAGCACAGTGGGAACTCACATGAGACAAATGACGATCTCAGGTCGATGAACTAACCTGTACACATGTCACCAGGGAACTGCTATCTGACGTCTGGTATAATCCCAACTAGCAGGTTCCCGGCGAGTCATGTCCGGTGTACTCATAACCCAATGAGCACCTGTATATATCTTAGGTGAACCAACTGACACCAGTGGCTTGTGAGACCGGCCACCGTCCCTTGTCGGGGTCTCGACTGTATACACTAGTCTACTCTGGAGAATCGATGCCCTGTCTCGAAACTCCCATGACTAGGGACCTTTTAAGGATGTGCTTATAGACCCCAGCTCCCACGTATATGATCGCCCTCATATTGCTGGTAGTCAAGCAAGAATCCTAGGGGCTCTATCAACGTGCAATAGTGACATGTAAGGTCACATAAAGCAGTACACGATGATAAAGATAAACCAGATAGCATACTATCATCTTGAGTAAGACTGTCCTATCGGGATATGTCCTCTATCAATCATTGCAATCACGTGCCTGTGATCCAATAATTGACTCTGAGGGCACTAACTCCAACAAATAAGTAAGTTCCATATCAAAAGGATTTCTATTTCAATTTTTATCGTATTTTTTTCCAGTAAAATACCATGTAGTTAGTTTCGACTTTAAAACATCAATAATCTTGCTATACTTTTAAGTAGATCACGAGATAATGACCTATCTCCTCACAACACTCATATGCAATATAGCACAATATCTTTCGGGAACATAGAATACGGGAAAACAAAATTTTACATATAAATACCATTTACTAACAAAACCTTTTTCTACAAGAAATATGTATTTACACAAATCTTTGCAAAGCGCCGCTACAACCCATTTGGGAAACCCGTTCGGGATGGTGCGGATTATCGCACATACTTGGGCTTAGTAGTGCAAGATGCAGATCTCCGCAAGGAACATTCGGTCTCGAGAGATTTAAAATACAAATATCTTAAGAAAATGAGATTTCTAGAAAATAATGAATTAAAATTATTTTTATAAATATATGTGTATTATCAAAATATCTATTTTTGTTATAACATCAATATTCCAACTTTTCTAAATCACAAGAATCACTTTACATGATAATACCATGAAATTCCATACAAGTTCAATATTACAAATAAATACCTTATATTATGAAAATAGGTTTCATTGACTAGAAATGTCACATATATAAAATATACATCTATGATAACTCTAATGACGATAATTAAACACTTGGGGTGTATTTTGAAAACTATACAAAAGTATTTTTACATAAAACCCCTCAAGTTTTATAAATTACAATAAGGACCCTAGTAAATATAGGTTTAAGCGGGACCAGTCTCTTGAGCCTTGGGGAGCCGGAGATATGGGTGCTTGCCTATTTAAGGTAGACAACTTAACAAACGGTGTTATCAACACGGTAATTGTTTTTGAAAAAGACACAAATCCTGCCGCCCATGTGTAGCGGTTACCGATAACACCAAAACATAATTCAGGAATTTAATTTCTTTTATAATTGTCTGACTCAGACTTAGTCTCATTATTTTTTAACCTGACTTGAATATGATTCAAGTACAATCTACAATACTACAATTCAATATGATTCCATGAATCCATATATTCAATATATTCAATCTGGTTTGACCGAACCGAACCGAACCATGGATATATTTCTATTTACATGATTCTCCAGTTACATCCATGATTCTCCAGTTATATCCATTTACTGATATCATGGTTTCGGCAAGTCATCCAATTATACAATCTATATTACAAGACAATACAAGTTTTCTATTTACATTTACAAAACAGTACAAACAACACATTTACAACTCAAACAATACAATCAAGACATCACGGGGTTTAAGGGGTAGATTGGTACGGAAGGTGTTAGAAGTGGCACGAGACTGCAAGATTTAAGACACCTAACCTGAATACCATGCCGTTGTTCCGGACTTTCTAACGGATCCTTGTACTTCCATTTGCGTTTAGTCTCTGGCATATAGAGACTCCTCTCGTATGCACTGGCATTCTTCTGTACCAAGGTACAAACAACAGTGTCAATACTGAATACAACATTATAACAATTAAATATAACTTTAAAAGCGACATACACTCTCTCTCTCTGTCTATCCTATTTCTCCCTTATCTTTGGGACCTACCGAGCGATTTGTTCGTTGACGACATTCTCTTTCTTCTTCTTTGAATGTCATCAGGTGATTCGGACCTTCCAGAGATCGAACCTAGCACCCAGTTTAATGAAGATTCCGAACTGTAGTTACACTTGCATTTCATTTCAATACTTTCCATTTTTGTTATGCCACTGTTTAGGCATTGCTTTCATTCAAATGTATTTATTTTTCCATGCATAGTACAAAAGAATGTTAATAAATAAAGTTGATGTTCATTACATTTGTCTCTTGTGTACATTTCTTTTATATTGCTTAGATACGCTTAGCGTATTTACTTCAGAGTAAATACGTAGCGGCCTCGTCGCGTCCCCTTCACCGTACACCGGGAAGCGGGGTGTGACATATCCAATCATCTGAAGTCCTAAATACTGACCTCTAGCCTAGCAATTCGGCCTGGAGAAGGTAGATCAAACTGCTCTTGAAGAATAGGCGTACCGCCTGTAAGTCCGCGGCGGTGCCCCGGCCGTCGATCCGACGCCGGAAACGCGGAAACAAAAACTTTGCAAAACTTGCAACCGGCACCACCGCGCACTTTTTACCCGGATCGGACCATTAACCTAGCAACTAGCAAATAAGAAAAGAGTAGAGAAGTTATACCAAGCGATCCGTGTCCTTCGGTCTTCGTCTCCACTCCGATCTCCCGCGGAATGTCCGTCCATCAACTCATTGTCGGAAAGGGCACCACAAAGCCGGAATCTTTTACGGGCTCCCACCTCTTGACCGAGGCAACTCGGGCGCGAAGTTGGCTAGCCGACGCGTCCAAGAGATGCTGTAGAATAGTGTAGTAGCCATGTCTCTTTGGGGTATGTGAAGTTACCATGGAATGATGGAAGTGAGGAGAACTATGGAAGAATGATGGTGTATATAATTTTCAAGCATGAAAATCATATGAATTTCTTTCCCTCATCCAAAATGAAACCTCTTCCTTTCTCTCATGAATAGTGGCCGGCCCCTCTCTCCATGGTGGAGAAAAAGGATGGAATTAATCAAGTGGGGAAATTTTTGATCAAAAGAAATATATATAAATCAATACAAGATTAACCTCACATCCTTTCAACAACCCATCACAAGATAAGCAATTGAAATGACCATAATAGAATCTCATCATGATAAAGAGGCTACAAAAGCAATAAAGCCCTCCACAAAAGAGTTATTTGCAATCTGCAAATAACCCCCTCCATTAAAAAGTCCGGCCGCGAAGGAATAAAAGAAAACCGGCCGGAACGGAATGCAAACTGGCAACTTCAGAAAAACTGATCCCGTAATAAATTACAGGAAAACCCCGCTACTGCAAATACATGCCCGCATTTGTATTCCCACTGAACACAAATGCAAAGAGACAAAACTACACTATCTAATACTAGGATCCGGCTTAAGCCAAAGCCGGCTAGTAAAAACCGTCCGATCACGATCCGTGCAATACCGCACGTATCTGATCGAACCCTGCCATATCTCCATACGGCCTCTACAGCGTTTCGCCCGAAACCTGAGTAACTGAGTGTGGTGGACTCTAAAGACTCGTCAATACAATGGCTGTGGATTTAACCACTAGCACGTCAGAGGTATAAGCCAATACGTAACGGGCTACCAGGTATTGACCAAAAGGGACGTCGATGAGCGAACTCATCCTGACACCCTACTGAGCCTGTCAGTGACAATATCCGTACAGTCCGGTCCGTTCGTCTATGAGCATCGCATGGCGGGCCTAGGGGGTTGGTAAAAGTCAGACCCCCAATAGCGGTACAAGTCGTGTCGGAGTGTAGCCCAGAACACCCTGAGATACTACTGGAATACCTACCAGCAAATCTCCTGCCTTGGCCAAGAACTTTTCATGTTCTGGCTCTCCTAGACACAGCGCGACCTCACCCCTAATACCGGGAGAGACGAACCCCTGTAGATCCGCTCACTGCCTCCATGTGGCTCGGGACTGTACCCAACTAAAACCTGTTTGCATGACTCCTTTGAGCCGTGGTAGGGTAGTAATCAAAGCACAGTGGGAACTCACACGAGACAAATGACGATCTCAGGTCGATGAACTAACCTGTACATATGTCATCAGGGAACTGCTATCTGACATCTAGTATAATCCCAACTAGCAGGTTCCCGGCGAGTCCTGTCCGGTGTACTCATAACCCAATGAGCACCTGTATACATCTTAGGTGAACCAACTGACACCAGTGGCTTGTGAGACCGGCCACCGCCCCTCGTCGGGGTCTCGACTGTATACACTAGTCTACTCTGGAGTATCGATGCCCTGTCTCGAAACTCCCACGACTAGGGACCTTTTAAGGATGTGCTTATAGACTCCAGCTCTCATTTATATGATCGCCCTCATACTGCTGGTAGCCAAGCAAGAATCCTAGGGGCTCTATCAACGTGCAATAGCGACTCGTAAGGTCACCTAAAGCAGTACACGATGATAAAGGTAAACCAGATAGCATACTATCATCTCGAGTAAGACTGTCCTACCGGGATAGGTCCTCCCTCAACCATTGCAATCACGTGCCTGTTATCCAATAATTGACTCTGAGGGCACTATCTCCAACACCGCCCTGGTCAATCCTCGTCTAAGATGAGCCTGCCCTGACCTCATCTCTAGCGGCAGCTTTCAAGTCTTTGGCGGCATAGTGGCTGGAACAAGGAAACATGATTCGATAAGAACAGAGAAATTGAATTATAAGAATACATGAAATCAAGGAAGGAATTACAAGAAAACATGTCCTAAGGTCACTTAGGCGGAGTACCGTGTCGTAAGTATGCCGCGGAACATACACATACTACGTCACTCTGCTTAAGTTACCTACTCCATCTTACCAAGGGTCATGCTACACTCCGAAAGGTAAAACCTAACGCTCTGATACCAATTTTGTCACAACCTAATTTAGAAACGCGACCGGCACTTAAATCACGCAATGTCTAAAGGCGTAACGTAATTTAAGTAAGCCGAAACCCAGAAATCTAAACCATGAAAATAAGTAGAGTGGTAAAACATTTGTTTCAAAACATCACATCTCTTTTAAAATCTCGAGTCATTTCAAAAATTTCGGCAGCATCTCCTTTGTAAAAACTAGTCGAAAACGGATACAAAACATAGTATATAAAAGGCATCCCAATTGGGAGCAGCTCACGCCTAAAGGCGGAACACAACCATAGCAGATATATATACGACGATATAGGCGAAGAAATAAGCAAATAAGAAGTAAAACAATATCGCAACATAATAGAAAAAGTCGGCTCACACGAGCACGACACCTAGAATCACATAATATACAAATATCTAATCTCTCAGTCTCGTCTCTAAGTCAAATACATACAGGTGTAAATGGAGAGTACTAGATACAAAATAAGATATACAAGTGGAAGCATATGGATACTCACACAGAAACCCACCTACAAAAATATCTCACGCCCAAAAATAGCGGTATCCACAGAAATAGGTGAAATAGATAGCCCTACCGCGACTATACTGAGGGTCAACCATGCAAAACACTTTGGCACAATGAGGGTGAGTTGCCAACTCATGAATAGTAAACAACATCATACGAGTAATCGCAAGCATGCACGAAAAAGCGACAAATCTGAAACAAGCAGTAATGATGGCATATGTGTAACAGTGTGGATATGTAGGGTTCTTAGGCACACTATAGAGGTCTCACAAGGCATCAACCATGCCAATTTCAAATTTTATGGGTGCCGAGAAACCCTAATACGGATCGTTGGCTAGAAGTTTAAGCGAAACAGTAAACTAGTTAACATCTTAACTAGAGATAAGAAGCTACAACCTTTGTAGATCCGGATATCCACTTCCTTGGCTCCACGTAGGCGTCCTCTCGCTGTCCATCTCCAATCCCGGACTCGATCGTCGGCTTGATCGGAGAAATGGGCGGACTAGGTCGTCGGCTTCGTGCCGAAGATGATCTACGTCGAGGCATCACAAGTTCAAGCTCCGACTTCACAAATTTGTGAAACTTGTGAAGAAAACACCCAAAACAACTTGGCAAGAGGTAGAGGGTGAAGAAATAGGAGGTGGGTTCACTTTAGAATTGGATTTCTCACTTTAGAACTCAAGTTGCCATTGATGGCATCAAGCTTTCTTTCTTCAAGAAGAAGATCAAGAAGAAGAAAGAATATAATAAGTGTTTTAAAATGAAAAAGAAAATGAATACTTATCATAATCTTAACCATAGTTAAGTGTAGAGAATGAACTAGGGTTAGTTCAAATGGTTAGGGTTAAGCATGAGACAAGAATGGTGACTAAGTCAAAGCTTCATGAAGCTTCAATAAGAAACAAAGAAAGCCACCATTCTTATCTATATCTTTTCCAAATAAATAAATGAACAAATAAATAAATAAATGAATATGCAAAACCCTAATCATTAAATTAATCATGGTTTAATTCTATACACTTAACTAAATGATCAAGTATCATCAAACATGATACAAATATGTGCACAAAAGTATATCACATATACTTCTTGCACATCAAGTGAGAAAATCCATATAAAGTGAACTAATACTAGCTAATGCAAAGTAATATATCAAATATATAATTATACATTAAATCATTAAATCAACACTTGACTTAACGATCCGGTCATATCGCATATAACCGACTAGTATCCTATGTATCGGCTTATCGAATCAATCGTTGATTCGATATCTAGATTATATCGAATATAACCAATCGATACATTCATCGCGAGAATGGAATACGGTATCACATACACGCATTATTCTCGGTCCTGCACATATCTCATATGCGCTCCTATTTCGTTTCGCTTGAGCCAGGAAACCTCTGTGTAGGACTCTAAAGACTCGTCAATACGCCGGGTAGCAGATGATGATCATATCAAGCACCTACAAGCCGCAAGCGGTCTGCTAAACGTAACGGCCATCCGGGTATTGAGCGATCAGAAGATCGACGAGCTAGCCCGCTCACACTCCTGTGAATCCAACCAGTAACACTTACCGTACAGTCCGGTCTGTTCGTCTGATATGTCGCATATCAAATCTAGGGGTGGTAAACGTCAGACCCCAATAACCGATAAGTCGTGCCGATGTGAGGCTCATAACGGGTCGAGAAACTACTGGTAACACTTACCAGCAAATCTCTGATCAGCCCTGGCCAGGGACTTCCCTGTTACGGCCAATCGAGCACTGCGCAACATCAACCCCCAATACCGGGAGAGACGAAACCCCTCCTATCGCTCATTGCCTCCATGTGACTCGGGACTGTACCCAAAGACCACCGTTTTGCACGCCCTCATGGACGTGGTAAGGTGGAGATCAAAGCACAGTGGGAATCACACAAGACTCTATGACGATCTCGGGTCTACAGACTAACCTGTACAAGTGTCACCTGAGAACTGCCATCTGACGTGAGGTATAATACCATCTGGGAGTTCTCGGCGAGTCCGTCCAGTGTACCCAGTCTCCACTGAGCACCCGTATACCATCTCTGATGTCAAACACCAATGGATATGGGATCATCCATCGCCCATCTAATGGGTCGAGAAGCGTATACGCTAGTCTACACTGGTATATCGATGCCCTGTCTCGATACACCCATGACTAGGGACCTTGAAGGATGTACTTATGGACTACCATGTCCCCACTAGTATGATCTGCATCATAGTCCAGGTAGTCAAGTACACATCCTAAGGGCTTTATCAACATGTAACTATAAGACAGTTTAAAGAGACAAGTGTACATGTTAAGATAAAGAGTAACCAGATAGCATACTATCATATCGAGCAAGAAAGTCATCTCTATATATGTCCAAGCATCCAATATAATATACATCATCTGTACAATACTGGCCTCTAGGGCATACATACAACTAACAATCTCCCACTTGCACTAGGGCCAGCTGCTGTAGTATCGCATACCGAGCATCCCGAAGAGTCTCTCAAACTGTATCTGGGGAATGGCCTTCGTGAGTGGATCCGCCGTATTGTTCTTCGTGTCAACTCTCCTGACCTCGATCTCCCGGCGATCAACTATCTCCCGGATCAGGTGATACCGCCTCAGAATATGCCTGGATCGCTGATGGGACCTAGGTTCCTTGGCCAAAGCCACCGCTCCATTGTTATCGCAATACAAAGGTATTGGATGCTCAATGGATGGAACCACTCCAAGTTCAGTAATGAACTTCTTGATCCAGACAGCCTCTTTAGCAGCATCGTTGGCAGCGATGTATTCAGCCTCCATCGTCGAGTCTGCCACGGTTTCCTTCTTGGAACTCTTCCAGCTAACCGCCCCTCCGTAAAGGGTAAAGACAAATCCCGACTGCGACTTAGAGTCGTCCTTATCACTCTGGAAGCTCGAATCGGAAAAGGACTCCACTTGGAGTTCTCCGTTACCATACACCAAGAGCATCTCTTTAGTCCTTCGTAAGTACTTGAGAATGCTCTTCACAGCTGTCCAGTGACTCTCTCCAGGATCAGCTTGATACCTGCTCACTACACTTAGTGAGTATGCTACATCGGGTCTGGTACATAGCATCGCATACATGATAGAGCCTACAGCCGAAGCATAGGGTATCCCTTGCATGCGAGCTCTCTCCAAATCAGTCTTGGGAGACATCTCTTTGGAGAGAGTGACTCCGAGATCGTGGGCAAGTTCCCACGCTTGGATTCTTCCATACTAAACCTCTTTAGTATGGTGTCAATGTACCTGGATTGGGACAATCCCAATATCCGTTTGGATCTATCTCTATAGATCCTAATTCCCAATATGCAGGAGGCATCACCAAGATCTTTCATTGAGAATCTTTGTGATAAGAAGAGCTTGACCGATTGCAGCATAGGAATATCATTTCCTATCAAGAGTATGTCGTCCACGTACAATACGAGGAAGACAACCTTACTCTCTGCCACCTTCTTGTAAATACAAGGTTCATCTGGGTTTTTGACGAAATCAAACTCTTTGATAACGACGTCAAAGCAGATGTTCCAACTCCGCGATGCTTGCTTTAATCCATAAATGGATTTAAGCAGCTTGCACACCTTCCCGCTGCTCCCACTGTCTACGAAGCCATCTGGCTGAGTCATGTACACGCACTCTTCTAAATCACCATTTAGAAAGGCGGTCCTAACATCCATTTGCCAGATTTCGTAATCATGATATGCAGCTATGGCAAGCATGATCCGGATGGATTTAAGCATAGCCAATGGAGAAAAAGTTTCGTCATAGTCCACACCTGGTCTTTGACGAAAACCCATTGCTACAAGTCTAGCTTTGAAAGTCTCCACTTTCCCATCTACACCAAGTTTCTTCTTGAAGATCCACTTGCTCCCGATGGGTTTTACCCCTTCAGGAGCAACTTCCAAAGTCCATACTTTGTTGGTGTATATGGATTCCATCTCGGACCGCATAGCATCCAGCCATTTCACTGAGTCCTTACTCGTGATGGCCTGCTCGAAGCTAGTAGGGTCATCATCCTCCATGATGCAATCCTCGCTCCCACCATCCATGAGAAAACCGTAGTATCTCTCAGGTTGGCGAGGAACCCTACTAGATCGGCGGAGAGGCTGAGGTTCATTGAGAGCTACTGAATCTTCTGGTTCCACTAAATCTTCAGTTACGGTTTGTGTATCTGGAACTTCTTCCAGCTCTACCATTTTGCCACTAATTTCTTTTTCAAGAAATTCCTTTTCTAAAAAGGTGGCATATTGAGAAACAAACACCTTTTGTTCTTCAGCATGGTAGAAAAAATATCCTTGTGAATTCTTAGGATATCCCACAAACTTGCAAAGAACTGACCGTGCCTCGAGTTTGTCTGGATTTTGCCTTTTGACATAGGCCGGACAACCCCATATCTTAACTCGTTTAAAATATGGTCTCTTCCCACTCCATATCTCATATGGTGTGGTAGGTACAGATTTAGATGGAACTTGATTCAATAGGTATGCAGCTGTCTCCAGCGCATATCCCCAGAAGGAAATAGGTAACTCAGCTGTGCTCATCATAGAGCGCACCATATCTAATAGGGTGCGGTTCCTCCGTTCTGATACACCGTTGTGCTGTGGTGTATATGGAGGAGTCAGCTGAGAGAGAATCCCATTCTCTTTTAGGAAGTCCAGGAATTCATTGCTCAAGTATTCACCTCCTCGATCAGATCGAAGGATTTTAATACTTTTTCCGGTTTGGTTCTCGACTTCTTGTTTATATTCTCTAAATTTCTCAAAAGCTTCTGATTTGTGTTTCATCAGGAACACATACCCGAACATAGAGAGATCGTCAGTGAATGTAATGAAGTATGAAGAACCATCCCTGGCATGTATAGACATAGGACCGCATACATCACTATGCATCAGTCCTAAGAGTTCGGTAACTCTTTCTCCGTGTCCCGTAAACGGAGTTTTGGTCATCTTGCCTTTGAGACATGACTGGCAAGTGTCATAAGATGAAAATTCGAATGGTTTCAAATATCCATCCTTATGCAACTTAGCCAGTTGTGTCGCATTGATGTGACCCAGTCTACAATGCCACAAGAAGGATTCGTTCAGTTCTGAACTCTTCCTCTTGTGTGTGTTTGTTATGCTCAGAACTATTGATTGGTTTAGAACATAAATGCCATTGCACAACGTGCCTGATCCAACCAACTTTTGGTTACGAAAAATGTTCATAACATTATCCTGTAATACAAAATTATATCCCTCTTTACTTAATAAAGAAACCGATATAATGTTGCATATCAGGTTCGGCATGTAATAGCATTCGTTCAGAACCAATGTATTACCAGTAGGTAATTCAAGGTGATATTCCCCGACAGTCTTAGCTGCAACAATTGCACCATTTCCAACTCTAATGTCTTTATCACCTTCTCCAAGTTCTCTACCTTTTCTAAGCCCATGTAACTGATTACATATATGGGATCCTGACCCGGTATCTAATACCCAGGACGTAGAGCAAATGGAGAAACAGTTCTCTGTAACGAACACACCCGAAGAAAATGCATCATCATGTACTTTCTTCATTCGGGTGGCATGGGAATCCTGGTATTCCCCTATATCCTGTTCATTCCTATAACTCTTATAGGAAAGAACGGAACCAACGTTCCCCAGCACAGTATAACATGCGGGTTCGGTCAATACATCCATATTATTATCTTTGTTAGGGCATGAAATGGTCGCTACCTGGAGAGAGAGAGAAGAAAACACTTTAGCGTAAGCTCGTGCAAGATCAGATTGGTTATTATCTTATCTAATCAGGATGGCTCCCACTGCTTTTTATCAAATCTTCCTTCAAACCTTAAATGGAAAGACTAGCCGAGATTAATTACACACTACAAGTTCGCCAATCTTTCAGCCAGGCCAGTGTCGGTACTTTGAGGGAGGTCCCCCGTGCTTTCGCACGAACCTAATTAATGTAAACCTCGTTTTCCCAGAGGCGTAACCCCGTTGATACCTTTCTAGACACCTACTTGATCGGCTAATTGTAATGTGTAAAACTCTCCCAGGAGTAACTCTTACTCGCAGTGGGTATCGGGATCCAACTATCTCATAGAAGGTATGCAATCTCATTGCAAATTTCAACACTTGAAATTCCCGATAATATTTTGCCCCTAGCAGCTATATGACCTTAACATAGTCAACAAATCATAAGTGCTAGTCAAGTTCAACCCGTCATTTCCCGATTGAATTAAACCCACCCGCACGACCCTTAACATAGTCAACAAAGTCGCACGACTACCCTAATCCAATCGCATCATATGCTTATACAGATAAGCACTAATTAGCTACCGCACACTACGCCTTAACATAGTCAACAAACGTAGCACGAATACTAACTAGTACTTATCTGAAATGACGGAGGGCTACGACAGGTTTTTCTGAAAACCTATTGCGTAATGAACTTGATATCGTTGTAGAATCAAATGAAGTTTTGAAATGGAGTGATTTTGAGGCTTTTCTAGTTTTGCTAAAGGGGTCACTCCCGGTGAAGGGATCGTCGGCCCTTTCCTCGTCGAATGAGGTGCGGGATATATCATATATATCGCTATGCAAAGCAAAACACAAAAACAATCAAAAGCAAACCGAGTGTGTAGCATCTGCCAGTTATTGCTAAAGGAGTCACTCCCGGTGAAGGGATCTCGGTCCTTTCCTCATCGAATAAGGTGCAGGGTATATCATATATACCGCTATGCAAAGCAAGAACTGAAGCAACCTGTTTTGTTTAAAATTTGATTCTACAACATCTTAGGTTTCTTTTACTTTCATTAATCACATTAATGAAGTCCCATCATTTAAGTACCTAAACATCACAGATAAATACGACGTACACTTATGCCATCCGCATTCGCCTCGATGTCCCCTCGTGCACCGTTAGGTTAGGTAACTAACGACAGAGCAGGGCAGGGCTAGTGCGGGTGCAAAACATAAGTAACGTCCATATAATATATCATATATACTATATAAAGTATCTATCACAGAACATCAAATGATCACATCACAGATATCGCACCAGAAGAAACATATGAAACATTGGATATACTAGGACGTCCGTGTTTTCAATACGAGCCAGTATAAAACACGGATTCCACGGTCGTGATGAATAGCCAATCCCACACCCCTAGACCCCTACGACAGCGGCAAGCAACCCTACCAATTCAAGGGTTAGGAGACCCGGACTCGACTCCTCGAGATGGTCTCCCACTGGACCCTAGAACCCGGTTACTTGTGCTCCCCTCCTTGGGTCTATCCTAATGCGGAAAAGTAAATAATATACAAAAGGTGACAACTTCCGCAACCTGGAAGTGCCCCAAATAAAAGAATATTACATACAAGTTTTTACATGAATGAAAAAGAAAAACACTCATCTCACATAAAAAAACCCCGGCTATTCAAACACGACAATCCAATATAACATATCCAGCAACACATAACATCACATGTCATCAACGTAAGTAAATATGCGCATCCCAATTGTCGTTGACATATAGCAACGAAACCGGCGATATCACATATTACACTTACGGTCACAGAAAAGAAAGTGTAAAACTACAACAGTTGGAATCCGCAACCCTTTTAGACATCGCATGCCTAATCAAAATGAAATACTTAGACATCACATGCCTAACAGTTATAAACCCCGCATTTTAGTCTCATTATCGAAAACTCTTTTCAATATCAAATGAAACTAAACCGCTAGATTTATATTATTCATTCAGTTATCTCATAACTGTTTGTGAATTCCAATTATTGTATCCCATTCCGGATAAATAGAATATATTAAACTTTCCGATCGAACATTCGAACACCCAAGTTTTCCCGAAACCGTTCAACACATGAAATAGGTTCAAAGACATTCACTTCATGCCTCAGTACCAACGGTCCAGCCGTAGAAGGGTCAAGCCAACGCCTCACATGTGGCACGCCGTCCTGCCCCAAACCCGAAGGTTCAAAGGGCAGTTCAAGACGGTCACATAATCGAGTTAAGGTTTGTTGTCTTCTAGAGGGACCATCGCGTTACTTGCACTACTCAGAACGTCCTTAAACCACACAAAAATCCAACACTTGGATATTTTCAGGCAGGGGAAAAGTTGGGTATTTATATCCGGTCGAACCTTTTAACATATTCTAAAGTCATCCGGAAAAACACAAAGACGAAATTTGATAATCCGATCGAAACATCGAAGCTCTAAAACACCCCAGAAAATTCAACTCTTGAATAAATATTAAAAATACCCATAAAACTCAGCTGCTGAAATGATGAATTACTGTGCAAAGTAGGAGGGCTGACGTCATCATTAGGCCGCGGAACCGCCGCAGAAGCCATGCTTCTGCCGCGGTTCCGCCGCACACTATACTGTTCATTGGAAAAAATTTGCACCGTAATTCTTAGAATTCCCTGCTGAATTTTTTAAGCATTTTTAATCTAGAAAAATCCCAGTTTTTAGAAAAAGTCCAGAGAGCATGAAAAAGTTAGGGTTTCGGGTTCGATCGGGTTTCAAACATCGTCTAGACTTCGCCTAAGGCTCTAGCTAGGCTCTGATACCACTGTAGGGTTCCTAGGCACACTATAGAGGTCTCACAAGGCATCAACCATGCCAATTTCAAATTTTATGGGTGCCGAGAAACCCTAATACGGATCGTTGGCTAGAAGTTTAAGCGAAACAGTAAACTAGTTAACATCTTAATTAGAGATAAGAAGCTACAACCTTTGTAGATCCGGATATCCACTTCCTTGGCTCCACGTAGGCGTCCTCTCGCTGTCCATCTCCAATCCCGGACTCGATCGTCGGCTTGATCGGAGAAATGGGCGGACTAGGTCGTCGGCTTCATGCCGAAGATGATCTACGTCGAGGCTGTAGGGTTCCTAGGCACCCTAGTGAGGTCTCACAAGGCATCGAACATGCCAATTTAAAAAAAATGGTGCCGAGAAACCCTAGACTACGGATCTTAGACTAGATGTTTAGGCGAAACGGAAAACTAGTTAACTATTTAACTATAGGTTAGATGCTACAACCTTTGTAGATCCGGATTTCCACCTCCTTAGCTCCACGTGGTCATGCCCTCGCTGTCCATCATGAATCCTCGACTCATTCGTCGGCTTCATCGGGAAAACGGGCGAGCAAGGTCGTCGGCTTCGTGTCAAAGACGATCTACGTCGAGGTTGCACTAGTTCAAGCTCCGACTTCACCAAGTAGTGAAACTTGTGAAGAAAACACCCAAAACCACTTGGCAAGAGGTAGAGGATGAAGAAATAGGAGGTGGGTTCACTTTGGATTTGGATTTCTCTCACTAAAACTCAAGTTGCCATTGATGTAGCAAGCTTGAAGAAGAAGAAGAAGATGAAGAAGATGATGATAATGTTATGATAAGTAATTGAAATAAAAAGGAAAATCAATACTTATCATAAAGTAAACCATGGTTATGTGTAGAGAATTGACCAAGGTTAGATTAGTGGTTAGGGTTAAGGATGAAGACAAAAAGGGATGACTTTGGTCAAAGTTTCATGAAGCTTCAATAAGCTTCATGAAGAAAAGAAACCCTTTTTGTTTTCTTTCACCTAATTAAATGAATAAATAATGGATAAATAATTAAGTAAATAATCAAAAACCCTAACCCTTATCATAACCATGGTTCAATTCTTCACACAAAGCCAAGTTATTATGCATCATCAATCATGATACAAACAAGTGTACACAAAACATATCACATATACAATGTGCACACCAAGTGAGAAAAATCCGTTTAAAGTGAACCAATACTAGTTAATGCAATGCAATATATCAAATATATAATTATGCATTAAATCATTAAATCAACATTTGATTCAATGATCCGGTCATGTCGCACATGACCGACTAGAACGTAATGTATCGATTTATCGAATCAATGATTCGATAACTAGGTCATATCGAATATAACCAATCGAAACATATATCGCGAGAATGAAATGCGGTATCACATACACGCATTATTCTCGGTCCCGCACATATCTCATATGCGCTCCTATTTCGTTTCGCTTGAGCCAGGAAACCTCTGTGTAGGACTCTAAAGACTCGTCAATACGCCGGTAGCAGATGATGATCATATCAAGCACCCACAAGCCGCAAGCAGTCTGCTAAACGTAACGGCCACCCGGGTATTGAGCGATCAGAAGATCGACGAGCTAGCCCGCTCACACTCCTGCGAATCCGACCAGTAACACTTACCATACAGTCCGGTCTCTTCGTCTGATACGTCGCATATCAAGTCTAGGGGTGGTAAACGTCAGACCCCAATAACCCGATAAGTCATGCTGATGTGAGGCTCGTAACGGGTCGAGAAACTACTGGTAACACTTACCAGCAAATCTCTGATCAGCCCTGGCCAGGGACTTCCCTGTTACGGCCAATCGAGCACAGCGCAACATCAACCCCCAATACCGGGAGAGACGAAACCCCTCCTATCGCT
Source organism: Agapanthus africanus (assembly GCA_030015575.1). NCBI lineage: Eukaryota > Viridiplantae > Streptophyta > Magnoliopsida > Asparagales > Amaryllidaceae > Agapanthus > Agapanthus africanus. The sequence goes on along the minus strand of CM057337.1, from coordinate 390,748,959 downwards.
CATTGCCTCCATGTGACTCGGGACTGTACCCAAAGACCACCGTTTTGCACGCCCTCATGGACGTGGTAAGGTGGAGATCAAAGCACAGTAGGAATCACACAAGACTCTATGACGATCTCGGGTCTACAGACTAACCTGTACAAGTGTCACCTGAGAACTGCCATCTGACGTGAGGTATAATACCATCTGGGAGTTCTCGGCGAGTCCGTCCAGTGTACCCAGTCACCACTGAGCACCCGTACACCATCTCTGATGTCAAACACCAATGGATATGGGATCATCCATCGCCCATCTCATGGGTCGAGAAGCGTATACGCTAGTCTACTCTGGTATATCGATGCCCCGTCTCGATACACCCACGACTAGGGACCTTGAAGGATGTACTTATGGACTACCATGTCCCCACTAGTATGATCTGCATCATAGTCCAGGTAGTCAAGTACATATCCTAAGGGCTTTACCAACATGTAACTATAAGACAGTATAAAGAGACTAGTGTACATCTTAAGATAAAGAGTAACCAGATATCATACTATCATGTCGAGCAAGAAAGTCATCTCTATATATGTCCAAGCATCCAATATAATATACATAATCTGTACAATACTGGCCTCTAGGGCATACACACAACTAACAATCTCCCACTTGCACTAGGGCCAGCTGCTGTAGTATCTCATACCGAGCATCCCGAAGAGTCTCTCAAACTGTATCTGGGGAATGGCCTTCGTGAGTGGATCCGCCGTGTTGTTCTTCGTGTCAACTCTCCTGACCTCGATCTCCCGGCGATCAACTATCTCCCGGATCAGGTGATACCGCCTCAGAATATGCCTGGATCGCTGATGGGACCTGGGTTCCTTGGCCAAAGCCACCGCTCCATTGTTATCGCAATACAAAGGTATTGGATGCTCAATGGATGGAACCACTCCAAGTTCAGTAATGAACTTCTTGATCCAGACAGCCTCTTTGGCAGCATCGTTGGCAGCGATGTATTCAGCCTCCATCGTCGAGTCTGCCACGGTTTCCTGCTTGGAACTCTTCCAGCTAACCGCCCCTCCGTAAAGGGTAAAGACAAAGCCCGACTGCGACTTAGAGTCGTCCTTATCACTCTGGAAGCTCGAATCGGTAAAGGACTCCACTTGGAGTTCTCCGTTACCATACACCAAGAACATATCTCTAGTCCTTCGCAAGTACTTGAGAATGCTCTTCACAGCTGTCCAGTGACTCTCTCCAGGATCAGCTTGATACCTGCTCACTACACTTAGTGAGTATGCTACATCGGGTCTGGTACATAGCATCGCATACATGATAGAGCCTACTGCCGAAGCATAGGGTATCCCTTGCATGCGAGCTCTCTCCAAATCAGTCTTGGGAGACATCTCTTTGGAGAGAGTGACTCCAGAGATCGTGGGCATGTTCCCACGCTTGGACTCTTCCATACTAAACCTCTTTAGTATGGTGTCAATGTACCTGGATTGGGACAATCCCAAAATCCGTTTGGATCTATCTCTATAGATCCTGATTCCCAATATGCAGGAGGCATCACCAAGATCTTTCATTGAGAATCTTTGTGATAAGAAGAGCTTGACCGATTGCAGCATAGGAATATCATTTCCTATCAAGAGTATGTCGTCCACGTACAATACGAGGAAGACAACCTTACTATCTGCCACCTTCTTGTAGATACAAGGTTCATCTGGATTTTTGACGAAATCAAACTCTTTGATAACGACGTCAAAGCAGATGTTCCAACTCCGCGATGCTTGCTTTAATCCATAAATGGATTTAAGCAGCTTGCACACCTTCCCGCTGCTCCCACTGTCTACGAAGCCCTCTGGCTGAGTCATATACACGCACTCTTCTAAATCACCATTTAGAAAGGCGGTCTTAACATCCATTTGCCAGATTTCGTAGTCATGAAAGGCAGCAATGGCAAGCATGATTCGGATGGATTTAAGCATAGCCACTGGAGAAAAGGTCTCGTCATAGTCCACACCTGGTCTTTGACGAAAACCCTTTGCTACAAATCTAGCTTTGAAAGTCTCCACTTTCCCATCTACACCAAGTTTCTTCTTGAAGATCCACTTGCTCCCAATGGGTTTTACCCCTTCAGGAGCAACTTCCAAAGTCCATACTTTGTTGGTGTACATGGAATCCATCTCGGACCGCATAGCATCCAGCCATTTCACTGAGTCCCCACTCGTGATGGCCTGCTCGAAGCTAGTTGGGTCATCATCCTCCATGATGCAATCCTCACTACCACCATCAATGAGAAAACCATAGTATCTCTCAGGTGGACGAGGAACCCTACTAGATCGGCGGAGTGGCTGGGGTTCATCGGGAACTATGGAATCCTCTGGTTCCACCAGATCTTCTGTTGTAGCTTCTGCAGCTGGAACCTCTTCCAGTTCTACCTCATGACCACTAATTTCTTTTTCAAGAAATTCCTTTTCTAAAAAGGTGGCATGCCGAGAAACAAACACTCTTTGTTCCTCAGGGTGGTAAAAGATATACCCTTGAGAATTCTTGGGATATCCTACAAATTTGCATAGAACAGACCGTGCCTCGAGTTTGTCCAGATTTTGTCGTTTGACATAGGCTGGACAACCCCATATCTTAACATAGTTAAGACATGGTCTCTTCCCTTTCCATATCTCATATGGAGTGGTAGGCACAGATTTGGTGGGGACCATATTCAATAGATGTATGGCTGTCTCAAGCGCATACCCCCAGAAGGAAATAGGTAACTCAGCTGTGCTCATCATAGAGCGCACCATATCTAATAGGGTGCGGTTCCTCCGTTCTGATACACCGTTGTGCTGTGGTGTATATGGAGGAGTCAGCTGAGAGAGAATCCCATTCTCTTTTAGGAATTCCAGGAATTAAATTGCTCAAGTATTCACCTCCTCGATCAGATCGAAGGATTTTAATACTTTTTCCGGTTTGGTTTTCGACTTCTTGTTTATATTCTCTAAATTTCTCAAAAGCTTCAGACTTGTGTCTTATTAAGTACACATGTCCGTATCTTGAGAGATCGTCAGTGAATGTAATGAAGTACGAAGAACCATCCCTGGCATGTGTAGACATGGGACCACATACATCACTATGTATCAGTCCTAAGAGTTCGGTAACTCTTTCTCCGTGTTCCGTAAACGGAGTCTTGGTCATCTTGCCTTTGAGACATGACTGGCAAGTGTCATAAGATGAAAATTCGAAAGGTTTCAAATATCCATCTTTATGCAACTTAGCCAGTCGTGTCACATTGATGTGACCCAGTCTACAATGCCACAAGAAGGATTCGTTCAGTTCTGAACTCTTCCTCTTGTGTGTGTTTGTTATGCTCAGAACTGTTGATTGATTTAGAACATAAATGCCATTGCACAACGTGCCTGATCCAACCAACTTTTGGTCACGGAAAATGTTCATAACATTGTCCTGTAATACAAAATTATATCCCTCTTTACTTAATAAAGAAACCGATATAATGTTGCATATCAGGTTCGGCATGTAATAGCATTCGTTCAGAACCAATGTATTACCAGTTGGTAATACAAGGTGATATTCCCCGACAGTCTTAGCTGCAACAATTGCACCATTTCCAACTCTAATGTCTTTATCACCTTCTCCAAGTTCTCTACCTTTCCTTAGCCCATGTAACTGATTACATATATGGGATCCCGACCCGGTATCCAATACCCAGGACGTAGAGCAAATGGAGAAACAGTTCTCAGTAACGAACACACCCGAAGAAAATGCATCAACATGTACTTTCTTCATTCGGGTGGCATGGGAATCCTGGTATTCCCCTATATCCTGTTCATTCCTATAACTCTTATAAGAAAGAACGGAACCAACGTTCCCCAGCACAGTATAACATGCGGGTTCGGTCAATACATCCATATTATTATCTTTATTAAGGCATGAAATGGTCGCTACCTGGAGAGAGAGAGAAGAAAACACTTTAGCGTATGCTCGTGCAAGATCAGATTGGTTATTATCTTATCTAATCAGGATGGCTCCCACTGCTTTTTATCAAATCTTCCTCCAAACCCTAAAAGGAAAGACTAGCCGGGATTAATTACACACTACAAGTTCGCCAATCTTTCAGCCAGGCCAGTGTCGGTACTTTGAGGGAGGTCCCCCGTGCTTTCGCACGAACCTAATTAATGTAAACCTCGTTTTCCCAGAGGCGTAACCTCGTTAACACCTTTCTAGACACCTACTTGATCGGCTAATTGCACTGTGTAAAACTCTCCCAGGAGTAACTCTTACTCGCAGTGGGTATCGGGATCCAACTATCTCATAGAAGGTATGCAATCTCATTGCAAATTTCAACACTTGAAATTCCCGATAATGCTTTTGCCCCTAGCGTGCTATGACCTTGACGAAAGCCAACAAACCACAGCCCGCTAGTCAAGTTCAACCCGTACATTTCTTGACTGAATTAAACCCACCCGCACGACCCTTGACGAAAGCCAACAAAGCCGTACGACTACCCTAATCCAGTCGCATCATATGCAGCAGATAAACAGCACATAGCTACCGCACACTACACCTTGACGAAAGCCAACAAATGTAGCACGAATACTATATGTAACCTATCTGAAATGACGGAGGGCTACGCAGGTTTTTCTGAAAACCTATTGCGTAATGAACTTGATATCGTTGTAGAATCAAATGAAGTTTTGAAATGGAGTGATTTTGAGGCTTTTCTAGTTTTGCTAAAGGAGTCACTCCCGGTGAAGGGATCTCGGTCCTTTCCTCGTCGAATGAGGTGCGGGATATATCATATATATCGCTGTGCAAAGCAAAAACGCAAAAGCAGTCAAAAGCAAACCGAGTGTGTAGCATCTGCCAGTTATTGCTAAAGGAGTCACTCCCGGTGAAGGGATCTCGGTCCTTTCCTCGTCGAATGAGTTGCTGGGTATATCATATATACCGCTATGCAAAGCAAGAACTGTAGCTACCTGTTTTATTTAAAATCTGATTCTACAACATCTTAGGTTTCTTTCCTTTCATTAATCACATTAATGAAGTCCCATCATTTAAATACCTAAACATCACAGATAGATATGACGTACACTTATGCCATCCGCATTCGCCTCGATGTCCCCTCGTGCACCGTTAGGTTAGGTAACTAACGACAGAGCAGGGCAGGGCTAGTGCGGGTGTAAAACATAAGTAACGTCTATATAATATATCATATATACTATATACTATATCCATCACAGAATCACAACACAGATATCGCAGCAGAATAAACATATGAAATATTGGATATACTAGGACGTCCGTGTTTTTAATACGAGCCAGTATAAAACACGGATTCCACGGTCGTGATGAATAGCCAATCCCACACCCCTAGACCCCTACGAGAGCGGCAAGCAACTCTGCCAATTCTAGGGTTAGGAGACCCGGACTCGACTCCTCGAGTTGGTCTCCCACTGGACCCCAGAACCCGGTTACTTGTGCTCCCCTCCTTGGGTCTATCCTAATGCGGAAAAGTAAATAATATACAACGGGTGACAACTTCCGCTACCTGGAAGCGCTCCAAATGAAAGAATATTACATACAAGTTTTTACATGAATGAAAATGAAAAACACTCATCTCACATAAAAACCTCCGGCTATTCAATACGACGATCCAATATAACATATCCAGCAACACATAACATCACATGTCATCAACGTAAGTAAGTATGCATACCCCAATTGTCGTTGACGTATAGCAACGAAACCGGCGATATGAACATACTACACTTACGGTCACAGAAAAGAAAGTGTAAAACTACAACAATTGGAATCCGCAACGGCTTTAGACATCACATGCCTAATCAGATATAAATCCCGCATTTTAGTCTCATTATCGAAAACTCTTTTCAATATCATATGGGACTAAATTGCTAGATTTATAACATTCATTCAGTTATCTCATAACTACTTGTGAATTCCAATTATTGTATCACATTCCAGATAAACAGAAAATGTTAAACTTTCCGATCGAACAATCGAACACCCAAGTTTTCCCAATACAGATCAACACATGAAATAAGTCTAACAACATTCAGTTCGTACCTCAGTACCAACGGTCCAGCCGTAGAAGGGTCAAGCCAACGCCTCACATGTGGCACACCGTACTGCCCCAAACCCGAAGGTTCAAAGGGCAGTTCAAGACGGTCACATAATCGAGTTAAGGTTTGTTGTCTTCTAGAGGGACCATCGAGTTACTTGCACTACTTAGAACGTCGTTAAACTACGGAAAAATCCAACACTTGGAAATTTCCCGACAGGGGAAAAATTGGGTATTTATATCCGGTCGAACTTTTTAACATATTCTAAAATTTATCCGGAAAGCCACACAGACAAAATTTGATAAAATAATATGGATGTATTGACCGAACCCGCATGTTATACTGTGCTGGGGAACGTTGGTTCCGTTCTTTCTTATAAGAGTTATAGGAATGAACAGGATATAGGGGAATACCAGGATTCCCATGCCACCCGAATGAAGAAAGTACATGTTGATGCATTTTCTTCGGGTGTGTTCGTTACAAAATGTGCTCTCTGTACTTTTTGGAGTTGGTTTCGGGTTCGTTCCGGTTTCAAATTCCGTCTGGACTTCGCCTAAGGCTCTAGCTAGGCTCTGATACCAGTGAAAGGTTCCTAGGCACTCTAGTAAGGTCTCACAAGGCATCAAACATGCCATTTTAAAATTTTTGGTGCCGAGAAACCCTAGACTACGGATCGTCGCTAGAATTCTAGGCGAAACTAAAAGCTAGTTAACACTTAACTACTAGGATACGGAAATTACAACCTTTGTAGATCCGGATATCCACCTCCACGGCTCCGCAACGAAGTCTTCTCGCTGTCCATCTTGAAGCTTGGACTCTCGTGACGGCTTCATCGGAGAAACGTGCGGAATAGGTCGTCGGCTTTGTGTCAAAGACGATCTACGTCGAGGTTGCACAAACTCAAGCTCCGACTTCACAAACTTGTGAAACTTGTGAAGTAAACACCCAAAACAACTTGGCAAGAGGTAGAGGGTGAAGAAATAGGAGGTGGGTTCACTTTAGATTTGGATTTCTCTCACTAAAACTCAAGTTGCCATTGGAGTAGCAAGCTTGAAGAAGAAGAAGAAGATGAGCTCAAGAAAAGAATATGATAAGTCTTGTTAATAAAAATAAATTTAAATCAAATACTTATCATAACTTGAACTAGGGTTAAGTGTAGAGAATTAACCATGGTCACTTGGATGGGTTAGGGTTAAGCATGAAGATAAGGATGGTTAGCAAAGTCAAAGCTTCATGAAGCTTCAATATAAAACAAACTTAGCCACCATTCTTATCATAACTCATTTCAAATAAATAAATAGACAAATAAATAAATAAATGAATATGCAAAACCCTAATTATCAAATTAATCATGGATTAATTCTATAAACTTAACTATATGATAAAGCATCATCAAACATGATACAAAGTAGTGTACTAAAGCATATCACATATACAATGTGCATCAAGTGAGAAAAATCCGTTTAAAGTGAACCAATACTAGTTAATGCAATGCAATATATCAAATATATAATTATGCATTAAATCATTAAATCAACATTTGATTCAATGATCCGGTCATGTCGCACATGACCGACTAGAATGTAATGTATCGATTTATCGAATCAATGATTCGATAACTAGGTCATATCGAATATAACCAATCGAAACATATATCGCGAGAATGAAATGCGGTATCACATACACGCATTATTCTCGGTCCCGCACATATCTCATATGCGCTCCTATTTCGTTTCGCTTGAGCCAGGAAACCTCTGTGTAGGACTCTAAAGACTCGTCAATACGCCGGTAGCAGATGATGATCATATCAAGCACCCACAAGCCGCAAGCGGTCTGCTAAACGTAACGGCCACCCGGGTATTGAGCGATCAGAAGATCGACGAGCTAGCCCGCTCACACTCCTGCGAATCCGACCAGTAACACTTACCATACAGTCCGGTCTCTTCGTCTGATACGTCGCATATCAAGTCTAGGGGTGGTAAACGTCAGACCCCAATAACCCGATAAGTCATGCCGATGTGAGGCTCGTAACGGGTCGAGAAACTACTGGTAACACTTACCAGCAAATCTCTGATCAGCCCTGGCCAGGGACTTCCCTGTTACGGCCAATCGAGCACAGCGCAACATCAACCCCCAATACCGGGAGAGACGAAACCCCTCCTATCGCTCATTGCCTCCATGTGACTCGGGACTGTACCCAAAGACCACCGTTTTGCACGCCCTCATGGACGTGGTAAGGTGGAGATCAAAGCACAGTGGGAATCACACAAGACTCTATGACGATCTCGGGTCTACAGACTAACCTGTACAAGTGTCACCTGAGAACTGCCATCTGACGTGAGGTATAATACCATCTGGGAGTTCTCGGCGAGTCCGTCCAGTGTACCCAGTCACCACTGAGCACCCATACACCATCTCTGATGTCAAACACCAATGGATATGGGATCATCCATCGCCCATCTCATGGGTCGAGAAGCGTATACGCTAGTCTACTCTGGTATATCGATGCCCCGTCTCGATACACCCACGACTAGGGACCTTGAAGGATGTACTTATGGACTACCATGTCCCCACTAGTATGATCTGCATCATAGTCCAGGTAGTCAAGTACATATCCTAAGGGCTTTACCAACATGTAACTATAAGACAGTATAAAGAGACTAGTGTACATGTTAAGATAAAGAGTAACCAGATAGCATACTATCATGTCGAGCAAGAAAGTCATCTCTATATATGTCCAAGCATCCAATATAATATACATAATCTGTACAATACTGGCCTCTAGGGCATACACACAACTAACAGAATCACACAAGACTCTATGACGATCTCGGGTCTACAGACTATCCTGTACAAGTGTCACCTGAGAACTGCCATCTGACGTGAGGTATAATACCATCTGGGAGTTCTCGGCGAGTCCGTCCAGTGTACCCAGTCTCCACTGAGCACCCGTCTACCATCTCTGATGTCAAACACCAATGGATGTGGGATCATCCATCGCCCATCTCATGGGTCGAGAAGCGTATACGCTAGTCTACTCTGGTATATCGATGCCCCGTCTCGATACACCCACGACTAGGGACCTTGAAGGATGTACTTATGGACTACCATGTCCCCACTAGTATGATCTGCATCATAGTCCAGGTAGTCAAGTACACATCCTAAGGGCTTTATCAACATGTAACTATAAGACAGTTTACAGAGACAAGTGTACATGTTAAGATAAAGAGTAACCAGATAGCATACTATCATATCGAGCAAGAAAGTCATCTCTATATATGTCCAAGCATCCAATATAATATACATCATCTGTACAATACTGGCCTATAAGGCATACATACAACTAACAGGATATGCAACATAAATCATGATCAAGGTACAACATCAGGGTACAACAAATACATGAACCAAGCATGTCATAATAAGTCCTGAGCGTGGGATAAAACAAAGTCATCATCAGTAAATCATCATAAAAACCGGTGTCCATCAACGACACCCAAATCCTAATATCTCAGGCGCCGTTACTCTGATCGGCCCTCATATCCATCTCATAATATAACCCCGAACTGTATCCTCCGGATATCCGCCGAGTTTCCATACAATCACCGGTAGGGTGCCCCTCTTCCAGGCTCATCGTCTACTCCACGATCTTCTTGCCCCGGGGTACTTTACCGGGTCCACTATGTACCCGCAGACGGTTCCTCTTCACTCCTCGAATTGGGTATACTCATAACTCAGAATCGAGAAACCCATGGTGGACACGAAATATCATGTCAAGAAAACCGCAAATCTCATGAAAACATCATATGAGAACACAGTGCTAATAGCAATGTATGTATGATCCTGACATGATGTGTACTAGTACAATAACGAGAGTATAACCACCATTTATGATTGTAATGTAATGTAGTTGTTCATGGCAAATTCTATAGTGTGCGTAACATGGCAATTACCAATCATGTGTGTGGGCATATGAATCAGTGCTCGTGTAACATGAACCGTTAGTAATGGTGCAGTGCCTCTATTAACAATATGTCAATGTACAACAGGTAATAGGATGCACAATATGATACGCATGCATAAGTCACAACATATAAACATATAGCACAATGTATTGTCTCTTGAATCTAGCCATCGGCGCTTAATGCCATACAGGCGATTTCCTCCGTAGATGTTAAATCTACTCACCGGACGATCTTGAGCTATGTGAATCCGATCACCTCTTTCCCCCTCCTTGCTGCGTCCGAAGTCCCCACAAGTGATCCCGGCATCATACAAAACCATAACGCGTGAAATGAGTAAACTTTCCGATAACATACGGACACAAACGCCAAACCAATGAATCGACTCCCACAAGCTACCATGTGTTAGCTTAGCGGGCTAAACATGTGCTGCGATATCCTAGACCACTCCTATGGCTGTTAACTATACGAAACACCTAAACGAAAGTCGGATAAATCCGCATCGCACATTATCGAAACGCTCAAATTATAGCAAAACGGTCCTAGATTTTCCTTCACAAGAAATTTGAGAAAGTTGCACATGCCATAAGCTTACACATAGCCCCAGAGAACCCATGACCAACAAACACACACAGTCCCCACTCTGGCCGCAAATTGCGGCCAGAAAGAATAAATTTGTGGCCTCGTAATGGGGGATTGGGCTCAGGTTTTGGGGGCAGGTTCTAGTCCTCTAAACTATCTCTCTGTGATGGCAACTTCTCAAAAGAATATCTGGATCGATAGCAGATTTAAAATAGACCCAAGTTTAACGAAAAACGATATTAAACACTAAACTAAAACATTAAGGTATATTAGTGAAACCAGCTAAGACAAGAACTTCCCCTAGAGCCTAATTAAGGGTTTAAGATCATTACCTCTCCAAAACTTGAATGAAACCCCGGCCATGCAAGCTCCAAGACTTCTCAAGAGGGTTTAAACATGATTAGTTGATGGTTTAATGAGGTTTGATATTGATTTAGGCTCAAGTGTGAGGTGGGGAAATCTCAAAAGAGGGATTTTTGTGTGGAAGAAGAAGAAGAAGAAGAAGAAGAGAATGAGAGAGTGAGTGTTGTGAGAATGAAAGAATGAGAGTTGTGAGATGAGAGATGGATCTTGAGAGCCATGCTCTCTCTTTCTCTTCAATTAATATTTCCCATGTCTTTCATGTCTCTCCTAATGCCTCCATTCCTTATTATTATCTTTTCCTTTTTTTAAAAATAAAATCTTTTACTTAAAATAAATAAATATATATATAACATAATAAAATGGTTAATGTGCCATGGCTAGTAAAGCATGATTAACACTTTCTTAATGCTAAATTATCATGCACATGTGTGTGCATAACCAGAACAAGTACGTAAACAAGTAAATAAAATATTAATTAATTAAAATAAAATATATGAAAATAATTATTGGTTAAATTTATTAAAAAAAACCCGCATTATATCGCTTACTTAATTTTAATGGCGTTTTAAAGTGTTGCAATAATAATAATAATAATAATAATAATAATAATAATAATAATAATAATAATAATAATAATAATAATAATACGATGAAGAGGAATTAAGGATTAGAAACTTAGAGTAGACAATTTGAGATGAGAGAAAGAAGAGGGGACACACTGTCGGCTTAACGCATTTACTTCCATGGATAATATAAGTCCATAACCATGTATGGTTCGGGATTAACCGTCTTGATTAGAGTGACTTAGATGACAGGACCTTCCGACTATGGTGGGGCTTCACAGTCTAAAATGAAATTTTGTAAGAACATCCGTAAATAATTTGGCGGTGGCCCTAGTAAATTCCATCATTTGATTAATCAATCAAAAAAGCTCCAAAATCTAATGAAAATGGCAAACCCTAGAAGAGCCAACCTTCAATCTCACCAACAAATCATACCTCTTTCAACATCGTCGTCGTCGTCGTCGTCGTCCACTCTCAACTCGTTCGCTCTCTTCCTCAAAAGACCCCAAGCTTTCCCATTTCTATTCTCTATCTTTGTTCTCCTCACCTGGCTCTCTCTCAGATTCCAACGCCCCTCTTCCCCTTACTCTTCCTCTCAGTTTCATGGATATAAATTGAGTAAAAATGTCAATTTGGATGCGAATTTGGTGAGGTTCAGCGCCGTTGTGAAAGATGAGAGGGGATGGATACTAGATCCTGTGAGTGCAGCACTAGATAATGGGCTTCATGGTGAGTCTCTTCTGTTAGTCGATCATTTAATTGGGTAATTAGAATTGTGTATCTGTTATTTGATGAGGGGTCAGGGAACTTGGGGTAAGTAATGCTTCTAATCATTGCTATGTTTACTCCAACTACATCACTAAAATAAGGGTGAAGTACATTTGGGTTATATATTTCTTTTCCTCGATTTTTTTTTTATCGTTTTTTTAGAATATTTTTTTGTTAATCAAATTGTTTGTTGATTGATTCAAGATGAGCATGTTTCTGTGTATCATTATCTGGTGACACCAGAGATTGGGGGATTAATGCCAAGTCATCTATATATGTTGTTTTATAAATTTTGGGTTTGCATTAGTTTAATTATGATCCCTATTGATATTTTTTTATTTAATTATCTATTTATATTATTGCATAGCTTGGGGTTGTTGCTGAGTTTCTCTTTTGGTGAGGTTTAGAATGGGGTTTGTGTTGTTTTAGTGAACTGGTAAAGAGGTTATATTATGTGGACAACCAAAAATTTAATTATGTTGTGGCTAGTGGTGTTCATGGTTATGCTTCTTTCCATAATCATTACTAGGTTTGGTACAATAGTAGACTACCTACGTCAACTTAAAAAGGGGATTTTTTCATGATCATTCCTGGGTTTTTAAAATTAGACTATCTACATTAAGAAAATATAAACTCTTTGCCTGATTTCTTTTCCTTGAAATTTGTTATCTGTATATTTTTATTTGTCAAATTTTTTGTTGCTTGATTCATGGTGAGTGTATTGCGCAGAAGTAGTTAATGACAGTGGAGAATGGGGTTTGATGGCGAGCGTTGTATATCAAGGTTGTTTTATAAATTTTTTGATTTGCTCCAATAAATTAATCAGGAATAAAGATTATCAGGAGAACCCATAAATTTGATTATACTGTGGCTAGTGGTATTCAAAGTTTTTAGAATTTGATAATTAGAGTGTTGGGCTGTACGAGTGCATGTGAGCTTTAATATATTTGAGATTCCATCCAAAAGACCTAAGCGTATTAGCGGGGTGCATATCTATGGTTTATATCCATGTACACCTCTTATTATTCATGATGATGTTCCTAGCGCCCTAACCGCTACCATCGCGGTCTATGCGGAATAAAAAACGAAAATTTTCGGAGGCTCTAGAAACATAACTAGAATCTTAACTAAACACTTAAACTAGAAAACTACAAAGAGATTAACTACTCGGTAAAGAAGTTTATACCTAAGGATTCGTGTCCTCCGGTCTTTTATCCACTTTTTTAGCTTCTAGAGGCTCCGGGATCGAGTTTGTAAGCCGACCCTCCTTAGTCGAAGAAGATCTTAAGGCTCTAGCTTCACACACAAAAACAAGTGAAGCAACTAAAGACCCTAGGTAGTGATGTGTTCTAGTATTTTTTTTAATCTCCTCATTTTGATTCTCATCACATGAGAAGGTAAGTGAGGAAGAAGAAGAAAAAGCTCAAGAGAAGGAGGGAGAAAGAAAATAGTGAAATGATAAAGCTTGGTGCGAGAAAATCAATAACCATGGTTTTGTATAATGATATTTGCAAATATAAAATGGCAACCATGCTTGAATAGTTTGGACAAATGAATTTACAATTCATTTGTCAATCCTATTCACCCATGCCTCTCATCATTCTCACTCTCTTTACCTTTACACCTCATTTCTATTTGTAATCAAAAATAGAAAATACATGATGAGTTGTCCTCCTTCTAAAATGTATAATGTATAAATACATTATACATTCGCCGTATATACCATACCCGTATTCGTATCGAAATACGAATACTCAAAGAGATAGAACAATATAATGAACATAATAGTAGAATATATATATCGAAATATATATATGTAAATTATTAAATCAATACTTGATTTAATAATCCGGCTTAATTCTAAGCCGACTAGTATTATTATCCGTCCGATTGAAATCCGTGTAGTTAGTACACGTATTTAATCAGAATCCTGCACGTATTAAAATAAAGCTACTACATATTTCGCCTGAACCAGAGAAACCCTCTGCGTGAGACTCTGAAGACTCGACAGTACACTGGCAGTGAGTTACTGGATAAATCCATAACCACAAGCACGTTAGCGGCACTAGCTGTACGTAACGGCTACCCAGGTATCTTTCGAAGGGAAGGTCGACGAGCAAGCTCATCCGAACCCTTACTAAGTCTAGCTGTGACAATTTTCATACAGTTCGGTCTCTTTGTGTAAGAGTATCGCATATTGGGTCTAGCGGGTGGTAAACGTCAGACCCTAATAACCTGATAATTCATGCCGATGTGGCTCAGGACCGATCCGAGAAATTACTGATTTAACCATTAGTAAATCTAATCTACCTTGGCCAAGGTCTTATGGTGCTAGCCAACCGAATACAGTGCGATATCGACTCTCTATACCGGGATTGACGAATCCCTAACAATCGTTCACTGCTTCCATGTGGCTCGGGCTGTACCCAATTAAAACCTGTTTGCACGACTTAGTAGAGCCTTGGTAGGGTAGTAATCTAAGTATAATGGGAATTCAGATGAGACAAATGACGATCTCAGGTCTAAAGACTAACCTGCATTCATCTCATCTGAGAACTGCTATCTGACGATAGGGATAATACCATCTAGAAGTCCTTGACGAGTCCGTCCAGTGTACTCACCCCCAACGAGCACCTGTACATGATCTTAGGTGCCAGACACCAATGGCTGTGGGACCAACCATCATCTCTCGTCGGGGTCTAGAAACGTATACACCAGTCTACTCCGGAATATCGATGCCTAGTCTCGATTTTCCCACGACCAGGGACTTTTAAGAATATGCTTATAGAGTACCCAGCCTCCATATGTATGATCGCCATCACAATGCTGATAGTCAAGTAATAATCCTACGGACTTTATCAACATGTGTCAGCGATACATAATAACAAGTAAAATATATATACATGTTAAGATAAAAACAAACCAAATAGCATACTATTATATCGAGCAAGATTGTCCTGTACATACATATCCAACAATCTCCCACTTGCACTAAGGTCATATATTGGCGTATCGAGTACCCAACGTCTGCACCAGGGCCAGTTGTTGGCGTATCGCATACCCAACATCTCAAATAATCTCTCGAACTGTGCTTGAGGGCCTTTGTGGATGGATCTGTCGTGTTCTTTTTTGTATCTACTCTCCGCACCTCGATCTCCTGGCGATTTACGATATCTCTGATCAGATGATACCGCCTTAAGATGTGTCGGGATCTCTGATGGAACCGTGGTTCCTTTGCTAAAGCCATAATCCCATTATTGTCGCAATACAAAGGTATTTGATCAACAATGGACGGAACCACCTTAAGTTTAGTAATGAACCTTTTCATCTAGACTGCTTCTTTTGTGGCATCGTTGGTAGCGATGTATTCAGCCTCCATTGTCGAGTCTGCGACGGTGTCATGTTTGGAACTCTTCCAACAGAATGCCCATCCATTGAGAGTAAACACATAACCCGAGACAAACTTGCTGTCATCTTTGTCTCTTTGAAAGTTTGAATCGGTAAAGGACTCCGCCTAGAGGTCTTCATTATCGTACACCAAGAATATCTCCTTAGTCGTTCTCAGGTACTTGAAAATGTTCTTCACAACTATCCAGTATTTCTCCTCTGGGTTTGACTGATTTCGACTCACCACGCTAAGCGCGTAAGTTACATTTGGTTTGGTACATAGCATTGCATACATCATCAGTCTTGGAAGATATCTCTTTGGAGAGGGTGATTCTGTGCAAAGCGGGTATATTACCGTGCTTGGAATCTTCCATACTAAATCTTCTTAGTATGACGTCATGTACCTGGACTGTGATAGTCCCAACAATTTCTTGGATCTATCTCTATAGATTTTAATCCCCAAAATGTAGGAGGCATCATCCATTTCTTTTATGGAGAACTTTTGTGATAAGAACAGCTTGACCGATTGCAGCATAGGAATATCATTTCCTATCAGGAGAATGTCATCGACGTACAAAACGAGAAATACGACAGCTCTCCTTACAATTTTCTTGTAGATACAAGGCTCATCCTCGTTTTTGATGAAGTGAAATTCTTTAACTGCCTCAACAAAACAGATGTTCCATCTCCGCGATGCTTGCTTTTATTCATAAATGGATTTAAGCAACTTGCAACCTTCCTGCTGCTTCCACTGTTTCTGAATCCCTTCGGCTAATCTATATAAACGCACTCTTTTAAACTTCCATTTAAAAAAGCCGTTTTTACGTCCATTTGCTAGATATCATAGTCATTGAAGGCAACAATGGCAAGTAGGATCCGAATGGATTTAAGCATAACCACTAGAGAAAAGGTTTCGTCATAGTTCACACTTGGTTTTTGACGAAAACCTTTTTGAACAAGTCCAGCCTTATAGTTTCCATCTGTCCATCTACACTAATCTTCTTCTTGAAAACCCATTTGCAGCTAACGGGTTTTACCCCAGCTGGTGCAACGTCCAAAGTCCATACTTTGTTGGTATGCATGGACTCCATTTTGGATCGCATAGCATCCAGCCATTTCTCAGAGTCCCTACTGGTAATAGCCTGCTCGAAACTAGTAGAATCATTTTCTTCCAAAATGCAACCCTCTCGATCCTCATTTATGAGAAAACCGTAGTAGTATCTTTCGGACGGATGAGAAATCCTACTAGATCTGCGGAGTGCCTGAGGTTCGTCCGGAACTATTGAATCCTCAGGTTCTATCAAATCTTCAGATATAGTTTGTGTTTCCGGAACTTTATCTAGTTCTCCATGCTCCCATTAATATTTTTTGCAAGAAATTACTTTTCTAAAAATATGGCGTTCCGAGAAACAATAATTCTTTGTTCCTCTGCATGGTAGAATAGATATCCATTTGAATACTTTGGATACCCCACAAACTTATACAAAACTGATCGTGTCTCGAGTTTGTCTGGGTTCTGCTTTTTAACAAAAACAGTACAATCCAGTATCTTTAACATGTTTAAGTTACAGACTATTCCCACTCTATATTTCATATGTAGTTTTAGGTACGAATTTAGATGGAGCTTGATTCAATAGATATGCTGCTGTCTCAAACGTATATCCCCAGAATGAAAGAGATAACCCAACGTTACTCATCATGGAGTGAACCATATCCATGAGGGTATGATTCCTCCGTTCTGACACACCGTTGTGCTGTAGTATATACGGAGGAGTAAGGTGAGAGAATGCCATTCTCTTTTAAGTAGTCACGGAATTCCGTACTCAAGTACTCCCCTCTTCGACATATCGAAGAATCTTGATACTTTTTCATGTCTGGTTCTTTACTTCACTTATATATTTTTTGAACTTCTCAAAAGCTTCAGATTTGTGTTTCATGAGAAATACATATCCGAACCTAGAGAGATCATCAGTGAATGTAATAAAGTACGAGAACCCACCTCTTGCATGCGTAGGCATTGGACTACATACATCACGGTGTATGAGTCCCAAGAGCTCTGCAACTCTTTCTCCGTGTCCCGTAAACGGAGTTTTGGTCATCTTTCCTTTGAGACAAGACCGACAAGTTTCATAAGATGAAAATTCGAATGGATTCAAATATCAATTTTATGTAACTTAGATAATCTTTTCTCATTGATGTGACCAAGTCTACAATGCCACAAGTAGGCTTCGTTCATATTTGAAGAACTCTTCCTCTTGCGTGTGCTTTGTATATTGAAAACGGTATTTTGATTTAGAACGTAGATACCATCACACAGTGTACCTTCTGCAACCAATACTTGATTAAGGTAAATGTTTATGATATATCTATCAAGAAAAAAGTTATATCCATCTTTATCAAGTAAAGAAACAGATATGATGTTGCTGAAAGTAGATGCTAGCACCTCTACAATGGTTTTAGGGAAAGCAAGTATGCAATTTAAAAAATTCTAGAGGGTTAAGTCTACAAAAAAGGATCAAACTAAAGGTTTAAAACTTAAAAGAAAGCAAATAGAGTTTATGCTAAGTGATAGAAGAGCTACAACCTTTGTAGCCAAGTCTTTCACTTCTAAAACTCTATGTAGAAGTCCCTTAAACTCTTCCATAAGCTTCTCTTGAAGAATAGATCAAGCCTGCTTGAGGTCTTTTAAGTCAAAGATGATCCACCTTGAGGCAACTCCAGCATAAACTTTCACTTCACTAAACAAACTTGTAGTGAAGAGAACAACCTAAACTAATTTGCTAATTCAGTTTAGATTGAAGAAGTAGGATTTTAGCTCACTTATTTATCTTTTCTATTTCTTCACTCTTTTTCTAAAATCAAATCAAGAGAGAAGATGAAGATGGAGATGGGACTAATGTTGAGATAAGATCAAATGATAAACTTATTTCATTTAAAAGGAAAAGAGAAAACGAGTCATGGTTTCTACAAACTTCTGAAGTCATGACTCATTTTTCTTCTTCAACAAAAAGTTAAATCATTATCCTCTTATCCTTTTGTAAGTCCGTGTCACGCACCCCACGGTTCGCGGGGAGGCGGAATATGTGAAAAACGATCATCAAAGCATCGCAACACGGACTCGAGCACACGGATCGTGACTAATCCTTAACCAGCAAACTACAGAGGTTTAACTACTCGGATTCGAAATTATACCTCACGATACAAGTCCTTCGGGTCTTCATCGCTGTCCTCCACTCGTCGTTGGCTCCAAGGATCGTAACGGATCGTGGCTACCTCGACGGCCTCCTTGAGTCAAAGACGATCCACCCGAGTCTATAGTCCGAGCTCCTATCTCGAATCTGAGATAACTACGGCTTCTAGTTTGCCAAACTAGAAGTCCTAGAGGGTGTAAAGTATGAAGATGGAGTGTTTTGTCTCTTTAAACCCTAGGATTCTCAACACATGAGAGCTTTTAGGGTTTTGAGAAAGAAGAAGACTTAAGGAGAGAGAACGTGTTTGTGATAATTATATGAATAGTTACTCATGTTTGAATAATACGAAGCATACCAATATCTAACTAAAATATCTAGTAAATATCAAGCATGCTTCATTTAATTCAAATGGTGAATCACCTCCATGAGTCATGGTTCAATTAATGAAAATCTACATCTCATCTCCTCCATCTCATTTAAGTTTTAATCAAAAGATAAAAACCTTAATGAGCCATCTCCTTCTAGAAGCTTTCCCGATAAATTACGAGAATGCCCCTCATCCGTATATACATACCTGTATCCGTATTCCGTAGAATACGAATACAAAGAGACGAAACAAATCCATCAGTATAATACTACGATCCGACTTAAACCAAAGCCCACTAGTATTATCCGCCCGATCATCATACGTGCACAAGTGTACGTAAGTGATCGAAACTCTGCCGTAAAACCATACGGCCTCTACACCTTTTGCCTGGTGCAGGGAAACTCTCTGTGTGGGACTCTAAAGACTCGACACTACGCTGGCAGTGGGTTTAACCACAGGCCGCAAGCGGTACTAGCCGTACGTAACGGTCCCCAGGTAGATGTCGATAAGAAGGCCGATGAGCTAACTCATCCGAATTCCTACTGAGCCAGAATGTGACAATCTCCGTACAGTCCGGTCTGTTCGTCTAAGAGTATCGCATATCGGGCCTAGGGGGTGGTAAACGTCAGACCCCTAATAGCGGTATAAGTCGTGTCGGAGTGTAGTCCAAAACACCCTGAGAAACTACTGGAGTACTTACCAGTAAATCTTGCTTGCCCTGTCCAGGGACTTTGTGTAATGGCTCTCCAAATACAGCGCGATATCAACCCCCAGTACCGGGAGAGACGAATCCTATCTAACCGCCACTGTCTCCAAATGCTTCGGGACTGCACCCAACTACTACCCGTTTGCATGACTTCTTTGAGCCGTGGTAGGGTAGTAATCAAAGTATAGTGGGAATTCACTCGAGGCGAAGTAGCAGTGCCAAGTCGACGGACTAAGCTGTACTCATATCACCTGGGAACTGCTATCTGACGATAGGTATAGTACCAACCAACAGTTCCCAACGAGTCCTGTCTAGTGTACTCGTAATCTAACGAGCACTTGCATACTATCTCCAGTACGACGTACTAATGGCTGTGGGACAGACCATTTCCTCTGCTGGGATGAGAAGCGTATACACTAGTCTACTCCGGAGTATCGATGCCCCGTCTCGATAATCCTACGACCAGAGACCTGTATAAGGATGTGCTTGTAGATTACCCAGCCCCCACTAGTGTGACTGTCATCACAACGCTGGTAATCAAGCAAAGATCCTAAGGGCTCTACCAATATGTATAAGCGATATGCTAAAAGAAACACATGCACATATTGAGGTAAAAATAAACCACGTAGCATACTACCATTTTGAGCAAGACTGTTACTATATCCGTGTATATCCAAGCTTCCATTAAGTACTATACAATCCAGTATGATACAATAATGGCCTCTAGGGCATATATCACTAACAAGCTCCCACTTGCACTAAAGCCATATACTGGCATATCGCAGACCGAAGGTCTCGAATAGTCTCTCGAACACTGTCTGAGGGATGGCCTCTGTGAGTAGATCTGCAGTGTTCTCCGTATCTACTCTCCTCACCTCGATTCCCTGGGGATTAACCATCTTCCTGATCAGGTGGTATCGCCTCAAGATATGTCTGGATCTCTGATGGGACCTGGGTTCCTTCCCTAAAGCTATAGCGCCGTATGTTGTCACAATACTAAAGTATTGGACCAACAAATGGAAGGAACCTCCTGAAGTTCAATTAAGAACTTCCATATCCAGACTGCCTCTTTTGCGGCGTCTCATGCGGCGAACTACTCTGTTTCCATCGTCGAGTCTGCAACGGTGTTCTGCTTGGAGCTCTTCCAACAGACCGCCCCTCTACTAAGGGTAAAGCCATAACCCGATATGGATTTGGAGTCATTCTTATCACTCTGGAAGTTGGAGTTAGCAAATGCCTCGATCTAGAGGTCCTTTTCTGCCATACACCAAGAACATCTCTTTAGTCCTTCTCAGGTACATGAGAATATTCTTTACTGCTTTCCAGTGCTTCTCTTCTGGGTTTGACTGATACCGGCTTACCATGCTCAGTGCGTAAGCTACATCTGGTCCGGTACACAACATCGCATACATTATAGAGCCTACCGCTGAAACGTAGGGTATAATCGACATGCGAGCCCTTTCCAAATCAGTCTTGGAAGACATCTCTTTGGAGAGGGTGATTCCGTGACAAGCCGGTAGACTGCCGCGCTTAGAATCTTTCATACTAAATTTTTTCAGTATGGTGTTGTTGTATCTTGACTGTGAAAATCCCACCATCCTTTTTGATCTATCACGATAGATCTGGATCCCCCGAATGTAGTTGGTATCACCCAGGTTTTTCATGGAGAACCTCTGTGACAAGAATCGTTTGACTGATTGTAGTATAGGAATATCATTTCCTATCAAGAGAATGTCATCCACGTACTCAACGAGGAATTCTACAGTTCTTGCTACAATTTTACTATAATTGCATGGTTCATCTGGATTTTTGATAAAATCGAATTCTTTGACTGTCTCAATAAAAACAGATGTTCCAACTCCGTGATGCCTGCTTTAGTCCATAAATGGACTTAAGCAACTTGCACATTGTCCCGCCGCTCCCACTCTGATTGAAACCCTCTGGCTGATCCATATAGACGCACTCTTCCAAATTACCATTTAGAAAAGCCGTCTCTACGTCCATCTGCCGGATCTCAAAATCTTGGAAGACAGCAATGGCAAGAAGGATCCAAATGGATTTGAGCATAGACACTGGAGAAAAGGTTTCATCATGGTCTAAACCAGGTCTTTCACGAAAACCTTTTGCAACAAGTCTAGCTTTATAGGCTTCAACCTATCCATCTACACCAATCTTCTTTCTGAAGATCCATATGCAGCTTACGGGTTTTACCCCTTTTGGAGCAATGTTCAAAGTGCATACTTTGTTGGTGTACATGGACTCCATTTCGATCCGTATTGCATCCAGCCATTTAACTGAGTCACCGCTCTGAATGGCTTACTGGAAGCTAGTTGGCTCATTATTGTCAATGATGCAATCCTCTCAATCCCCGTCTATGAGAAAAACCGTAGTAACTCTCGGACGGATGAGACTGCCTACTAGTCCTGCGGATTGGCGTAGAGATGTCCGGTTCTTTTGAAACCTCTGGTTCTACCATACTTTCAGTAATAGTTTGTGGTTCTGGAATTTCTTCCAGTTCTATTGCGCTCCCACTATTTCCTTTTAAAAAAAATGATTTTCTAAAAAGTGGGCATGACGAGAAACACAAACCTTTTGTTCCTCTGCGTAATAGAAAAGATACCCTCTGGATTTTTCTCGGTATCCCACGAACCTATACAGTACTGAGCGTGCCTCGAGCTTGTCCGTATGCTGCTTCTCAACAAAAGCTGGACATCCCTATATTTTCAGATACTGAAGATAGGGTTTCTTCCCACTCCACATCTGATATGGTGTGGTGGGCACAGTCTTGGTAGGAACCTTATTCAAAGATATGCAGCTGATTTTAGTGCATAACCCCAGAAGGATCGCGGTAACTCAGCTTTACTCATCATGGAGGGAACCATATCCAATAGGGTTCGATTCCTCCTTCCCGATACACCGTTGTGTTGTGGCGTGTATGGAGGAGTAAGCTGAGAGAGAATTCCTTTCTTTTTTAGATAATCCAGGAACTTGGCACTTAAGTATTCACCACCTCGATCAGATTTTAGTGTCTTGATACTTTTGCCTGTTTGTTTTTCTACTTCATTCTTATATTCCCGGAATTTTTCAAAGGGTCTCGGATTTATGCTTCATTAGACATGATAAAAATGTATGTTTCACGGGGGTGCTATACGCCATCCACTTGATTCCCCACACGTAGATATAATCTACTCACAGTTTTCGATCGAGCTAGTCTCATCTTACCACTGCCCTGCCCTTCGTCGCCGCCTCGGAGGTCTTCGCAATCAAACCTAGCATTCACATAACGATACACGCATGTAAGAATTCAATTCGACATCGATATGACGAACAACATCCATAGGTTAGAACCTATGACCAAGCATGAGCCACCCGTGTGCAAACTTCCATTAATTAACCCCGGACTCTTTGTTCTACCATAAAAGAACGCAACAAGAATACAAAATACGGATTATTAAGTTCAAAAACCTTAAAATATCGCCCAAAAGCTAAGTAAAACAACTCCAGATTTTGACTCGAGGATTCTGGGACAATTAAGCATATAAAAAGGGCTTATATATCAAATATAAGATCTACTGGCCAAATCTCGACATCTAAATCCAAAATTTGGCCATCAAAATATTAGATTTTCCCACAATTTGTGGTCTGAACTTAGGCTTAGGGTCTCGTGCGCATGGTGGGGTCTCCTGGTGATCTAAATAGGTCGAATCTATACGCAAAATATTTTGCAGAGATCTCAAACTACTATAGATTTTGTTTGAACACTAAAACTTCACTAAAAATCCTAGTTTTTGAAAACTTAACCGATATTTGAAACTCTAAACAAAACTAAAACTTGATAAAAGAAGGATTTTTACCTATATGAAGAGATGAAAGAGAAGATCAAGCCTGTAGGATGTCACTTGAA
This sequence comes from Agapanthus africanus, assembly GCA_030015575.1. NCBI lineage: Eukaryota > Viridiplantae > Streptophyta > Magnoliopsida > Asparagales > Amaryllidaceae > Agapanthus > Agapanthus africanus. The sequence continues at coordinate 390,725,098 of CM057337.1, read as the reverse complement.
GATTTGGTGAGGCTTCACTTGAGAGTTGTGCTTGGCATCAAGGTGAGAAACTTTGGAGCTGATTTGTGTTGAGGTTGAGTTTTTGGTGAGGGAGAGTGTGTCGGGAGGAAGGGCAGCCATGGAGTATGAGTTGGGAGAGTGAGAAAGAAATGAGAGTTTGAGAGAGAAAGTTGTGTAGAGAATGAGAGAAAATGATGGGGAAACAAGGAGGTATGGAGGGGGTATGGTGTGCCATTCTTCATTTCCCCCCTCAATATATTATGATACAAGAAAAGAAAAAAAGATGTAGCCATGCCACAATTTCTAAAACCAAATAAAACCCAAAATATAATATTAAGCTCTTGTTAGCTTGTCATGGCACCTTAAGTGCAAAATCAGGAAAACTGATACTAGATTTAGCATTCCTACATGTTTAGATGCAATTATATACTTATTTTAAGATAAACCAATTCAATAATTGGTATTATTTTAATAAAACATATTATTTTATTATTTAAATTCTAAAATAATATTTTCCATTTTCTGAAATGTTACAACATTTCCCCTTAAATAAATTCGGTCCCCGAATTTAAATTTAAACCCTAAATCTTAGAACATTTCATTAAATCAAAACAACGGGGTTCCGAAGTCCCACACCAGCTAGAAATACTACATAATGTGTAATAACGGGTATACATATAGCATAAGTAGAAACAAGCGCATCCTAAAGGATCATACACAATATGAAATTCTCATCGATAAAACATCATCAAAATCTGTGCCAATCATCGAAACTCGAAATCCCAAAATATCATGATGCAATGCGTATGCATATGGAATGAAAGTGTGTAACCTAGATAACTGGAATTCCAACATCTACCACACTAACAATGATACTACATGCGATACATGAAAACGAAATCAAATGCAACGTGTGTGCATGAAACAACATCAAAGGTCTCGAGTGTACACGAAACAGAAATCAAATGCAACTACTGTGCACGAGAGCATCAATCAAGTCATCAAAACACATAAATCAAAACCACCAACATTAAAACATTCCCTCTTCAACGCGGAAAGTGTGACACTCGAATCACCAAAACATCAAGGGCAAGACAAAGGGTGATATCCAGATCACCAAAAACACAAATCAAACAACTGACATTGAAGCTTACCTGTCCAACGTCGACAGGTGCCTGGGCATCCGGAGTAGTCAGCAAGAACTCTCGCTTGTCCACTGCTTGCGGCTTGACGTCCTCTAACGCTGGATCCCTGTCCTCTCTGCACAGGACCATCATATCCACTACCTGACCGATCCCTGGATGGAACCTGAGAAATCACCATTGGAGGGGGAAAAGTAAACGAATCAGCTCGTCGAGATGCTATCTTGCTCTGACGCCTGGCAAGATAGTTTCTGGCTTTATGATTGGACCTCATACAATTAAAACACAACTGGGCTGATCTCTGCATCCTATCGGAGTCGAATGGCTGCTCTCGGGGCCATCCACCTGTGTCACCACCCCTCTGCTTAACAGATGGAGCATCCACTCGAGCTCGTTTCGGCTCTGGAGTCGCTCCAATCGCAATATAACGTTCCTTTATCAAAGTGGCCGCATCCACTACCTCTGCATAGGTATCGAAATGCTGAGCTCCAACGGATACAAGCAGCTGCACATCTGTAAGTGCACGGCGGCGCCCCGGCCGTCAGTCCGACGCCGGAATGCGGAAACGATACTTTTCGAAAACTAGAAAACCGGCACCACCGCGCACTAAAATCCCGGATCGGGCCATTAACCTAATGCTAGCAAATACGAGAAAGGGTAGAATGTTATACCGAGCGATCCGTGTCCTTCGGTCTTCGGCCTTCACTCCGATCTCCTCGCGGAATCTCCGGTCTTCATCTCCTCGTCGGAACGGGCACCACATCGCCCGGTTCTTTTACGGGCTCCCACCTCTGGACCGAGGCAACTCGGGCACGAAGTTGGCGAGTCGACTGCCCAAGGGTGCTGTAGGTGTAGTGTAGAAACCATTGTCTCATTTGGGGTTTTAGTTGCCATTTGATGGAGAAGAGAATAATGAACAAGAGGAGATGAGCTATTGGAACTTTGGTGTAAAGAAAAAATGAGAAGAAGAATTTTCCTCCTCAAGAAAATGAACCCCACCCCCTCATTTTGTGTGGCCGGCCCCTTCTCCATTTGTGTGGAAAAATGAATCAATTAACAAGAGAAGAAAAGCCAAGATAATGATAAGAAAAATGGTCACACCCATTTCTAATAAAAGCCCAACATAATAAATGCAATGGGTGAGATGGAAAAAGAATCTCATGATGAATATCTATCATAATCTTTCCAAATGCAAGAAACCCCCTTCCACAATACTAATTTGCACAATTGCAAATTAGTCCCTACATCAGAAAGTCCGGCCGTGAAGAAACAAAGGAAAACTGGCCGGAACGGAATGCAAACTGGCAACTTCAGAAAACTGATCCCGTAATAAATTACAGGAAAACCCCGTGACTGTATATACATACCCGCATTTGTATTCCCACTGAATACAAATGCAAAGAGACAAAATCTACACTTTCTAATACTAGGATCCGGATTAAATCAAAGCCCGCTAGTAAAATCCGTCCGATCACGATCCGTGCAATACCGCACGTATCTGATCGAACCCTGCCATATCTCCATACGGCCTCTACAGCGTTTCGCCCGAAACTTGAGAAAACGGTCTGTGGGGGACTCTAAAGACTCGTCAATACTTTGGCTGTGGATTTAACCACTAGCACGTCAGAGGTATTAGCCAATACGTAACGGGCTACCAGGTATTGACCAAAAGGGACGTCGATGAGCGAATTCATCCTGACACCCTACTGAGCCTGTCAGTGACAATATCCGTACAGTCCGGTCCGTTCGTCTATGAGCATCGCATGGCGGGCCTAGGGGGTTGGTAAAAGTCAGGCCCCAAAAGCGGTACAAGTCGTGTCGGAGTGTAGCCCAGAACACCCTGAGATTCTACTGGAATACCTACCAGTAAATCTCCTGCCTTGGCCAAGGACTTTTCATGTACTGGCTCTCCTAGACACAGCGCGACCTCCCCTCCAATACCGGGAGAGACGAACCCCTGAAGATCCGCTCACTGCCTCCATGTGGTTCGGGACTGTACCCAACTAAAACCTGTTTGCACGTCTCCTTTGAGCGTGGTAGGGTAGTAATCAAAGTACAGTGGGAACTCACACGAGACAAATGACGATCTCAGGTCGATGAACTAAGCTGTACACATGTCACCAGGGAACTGCTATCTGACATCAGGTATAAGACCAACTAGTAGGTTCCCGGCGAGTCCTGTCCGGTGTACTCATAACCCAATGAGCACCTGTATACATCTTAGGTGAACCAACTGACACCAGTGGCTTGTGAGACCGGCCACCGTCCTTCGTCGGGGTCTCGACTGTATACACTAGTCTACTTTGGAGTATCGATGCCCTGTCTCGAAACTCCCACGACTAGGGACCTTTTAAGGATTTGCATATAGACCCCAGCTCCCAAGTATATGATCGCCCTCATACTGCTGGCAGTCAAGCAAGAATCCTAGGGGCTCTATCAACGTGTAATAGTGACCTGTAAGGTCACCTAAAGCAGTACACGATGATAAAGATAAACCAGATAGCATACTATCATCTTGAGTAAGACTGTCCTACCGGTATAGGTCCTTCCTCAATCATTGCAATTACTTGCCTGTGATCCAATAATTGACTCTGAGGGCACTATATCCAACAATCTCCCACTTGCACTTAAGGCTAATTATTGCGATGTCGCATACTCACAGCCCGTGTGATACCGAACACCCAACTCCTCTACTAATCAGTCTCACAAAGCCTGTTTGCGAAACTATTGCGTTCGAGGAATAGCCTCAGTGAGTGGATCCGCTCAGATGTTTCTTTCTATGTCTCTCTTTATCTCAAGTTCGCGGAGAAAGCTATCTCCCGAAATGAGTAATACCTGTCTTAGAATGTGTCTGGATATCTGATGGGACCTAGTTCATAAATGAACTCCAAATCCAAACTTCTTAGACTGTATCATCAACTGAACTTAATCAGTATCCTGCGCCATGCCTCCCTCAGTATCTGCCTGGACCACCTGTCCAAAATACTGCCCCTCGTCAGAGGGAAAACTATAATTCTGACGGCCACCCTGTCGTCTAGGTCATCTTGGAAGTCTGGAATGATAACTGTCTCCTAAAAGAGGCTGTCGTTATCATATCCCTAGAACATTCACTTATGTTCTAAAACTGCTTCCGTACGTTTCTCCAGGATTGGATTAATATCAACTTATCGTATCTACTGTAAAAACATCTGGTGTGGTACTTGACATCTCATGATTGACTCAATTGCCTAAGCAAGTGATCTGCCAATCATGCACATCCCTCTCCCCTTTAGTCTGTAAGACACCTTTAGAGAGGATGACTTTATCACCTGCAGGTACACTACCGTGCCAGGAGTCGTCCATTCTAAAAGCACTTTTAGAATGCTGTCTAAGTACCCAGATTGGGAAACTACCCAAATCTAGATCTAAAATCATAGATCTAGTAACCAGAATGTCTGATATAATATCCATATCCTTTGTGGAGAAACCACTGTGTGACAACCAAAGTATAACCGACCGTAGTATAGGAATTTCACTTCCTATTTTGTGTATGTCATCCAAATACCAGGACATCACACCCTACTACCTTCTTAACAGATCCATCCCCTATTCTGATGAAGTCAAACCTATGACCGTCACATCAGAAACAGATGATCTACCTCCGCTATATCTGCTTTAGTCTATAAATAGACATAAGCCTGTTGTCCACCAATGCTTCCGCTGCTCCCACTGACTACGACAACCCTCTGGCAGAGTCATATACACGTGCACTTCTAAAGCCAGTTCAGAATGACGCTATATTCATCCTCCTGCCGGGTCTCATAGTCTGGAATAACAGTAATGGCAAGTCTGGGTAAACAAGAACCTCCCTGCCACCGTCCTTGAGGCTACCGGAGTACCTCTCGGGTGCCTGAGGTTACCCACCATCTCTGCGGAGTGGTCAATGGAATGTCAAACCAGATTGAATCTTTAGGTTCTTATCAAATTTTCGGTAATCGTTTGCGGTTCTGGAATCACTTCCAGTTCTACCATACTTCCACTACTGTTTTCTGAAAAAATCCATTTTACTTAAAACTGTGGCGAGTCTAGAACAATATCACTATTGATCTTCCAGATGGTAGAAAGTTAACCCTCGTCATAGCCTGGGTCAAGCCACAAACGGCCATTACAGAAACGTGCCTTGAGTTATCCAGAGTTTGGTTTTAAGCATAAGCCGGACAACTTCCCGTACCTTAACATCGTTAAGATATGAACCGTTCTATATCCAATATAGAAACAGAGGCACTGATTTAATTGAACCAGATTCAAATCATGCAACTGTCTCCAGTGCATGTCAACTAAATGGAAAGAGGCCGATCAGCATTACTCAACTTAAGAGTGCTTCCAATTATGAGTAACCTGAAAGAGAAGCAAGTTCTTTTAATCATTACTATCAACTGAATACCATACACAAGTGTTTACATCTTCGATCACTTTGAAGAATCCTGATACTTGCAACATCTGGTTCTCTACTTTACTCTTATACCTATAACTTCTCAAAACTTGGACCTTGTATTTCTACGAAACACATGTCTAAGAACTAGAGAAGTCATAAGTAAACAGAATATAGTACGGGGACCAACCCCTCTGTCCTAATGGACACTGGACAATATACAATACTCTGTATAAGTCCCCTGAGTCTAGTGACTCATTCACTGTGTGTCGTAGGTTGAAAACTGTACTTATGGTTAAGAAGAATTACACCGCTGTTCAATGCTCCTTACCTAACCATCCACTGATATAGGTAAATGTCATAGTCATAATTTTAAAAAGGTATATCACACTCTATGAAAATAGACGTACAGATATATCAATTTGAAATTGGTGCATTAGAACGGATATTCAAAACCAAATATCTGCCATCCGGCAAACAGCCCAGGCGATTTCCTCAAATATCACCAATTACAACGAATTCCGATATAATGAGGATGATCACCTAATTCCCAATAACTTACTCCCACTCATCATCTGTAAAACCATACAGATGTGAGAATCAAACCTGGTAAATACATAACCTGGAGTAAGTGTCTAATTGGAAAATCAGTTTTCTTTTAACAGTACACAATGAGACTGAAACATTGAAATGTTTCGATGGGGTATCCGGGTATTCCTAGTAATGCCTCTTCCATTATCCAGATTCACAACTGTAACCGTATCTCTTTGCCATCTTTCCAAATCCCTTCATATGTCTTTAGTCATTACCTTCTGCACACCCCTTTAGGCTAAATGGTTTTCTTCCTTCCCTACCTTTCGGCACCAGCCTATGGTTTGGAAGAAGACTATCCAATAAGCATAATGGGTGTACTGTCCTAATCCTAGGAGCACTCGCAATGCGAGAGAAGGTGAAGATAAAAGACAACCGAATAAACCTTATTCCTATTTCTCCTGAACCAGAATCCATCCCCGAACTGGAACAAGTTCCTTTCGAGTTCGTATATAACCATACGATGGAGTATCCAATAAACTGTGGATCTTCGTAGTGATACGGAGTGTCCTGGAGAAATACAAAGGTGATTTAGGATTGGCGAAGAAATACTTGGTTTGGTCGTGAATAGCAGTCGCAATTTACTTTGCCCTCTTACTAATCCCTTGATATGTCTTTACTTAATACCTTCTGTACACCATCGTTATGCTAATTGGTTTTCTTCATTCCCCACCGTTCGGCACCAGTTTAAGGTTTGGAAGAAGACTATCCAATTTGCGTAATAGGTGTACTATCTCCTAAACCAAAGGAGTAATCGCAACCTGAGAGAAGGTAAAAGGAAAAGACAACTGAATAGTCCTATTCGTTTTCTCCAGAACCAGAAACCATTCTCGAATAAATTCCTTCGAGTTCGTATATAACCATACGATGGTTTTATCCAATGGAAGTGGACGTTCGTAGTAATACGGGGTGTCCTGGAGAAAAGGGTAAAAGTAGGAGTGGCAATGAGGTTTGCAACTCTGACAATCCAAAAGCAAGTGTTTAAGAAGGTTCGGTTAATCTTGGTCACTGAGTCATAGTCAAAGGTCGGGTCATGGTCGCTGCCAAAGAGAGAAAAGAAACACTCAGCGTGCACTCTAACCTAGATCAGAATGGTTATCATTTTATCTAATCTGGAAACCTCCCACTGTAACGTCAAATTCTTCCCCAAACCTGAAAGAAGAATTAGTCGGGATCACCCGAGGAGTAAACCAACTCATCAGTGGGAATCGAGATCCAACTATCATCGCATGGTAACGTGACAGAATCCGCTTACGTTATCACACTCCAGAAGGTATGCACATATCTGGCAAGTTTCAGTTTCTTTAGAAACTCCCGATGTGATTTTTGCCCTATGCTCTTATGACCTTGACGAAGGTCAACAAATCATAAGTCGCATGTCAAGTTCTACCCGTCATTGTCCAGGTTAATTTGAACCCACCCGTACAAGCCCTTGACGAAGGTCAACAAGGCTATACGACTGTCCCAAACCCACGCATCTATCTATGCAGCAGAAAGGTAACAAGCAGCTACCATACACTATGCCTTGACGAAGGTCAACAAACATAGCATAAATACTACGTGCTACCCGTCTGAAATGACGGAGGGCTACGAATGGTTTCTGGCGAAAAACCTTTAACGTAATGAACTTGATATCGTTGAAGGAACCGGATAGCTTTTTATAAAATATAGTTACGAAAACCTTTGCTAAAGAGGTTACTCCCGGTGAAGGGATCTCGGCTCTTTCCCCGTAGAATGAGGTGCAGGATATTCCAACTGAATACCACGATGTAAAGCAAAAGTAATCGGCTATAGTGAAGTTATTGCCCTGACGCAAACTTCTGTCCAAGGGGTCACTCCCGGTGAAGGGATCTCGGCCCTTGCCTCGTCGACTGAGGTGCTGGATATCCATATCCGAATACCACTGTGCAAAACAAAAAAGAACGACCTTGCAATAACAGCTTTTTGAAAATTGTTCCAATAACATCAGAATAGGTTTGCTTACCTTGCATTGATCCGAATCAACGCAGTCCCATCAATTGATCACACCACAAAAGAACGAAAATAATGATGTACGTATATGCCATCCGCATTCGCCACTGGGTCCCGTCATCACCCGTTAGGTTACTTAACTAACGACAGAGCGGGGACTGGACTAGCGCGGATGCAAAACATATTCAACATCTACTAGTATATATATCAATATATAATATTCGCTCAAGGCGTGATAAAATGCAACATCATAGAAATGTAATAAGCATCACAGAACAATACAGATATCTGGGATCCCCGGGTTTCACAGAGCCGCTACTGAAACCCGACGTTCCCCTGGTCGTGTGGATATCCTGTGCAATGAAATCTTAGACCCCTACGGGCGCGGCAAGTTACCCGCCAAAACCTGAAGCGAGGCAGCCCCCTTCAGTAACGTGAATGGACCACCCAGCACTTCACGGAATCCGGTAACTTGGGCACCCCTCCTTGGGTCAACCTGTACCCCCTACGAGTGCGGCGAATAGCCCGTCAATTCTAGAGTGAAGCCCCCTCCGTCTCAACGCCATGAGATGTGGGCCCGTTGCCCTCTAGAACCCGGTTATCCGTGCACCCCTCCGTGGGGTAATCCTAGTACATAAAGTAAAATATACATACAACGGGTACATCGACCTCAGCCCGGTCGTGCCCCAAAAGAATAATATACAAACAGGCAGTAACGGCAGTCCACATGTCGGACGCTCGCCCCGCAATATCAAATGTACATATAAAACAAAACTGTACTACCACTGCAACCAGGCTATCCCCCACAACCAATCCACAACATCACAGCACAACACAGAACATCAACGTGAATGTCACGTTCGCAAATCCGTCTAAAATGGCTATAGCAGTTAGACAGGATTTACCGATCAAATGACATTCACGGTCGCAGATATAATGTAAATACTGTGAACTAACATGTTTAAAATTTTCGATCGATCAAATTTATCGAAGTGGGCCCCAAGCACTACTGTAGCTCTTACAGAAAATCTGGGCCCAAAAAGAATATCCCAAAACCCCCATTTCCTAACCAGAAGCCCACTGGAAAAATTCTGTACGGCGTTGACCATTTCCCACCGCGGAACCGCGGCCAAAACAGGGTTTTGGCCGCGTTTCCGCGGTCATACTGTAGCAACTCCTAACAAAATTTTTGCAGTATGCTTAAAATTCCCTGCACGTGTTTCTGCAATGTACTGAAAAATTTTTAGAGCCAAAAAAAATTTCGACAGAAACTTGTGCATTTGAAAATACGGTTTTTGGGATTTTTGTTCGATCGAGTTCTAAACATACTAGAGCAAGCTAGACTAGGTTATGGCGTGGCTCTGATACCAGTGTAAGTGCACGGCGGCGTCCCGGCCGTCAATCCGACGCCTGAATGCGGAAACGATATTTTTCGAAAACTAGAAAACCGGCACCACCGCGCACTAAAATCCCGGATCGGGCCATTAACCTAATGCTAGGAAATACGAGAAAGGGTAGAATGCTATACCGAGCGATCTGTGTCTTTCGGTCTTCGGCCTCCACTCCGATCTCCTTGCGGAATCTCCGGTCTTCATCTCCTCGTCGGAACGGGCACCACATCGCCGGGTTCTTTTACGGGCTCGCACCTCTGGACCGAGGCAACTCGGGCACGAAGTTGGCGAGTCGACGTGCCCAAGAGTGCTGTAGGTGTAGTGTAGAAACCATTGTCTCATTTGGGGTTTTAGTTGCCATTTGTTGGAGAAGAGAATAATGAACAAGAGGAGATGAGCTATTGGAACTTTGGTGTAAAGAAAAAATGAGAAGAAGAATTTTCCTCCTCAAGAAAATGAACCCCACCCCTTCATTTTGTGTGGCCGGCCCCTTCTCCTTTTGTGTGGAAAAATGAATCAATTAACAAGAGAAGAAAAGCCAAGATAATGATAAGAAAAATGGTCACACCCATTTCTAATCAAAGCCCATCATAATAAATGCAATGGATGAGATGGAAAAAGAATCTCATGATGAATATCTATCATAATCTTTCCAAATGCAAGAAACCCCCTTCCACAATACTAATTTGCACAATTGCAAATTAGTCCCTCCATCAGAAAGTCCGGCCGTGAAGGAACAAAGGAAAACTGGCCGGAACGGAATTTAAACTGGCAACTTCAGAAAACTGATCCCGTAATAAATTACAGGAAAACCCCGTGACTGTATATACATACCCGCATTTGTATTCCCACTGAATACAAATGCAAAGAGACAAAATCTACACTTTCTAATACTAGGATCCAGTTTAAACCAAAGCCCGCTAGTAAAATCCGTCCGATCACGATCCGTGCAATACCGCACGTATCTGATCGAACCCTGGTATATCTCCATACGGCCTCTACAGCGTTTCGTCCGAAACTTGAGAAAATGGTCTGTGGGGGACTCTAAAGACTCGTCAATACTTTGGCTGTGGATTTAACCACTAGCACGTCAGAGCTATTAGCCAATACGTAACGGGCTACCGGGTATTGATCAAAAGGGACGTTAATGAGCGAACTCATCCTGACACCCTACTGAGCCTGTCAGTGACAATATCCGTACAGTCCGGTCCGTTCGTCTATGAGCATCGCATGGCGGGCCTAGGGGGTTGGTAAAAGTCAGGCCCCAAAAGCGGTACAAGTCGTGTCGGAGTGTAGCCCAGAACACCCTGAGATACTACTGGAATACCTACCAGTAAATCTCCTTCCTTGGCCAAGAACTTTTCATGTACTGGCTCTCCTAGACACAGCGCGACCTCACCCCCAATACCGGGAGAGACGAACCCCTGAAGATCCGCTCACTGCCTCCATGTGGCTCGGGACTGTACCCAACTAAAACCTGTTTGCACGTCTCCTTTGAACGTAGTAGGGTAGTAATCAAAGTACAGTGGGAACTCACACGAGACAAATGACGATCTCAGGTCGATGAACTAACCTGTACACATGTCACCAGGGAACTGCTATCTGACGTCAGGTATAAGACCAACTAGCAGGTTCCCGGCGAGTCCTGTCCGGTGTACTCATAACCCAATGAGCACCTGTATACATCTTAGGTGAACCAACTGACATCAGTGGCTTGTGAGACGGCCCACCGCCCCTCGTCGGGGTCTCGACTGTATACACTAGTCTACTCTGGAGTATCGATGCCCTGTCTCGAAACTCCCACGACTAGGGACCTTTTAAGGATTTGCATATAGGCCCCAGCTCCCACGTATATGATCGCCCTCATACTGCTGGCAGTCAAGCAAGAATCTTAGGGGCTCTATCAACGTGTAATAGTGACCTGTAAGGTCACCTAAAGCAGTACACGATGATAAAGATAAACCAGATAGCATACTATCATCTTGAGTAAGACTGTCCTACCGGTATAGGTCCTTCCTCAATCATTGCAATCACGTGCCTGTGATCCAATAATTGACTATGAGGGCACTATATCCAACAACATCTTGTCCGCGCACAAATCTCTTAATCCGGATCTCCTCCGTAGGAACCAAATAAGGAGCATATCGTGACAACTGGGTGAACTGAAGGTCATACTCGGCTACTGTCATGTCCGGAGTCTTGCGTAAAGACTCGAAACGACGCGCTCGGGCGTCTCTGACACTGTCACGACCCGAAAGAGCACGTGACTGGCCCTCGAACCATATGAAGTCTATAGGACTCCATCTGATCCAAGTAAGCCAAAAGCCCAGAAATCTAAAACCATTTAAGGAGTAAATAGGGAAAATTAGTTTTAAGAGGTAAAGAAAACATGTTTGAAAATCAAGTTTTTAAATAACTAAGCCGAATATGAATTTTTTTAAAATGTGTAATTTTTCCTGAAAATTTCGGCAGAGTTTCCTTTGTAAAAACTGGCCCCGAACGGGGTACAACAAGAATAATATATATGACATGATAAAAGGCATCCCCAAGCGGAAGCTAGCTCTTCGTCAATCGACGGTCACAACCACGCAAGCAATAATAATATACAACGCCAAGGGGCGAGGATCAAAACTGAAAAGAAACTCAAAAACAGCCAGAAAACCGCAATACTACAAGCGCGACTCTAAGGTCGAAACAGTACAACACTGATTTCTAAGTCTGAAACAAACTACAAGTTTTGGTTGATGGACAATTCTAGATACAATAAAAATACATGAACAATGGCGGTTCTGATACAAAGAACCCACCTAACCAAGCAAGTCACCCATAGGAAGCAGTGTGCCAGAAATGCCGCTATGGAATCTGTACGGCAAAAACCTGCAAGAACTGGGGCACAACGGGGGTGAGTCGCCAACTCGTGAATAGAAAATATCTACAAGCAGAGATCGAATGCATGACCCATCCTAGGTCAATACGATCAGATAATAAATAAACCTCAATATGAATAAAGCTGAAGCATGCTAAACTGGCAATGTAATCTCTACATGAGTGTAATGCCAAGTGCTCGTGCTAGTGCCTCAGGTAATAGCATGTCATGAATATGAGGTATGATCAATGTAATCAAATCTGCACACACGTGGATCCCGTCCACTCGTCACCCAATGACAATAACCATCATGCAAGTAAATCTCATGAAACCTGTGCATGGAAATATGAGGATATAACCCACCCGTGTCCCTCGCGACACGTCAAAATCATGGAACCGGAGTGCCCAGCATCGGCACTCGAAAACATCATGAAAACTGTGCCCAGCATCGGCACGTAAATCCTCATATATCGGGCTCCGTCAGTCCGGATCGGCCCGCGGGCTCTGTCTGCGGTATCGGCCCTCGGCCCCGGCAGTATGCCCAAAACATCTATCGACTCTGGTCGGTATCCTCCGGATAACCGCCAGGTCCAACCAATCACCGGTAGGTACTCGTCCGCCTCCAGGCTCAATCGGCAAAGTTCATCGATCATCTTGCCGAGGGGAACCATACCGGGTCCACCATATACCCGCAATCGGCTCATCCACGCCTCGATTCGGGTTACACATATCGCTCTCAGCACCGAGAAAACACATGGTGGACGCACTGAAATATCATATCAAGGGTAACCGGGTTTTTAAAGAAATGACATATTCTCTTTTGAAATACCCTCGGTTCCCAAATCCAGAAATATCATAGAAACAACATATCTCAATGCGTACAGTCAAAGCATGATGTATGCGGCATGTAACAGTAATGCAAGCATATCAGTAAGTCATGCAACATGGAATAATAATGTGCACATGTCGAGGGAGACCGCTCTTTTAAAAGGAATCTGTTTTTAAAGAGTATCTTGCGGTTCCTAAATCCCCAATCAAGCTAGAATTATCTATATATGTGTACAGGTATAAGTGTACAATATGCCATGCCAGAATCATATCATGAATGCAATAGTACTATAGTGTAGTGACATGGCAATTATCGATGATGAGTGTGTGAGCCGGCAACAAGTGTACGTGGAACATATACATCATCGATAATGGTGCTGGTGTCCTAGCAGCATGACTGAATGTCACAACAATACAAGCGATGCAATGCAAATAGCAGGAATATGCGGAAACGAATGATCAACGCAAAAGTACAGAACCTGCCCCAATAGATATGTCATGCAACCTTGCCTTTTGAAATAAGACGAATCAGGGCTTTTGGTAAAGTAAGGGCTACGGTGTTTTAAGAAAAGATGCATCATTTGAAAATATCCGTATAACCCTTCTGCTTATCTTTAAAATATCCCCGATTCGTTAGTTTTGAAATAGGTATGACTCGGTCTAGTCTAATGTCTACTAAATAATCTAGACAGGAGGGGTATGAAACCACCTAATCTGAGTCAATATATAAATATAGATATGATAGTCGGTGATCTCGCCTCAATAACATATCGTATGATATCCTCGAGTCATGAGTGCGGATCTATCATCAATATCGGCTCGTACGGTAAATCGTCGTACGGCATCTCAATAGCTGGGTAGGGGTCAATATCACACTATCTCATCACATATCAGGTATCACTTATCATCAGATCACACAATCTGGGGTACTACTGTAAGTCTAGTACAAATCGATACCATCTATAAAAATATGAATGCGGGTAAAGCACATGTCCAAAGGCCCGCTAAAACTATCATATCGCACCTCGAAGACAAGCTATGTCACATCGCCGATCTCACGGCCTCACATCAAGTATCATCTCAAACCACGTATCATCCTCAAATCCCGTATATAAACACATAGTCCCATACCCATGTGTAGATATACGCACCATCATATGCACTCTAATAAATGAAAGAATGAATGCAAGTATGTGTATAAATGTATGTGTGAGTGCAACCACTACTCTAGGGTTCGCACTATACTAAACCAATATATTCTTATCATCAAAATATCATTATTACCATCAATAACCCTAAACAACACATAATAAATATTCGTGTGTATACATATTCGTATACATCACCACGGACTGCGGGGGTGCTATACGCCATCCACCCGACTTCTCCCCGTAGATATAAATCTACCCACCTTGCTTCTCGTGTGCCAAAGCCGATGTCGCTATCTTCACCTCCTTTGCCTCAACATCACGCGGGGTACCTACAAGTATATCACAATGCTAAAGCACATGAAAATCACATCGGAAACCAAAATAGCACACGCTACCCGCATAGGTAAAAACCTATCGACTCGCATGTAAACACAATCAAAATCCACTTGTCGTTAACGTCCAAACGCCACCCGACAGGAATGAATCACCAAATACCAAAATCCATGCTAAAACAAGTCCCAAATTATACACCAACATAGGAAAATCAACCCAGATTTCACCCTAGATGGAATCAGTCAAAACTAGACATACTCAGGGTCAAAACTAGAGGAAATGGGGGCATGCACAGAAAACGAGGCAATTCCTTAAAATACCTTATTTTAGAATTTTCCATAATTTTTCCCCATTTATCTGTATTTAATCATACCAGAATATTAAAATATTCATTAAAATAATATTAAATTATAAAATTTCCCAAAAATCATATTTTATTATTTTGAAGACGTTACAATCTACCCCCCTTAAAGAAATTCGGTCCCCGAATTTAAATTTAAAACCCCAAATTCTAAAACATTTCGATACGAATTCCAAGTCGTCGGGGCTCCGAAATCATCAACACATAAAACGTCACAGCGCAATGCATGCGCATGAGTACTGAGCAGATAACTCAAAAACAACGCTCCATCAAGCATCCCGCAATCATCGGAGTCAAGGTAAGGACACAATGTCAAATCCAATACAAAACCGATATGATATGGATCAGAACTACACATGCAGACATCCAATCTATACATGTGAATAGCTGATGTAAAAGCATGCCAAATCCTTTTTAAGTCGCTGTGCGATGCGCATAACACTGCACAGTGGCGGACGTTTTTCATAAGAAAGTAACTATATATGTATATATATATCCTTTGTTTAATAAGCACGTTCCGCCGTTTTGAAAACAATCAGAAGGGTTTCCTTGTTTTTTTTAAAACGTTTCGTGTCATATCGGACACGTAGGTATATACTGAGACTATAGCTCGCTCTTTGGAAATCCCTTCGATAACTATCGATGCATGCAAAATATATCCAGGCACTGTCC
The DNA here is from genome assembly GCA_030015575.1 of Agapanthus africanus. Lineage (NCBI taxonomy): Eukaryota > Viridiplantae > Streptophyta > Magnoliopsida > Asparagales > Amaryllidaceae > Agapanthus > Agapanthus africanus. Next base: position 390,709,381 of record CM057337.1, on the reverse strand, counting down.
ACTGACTAGTCCTGCTCAGTATGAAAGCAAATATCCCACATCATAAAAATGTACTGCTCCAAAAGGAATAAATTCCAAAAATGCACATAACACCACCCTGTGCGTCTGACGCGCACGGAAATCAAAATCCATATATGCGCTAAACATGTGCACAAAACAACATCTAGGTGCAACGGGTGTGCACGAAGCATCTGTCATAGGCAACATGTGTGCCTGACAGCCAAAACAGGTGCATCTGACATGCACGAAGAATCTCGATTTAGTGCATCTGGTGTGCCCCAAAATCGTATCTCAAAACATGCGCCCAACATGCGCGAAAATCCAAATCGGTGCATCCATCATGCACGAATGAAAATCTAGACCCTGCGCACTCAATATGCACAGAATCACAAAATCCAATAGCAACGTCGAATATGCGTAAGTCCAGTCAAAAGCACGGAGTGCAAGAATCCACATCAATATCACAATCAAAATCGACATACCGAAAGGCATCAAATCGAAGTCAGGTGCAATCGTAATGCACAAAATATAAATCCGGTGCAACAAAGGCACGAAATATAAATCTGATGCGATAAACGCAAGAAACATAAAACTGGTGCGACAAATGCACGAAGTATAGAACTGGTGCATCCCATGCACAAATACCAAGGAATAACTCAAATACGTAAACAGCAACACCAAGTGTATCCAGATATGAAGAAAATCATAAACGTGTGCAGCTGCGGGCACAAAACACATATCGATGCACTACAAGCACATATAAGCTATACCGAGTGCAAAATCAAAACACTAAAATTACATGAAACTCTGCTGGAAGCGTAAATCAAATCACCAGCATAAAATAGGCATGAAATCGCAATCAACAGCTCAAGAGTAATAACTATGTACAAGGTATAAATACCCAGTAGGTGCAACCATGGTGCACAAAATCAAATATCATGAAACTCAGTCATTAAGACTAAATCATGCGAATAGATCGCCCAAAATACCGAAATCCAAAGCAACGGATACGTGATAATCAAATCACAAAATCACAAATCATAATTACCGTCGTCGGTATACCCTCCTTCAGGGTCGAGAAGGTACCGGTACATCCGATGCTAGCGGCGCAAGATATCTACTTGCCTCTTGCTCGCGGCTGGCGTCCTCTGCCTCTGGTTCCTGATCTTTCCTGTAGATTACCAACTCGCAATCCATCGGCTCATCGGCCCGGTCAGGTGTGCTGACAGGAACGATTCCGTTCTTGCACTTCCCTGGTCATCTCTCGGTCAATCCTCACGACCGCTCGTAAAGCAGCACATCTCTGGCGCCGACCTCGGGTCCTCTGAATGCATATCACACATCCGATTCTGGGTGCAACTCTTATTGCAGCAGTGTACTGGAAGGAATCCTACTCAAGGTCTCTTCTGATCTTGCCTAAGCCAAACTGTAAGGAGGCTGGTACTCTGGCGTAATCTTTTCTCGCTCTCTGGACCTCTGCGTCCTTAGTACAACATCTCCTCGGAAGCTGGTCGCATCTCTGCGCCTCTGTATGCATGTCCGGCCTTTAATCTTTATGGGGTGTAGTAACAGCTCGTCTGCCTCTTGTACGAACTTCTTGTCCCGCTTGTCTGTATCATCGACCATTCGACGTCGCGTCTTTATCTGCACACTGCAATGTCCTCGGCTACGGTCCACCCGAAGTCTCTAACACGGACTCGAAATCACGAACTCAGTATCTTCATCACTCAGTAGAAGATATCTAGCCGAACACGTCCTCAGCGTGCATATCGCATCTCTGATGTCAGCGGAGTGGAACGTCATCTCGTCGAAATCTCGTGCAAACTCTTTACTCCACCTTGCTCCACTATCGACTGATTCGGACTCATCTCATTATGGCTACACAGACTGCGCTCCGACGGCTATGCTCGTATCTGGAGTCTCCCAAGCAGTGTCCCATCACATGATATCCGAATGATGTCGAATCATCCGATCGACTCGTCAGAACCTCACAATCCCCCAAGAGCTCAACATCTCGGGTACAGTTTAATAGTATCGAGTACATGCCACAGCGTCGGTGGTCCAGCCGTAGAAGGGCAAACCCAAGCCTCACTAATGGCGCCGAGGAACTGCCGCAAACCCTAAGGTTCAAAGGCTTTCACACGGTCATTAAGTCGAGTTAGGGTTTCATTTTTCTAGAGGGTCCATAGAATCACCTGCATGTCTTTCCGTATACTTTAAACTTGGAAAATGGGTTCCTGACCTTCGATCGTCTCAATCGACTCTCAACGAATCTGCGTGAAGTCGCCTCTAGCTGGAATCAATCTATCTGATGACCTCGCATCGGGGTAAGCGAACGAACCACATGTCCTAGTCATTCATCCTCGGTGACTAGCGACTCACTACCATATCTCTAAGAATATGCTCATGCTGCAGTAGCTCCAATCATCTGGGCGATATCTCATCACTCGCAGCAACAACTGGCTCATTCGTCGGTACGCTAAGCAGCGTCTCAACCATCATGAATAAGCGATATATCAGCAGTCATCACATCCTGGATGGCCTCTATCAGTGGCTCAATCCTCTGGTACCGTCCGAGAAATCTCGCAACAGCGATCTGTCAAACGCTCAAAGTGCGGAAACACAAAATACGAAGCCTCAATGCAACCGTATGTCTCTGGAATCACGCCCCGGTCAGCCCTCGTCCGCGACGAGCTCATGCTGACAACTCGAGCCGTAGCTCACTCTGCCCGTGCAATCGCGGCAGCAAAACCACAACCAGTATCGATGAAGATAGATCATAGGAAGGAATATGACACAATGCAAGGAAATGTACAACCTAAGGTTTCTTAAGCGGAGTGGCGTGTCGTAAGTATGCCGCGGAACATACCCACGGTACGTCACTCTACTTTAGTCACCTATTCCATCAACCAAGGGTCATCCTACACGACGAAAGTTCGGGTCTAATACCCCCTCGACCAAGTCTAAGTTCCGTAAGGTCAAGCCTAAGTTCCGTATATAAGTAACGCCCTAGGCTCCACATAGTCAAACTTAGACTCGAACCAAGGTCAACCTAGAGCTCTGATACCAACTTTGTCACGACCCGAAAGAGCACGTGACTGGCCCTCGAACCATATGAAGTCTATAGGACTCCATCTGATCCAAGTAAGCCAAAAGCCCAGAAATCTAAAACCATTTAAGGAGTAAATAGGGAAAATTAGTTTTAAGAGGTAAAGAAAACATGTTTGAAAATCAAGTTTTTAAATAATTAAGCCGAATATGAATTTTTTTAAAATGTGTAATTTTTCCTGAAAATTTCGGCAGAGTTTCCTTTGTAAAAACTGGCCCCGAACGGGGTACAACAAGAATAATATATATGACATGATAAAAGGCATCCCCAAGCGGGAGCTAGCTCTTCGTCAATCGACGGTCACAACCACGCAAGCAATAATAATATACAACGCCAAGGGGCGAGGATCAAAACTGAAAAGAAACTCAAAAACAGCCAGAAAACCGCAATACTACAAGCGCGACTCTAAGGTTGAAACAATACAACACTGATTTCTAAGTCTGAAACAAACTACAAGTTTTGGTTGATGGACAATTCTAGATACAATAAAAATACATGAACAATGGCGGTTCTGATACAAAGAACCCACCTAACCAAACAAGTCACCCATAGGAAGCAGTGTGCCAGAAATGCCGCTATGGAATCTGTACGGCAAAAACCTGCAAGAACTGGGGCACAACGGGGGTGAGTTGCCAACTCGTGCATAGAAAATATCTACAAGTAGAGATCGAATGCATGACCCATCCTAGGTCAATACGATCAGATAATAAATAAACCTCAATATGAATAAAGCTGAAGCATGCTAAACTGGCAATGTAATCTCTACATGAGTGTAATGCCAAGTGCTCGTGCTAGTGCCTCAGGTAATAGCATGTCATGAATATGAGGTATGATCAATGTAATCAAATCTGCACACACGTGGATCCCGTCCACTCGTCACCCAATGACAATAACCATCATGCAAGTAAATCTCATGAAACCTGTGCATGGAAATATGAGGATATAACCCACCCGTGTCCCTCGCGACACGTCAAAATCATGGAACCGGAGTGCCCAGCATCGGCACTCGAAAACATCATGAAAACTGTGCCCAGCATCGGCACGTAAATCCTCATATATCGGGCTCCGTCAGTCCGGATCGGCCCGCGGGCTCTGTCTGCGGTATCGGCCCTCGGCCCCGGCAGTATGCCCAAAACATCTATCGACTCTGGTCGGTATCCTCCGGATAACCGCCAGGTCCAACCAATCACCGGTAGGTACTCGTCCGCCTCCAGGCTCAATCGGCAAAGTTCATCGATCATCTTGCCGAGGGGAACCATACCGGGTCCACCATATACCCGCAATCGGCTCATCCACGCCTCGATTCGGGTTACACATATCGCTCTCAGCACCGAGAAAACACATGGTGGACGCACTGAAATATCATATCAAGGGTAACCGGGTTTTTAAAGAAATGACATATTCTCTTTTGAAATACCCTCGGTTCCCAAATCCAGAAATATCATAGAAACAACATATCTCAATGCGTACAGTCAAAGCATGATGTATGCGGCATGTAACAGTAATGCAAGCATATCAGTAAGTCATGCAACATGGAATAATAATGTGCACATGTCGAGGGAGACCGCTCTTTTAAAAGGAATCTGTTTTTAAAGAGTATCTTGCGGTTCCCAAATCCCCAATCAAGCTAGAATCATCTATATATGTGTACAGGTATAAGTGTACAATATGCCATGCCAGAATCATATCATGAATGCAATAGTACTATAGTGTAGTGACATGGCAATTATCGATGATGAGTGTGTGAGCCGGCAACAAGTGTACGTGGAACATATACATCATCGATAATGGTGCTGGTGTCCTAGCAGCATGACTGAATGTCACAACAATACAAGCGATGCAATGCAAATAGCAGGAATATGCGGAAACGAATGATCAACGCAAAAGTACAGAACCTGCCCCAATAGATATGTCATGCAACCTTGCCTTTTGAAATAAGACGAATCAGGGCTTTTGGTAAAGTAAGGGCTACGGTGTTTTAAGAAAAGATGCATCATTTGAAAATATCCGTATAACCCTTCTGCTTATCTTTAAAATATCCCCGATTCGTTAGTTTTGAAATAGGTATGACTCGGTCTAGTCTAATGTCTACTAAATAATCTAGACAGGAGGGGTATGAAACCACCTAATCTGAGTCAATATATAAATATAGATATGATAGTCGGTGATCTCGCCTCAATAACATATCGTATGATATCCTCGAGTCATGAGTGCGGATCTATCATCAATATCGGCTCGTACGGTAAATCGTCGTACGGCATCTCAATAGCAGGGTAGGGGTCAATATCACACTATCTCATCACATATCAGGTATCACTTATCATCAGATCACACAATCTGGGGTACTACTGTAAGTCTAGTACAAATCGATACCATCTATAAAAATATGAATGCGGGTAAAGCACATGTCCAAAGGCCCGCTAAAACTATCATATCGCACCTCGAAGACAAGCTATGTCACATCGCCGATCTCACGGCCTCACATCAAGTATCATCTCAAACCACGTATCATCCTCAAATCCCGTATATAAACACATAGTCCCATACCCATGTGTAGATATACGCACCATCATATGCACTCTAATAAATGAAAGAATGAATGCAAGTATGTGTATAAATGTATGTGTGAGTGCAACCACTACTCTAGGGTTCGCACTATACTAAACCAATATATTCTTATCATCAAAATATCATTATTACCATCAATAACCCTAAACAACACATAATAAATATTCGTGTGTATACATATTCGTATACATCACCACGGACTGCGGGGGTGCTATACGCCATCCACCCGACTTCTCCCCGTAGATATAAATCTACTCACCTTGCTTCTCGTGTGCCAAAGCCGATGTCGCTATCTTCACCTCCTTTGCCTCAACATCACGCGGGGTACCTACAAGTATATCACAATGCTAAAGCACATGAAAATCACATCGGAAACCAAAATAGCACACGCCACCCGCATAGGTAAAAACCTATCGACTCGCATGTAAACACAATCAAAATCCACTTGTCGTTAACGTCCAAACGCCACCCGACAGGAATGAATCACCAAATACCAAAATCCATGCTAAAACAAGTCCCAAATTATACACCAACATAGGAAAATCAACCCAGATTTCACCCTAGATGGAATCAGTCAAAACTAGACATACTCAGGGTCAAAATTAGAGGAAATGGGGGCATGCACAGAAAACGAGGCAATTCCTTAAAATACCTTATTTTAGAATTTTCCATAATTTTTCCCCATTTATCTGTATTTAATCATACCAGAATATTAAAATATTCATTAAAATAATATTAAATTATAAAATTTCCCAAAAATCATATTTTATTATTTTGAAGACGTTACAGACACTCTGGGTACAAATCGGGCTAGAAAGACCTTCGAAAACTCGTCCTAAGTCATACGAGGAAGACTCACTGTTCGGCCTCTCTCGACCGAATCACATCATGTCTGGGCAAGACTCTCTAACCGAAAACTGGCTAACTCCACTGATCTCGCAATGGAGCATCTCATCAAACAAAATATCCTTGCCATCATGTCAAGAAACGACAACGGATCCTCTGACGCATCCATGCCAGTAAAAACTGGAGGCTTCAATCTCAAGAACTCGGGAAGCGACACATCTAATGTCCCAATCATCGAGGCATAACTGAACTCAGAGTACTGTGCTGTACCAAAATCTCTGGGACTGGTAGTGCAACGACAGGCCTCTGGGTCCGAATAGTCTCAGCTAACGACCCAAACGAACGATGTAGATCAAGAATGCTCGCCTCCAAACGAGAAATCCTTTCAGAAATAAAAGGATCACTATGTTTCAGTGTCACTGGAGTACTGTCCTGGTCAGTTTTCATCTCGGATGAGCCTGCCCTAACCTCATCTCTAACTGCAGCCCTCTCGGCTCGCACAGTCCCTGACGGCATGGTGATTGGAACAAGAAACAAGAAACAATCGGTCATCAGATCTCAACGAAATAGCAATGCAATGCTAACAGTTCGGGAAAGAAGAAAAGAGAATCCCGGAAGAACACGAAATATAACATCCTAAGGTCACTTAAGCGGAGTGCAGTATCGCAAATATGCCGCGGAACATATGTACGGTACGCAACTCTACTTAAGCTACCTATTCTATCATACCAAGGGTAGCCTATACATCGAAAGGTTGGGTTTAAGACCCCCAATATCAAGTTTAAGTTCCGCAAGGTTAAGCCTAGGTCTCGGAAGATCATACCCTAGACTCCGCATGGTTAAGCCTATACTTAACAAAGGAAAACGAAGCTCGGGTCTAATACCCCATAGTCAAGTTTAAGTTCCGTAAGGTTAGGCCTACGTTTCTAAACATAATAACCTAGACCCTACATGGTTAAACCTAGACTCGACAATGGTAAAACTTAGTGCTCTGATACCAACTTTGTCACGATCCGAAAAGGGGCACATGACCGGCATAAGGATTACATGAAGTCAAGTGGACTCCATCGTAACCCAAGTAAGCCAAAATCAGGAATCTAAACCATATATATAAAGAAATAGATAATAATAGGTGTTGGGATTCCTAGTGCCCTGGCCGTTGACTACGGCCGTTGCGGAACGAAAAACTTTGACTTTTAAAAAACCGGCGTCAGGAAACACATCCTCGAATCTAACCAAATATCGAAACTAGCAAACTAGAGAAGTCTAGCTGCTGTGAAAGAGTGTTATACTTATCGACATATGTCCTTCAGGTCTTCACTCATCTTCTTAAGCTCCTTAAGGTCTCCTAGATCAACCTTGATGGCTGGCCTCCTCGGTCCTAGATGATCCAGCTGAAGGTTCTTGATTCAAGCTCCTACTTCAAAAAGAAGCAAACTAGTTTGCTAATCTAGTTTGCTTAGATGATGTGGTGATGTTTAGTAGTAGTTTTCTATCTCAAACCCCTTTGGCTCTCAACACATGAGAATGATAAGGGATTGAACAAGAGAATGAATTCAAGAAGAAGATAGAGAGGCAAGTGAAGAATGATCTCTAGCAAAATGGCCAAGGCCTTTTTTTGATATGAAGTATATTTTTCTTTTCGTTAAAAAATCCAACCATACTTCAATATTATTCACAATAAATACCAAAGCCATGCTTCATGCCATCTCACCCTTTTCCACCTCATTTTCTCTTTTCAACAAAATAGAAAAATGCATGATGAGGTGTCATCTTCTAGAAGGTATTTTGTATTTAGTATAAATACAAAATACTTTCTACCGTATATACATACCCGTATTCGTACCAAATACGAATACCTAAGAGATAGAATACTACTACTAATATAATACTAGCATTAAATCAATATTTGATTTAACAAACCGTCTTAATCCGAAGCCCGCTAGTATTATCAACTGTCTGATCGAAAAGCTGGATAACACTAGAATATGCATATCATATGTAAATTATTAAATCAACACCTGATTTAATAATCCGGGTTAATTCTAAGCCGGCTAATATTATCATTCGATCGGAACCCTGCTCGATCGAAAACCCGGATGACACTAGAATATAAATATCGAAATGTGTATATGTAAATTATTTAATCAATACCTGATTTAATAATCCGATTTAATCCTAAGCCAGCTAGTATTATTATTCGATTGAAGCCCTGCACGTATAAAAATATGGCCACCACATCGTTTCGCCTGAACCAGAGAAACCCTCTGTGTGAGACTCTAAACACTCGATAGTACGCTGGCAGTGAGATTAACCATAAGCACGTCAGCGGCATTAGCTGTACGTAACGGCTACCCAGGTACCTGACGAAAAGAAGGCCGACGAGCAAGCTCATTCGGACCATTTTGAGCCTATCCGTGACAATCTCCGTACAGCTTGGTCTCTTCGTCTAAGAGTATCGCATACCGGGTCTGATGGATGGTAAACGTCAGACCCCTTACTGACCCGATAAGTCGTGTCGATGTGGCTCAGGACCAATCTGAGAAACTACCGATCTAACCTTCAGTAAATCTCAACTGCCTTGGCTATGGTCTTATGGTTCTGGCTAACCGAAAACAGTGCGATATCGGCTCCCAATACCGGGAGAGATGAATCCCTGACAATCACTCATTGTCTCCATGTGGCTTGGGGCTGTACCCAACTAAAACCTATTTGCATGATTCAGTAGAGCCGTGGTAGGATAGTGATTAAAGCACAGTTGAAACCCACACGAGACAAATGATGATCTAAGGCCTAAAGACCAACCTGTACTCATGTCATCTGAGAACCGCTATCTGACGATAGGTATAATACCATCTAGAGATTCTCGGCGAGTCCGTCCAGTGTACTCACCCTCAGTGAGCTCCTGTATACAATCTTAGATGATCTCACTAACGGCTGTGGGACCAACCACCACCCATTGTCGGGGTCTAGAAACATATACACAAGTCTACCATGGAATATCGATGCCCGGTCTCGATACTCCTGCGACTTGGGATCTTTAAGGATGTGCTTATGGACTACTCAGCTCCCACAAGTATGATCGCCGTCATAACGCTGACAGTCAAGCGAAATCCTACGTGCTTTATCAACATGTATCAGCCATATATGATATCGAGTATAACATATGCACATGTTAAGATAAAGTTAAACCATAATAGTATACTACTGTATCGAGTCTTTATCAATATGTGTAAACAATATAAAGCAACAAGAGAAAGAAATACACATATTAAGACAGAGACATCTTAAATAATATACTATATACAACTGAGCAAGTTGTCCTGTACATACATATCTCTAGCATCCTATACAATACATGCCTCTAGAGCATACATATCCAACAATCTCCCACTTGCACTAAGGCCTGTAATTGGCGTACCAAATATCCAACGTCTGTTCTAGGGCTAGTTGTTGGTGTACCGTATACCCAACATCTCAAAAAGTCGCTTGAACTGCGTTTGAGGGAGGGTCTTGGTAAATGGATCCGCCGTGTTGTCTTTTGTATCCACTCTCCGGACCTCGATCTCCCGGTGATCTACAATCTCCCTGATCAGGTGATATTGCCTTAAGATGTGTCTGGATTTCTGATGGGACCGTGGTTCTTTCTCTAAAACCATAGTCCCATTGTTATCGCAATACTAAGACATCAGATCAACAATGGACGGAACCGGCCTGAGTTCAATAATGAACTTCTTCATCCAGACCGTTTCTTTTGCGGCATCGTTGGCAGCAACGTATTTAGCTTCCATCGTCGAGTCTGCGATGGTGTCTTGTTTGGAGCTCTTCCAACACATTGCCCCTTCATTGACGGTAAGCACAAAACCCAAGACAGACTTGCTGTCATTCTTGTCACTTTGGAAGTTAGATTCGGTAAAGGACTCGACCCGGAGGTCTCCATTACCATAAACCAAGAACATTTTCTTAGTCCTTTTCAGGTACTTGAGAATGTTCTTCACTGCTGTCCAGTGGTTCTCTCCTGAATTCGCCTGATACCGGCTCACCATGCTAAGCGCGTATGCTACATCTGGTCTGGTACACAGTATCGCATACATTATAGATCCTACCGCCGAAGCGTAGGGTGTGCTCATCCGAACTCTCTCCTCATCAGTCTTGAGAGACATTCGTTTGAAGAGGGTGATTCCGTGCAATACGGGTATATTACCGCGTTTGGAATTTTCCATACTAAATCTCTTTAGTATGGTCTCTATGTACCTGGACTGTGAAAGTCCTAACAATCTCTTGGATCTCTTTATAGATCTTAATCCCCAGAATGTAGGAGCCATCACCCAGGTTCATGGAGAACTTTTGTGACAAGAACAACTCGACCGATTGTAGCATATGAATGCCATTTCCTATCAAGAGAATGTCATCTACGTACAAAGATGAGGAATACAACAGTTCTCCCTATAATTTTCTTATAGATATATGGTTCATCTTCGTTTTTGATGAAATCAAAGTTCTTGATTGTTTCATCAAAACAGATGTTCCAGCTCCGCGACGCCTGCTTTAATCCATAAATGAATTTAAGCAACTTGCACACCTTCCCGTTGCTCCCACTGTCTACGAATCCTTTCGGTTGATCCATATAAACACTCTTCTAAACTTTCATTTAGAAAAGCCATTTTAACGTCCATCTACCAGATATCATAGTCATGGTAAGCAGCAATAGCAACTAGGATCTGAATGGATTTCACATAACCACTGGAGAAAAAGTTTCGTCATAGTCCACTCCTGGTCTTTGACGAAAACCTTTTACAATAAGTCTAGCCTTATAGGTTTCCACCTGTCCATCTGCACCAATCTTCTTTTTGATGATCCATTTGCATCCAACGAGTTTTTACTTCAGGAGGAGCAATATCCAAAGTCCAAACTTTGTTGGTGTACATGGACTCCATTTCGGATTGCATAGCATCAAGCCATTTTTAAGAGTCCCTATTGTTAATGGCCCGCTTGAAACTAGTAGGATTATTTTCTTCCAAGATGCAATCCTCTCGATCCCCATTTATGAGAAAACCGTAGTATTTCTCGGACGGACGAGAAATCCTACTAGACCTGCGGAGTGGCTGAGCTTCGTCTGGGATTATTGAATTCTCTGGTTCTACCAAACCTTCGGTTTCAGTTTGTGGATTCGGAATTTCTTCCAGTTCTATCTTGCTCCCACTAATTTTTTTTGCAAGAAATTCCATTTCTAGGAAAACGGTGTGCTGAGCAACAAATACCTTCTGTTCCTCGGTGTGGTAGAACAGATATCCATAACTATCCCACAAACTTATATAAAACTGACCGTGCCTCTAGTTTGTCCGGATTATACTTTTTAACGTAAGCCAGACAACCCTATATCTTAAATCTTTTTAGATACGGTATTTTACCATTCTATATTTCGAATGGTGTCTTGGGTAAGGATTTGGATGGAACATCATTCAATAGATATGACGTTATCTGAAGCGCATATCCCCAGAATGAAAGAGGTAGATCAGCACTCCTCATCATGGAGCGAACCATGTCCAAAAAGGGTACGGTTCCTCCGCTCCGATACACCGTTGTGCTGTGGTGTGTACGCAGGAGTAGGCTGAGAGAATACCATTGTCTTTTAGAAAATCATGGAATTCCGTACTCAAGTACTCTCCTCCTAGATCAGATCGAAGAATCTTGATACTTTTTCCAGTTGGGTTTTCTACTTCGCTTTTATATTCTTTGTACTTCTCAAAAGCTTCAGATTTGTGTTTCATGAGAAATACATATCCGAACCTAGAGAGATTATCAGTGAATGTAATGAAATATGAGAACACACCCCTTGCATGTATATACATAGGACCACATACATCACTGTGTATGAGATCCAAGAGCTCTATAGCTCTTTCTCCGTGTCCGGTGGACGGAGATTTGGTCATCTTTCCTTTGAGACAATACTGACAAGTTTCATAAGATGAAAATTCGAACGTATTCAAATATCCATTCTTATGCAACTTGGTCTTTTCTCACCGATATGACCAAGTCTACAATACCATAAGTAAGTTTGGTTCGTGTCCGAACTCTTCCTCTTGCGTGTGTTTTGTATATTGAAGACTGTGTTTTGATTAAGAACATAGATACCATTACAAAATGTACCTTCTGCAACCAATACCTGATTAAGGTAAATATTCATGATATTTCTATCTAGAACAAAGTTATATCTATCTTTATCAAGTAAAGAGACTTATATAATGTTGCAAAGTATGGAAGGTACATAGTAACAATTGTTCAAAATCATAGTATTGCCGCTTGGCAACACTAAGTGATATTCACCGACGGCAGCCACATCAACTTGTGCTCCGTTCCCTACTCCGAGGGACATCACCCGGTCCAACCATTCTACTTTTTCTCAGTCCTCGTAATAAATTACATATATGAGATCTTGATCCGGTATCTAGTACTCATGAGTTAGGGTTGACCGGAAAAAAGTTTTCAATAACAAATACACCCGAAGAAGATGCATTAGAATGCTTCTCTTTCAATAGGATCATCTGAAATTCCTTACAGTCCTCTTTCTCTTACCCATACTCGTGACAGTTGTCACAAGTCAGAGCCGAACCGACGTTCCCCAGCCCAGTATAATAAGCTGGTTCGGTCAAGTCAAACATTTTATTATCTTGATTAGGGCATGGCATGGTTGCTACCTGAAGAGAGAGAAAAGAAACACTTAGCGTGCGCTCTTGCAAGATTAAATTGGTTATTAGTTTATCTAATCAGGATGGCTCCCACTGTTTTCTCGAATTTTCCTTCAAAGCTTAAAAGGAAAACTAGTCGGGATCATTCGCACCTCACAAGTTCGCTAACCGTTCAGCCAGGTGAGTGTTGGTATTCCGAAGGAGGTTCCCCTTGCTCTCGCACGGACCTAATTAAAATAAACATTGTTTCCGCAGAGGCGTAGCTCTGTTAACACTTTTCTAGACACCTAATAGGTTAGCTAATTGTGAAATGAAAAATATCTCTCAAGAGTAATCCTACTCATTAGTGGGATGGGATCCAACTATCATCGCGTGATATTAGATGGAAGCCACTCTAGTTACCACACTGCAGAAGGTATGCAACACTAGCAAGTTTCCTGTATATTTGAAACTCCTGATGTGGTTTTTGTCTCTAACGGTTTATGACCTTTGACTAGATCAACAAACCATAATCCGTTAGTCAAGTTCAACCCGTCATTTTCTTGATTGCATTAAACCCATCCGTATGTGCCCTTGACTAGGTCAACAAGGCCGCATGACTGTCCTAACCAACCGCATTACAATGCACAGAAAAACACCATATAGCTACCGTACACTACGCCTTGATTAGGTCAACAAACGAAGCACGAATACTAAATACTACTATTCTGAAATGACGGAGTGCTACGGCTGGTTTTTGGTGAAAAAGCTTTAACGTAATGATCTTGATATCGTTGAAGGAACCGTGTAGTTTTGAAAAGGAATGGTGTAGGCTCCGCTTTTGAAAATTAGTGGTTTTGAAGAAAATCGAGTAATCTATAGTAATATAAACTTTTGCTCAAGAGGCCACTCCCCGTGAAAGGATCTAGGCTCTTGCCTCCTTGAATGAGGTGTTGGATATTCCTAACCGAATACCGCTATGCAAAACGAAAGAATATGACTATAGTTTTTCGAAAATTTGTTCCAACATCTTTTGGGTTTCTTTTTCCCTACATTAATCAAAATTAATGCGGTTCCATCAATTAATTCTTATCACATCAGAAAAGAACGAAAATAAAATATACGTATATGCCATCCGCATTCACCACGGGGCTCCGTCATGCACCGTTGGGTTACTTAACTAACGGCAGAGCGGGGACATGACTACCGCGGATGCAAAACATATACATCTATTAGTGTGTATATAACCATTCGTCCCAGGCATGATATAAACAACATCTCAGAGTATCAATAAGCAACATGGAATAACGGATAATTTAGGAGCCCTGGGTTTTATTTGAGCCGCAAATGAAACTCGACATTCCTCGGTCTTGTGGATAGCCTCGTGCAATGAAGAACCTAGACCCCTACGAGTGCGGCGAACAACACGCCAATTCTAGAGTAAGACCCCCTCCGTTTCAACGCCATGAGATGCGGGCCCACTGCCCTCTAGAACCCGGCTATTCGAGCACTCCTCCGCAGGTCCTAGTACAGAAAAGAAAAATATATATACAAATGGTGACATCGACCTCAACCCGGCCGTGCACCAATAAAAGAATATACAAACTGGCAGAGACGGCAGTCCACATGTTGGATGCTCGTCCCGCAATAATGAATATACAAATGAATCTAAACTGTACAACTACCATTGCATTAGGGGCTATCCAACACGACAATCTGTACAAACCATCACAGATATAAACATCACAGCAGTATAAACAAGTATGTGCAATCCCGTCTAAATGACATATAACTACATTTGAAAACACATACACCACATCACAAAAATCAACGATGTAAAAGTTTCAAATTCTAAACTTTCCGAGTTGCCCCAAAGCAAAAATAACACTAAGTGAAATCTGGGGCAAATCAAACAAGACCAAAATACCAACTTACAAAACCAAAGACACTGGATGAAAACGAGGACCTGAAGTGAATAGTGAACCGCCCATATCGGGGTTTTGGCAATTTTGGCCGGTTTTGTTTAGGTGGAATGGCCTCGTTTTCATCGTGTGTCATATACACATCAAGAGTACGCCTATGCACTTGTTTAAAAAATTTCATGGACAGAGTGGGTTTTGAAACTCGGAATTTTTCGGTATTGAAACTAAAGTATCGTCTACTACTAGTTTCTAATGTTTTGGTGGCTTTGATACTATGTTGGGATTCCTAGCGTCCTGGCTGCTGACCGCGGCCGTTGCGGAACGAAAAACTTTGACTTTTAAAAAACTGGCGTTAGAAA
Organism: Agapanthus africanus; assembly: GCA_030015575.1. Classification (NCBI taxonomy): domain Eukaryota; kingdom Viridiplantae; phylum Streptophyta; class Magnoliopsida; order Asparagales; family Amaryllidaceae; genus Agapanthus; species Agapanthus africanus. The sequence goes on along the minus strand of CM057337.1, from coordinate 390,693,909 downwards.
ATACATCCTTGAATCTAACCAAACATCGAAACTAGCAAACTAGAGAAGTCTAGCTACTGTGAAAGAGTGTTATACCTAACGACACGTGTCTTTCGGGTCTTCACTTCTCTTCTTAAGCTCCTTGAGATCTCCTAGATCAATCTTGATGGCCGGTCTCCTCGGTCCTAGATGATCCATTTGAAGGTTCCTGATTTAAGCTCCCACTTCAAAAAGAAGCAAACTAAGTAAACTAGTTTGCTTAGATGATGTGGTGATGTTTAGTAGTAGTTTTCTATCTCAAATCCTTTTGGCTCTCAACACATGAGAATGATAAGGGATTGAACAAGAGAATGAACTCAAGAAGAAGAGAGAGAGGCAAGTGAAGAATGATCTCTAGCAAAATGGCTAAGGCCTTTTTTGATATGAAGTATATTTTTCTTTACATTAAAAAATCTAACCATACTTCAATAGTATTCACAATAAATACCAAAGCCATGCTTCATGCCATCTCACATTTTCTACTTCATTTTTTATTTTCAACAAAATAGAAAAGTGTATGATGAGATGTCATCTTCTAGAAAGTATTTTGTATTAATATAAAATACTTTCTACCGTAGTATTATCAACCGTCCGATCGAAAACTTGGATAACGCTAGAATATACATATCATATGTAAATTATTAAATCAATACCTGATTTAATAATCCGGCTTAATCCAAGCCGGCTAGTATTATCATTCGATCGGAACCTGCTCGATCGAAAATCTGGATGACACTAGAATATACATATCGAAATGTGTATATATAAATTATTTAATCAATACCTGATTTAATAATCCGGCTTAATCCTAAGCCGGTTAGTATTATCATTCGATCGAAACCTTGCACGCATAAACATACGGCCACCACATCGTTTCGCCTGAACCAGAGAAACTCTCTGTGTGGGACTCTAAAAACTCGACACTACGCTGGCAGTGGGTTTAACCACAAGCACGTCAGTGGCACTAGCTATACGTAACGGCTACCCAGATACCTGTCGAAAAGAAGGCTGAAGAGTAAGCTCATCAGGACCCCGACTTAGTCTATCCGTGACAATCTCCGTACAGTCCGGTCTTTTTATCTTAGAGTATCATATACCGGGTATAGGGGATGGGAAACGTCAGCTCCCTATTGGCCCGATAAATCGTGTCGATGTGGTTCAAGACCAATCCAAGAAACTACCGATCCAACTATCAGTAAATCTCAACCGTCTTGGCCAAGGTCTTATGGTTCTAACCAACCGAACACAGTGCGATATCGACTCCCAATACCGGGAGAGACGAATCCCTGACAATCACTCATTGCCTCCATATGGCTCGGGACTGTACCGAACCAAAACCTGTTTACACGACTCAGTAGAGCCGTGGTAGTGCAGTGATCAAAGCACAGTGAGAACTCACACGAGACAAGTGATCTCAGATTCAAAGACTAACATGTACTCATGTCACATGAGAACCGCTATTTAATGATAGGTAAATACCATCGAGAGGTTCTCGGCGAGTCCGTACAGTGTACTCTTCCCCAGTAAGCGTATACAATCTTAGGTGATCTCACCAATGGCCGTGGGACCAACCACCGCCCCTCGTCGGGGTCTAGAAACGTATACACAAGTCTACCATGGAATATCGAATATCGATGCCCGGTCTCGATACTCCTGCGACTTGGGACCTTTAAGGATGTGCTTATAGACTACCCAGCTTCCACAAGTATGATCGCCATCATAACGCTGGTAGTCAAGCGAAATCCTACGGGTTTTATCAACATGTATCAGCCATATGTGATATCGAGTATAACATATGTACATGTTAAGATAAAGTCAAACCATAATAGTATACTACTGTATCGAGTCTTTATCAATATGTGTAAGCAATATAAAGTAACAAGAGAAAGAAATGCACATATTAAGACAGAGACATCTCAAATAATATACTATATATAACTAAACAAGATTGTCCTGTACATACATATCCCTAGCATCTTATACAATACAGGTCTCTAGAGCATACATATCCAACAATAGGTAGATGTGAAGTTTTAGAAAAGTTTTGTAAAAAATAAAGCTTGTTTCGAAAGATTGTTTGAAAAACGAACATCTCCTTTGTAAATTGACTAAAATGAGTACAATGATAAGTATATAACACGTATTCCCATATACGAAAGCTAAATCAACGCCCAAACGACAGAATCACAACCATGCAGTAATATACGACGCCAAAGGGCGAAGAATCAACAAAGCGGAAGTAAACAACAGAAATATACATCAAGTTGGCTACACACATGTCTGACCATAACAAAATATACAACTTTAAGGTTGACAAAACTAGACTTGGTCTTTGATGAGGTACTTCTAGATACAAATAAGTACAAGGCAAATGCCGATACAAAATAAAACCCACCAACTCAAAATGCGCAACCACGCCCAAAAGATAGCAAACTTGCCCAATAAGCCGCTACGGATCCAAACGGTCAAATCTGCAAGGAACTATGATACAATGGGGTGAGTTGCCAACTCGTGAGTAGAATTATATAACAAGTTAGAAGTCGCATGGATAAACGATGAAACGGCTAATCATGATAAACGTGTACATCAAGGAAGGTAAAAATAAGCACGCGTCGAAACTAGAGTACGAGTGATGGAATACCAATGATAGCAAGTCCTCATGTATAACTCGTGTATCGCTATCCTAGCATGTGTAATATATGAATCTGTGTATGGTTATCATGTCAATATTAAGCAATCAATATCTGGCCCGGTATGGGCACAACATAACTACAAGCATCGGAATGCATGCGAGTCATGGGAGTAAATACAATACTGTGAAATGAAACGCCAACAATCATCAATCGTTGATAACTCACTGCATATACATATACAACGGTGTCAAATCACAATCACCGTAGCCGTAATGCAATAGCTATAGCACACGACCAACGAGAACACAATCAAGGCTATAATACATATATATAGCATCCATCCATATGCAATTATATAAAAGTAGCCGGAAAATATATGTATATGAAATACTTTCAAAATAGCCGTGTAATATATATATATATATATATATATATATATATATATATATATATATATATATAGCGGCACATGTAGCGGGCGTTGTTTTGTGAAGAAAGGTATGCATCTCGTTTAAGTATACGTCCCATCTTTTTGAAAATAATTTATTTAAAAAGGGGTTTTGTTTTGTAAAAGTCTGCGTCGATCCTAGACACGTGGAAAATAGTGAGACTATAGCTCATTTGAAAACCTCTTTAGAATATATCGATGTATGAAAATAATATTCAGGTACTGTCTCGTGGACCAGTCCTGTCCGGCTACTATATAGCATAATTTATTTCATTAGTGCAGGGCATCTATATTGATCCCTCACATATATATAATATCCATCTCAGTGCAGAGCATCTATATCGATTCCTCATATATATAATATCCATCTCAGCACATGGCATTTATATCGATCCTTCACATATATATAATACCCGTAGAGACATCATGTGTCAACTACGCTCAATCACTCATGGATTGATCACATATATCAACGGGCGACATCATGTCTTTCCCTGCCTCAATCCCTCATGGATTGATCACACACACATATATCTCGTAGATCTCCGGCTATATCCACCATGTCCGAATCATCTTTATCTTCTTTTATTTCTTTTTATATACATTTAATCTCTTAGAATTGATATCACATCACATCATATCCACAGTAATATAAATCTCGTCAAACTCGTACCCTTTTAGTCTGTGTGAACTAGGCATAGCATAAACGGGTAACATATCATAGCATAAGCCAGTAATATAAGTGTGTGTGTGTGTATATCAATCAGTGTCCCATGCCACTAAGGTATAACATCAACAACATATTACATGTAGCGGAAATCATAAAGCGCAGCGGAAATCACAAAGCGTAGCATAACGATTAAGGTAAATAAAGCGTGAGCGAATGACATGTAAAATAAGCGTAGCGTAAAAGAACGGTAAATATGTAATTCATTCTAATATTCTCACTTATATGTTTTTTAGAACGAAACGTTGTTTGAAAATAAGAAGCCTACGGTGTTTTTAAAACACATATATACCCATTTGAAATCCAAGTAGCACACCCTTTCATTTTCGCTTTTTAAAAATATGAAACGAATCGTTGTTTTTAGAAAATGAGTAAGACCGACATATTAGTAAAATTTCCTAAACGGGTAAAATAGTAAGACTCTACGAGTCAAGTAAAAATGAGGCAATATCCGGCAAATCATCATCTATCCTCATCATATCATCCCGTACAGTATCTCACATCGTACGATAACCATCAAATATTCCATTATCCCATATCATAATAATAATCGGTACGGATATCTAATCTACGTACCCAAACACATAGTATGACTGGTACAGACATCAAGTCTACGTATACACACAACAATGGAATATCAACAGTGCGGACATATAGCCACATATAAATTTAGCACCGGTGTGGACATCTCGTTCATGCACCCGCCCCACGGTCGGTACAGACAACTCGTGTCACGTATACGCACGACGACTAGTACGGACTCCAAGTCTCGTACATGCATTCAATATGAATCGTATATACATCGTTCTACTATAACGTCGATATTACTACGATACGTAAGCATGCCAAGTTCTACGTGACATGGCAGTACTAATGATGTGTAGTGTATATGTGAGTCTGTGATCATGCAACATGACAATTATTAGTATTTGTGCTCGTGTTCTACCAAGTGTACCTACAATAAGCCTACTAAACGATACCGACGTAATTATACTACATATCGAACAAGTCTAACATACATGGCATGAATTCTAAGTAATTTCAATGATATAATAAAAAGGCATGTTTCATGGGGGTGCTATACGCCATCCATCCAATTCCTCACTCGTAAATATAATCTACTCATAGTTTTCGATCGAGCTAGTCGCATCTTACGACCGTCTTGTCTTTTGTTGCCGCCTCGGAGGTCTCCGCAATCAAACTTAGCATTCACATAACCATACACGCATGTGAGAATTCAATTCGACATCGATATGACGAATAACGCCCATAGGTTAGAACCTATGACCAATTGTGAGCTACCTTTGTGTCAACTACGACGAATTAACCTCACACTCTCTGTTCTACCATAAAAGAACACATCAAGAATACAAAATACGGATTATCAAGTTCAAAAACCTTAAAATATCGCCCAAAAGCTAAGTAAAACAACTACAGATTTTGACTCGAGAATTCTGAGACAATTTAGCATATAAAAAGGGCTTATATATCAAGTATAAGATTTACTGGCCAAACCCGACATCTAAATCCAAAATTGGGCCATCAAAATATTAGATTTTTCCACAATTTGCGGTCTAAACTTGGGCTTAGGGTCTCGTGCTCTTGGTGGGGTCTCTTGGTGGTCTAAATTGGTCGAATCTATACGCAAAATATTTTGTATTGATCCCAAACTACTCCAGATTTTGTTTGAACACTAAAACTTCACTAAAACTCCTAGTTTTTGAAAACTTAACCGATATTTGAAACACTAAACACATGTAAACTTGATAAAAGAAGTTTTTTTACCTATATGAAGAGATGAAAGAGAAGATCAATGTTGTAGGATGTCACTTGAAGATTTGATGAGGCTTCACTTGAAGGAGTTGTGCTTGGTATCAAGGTGAGGAACTTTGGAGTTGATTTGTGTTGATGTTGAGTTTTTGGTGAGGGGGGAAGGGCAGCCATGGAGTATGAGTTGGGAGAGAGAAGGAAATGAGAGTTTGAGAGAGAAAGTTGTGTAAAGAATGAGAGGAAATGGGGGGGGGGGGAGAAGGGAACAAGGAGGTATGGAGGGGGCATTGGTGTGACCATGCTTCATGTCCTCCCTCTCAATATAATATGATACAAGTAAAGAAAAAAAAAGATGTAGCCATGCCACGATTTCTAGAACCAAATAAACCAAAAATATAATATTAAGCCCTTGTTAGCTTGTCATGACACCTTAAGTGCAAAATTATGAAAACCGATACTAGATTTAGCATTCCTACATGTTTAGATGCAATTATATACTTATTTTAAGATAAACCAATTCAATAATTGGTATTATTTTAATAAAACATATTATTTTATTATTTAAATTCTAAAATAATATTTTCCATTTTTTGAAATGTTACACCGACGTTTAATCTTCACATCATTGCATAAAGCTAGTAAATGCTTAAAAAAAGATTATTAGAATAAGATAAACAAACTTCTGCTTGATGATAAACTGTCATCAAAAAACACTGATGAGCTTATCAATAAGCTTGAACTTCGATCTGACTCTTCTGATTCAGAAGACTTGGAAGTCTATAATTGTTGAACCGACAATTCAGATTTCCCTTCTACTGGCTGTGGACGAAGATGATAATGAAGTCAATGTTTCATGTTCTCATGGTCAATTTGTTTTTTGATACTATTGATGATCCTGTTAGAAAGTCAAAATGATTATCTAGTTACCTAAAAATTATGAATAAATATGGCAAAGAAGATCATGCACTAACCCAAGAAAAGAGTTAATTCTATGGATCAGGTATTTGCCCGATTAAGCAATTTTCGTTCTGAAGAGAGGACATCGACTATTGAAGAATTAAGGAAAAAGCAAAATGAGCAGATGGAACCAAAGTGGTTGAGAAAGAGAATCGATGTTATTGAGCTTCATATCCAAGATAAGTTTGAGACTGCTAGGGACGAAGATGAATCCTTCGTCGAAGAAGGAGAATCTTCGAAACAAAATCATCAAGACAATCATTCGAATGATCAACCTGAAGACGAGTTAGTTAATTCTATAGAAAAGTATGTTAAGCAGAATTGGAATTGCAATATTATGCTCAAGATCAAGGATAGCCATACAGCTAACCATACTGCTCTAAAAGATTCCGAAGCACATGTCACCTAACCATATTGCTCTGATAGATTTCAGAGCAGATGTTAACTGTATTATAGAGGGACTAATTTCTTGTAAATATTTTGAGAAAACAACTCATAAGGTTAACACTGCCAGTGGACATCATCTTCAAGTTAGGTTCAAGATACCTAAGGCCCATGTTTGCAACTGATGATTCTATTTCCAAAACTTACTTCATTCTTGTGAAAGAACACACACACACACATGCATGCACGTGCACGCATATTTGTACACGCAGATTACACATATATGTACACGCTTGGGCGCGCGCACACATATTTTTCACAGCATACTAAAATTCATGGTAATTATTTATAATTAAACAAGTTCATGATATTTTTTTTCGAGTATGCTATGTTCATCCCAAAATACTAAGGTCTTGGTAATTATTTATAATCATCTAAGTTCATCGTATTTTTCGCAATGTACCAAGTTCATGATAATTATTTACAATCAACCAAGTTCATGGTATTTTTCTGCAATATACTTAGTTCATGATAATTATTTACAATCAACCAAGTTCATGGTATTTTTCGCAATATACTAATTCCATGGTGTTCATCGCAATTTAGTTCACTTAAAGTTTAAATTTAATATTTATCATGAATCTAAGTGCAATTTACAAAGTGAATGGTAGGGGTGGTAATTGAACGAGCCAGCTCGGATTCGATTAGGATTCAGTTCGGTATCAGTTTGTTCAAGCTCGGTTCATTTATTAATGAGCCGAACATGAGCCGGAAAGCCTGACTCGTTTATTAAATGAGCCGAATTCAAGCACAGCCAGGCTCGTTCGATATTGACTCGAGTTTGGCTCGGTTACACAGTTTGAAAAAAAAAGTAATATGTAATATAAAGCAGATTCTATACAACTCTCAGGACACTTTATTCAATTAAGAGACATTATATAAAGTGCAACTGAGGTGAATATAAAACCAGGCACTTAGACCCATTTCATACTCTAGATGTTAATTTTTTTTAATCTTTCCATATCTCCGAGCCCTCGGTCTTAAGGCTCTGCTTGTTGTCCCTGGCCTAGCCCCTTACAAAATATTTTCATGTTTTCTTCTGAAACGGCTATAATGGCCATCGACCTATCTTAAGCCTCCTAGAAACACCATTTTGTCGTTTTTCTTTCAGAGATCGTCTAAGAGAAAATGCATCCGAGCTTGACTTTGGCTCATTTAAGGTTCGGTAAGCTAACGAGTTGAACATGAGGCAGACCTACTCAGCTCAAGATGAACTCGAGCTGAGCTTGAGCTACCATAAACTAAACCGAGCCGAGCTTGGACAAGGGTCGGTTCGTCCAAGCTTGGCTCGGTTACAGCCCTAGTGAATGACATGCATCTCGAAAGTGACGATTGTTCAGGGTGTTCTAATGAAATCTAATTTCTTATTCCGATGGAAAACATCAAATAAAACATTATCATTTTTTTTATGAAAATTACATGTAAACGTTAATTTGTACAACCCAATAACTTATATAATTTATAAAGATCTATACATAAATTTAGGCTTAAATGCGGGAAACCCCTCACGCTTGGCGCACAAGCGGGAAACCTCTCTAACGTTTAAAAACTCCACTTTGCTTCCCTCAATTAATCGCCGCTAATTTTTCCATCCAAAAAGTCACATGCTACACACATGACCGATTTTGGATGAAAATTCCCTCGAAAGAAAGAAAAAAAGAAGAGGAAAGAAGGGGAAAAAGAACTTCCCCTTCTCTCTCACCATAATCGACGACCACCTCATCACTCCGGCGATCACTCTTCGGTGACCATGCTCTCCCGCGACCCGACCAACTATTTTCCATGATTTTAATGCCAACACCAATAAAAAACCCAAAATGAGATGGGATTATTTTTGAGGGGGGACAACCCAATTCCAAATTAAAACTTTCCTTTTTCTCTCACCATCACTGGTGACCAACTCATCACTCCGGCGACCACCTTCTCGGGCGACCCTGACCAATCCTTTCCATGATCTTGATGCTAACACTAATCAAAAACCTAAAATGATGTAATTATTTTGAAGGGAAAACCCCAAATTCAAATTCATTCCATAATTTATAAATTCAAGTTCTAATCGAAAATCTAATTTATAATCCAAACACAAACCTTAATTTCAAGATCAAACCCTTTATATAATGCATAATAGAAGTCCAAAATCTAAGAATTCAGCAAAATTCTTATCAAAACCCATTTTTTTAGACGAGTCTAGAATGGATTTCAGGGACTCCAGCGAGGGTGTAGTCGAATATCACATGAGGTCGCTGGTTGTAGGCATTGGTTTCAAGGCCACCGGAGATGGTTTAGAGAATCGGAGAGGAGAAGAAATGGTTTTTCTTTCTTTTTTTCCCTTTTTTCTGTTTTTTTTGAGGGGGGGTTTATTTTGTTCTAAATCAGGTCATGTACCCAATGTTCTAAATATCGGATATCGGTATTAATGATCCAAAGATTTTCATACCGGAAAGCGTATATCGGATGATATTTTCTAAATATCGAACAACAAGGTTTTCTATTATAAATATTATTGCTATAACTTACTATAAAGAGTTGGTTTTTTTAGAATTAATCACCTTTTTATGAAAAGTGCATAAAACTTTTGAGATTTCATTAGGATTTACCTTTTCCAAATATTCCTCAGCATGGGTCAATACTCTTTTCTTCGGTTTATTAGAAGTTTCGGATGACATTTATGTTCTACAAATAAAATTAACAATTACCAATTAAATTCAACATAATTCAAAATACATAGCCAAAATTTGGGGAGAAAAAAATCAAGGATTGTAATTAACCCTGAGTTTTGGTATCAATTTCAGAAATACTCATAAAAAAATGAAAGATAGAAAGAGGGAAGGAAATGCATAATAAATTTCAGATAATACTCAGTTTCAGTGTAGAGAAAGAAAGACGAGGGGCGTGGAGAGAGGTACCTGGACCGTCATCTAGGTTTTTAGAGTGCATCGATCTAGAGAGGTCGGTCATCGTGCTTCAAAACGCAAGATCGACAGATCTAGGATTCATGGACTTTGAATGAGAAATTGAAATACAAAGAAAGTGAGATCTTGCTTTCGTATGCCCTATTTTTTCTTATTTTAACGAGTATAAGCTACTCGAAGACGGATCGAGTATGTTAGAACTACTTAAAACCCAATAAGCTAAAAACTTGTTTATAAGAAAATATTGCGATATATGAGTAGATATGATATTTTCGATATATCGGCCGATATTTTCTAAATATAGTTAAACGATATAGTTTTGAAAAATCGTAACCAATATATCGATGATATATATCGGATATCGGTTGATATTTAGAACATTGCATATGCCATGCACATGATGTGGATGTTTTCAAACGTTGGGAGGGTTCCGTTTTTGGGCCAAACATGAGGGGTTTCCGACATTTAAACCATAAATTTGCAAAGCATAACTAATTAAACAACCCATCCCAATAATTAATATATTTATAGAGGCCCAAACCAATAGTCTCATATCCAATACTAATAAAAGAAACCAACCAAACTCTATATCCAACCCAATAACCCATTACCACAACTTGCTTATATAAGAAACCAAACCCCTCACCCAAAAATAAAATAAAAAACTAATGAAACCGTAATCCTTTTTATTGACTCACCGCTGCCGCGCCTAGAACTCCCTATGGAGTTCTTCGATGTTTCAAGCTTGATTGTTCGTCAAATCTCTATCGATCTCCCCTGCTGATCGATGCCTGATTTTGCTCACCAACGTCTTCAAGGAGTTGTATTTCGAGTAAGTCTAAGGTTTTCTTTCAAAGTAATTATGGATTTTCCTTGCGATATCTTCTTTGCTTGATTGTTGAATTTACATAAACCAAAAGTAAGGTTAAATCATCATCTTTCAATTGTTGTGCCATGAGTTATTGATTTTATCATTATTTTTTGCATAATTTGCTTTATTTAGAGGAACAATTGTACCAATTAGTCAAAAATGTCAAATATACTTGAATTTTTGTTGTTTTTACCCTATGTTTTCAGTCCTAAACCATCATCTTCACCGACTTTAACCATTGCTTTACTCTTGACATTTGAATATGATCGTCTCAGACGTCTTATCAGGCGGGATATGCTTGTATTGGCTTGTATCAGCCGATACAAGAATTATATAGCGATATTGGATCGATTCTCAGCGAAACCGGTCTGATAGGACCAAAACTTTAGCGTATCGGCTGATATCATGTAGCCAAGTTTTGTTTGTTTCTGATTATCCATTGTTTGTTCTTTTTTTTGCCTGAATACATTTATTTTTGTTATTTAATTTATCGTTGTTGTTAATACATGATTACTTTTATAGTTGCTATTGCTGTAGTTACTGTTGATTTATTGCTGGAACATTAATTATATAAAATTGTGTTGTTGATTGGTTTGGTTTTGGTTGTGAACCATATAAATGCTGCTTTAGGCCTTGTTTGGATAGTTAGGGTTAAAAGTCCATAGGATTGATTCTAGGATTAAAATAGTTTGGAATGCATCATTCTAAAAGTAAAATTCTAATGGATTTTGGTAGCATAATGCATGTTTGGATAGTTGGGATAAGGATGACATTAAAGTAAGATGGAGAAAGAAAAAGAGATTGATATAATGATGTGTCATTTTGAGAGAGAGAGGGAGGGAGAGGGAGAGAGAGTGTGTTTTGGATTGGAGAGTCTTTACCCATTTTTAGAATCCAATGGATTAGGGATATTTTTGGTTCCTTTTCCATTGGAATTCTTCATAAAAAAGTTACCAAACAGCCAATTTCTTGGATTGACCTAGTCCAATGGAAAACAGGAATCTAGCCTTTTTTCCATTGGAATATGGTTATCCAAAACCCTTATTAGAAATAAAGTTCTTCTGGGAAATTATTGAGGGCTTAGTACAATTAATTTGACTTCAAATATAATAGTGTGACCAATGTGACAATGAGGAAGAGTAATAAATTACTATTGTGATTTTCTTGCTTTCCTCCAAACAATGATATATTTGTTTATGTTTATCTTTTCGTTTTCTTTTTTCTGAATATTTTGATGATGTTATCCATCTAATTTGGTGTGTATTTTCGTTTCTTCTGTTCAGGCTGTGTTAATTCATCTGTTCATTCGAGATTTCTTATTTTTTCTGAATATTTCTTGTTTTAACAGGGGGAGCAAAATTCTGTGCATCAATTCACACGGGGGAGATTCGAGCAGGTAAAATTCGAGGAAATCACCGACACCACACATGCAACGAGACATTCCTCATATGGGGCGCTGACACAAAGTTTAGAGTAATACGCTTCATAATTAGGCATCTTTAGCTTATGATATTTCAGAAAAATTACTAAATATTTTTAGTGTATATAGCTTGAGAATACAAATGCGGAAGGCAAAGGGTATGCTGAGGTCAGCTTCAGTGCAGAAGAGGTTGCGGTTGCTACAAGTACTGCTGGAACTGCACACGCTCTCATCAATGTCGATCGCAAAAAATCAACCTTTTTCGTGGGATGTCAGGATAGTGTGATTGATTATAACAGCTCGACTACTGACTTCCGTGTTTGGAAAGATCTCTAAATTGTATTTGGTTGGATATATCTTACTTAAATACCATGAACTTTATGATATTCCAACGTGTACCGTAAACTTAGCAAGGTTGAAATAAATAATATAAATTTCGTTCGTGTTATTTTTTTTATCTCCCTAAGTTCTATATATATATATATATATGAGAATAATGGAGGAAAGATGCCGTAGGAGGGAATTCCCTCCTACGGCGTCGAAAAAGTACGTCCTCCATCGTATTTTCTGATGATCGGCACTCATCATCTTCATCGTTATCATCTAAGATATGGGTACATCAAATTTTATGTGATTCTACAACTTTTTCACCGTTGAATTAGTGGGTTGAAAATTAACGGTTTACTGACAATTGAACTTTTTACATTGCTAAATCAACGGTGCAAAAGTTGTAGAATCACATGAAATTTGGTGTACCCACATCTTAGATGATAACGATGAAGATGATGGATGCCGATCGTCGGAAAAAATCAGGGCGGGCGTACTTTTTCGACGCCATAGAAGGAAATTCCCTCATGTGGCATCTTTCCTATGCGAATAAAGGAGGAAAGATGCCACAAGAGGGAATTTCCTCCTATGGCGTCGAAAAAGTACGCCCGCCCTCATTTTTTCCGACGATCGGCGTCTACCATTTTCATCCTTATCATCTAAGATGTGGGTACACCAAATTTCATGTGATTCTACAACTTTTTCATCGTTGATTCCGACATAGGAGGAAATTCGGGTGTATTTTTTCGACGCCATAGGAGGAAATTCCCTCCTATGACCTCTCTCTCTCTCTCTTTCTATATATATATATATATATATATATATATAAAAGGAGCCTGCAGTGTCCTTGTAGGGTGCATCTTAGAGCAGAGCATATGTTGCATGCATTTATTGGACTTTACATGATGGTTTTGCATTTAAGTGTAAGACCCAATAAAAAAGTAGGACTCGAGTGAAAGCATCATGCAAATTTCAATGCAAGGATGCTACATATACTTCACTGTAGGATGCCCCGTTCAGAGACGCTCCAGGGCCCTATATGAAATCTACGATGACAATAGTTCATGGTAAGAATTTAGCATATTTTATATGTCGAACATCGTCAAATTTTAAAATGAAGGAACAATGCTACTACTAGAAGCTTAAAGTTCGCCTTTACCTCCCTTTATTCAAGTTTTTTTAAACATGTTTCTTTAATGTTTTTTCAAGAAGGATGCGGGTATCACATGTTTGTAAAGTAACTAAGGTGTTGTTCAATTGGGGTATGTATTACCAATGAGCAATAACTCAATTGGTATGGACACTCCCCCCTTTTGGGAAGAGTATGGTGTTTGAACTCTAGGAACCCCAAGAGGCGAGGTGGCCATAAATTAACTCTTTCGAGACAAATTCGTAGGCCTCCTGGTGCGTGTGTTGTTTGTTTGTATGTGGTGTGTGGATGTGTTGTGTGTATAGGTTAGGGCTTACGGGCTGGTGCTAAATAAGTAAATAAATAAATTGGGTTATATATTTTATACATCTTTCTTTTTAATTTAGTTTGTATTAAGAGTCTGTTGAAAATGCCGAATCATGTTGCTATCTTAACTTTGTTTTGGTATGTTTTGGTGATCAAAGAATTATACACTTTTTCCTTGGATAGATATCGATCCACTTATCTGTTGTAATTGAAAAAGGACCGAAATCGGTTGGTGAATGGTTCATCAAATTTTTAGACATCAAATCTTTGGTTTTTGTGATGTTCTACTTATTAGAGATTTGAGTATAACTTATAGGCGTATAACTTATAGGCAATCTTTTGAAGACCCTATTGCCTCTGTCTCTAACTTAAATTTTCTAGTCAATTAAGATTTATAGGCCTATTTCTAATTCAAAAGAGTGTAATTCAGGAAGGATACCATTGCTGGTACATCCTGCTGCAAGCAGACGAAAGCTCTATTTTATAGTATTCATCAACTTATAATTATTTCTAGTTGGACCCTTCAATGATAAATGGTCCTTCTCATGTCAGGATCTCTTTAACGTGAGAAACACTTTAAAACGGGCTCACCTTGATTAGATTTGTAGTGATAGATGAGTCATGAGCTCATGATTTGCTGGGGAGTTTTCGTCCATTTGGTGATGACCTGTGTAAGGGCCTGTTTGGTTGCAGGATTATTTGGGATTTGGATTGTGGAATCCTAGGATTCCATAATTTTGTGTTTGGTTGGTGGATTTGGATTTCTAGGATTCCTTTGTTTTTTATGGGGGTTCCACCACAAAACATGGATTCTTGAATCCTAAAATTCTTTAAGGATTTGCAAGGATTAAGCACTATTCATTATACTTTTAGATGGGACCCGTGGTATTTTATTTATTTAATAATCCTCTCTCTATCTCTCTTTCTAAAATCCTCAAATCCAAATTCCACTTTCTTTTCACCAACCAAACAAATATTACAAGAATCTACAAATCCAATACCAGGAATCCAAAACCAACGAAACAACAAATTACCAAATCCAGAAATTTTCAACCGTACTATTTTGGAATCCAAATTTCTAAATCCTATAACCAGGCCCTAAGGTGCTTTATTTGAACGTGAATTGAATTTTGCTAGGAACAGAGAGTATAAAACTCATCTGACCTGTGAAAGATGGTCTTCGTGGAGACCACCATCTTAGTGAAATTGCGTGTTGGACCTTCTGTTAGAGAGTTGGGTAATACAACGGATTGTTGCCCATAGTCTAGCGCAGCATTGCAGATTTGATTATGTGGATATGCCCCTGATGTTAATGCTTGGAGGGAAGCTACCTTCAAGGTTGTATTGGAGAGCTCGGTTCGACTTGTTCTTGCATGGTTTTCACGGGTTTTGGTTGTCCAAGCTTAGGCGGATGCCGGTGAGGAGTATGTCAATTACTGATCGGCATGATTATTCACATATATTACTTCCTATTTTTATCTATTTTGTATATAAATAAGTGCTACTAAGATCAACAGGATTTAGAGGACTTGAGATGGATTTGAGCGCAAAACGTATATATTCACTGCTAACCAACGATAAATCACGCATGTGCCCGAGTGCTGCAAAGTCTCAATGGAATTAGAAGCCAAGACCCGGATAATCACAATCCATATGAAGCAACAAGCAACCACACCAAAATTGGACCAAATTGGGCCCCACTTGGTTGCTGGCCAGTGGACGGCCAAGCACAAGTTTGCCATCCGCCGCCGGTCCAAACGCAACCGATTGAGTCCAATTTTGGTGGGCTGGTTCGTCTGGGTATCCACATTGTGTACCCGTTTTCAAAACCTGCTATCAAAGCCTATAAATACAATGAGAGCAAGAGAATAATCTTTTCATTCATTTTTTTCTTTTCTTTTTAGAATTAGTTTTCCCCTTTCTTTTAGGATTAGGAATTGAGCATCCATTACCATCTTCTTCCTTTTTTCCAGGGTTTAGATTTATATTAGTGTTTTGATTTCTCTTTGTAATCTTTGTGAAACTTTATGTAATTTTCTTTTTGTTATGTAATCTTCTTTTTTCTTGTATTGCAAGTTTGTGCCGTAATTCTTGTGATTTCTTCTCTTTTGTTTTCTTTCATGGTTTGCAATAATGCAAAATGGTGTCTCTCCCCTTGTGAGCAAACCCACCCTAAGTGATAGGAACCAATTAATTTAGCTTCCATCTAACCTCTCTCTTGATCCAAATGAGACTTGATTCAAAGAGCATGAATCCTCCGTATGCTTTGATATCTCAGTCTCTTTAATTCTAGTGGTTAGTTTGATGACTTACACAAAGGAGGGAATATGATTCATGTTAGTTGAATTAGGATCTAAACATGCTGTTAGAAAATGGTGGACAAAAGGATGCTAAGCGATGGAAGTAGAGATGGATGGCTTATGCCTCCTCTTACCTTTTCTGCCTATGCTCCTTCGATCCCCATTTGCTAACATTGTGTTTAGGTATCATCTCCTTTTTGTAGCTTGCAAGATATATGCAATGTTTTGACGGTTTATGTTAGTTATGTGTATGTCCTAGATGCCATTATTGTACATGTGATGTATATTATAGTGGATACTTGGACATATATAGTGAGGACTTTCTTGCACGATATGATAGTATGCTATCTGGTTGCTCTTTGTCTTAACATGTAAACTTGTATTGTGATACTGTCTTGCTCTCACATGTTGATGAAGCCCTTAGGATGGGTACTTGACTGTTAGGACTATGATGGAGATCATACTAGTAGGGCCAGGGTAGTCCACAAGTACATCTTTTAATTGTTCATAGTCGAGAGTGTATCGAGACAGGGCATCGATATTCCAGAGTAGACTAGCGTATACACTTCTTGACCCATATGATGGGCGATGGATGATCCCACATCCATTGGTGTTTGACATCAAAGATGGTATGCGGGTGCTCAGTGGAGACTGGGTACACTGAACGGACTCGCCGAGAACTCCTAGTTGGTATTATACCTATCGTCAGATAGCAGTTCTCTGGTGACGCTGGTACAAGTTAGTCTGTAGACCCGAGATCGTCATAGAGTCTTGTGTGATTCCCACTGTACTTTGATTTCCACATTACCACGCTCAAAAGAACGTGCAAAACGGTGGCTTTTAGGTACAGTCCCGAATCACATGGAGGCAATGAGAGATAGGAGGGGATTCATTTCTTCCGGTATTGGGGGTTGATTTTGCGCTGTGCTCGATTGGCAATAACAGGAAGTCCCTGGCCAGGGCTAATATGGAGATCTACTGGTAAGTGTTATCAGTAGTTTCTCGATCCGTTATGAGCCTCACATCGGCACGACTTATCGGTTACTGGGGTTTGCCGTTTACCACCCCTAGGCTGGATATGCGACATATCAGATAAAGAGACTGGACTGTACGGTAGTGTTACTGACAGGCTTTACAGGAGTATGAGCAGGCTTACTTGTTGATCTTCTGATCGCTCAATACCCGGGTAGCCGTTACGTCCAGCTAGTAATGTTGACGGCTTGTGGGTGACTGATATGATCATCACCTAATGCCGGCGTGTTGACGAGTCTTTAGAGTCCTACACAGAGGTTTCTTGGCTCAGGCGAAACGAAGTAGAAGCACATATGTGATATGTGTGGGACCGAGATTAATACGTATATGTGATACTGTATTCTATTCTCGCGATATATGATATCAGTCGGTTATATGTGATATAGCCGGGTTATCGAATCAAGTGTTAATTCGATAAGATGATACATATGATATTAGTCGGTTATATGTGATATAGCCGGATTATTGAATCAAGCGTTGATTCGATAATTTAATGTAGAATTATATATTTGATATATTAATTTACATTAACTAATATTTGCTCACTTATGCATTTCTTTTCTCACATTTACACACTTAATATATATGTGATATATATTAATTGTGTTTTTCTTTTTATGTGTCATGCTTGATTATATATGCAACATGGGTGTATGAGACTCACACCATGTTTTAGATTATATATTAGATTTTTTATTTATCTAAGTAATTCATAATTAGATGGAAATTAGTCATGGCTATGAAGCTTATAGAAGCTTGTATTAGCCATTGACTTAGTCCACTAATTTGTTTTACATGAGATATTTATTAATCTAACCATAATGTTTAACCATGGTTTATTCTCTACATGAGTTATATGTGATATGAATTCACCCAGGGTTGCCATTCACTCTCACATCCATTATTTGCTTCATCTTCTCTATTGAGCTCTCTACCTTTCTCAAAGGTGAAGTAAAAGAGTGAGAAAAAGAATTCTAAACTGAGCAAAAATCCTACTTCATCATCCTCTACTAGATTAGCCATTTAGTTTAGGGTGTTAGCTTCACTAATCCCTAATTAGTGAAGAGGTAGCTTGGGTTAGTGTCTCATCGACGTAGATCATTTTCGGGCTCGAAGATCATTGAGCAAGCTCGTTCATTTCGACTAGTGGAGCCTACTGAGAGTCTGGATCACCACTACTTGGAGTGAAGGGACTTCTACACGGAGCATTTGAAGTGATGGACCGGTCTACAAAGGTTGTATTCCATATTCACTTAGATGTAAAGTTGTTTACATATTGTATTGTCTAATTCTCAAGTTAAGATTCTAGGGTTAGGGTTATGTAGCATGATAATTTTTTGAAAATGGCATGGACGATGCCTCCCGAAACCTTGCTGTCATGCTAGGTAACCCAACAGTTTATTCTCTCTCACTCTAGTAGCGAGGTTTGATATTTCGTATTCATTGCATATAGCTTGTAGATAGCAAGAGAAATGCTTCATATTAGTTACAAGTTAGATTGTAGAGTTGACAGATTATACTCTCTAACCCTTATGCTAGGATTGATATTTCCTACTTCTCACATCAACTTGGAATTAGTAGAGGTAAAGCATCAAGAGGCATGATTGATGGTGGATTGCCACCAATATCTAGCTAATTCAAACCCTAGGCAAGACTTTCTTTATTTTACACTTTTCTTTTGTGACTTTGTGACACTGTTCTCTCTCTCATGCCCTCTCTATTTAGCTCGCCTTAGTCAAATCCATTAGAACACCTCTTCCTTGTGGGATCGACCCATATTTGCCGGCTGTCACGCGCCGCTCTCCAAAAAACCGTGACGGGGACGCGATGAGGCCCGGGACATATTTATACCGAGAAGTACCCCTTTCCGATATAGACACGCTAAGCGTCTAGTCATGCAGTGCTCATATCACAAGAACTTATATCACAAATCCAAACAACATTTATTACAACAAGATAATTCAAGATTCAACAAGTACAACAAGTTTTAAACGATACAAAATCTTTAAACACGAGGCGTCTCCAAAATACATATTCAATAACAAGAAATAAGTACATCTAAAGCTTGGAAAGGGGCTGAAAGTAAGAAAGATCCTCCTCCGCGAAATCAGCCTCTCCATGTGTAGCCTCGTTCCCAACCGACTCTGGAATTGACGGACATCTCAAACAGTAGAGATATCCGCCAGTGAGCTTTCGCTAGAGTAAGTTTCTCAAAGATATCAGCAAAGCATATAAAATAACACTATAACAATATCATGAATATACAGGTCTTAAAATGGGTGAATGTAGCATGCAAGTCTATATAACATGTTACTTTCAAAGAGGTGTTAATCTTTACGTTCAATAGTTTGAGTAAAATACATGCTTAGTAATTTAAGAAGTATTCCGTTCGTGCTCGGAACAACAGAACATGAATGAGGGTTGGCATTCTGTTTCGGCTCGGAACCACAACAACATGACAAGTAAGTTAGCATTCTATGACCACCCGGAACCACAGCGACAGTAGGGACACCCAAAACACACGTCACATCTTCTACCTAAACTACCCTAATCCCTGTGTTATATGTTTTATTTAAGGTTCGGTTATGATCGCTTAAATGAACCTTATCAAGAAACTTGAACAATATAAGTAGACGAAACATGTCATTACCATTGTTCAATAACAAGACACATATCCTTTGTTCATGCAGGTTGTAATCATTTAAGATCAATGTGGTTTCACGGTAAACAGTAAGTGAGTACATGTAATACAACCGGGACAAGCAACACATGAATTCTGTTCCAGTTGATATAAATATCGGTATATGCATCGGGATGTCGAGGGGATGTAGAATAACGCGTACAACGAATATAAATGCAGATGACGGGTTTATGTGTTGTTTTCACTGAAAGTCATCAACACGAAAGCCGTAGCTCTCGTCGAGTAGATCATGATCGGTCAAAGTTTGGTCCTAAACAAAGTTATAGATTGAAAGTTTTAGGGGTTTATCACTGCTGTCCTATGTGTTCCATACATGAGCTCTCTTGTTGCAGAAGGGAAAGTGTTTTATTGGCTTTTTATAAAAAACACCCCATAGAAAAAGGAAATGAAAAAGAAGAGAGAATCCTTAAAAAAGACAAACTATTTACATTATTTACACAATATTAACATTTTTTTATAAAGGGGGAGTGCTCAAACATCATAATTGAAAGTGTGTCTTAGCACCTCTACAAGGTTTTCACATGCATCAAGTATGCAATTTTAAAAAGTTAAGAGGTCTAAACTACAATAACCTAGAATCGAACTAGAGAATTAAGGTTTAAAAGCATGTAAACAAGCTTTACACTAAATGAATAAAGAATACAACCTTTGTAGACAGGTCCTTCACTTCTAAAGCTCCAAGTAGTAGTCCTTTAGCTCTAAGTAGTGATCCCTAGAACTCTTCTTAGGCTTCACTTGGTGAAAGGAACGAGCTTGCTTCGTCGTCTTCGAGGCTGAAGATGATCCACCTTGAACTTACTCTAACTTAAGCTACCTCTTCCCTAATAAGGAATTAGTGAAGCAAATAACCTAATCTTATGGGCTAGATGAGAGTAGGTTGATGAAGGAATTTTGCTCACTTTAGAAATTACTTTCTCCTTTATTTTTCTCACCTCAAGAAAACCTAGAGAGCTCTATTGAGAGGAAGAAGAATATGAACTAGGGTGAGGAAATATCTCAAGTGATAATGAGAGTTAACCATGGGCTAAAGATAATGGTTAGGGTTATAAAATATCTAGAGTAAAACAAAAATTAGTGGGATGAGTCATGGCTTCTATATGCTTCCACAAGTATCTTAAGCCATGCTCATTTCTACCTCAATTTTGAATTAACTCTAAATAAATATTTACCTAAATTATCTTTAGTTTTGGTGTGAGTCTCATACACCCATGTTCTATGTATCATCCATCATGACACAATATATAAATACATATATTAATATATATCACATATATATTAAATGTATTTCAAAGAGAAGAAAATCTTTAGTGAGCACACTATTAGCTAATATATATTAATATATCAAATATAAAAATATATATCAAATTATTAAATCAACACTTGATTCAATAATCCGGTTATATCATATATAACCGACTAATATCATTTATATGTATATCACATTATCGAATCAATACTTGATTCAATAACCCGGTCATATCACATATAACCGACAAATATTCAATACTACATTATATCAACACTTGATTCAATAATCCGGTCATATCATATATAACCGGCCAGTATCAAATATATATATACATAGAACATATCATTGAATCAATACTTGATTCAACAATCCGGTTATATCACATATAACCTAACCGATATCACATATCACGAGATTAGAATACGGTATCATATACTCGTATTTAATTAAGCTCCCGCACATATCACCATATGTGCCTTACTTCGTTTCGCTTGAGCTAGGAAACCTCTGTGTGGGACTCTAAAAACTCGTCAATACGCCAGCAGTAGATAATGATCAAATCAGTCACCCACAAGCCGTTAGCGGTACTAGCTGGACGTAACGGCTACCCAGGTATTGAGCGAATAGAAGATCAACAAGCAAGCTTGTCCAAACTCCCGCAAAGCCTATAAGCAACACTTACCGTATAGTCCGGTCTCTTCGTCTGATATGTCGCATATCGAGTCTGGGGGTGGAAACGTTAGACCCTAGTAACTTGATAAGTCATGCCGATGTGTGGCCTATAACGGTTCGAGAAACTACTGATAACACTTACTAGTAAATCTCATAAGCTCTGGCCAGGGGCTTGCTGTTATAGCCTATCGAGCATAGCGCAACATCAACTCCCTATACCGGGAGAGAAGAAACCCCTCCTATCGCTCATTTCCTCCATGTGACTTGGGACTGTACCCAAAATCCATCTGTTTGCACGACTCCTTTGAGCCATGGTAGGGAGGAAATCAAAGCACAGTGGGAACCACACAAGACTCTATGACGATCTCGGGTCTACAGACTAACCTGTACAAGTGTCACCAGAGAACTGCTATCTGATGATAGGTATAGTACCAACTAGGAGTTCTCGGCGAGTCCTGTTCGGTGTACCCATTCTGTAATGAGCACCTGTATACAATCTTTGATGTCAAACACCAATGGATGTGGGATCAACCATCGTCCCATACAGGGTCAAGAAACGTACATACTAGTCTACTCTAAAATATCGATGCCCTGTCTTGATACTCTCTCGACTAGGAACTGCTAAAGGATGTGCTTGCGGACTACACAAGCCTCACTAGTATGATCTGCATCATAGTCCTGGTAGTCAAGCTAACATCCTAAGGGCTTTATTAACATGTATCACAGAGACAGTATAATAATACTAGTGTACATGTTAAGATAAAGAGCAACCAGATAGCATACTATCATGTCGAACAAGAAAGTCCTCTCTATATATGTCCAAGCATCCACTATATCATACAATAATGGATTCTAGGGCATACATATTCCTAACAATCTCCCACTTGCACTTAGGCCAGTTGTTGTAATATCTCATACCCAACATCCTAAAAAGCCTCTTAATTTGTGTCTAGGGGAGGGCCTTCATGAGTGGATCTGCTGTGTTATCCTTCGTGTCAACTCTCCTGACCTTGATCTCCCGGCGATCAACTATCTCCCGGATAAGAATATGTCTGGATCGCTGATAGGACCGAGGTTCCTTAGTCAAAGCCACAGCTCCATTGTTATCACAATACAAGGGTATTGGATCCTCAATGGATGGAACCACACCAAGTTCAGCAATGAACTTCTTCATCCAGACAGCCTCTTTGGCAGCATCGTTGGCAGCGATGTATTCAGCCTCCATCGTCGAGTCTGCTATGGTATCTTGCTTGGAACTTTTCCAACATACCGCCCCTCCATTGAGGGTAAAGACAAAACCCGAGACCGACTTACTGTCGTCCTTATCACTCTGGAAGCTCGAATCGGTAAAGGACTCCACCTAGAGTTCTTCGTTACCATACACCAAGAACATCTCTTTAGTCCTTTTCAAGTACTTAAGAATGTTCTTCACTGCTGTCCAGTGCTTCTCGCCAGGCTCTGATTGATACCTACTTACTACACTAAGTGTGTAAGCTACATCTGGTCTGGTACATAACATCGCGTATATGATTGACCCAACTGCAGAAGCATAGGGTATCCCTTGCATGCGAGCCCTCTCCAAATCAGTCTTGGGAGATATCTCTTTGGAGAGAGTGATTCCTGAGCAAGCGGGTAAATTACCACGCTTAGAATCTTCCATACTAAACCTTTTTAGTATGGTGTCAATGTACCTGGATTGGGACAATCCCTATATCCTTTTAGATCTATCTCTATAGATCATTATCCCCAGGATGTAGGAGGCATTACCTAGATCTTTCATGGTGAACTTTAGTGATAAGAAGAGCTTGACCGAGTGTAGTATAGGAACATCATTTCCTATCAAGAGTATGTCATCCACATACAATACGAGGAAGACAACCTTACTCTCTACAACCTTCTTGTATATACAAGATTCATCTACGTTTTTGATGAAGTCAAACTCTTTGACTGCCACATCAAAAAAGATGTTCCAGCTCTGTGATTCCTGCTTTAATCCATAAATTTATTTAAGCAACTTGCATACCATTCCGCTGCTCCCACTGTCTACGAAGCCCTCTGGCTGAGTCATGTACACGCTCTCTTCTAAATCACCATTTAGAAAAGCGGTCTTGACGTCCATTCGCCAGATTTCGTAGTCATGGTATGCAGCAAGGGCAAGTGGGATCCTGATAGACATAAGCATAGCCACTGGAGAAAAGGTTTCATCATAATTGACACCAGGTCGTTGATGAAAACCTTTTGCAACAAGTCTAGCTTTGAAGGTCTTAACCTTTCTATCTACACCAATTTTCTTCTTAAAGATCCACTTGCTTTCGATGGGTTTTACCCCTTTAGGAGCAACTTCCAAAGTCCATACTTTGTTGGTGTACATGGATTCCATCTCAGATCGTATAGCATCCAGCCATTTCACAGAGTCCCCACTCGTGATGGCCTGCTCGAAACTAGTTGGGTCATCATCTTCCATGATGCAATCCTCGCTCCCACCGTCTATGAGAAAACCGCAGTATCTCTCAGGTGGATAAGGAACCTTTCTAGATCTGCGAAGTGGCTGAGATTCGTCGGGGACTATCGAATCCTCCGGTTCTACCAAATCATCAGCTGTAGTTTGTGTAGCTGGAACTTCTTCCAGTTCTACCCCATTACCACTAATTTCTTTCTCAAGAAATTCCTTTTCTAAAAGGGTGGTTTTCCGAGAAACAAACACCTTTTGTTCCTCAGTGTGGTAGAAGATATACCCTCGCGAATGTTTGGGATATCCAACAAAGTTACACAGAACTGACCTTGTCTCGAGCTTCTCCGGATTTTGCTTTTTAATATAGGCCGGACAACCCCATATCTTAACTCGTTTAAGAGATGGTCTCTTCCCATTCCATATCTCATATGGAGTGGTAGACACGGATTTGGTCGGAACCCTATTCAATAGGTATGCAGCTGTCTCAAGTGCATAACCCCAAAAAGAAATAGGTAACTCAGCAATACTCATCATAGAGCGCACCATATCTAATAGGGTGCGATTCCTCCGCTCCGATACTCCATTATGTTGTGGTGTATACGGAGGTGTAAGCTGAGAGAGAATCCCATTCTCTTTTAAATAATCACGGAATTCCGTGCTCAAGTGTTCTCCTTCCCGATCTGATCGAAGGACTTTAATACTTTTACCTGTCTGGTTCTCTACTTCGTACTTATATTCCTTGAATTTCTCAAAAGCTTCAGATTTGTGTTTCAACAAGAACACATGTTTGAATCTTGAGAGATCATCGGTGAATGTAATAAAGTACGATGAACCATTCCTGGCATGTGTAGACATAGGACCACTTACATCACTATGTATCAGTCCCAAGAGTTCAGTAGCTCTTTCTCCGTGTCCAGTAAACGGAGTTTTGGTCATCTTGCCTTTGAGACATGACTGGAAAGTTTCATAAGATGTAAATTCGAACAGATTCAAATATCCATCTTTGTGCAACTTCGCTAGTCTGGTCGCATTGATATGACCAAGCCTACAATGCCACAAGAAGGATTCATTCATTTCTGAACTTTTCCTCTTGTGTGTGTTATGTATATTAGAACTGTAGTTTGATTTGGAACATATATACCGTTATACAACATACCAAACCCAATCAACACTTGATTTAAGAAAATGTTCATAACATTTTTCTCTAGTACAAAATTATATCCTTCTTTATCTAATAAAGAAATTGATATTATATTGCACATCATTTTTGGCACGAAATAACAGTCGTTCATAATCAATGTATTACCATTTATAATACAAGGTGATATTCGCCGACAGCTTCGGCAGCAATGATTGCTCCGTTCCCTACTCTGAGAGACATATCACCCTTTCTCAGTTCTCTACTTCTTCTTAACCCTTGTAATATATTACAAACTTGGGAACCTGATCCGGTATCCAATACCCAGGACGTAGAGCATACTGAGAAACGGTTCTCAATAACGAACACACCCGAATAAGATACATCATCATGCTCTTTCTTCGTTCGGCTTGTATGGGAATTCGTATATTCCTCTATTCCTTACTCAGACTTATGATGATTATAAGATAGAGCGGAACCAACGTTCCCCAGCTCAGTATAATAGGCGGGTTCGGTCAATACATCCATATTATTATCTTGATTAAGGCATGTCATGGTCGCTACCAGGAGAGAGAGAGAGAAGAAAACACTTTAGCGTGCACTCTTGCAAGATTAGATTGGTTATTATCTTATCTAATCAGGATGGCTCCCACTTTTTTTATCAAATCTTCCTTCAAACCCTAAAAGGTAAGATTAGCCGGGATTAATTACACCCTATAAGTTCGCCAATCGGTCAGCCAGACAGGTATTGGTTCTCCGAGGGAGTCTCCCCATGCTTTCGCATAGAACTAATTAAATAACCTTGTTTCCGCAGGGGCATAACTCCGTTAACACCTTTTTTAGACACCTACTCGATCATCTAATTGTAAAGTGGAAAACTCTCTCAGGAGTAACTCTTACTCGCAGTGGGTATCGGGATCCAACTATCTCATAGAAGGTATGCAATCTCATTGCAAATTTCAACACTTGAAATTCCCAATATCTATTTTTACTCCTAACGACCTATGACCTTGACGGAGGCCAACAAACCATAGGCCGCTAGTCAAGTTCAATCCGTTCATTTCGTGATTGAATTAAACTCGCCCGCACGACCTTTGACGGAAGCCAATAAAGTCGTACGACTACCCTAATCCAATCGCATCATATGCAGCAGATAAGCACTAATTAGCTACTGCACACTACGTCTTGACGGAGGCTAACAAACATAGCACGAATACTAAAATAGTCCTTATCTGAAATGACGGAGGGTTACGACAGGGTTTTAAGAAAACCTTTAGCGTAATGAACTTGATATCGTTGTAAAATCGAGTGATTTGAAAAGGAATGGTTTAAGCTCCGCTTTTTAAAATCTAGTTTTCAAAATAAACTGAGTGGGTTGTAGCATTTGCTAGCTTTTGCTAAAGAGGTCATTCCTGGTGAAGAGATCTCGGCTCTTTCCTCATCGAATGAGGTGCTGGATATTCATAAAGGAATACCGTTATGCAAAGCAAGAACTAGAGCTACCTTTTTGAAAAATTTGATTCTACAACATCTTTAGCTTTCTTTTCTTTTCATTAATCTCATTAATGAAGTCCCATCATTTATGTTTCCTAAACATCACAGAAGAAATGAAAATAGAACGTACGCTTATGCCATCCACATTCACCATGGGGCCCCGTCATGCACCGTTAGGTTACTTAATTAACGGCAGAGCGGGGACTGGACTAGCTCAGGTGCAAAACATAAGCAACGTTTATTATATATATCATATATATATAGCATTCATCTCAGGCAGTCATATAATCACATCACAGAACTCAGGCAGCAGAAGTTAACATATGAAATATTGGATATACTAGGAGGTCCGTGTTTTAAATTCAGCCAGTAATGAAAAACATGGATTCCACGGTCGTGATGAATAGACAAACCCACATCCCTAAACCCCGATGAGAGCGGCAAGCAGCCCTGGCAATTCTAGAGTTAGGAGACCCGGTCTCGACTCCTCGAGATGGTCTCTGTAGGGTTACTAGGCACTCTAATAAGGTTCTACAATGCATCAACCATGCCCGTTTAAAATTTTAGCCGTGCCGAATAACCCTAAACAAGATCGTTGCTAGAAAATTAGGGTTTCATATGCTAGTAAACTACGTTTACGACCAAGTGAATACGAAATACAACCTTTGTAGATCGGTCCTTCACTTCTTTAGCTCCTTGTTAAAGTCCCTTCGCTACGATCGTGGTTCTCCCGGTCTCTTGCATGGCTTCACGAGGCGAAAGACGCATCCTTGCTTGAAGTCTTCGAGGCCGAAGATGATCTACGTCGAGGGGATGCCAACTCAAGCTTCTACTTCACTAACTTGAGAATTAGTGAAGCAAACACCCTAAACTAAAGTGCTAGTCTAGTAGAGGATGGAGAAATAGGAAGTGAGTTCTCTTTAGAATTTTATTTCTCACAATCTTTCTCACTTTGGATCAAACCCTAGCAGGCTTTTTCTTTTTCACAATGAAGAAGAAGAACAAAAGAAAGAGATGAGGATAATGATCAAGTGAGTAAGCTAACCATGGCGAGTGGGTATTATATACTAACTCTTGTAGAGACTTAACCCATGGCTAACCCTTATGGTTGGGTTAAGAAATATCCATACTAAAAACAAATTTAGTGGAATTAATCAATGCTTCCACAAGCTTCAAGCATTTAGCTAATCCTCCACTAATTTTGTAATTACTTAAAATATAAAAATCCCAACATAATAGATAGCATGGTGTAAGTCTCATATACCCAAGTCATGTGTATCATCAACCATGATACAAAAAGAAAACACATTTTTAATATATATCATATATACATTAAAGTTGTGCTTATGTGAGAAAAACCCTAAAGTGAACAAGTGTTAGTTAATGTAAACTAGTATATCAAATATACAATTATACAATAAATTATTAAATCAACACTTGACTTAATAATCCGGTCATATCACATATAACCGACTAATATCCAATGTATCAACTTATCGAATCAACACTTGATTCGATAACCCGACTATATCATATATAACCGACCGATACTAAAGGTCGCGAGAATAGAATATGGTATCACATACACGCATTATTCTCGGTCTCGCACATATCACATATGCGCTCCAATTTCGTTTTGCCTGAGCCAGTAAAACCTCTGTGTAGGACTCTAAAGACTCGTCAATATGCCGGCAGTAGGTGATGATCACATCAAGCACCCACAAGCCATCAGCGGTACTAGCTGGACGTAACGGCTACCCGGGTATTGAGCGATCAGAAGATCAGCAAGCAAGCCCGCTCCAACTCCTGTAAAAACCTGCCGGTAACACTTCCCGTACAGTCCGGTCTCCTCGTCTGATATGTCGCATATCAAGTCTAGGGATGGTAAACGTCAGACCCCAATAACCGATAAGTCATGCCGATGTGAGGCTCATAACGGGTCGAGAAACTACTGGTAACACTTACCAGTAAATCTCTAAATCAGCCCCGGCCAGGGACTTCCCTGTTACGGCCAATCGAGCACAGCGCAACATCAACCCCCAATACCGGGAGAGACGAAACCCCTCCTATCGCTCATTGCCTCCATGTGATTCGGGACTGTACCCAAAAACCACCGTTTTGCATGCCCTCTTGGATATGGTAAGGTGGAAATCAAAGCGCAGTGGGAATCACACAAGACTCTATGACGATCTCGGGTCTACAGACTAACCTGCATAATTGTCACCAGAGAACTGCCATCTGACGTGAGGTATAATACCATCTGGGAGTTCTCGGCGAGTCCGTCCAGTATACCCAGTCTCCACTGAGCACCCGTATACCATCTCTGATATCAAACACCAATGGATATGGGATCACCCATCGCCCATCTCATGGGTCGAGAAGCGTATACGCTAGTCTACACTGGTATATCGATGCCCCGTCTCGATACACCCACGATTAGGGACCTTGAAGGATGTACTTATGGACTACCATGTCCCCACTAGTATGATCCAGATCATAGTCCAGGTAGTCAAGTACACATCCTAAGGGCTTTACCAACATGTAACTATAAAACAGTATAAAGAGACAAGTATACATGTTAAGATAAAGAGCAACCAGATAGCATACTATCATGTCGAGCAAGAAAGTCCTCTCTATATATGTCCAAACATCCAATATAATATACATCATCTGTACAATACTGGCCTCTAGGGCATACATACAACTAACAATCTCCCACTTGCACTAGGGCCAGCTGCTGTAGTATCTCATACCAAACATCCCGAAGAGTCTTTCGAACTGTATTTGGGGAATGGCCTTCGTGAGTGGATCCGCTGTGTTGTTCTTCGTGTCAACCCTCCTGACCTCGATCTCCCGGCGATCAACTATCTCCCGGATCAAGTGATACCGCCTCAGAATATGCCTGGATCGCTGATGGAACCTGGGTTCCTTGGCCAAAGCCACCGCTCCATTGTTATCGCAATACAAAGGTATTGGATGCTCAATGGATGGAACCATTCCAAGTTCAGTAATGAACTTCTTGATCCAGACAACCTCTTTGGCAGCATCGTTGGCAGCGATGTATTCGGCCTCCATCATCGAGTCTGCTACGGTTTCCTGCTTGGAACTCTTCCAGCTAACCGCCCCTCCATAAAGGGTAAAGACAAATCCCGACTGCGACTTAGAGTCATCCTTATCACTCTAGAAGCTCAAATCGGTAAAGGACTCCACTTAGAGTTCTCCGTTACCATACACCAAGAGCATCTCTTTAGTCCTTCGCAAGTACTTGAGAATGCTCTTCACAGCTGTCCAGTGACTCTCTCCAGGATCAGCTTGATACCTACTCACTACACTTAGTGAGTATACTACATCGGGTCTAGTACATAGCATCGCGTACATGATAGAGCCTACAGCCGAAGCATAGGGTATCCCTTGCATGCGAGCTCTCTCCAAATCAGTCTTGGGAGACATCTCTTTGGAGAGAGTGAGCCCTGAGATCGTGAGTAAAAACCCACGTTTGGACTCTTCCATACTAAACCTCTTTAGTATGGTGTCAATGTACCTGGATTGGGACAATCCCAAAATCCTTTTTGATCTATCTCTATAGATCATAATTCCCAATATGCAGGAGGCATCACCAAGATCTTTCATTGAGAATCTTTGTGATAAGAAGAGCTTAACCGATTGCAGCATAGGAATGTCATTTCCTATCAAGAGTATGTCGTCCACGTACAATACGAGGAAGACAACCTTACTCTCTGCCACCTTCTTGTAGATACAAGGTTCATCTACGTTTTTGACGAAATCAAACTCTTTGATAACGACGTCAAAGCAGATGTTCCAACTTCGCGATGCTTGCTTTAATCCATAAATGGATTTAAGCAGCTTGCACACCTTCCTGCTGCTCCCACTATCTACGAAGCCCTCTGGCTGAGTTATGTACACGCACTCTTCTAAATCACCGTTTAGAAAGGCGGTCTTAACATCCATTTGCCAGATTTCGTAGTCATGATATGCAGCGATGGCAAGCATGATCCGGATGGATTTAAGCATAGCCACTGGAGAAAAGGTTTCGTCATAGTCCACACCTGGTCTTTGACGAAAACCCTTTGCAACAAGTCTAGCTTTGAAAGTCTCCACTTTCCCATCTACACCAAGTTTTTTCTTGAAGATCCACTTGCTCCCAATGGGTTTTACCCCTTCAGGAGCATCTTCCAAAGTCCATACTTGGTTGGTGTACATGGATTCCATCTCGGACCGCATTGCATCCATCCATTTCACTGAGTCCCCACTCGTGATGGCCTGCTCGAAGCTAGTTGGGTCATCATCAACCATGATGCAATCCTCGCTCCCACCATCCATAAGAAAACCGTAGTATCTCTCAGGTGGGTGAGGAACCCTACTAGATCGGCGGAGAGGCTGAGGTTCGTTGGGAACTACCGAATCCTCTGGTTCCACCAAATCCTCTGTTGCAGCTTTTGTAGCTGGAACCTCTTCCAGTTCTACCTCATGACCACTAATCTCTTTTGCAAGAAATTCCTTTTCTAAAAAGGTGGCATGCCGAGAAACAAACACCCTTTGTTCCTCAGTGTGGTAGAAGATATACCCTTGTGAATTCTTGGGATATCCTACAAATTTGCATAGAACAGACCATGCCTCAAGTTTGTCCGGATTTTGTCATTTGACATAGGCTGGACAACCCCATATCTTTATATAGTTAAGACATGGTCTCTTCCCTTTCTATATCTCATATGGAGTGGTAGGCACAGATTTGGTGGGGGCCATATTCAATAGATGTATGGCTGTCTCTAGCGCATACCCCCAGAAGGAAATAGGTAACTCAGCTGTGCTCATCATAGAGCGCACCATATCTAATAGGGTGCGGTTCCTCCGTTCTGATACACCGTTGTGCTGTGGTGTATATGGAGGAGTCAGCTGAGAGAGAATCCTATTCTCTTTTAGGAAGTCCAGGAATTCATTGCTCAAGTATTCACCTCCTCGATCAGATCGTAGGATTTTAATACTTTTTTCGGTTTGGTTCTCGACTTCTTGCTTATATTCTCTAAATTTCTCAAAAGCTTCAGACTTGTGTCTTATCAAGAACACATGTCCATATTTTGAGAGATCGTCAGTGAATGTAATGAAGTACGAAGAACCATCCCTGGCATGTGTAGACATGGGACCGCATACATCACTATGTATCAGTCCTAAGAGTTCGGTAACTCTTTCTCCGTGTCCCGTAAACGGAGTTTTGGTCATCTTGCCTTTGAGACATGACTGGCAAGTGTCATAAGATGAAAATTCGAACGGTTTCAAATATCCATCCTTATGCAACTTAGCTAGTCGTGTCGAATTGATGTGACCCAGTCTACAATGCCACAAGAAGGATTCGTTCAGTTCTGAACTCTTCCTCTTGTGTGTGTTTGTTATGCTCAGAACTGTTGATTGATTTAGAACATAAATGCCATTGCACAACGTGCCTGATCCAACCAACTTTTGGTTTAGGAAAATGTTCATAACATTATCCTGTAATACAAAATTATATCCCTCTTTACTCAACAAAGAAACCGATATAATGTTGCATATCAGGTTCGGCATGAAATAGCATTCGTTCATAATCAATGTATTACCAGTTGGCAATACAAGGTGATATTCCCCGACGGTTTTAGCTGCAACAATTGCACCATTTCCAACCCTTATGTCTTTGTCACCTTCTCCAAGTTCTCTACCTTTCCTAAGCCCATGTAACTGATTACATATATGGGATCCTGACCCGGTATCTAATACCCAGGACGTAGAGCAAATGGAGAAACAGTTCTCTGTAACGAACACACCCGAAGAAAATGCATCAACATGTACTTTCTTCATTCGGGTGGCATGGGAATCCTAGTATTCCCCTATATCCTGTTCAGTCTTATAACTCTTATAAGAAAGAACGGAACCAACGTTCCCCATCACAGTATAACATGCGGGTTCGGTCAATACATCCATATTATTATCTTTATTAAGGCATGATATGGTCGCTACCTGGAAAGAGAGAGAAGAAAACAGTTTAGCGTATGCTCTTGCAAGATCAGATTGGTTATTATTTTATCTAATCAGGATGGCTCCCACTGTTTTTATCAAATCTTCCTTCAAACCCTAAAAGGAAAGACTAGCCGGGATTAATTACACTCTACAATTTCGCCAATCTTTCAGCCAGGCCAGTGTCGGTACTTTGAGGGAGGTTTCCCGTGCTTTCGCACGGACCTAATTAAAGTAAACCTCGTTTTCCCATAGGCATAACCCCGTTGACACCTTTCTAGACACCTACTTGATCGGCTAATTGTCCTGTGTAAAACTCTCCCAGGAGTAACAATTACTCGCAGTGGGTATCAGGATCCAACTATCTCATAGAAGGTATGCAATCTCATTGCAAATTTCAACACTTGAAATTCCCGATAATATTTTGCCCCTAACGTGCTATGACCTTGACGAAAGCCAACAAACCATAGCCCGCTAGTCAAGTTCAACCCGTATATTTTTTGACTGAATTAAACCCACCCGCACGACCCTTGACGAAAGCCAACAAAGCCGTACGACTACCCTAATCCAGTCGCATCATATGCAGCAGATAAGCAGTATATAGCTACCGCACACTACACGTTGACGAAAGCCAACAAATGCAGCACGAATACTATATACAACTTATCTGAAATGACGGAGGGCTACGACAGGTTTTTCTGAAAACCTATTGCGTAATGAACTTGATATCGTTGTAGAATCATGTGAATTTTGAAATGGAGTGATTTTGAGGCTTTTATTAGTTTTGCTAAAGAGGTCACTCCCGGTGAAGGGATCTCGGCTCTTTCCTTATGGAATAAGGTGCATGATATATCATATACATCACTATGCAAAGCAAAACTCCAAAAGCAATCAAAAGTAAACCGAGTTTTGTAGTATCTGCCAGTTTTGCTAAAGAGGTCACTCCCGGTGAAGGGATCTCGGCTCTTTCCTCATCGAATAAGGTGCAGGATATATCATATATATCGCTATGCAAAGCAAAACTGTAGCTACCCTTTTTGAAAAATTTGATTCTACAACATCTTTTAGGTTTCTTTTCTTTCATTAATCACATTAATGAAGTCCCATCATTTAAGTCACCTAAACATCACAGATAAATACGACGTACACTTATGCCATCCACATTCGCCTCGATGTCCCCTCGTGCACCGTTAGGTTAGGTAACTAACGACAGAGCAGGGCAGGGCTAGCGCGGGTGTAAAACATAAGTAACGTCTATATAATATATCTTATATACTATATACAGTATTTATCACAGAATATCAAATGATCACATCACAGATATCGCAGCAGAAGAAACATATGAAACATTGGATATACTAGGACGTCCGTGTTTTATTTTGAGCCTCTATAAAACATGGATTCCATGGTCGCGATGAATAGCCAAACCCACACCCCTAGACCTCTACGAGAGCGACAAGCAACCTTACCAATTCTAGAGTTAGGAGACCCGGACTCGACTCCTCGAGTTGGTCTCCCACTGGACTCTAGAACCCGGTTACTTGTGCTCTCCTCCTTGGATCTATCCTAGTGCGGAAAAGTAAATAATATACAAATGGTGACATCGACCTCATCCCGGAAGTGCCCCAATAAAAGAATATTACATACATTTAATTTTACATGAATGAAAATAAAAATTCTCATCTCACATAAAAAACCCCGGCTATTCAGAACGCGACGATCCAATATAACATATCCAGCAACACTTAACATCACATGTCATCAACGTAATTAAATATACGTATCCCAATTGTCGTTGACATATAGCAACGAAACCGGCGATATCACATATTACACTTACGGTCGCAGAAAAGAAAGTGTAAAACTACAACATTTGGAATCCACAATCTCTTTAGACATCGTAAATCCGAAATATCACATATTTCGCATTTCATGCCTAACTATATGAATTCCAAATATTGTATCACATTCCAGATAAATAGACAGTATTAAGCTTTCCGATCGAATAATCAAATACCCAAGATTTCCTAAATAGCTCAACACTTGAGCGGAGTTCAAAAATTCCAGAATACGTCACAGTAGTAATGGTCCAGCCGTAGAAGGGTCAAGCCAACGCCTCACATGTGGCACGCCGTACTGTCCCAAACCCTAAGGTTCAAAAGGCAGTTCAAGACGGTCACATAATCGAGTTAAGGTTTGTTGTCTTCTAGAGGGTCCGTTGCGTCACATGCACGTTTTTCCGAAAGATTTAAACCCGAGAAAAATTCAACACTTGAATGTTTTTCGTGCCGAGAAAAATTGAGTTAATGATACCCGTTCGAACATTTTAGTACTTTCTAAATTATCCGGAATAACATAACAAAATTAAATTCTCCGATCGAATCGACGATTACAAAATAAACCCCAAAATACTCAACACTTGAGTCAGTTTAAAAATACCCAGAAAAATGCAGGAATTTCTAAGTATGTTACTGCACAAAGAACCGTCCCTAATACCCTTTTCTTGCCGCGGAACCGTCGCTAAAAGTGGCTAATTGCCGCGGTTCCACGGCCAAGTGGAGGACTCAGGGGCTCGTTTTTCATGGTAATTCTTATAAAACCCTGCTGAATTTTTTAGGTATTTTTAATACTGAAAATACACAGTTTTCAAAAAATGTACAGAGAGGGGGTTAACTTTGACGTTTCCGGGTTCGATCGGGGTTTTAACTTCGTTAACACATCGCCTAATACTCTAGCTAGGCTCTGATACCACTGTAGGGTTACTAGGCACTCTAATAAGGTTCTACAATGCATCAACCATGCCCGTTTAAAATTTTAGCCGTGCCGAATAACCCTAAACAAGATCGTTGCTAGAAAATTAGGGTTTCATATGCTAGTAAACTACGTTTACGACTAAGTGAATACGAAATACAACCTTTGTAGATCGATCCTTCACTTCTTTAGCTCCTTGTTGAAGTCCCTTCGCTGCGATCGTGGTTCTCCCGGTCTCTTGCATGGCTTCACGAGGCGAAAGACACGTCCTTGCTTGAAGTCTTCGAGGCCGAAGATGATCTACGTCGAGGGGATGCCAACTCAAGCTTCTACTTCACTAATTTGAGAATTAGTGAAGCAAACACCCTAAACTAAAGTGCTAGTCTAGTAGAGGATGGAGAAATAGGA
Source organism: Agapanthus africanus (assembly GCA_030015575.1). Lineage (NCBI taxonomy): Eukaryota > Viridiplantae > Streptophyta > Magnoliopsida > Asparagales > Amaryllidaceae > Agapanthus > Agapanthus africanus. The sequence goes on along the minus strand of CM057337.1, from coordinate 390,657,726 downwards.
AGTGGGTTCTCTTTAGAATTTTATTTCTCACAATCTTTCTCACTTTGGATCAAACCCTAGCAGGCCTTTTCTTTTTCACAATGAAGAAGAAGAACAAAAGAAAGAGATGAGGATAATGATCAATTGAGTAAGCTAACCATAGTGAGTGAGTATCATATACTAACTCTTGTAGAGACTTAATCCATGGCTAACCCTTATGGTTGGGTTAAGAAATATCCATACTAAAAACAAATTTAGTGGAATTAGTCAATGCTTCCACAAGCTTCAAGCATTTAGCTAATCCTCCACTAATTTTGTAATTACTTAAAATATAAAAATCCCAACATAATAGATAGCATGGTGTAAGTCTCATACACCCAAGTCATGTGTATCATCAACCATGATACAAAAAGAAAACACATTTTTAATATATATCATATATACATTAAAGTTGTGCTTATGTGAGAAAAACCCTAAAGTGAACAAGTGTTAGTTAATGTAAACTAGTATATCAAATATACAATTATACAATAAATTATTAAATCAACACTTGACTTAATAATCCGGTCATATCACATATAACCGACTAACATCCAATGTATCGACTTATCGAATCAACACTTGATTCGATAACCCGGCAATATCATATATAACCGACTGATACAAAAAGTCGCGAGAATAGAATATGGTATCACATACACGCATTATTCTCGGTCTCGCACATATCACATATGAGCTCCTATTTCGTTTTGCCTGAGCCAGTAAAACCTCTGTGTAGGACTCTAAAGACTCGTCAATACGCCGGCAGTAGGTGATGATCACATCAAGCACCCACAAGCCGTTAGTGGTACTAGCTGGACGTAACGGCTACCCAGGTATTGAGCGATCAGAATATCAGCAAGCAAGCCCGCTCCAACTCCTGTAAAAGCCTGCCGGTAACACTTCCCGTACAGTCCGGTCTCCTCGTCTGATATGTCGCATATCAAGTCTAGGGGTGGTAAACGTCAGACCCCAATAACCGATAAGTCGTGCCGATGTGAGGCTCATAACGGGTCGAGAAACTACTGGTAACACTTACCAGTAAATCTCTAAATCAGCCCTGGCCAGGGACTTCCCTGTTACGGCCAATCGAGCACAGCGCAACATCAACCCCCAATACCGGGAGAGACGAAACATCTCATATCGCTCATTGCCTCCATGTGACTCGGGACTGTACCCAAAAACCACCATTTTGCATGCCCTCTTGGACGTGTTAAGGTGGAAATCAAAGCACAGTGGGAATCACACAAGACTCTATGACGATCTCGGGTCTACAGACTAACCTGCACACTTGTCACCAGAGAACTGCCATCTGACGTGAGGTATAATACCATCTGGGAGTTCTCGGCGAGTTCGTCCAGTGTACCCAGTCTCCACTGAGCACCCGTATACCATCTCTGATGTCAAACACCAATGGATATGGGATCACCCATTGCCCATCTCATGGGTCGAGAAGCGTATACGCTAGTCTACCCTGGTATATCGATGCCCCGTCTCGATACACCCACGACTAGGGACCTTGAAGGATGTACTTATGGACTACCATGTCCCCACTAGTATGATCCGCATCATAGTCCAGGTAGTCAAGTACACATCCTAAGGGCTTTACCAGCATGTAACTATAAAACAGTATAAATAGACAAATATACATGTTAAAATAAAGAGCAACCAGATAGCATACTATCATGTCGAGCAAGAAAGTCCTCTCTATATATGTCCAAGCATCCAATATAATATACATCATCTGTACAATACTGGCCTCTAGGTCATACATACAACTAACAGTCTCCCACTGGACTCTAGAACCCGGTTACTTGTGCTCACCATCTTGGGTCTATCCTAATACGGAAAAGTAAATAATATACATAAATGGTGACATCATCCTCAACCCGGAAGTGTCCCAAGAAAGAATATTACATACAGTTTTTACATGAATGAAAATAGAAAAACTCTCATCTCACGCAAAAACCCCCGGCTATTCAATCACGACGATCCAATATAACATATTATAGTAACACATAACATCACATGCCATCAATGTAAGTAAATATGCGTATCCCGAATGTCATTAACGTATAACAACGAGATCGGGGATACACCACATATTACACTACAATAATTAGAATCCGCATACCCTTAGACATCGTAAACCCGGAATATCTCATATCTCGGATTCATGCCTAACACTTTAAATCTTGCACTTATGTCTCGAATTGAAAACACTTTTCAATATCAAGTCGGGTAGAGATTCCCGATTAAATGATCGAATGCTCGTCGGGAACTTTGTAGATTGCCGCACCCCCGATGTCGTCAACGAAGTGCACTTGGGCGGAACACCGCGGCCGCGAGCACCCGAGTGGATGCTTTTGGCTACAGTGTTCTCCTATAGTCACTTGGTCGACGCAATGGGGTGTGGCTATCTAGTAGTGTTTTCCAGCGACTATCCGCGTACAATATGAGATTGCGACGGAGTTTTGATCCGAATCGAAACTCCGTGGCAATCGATCAAAAGAGACTAAAACACGAGATTTACAAAACACAAACTAGTTTTCACAAAACTAATTAATATGGATTCCAAATATTGTATCGCATATCATATATATCTAGACGATATTAAACATTTCAATCGATATATCAAATATCCAAAAATCACAGAGACCTCAACAATTTGAGTCTCATTAAAAACACCCAGAAAGTGCCAAATTAAATAATGGAGCAGCACATGAGAATTGAGTTCTTAACTCACCAATAATGCCGTGGAACCGCGGCTAAACCCAAGTTTATGCCGCGGTTGTGCGGCTAATTGGTCGAGTTGGGCACTCGTATTTCTTGGGGCTCCATAGAAAACCCTGCACAATTTTCTGCATATTTTTTATCACCAAAATTTCAACTTTTGAAAAATTGTGTTAGTGATATATGCCCTAGAGGCCATTATTGTATCATACTGGATTGTATATTACTTAATGGAAGCTTAGGATATACATGGATATAGTAACAATCTTGCTCGAAATGGCAGTATGCTACCTGGTTTGTTTCTACCTCAATATGTGCATGTGTTTTGTTAGCATATCGCTTATACATATTGGTAGAGCCCATAGGATCTTTGCTTGATTACCAGCTTTGTGATGGCAGTCATACTAGTGGGGGCTGGGCAGTCTATAAGCACATCCTATATAGGTCTCTAGTTGTAGGATTATCGAGACGGGGCATCGATACGCCAGAGTAGACTAGTGTATACGCTTCTCATCCCAGCAGGGGAGATGGTCTGTCCCACAGCCATTAGTACGTCGTACTGGAGATAGTATGCAGGTGCTCATTAGGTTATGAGTACACTGGACATGACTCATCGGGAACTGTTGGTGGGTATTATACCGATCGTCGGGTAGCAGTTCCCAGGTGACATGGGTACAGCTTAGTCCGTCGACTTAACACTGCTACTTCGCCTCGAGTGTGTTCCCACTGTATTTTGATTACTACCCTACCACGGCTCAAAAGAGTCGTGCGAACATGTAGTAGTTAGGTGCAGTCCCGAAGCAATTGGAGGCAGTGGCGGTTAGATAGGATTCGTCTCTCCCGGTGTTGGGGGTTGATATCGCGCTGTGTTCGGAAGGCCATTACACAAAGTCCTTGGCCAAGAAAAGCGAGATTTACTGGTAAGTATTCCAGTAGTTTCTCAGGGTGTTTTGGGCTACACTCCGACACGACTTATTGCGCTATTAGGGGTCTGACGATTACCGCCCCCAGGCCCGATATGCGATACTCTTAGACGAACAGACTGGACTGTACGGAGATTGTCATATACAGGCCAGTAGGAGTTCGGATGAGTTAGCTCATCGGCCTTCTTATCGACACATACCTGGGTAGCCATTACGTGCAGCTAGTACCGCTTGCGGCTTGTGGTTAAACCCACTGCCAGCGTAGTGTCGAGTCTTTAGAGTCCCACATAGAGAGTTTCCCTGCACCGGGCAAAAGGTGTAGAGGCCGTATGGTTTTACGGCAGGGCTTCGATCACGTACGTGCACTTGTGCGCATATGATGTTCGGGCGGATAATACTAGTGGGCTTTGGTTTAAACCGGATCCTAGTATTATATTGATGGATTGTGTTTCGTCTCTTTGTATTCGTATTCTTCGGAATGCGGATGCGGGTATGTATATACGGATGAGGGGCATTCTCGTAATTCACGGATTTGCTTCTAGAAGAGGATACTTAATTAGGGTTTGATTCTTTTTGGATTAAACAAAAATTGGGTGGAGAAAACGAGGTGTAAACTTGACAAAAGACATCCATGACTCATCACTAGATATTTTAGAACCATATTAGATATTTGTGTGAGATATTTTTTTATCTCCTCAATTATTAGTTTGGTTCAACTATTCATCACAAATGAGCCACGGCTATTTTCTTTAGTTGCTTACTTCACTCTCACTTCCTCAAGTGTTCTTCTTCTTCATCATCAAAACCTTAATTCTCTCATGTGTTGAGAATCCTAGGGTTCCAAGAGACAAATCAATTCATCTTCTCACTCTACACCACCTAGGACTTCTAGCTTAGCGAACTAGAAGCCGTAGTTACCTTGGATTTGAGGTGGGAGCTCGGACTATAGACTCTCCGGTGGATCATCTTTGACTCGAGGAGGCCGTTGAGGTTGCCCGATCCGTTCCGATCCTTGGAGCTGACGACAAGGTGGAGGACAGCAAAGAAGACCCGAAGGACTTGGTATCGTGAGGTATAACACTTCTTTCCGAGTAGTTATGTTAGTTATGTGTATGCCCTAGAAGCCATTATTGTACATATGATATATATTATAGTGGATGCTTGGACATATATAGAGGGGACTTTCTTGCTTGACATGATAGTATTGTAGGGTTCCTAGGCACTCTCAAGAGGTCTCACAAGGCATCAACCATGCCAATTTCAAAAATTACGGTGCCGAGAAACCCTAGACTGGATCGTTAACTAGATATTTTAGGCGAAAGATGCAACTAGTAAACTACTTTACTAAGAGAACGGAAATACAACCTTTGTAGATCCGGTCCTCCACCTCCATAGCTCCACAATGAAGTCTCCTCGCTGTCCAAATGGAAACCCGGGCTCTAGCGTCGGCTTCATCGGAGAAATGGGCGGGCAAGGTCGTCGGCTTCGTGCCGAAGATGATCTACGTCGAGGAATCACTAGATCAAGCTCCCACATCACCAAGTCATGAAACTTGTGAAGAGAACACCCTATACTACTTGGCAAGAGGTAGAGGATGAAGAAATAGGAAGTGGGTTCACTTTAGAATTGGATTTCTCACTCTTTTCATCAAGTTGCCATTGATGGAGGCAAGTTTCTTCATGTGAAGAAGAAGAAGAAGATGAAAATGTTATGATAAGTTAATTAGAATAGAAAAGAAAAAGAATACTTATCATAATATTAACTATAGTTATGTGTAGAGAATTGACCAAGGTTAAAGGAATGGTTAGGGTTAAGGAGAAGAAGACAAAATGGTTACTTTGGTCAAAACCTTCATGAAGCTTCAACAAGCTTCTCCAATGAAAGCAACCATTTTGTATTATTCTTTTATCTTTTACAATAAATAAAAAGATAAATGAATGAATAAATAAATAGAAACCTTAACCATTTACTTAACCTAGGTTTAATTCTTTACACAAACCAATTTTGAATGCATCATCAAACATGATACAATCAAGCGCACAAAAATATATCGCATATACAATGCGCACATCCGAGTGAGAAAATCCATCTTAAGTGAACCGATACTAGTTAATGCAAAGTAATATATCAAATATATAATTATGCATTAAATCATTAAATCAACACTTGATTTAATGATCCGGTCATATCGCATATAACCGACTAATATCAACAGTAACAACTTATCGAATCAGCACTTGATCCGATAACCCGGCTATATCGCATATAACCGATCAATGTCACATATCGCGAGAATCGAATACAGTATCACATACTGGTATCATTCTCGGTCCCGCACATATCTCATATGCGCTCCTATTTCGTTTCGCTTGAGCCAGGAAACCTCTGTGTAGGACTCTAAAGACTCGTCAATACGCCGGCAGCAGGTGATGATCATATCAAACACCAACAAGCCGCAAGCGGTCTGCTAAACGTAACGGCCACCCGGGTATTGAGCGATCAGAAGATCGACGAGCAAGCCCGCTCACACTCCTGTGAATCCAACCAGTAACACTTACCGTACAGTCCGGTCTGATCGTCTGATATGTCGCATATCTCGCCTAGGGGTGGTAAACGTCAGACCCCAATAGCTCGATAAGTCGTGTCGATATGAGGTCTATAACAGTTCGAGAAACTACTGGTAACACTTACCAGTAAATCTCAGCAACCCTGGCCAGGGATTTCCGGTTATAGCCAATCGAACACAGCGCAACATCAACTCCCTATACCGGGAGAGACGAATCCCCTCCTATCGCTCATTGCCTCCATGTGACTCGGGACTGTACCCAAAAACCACCATTTTGCACGCCCTCTTGGACGTGGTAAGGTGGAAATCAAAGCACAGTGGGAACCACACAAGACTCTATGACGATCTCGGGTCAACAGACTACTCTGTACCAGTGTCACCAGAGAACTGCCATCTGACGTAAGGTATAATACCATCTGGGAGTTCTCGGCGAGTCCGTGCAGTGTACCAAGTCTCCACTGAGCACCCGTATATCATCTCTGATGTCAAACACCAATGGATATGGGATCATCCATCACCTATCTGTATGGGTCGAGAAGGTATACGCTAGTCTACTCTGGTATATCGATGCCCCGTCTCGATACACCCACGACTAGGGACCTTGAAGGATGTACTTATGGACTACCATGTCCCCACTAGTATGATCTGCATCATAGTCCAGGTAGTCAAGTACACATCCTAAGGGCTTTACCAACATGTAACAGAGAGACAATCAATGTACACGTTAAGGTAAAGAGCAACCAGATGGCATACTATCATGTCGAGCAAGAAAGTCCTCCCTATATATGTCCCAGCATCCACTACAATATACATCCTATGTATAGTAATGGCCTCTAGGGCATACATATAACTAACAATCTCCCACTTGCACTAGGGCCATCTGTAGCAGTGGTTGGAGTATCTCATACTCAACCATCCCATAAAAGTCTCTCTCTGGGAATAGGCCTTCGTGAGTGGATCCGCCGTGTTGTTCTCTGAGTCTACTCTCCTAACCTCGATCACCCTGGAGATCAACCATCTCCATGATCAGGTGACACTGCCTTAGAGTTTGTCTGGATCACTGATGGGACCGGCGTTCCTTGGCATAAGCCACAACTCCATTGTCACACAATGGGAGGAACTAAGTTCATCTCATGAACCAATATACACCCAAACTGCCTCTTTGGTAGCATCTTAAGTAGCGATGTATCCTGCCTTTATCGTCTAGTTAGCCACGGTATCTAGCTCGGAACCTTTCCAACATACCGTTGTAGGGTTCCTAGGCACACTAGTGAGGTCTCCCAAGCCATCAACTATGGCAATTTCAAAAATTATAGTGCCGAGAAACCCTAAACTACGGATCGATAACTAGATGTCTAGGCGAAAAAGAACTAGTTAACACTTAACTATTGGGAATACGGAAATACAACCTTTGTAGATCCGGTGCTCCACCTCCATAGCTCCGCAACGAAGTCGTCTCCGCTGTCCAAAACAAATCCGGGCTCTAGAGTCGGCTTCGTCGGAGAAAAAGTGAGCTAGGTCGTCGATGTCCATGCCGAAGATGATCTACGTCGAGGCATCGCTAAATCAAGCTCCACCTTCACCAAGCCCTAAAACTTGTGAAGGAAACACACTCTACTACTTGGCAAGAGGTAGAGGATGAAGAAATAGGAAGTGGGTAGACTTTAGAATTGGATTTCTCACTCAAATCATCAATCCACCATTGATGACCTCAAGCTTCTTCACTTGAAGCAAGGAAGAAGAAGAAGGAAATTGTTATGATAAGTTAATTCTAAAATGAAAAGAATAATCCCTTCTTATCATCTTAGAACCATGGTTTAGTGTAGAGAATTAATCATGGTTGAGTGGTATGGTTAGGGTTAAGGATGAGATAAGAATAGTGGACTAAGTCAAAGCTTCATGAAGCTTTAACTAAACAACAAAAGAAGCCACCATCCTTTTCTCTTTCTTTTATTCATTTATCAAAAATAAATGGATAACTAAATAAGATAAATGAATAACTAAATGATAAACCCTAACCATTTCATTAACCAAGGTTTAATACTTTACACTTAACCAAAAAGCATGTATCATCAAACATGATACAAGCAAGTGCACAAAATCATATCACATATATAATGCGCACATCCCGAGTGAGAAAATCCATCTTAAGTAAACCGATACTAGTTGATGCAAAGTAATATATCAAATATATAAATATGCATTAAATCATTAAATCAACACTTGATTCAATGACCCGGTTATGTCGCACACAACCGACTAGTATACAATATATCGGCTTATCGAATCAACGCTTGAATCGATAACTAGGTTATATCGCATACAACCATTCGATATATTTATCGCGAGAATAGAATACGGTATCACATACACGCATTATTCTCGGTCCCGCACATATCTCATATGTGCTCCTATTTCGTTTCGCTTGAGCCAGGAAACCTCTGTGTAGGACTCTAAAGACTCGTCAATACGCCGGCAGCAGGTGATGATCATATCAAACACCCACAAGCCGCAAGCGGTCTGCTAAACGTAACGGCCACCCGGGTATTGAGCGATCTGAAGATCGACGAGCAAGCCCGCTCACACTTCAGTGAATCCAACCAGTAACACTACCGTACAGTCCGGTCTGATCGTCTGATATGTCGCATATCTCGCCTAGGGGTGGTAAACGTCAGACCCCAATAGCTCGATAAGTCGTGTTGATATGAGGTCTATAACTGTTCGAGAAACTACTGGTAACACTTACCAGTAAATCTCAGCAACCCTGGCCAGGGATTTCCTGTTATAGCCAACCGAACACAGCGCAACATTAACCCCCTATACCGGGAGAGACGAATCCCCTCCTATCGCTCATTGCCTCCATGTGACTCGGGACTGTACCCAAAAACCACCGTTTTGCACGCCCTCTTGGACTTGGTAAGATGGAAATCAAAGCACAGTGGGAACCACACAAGACTCTATGACGATCTCGGGTCAACAGACTACTCTGTACCAGTGTCACCAGAGAACTGCCATCTGACGTGAGGTATAATACCATCTGGAAGTTCTCGGCGAGTCCGTCCAGTGTACCCAGTCTCTACTGAGCACCCGTATATCATCTCTGATATCAAACACCGATGGATATGGGATCATCCATCGCCCATCTGTATGGGTCGAGAAGGTACACGCTAGTCTACTCTGGTATATCGATGCCCCGTCTCGATACACCCACGACTAGGGACTTTGAAGGATGTACTTATGGACTACCATGTCCCCACTAGTATGATCCGCATCATAGTCCAGGTAGTCAAGTACAGATCCTAAGGGCTTTACCAACATGTAACAGAGAGACAAACAGTGTACACGTTAAGGTAAAGAGCAACCAGATAGCATACTATCATGTCGAGCAAGAAAGTCCTCCCTATATATGTCCCAGCATCCACTACAATATACATCCTATGTACAGTAATGCCCTCTAGGGCATACATATAACTAACAACCGTCCCTTTACTGAGGGTAAAGACAATGCCTGTGACTGACTTTCAGTCGTCCTTATCACCCTGGAACCCTTCCAGTGATTCTCCCCAGGATCGACTGATACCATCTCACTACAACTAGTGAGTATTCTAATATCCAATTAGATCTATCTCATAGATCCAAAATCCAGGATTTAGGAGGTATCATTTTGATCATATATGGAGAATCATTATGATAAGCGGAGATTGATCGAGCGTAGCATAGGAAACTTCTTTCCTATCAAGAGTATGTTATCCACGTACTCTACGAGGATCGTCACCATACTCCCTACTACCTTTTTGTATATACAAGGTTCATCTACCATTTTGATGATGTCAAACTCTTTGACTAATTCATCAAAACAGACGTTCCAACTCCGCGATGCCTGCTTTATCCTATAAAACATCTTGCACACGTTTCCGCTGCTCCCACTGTCTACGAGGCCCTCTGGCTGTGTACTTATAGACTCCCTCTTCTAAAACATCATTTAGAAAAGATGTCATGACACCCAACCGCCAGATATCGTAGTCATGGTATGTAGCCGTGGCAAGTAGGATCCGGATGGACTTAAGCATAGCCACTGGAAAAGGATTCATCATTATCCACGCCTGGTCATGACGAAAACCTTTTAACAAGTCTAGCTTTGAAAGTCTCAACTTTTCCATCTACACCAAGTAATCTTCTCAAGATATACTTTCTCCTGATGGGGATTTAACCCTTCAGATATAGTAACCAAAGTCCATACTTTGTTGGTGTATAAGGATTCCATCTCAGATCGTTAAGCATCCAGCCATTCTTATAGAGTCTTACTCCTGATGGCCAGCTCGAAACTAGTTGGGTCATCATCTCATGATGCAATCCTCGCTCCCACTGTCATAGAGAAACCGAAGTATCTCTCAGGTGGGTGAGGAACCCTACTAGATCGGCGGAGAGGCTGAGGTTCGTTGGTAACTATTGAATCCTTTGGTTTTATCAAATCATCTGCTGTAGTTTGTATAGCTGGAACCTTTCCAGTTCTACATAACTGACCTTGCCTCGAGCTTGTCCGGATTTTGCTTTTCAGACATAGGCCGGACAACCCCAAATCTTAACTAGCTTAAGAGATGGGCTCTACCCTTTCCATATCACATATGAGGTGGTAGGCAACTGATTTGATTTGAACCCTATTCAATAGGTATGCAACTTCATAAGTGCATAACTCCCAAAAGGAAAAATGTAACTCAGCAGTACTCATCATAGAGCACACCATATCAAATAGGGTGTATCTGCTCCGCCCCGATATACCATCGTATGGTGTATCCGGAGGAGTAATCCTGAGAGAGAATCTCATTCTCCTTTAGAATAGTCCAGGATTTCCATGCTCAAGTATTCTCCTCCTTGATCACATCAAAGGACATAATACTTATACCCGTATTGGTTCTCTACTTCTAACTTATATTCTGTGAATATCTCAAAAGGTTCGGACTTGTGTTTCAACAGGAACATAGGTCTGAATCTTGAAAGATCATCAGAGAATGTAATGAAGTATAAAGAACCGGTCTTGGCAAGTGTAGACAGGGGACCTACATACATCAACATGTATCATCCCAAGAGTTCACTAACTCTTTCTCTGTTTCCAGTAAACGGAGCTATGTTCATCTTATCTCTGTGACATGACTGGCAAGTTTCATAAGATGTAAATTCAAACTGATTTAAATATGCATCTAAATGTAACTTTAGCCAGTCGGGTCGCATTGATATGACCTAGTCTACAATGCCTCAAGAAGGATTCGTTCATTTCTGAACTCTTCCTCTTGTGTGTGTTCCGTATACTAAAGAACTGTAGTTTGATTTAGAACATCAACGCTTTTAGATAACGTGCCTGAACCGATCAACTTTTGATATAGGAAATGTTCAAAACATTATCCAACAATACAAAATTATATCATTTCTTTACTAATAAAGAGACTGATATGATTTTGTATATCAGGTTCGGTATCTAATAACATTCGTTCAGAATCAATGTATTTGGAATACAGGGTGACAGTGACCAACAGACTTGGCTGCAACTCTTGCCCCGTTTTCTGCCTCATGAAACTTATCACCCGTTCTCAGTCCTCTACCTTTCTGTAGCCCTATGTAACAGATTACATATCTGGGATCCTGATCTGGTATCACATACCCAGGACGTAAAGGATACTGAGAAACAGTTCTCTTTAATGAACACACCCGAAGATGATGCATCATCATGCACTCTCCTCGTTTGGGTGGCACGGGAATTCTGGTAATCCCCTATTTCCGGCTCTGTCTTATAACAATTATAAGTTGGAGCGGGACCAACGTTCCCCAGCTCAGTATAACAAGCGGGTTCGGTCAAAACATCCGTATTATTATCTTGATTAAGGCGTGATATGGTCGCTACCTGGAGAGAGAGAGAAGAAAACACTCAGCGTGCGCTCTTGCAAGATCAGATTGGTTATTATTTTATCTAACAGGATGGCTCCCACTGTTTTTATCAAATCTTCCTTCAAACCCTAAAAGGAAAGACTAGCCGGGATTAATTACACGCTACAGGTTCGCCAATCTTTCAGCCAGGCCAGTGTCGGTACTTTGAGGGAGGTCCCCCGTGCTTTCGCACGAACCTAATTAATGTAAACCTCGTTTTCCCAGAGGCGTAACCTCGTTAACACCTTTCTAGACACCCACTTGATCGGCTAATTCTAATGTGTAAAACTCTCCCAGGAGTAACTCTTACTCGCAGCGGGTATCGGGATCCAACTATCTCATAGAAGGTATGCAATCTCATTGCAAATTTCAAAACTTGAAATTTCCGATAATATTTTGCCCCTAGCAGCTATATGACCTTAACATAGTCAACAAATCATAAGTGCTAGTCAAGTTCAACCCGTCATTTCCCGATTGAATTAAACCCACCCGCACGACCCTTAACATAGTCAACAAAGTCGCACGACTACCCTAATCCAATCACATCATATGCTTATGCAGATAAGCACTAATTAGCTACCGCACACTACGCCTTAACATAGTCAACAAACATAGCACGAATACTAACTAGTACTTATCTGAAATGACGGAGGGCTACGACAGGTTTTTCTGAAAACCTATTGCGTAATGAACTTGATATCGTTGTAGAATCAAATGATTTTAAAAATGGAGTGCTTTTGAGGCTTTCCTAGTTTTGCTAAAGGAGTCACTCCCGGTGAAGGGATCGTCGGTCCTTTCCTCGTCGAATGAGGTGCGGGATATATCATATATATCACTGTGCAAAGCAAAAACTCTTAAAAGCAATCAAAAGACAAACCGAGTGTGTAGCATCTGCCAGTTATTGCTAAAGGAGTCACTCCCTGTGAAGGGATCTCGGTCCTTTCCTCATCGAATAAGGTGCAGGATATATCATATATACCGCTGTGCAAAGCAAGAACTGTAGCTACCTGTTTTATTTTGAAATTCGATTCTACAACATCTTAGGTTTCTTTTCTTTCATTAATCACATTAATGAAGTCCCATCATTTAAGTACCCAAACATCACAGATAAATACGACGTACACTTATGCCATCCGTATTCGCCTCGATGTCCCCTCGTGCACCGTTAGGTTAGGTAACTAACGGCAGAGCGGGGCAGGGCTAGCGCGGGTGTAAAACATAAGTAACGTCTATATAATAAATCATATATACTATATACTGTATCTATCACAGAACATATCACATGATCACATCACAGATATCGCAGCAGAAGAATATCATATGAAATATTGGATATACTAGGACGTCCGTGTTTTCAATACGAGCCAGTATAAAACACGGATTCCACGGTCGCGATGAATAGCCAAACCCACACCCCTAGACCCCTACGAGAGCGGTAAGCAACCCTACCAATTCTAGAGTTAGGAGACCCGGACTCGACTCCTCGAGTTGGTCTCCCACTGGACCCTAGAACCCGGTCACTTATGCCCTCCTCCTTGGGTCTATCCAAGTGCGGAAAAGTAAATAATATACAAAGGGTGACATCTTCCGCAACCTGGAAGTGCCCCAATAAAAGAATATTACATACAAGTTTTTACATGAATGAAAAAGAAAACACTCATCTCACATAAAAACCCCCGGCTATTCAAACACGACGATCCAATATAACATATCCAGCAACACATAACATCACATGTCATCAACGTAAGTAAATATGCGCATCCCAATTGTCGTTGACATATAGCAACGAAACCGGCGATATCACATATTACACTTACGGTCACAGAAAAGAAAGTGTAAAACTACAACAGTTGGAATCCGCAACCTCTTTAGACATCGCATGCCTAACCAAATGAATTACTTAGACATCGCATGCCTAACAATTATAAACCCCGCATTTTAGTCTCATTATCGAAAACACTTTTCAATATCAAGTCGGGGAATTCAACAGGATTCCCGACATCCTGATCGAATGCTCGTCGCAAACTTCAATAGACGGCTGCACCCCCGATACCGTCGACGAAGTGCACCAAGGCGGAACACCGCTGCCGCGAGCACCCGAACGGATGCTTTCGGCGACGGGGTTCTCCTACAGTCACTTGGTCGGGGCTATGGAGCGAGGCTGTCTATTAAGTTTACCCGGCGAGTATCCGCGTACGCTACGTGATTGCGACGGACTTTTGATCACATCAAAATTCCGTGGCAACCGATCAAGTGAGACTAAAGTGCTATGTTTATAACATTCATATCAGTTATCTCATAACTACTTGTGAATTCCAATTATTGTATCACATTCCAGATAACTAGAAAATGTTAAACTTTCCGATCGAACATTCAAACACCCAAGTTTTCCCGAAAGAGCTCAACACATGAAACAAGTTTAAAAACATCCAGTTCATGCCTCAGTACCGACGGTCCAGCCGTAGAAGGGTCAAGCCAACGCCTCACATGTGGCACGCCGTACTGCCCCAAACCCTAAAGTTCAAAGGGCAGTTCAAGACGGTCACATAATCGAGTTAAGGTTTGTTGTCTTCTAGAGAGACCATCGCGTTACTTGCACTACTTAGAACGTCGTTAAACTACGGAAAAATCCAACACTCGGAAATTTCCCGACAGGGGAAAAATTGGGTATTTATATCCGGTCGAACTTTTTAACATATTCTAAAATTTATCCGGAAAGCCACACAGACAAAATTTGATACTCCGATCGAAACACCGAATCCCCAAAATAATCCCAGAAAATACAACTCTGGAATTAATTTTAAAAATACCCAGAAAATCCAGCATCAGATAAAATGAATTACTGTACAAAAAGTAGATGATGACGTCACATTATTGCCGCTTATCCGCCGCATAGTCCAAGCTTATGCCGCGGATCCGCGCAAAGATGTACTGTTCATCAGAAAATTTTTGTGCCGAAATTCTTATATTTCTCTGCTGGTTTTTCTGCATATTTTTAATTTGTAAAAATCCACGTTTTCTGAAATCGTCCAGAGAGCATATTTTGGGGTCGTGTTTTGGTTCGATCGGACTTCAAAATCCGTCTAGACTTCGCCTAAGCCTCTAGCTAGGCTCTGATACCACTGTAGGGTTCCTAGGCACACTAGTAAGGTCTCCCAAGCCATCAACTATGGCAATTTCAAAAATTATAGTGCCGAGAAACCCTAAACTACGGATCGATAACTAGATTTCTAGGCGAAAAAGAACTAGTTAACACTTAACTATTGGGAATACGGAAATACAACCTTTGTAGATCCGGTGCTCCACCTCCATAGCTCCGCAACGAAGTCGTCTCCGCTGTCCAAAACAAATCCGGGCTCTAGAGTCGGCTTCGTCGGAGAAAAAGTGAGCTAGGTCGTCGATGTCCATGCCGAAGATGATCTACGTCGAGGCATCGCTAAATCAAGCTCCACCTTCACCAAGCCCTAAAACTTGTGAAGGAAACACACTCTACTACTTGGCAAGAGGTAGAGGATGAAGAAATAGGAAGTGGGTAGACTTTAGAATTGGATTTCTCACTCAAATCATCAATCCACCATTGATGACCTCAAGCTTCTTCACTTGAAGCAAGGAAGAAGAAGAAGGAAATTGTTATGATAAGTTAATTCTAAAATGAAAAGAATAATCCCTTCTTATCATCTTAGAACCATGGTTTAGTGTAGAGAATTAATCATGGTTGAGTGGTATGGTTAGGGTTAAGGATGAGATAAGAATAGTGGACTAAGTCAAAGCTTCATGAAGCTTTAACTAAACAACAAAAGAAGCCACCATCCTTTTCTCTTTCTTTTATTCATTTATCAAAAATAAATGGATAACTAAATAAGATAAATGAATAACTAAATGATAAACCCTAACCATTTCATTAACCAAGGTTTAATACTTTACACTTAACCAAAAAGCATGTATCATCAAACATGATACAAGCAAGTGCACAAAATCATATCACATATATAATGCGCACATCCCGAGTGAGAAAATCCATCTTAAGTAAACCGATACTAGTTGATGCAAAGTAATATATCAAATATATAAATATGCATTAAATCATTAAATCAACACTTGATTCAATGACCCGGTTATGTCGCACACAACCGACTAGTATACAATATATCGGCTTATCGAATCAACGCTTGAATCGATAACTAGGTTATATCGCATACAACCATTCGATATATTTATCGCGAGAATAGAATACGGTATCACATACACGCATTATTCTCGGTCCCGCACATATCTCATATGCGCTCCTATTTCGTTTCGCTTGAGCCAGGAAACCTCTGTGTAGGACTCTAAAGACTCGTCAATACGCCGGCAGCAGGTGATGATCATATCAAACACCCACAAGCCGCAAGCGGTCTGCTAAACGTAACGGCCACCCGGGTATTGAGCGATCTGAAGATCGACGAGCAAGCCCGCTCACACTTCAGTGAATCCAACCAGTAACACTACCGTACAGTCCGGTCTGATCGTCTGATATGTCGCATATCTCGCCTAGGGGTGGTAAACGTCAGACCCCAATAGCTCGATAAGTCGTGTCGATATGAGGTCTATAACTGTTCGAGAAACTACTGGTAACACTTACCAGTAAATCTCAGCAACCCTGGCCAGGGATTTCCTGTTATAGCCAACCGAACACAGCGCAACATCAACCCCCTATACCGGGAGAGACGAATCCCCTCCTATCGCTCATTGCCTCCATGTGACTCGGGACTGTACCCAAAAACCACCGTTTTGCACGCCCTCTTGGACTTGGTAAGATGGAAATCAAAGCACAGTGGGAACCACACAAGACTCTATGACGATCTCGGGTCAACAGACTACTCTGTACCAGTGTCACCAGAGAACTGCCATCTGACGTGAGGTATAATACCATCTGGAAGTTCTCGGCGAGTCCGTCCAGTGTACCCAGTCTCTACTGAGCACCCGTATATCATCTCTGATATCAAACACCGATGGATATGGGATCATCCATCGCCCATCTGTATGGGTCGAGAAGGTACACGCTAGTCTACTCTGGTATATCGATGCCCCGTCTCGATACACCCACGACTAGGGACTTTGAAGGATGTACTTATGGACTACCATGTCCCCACTAGTATGATCCGCATCATAGTCCAGGTAGTCAAGTACAGATCCTAAGGGCTTTACCAACATGTAACAGAGAGACAAACAGTGTACACGTTAAGGTAAAGAGCAACCAGATAGCATACTATCATGTCGAGCAAGAAAGTCCTCCCTATATATGTCCCAGCATCCACTACAATATACATCCTATGTACAGTAATGCCCTCTAGGGCATACATATAACTAACAACCGTCCCTTTACTGAGGGTAAAGACAATGCCTGTGACTGACTTTCAGTCGTCCTTATCACCCTGGAACCCTTCCAGTGATTCTCCCCAGGATCGACTGATACCATCTCACTACAACTAGTGAGTATTCTAATATCCAATTAGATCTATCTCATAGATCCAAAATCCAGGATTTAGGAGGTATCATTTTGATCATATATGGAGAATCATTATGATAAGCGGAGATTGATCGAGCGTAGCATAGGAAACTTCTTTCCTATCAAGAGTATGTTATCCACGTACTCTACGAGGATCGTCACCATACTCCCTACTACCTTTTTGTATATACAAGGTTCATCTACCATTTTGATGATGTCAAACTCTTTGACTAATTCATCAAAACAGACGTTCCAACTCCGCGATGCCTGCTTTATCCTATAAAACATCTTGCACACGTTTCCGCTGCTCCCACTGTCTACGAGGCCCTCTGGCTGTGTACTTATAGACTCCCTCTTCTAAAACATCATTTAGAAAAGATGTCATGACACCCAACCGCCAGATATCGTAGTCATGGTATGTAGCCGTGGCAAGTAGGATCCGGATGGACTTAAGCATAGCCACTGGAAAAGGATTCATCATTATCCACGCCTGGTCATGACGAAAACCTTTTAACAAGTCTAGCTTTGAAAGTCTCAACTTTTCCATCTACACCAAGTAATCTTCTCAAGATATACTTTCTCCTGATGGGGATTTAACCCTTCAGATATAGTAACCAAAGTCCATACTTTGTTGGTGTATAAGGATTCCATCTCAGATCGTTAAGCATCCAGCCATTCTTATAGAGTCTTACTCCTGATGGCCAGCTCGAAACTAGTTGGGTCATCATCTCATGATGCAATCCTCGCTCCCACTGTCATAGAGAAACCGAAGTATCTCTCAGGTGGGTGAGGAACCCTACTAGATCGGCGGAGAGGCTGAGGTTCGTTGGTAACTATTGAATCCTTTGGTTTTATCAAATCATCTGCTGTAGTTTGTATAGCTGGAACCTTTCCAGTTCTACATAACTGACCTTGCCTCGAGCTTGTCCGGATTTTGCTTTTCAGACATAGGCCGGACAACCCCAAATCTTAACTAGCTTAAGAGATGGGCTCTACCCTTTCCATATCACATATGAGGTGGTAGGCAACTGATTTGATTTGAACCCTATTCAATAGGTATGCAACTTCATAAGTGCATAACTCCCAA
Source organism: Agapanthus africanus (assembly GCA_030015575.1). Classification (NCBI taxonomy): domain Eukaryota; kingdom Viridiplantae; phylum Streptophyta; class Magnoliopsida; order Asparagales; family Amaryllidaceae; genus Agapanthus; species Agapanthus africanus. The sequence goes on along the minus strand of CM057337.1, from coordinate 390,638,992 downwards.
AAGGAAAAATGTAACTCAGCAGTACTCATCATAGAGCACACCATATCAAATAGGGTGTATCTGCTCCGCCCCGATATACCATCGTATGGTGTATCCGGAGGAGTAATCCTGAGAGAGAATCTCATTCTCCTTTAGAATAGTCCAGGATTTCCATGCTCAAGTATTCTCCTCCTTGATCACATCAAAGGACATAATACTTATACCCGTATTGGTTCTCTACTTCTAACTTATATTCTGTGAATATCTCAAAAGGTTCGGACTTGTGTTTCAACAGGAACATAGGTCTGAATCTTGAAAGATCATCAGAGAATGTAATGAAGTATAAAGAACCGGTCTTGGCAAGTGTAGACAGGGGACCTACATACATCAACATGTATCATCCCAAGAGTTCACTAACTCTTTCTCTGTTTCCAGTAAACGGAGCTATGTTCATCTTATCTCTGTGACATGACTGGCAAGTTTCATAAGATGTAAATTCAAACTGATTTAAATATGCATCTAAATGTAACTTTAGCCAGTCGGGTCGCATTGATATGACCTAGTCTACAATGCCTCAAGAAGGATTCGTTCATTTCTGAACTCTTCCTCTTGTGTGTGTTCCGTATACTAAAGAACTGTAGTTTGATTTAGAACATCAACGCTTTTAGATAACGTGCCTGAACCGATCAACTTTTGATATAGGAAATGTTCAAAACATTATCCAACAATACAAAATTATATCATTTCTTTACTAATAAAGAGACTGATATGATTTTGTATATCAGGTTCGGTATCTAATAACATTCGTTCAGAATCAATGTATTTGGAATACAGGGTGACAGTGACCAACAGACTTGGCTGCAACTCTTGCCCCGTTTTCTGCCTCATGAAACTTATCACCCGTTCTCAGTCCTCTACCTTTCTGTAGCCCTATGTAACAGATTACATATCTGGGATCCTGATCTGGTATCACATACCCAGGACGTAAAGGATACTGAGAAACAGTTCTCTTTAATGAACACACCCGAAGATGATGCATCATCATGCACTCTCCTCGTTTGGGTGGCACGGGAATTCTGGTAATCCCCTATTTCCGGCTCTGTCTTATAACAATTATAAGTTGGAGCGGGACCAACGTTCCCCAGCTCAGTATAACAAGCGGGTTCGGTCAAAACATCCGTATTATTATCTTGATTAAGGCGTGATATGGTCGCTACCTGGAGAGAGAGAGAAGAAAACACTCAGCGTGCGCTCTTGCAAGATCAGATTGGTTATTATTTTATCTAACAGGATGGCTCCCACTGTTTTTATCAAATCTTCCTTCAAACCCTAAAAGGAAAGACTAGCCGGGATTAATTACACGCTACAGGTTCGCCAATCTTTCAGCCAGGCCAGTGTCGGTACTTTGAGGGAGGTCCCCCGTGCTTTCGCACGAACCTAATTAATGTAAACCTCGTTTTCCCAGAGGCGTAACCTCGTTAACACCTTTCTAGACACCCACTTGATCGGCTAATTCTAATGTGTAAAACTCTCCCAGGAGTAACTCTTACTCGCAGCGGGTATCGGGATCCAACTATCTCATAGAAGGTATGCAATCTCATTGCAAATTTCAAAACTTGAAATTTCCGATAATATTTTGCCCCTAGCAGCTATATGACCTTAACATAGTCAACAAATCATAAGTGCTAGTCAAGTTCAACCCGTCATTTCCCGATTGAATTAAACCCACCCGCACGACCCTTAACATAGTCAACAAAGTCGCACGACTACCCTAATCCAATCACATCATATGCTTATGCAGATAAGCACTAATTAGCTACCGCACACTACGCCTTAACATAGTCAACAAACATAGCACGAATACTAACTAGTACTTATCTGAAATGACGGAGGGCTACGACAGGTTTTTCTGAAAACCTATTGCGTAATGAACTTGATATCGTTGTAGAATCAAATGATTTTAAAAATGGAGTGCTTTTGAGGCTTTCCTAGTTTTGCTAAAGGAGTCACTCCCGGTGAAGGGATCGTCGGTCCTTTCCTCGTCGAATGAGGTGCGGGATATATCATATATATCACTGTGCAAAGCAAAAACTCTTAAAAGCAATCAAAAGACAAACCGAGTGTGTAGCATCTGCCAGTTATTGCTAAAGGAGTCACTCCCTGTGAAGGGATCTCGGTCCTTTCCTCATCGAATAAGGTGCAGGATATATCATATATACCGCTGTGCAAAGCAAGAACTGTAGCTACCTGTTTTATTTTGAAATTCGATTCTACAACATCTTAGGTTTCTTTTCTTTCATTAATCACATTAATGAAGTCCCATCATTTAAGTACCCAAACATCACAGATAAATACGACGTACACTTATGCCATCCGTATTCGCCTCGATGTCCCCTCGTGCACCGTTAGGTTAGGTAACTAACGGCAGAGCGGGGCAGGGCTAGCGCGGGTGTAAAACATAAGTAACGTCTATATAATAAATCATATATACTATATACTGTATCTATCACAGAACATATCACATGATCACATCACAGATATCGCAGCAGAAGAATATCATATGAAATATTGGATATACTAGGACGTCCGTGTTTTCAATACGAGCCAGTATAAAACACGGATTCCACGGTCGCGATGAATAGCCAAACCCACACCCCTAGACCCCTACGAGAGCGGTAAGCAACCCTACCAATTCTAGAGTTAGGAGACCCGGACTCGACTCCTCGAGTTGGTCTCCCACTGGACCCTAGAACCCGGTCACTTATGCCCTCCTCCTTGGGTCTATCCAAGTGCGGAAAAGTAAATAATATACAAAGGGTGACATCTTCCGCAACCTGGAAGTGCCCCAATAAAAGAATATTACATACAAGTTTTTACATGAATGAAAAAGAAAACACTCATCTCACATAAAAACCCCCGGCTATTCAAACACGACGATCCAATATAACATATCCAGCAACACATAACATCACATGTCATCAACGTAAGTAAATATGCGCATCCCAATTGTCGTTGACATATAGCAACGAAACCGGCGATATCACATATTACACTTACGGTCACAGAAAAGAAAGTGTAAAACTACAACAGTTGGAATCCGCAACCTCTTTAGACATCGCATGCCTAACCAAATGAATTACTTAGACATCGCATGCCTAACAATTATAAACCCCGCATTTTAGTCTCATTATCGAAAACACTTTTCAATATCAAGTCGGGGAATTCAACAGGATTCCCGACATCCTGATCGAATGCTCGTCGCAAACTTCAATAGACGGCTGCACCCCCGATACCGTCGACGAAGTGCACCAAGGCGGAACACCGCTGCCGCGAGCACCCGAACGGATGCTTTCGGCGACGGGGTTCTCCTACAGTCACTTGGTCGGGGCTATGGAGCGAGGCTGTCTATTAAGTTTACCCGGCGAGTATCCGCGTACGCTACGTGATTGCGACGGACTTTTGATCACATCAAAATTCCGTGGCAACCGATCAAGTGAGACTAAAGTGCTATGTTTATAACATTCATATCAGTTATCTCATAACTACTTGTGAATTCCAATTATTGTATCACATTCCAGATAACTAGAAAATGTTAAACTTTCCGATCGAACATTCAAACACCCAAGTTTTCCCGAAAGAGCTCAACACATGAAACAAGTTTAAAAACATCCAGTTCATGCCTCAGTACCGACGGTCCAGCCGTAGAAGGGTCAAGCCAACGTCTCACATGTGGCACGCCGTACTGCCCCAAACCCTAAAGTTCAAAGGGCAGTTCAAGACGGTCACATAATCGAGTTAAGGTTTGTTGTCTTCTAGAGGGACCATCGCGTTACTTGCACTACTTAGAACGTCTTTAAACCACGGAAAAATCCAACACTTGGAAATTTCCCGACAGGGGAAAAGGTGGGTATTTATATCCGGTCGAACTTTTTAACAGTTTCTAAAAATACCCGGAAAGCATAAACGAAGTTAAATTATCCGATCAAATTAATGAATCCCCAATAAAACCCTAGAAAACTTAACACATGAGTGGAATTAAAAATTTCACATAAAAAATTGCCAAGAAAGGACCTAAGAATAAATATATGAAATTTGAGGGACTAAGTCTAAATTTGGGCCGCGGAAGCGCCGCCAAACCCCTGGATTGGCCGCGGTTCCGCGGTCGAATTATGGAATTAGGGGCCCAAACTTCACAGTAATTCTTAGTTTTTCCTGATTACTTTTCTGCATATTTTTAATTCACAAAAAACTACGAATTTCAAAAATGTACAGAGAGCATTTTAGGGTTTGGGTTTCGGTTCGATCGGACTTCTAATTCCGTCTACGCATCTCCTAAGGCTCTAGCTAGGCTCTGATACCACTGTAGGGTTCCTAGGCACTCTCAAGAGGTCTCACAAGGCATCAACCATGCCAATTTCAAAAATTACGGTACCGAGAAACCCTAGACTGGATCGTTAACTAGATATTTTAGGCGAAAGATGCAACTAGTAAACTACTTTACTAAGAGAACGGAAATACAACCTTTGTAGATCCGGTCCTCCACCTCCATAGCTCCGCAATGAAGTCTCCTCGCTGTCCAAATGGAAACCCGGGCTCTAGCGTCGGCTTCATCGGAGAAATAGGCGGGCAAGGTCGTCGGCTTCGTGCCGAAGATGATCTACGTCGAGGCATCACTAGATAAAGCTCCCACTTCACCAAGTCATGAAACTTGTGAAGAGAACACCCTATACTACTTGGCAAGAGGTAGAGGATGAAGAAATAGGAAGTGGGTTCACTTTATAATTGGATTTCTCACTCTTTTCATCAAGTTGCCATTGATGGAGGCAAGTTTCTTCATGTGAAGAAGAAGAAGAAGATGAAAATGTTATGATAAGTTAATTAGAATAGAAAAGAAAAAGAATACTTATCATAATATTAACTATAGTTATGTGTAGAGAATTGACCAAGGTTAAAGGAATGGTTAGGGTTAAGGAGAAGAAGACAAAATGGTTACTTTGGTCAAAACCTTCATGAAGCTTCAACAAGCTTCTCCATTGAAAGCAACCATTTTGTATTATTCTTTTATCTTTTCCAATAAATAAAAAGATAAATGAATGAATAAATAAATAGAAACCTTAACCATTTACTTAACCTAGGTTTAATTCTTTACACAAACCAATTTTGAATGCATCATCAAACATGATACAATCAAGTGCACAAAAATATATCGCATATACAATGCGCACATCCGAGTGAGAAAATCCATCTTAAGTGAACCGATACTAGTTAATGCAAAGTAATATATCAAATATATAATTATGCATTAAATCATTAAATCAACACTTGATTTAATGATCCGGTCATATCGCATATAACCGACTAATATCAACAGTAACAACTTATCGAATCAACACTTGATCCGATAACCCGGCTATATCGCATATAACCGATCAATGTCACATATCGCGAGAATCGAATACAGTATCACATACTGGTATCATTCTCGGTCCCGCACATATCTCATATGCGCTCCTATTTCGTTTCGCTTGAGCCAGGAAACCTCTGTGTAGGACTCTAAAGACTCGTCAATACGCCGGCAGCAGGTGGTGATCATATCAAACACCCACAAGCCGCAAGCGGTCTGCTAAACATAACGGCCACCCGGGTATTGAGCGATCAGAAGATCGACGAGCAAGCCCGCTCACACTCCTGTGAATCCAACCAGTAACACTTACCGTACAGTCCGGTCTGATCGTCTGATATGTCGCATATCTCGCCTAGGGGTGGTAAACGTCAGACCCCAATAGCTCGATAAGTCGTGTCGATATGAGGTCTATAACAGTTCGAGAAACTACTGGTAACACTTACCAGTAAATCTCAGCAACCCTGGCCAGGGATTTCCGGTTATAGCCAATCGAACACAGCGCAACATCAACTCCCTATACCGGGAGAGACGAATCCCCTCCTATCGCTCATTGCCTCCATGTGACTCGGGACTGTACCCAAAAACCACCATTTTGCACGCCCTCTTGGACGTGGTAAGGTGGAAATCAAAGCACAGTGGGAACTACACAAGACTCTATGACGATCTCGGGTCAACAGACTACTCTGTACCAGTGTCACCAGAGAACTGCCATCTGACGTAAGCTATAATACCATCTGGGAGTTCTCGGCGAGTCCGTGTAGTGTACCCAGTCTCCACTGAGCACCCGTATATCATCTCTGATGTCAAACACCAATGGATATGGGATCATCCATCGCCTATCTGTATGGGTCGAGAAGGTATACGCTAGTCTACTCTGGTATATCGATGCCCCGTCTCGATACACCCATGACTAGGGACCTTGAAGGATGTACTTATGGACTACCATGTCCCCACTAGCATGATCTGCATCATAGTCCAGGTAGTCAAGTACACATCCTAAGGGCTTTACCAACATTTAACAGAGAGACAATCAATGTACACGTTAAGGTAAAGAGCAACCAGATGGCATACTATCATGTCGAGCAAGAAAGTCCTCCCTATATATGTCCCAGCATCCACTACAATATACATCCTATGTATAGTAATGGCCTCTAGGGCATACATATAACTAACAAGTATGTTATCTGGTTGCTCTTTGTCTTAACATGTAGATTTGTATTGTCATACTGTCTTGCTCTCACATGTTGATAAAGCCCTTAGGATGTGTACTTGACTACTAGGACTATGATGGAGATCATACTAGTGGAGCCAGGGTAGTCCACAAGTACGTCCTTTAATTGTTCTTAGTCGAGGGTGTATCGAGACAGGGCATCGATATTCCACAGTAGACTAGCGTATACGCTTCTTGACCCATATGATGGGCGATGGATGATCCCACATCCATTAGTGTTTGATATCAAAGATGGTATACAGGTGCTCAGTGGAGACTGGGTACACTGAATGGACCCGCTGAGAACTCCTAGTTGGTATTATACCTATCGTCAGATAGCTGTTCTGAAAGGTTCCTAGGCACCCTAAGGAGGTCTCACAAGGCATCAACCATGCCAATTTCAAATTTTAACGGTGCCGAGAAACCCTAATACGGATCGTTGGCTAGATATATTGGCGACAAAGCAAACTAGTTAACACTTAACTACAAGAATACGGAAATACAACCTTTGTAGATCCGGTTCTCCACCTCCACGGCTCCGTGATGAAGTCCTCTCCGCTGTCCAAATGCAATCCCGGGCTCTAGCGTCGGCTTCATCGGAGAAAGAGCGGGCTAGGTCATCGACGACGTGCCGAAGATGATCTACGTCGAGGCATCGCTAGATCAAGCTCCAACTTCACCAAGTCTAGAAAACTTGTGAAGGAAACACACTCTACTACTTGGCAAGAGGTAGAGGATGAAGAAATAGGAAGTGGGTTCACTTTAGAATTGGATTTCTCACTATTTTTCATCAATCACCATTGATGAAGCAAGCTTTCTTCTTTGAAGATGAAGAAGAAGAAGAAGATAATGAATATGATAAGTTATTTAAATTAGAATAGAAAATCAAAACTTATCATAAACAAAACCATAGTTAGGTGTAGAGAGTGGACTATGGTTAAATGGAGTGGTTAGGGTTAAGCATGAGACAAAATGGTGACTTAGTCAAACCTTCATGAATCTTCATGAAAGAAACAAATGAAAGCCACCATTTTCTCTTTATGCATTTTATTTTCCAAAAAGAATAAATGAAATAAATAAATGAATAAGTAAAAACAAAACCCTAACCATTACACAACCATGGTTTAGTCTTTACACTTAGCCAATTTAGCATGCATCATCAAACATGATACAAACTAGTGCACAAAATTATATCGCATATACAATGTGCACATTCGAGTGAGAAAATCCATCTTAAGTGAACCAATACTAGTTAATGCAAACTAATATATCAAATATATAATTATGCATTAAATCATTAAATCAACACTCGACACAATGATCCGGTCATGTCGCACACAACCGACTAGTAAACAATGTATCGATTTATCGAATCAATCCTTGATTCGATAACTAGGTTATATCGCATACAACCATTCGACACATTCATCGCGAGAATAGAATACGGTATCACATACACGCATTATTCTCGGTCCCGCACATATCTCATATGCGCTCCTATTTCGTTTCGCTTGAACCAGGAAACCTCTGTGTAGGACTCTAAAGACTCGTCAATACGCCGGCAGCAGATGATGTGTTAGTTATATGTATGCCCTAGAGGCCATTACTATACATAGGATGTATATTGTAGTGGATGCTGGGACATATATAGGGAAGACTTTCTTGCTCGACATGATAGTATGCTATCTGGTTACTCTTTGCCTTAACGTGTATACTGATTGTCTCTCTGTTACATGTTGGTAAAGCCCTTAGGATCTGTACTTGACTACCTGGACTATGATGCGGATCATACTAGTGGGGACATGGTAGTCCATAAGTACATCCTTCAAAGTCCCTAGTCGTGGGTGTATCGAGACGGGGCATCGATATACCAGAGTAGACTAGCGTATACCTTCTCGACCCATACAGATGGGAGATGGATGATCCCATATCCATTGGTGTTTGACATCAGAGATGATATACGGATGCTCAGTAGAGACTGGGTACACTGGACGGACTCGCCGAGAACTCCCAGATGGTATTATACCTCACGTCAGATGGCAGTTCTCTGGTGACACTGGTACAGAGTAGTCTGTTGACCCGAGATCGTCATAGAGTCTTGTGTGGTTCCCACTGTGCTTTGATTTCCATCTTACCACGTCCAAGAGGGCGTGCAAAACAGTGGTTTTTGGGTACAGTCCCGAGTCACATGGAGGCAATGAGCGATAGGAGGGGATTCGTCTCTCCCGGTATAGGGAGTTGATGTTGCACTGTGTTCGATTGGCTATAACAGGAAGTCCCTGGCCAGGGCTTCTCAGAGAATTGCTGGTAAGTGTTACCAGTAGTTTCTCGACCCGTTATGAGCCTCATATCGACACGACTTATCGAGCTATTGGAGTCTGACGTTTACCACCCCTAGGCGAGATATGCGACATATCAGACGATCAGACCGGACTGTACGGTAGTGTTACTGGTTGGATTCACTGGAGTGTGAGCGGGCTTGCTCGTCGATCTTCTGATCGCTCAATACCCGGGTGGCCGTTACGTTTAGCAGATCGCTTGCGGCTTGTGGGTGTTTGATATGATCATCACCTGCTGCCGGCGTATTGACGAGTCTTTAGAGTCCTACATAGAGGTTTCCTGGCTCAAGAGAAACGAAATAGGAGCGCGTATGAGATATGTGCGGGACCGAGAATGATACCAGTATATGATACTGTATTCGATTCTCGCGATATGTGACATTGATCGGTTATATGCGATATAGCCGGGTTATCGGATCAAGTGTTGATTCGATAAATTGTTACTGTTGATATTAGTCGGTTATATGCGATATGACCGGATCATTAAATCAAGTGTTGATTTAATGATTTAATGCATAATTATATATTTGATATATTACTTTGCATTAACTAGTATCGATTCACTTAAGATGGATTTTCTCACTCGGATGTGCGCATTGTATATGCGATATATTTTTGTGCACTTGATTGTATCATGTTTGATGATGCATGCAAAATTGGTTAGTGTAAAGAATTAAACCTAGGTTAAGTAAATGGTTAAGGTTTCTTTTTATTTGTCCATTCATTTATCTTTTTATTTGGATTAAAATGAAATGACAAAAGAAAACAAAATGGTTATCATTCTTTCTTTCTTTCATGAAGCTTGATGAAGCTTCATGAAGCTTTGACCATATGACCATTTTGTCTTCAAGCTTAACCCTAACCATTCTTTTAACCTTAGTCATTTCTCTCCACCTAACTATAGTTAATGTTATGATAAGGATTCTTTTTATTTTTTCTATTATAATTAACTTATCATATCATTATCTTCTTCTTCTTCATCTTCAACCTTGAAGAAAGCTTTCTACCAACAATGGTGGAATGTGAAAATGAGTGAGAAATCCAATTCTAAAGTGAACCCACTTCCTATTTCTTCATCCTCTACCTCTTGCCAAGTAGTAGAGTGTGTTTCCTTCACAAGTTTTCATGGCTTGGTGAAGGTGGAGCTTGATCTAGCGATGCTTCGACATAGATCATCTTCGGCACGTCGTCGATGACCTAGCCCGCCTATTCTCCGATGAAGCCGACGCTAGAGCCCGGGAATTCACTAGGACAGCGAGGGGACTTCGTTGCGGAGCTATGGAGGTGGAGCACCGGATCTACAAAGGTTGTATTTCCGTATTCTTGTAGTTAAGTGTTAACTAGTTTCTTTTTCGCCTAGAAATCTAGCCAACGATCCGTTTTAGGGTTTCTCGGCACCGTTTAAATTTGAAATTGGCATGGTTGATGCCTTGTGAGACCTCATTAGGGTGCCTAGGAACCCTACATGATGATCATATCAAGCACCCATAAGCCGCAAGCGGTCTGCTAAACGTAACGGCCACCCGGGTATTGAGCGATCAGAAGATCGACGAGGAAGCCCGCTCACACTCTAGTGAATCCAACCAGTAACACTACCGTACAGTCCGGTCTGTTCGTCTGATATGTCGCATATCTTGCCTAGGGGTGGTAAACGTCAGACCCCAAGAGCTCGATAAGTCGTGTTGATATGAGGTCTATAACAATTCGAGATACTACTGATAACACTTACCAGTAAATCTCAGCAACCCTGGCCAGGGATTTCCTGTTATAGCCAATCGAACACAGCGCAACATCAACTCCCTATACCGGGAGAGACGAATCCCCTCCTATCGCTCATTGCCTCCATGTGATTCGGGACTGTACCCAAAAACCACCGTTTTGCACGCCCTCTTGGACGTGGTAAGGTGGAAATCAAAGCACAGTGGGAACCACACAAGACTCTATGACGATCTCGGATCAACAGACTACTCTGTACCAGTGCCACCAGAGAACTGCCATCTGACGTAAGGTATGATACCATCTGGGAGTTCTCGGCGAGTCCGTCCAGTGTACCCAGTCTCTACTGAGCACCCGTATATGATCTCCGATGTCAAACACCAATGGATTTGGGATCATCCATCGCCCATCTGTATGGGTCGAGAAGGTATACGCTAGTCTACTCTGGTATATCGATGCCCCGTCTCGATACACCCACGACTAGGGACTTTGAAGGATGTACTTATAGACCATCTGTCCCCACTAGTATGATCTGCATCATAGTCCAGGTAGTCAAGTACACATCCTAAGGGCTTTACCAACATGTAACAGAGAGACAATCAGTATACACGTTAAGGTAAAGAGCAACCAGATAGCATACTATCATGTCGAGCAAGAAAGTCCTCCCTATATATGTCCCAGCATCCACTACAATAGACATCCTATGTACAGTAATGGCCTCTAGGGCGTACATATAACTAACAATCTCCGACTTGCACTAGGGCCATCTGTAGCAGTGGTTGCAGTATCTCATACTCAACCATCCCATAAAAAATCTCTCTCTGGGAATAGGCCTTCGTGAGTGGATCCGCCGTGTTGTCCTCTGAGTCTACTCTCCTAACCTCGATCACCCTGGAGATCAACCATCTCCATGATCAGGTGATGCTGCCTCAGAATACGCCTGGGTCTCTGATGGGACGGGCGTTCCTTGGCATAAGCCACAACTCCATTGTCTCACAATGGTAGGAACGAAGTTCATCTTATGAACTAATATACACCCAAACTGTCTCTTTGGTAGCTTCTTAAGTAGCGATGTATCCAGCCTTTACGTCTAGTATGCCACGGTATCTAGCTTAGAACTCTTCCAACATACCGTCCCTTTACTGAGGGTAAAGACAATGCCTGTGACTGACATTCAGTCGTCTTTATCACCCTGGAACCCTTCCAGTGATTCTCCCCATGATCGATTGATACCATCTCACTACAGCTAGTGAGAATCCTAATATCCAACTAGATCTATCTCATAGATCCAAAATCCAGGATTTAGGATGTATCACTTTGATCCTTTGTGGAGAATCATTATGATAAGCGGAGATTGATCGAGCGTAGCATAGGAAACTCCTTTCTTATCAAGAGCATGTCATCTACGTACTCTACGAGGATCATCACCATACTCCCTACTACCTTTTTGTATATACAAGGTTCATCTACCATTTTGATGATGTCAAACTCTTTGACTAATTCATCAAAACAGACGTTCCAACTCCGTGATGCCTGCTTTATCCTATAAAACATCTTGCACACGTTTCCGCTGCTCCCACTGTCTACGAGGCCCTCTGGCTGTGTACTTATAGACTCCCTCTTCTAAAACATCATTTAGAAAAGCAGTCATGACACCCAACCACCATATATCGTAGTCATGGTATGTAGCCGTGGTAAGTAGGATCTGGATGGACTTAAGCATAGTCACTTGAAAAGGTTTCATCATTATCCACGCCTGGTCGATGACGAAAAGCTTTAACAAGTCTAGCTTTGAAAGTCTCAACTTTTCCATCTACACCAAGTAATCTTCTCAAGATATACTTGCTCCTGATGGGGATTTAACCCTTCAGATATAGCAACGAAAGTCCATACTTTGTTGGTGTATAAGGATTCCATCTCAGATCGCTAAGCATCCAGCCATTCTTACAGAGTCCCACTCCTGATGGCCAGCTCGAAACTAGTTGGGTCATCATCTCATGATGCAATCCTCGCTCCCACTGTCATAGAGAAACCGAAGTATCTCTCAGGTGGGTGAGGAACCCTACTAGATCGGCGGAGAGGCTGAGATTCGTTGGTATCTATTGAATCCTTTGGTTCTATCAAATTATCAGCTGCAGTTTGTATAGCTGGAACATTTCCAGTTCTACATTACTGACCTTGCCTCGAGCTTGTCCGGATTTTGCTTTTAGACATAGCCCGGACAACCCCAAATCTCAACTAACTTAAGATATGGGCTCTTCCCTTATCATATCACATATGAAGTGGTAGGCAACTGATTTGATTCGAACCCTATTCAATAGGTATGCAGCTTCTCAAGTGCATAACTCCCAAAAAGGAAATAGGTAACTCAGTAGTACTCATCATAGAGCACACCATATCGAATAGGGTGCAATTGCTCTGCCCCGATATACCATCGTGCTATGGTGTATACGGAGGAGTAATGCTAAGAGAGAATCTCATTCTCCTTTAGAATAGTCCAGGAATTCCATGCACAAGTATTCTCCTCCCTGATCTCATCATAGGACCTAATACTTATACCCGTATTTTGGTTCTCTACTTCTAGCTTATATTCTGTGAATATCTCAAAAGGTTCGGACTTGTGTTTCAACAGGAACATTGTCCGAATCTTGAGAGATCATAAGAGAATTTAATGAAGTATAAAGAACCGGTCTTGGCAAGTGTAGACAGGGGACCTACATACATCAACATGTATCATCCCAAGAGTTCATTAACTCTTTCTCTGTTTCCAGTAAACGGAGCTATGGTCATCTTATCTCTGTGACATGACTGGCAAGTTTCACAAGATGTAAATTCAAACTGATTTAAATATGTATCTACATGTAACTTTAGCTAGTCGGGTCGCATTGATATGACCTATTCTACAATGCCTCAAGAAGGTTTCGTTCATTTCTGAACTCTTCCTCTTGTGTGTGTTTCATATACTAAGAACTGTAGTTTGATTTAGAACATCAATGCTTTTAGATAACGTGCCTGAACCGATCAACTTTTGATATAGGAAATGTTCAAAACATTATCCAACAATACAAAATTTTATCGTTTCTTTACTAATAAAGAGACAGATATGATTTTGCATAACAGGTTCGGTATCTAATAACATTCATTCAGAATCAATGTATTTGTAATACAGGGTGACAGTGACCAACAGACTTGGCTGCAACACTTGCCCCGTTTTCTGCCTCATGAAACTTATCACCCGTTCTCAGTCCTCTACCTTTCTGTAGCCCTATGTAACAGATTACATATCTGGGATCCTGATCCGGTATCATATACCCAGGATGTAGAGGATACAAAGAAACAGTTCTTTATAATGAACACACCCGAAGATGATGCATCAGCATGCACTCTCTTCGTTTGGGCGGCACGGGAAATCTGGTATTCCCCAATTTCTTGCTCTGTCTTATAACAATTACAAGTTGGAGCGGGACCAACGTTCCCCAGCTCAGTATAACAAGCGGGTTCGGTCAATAATCCGTTTTGTTATCTTGATTAAGGCGTGACATGGTCGCTACCTGGAGAGAGAGAAGAAAACACTCAGCGTATGCTCTTGCAAGATCAGATTGGTTATTATTTTATCTAATCAGGATGGCTCCCACTGCTTTTTATCAAATCTTCCTTCAAACCCTAAAAGGAAAGACTAGCCGGGATTAATTACACACTACAAGTTCGCCAATCTTTCAGCCAGGCCAGTGTCGGTACTTTGAGGGAGGTCCCCCGTGCTTTCGCACGAACCTAATTAATGTAAACCTCGTTTTCCCAGAGGTGTAACCCCTGTTGACACCTTTCTAGACACCTACTTGATCGGCTAATTGTAATGTGTAAAACTCCCCCAGGAGTAACAATTACTCGCAGCGGGTATCGGGATCCAACTATCTCATAGAAGGTATGCAATCTCATTGCAAATTTCAACACTTGAAATTCCCAATAATATTTTGCCCCTAGCTCGCTATGACCTTGACGCATGCCAAACAACCCATAGTCTGCTAGTCAAGTTCAACCCGTACATTTCTTGATTGAATTAAACCCACCCGCACGACCCTTGACGCATGCCAAACAACGCCGTACGAATACCCTAATCCAATCGCATCGTATGCTAGCAGATAAGCACTAGTTAGCTACCGTACACTACGCCTTGACGCATGCCAAACAACCGCAGCACGAATACTAACTAGTACTTATCTGAAATGACGGAGGGCTACGACAGGTTTTTCTGAAAACCTATTGCGTAATGAACTTGATATCGTTGTAGGATCGAATGAATTTTGAAATGGAGTGTTTTTGAGGCTTTTCTAGTTTTGCTAAAGGAGTCACTCCCGGTGAAGGGATCGTCGGTCCTTTCCTCATCGAATAAGGTGCGGGATATATCATATATATCACTGTGCAAAGCAAAAACTCTTAAAAGCAATCAAAAGACAAACCGAATGTGTAGCATCTGCCAGTTATTGCTAAAGGAGTCACTCCCGGTGAAGGGATCTCGGTCCTTTCCTCATCGAATAAGGTGCAGGATATATCACATATACCGCTGTGCAAAGCAAGAACTGTAGCTACCTTTTTTATTTTGAAATTCGATTCTACAACATCTTAGGTTTCTTTTATTTCATTAATCACATTAATGAAGTCCCATCATTTAAGTACCTAAACATCACAGATAAATACGACGTACACTTATGCCATCCGCATTCGCCTCGATGTCCCCTCGTGCACCGTTAGGTTAGGTAACTAACGGCAGAGCGGGGCAGGGCTAGCGCGGATGTAAAACATAAGTAACGTCTATATAATATATCATATATACTATATACAGTATCCATCACAGAACATCACATGATCACATCACAGATATCGCAGCAGAAGAAACATATGAAATATTGGATATACTAGGACGTCCGTGTTTTCAATACGAGCCAGTATAAAACACGGATTCCACGGTCGCGATGAATAGCCAAACCCACACCCCTAGACCCCTACGAGAGCGGCAAGCAACCCTACCAATTCTGGAGTTAGGAGACCCGGACTCGACTCCTCGAGTTGGTCTCCCACTGGACCCCAGAACCCGGTTACTTGTGCTCCCCTCCTTGGGTCTATCCTAGTGCGGAAAAGTAAATAATATACAAACGGTGACATCTGCCGCAACCTGGAAGTGCCCCAATAAAAGAATATTACATACAAGTTTTTACATGAATGAAAATGAAAAACACTCATCTCACATAAAAACCCCCGGCTATTCAAACACGACGATCCAATATAACATATCCAGCAACACATAACATCACATGTCATCAACGTAAGTAAATATGCGCATCCCAATTGTCGTTGACATATAGCAACGAAACCGGCGATATCACATATTACACTTACGGTCACAGAAAAGAAAGTGTAAAACTACAACAGTTGGAATCCACAATCTGCATAGACATCGCATGCCTAACTAAATGAATACCTTAGACATCACATGCCTAACAATTATAAACCCCGCATTTTAGTCTCATTATCGAAAACTCTTTTCAATATCAAGTCGGGCAATTCAACAAGATTCCCGATATTCTGATCGAATACTCGTCGCAAACTTTAGTAGACGGCCGCACCCCCGATGCCCTCGACAAAGTGCACCAAGGCGGAACACCGCTGCCGCAAGCACCCGAACGGATGCTTTCGGCGACGGGGTTCTCCTACAGTCACTTGGTCGGGGCTATGGAGCGAGGCTGTCTATTAAGTTTATCGGCGAATATTCGCGTACGCTACGTGATTGCTACGGACTTTTGATCACATCAAAATTCCGTGGCAACCGATCAAGTGAGACTAAAGTGCTATGTTTATAACATTCATTCAATTATCACATAACTTTTTGTGAATTCCAATTGTTGTATCACATTCCAGATAAACAGAAAATTTTAAACTTTCCGATGGAACAGTCGAACACCCAAGTTTTCCCGATACTGATCAACACATGAAACAAGTCTAAAAACATTCAGTTCGTGCCTCAGTACCAACGGTCCAGCCGTAGAAGGGTCAAGCCAACGCCTCACATGTGGCACGCCGTACTGCCCCAAACCCGAAGGTTCAAAGGGCAGTTCAAGACGGTCACATAATCGAGTTAAGGTTTGTTGTCTTCTAGAGGGTCGATCGAGTTACTTGCACTACTTAGAACGTCTTTAAACTACGGAAAAATCCAACACTTGGAAATTTCCCGACAGGGGAAAAATTGGGTATTTATATCCGGTCGAACTTTTTAACATATTCTAAAATTTATCCGGAAAGCCACAAAGACAAAGTCTGATACTCCGATCGAAACATCGAATCCCCAAAACAACCCCAGAAAATACAACCCTGAAAAATAATTAAAAATCCCAGGAAAACCAGAACAGAAAACTAAGAATTACTGTGCAGAATTAGACTCACAAAACGACAACATAGCCGCGGAATCGCCGCACAAGCCAGCTTGTGCCGCGGTTCCGCCGCGCTACAGTGGAATCATGGACACGTGTTGCACAGTAATTCTTAGGATTCCATGCTGATTTTTCTGCATATTTTTATTTTCGAAAAATCCACATTTTACAGAAATGTCCAGAGAGCATGTTTAGGGTTTGGGTTTCGGGTCGATCGGACTTCAAACTCCGTCTATACTTCGCCTAAGGCTCTAGCTAGGCTCTGATACCATTGAAAGGTTCCTAGGCACCCCAAGGAGGTCTCACAAGGCATCAACCATGCCAATTTCAAATTTTAACGGTGCCGAGAAACCCTAATACGGATCGTTGGCTAGATATATAGGCGACAAAGCAAACTAGTTAACACTTAACTACAAGAATACGGAAATACAACCTTTGTAGATCCGGTTCTCCACCTCCACGGCTCCGTGATGATGTCCTCTCCGCTGTCCAAATGCAATCCCGGGCTCTAGCGTCGGCTTCATCGGAGAAAGAGCGGGCTAGGTCATCGACGACGTGCCGAAGATGATCTACGTCGAGGCATCGCTAGATCAAGCTCCAACTTCACCAAGTCTAGAAAACTTGTGAAGGAAACACACTCTACTACTTGGCAAGAGGTAGAGGATGAAGAAATAGGAAGTGGGTTCACTTTAGAATTGGATTTCTCACCCTTTTTCATCAATCACCATTGATGAAGCAAGCTTTCTTCTTTGAAGATGAAGAAGAAGAAGAAGATAATGAATATGATAAGTTATTTAAATTAGAATAGAAAATCAAAACTTATCATAAACAAAACCATAGTTAGGTGTAGAGAGTGGACTATGGTTAAATGGAGTGGTTAGGGTTAAGCATGAGACAAAATGGTGACTTAGTCAAACCTTCATGAATCTTCATGAAAGAAACAAATGAAAGCCACTATTTTCTCTTTATGCATTTTATTTTCCAAAAAGAATAAATGAAATAAATAAATGAATAAGTAAAAACAAAACCCTAACCATTACACAACCATGGTTTAGTCTTTACACTTAGCCAATTTAGCATGCATCATCAAACATGATACAAACTAGTGCACAAAATTATATCGCATATACAATGTGCACATTCGAGTGAGAAAATCCATCTTAAGTGAACCAATACTAGTTAATGCAAAGTAATATATCAAATATATAATTATGCATTAAATCATTAAATCAACACTTGACACAATGATCCGGTCATGTCGCACACAACCGACTAGTATACAATGTATCGATTTATCGAATCAATCCTTGATTCGATAACTAGGTTATATCGCATACAACCATTCGACACATTCATCGCGAGAATAGAATACGGTATCACATACACGCATTATTCTCGGTCCCGCACATATCTCATATGCGCTCCTATTTCGTTTCGCTTGAACCAGGAAACCTCTGTGTAGGACTCTAAAGACTCGTCAATACGCCGGCAGCAGATGATGATCATATCAAGCACCCACAAGCCGCAAGCGGTCTGCTAAACGTAACGGCCACCCGGGTATTGAGCGATCAGAAGATCGACGAGCAAGCCCGCTCACACTCCAGTGAATCCAACCAGTAACACTACCGTACAGTCCGGTCTGTTCGTCTGATATGTCGCATATCTTGCCTAGGGGTGGTAAACGTCAGACCCCAATAGCTCGATAAGTCGTGTCGATATGAGGTCTATAACAATTCGAGATACTACTGATAACACTTACCAGTAAATCTCAGCAACCCTGGCCAGGGATTTCCTGTTATAGCCAATCGAACACAGCGCAACATCAACTCCCTATACCGGGAGAGACGAATCCCCTCCTATCGCTCATTGCCTCCATGTGATTCGGGACTGTACCCAAAAACCACCGTTTTGCACGCCCTCTTGGACGTGGTAAGGTGGAAATCAAAGCACAGTGGGAACCACTCAAGACTCTATGACGATCTCGGGTCAACAGACTACTCTGTACCAGTGTCACCAGAGAACTGCCATCTGACGTAAGGTATAATACCATCTGGGAGTTCTCGGCGAGTCCGTCCAGTGTACCCAGTCTCTACTGAGCACCCGTATATGATCTCTGATGTCAAACACCAATGGATATGGGATCATCCATCGCCCATCTGTATGGGTCGAGAAGGTATACGCTAGTCTACTCTGGTATATCGATGCCCCGTCTCGATACACCCACGACTAGGGACTTTGAAGGATGTACTTATAGACCATTTGTCCCCACTAGTATGATCTGCATCATAGTCCAGGTAGTCAAGTACACATCCTAAGGGCTTTACCAACATGTAACAGAGAGACAATCAGTATACACGTTAAGGTAAAGAGCAACCAGATAGCATACTATCATGTCGAGCAAGAAAATCCTCCCTATATATGTCCCAGCATCCACTATAATATACATCCTATATACAGTAATGGCCTCT
This sequence comes from Agapanthus africanus, assembly GCA_030015575.1. Lineage (NCBI taxonomy): Eukaryota > Viridiplantae > Streptophyta > Magnoliopsida > Asparagales > Amaryllidaceae > Agapanthus > Agapanthus africanus. Next base: position 390,619,454 of record CM057337.1, on the reverse strand, counting down.
AAGGCATACATATAACTAACATGTTCTCTGGTGACACTGGTACAGATTAGTCTGTAGACCCGAGATGTCATAGAGTCTTGTGTGATTCCCATTGTGCTTTGATTTCCACCTTACCACGTTCAAGAGAATGTGCAAAACGGTGGCTTTTGGGTACTGTCCCGAATCACATGGAGGCAATGAGCGATAGGAGGGGTTTCGTCTCTCCCGATATTGGGGGTTGATGGTGCGCTGTGCTCGATTGGATATAACAGGAAGTCCCTGGCCAGGGCTGATATGGAGATCTATTGGTAAGGGTTATCAATAGTTTCTCGACCCGTTATGAGCCTCACATCGGCATGACTTATCGGTTACTGGGGTTTGTCGTTTACCACCCCTAGACTGGATATGCAACATATCAGATGAAGAGACCGGACTGTTCCGTAGTGTTACTAACAGGCTTTACAGGAGTATGAGCAGGCTTGCTTGTTGATCTTCTAATCGCTCAATACCCGGATAGCCGTTACGTCCAGCTAGTACCGCTGACGGCTTGTGGGTGCTTGATATGATCATCATCTACTGCCGGCGTATTGACGAGTCTTTAGAGTCCTACACAGAGGTTTACTGGCTCATGCAAAACGAAGTAGGACATATGTGATATGTGCGGGACCAAGAATTATACGTGTATGTAATACCGTATTCTATTCTCGCGATATGTGATATCGGTCGGTTATATGTGATATAGCCGGGTTATCGAATCAAGTGTTGATTCGATAAATGGATACATATAATATTAGTCGGTTATATGTGATATAGCCGGATTATTGAATCAAGTGTTGATTTGATAATTTAATATATAATTGTATATTTGATATGTTAATTTATATTAACTAATATTTGCTCACTTATACTTTTCTTTTCTTACATGTGCACACTTAATATATATGTGATATATATTATTTGTGTTTTCTTTTTTGTGTCATGTTTGATGATACACACAACATGGGTGTATAAGACTTATACCATGCCATTAGATTATTAGGGTTTTATTCATTTAATGCAAATATAAATTGGTGGGATTAAGCATGGTTGCAAGCTTTGGAAGCTTGTGGAAACCATTGACTTAGTCCACTAAAATTGTCTTGCATTAGATATTTATTAACCTAACCTTAATCTTTAGCCATGGTTATGTCTCTACAAGGGTTATATGTGATATTTCTCACCTATGGTTGCCATTAACTCTCTCATAACATAATCTCTTCATCTTCATTTTCATCAAGACCCAAGCTCTCTAGCTTTTGAGGAAGTGTAGAAAAATAGTGAGAAAAAGAATTCTAAAGTGAGCAAAATTCCTACTTCATCATCCTCTACTATATTAGCCATTTAATTTAGGGTGTTAGCTTCACTAATCCATAATTAATGAAGAGACCTATTTCTTTATGATGCATGCATGTGTGTATGTATATGTTGATATGGATGCACACATGCAGGCATACTTGTGTCATGGTTGATGATACATTGGCAGTGGCAATACAAGACTCACACGGTTACATATATTTATATATTTTGTTTATTTGAGAAATGCAAAATAAGAACAAAATCATGGTTGACTAGTCAACTCTTTTCTCTTGTGTTGACCAAAGTCAATACCATGGTTTTGTTGCCCATGGTTTTTGCTTAACCTCAGGTCACAAAATTGTTAGTTATATATATGCCCTAGAGGCCATTGTTGTACATATGATATATATTATAACGGATGCTTGGATATATATAGAGAGAACTTTCTTGCTCGACATGATAGTATGCTATTTGGTTTCACTTTATCTTAACATGTTGACTTATATTAGTTTACTGTCTTACTCTCACATGTTGATAAAGCCCTTAGGATCTGTACTCGACTACTGGGACTATGATGAGATCATACTAGTGGGGCCACGGTAGTCGATGAGTACATCCTATAACTGTTCCTAGTCGAGGGTATATCGAGACAGGGCATCGATACACCAGAGTAGACTAGCGTATACGCATCTTGACCCATATGATAGGCGATGGATGATCCCATATCCATCGGTGTTTGACATCAAGGATGGTGTACAGGTGCTCAGTGGAGACGGGTACACTGGACGGACTCGCCGAGAACTCTCAGATGGTATTATACTTCACGTCAGATGGCAGTTCTCCGGTGACACAGGTACAGGGTAGTCTGTAGACCCGAGATCGTCATAAAGTCTTTTGTGATTCCCACTGTGCTTTGATTTCCACCTTACCACGTCCAAGAGGGCATGCAAAACGGTGGCTTTTGGGTACAGTCCCGAATCACATGGAGGCAATGAGCGATATGAGGGGATTCGTCTCTCCCGGTATAGGGAGTTGATGTTGTGCTGTGTTCGATTGGCTATAACTGGAAGTCCCTGGCCAGGGCAGATATTGAGTACTACTGGTAAGTGTTATAAGTAGGTTCTCGACCTGTTATGAGCCTCACATCGACATGACTTATCGGTTACTGGGGTCTGACGTATACCACCCCTAGACTAGATATGCAACATATCAGACGAAGAGAACGGACTGTACGGGAGTGTTATTGATTGGATTCACAGGAGAATATACAGGCTTGCTTGTTGATCTTCTGATCGCTCAATACCTGGGTGGCTGTTACGTTTAGCTAACCGCTTGCAGCTTGCGGGTGTTTGATATGATCATCACCTGCTACCGGCGTATTAACGATTCATTAGAGTCCTACACAGAGGTTTCTTGACTCAGGCAAAATGGAGTAGGGGCACATATGTGATATGTGCAGGACTAAGGATAATGCGATATGAGATACCGTATTGTATTCTCGCTATATTTTGATATGAGCCGGGTCATCGGATCAAGTGTTGATTCGATGAATCGGTACATGATAACATTAGTCGGTTATATGCGATATAGCCGGATTGTCGGATCAAGTGTTAATTCGATAATATAATGTATAATTATATATGTGATATATTACATTACATTATCTAATATTGGCTCGCTTTATTATTTCATTTTCTCACCGGGTAATACATTGATATATATGTGATATATGTTAATTGTATTATTTTATTTTGTTACAAAATAAATTATATGTGATATATAATATTGTAACATGTTATAATTACTAATGCAACATGATTAGTGGAGATTAAACATGGTTAGGGTTTGATTTGGGTTAGTTCTTTCATGAACCTTCTAGAAGGTTTTCTTTTGTTTCTTGCAAAGATATTTTTGTGAGATATTTGTAAACCCAAACCACACCCTTAACCCTAGTTAACTCTCTACAATGGTTTGCCTTGTCGTCTTTGACCATGGTCGCATTTGTAATCATATAATCTTTTCATTATTCATCACAAAAGGAATTATTCATTTCATCATCTTCTTCTTCTTCCTTATGCTTTGAGAAAGCTTTCTAGGTTTTCTTTATATAATGAATTAGAGTGAGAATTTGATAATAAAAGAGTGCATAAATCCTACTTAATCATCCTTATCTAATCTAGCCAATTAGATTAGGGTGTTCACCTCATTAGTGAGAAAGAGCTTGAGTTAAAGGAACTTCGAGGTAGATCATCGGAGAATAGGAAGACTAGAAGCAAGCATGGATCATTCGGGTTATGGAGCCTCTCTTGAGTCCGGGAGATCATGGATCGCGGTGAAAGGACTTCTACTCGGAGCTTATGAAGCGAAGGAGTGGACTACAAAGGTTGTAATCCCTCACTCTTAGTTGTAAAGATGTTTACTTGCATGTTAAACCCTAATAATCTAGCAAAGATCCCGGCTTTGGGTTGTTCAGCACGTCTAAATTTTGAATCGGGCATGGTTGATTCCTTATATACCCTTGTATGACTGCCTAGGAACCCTACAGTGGTATCAGAGCCTAGCTAGAGCATTAGGCGACGTGTATACGAAATTAAAAGTCCCATCGAACCCCGATAGGTCGAAATTGACCCCCTTTCTGGAAATTTTGTGAAAATGTGATTTTTTCTGCATTAAAAATACTTTAAAAAATCAGCAGGGAATTCTAAGGATAACCCTAAAGCACGAGCCCCCAAGCCTCTCAAAGAGCCGCGAAACCGCGGCAAGAACATGCTTGCCGCGGCGGTTCCGCGGCTAAAAGATTGACTTGGGGACACGTGTTGGTACAGTAATATCCGAAGCTGTTCCTGCATATTTCTGGGTATTTTTAATCTGACTCAAGTGTTGAGTGTTCTGGGGTTTATTTTGAATTCATTGATTCGATCGGAAAGTTTAATTTCGTTCTGTTTTCCGGATAATTTAGAAACTGTTAAAATGTTCGAACGGATATCATTAACTCATTTTTTCCTGGCACGAAAAACTTTCAAGTGTTGAATTTTTCTTGAGTTTAAATCTTTCGGAAAAACGTGCAAGTAACGCGGTGGACTCTCTAGAAGAACACAAACCTTAACTCAATTATGTGACCGTCTGAACCGCCTCTGAACCTTAGGGTTTGGGGCAGTACGGCGTTGCCACATGTGAGGCATTGGCTTGACCCTTCTACGGCTGGACCATTGGTACTGTGACATATTCTGGGATTTTTTGAACTCCGCTCAAGTGTTGAGCTATTTAGGAAATCTTGGGTATTTGATTAGTCGATCGGAAAGCTTAATACTGTCTATTTATCTGGAATGTGATGCAATATGTGGAATTCATATAGTTAGGCATGAAATGCGAAGTATGTGATATTTCGGATTTACGATGTCTAAAAAGATTGTGGATTTCAAATGTTGTAGTTTTAGACTTTCTTTTCTGTGACCGTAAGTGTAGTATGTAGTTATATTGCCGGTTTTCGTTGCTATACATCAACGACGATCGGTGTATACATACTTATTTACGTTGATGATATGAGATATTATGTGTTGCTGTGATATGTTTTATTGGATCGTCGTGTTCTGAATAGCCGGGGGTTTTATATGAGATGAGGGTTTTTATTTTCATTCATGTAAAATTCATTTGTATGTAATATTCTTTTATTGGGGTACTTCCGGGATGAGGTTGATGTCACCATTGTATATTATTTAGTTTTCCGCATTAGGTAGACCAAAGGAGGGGAGCACAAGTAACCGGGTTCTAGGGTCCAGTAGGAGGCCATCTCGAGGAGTCGAGACCGGGTCTCCTAACCCTAGAATTGGCAGTGTTGCTTGCCGCTCTCGTAGGTGTTTAGGGATGTGGGTTTGGTTATTCATCGCAATCGTGGAATCCGTGTTTTATACAGGCTCGAAATAAAACACGGACGTCCTACTATATCCAATATTTCATATATGTTTTTTTGCTGCAATGTTCTGTGATGAGATCATATTACCGCCTGAGACGAATGCTTATACTATATATATATGCTGATATATAAATATTACTGTTTTCGTTTCTACTGTGATACTTAGGAAGCATAAGCTGATGATATATATTAATGAGATTAATAAAAGAAAAGAAACCTAAAAGATGTTGTAGAATCAAAACTTTATAAAAAGGGTAGCTACAGTTTTGCTTTGCATAGCGGTATATATGATATACCCCGCTCCTTATTCGATGAGGAAAGAGCCAAGATCCCTTCACCGGGAGTGGCCTCTTTAGCGAAACTGGCAGATGCTACAAACTCGCGGTTTAGTTTTTGACAGCTTATATAGTTCTTGCTTTGCACAGCGGTATATATGATATATCCTGCACCTTATTCGATGGGGAAAGAGCCGAGATCCCTTCACCGGGAGTGACCTCTTTAGCGAAACTAGAAAAACCTCAAAAACACTCATTTTCAAAATCACTTGTTTCTACAACGATATCAAGTTTTTTACGCTCATGGTTTTCTGAAAAACCTGCATAGCCCTCCGTCATTTCAGATAGAGACTAGTTAGTATTCGTGCTGCGTTTGTTGACCTTAGCCAAGGCGTGGTGTACGGTAGCTAATTAGTATTTATTTGCTAAAACATGAGATGTGATTGAGTTAGGGTAGTCGTACGACTTTGTTGACCTAAGCCAAGGGTCGTACGGGTGGGTTTAATTCAATCGGGAAATGACGGGTTGAACTTGGCTAGCACTTATGATTTGTTGACCTTAGCCAAGGTCATGAGTTGCTAAGGGCAAAAGTATTATCGGGAATTTCAAGTGTTGAAATTTGTAATGAGATTGCATACCTTCTATGAGATAGATAGATCCTGATACCGACTACGAGTAAGAGTTACTTATGGGAGAATTTTTGCATAGGACAATTAGCCGATCAAGTAGGTGTCTAGAAAGCCGTTAACGGGGTTATGCCTTTGGGAAGATGAGGTTTATTTTAATTAGGTCCGTGCGAAAGCACGGGGAACCTCCCTCTAGTACCAACACTGATCTGGCTGAAAGATTGACGAAATTGTAGGGTGTGATTAATCCCGGCTAATCTTACCTTTTAGGGTTTGAAGGAAAATTTGATAAAAATAGTGGGAGACATCCTGATTAGATAAGATAATAACCAATCTAATCTTGCAAGAGCATACGCTAAACTGTTTCCTTCTCTCTCTCTCCAGGTAGCGACCATGTCAGGACTTAATCAAGATAATAATATGGATGTATTGACTGAACCCGCTTATTATACTGAGCAAGGGAACATTGGTCCCATTCTTTCTTATAAGAGTTATAAGACTGAACAGGAAACAGGAGAATATCTGGATTCTCAAACTGCCCAAATAAAGAACATGCATGTTGATGCATCTTCTTCGGGTGTGTTAGTTATTGAGAACTGTTTCTCAGTTCACCCTACGTCCTGGGTATTAGATACCGGATCGGGATCCCACATATGTAAATTGTTACGTGGGCTACGTAAAGGTAGAGAACTGGGAAAGAGTGATCATTCCGTATAAGTAGGGAATGGTGCAAGTATTGCAGCCAAAGCAGTTGGCGAATATCACCTTGTATTACCAAGTAGTAATACATTGATTTTGAACGGGTGCTATTATATACCGAACATGATGTGCAACATTATATCAGTTTCTTTATTAAGTAAAGAAGGATATAATTTTGTAGTACAGGATAATGTTATGAACATATTCCTAGATCAAAAGTTGATTGATCAGGCTCGTTACATAATGGCATATTCGTTCTCAATCAAAATACAGTCCTTAATATACAAAACACAAATAAGAGGAAAAGTTCAGAAATGAACGAATCCTACTTATGGCATTGTAGACTTGGTCATATCATTGTGACACGGCTGGCTAAGTTACATAAGGATGGATATTTGAATTCGTTCGAATTATCATCTTATGATACTTGCCATTCATGTCTCAAAGGAAAAATGACCAAAACTCCGTTTAGTGGACACGGAGAAAGAGTTACGGAACTCTTAGGACTGGTACATAGTGATGTATGCGGACCCATGTCTACACATGCCAGGAACGGCTCTTCCTACTTCATTACATTCACTGACGATCTCTCAAGATTCGGACATGTGTTCCTGATGAAACACAAGTCTGAAGCTTTTGAGAAATTCAGAGAATATAAGCACGAAGTAGAGAACCAAACGGGAAAAAGTATTAAGATCCTTCGATCTGATCGAGAAGGAGAATACTTAAGCAATGAGTTCCTAGATTATCTAAAAGACAATGGGATTCTCTCTCAGCTTACTCCTCCTTATACACCACAGCACAACGGTGTATCGGAGCGGAGGAATCGCACCCTATTAGATATGGTGCGCTCTATGATGAGTACAGCTAAGTTACCTATTTCCTTCTGGGGGTATGCGCTGGAGACAGCCATATACCTATTGAATAGAGTTCCAACCAAATCTGTGGCTACCACTCCATATGCGATATGGAATGGGAATAGACCATCTCTTCAAAGAGTTAAGATATGGGGTTGTCCGACCTATGTTAAAAAGCAAAATCCGGACAAGCTCGAGGCACGATCAGTTCTTTGTAAGTTTGTAGGATATCCAAGCAATTCGTATGGATATCTATTCTACCATACTGAACAACAAAAGGCGTTTGTTGCTCAACATGCTACCTTTTTAGAAAAGGAATTTCTTGCAAAAGAAATTAGTGGCAAATAGGTAGAGCTGGAAGAGGTTCCAGCACCGCAAACTACAACTGATGATTTATTGGAACCAGAGGATTCAGTAGTACCCGACGAACCGTAGCCTCTCCGCCGATCTAGCAGGGTTTCTCATCCACCTGAGAGATACTACGGTTTTCTCATTGATGGTGGAAGCGAGGATTGCATCATGGAAGATGATGACCCAACTAGTTTCGAGCAGGCCATCGCGAGTGGTGACTCTGTGAAATGGCTGGATGCAATGCAATCTGAGATGGAATCCATGTACACCAACAAAGTATGGACTTTGGAAAATGCTCCTGAAGGGGTAAAACCCATTGGGAGCCAGTGGATCTTTAAAAAGAAAATTGGCGTAGATGGAAAAGTTGAGACTTTCAAAGCTAGACTTGTTGCAAAGGGTTTTCGTCAACGACCAGGTGTGGATTATGACGAAACCTTTTCTCCAATGGCTATGCTTAAGTCCATCCGGATCTTACTTGCCATTGCTGCATACCATGACTACGAAATCTGGCAAATGGATGTTAAGACCGCCTTTCTAAACGGTGATTTAGAAGAGTGCGTGTACATGACTCAGCCAGAGGGCTTCATAGATAGTAGGAGCAGCGGAAAGGTGTGCAAACTGCTTAAATCCATTTATGGGTTAAAGCAAGTAACGCGGAGTTGGAATATCTGCTTTGATGTTGTAGTCAAAGAGTTTGACTTCTTTAAAAACGTAGATGAACCTTGTATTTATAAGAAGGTTGCAGAGAGTAAGGTTGTCTTCCTCGTATTGTACGTCGATGACATACTCTTGATAGGAAATGATGTTCCTATGCTGTAATCAGTCAAGCTCTTCTTATCACAAAGATTCTCAATGAAAGATCTAGGTGATACCTCCTGCATACTGGGAATTATGATCTATAGAGATAGATCTAAACGGATATTGGGATTGTCCCAATCCAGGTACATTGACACCATACTAAAGAGGTTTAGTATGGAAGAATCCAAGCGTGGGAACCTACCCACGATCTCTGGACTCACTCTCTCCAAAGAGATGTCTCCACTTTTCCACGTTTGGTTCTTCACTTCGTACTTATATTCCTTGAATATCTCAAAAGCTTCAGACTTATGTTTCAACAGGAACACATGTCCGAATCTTGAGAGATTGTCAGTGAATGAAATGAAGTACGAGGAACCATTCCTGGCATGTGTAGACATGGGACCACATACATCACTATGTATTAGTCCTAAGAGTTCAGTAGCTCTTCCTCCGTATCCAGTAAACGGAGTTTTGGTCATTTTACCTATGAGACATGACTGACAAGTTTCATATGATGTAAATTCAAACTGATCCAAATATCCATCTTTATGCAACTTATCTAGTCGTGTTGCATTGATATGACCTAGTCTACAATGCCACAAGAAGGATTGGTTCATTTCTGAACTTTTCCTCTTGTGTGTGTTCTGTACGTTAAGAACTGTAGTTTGATTTAGAATATATATGCCATTATATAATGTGCTGGATCCAATCATCTTTTGATTTAGGAAAATGTTCGTAACACTATCCTGCAATAAAAAATTATATCCTTCTTTACTTAATAAAGAAATTGATATAATATTGCATATCAGGTTTGGTATGTAATAACATTCGTTCAGAATCAATGTATTCCCATTTGGTAATATAAGGTGATATTCACTAACTGCTTTGGCTGCAACATTTGCACCATTTCCTACCTTTAGAGAATGATCACCTTTTCCCAGTTCTCTACCTTTTTTTGGCCCATATAACATATTACATATATGGGATCCCGATCCGGTATCTAATACCCATGACGTAGAGTGTACTGAGAAACAGTTCTCGGTAACGAACACACCAGAAGAAGATGCATCAACATGCTCATTCTTCGTTTGGGTCGTGTGGGAATCCAGATATTCCACTATTTCCTGCTCAGACTTATAACAATTATAAGGAAGAGCGGAACCAACGTTCCCCATCTCAGTATAACAAGCGGGTTTGGTTAATAAATCGATATTATTATCTTGATTAAGATGTGACATGGTCGCTACCAGGAGAGAGAGAGAAGAAAACACTCTCCGTATGCTCTTGCAAGATTAGATTGGTTATTATTTTATCTAATCATGATGTCTCCCACTGTTTTTATCAAATCTTCTTTCAAACCCTAAAAGCTAAGGCTAGCCGGGATTAATTACACCCTACAAGTTCGCCAATCTTTCGGCCAGGCCAGTGTCGGTACTTTGAGGGAGGTTCCCCGTGCTTTCGCACGGACTTAATTAAAATAAACCTCGTTTTCCAAGGGGTGTAACCCCGTTAACACCTTTCTAGTCACCTACTTGATTGACGAATTTGTAAAGTGCAAAACTCTCCCAGGAGTAACTTTTACTCGCAGTGGGTATCGGGATCCAACTATCTCATAAAAGGTATGCAATTGTAAGTCCACGGTAGCGCCCCGGCCGTCTAACAGACGCCAAATGCGGAACAAAAACTTCTTACAACTGGCGCTATCGTGTACCTTAACCCGGATCTGCCATTAAAGCTAAACTAACAATCCACAAAGTGGGTAGAAACGTTATACCGAACGATCCGAGTCCTTCGGTCTTCAACCATCATCCCACGCTTGTTGCGGCTGCTCCGATCTCCTCGATCTCCAATCTTGTCGTCCAGGTGGCACCACGTCGACGGATCTTTAAACGGGCTCCCGCCTCTGAACCGAGGCAACTTGATCGTCAAATTTTCTAAAAGAGACGACCAAGATGAAGTAGAGAATGAGTAGAACACTTTGTCTCCTTACGTCCATAGTCACGGACGAACGGTTATGGAAGTTGCCTTTTGGATCGGGTGAAATGAGAAAGAGGCTATCTAATTTTCATGAACCCGAATCTATCATAATCTTTTTCCTAGTGAACAACAACCATTAGCCAAGAGAGGGGGGGAGGCCGGCCACTTATAAAGGGGAGGGAGGTGAGTGTAGGAGGGGGAAGGTGACCACAAAGGAAAAGATCAACAACAAATATCTTAGTATCAAGTATGAAAGCATTTAAAGCAAACCAATCACAATTAACCTAGTCATCAAGCATTAATTGAACAATTAATGCTAACAATGAGTCACCAAGCCATGTCACCATATCTAGAACCTTCTAGAACCATGACTCACCCTCATCAAGAAAAGATAAATCCGCATTTAACCAAATGTTAAATACGGCTGATAGAAAACTGGAAACTGGCAACTTCCAAAAGTGATCCTGAAACAGATTTCAGGATAACCCCGTAATGGTATAAACATACCCGCATTTGTATTACGACCGAATACAAATACATCCGTGACAAAGATATTATATCTACACGGTATAATACTGGGTTTCGGCTTAAACCAAAGCCTACCAGTATTATCTGCCCGAAAAACGACACGTGCGAAAACGCACGTGCCTTTTCCGAACCTTGCCATATCATCATACGATCTCTACAACGTTTCGTCCGAACTTGGGAAAGTGTCTGTGGGGGACTCTAATGACTCATCAACACATCGGCACTGGGTATAACCACTAGCACGTCAGAGATACAAGCTGCACGTAACGTTTTGCCTATGTATTGATTGGAAGGGAAGCTGACGAGCGAACTCATCTATAAACCCTACTGAGCCTGACAGTGACAATGTATATACAGTCCGGTCCGTTCATCTAAAGAGTATCGCATATCGAGTCTAGGGGGGTGGATAAAGTCAGACCCCTAATAACGCGATAAATCGTGTCGGTATGAAGCCCATCACCACCTGAGAAACTCCTGATCCAAATCAGTAATTCTCCACTACCTCGGCCGAGGATTCCTAGTGATGGCCACCCGTGCATTGCGCGACATCAACCCCAATACCGGGAGAGACGAATCCCCGACGATCCGCTCACTTGCCTCCAATGTGGCTCGGGACTGTACCCAACTAAAACCTGTTTGCACAACTACTTTGAGCGTGGTAGGGTAGTAATCTAAGCACAGTGGGAACTCACACGAGACAAATGACGATCTCAGGTCGATGAACTAACCTGTACACATGTCACCATGGAATTGCTATCTGACGATATGTATAATACCAACTAGCAGATTCCCGGCGAGTCCTGTCCGGTGTACTCATAACCTAATGAGCACCTGTATACATCTTAGGTGAACCAACTAACACCAATGGCTTGTGAGACCGGCCATCGCCCTTCGTCAGGGTCTCGACTGTATACACTAGTCTACTCTGGAGTATCGATGCCCTGTCTCGAAACTCCCACGACTAGGGACACTTTAAGGATGTGCTTACAGACCCCAGCTCCCACGTATATGATCGCCATCATACTGCTGGTAGTCAAGCAAGAATCCTATGGGCTCTATCATCATGCAATAGTGAACTAAAGCATGTATACGATGATAAAGAAAAACCAGATAGCATACTATCATCTCGAGCAAGACTGTCATATCGGTATAGGTCCTTCCTCAATCATTGCAATCACGTACCTGGGATCCAATAATTGACTTTGAGCGCACTATCTCCAACAATCTCCTACTTGCACTCAAGGCTAATTATTGCTATGTCGCATACTCACAGCCCATGTGATACCGAACATCCAACTCCTCTACTAATCAGTTTCACAAAGCTAGTTTGTAAAACTCTTGTGTTCGAGAAATAGCCTCAGTGAGTGGATCCGCCCTAATGTTTCTTTCTATGTCTCTCTTAATCTCAAGTTCGCGGAGAAAGCCATCTCCCGAATCGAGTAATACCTATCTTAGAATATGTCTGAATATCTGATGGGACCTAGTTCATAAATGAACTCCAAATCCAAACTTCTTAGACTGTATCGATAACTGAACCTAATCAGTATCCAGCACCATGCCTCCCACAGTATCCTCTTGGACCACCTGTCTATAATACTGTCCCTCGTCAGAGGGAAAACAATAATTCTGACAATCACTCTGTCATCCATGTCACCTTTGAAGCCTGGAATGATAACCGTCTCCCGAAGGAGGCTGCCGTCATCAAATCCATAGAACATGCACCTTATGTTCTAAAACTGCTTCCTTACATTTCTTCAGGATTGGATTAATATAAACATATCGCATCTAGTGCAAAAACAATATCTGGTGTGGTACTTGACATCTCATGATTGACTCAATTGCCTAAGCAAGTGATCTGCCAATCATGCACATCCCTCTCTTCTTAGTCTCTAAGACACCTTTAGAGAGGGTGACTCATCACCTGCAGGTACACCACCATGCCAGGAGTCATCTATTCTAAAATACTATTAGAATACTGTCAAAGTACCCACATTGGGAAACTACCCAAATCTAGATCTAAAACCATAGATCTAGTAACCAGAATGTCTGATATTAAATCCATATCCTTTGCGGAGAAACAACTGTGTGACGACCACAGTACAACCGATCGTAGTATAGGAACTTTACTTCCTATTCTGTGTATGTCATCCAAATACCAGAACATCATACCCTACTACCTTCTTACCAGATCCATCCCCTATTCTGATGAAGTCAAACCCATGACTGTCATATCAAAAATAGATGATCTTATCTTCGCTATATCTGCTCAAGCCTATAAACAGACATAAGCTACTTACCCACTATGCTTCCGCTGCTCCCACTGACTACGACAACCCTCTGGCAGAATAATATATACATGCACTTCTAAAACTAGTTTAGAACGACGCTATATATATCCTCCTGCCGGGTCTCATAGTCTGGAACAACCGTAGTGTCAAGTCTGGGTAAACAAGAACCTCCCTGTCACCGTCCTTGAGGCTACCGGAGTACCTCTCGGGTGTCTGAGGTTACCTACCATATCTGCGGAGTGGCTATTGGAATGTCAAACCTGATTGAATATATAGGTCCTATTAAATTTTCCGTAATCGTTTGCGGTTCTGGAATCACTTCCAGTTCTACCATACTCCCACTACTGTTTTCTGAAAAAATCCATTTTAATAAAACTGTGGGGAGTCAAGAACAATATCACTATTGATCTTCCAGATGGTAGAAATGTCAACCCTCGTTAAAATCCAGGGTCAACCCACAAACTGCCATTACAGAAACGTGCCTTAAGTTATCCAGTGTCTGGTTTTAAGCATAAGCTGGACAACTCCCCTTACCTTAACATTGTTAAGATATGAACCATTCTATATCCAATATAGAAACAGAGGTACTAATTTAATTGTAACTAGATTCAAATCATGCAGCTGTCTCCTGTGCATAACAACTTAATGGAAAAAGGCTAATCAGCATTGCTCAACTTAGGAATCCATCCAATTATGAGTAACCTGAAAGAGAAACAAGTTTCTCAAAAACCATTACTATCAACTGAATACCAATTACAAGAATCTACATCTTCAATCTCTTTGAAGAATCCCGATACTTGTGATACCTGGTTCTCTACTTTATTCTTATACCCACAACTTCTCAAAACTTAGACATTGTATTTCTACGAAATACTTGTCTAAAAACTAGAGAAGTTATAAGTAAACAGAATATAGTACGAGGACCTACCACTTTGTCCTGACGGACACTGGACAACATACAATACTCTGTATAAGTCCCCTGAGTTTGAATAACTCAAAACTTGTGTATCGTAGATTGAAAACTGTACCCAGGCGATTTCCTCAAATATCACCAATTACAACGAATTCCGATATAATGAGGATAATCACCAAATTCCCAATAACTTACTCCCACTCATCATCTGTAAAAACCATACAGATATGAGAATGAAACCTGGTAAATACATACCCTGGAGTAAGTATCTAATCGGGAAAACAATTTTCTTTTAACAATGCACTGAAACATGAATATGTTTCGTAGGGGTATCCTGGTATTCCTAGTAATGCCTCTTCCATAATCCAATTCATGACTTTAACCATATATTTCTTTGCTATCACTCCAAATCCCTTTATTTGTCTTTAGTCGTTACCTTCTGTATACCTTCGTTAGGCTAAATGGTTTTCTTCCTTCCCTACCGTTCGGCACCAGCTTATGGTTTGGAAGAAGACTATCCAGTAAGCATAATAGGTGTACTCTCCTAATCGTACGAGTACTCGCAACTTGAGAGAAGGTGATGATAAAACACAACTGAATAATACCTTATTCTATTTCTCCCGAACTGGGGAAAAAACAAAGGTGAAATAGGAGCGGCGATGAAGTACGCGGTTTGGTCGTGAATGATAACAGTCGCAATTTACTTTGCCTTCTTTCTAATTCCTTCATTTTGTCTTTACATATTACCTTCTGTACACCTTACTTAGGCTAATTGGTTTTCTTCATTCCCTACCTTTCGACACCAGCCTATGGTTTGGAATAAGACTATCCAATAAGCGTAATAGGTGTACTCTCCTAATCCTAGGAGCCCTCGCAACCTGAGAGAAGGTGATAATAAAAGACAACTGAATAAACTAATTCTATTTCTCCTGAACCTGGATCCATCCTCGAAGAAGTCCCTTCGAGTTCGTATATAACCATACGATGGATCTATCCAATAGAAGTGGATATCCGTAGTAATACGGGGTGTTCTGAGAAATACAAAGGGTAAAAGAAGGAGCGACAATGACTTATGCAACTCGGACAATCCAAAAGCCAGTATTTTAAGAAGGTTCGGTCAACTTGGTCACTGAGTCATAGTCTAGGGTCGGTCAAAAGGTCGCTGCCAAAAAGAGAGAGAGAAAAGAAACACTCTGCGTGCACTCTTACCTAGATCAGAATGGTTATCAATTTATCTAATCAGGAAACCTCCCACTGTAACCTCAAATTCTCCTCCAAACCTGAAAGAAGAGTTAGTCGGGATCACCCGAAGAGTAAACTAACTCATCAGTGAGAATCGGGATCCAACTATCATCGCATGATAACTTGATGGAAGCCACTCAAGTTATCACACTCCAGAAGGTATGCGCATATCTGGCAAGTTTCAGTTTCTTTAGAAACTCCCGATGTAATTTTTGCCCCATGCTCTTATGACCTTGGCGTTAGGTCAAAATATCATAAGTCACATGTCAAGTTCTAACCGTCACTATCCAGGTTAATTTGAACCCACCCGCACATGCCCTTGACGAAGGGCCAAGTATTACAGAACGACTGTCCCAAACCAACACATCTATCTATGCAAAAAATGAATACCCAGCAGCTACCAATCACTATGCCTTGACGTTAGGTCAAAATACATAGCTTGAATACTACTGACCATTCATAAGAAATGACGGAGGGCTACGGCTGGTTTTTGGCGAAAAACCTTTAACGTAATGAACTTGATCTCGTCGAAGGAAACTGATAGCTTTTTATAAAAATATAGTGGTGAAAACGTTTTTCTAAAGAGGTCACTCCCGGTGAAGGGATCTCGGCTCTTTCCTCGTGGAATGAGGTGCAGGATATTCCAACTGAATACCGCGATGCAAAGCAACTTGTAATCGACTATATTGAAGTTATTACCCTGACGTAAACTTCTGCCCATGGGGTCACTCCCGGTGAAGGGATCTCGGCCCTTGCCTCGTCGAATGAGGTGCAGGATATTCTGACTGAATATCGCTGTGCAAAACAAAAGGAAACATCTTTGTAATAACACTTTTTAAAATTTGTTCGAACAACATCAAATATAGGTTTGTTTTATCCTTGCATTGATCAGAATCAATACAGTCCCATCAATCAATCACACCAGAAAAGAACGAAAATAAAATGTACGTATATGCCATCCGCATTCGCCACTTGGTCCCGTCATTACCCGTTAGGTTACTTAACTAACGACAGAGCGGGGGCTGGACTAGCGCGGGTGTAAAACATATACAACATCTAATAGTATATATACCAATATACAATAATCGCTCCAGGCGTGATAATATGCAACATTACAGAAAAGTAATAAGCATCACAGAACAATACCGATAATCTGGAATCCCCGGGTTTCACAGAGCCGCTACTGAAACCCGACGTTCCCCTGGTCATGTGGATAACCTGTGCAATGAAACCTAGACCCCTACGGGTGCGGCAAGTTACCCGCCAAAACCTGAAGCGAGGTAGTCCCCCACAGCATAGTGAATGGAACACCCGGCAGTTCACGGAACCGGTAAATTGAGCACCCCACCTTGGGTCAACCTGTACCCCCTACGAGTGCGGCGAATAGTCTGCCAATTCTAGAGTGAGGTCCTTTTGCCTCTCAAAGCCATGAGATACGGACCCGTTGCCCTCCAGAACCCGGCTATCCGTGCACTTCTTCGCGGGATAAACCTAGTACAGAAAATAAAATATACAACGAGTATATCGACCTCGACCCGGTCGTGTCCCAAAAGAATATTATACAACAGGCAGTAACGGCAGTCCACATGTTGGACGTTTGCCCCGCAATATCAAATGTACAAATAAATCCAAACTGCACTATCATTGCACCCTGCTATCCACCACGACATATCCACAACAATACAGCACAACACAGAACATCAACGCGAATGTCACGTTCGCAAATCCGTCTAAAAGAACTATAGCAATTAGATGCGGTTTACCGATCAAATGACATTCCCGGTCGGAGATATAAAGTAAATACTGTAAACTAACAAGTTTAAAATTTCGATCGACTAAATTTCCCGAAGTGGGCCCCACGTACATCTGCTGTACAGTAACAAAAACTGGGCCCAAAAGAACAGTATCAGAAACCATAATTCCATGTGTAGAAGCTACTGGAGAAAGATGGCCCAATGATTCACCAATATGGCTGCGGTTCCACGGCCAAAGCATGGCTTTGGCGGCGGATCCGGGGCCGTACGGACAGATCATTAAGTCGTTTTTCTTCAGTGTTCTAATAAAAGCCTGCATGATTTTCTGGTATGGTCAAAATGAATTTTAGAACAGATTTAAAATTAACAAAAACTTTAACACATGAAATTACGATTTTTCAAAATCCGATCGATCGATATTTTAAACGCGTTAGCACAATTTAGTATAGCTTAATGGTGAGGCTTTGATACCACTTTAAGTCTACGGTAGCGCCCCGGCCGTCTAACAGACGCCAAATGCGGAACAAAAACTTTTTACAACTGGCGCTATCGTGTACCTTAACCCGGATCTGCCATTAAAGCTAAACTAACAATCTACAAAGTGGGTAGAAACGTTATACCGAACGATCCGAGTCCTTCGGTCTTCAACCATCATCCCATGCTTGTTGCGGCTGCTCCGATCTCCTCGATCTCCAGTCTTGTCGTCCAGGTGGCACCACGTCGACGGATCTTTAAACGGGCTCCCGCCTCTGAACCGAGGCAACTCGATCATCAAATTTGCTAAAAGAGACGACCAAGATGAAGTAGAGAATGAGTAGAACACTTTTTCTCGTTACGTCCAAAGTCACGGACGAACGGTTATGGAAGTTGCCTTTTGGATCGGGTGAAATGAGAAAGAGGCTATCTAATTTTCATGAACCCGAATCTATCATAATCTTTTTCCTAGTGAACAACAACCATTAGCCAAGAGAGGGAGGGAGGCCGGCCACTTATAAAGGGGAGGGAGGTGAGTGTAGGAGGGGGAAGGTGACCACAAAGGAAAAGATCAACAACAAATATCTTAGCATCAAGTATGAAAGCATTTAAAGCAAACCAATCACAATTAACCTAGTCATCAAGCATTAATTGAACAATTAATGCTAACAATGAGTCACCAAGCCATGTCACCATATCTAGAACCTTCTAGAACCATGACTCACCCTCATCAAGAAAAGATAAATCCGCATTTAACCAAATGTTAAATACGGCTGATAGAAAACTGGAAACTGGCAACTTCCAAAAGTGATCCTGAAACAGATTTCAGGATAACCCCGTAATGGTATAAACATACCCGCATTTGTATTACGACCGAATACAAATGCATCTGTGACAAAGATATTATATCTACACGGTATAATATTGGGTTCCGACTTAAACCAAAGCCTACCAGTATTATCTGCCCGAAAAACGACACGTGCGAAAACGCACGTGCCTTTTCCGAACCTTGCCATATCATCATACGGCCTCTACAACGTTTCGCCCGAACTTGGGAAAGTGTCTGTGGGGGACTCTAATGACTCATCAACACATCGGCACTGGGTATAACCACTAGCACGTCAGAGATACAAGCTGCACGTAACGTTTTGCCTATGTATTGATTGGAAGGGAAGCTGACGAGCGAACTCATCTATAAACCCTACTGAGCCTGACAGTGACAATGTATATACAGTCCGGTCCGTTCGTCTAAAGAGTATCGCATATCGAGTCTAGGGGGTGGATAAAGTCAGACCCCTAATAACGCGATAAATCGTGTCGGTATGAAGCCCATCACCACTTGAGAAACTACTGATCCAAATCAGTAATTCTCCACTACCTCGACCGAGGATTCCTAGTGATGGCCACCCGTGCACTGCGCGACATCAACCCCCAATACCGGGAGAGACGAATCCCCGACGATCCGCTCACTTGCCTCCAATGTGGCTCAGGACTGTACCCAACAAAACCTGTTTGCACAACTCCTTTGAGCGTGGTAGGGTAGTAATCTAAGCACAGTGGGAACTCACACGAGACAAATGACGATCTCAGGTCGATGAACTAACCTGTACACATGTTACCATGGAATTGCTATCTGACGATATGTATAATACCAACTAGCAGATTCCCGGCGAGTCCTGTCCGGTGTACTCATAACCTAATGAGCACCTGTATACATCTTAGGTGAACCAACTAACACCAATGGCTTGTGAGACCGGCCATCGCCCCTCGTCGGGGTCTCGACTGTATACACTAGTCTACTCTGGAGTATCGATGCCCTGTCTCGAAACTCCCACGACTAGGGACACTTTAAGGATGTGCATACAGACCCCAGCTCCCACATATATGATCGCCATCATACTGCTGGTAGTCAAGCAAGAATCCTATGGGCTCTATCATCATGCAATAGTGAACTAAAACATGTATACGATGATAAAGACAAACCAGATAGCATACTATCATCTCGAGCAAGACTGTCATATAGGTATAGGTCATGCCTCAATCATTGCAATCATGTACCTGCGATCCAATAATTGACTTTGAGGGCACTATCTCCAACAGCAATCTCATTGCAAATTTCAACACTTGAAATTCCCAATAATATTTTGCCCCAAGCGATTTATGACCTTGACAAGGTCAACAAACCGTAAGCCGCAAGTCAAGTTCAACCCGTTCATTTCGTGATTGAATTAAACCCACCCGCACGACCCTTGATAAGGTCAACAAGGTCGTACGACTACCCTAATCCAATCGCATCATATGCGTTGCAGATAAGCACTAATCAGCTACCGCACACTACACCTTGACAAGGTCAACAAACGCAGCACGAATATTAAATAGCACTTATCTAAAATGACGGAGGGCTATGATATGTTTTTAAGAAAATCTTTTGCGTAATGAACTTGATATCGTTGTAGAATCGAGTGATTTTGAAAAGGAGTGTTTTTTAGGCTTTTGCTAGTTTCACTAAAGAGGTCACTCCCGGTGAAGGGATCTCAGCTATTTCCTCATCAAATGAGGTGCTGAATATTCATCAAGGAATAGCACTATGCAAAGCAAGAACTAGAGAAGCAATTAAAAGACAAAACCGAGTGAGTTGTAGAATTTGCTAGTTTTGCTAAAGTTGTCACTCCCGGTGAAGGGATCTCGGCTCTTTCCTCATCAAATGAGGTGCTGGATATTTATCAAGGAATACTACTATGCAAAGCAAGAACTAGAGCTAACGGTTTTTAAAACAGGATTCTACAACATCTTTAGGTTTCTTTCTTTTTCATTAATCTCATTAATGAAGTCCCATCATTTATTCTTCATAAGCATAACAGATAAAGAAACGAAAATACTTATACAACGTATGCTTATGCCATCCGCATTCGTCACGGGGTCCCGTCATGCACCGTTAAGTTAGATAACTAACGGCAGAGCAGGGGAAGGACTAACATGGATGCAAAACATAAGCGACATTTATTATATATCATATATATAATATAAAGCATTCGTCTTAGGCAGTTATATGATCTCATCACAGAACATTGCAGTAGAAGACAACATATGAAATATTGGATATACTAGGAGGTTCATGTTTTAAATTAAGCCAGTAAAAAACACGGATTCTACGGTCGTGATGAATAGCCAAACCCACATCCCTAGACCCCTACGAGAGCGGCAAGCAACCCTATCAATTCTAGAGTTAGGAGACCCGGACTCGATTCCTCGAGATGGACTCCTACTGGACTCTAGAACCCGGTTAGTTGTGCTTCCCTCCTTGGGTCTATCCTAATGCGGAAAAGTAAATAATATACATCAATGGTGACATCATCCTCAACCCGGAAGTGTCCCAATAAAAGAATATTACATATAAGTTTTTACATGAATGAAAATGAAAAACTCTCATCTTACGCAAAACCCCCGGCTATTCAAACTCGACGATCCGATATAACATATCACGGCAACACATACCATCACATGTCATCAACGTAAGTAAATATCCGTATCCCAATTGTCATTGACGTATAGCAACGAAACCGGCGATACACCACATATTACAATTACGGTCGCAGAAAAGAAAGTGAAACCTACAACAATTAGAATCCGCAACATCCTTAGACATCATAAATCCGAAATATCACATACTTCGGATTTCATGCCTAACCGTATAAATACTTTAGACATCATAAACCCGGCGAGTGTTCGCGTACTATACGTGATTGCGATGGAGTTTTGATCCGAATCAAAACCCCGCGACAACCGATCAAAAGAGACTAAATTGCTAGATTTACAAAGTACTAACTAGTTTTCACAAAACTAATTATTGTGGATTCCAAATATTGTATCACAAATCACAGATATCTAGACGATGTTAAACATTTCGATCGATTTATCAAACACCCAAAATTTCCAGAGATCTTAACACTTGAGTCACAGTTAAAAATACCCAGACAGTGCCCCAAGTACCTACGGACCTACACAAGAAGGCACGCTCCCTACCTCACCAACGGCGCCGCGGAACCGCCGCCAAAGGAATGCTTTGGCCGTGCTTCCGCGATCGTTTGGTCGAGTTGGGCCGTCTTTTTTCTTGTGGGCCCATATAAAACCCTGCACAATTTTCTGAATATTTTTAATTGGAAAAATTCCAACTTTTGATATTTTTTTCCAGAGAATGGGTTTTCGAATAGTCGATCGAACACTTTAATTTCGTCTAGACAATGCCTAATGCTCTAGCAAGGCGCTGATACCACTGCTGGGTTCGCTTATCACCCCGACACGGTTTCGGCAAGCATCAAGTATGCAACTTTAAAAATTTAGGGTGCCGAGTGAGCCCGAACCAAGGATCTAACTAGAGAATTAGCGTTTAACTAAGCAAGTAAACAACTTTACTCTAAGTGATATAGGAATACAACCTTTGTAGACCAGTCCTTCACTTCTAAAACTCCGTGTAGTAGTCCCTTTGCTCCAAGTAGTGGTCTCCCGGACTCTCCTTAGCTCCCGGGCTCTCTTTAGGCTCCACTAGGTGAAACGAACGAGCTTGCTCAAAGATCTTCGAGGCCGAAGATGATCTACGTCAAAGAATCTCTAACTCAAGCTACCTCTTCACTAATTGATGAATTAGTGAAGAAACAACCAATACTAAATGGATCGTTCGGTATAGATTGGTGAAGTAGGAATTTTGCTCAGTTTAGAATTATTTTTCTCTTTTTCTTTTTCTTCTCATAAGAAAGCTATAAAGAAAAAATGGAGATGAAGAAGAAGATGAATCAATAAACCATGGCAACCATGGGTGAGAAAATATCATATATAAACTCATGTAGAGACTTAACCAAGGTTAAAGATGATGGTTAGGTTAATAAATATCTAGAGAAAAAAAATTAGTGGACTAAGTCAAGGTTTCCACAAGCTTCTAAAAGCATCTTAACCTATGGCCTTTTCCACTTAATTTTGTTTTTCCCTTAATAATTAAATCCCTAAATTATCTTAAGTATGTATGAGTCTCATACACCCATGTGCAATGTATCATCAAGCACGACACAAAAATAAATACATTAATAGATATCACATATATATTTGTATGTATTTTAAGAAAACATCTTCTTAAGTGAGCTAATATTAGTCAATGCATAATAATATATCAAATATATAATTATACATTAAATTATTAAATCAACACTTGATTTAATAACCCGGCTGTATCGCATACAACCGATTAATATCATATATCCCGAGATTAGAATACGGTATCACATACACGTATTTATCTCGGTCCCGCACATATCACATATGTGCCCTACTTCATTTCGCATGAGCTAGGAAACCTCTGTGCATGATTCTAAAGACTCGTCAATACGCCGACAGTAGGTAATGATCATATCAGTTACCCACAAGCCGTCAGCGGTACTAGCTGGACGTAACGGCTACCCGGGTATTGAGAAATCAGAAGATCAACAAGAAAGCTTGTTCATACTCCCGTGAATCCAATCAGTGACACTACCATACAGTTCGGTCTCTTCGTCTGATATATCGCATATCTAGTCTGGGGTTAGTAAACGTCAGACCCTAATAACTTGATAAGTCGTGCCGATGTGAGGCTCATAACGGGTTGAGAAACTACTGATAATGTTGGATATATGTATGCCCTAGAGGCCATTATTTGATAGTAGATGTATTTTTACATGTGTGTATATATATATATATATATATATATATATATATATATATATATATTCAGAGGACATTCTTGCTCGACATGATAGTATGCTATCTGGTTACACTTTATCCTGACATGTTCACTTGATCATGCTTTTATTCATTTGGTACATGTTGATAAAGCCCTGAGGATATTTGCTTGACCACTGTGATTATGATGCAGATGATACTAGTAGGACATGTGTAGTTTATAAGCATATCTTGAAATGTCCCTAGTCGTGGGTGTATCGAGACGGGGCATCGATATTCCAGAGTAGACTAGCGTATACGATTCTTGACCCATGTGATGGGCGATGGATGATCCCATATCCATTGGTGTTTGACACCAAGATTGTATACGGGTGCTCAGTGGAGACTGGGTACACTGGATAGACTTGCTGAGAACTTCTATGTGGTATTATATCTATTGTCGGATAGCAGTTCTCAGGTGAAACTGGTACAGGTTAGTCTGTAGACCCGAGATCATCATAGAGTCTTGTGTGTTCTCCTACTGTACTTTGATTTCTACCCTACCACGGCTCTACTGAGTCGTGCAAACAGGTGGCTTTTGGGTAAAGTCCCGAGACACATGGAGGTAATGAGTGATAGGAGGGGTTTCGTCTCTTCCGGTATTGGGGGTTGATGTTGCGCTTTGCTCGATTGGCTATATCAGCAAGTCCCTAGCCAGGGCTGATGCAATTTACTGGTAAGTGTTATAAGTAGTTTCTCGATCTGTTATAGGCCATACATCGGCATGACTTATTGAGTTATTGGGGTCGACGATACCATCCCTAGACTCGATATGCAGCATATCTGACGAAGAGACCGGACTGTACGGTAAGTGATACCGGTTGGCTCGACAGGAGTTTTGATAGGTTCGCTTATTTTTCTTCTGCTTGCTCAATACCCAAGTGGCTGTTACGTTTAGCTGACCGCTTGTGGCTTATGTGTGTTTGATATGATCATCACCTACTGCCGGCGTATTGACGAGTCTTAGAGTCCCACAAAGGGGTTACCTAGCTCAGGCGAAACGATGTGGGGGTGCATATGGTGATATGCGCGGGTGCTTGATTAAATGCGTGTATATGATACCGCATTATAATCTGGCAGTTTCTATTGGTCGACTCGTTCGACTTGAAACCCTATCGTTCGTGGTCGCCTTTGGGCAACCACTCTCTTGTCCGGAAGCTAAAACTCAAAAGGTGATATGACCATGTATTAAATCAATTGTTGATTTAATATTAATGACCATTAGCCTTTTTACTTATAACCTTTTCTTTATATGTTGTATGCATGAATGGGTGTATGTACATATATTGATATGAATGTACACATGCATGCATAAATGTGTCATGGTTGATGATACATTGGAGTTGGCTATGCAAGACTCACATGGTTAGATATTTATATATTTTGATTATTGATTAAAGATAATTAGGATTAAATCATGGTTGGATTTCTTCTACACTCTTCCTGAGTCAACCATGACTCAAACCATGGTTTAATCTCTAATTCATTCTTTAACTCTTTAACAAAATATCTAGATATTTTAGAACCATGGTTATGAGTGAGTGTGACTCTCTCATATATTCATTATTCTTTTTATTTTGTGGCATAACAATTATCTTGAGTTTTTACTTAGCCATCTCCTCCTTCTTCTTCCTCAAAGCTTACCACTTCAGAAAAGTGAGTGAAGGAGATAAAAAGAAAAGGTTTTTAAGTGAGATCCAAACCCACATCACCAATCTACAGTAGTTTAGCCCACTAGTATAGGTTGTTTGCATCACTTCTACTTCGTTCTGGTGAAGCAAGGAGCTTGAGCCAAGGGACTCCGCGGTGGATCGTCGTGGACAATGAAGGACTCAAGCGGACCCGTTCAAACACCGAGTTGATCTAAGGAGTCACAAAGGGGAGATTTACAAAGGTTGTATTTCTCAACTCTTAGTGTTAGACTCTCTTTTAGTATGTGATACCATGCTTTGTTACTCTAAATTTCTAGTTTGATCCTAGGTTAGTTTGCTTAGCATCCCAAAATTTTTATTGTAGCATGTTTGATGCAAGACAAACCCTTGTGTGGTGCTATGGAAACCCAACAGTGGTATCAGAACCAAGCTAGAAACTTAGACGATGTTAAATATATTACGAAACCGAAACAACTCCGAAAATTTTCAAATATGGAACCTTGAAATCCGCTCTCTGTTGTTTTTAAAACGGCTCGAAAAAATTATTTTAGCAACTGCAGAAGTTTACATATGATGTACTGAGAACACCAGAGAAAAACAAGGGGATTCTACTGGTTTTGAACCGGCCACCAAGCCCAAAAATCCGGCCAGGCTGGCCCCCTGCTCCTGAATCACCTCGTTTTGGTCTGGTGCTCTGGTCTGTAGATTTTGGGGTTTCAGGTGTTGTTTGTTTAGGCCAAAATTTCATGTGATGCTAATTTTGCTTAGGGGCTTATTCGGAGTGTTTCGTAGTCGTATGTTTTAACATTGTATTGGTAACTTGGACGGCGTTTAACTTTTCGAACGAATATCACACACCACCTCATTACTCTCGCTGAAATTTTCCAAGTTAAAAATATTCGAATAATCATGCAAGTAATTTTATAGACCCTCTAAACGAACGTAATTCTAACTCGACATTATGACCATGGAACCGCGGCCAAACCTTAGGGTTTGCCGTAGTCCTGTGGCGCCATAAGTGAGGCAAGGGTTGACCTTTCTATGGCTGGTCCATAGACACTGTGGCACATTTTTGGGTATTTTAACTTTGCTCAAGTGTTGAGCTCTCGGGGTAATTTGTGGGTGTTTGTTAATTCGATCGAAGGGTTTAACATCGTCTAGCTGTATTTGGTACTTATTTCTGCGACCGTAAGTGTAGTATGTGATGTATCGCCGGTTTCGTTGCTATATGTCAACGACAATTGGGGTACGCATACTTGCTTACGTTGATGACATGTGATGGTGTGTGTTGCTGTGATATGATGTATAGGATCGTCGTGTTTGAATGGCCGGGGTTTTTATGTGAGATGAGAGTTTTTGTTTTCATTCATGTAAAATTCATTGTATGTAATATTCTTTTATTGGGGCACATCCGGGTTGAGGATGATGTTACCTTCGATGTATATTATTTACTTTTTCACATTAGGATAGACCCAAGGTGGGGAGCACAAGCGGCTGGGTTCTAGAGTCTAGTGGGAGGCCATCTCGAGGAGTCGAGACCGGGTCTCCTAACTCTAGAATTGGTAAGGTCACTTGCCGCTCTCGTAGGAGTCTAGGGTGTGGGATTGGCTATTCATCACGACCGTGGAATCCGTATTTTCTATCGTTGTCTAAATACAAAATACGGAACTCCTAGTATATCCTATATTTTCATATATGTGCTTCTGCTGTTGATATTCTGTGATGAGATCACTTTATATGATGAGACGAATGGTATTATTATATATATGATATATAATAAGCGTTGCTTATGTTTTACATCTGCGCTAGTCCCGCCCTGCTATGCCATTAGTTAAGTAACCTAACGGTGCATAACGGGACACTGTGGCGAATGCGAATGGCATAAGCGTACGTTCTATTTTCATTTCTTTTTTGTGATGGCTTAAGGACTTAAATGATGGGACTACATTAATATGATCAATGTAAAGGAAAATAAACCTAAAAGATGTTGTAGAATCGAATTTGAAACCCACTTGGCTTTTTAAGAAAAAGCTACATTTCAAAATTGCGGAGATTAAGCCACTCCTTTTGAAAACCATTTGATTCTACAATGATATCAAGTTCAAAGCGTTAAAGGTTTTCTTAAAAACCATCCGCAACCCTCCGTCATTTTAGGAAGTAGAGTACTTAGTATTCGTGCTACGTATGTTGATTATAGTGAAGGCATAGTGTACGGTAGCTAAGTGATGTCTTCCTACAAAGCATATGATGCGATTAATTAGGACATTCATGTGATTATATTGATTATAGTCAAGGGTCATATGAGTGGGTCTAATTAATCAAGAAATGACGGGTAGAACTTGACTAGTGCTTATGATATGTTGATTATAGTCAAGGTCATGAGTGCTAGGGGTAAAAACCATATCAGGAGTTTCAAGAGTTAAAATTTTCAATGAGATTGCATACATTCCATATGATGGTTGGATCCCGATCCCACTGTGAGCAAGAGTTGCTCCCAGGAGAGTTTTGCACTTTACAATTAGCTAACTCATTAGGTGTCTAGAAAGGTGTCTATGGGGCTACGCCTCTGGGAAAACGAAGTTTATTTTAATTAGGTCCGTGCGAAAGCACGGGGAACCTCCCTCAAAGTACCGACACTGGCCTGGCTGAACGGTTAGCGAAGTTGTAGAATGTAATTAATCCTGGCTAGTTTTCTTTTTAAGGTTTGAAGGAAAATTTGATAAAAGCAGTGGGAGACATCGATTAATAATAACCAATCCGATCTTTGCAAGATCTTTCACTGAGTGTATTTTTTTCTCTCTCCTAATGGCAGATACCAATGACTGGACTTAAGCTTCTACTAGAGAAAATTAAACTGAATGGGACCAATTATAAAGACTGGCTGAGAAACATTAACATTGCCGTGACTTATGATAAGGTATCATATGTCCTCACAGCTCCAGCCCCACCCGTCCCGGGCCCTAAATCTTCAGTTGCGGATCGGGAGATCCGCAAAACATGGGATATTGACTGTGCCACGGCCAAATGCCTCGCGCTTGCATCGATGGACAACACGCATCAAAAGCAGCACGAGCAGATGGATGTTCAATCCATCTTTCTCCATACAAAAGAGTTGTATGGGGAGCAATCTCGTGTCCTACGATACGAAGCATCGCGAAAGTTGTTTCAGATGCGAATGGCTCCTGGCACACCAGCAGGTGACCACGTTTTGAAGATGATAGCTCTTATTGAAGAGCTTGAGGACCTCGGATGGACAATGTAGAACGAACAATATGTTGATATTGTTCTACAGTCTCTCCCCCCTGCCTTTGCTCAATTTGTAGTAAATTTCAACATGCACAACATAGAGAAGTCACTACCTGAACTTCTCAATATGTTGAGAAGTGCAGAGAGCACACTCAAGGCAGTGAAGACTCCCGCTTTGATTGCTGGGCCATCTTCCTCTTCTCGCCCAAAAGCCAAAGCCATGGGAAAGATGAAGAATAAACCCACCAAACCTAGAGGTGGAGTTAAAAATGCTAAGGGGAAAGACAAGCCCACGACTGGGGAATTGGGGATAGGGGAGAGTTATTACTGCCATAAATCGGGACACTGGAAGCGCAGCTGTGCCGAGTTCCTGGACCTCAAGAAGAATAAGCATGGTGATGCTTCCGCTTCAGGTGTGTTTGTGACAGAAAATGTTTTTCTATAAACTCTACTTCCTAGGTATTGTTAGTGTATATGCCCTAGGGGCCATTATTGTATCATACTAGATTGTATATTACTTAATGGAAGCTTGGGATATTCACAGTTATATATACAGTCTTGCTAAAAATGGTAGTATGCTACTTGGTTTGTGTCTACTTTAATATGTGCATATGTTTCTTGTAACGTATCACTTATACATATTAGTAGAGCCCATAGGATTTTTGCTTGATTACCAGCGTCGTGATGGCAGTCACACTAGTGGGGGCTTGGTAGTCTGTAAGCAACATCCTATACAGGTCCCTGGTCGTTGGATTATCGAGATAGGGCATCGATATTCCGGAGTAGACTAAGTGTGTATGCTTCTCATCCCAGTTGGGGAGATGGTCTGTCCCACAGCCATCAGTACGTCGTACTGGCGATAGTATGCAGGTGCTCGTTAGGTTACGGGTACACCGGACAGGACTCGCAGGGGAACTGATTGGTTGGAATTATACCCGTCGTCAGTTAACAGTTCCCAGATGACATGAGTACAGCATAGTCCGCAGACTTGACACTGCTACTTCGCCTTGAGTGTGTCCCACTGTTCTTTGATTGCTACCCTACCACGGCTCAAAGGAGTCGTGCAAACAGGTAGCAGTTGGGTGCAGTCCCGAGCACTTGGAGGCAGTAGTGGTTAGATAGGATTCGTCTCTCCCGGTATTGGGAGATGATATCGCACTGTGTCAGAGAGCCATTACGCAAAGTCCCTGGCCTGGGCAAGCGAGATATACTGGTAAGTTCCAGTAGCTTCTCAGGGTGTAATGGGCTCCGCTCCAACACGACTTATACAGCTATTAGGGGACTGACGCTTGCCGCCCCCTAGGCTTGATATGCGATAGTCTTAGACGAACAGATCGGACTGTATGGAGATTGTCACATCAGGCTCAGTAGGGGTTCGGATGGTTTTCCTCATCGGCCTTCTTATCGACATCTACCTGGGGACTGTTACGTACAGCTAGTGCCGCTTGCGGTCTGTGGTTAAACCCACTACTAGCGGAGTGTCGAGTCTTTAGAGTCTCACACAGAGAGTTTCCCTGCTCCAGGTGAAACGATATAGAGGTCGTATGGTTTTACGACAACGGTTCGGACGCGTACGTGTGTTTACGCACGTACGAATTTTCGGACAGTTTTCACTAGCCGGCTTTGGTTTAAGCCAGATTCTAGTATCGGGTTATTGGATTTATACAGTCTAAAGTTTTTCCGTGTTTTCACGGATTGGAGGGGCATTCTCGTAATTTGTCGGGAAGCTTCTAGAAGAGTGGTGACTAAGGGGTTAAGGTGGCATTGCATTAAATGAGATCAGTGACTCATTTGTGTGATTCATCCATGTCATTAATGCATCATAAATGCTTAATGACTCATGGTGATGAATCACTCATAGATATTTATGAAGCATGGTTGTTAATTCAATTATTTCATTTTTGGATAAATAATAATGCTTCATATATATTATGATAACATCATTATCTCATTTCATTCTCATCTTCACCTTCTATCTCCTCAAGCTCACTCTCTCTTCAAACCCTAACCCTAACCTCTCATGTGTTGAGATCAAGGGTTAGCTAGACTAATACATCCATAACCTCACTCTATATCCCCTAGGTAGCTTAGATTAGCATTTTAAGCAACCTAGTTATCTCAAGTTTGAGATTAAGCTTGGCGTAGGAGCTTTCGGGTGGATCGTCTTTGATTCGAGGAGGCCGTTGAGGTGCCGATGTTCCAAGGAGCCTACGAGGAGTGGAAGACCGCGATGAAGACCCGAAAGACTAGTATCGTGAGGTATAACTTCGTATCCGAGTAGTTAAACCTCTAGTGTTCAGTTAGCAAAGGTTTAGATAACGATTCATGCGCTCAAGTCCGTGTTACGAAGCTTTGATAATCGTTTTTCATATATTCCGCCTCCCCGCAAGTTCGTGGGGTGCGTGACATGGACTTACAGTGGTATCAGAGCCAACTAAACCATTACTAGCTTGTTAGCAACTGATTAGAAGTTCGATCGACAGAAAAACACGAAAACAAAAATTCGATACCGTAAGATTCTGTTAATTTTAAAAGTGTCTGGAAAAATATTTGACATACCTTAAAATTCACAGCAGGGAATATAATGAATACTGGGAAAATACGAGCAAGTGAATCGGTAAAATGGCCGCGGATCCGCGGTAATAGAGTGTTTATGCCGCAGATTCGCCGCCGAGTCAACGCCGAGTTGACTCGGAGTTTCACAGTAATTCATAATTTTTTGTTTTTTGTCTTCCTGTATGTTCTGTTTCTACCCAGGTTACTTTAGTACATGTATGCTTTTGGGGTACACGGAATATGGTTTTCGATATATGTTCTAAGATATTTGCTAATTGTGTTTTTATCTGTAATGTTTAATGTGTTCGTAAACCTCCCCTAACTGCTAGTATGTCGGTTGGCAAGGGGTTGCACATTTCTAAAATGTTTACTGTTTGTGTATATGAACTGTGTTGGACTGTTGTGATGATTAGCCGGGGTTTGAGATGTGTTTAATATTCATTCATTCAATGTAAATGTAATTTGATGTAATATTCTTTTGCGGGGCACATCCAGGTTGCGGTTGTAGCCACCGTTGTATTATTATTTCTTTTTACTGTTTTTGCTCCTAGGATAGACCCAAGGTGGGGTACACAAACTACCGGCTACGTTGAAGTGTTTAGTGGCCTACTCACGTTGTTGAGGGAGACCGCTTCATTTCGGGTACTTGGCGGGTAGTTTGCCGTACCTGTAGGGGTCTGGGGTGGGGTAAATGGCTATTCATCACAACTGTGTAATCCGTCTTTTATTGCAGGCTCAAAGAAAATGCGGATTGCTAATAAATCCAATAAAGTTCATCTGTGATCTGGAATGCTTATTATTGCGTCTGACGAATGTACAATATCTATATATGATAGCTATTAGACGTCACTTATGTTTTACACCCGTGCTAGCCCAGCCCCTGCTCTGTCGTTAGTTAAGTAACCTAACGGGTGATGACGGGACCCAGTGGCGAATGCGGATGGCATAAGAGGACGTGGTATTTTCGTTGTTTTCTGCATTGATAGGATAAATGATGGGACGCATTATTATAATGCAAAGAAAATAAACCAAAGTTGAATCGTTGGAACAAATTTAAAAGAAACCACTCGGTTATTTTAAAAGATCAGAATTTTTTAAAATTGCGGAGCTTTAACCACTCCTTTTAAAAAGTATCAGGTTCCTTCGATTATATCAAGTTCACTACGTTCACGGTTTTGCCAAAACCATTCGTAGCCCTCCGTCATTTCATTTGGGTATTCAATAGTATTCAAGCTGTGTTTGTTTGGCCAAAGTCAAGGCACAGTGTTTGGTAGCTGTTGGATAGTCATATGTAGCATAGATAGATGTGTTGTTTTGGGACAGTCGTACTACCCTGTTTGGCTAAAGTCAAGGGTATGTACGGGTGGGTTCAAATTAACCTGGACAATGACGGGTAGAACTTGACATGTGACTTATGATTTGTTTAGCCAAAGTCAAGGTCATAAGAGCATGGGGCAAAAATCCACATCGGGAATTTCTAAAGAAACTGAAATTTGCAGAGAGATGCATACCATTTTGGAGTTTGATGAATGTTGGTAGGATTCCTTCAACATTATCATACGATGATATCTTGGATCCCGATCCTACTGTGAGTATATGCTACTTATCAGGAGATTCGTCACTTAACGATCAATGCTATAAACCAAGTAGGTGCCTAGAAAGGTGTCAGCGGGGTTACGCCCCCAGAGAAAAGAGGTTATTTAATTAAGGAACTTTGCGAAAGCGTTGGAAAACCTCCCTCGAAGTATCGACACTGGCCTGGCTGAACGGTTAAGCAAGTATTGTACGGTGAGAATTGTCCTGGCTAATTCTTCTTTTATGGTTTGAGGAAGGATTCGAGAAACAGTGGGAGCCATCCTGTTTAGATAAACTTAAAACCAATCTAAACTTGCAACAGCATCATGCTAAAATATTTTCTTCTCTCTCTCTTAATTGCAGCAACCTTGTAACCACACATAGGTTACATCTAGATAACAAATTGACTGAATCTGACTTATATGACTGTCAAAGGTCTGTCCAGATGTCCATTGGCTATGACAAGCTGGACCACCCTATTACTACTCAAGATCCCGCCGTCCCAGGTCCAGTTTCCACTATCGCGGATATGGATATCCGTCAGACAAGGGAAAAAGATAAAGCGAAAGCTAAGTGCCTCGTGTTAGCTTCAGTTGATGGTGTATACCAAAAGCAGCACGAGAAGATGGACTTATTTTCCATCTTTCTCCATAATAAAGATTTATATGGAGAGCAATCTCATATCGCAAGATATGAGACCTCGACCGAATTAATTCAAGCGAGGTTAGCTGACGGGTCATCTGTAGGGGACAACGTCCTTATAATGACTAGCTATATTGATGAGCTCCAGGACCTGGAGACCGCGTTGGGAAACGAGTCAAATACTGACTTGATTCTACAGTCTCTGCCTTCTACCCTGAAGGAAACCAGGGAAGGAGAAGGAAAGAGAAAGGCAAAAGTTTCGGGACTGGATATAGTAAAACAGGGACGTTCCTATTGTTACAGGAATGAACATTGGCAGAAAGATTGCAGGGCTTTAGAAGCCAGTAACCAGGATACGAAGCTTGTTGTGGCTTCAACCTCAAGTGTGTTTGTAATTGAGAAATGTTTGTCAATTAACTCTACTTCCTGGGTATTTGATACCGGAGCAGGATCTCATATCTGTAATTCATTACATGCTTTGAGAAACCATAAAGTTATAAAGATAGGTGATTGGTCTCTCAAAGTTGCAAACGGAATGACAGTGAACGCTGAATCCGTGGGAGAATATCGCCTAGGTTTGACAAGTGGGCATATATTGATTTTACGTAACTGTTTATATATACCTAGTATGACTTGTAATATCATATCAGTGTCCTCACTTTCAAGAGAGGGATATGATTTTACATTCGTAAGCGATGTAGTTAACATCCACCTAAATCAAGTTCTGATTGGGTCAGGTACCTTAGATAACGACATATACGTATTAAGTCAAGCTCAGGTTTTCAATATCCAGAATACACTTAAAAGAAAGTCTCCAGAATTAAATCAGGCTTTCTTATGGCATTGTAGACTAGCTCACATCAATGAGAGAAGGTTGACTAAGTTACATAGAGAAGGATATTTGAATCCGTTCGAATATCAATCTTATGCTACTTGTGAATCTTGTCTCATGGGAAAGATGACAAAGACTCCGTTTTCTGGACACGGAGTACGAGCAAGCGAGCTCTTGGGACTCATACGCAGTGATGTATGCGGTCCAATGTCTACACATGCGCGAGGTGGTTATTCCTACTTCATTACTTTTACGGATGATTTCTCTAGGTATGGATATATCTTCTTAATGAAGCATAAATCTGAGGCCTTTGAGAAATTCCAAGAATACAAGAATGAAGTGGAAAAACAAACCGGCAAAAGTATCAAGACACTGAGATCTGATCGAGGTGGTGAATACTTAAGTGCCGAGTTTCTAGGTTACTTAAAAGTGAATGGAATTCTCTCTCAGCTTACTCCTCCATACACACCACAACACACGGTGTATCCGAAAGAAGGAATCGAACCCTATTGGATATGGTTCGTTCCATGATAAGTAAGGCTGAGTTACCACGATCATTCTGGGGATATGCACTAGAATCAGCTGCATAACTTTTGAACCGAGTTCCAACTAAAACTATGCCTACTTCACCATATCAGATGTGGTGTGGGAAGAAACCCTATCTTAAGCACATTAAGATATGGGGATGTCCAGCTTTTGTAAAGAAGCAGTTTGCGGACAAGCTCGAGGCACGATCAGTACAGTGTAAGTTTATGGGATATCTAAAGAACTCCAAGGGATATTATTTCTATTACGCAGAGGAACAAAAGATTTTTGTTTCTCATAATGCTTGCTTCTTGGAAACTGAGTTTTTAGAAAATCAGATAAGTGAGGGCGCAATAGAACTGGATGAAATTCCGGAACCACAAACTATTACTGAAACCTTACTAGAACAAGAAAGGTTCAGGAGAACAGGACATCCCGACGCCACTCCGCAGGAGTAGTAGGCAATCTCATCCGCCCGAGAGATACTACGATTTTCTTATAGACGGGGATAGAGAGGATTGCACTATTGACTATGATGAGCCTACTAGCTTCCAGCAAGCCATTCAGAACGGTGACTCAGTAAAATGGCTGGATGCAATGCGGACCGAAATGGA
Source organism: Agapanthus africanus (assembly GCA_030015575.1). Lineage (NCBI taxonomy): Eukaryota > Viridiplantae > Streptophyta > Magnoliopsida > Asparagales > Amaryllidaceae > Agapanthus > Agapanthus africanus. The sequence continues at coordinate 390,584,058 of CM057337.1, read as the reverse complement.
GTCCATGTACACTAACAAAGTATGGACTTTGGAAATTGCTCCAGATGGGGTAAAACCCGTAGGATGCAAATGGATCTTCAAAAAGAAGATTGGTGTAGATAGACAGGTTGAAACCTATAAGGCTAGACTTGTTGCAAAGGGTTTCCGTCAAAGACCTGGTTTGGATTATGATGAAACTTTTTCTCCAGTGGCTATGCTTAAATCTATTCGGGTCCTTCTTGCTATTGCTGCCTTCCACGATTATGAAATCTGGCAGATGGATGTAAAGACGGCCTTTCTAAATGGTAATTTGGAAGAAAGCGTCTATATGGATCAGCCAGAAGGATTCATTCAGAGTGGGAGCAGCGGTAAAGTATGCAAGCTGCTTAAGTCCATTTATGGACTAAAGCAGGCATCGCGGAGTTGGAACATCTGTTTTGATGATGCTGTCAAAGAATTTGATTTTATCAAAAATCCAGATGAACCATGCATATACAGTAAGATTGTGAGGAGAGTTGTAGTATTCCTCGTCTTGTACGTGGATGACATTCTCCTAATAGGAAATGATATTCCTATGTTACAGTCAGTCAAAAGATTCTTGTCACATAAATTCTCCATAAAAGACCTGGGTGATGCCACCTACATTCTGGGGATCCGGATCTATCGTGATAGATCAAAGAGGATGTTGGGACTTCCACAGTCCAGGTACATAGACACCATAGTGAAGAGATTCAGTATGGATGATTCTAAGCGCGGTAACCTACCGGCTTGTCACGGAATCACCCTCTCCAAAGACATGTTTCCCATGACTGATTTAGAAAGGGATCACATGTCGATTATACCCTACGCTTCTGCGGTAGGCTCTATAATGTATGCGATGTTATGTACCAGACCAGATATAGCATACGCATTAAGCGTTGTAAGCCGGTATCAGGCAAACCCAGGGGAGAAGCACTGGATAGAAGTAAAGAACATTCTCAAGTACCTGAGGAGGACTAAGGAGATGTTCTTGGTGTATGGCGGAAAAGACCTCCAGATGGAGGCCTTTGCCGACTCCGGCTTCCAGAGTGACAGAGATGACTCCAAGTCCATGTCGGGTTATGTCTTTACCCTCAATGGAGGGGCGGTCTGTTGGAAGAGTTCCAAGCAGGAGACCGTTGCTGACTCAACAATGGAAGCGGAGTACATAGCTGCTTGCGATGCCGCAAAAGAGGCTGTCTGGATGAAGAAGTTCCTTACAGAACTTCAGGTGGTTCCTTCCAGTGTTCGTCCAATACTTATGTATTGTGAAAACAACGGCGCTATAGCTTTAGCGAAGGAACCCAGGTCCCATCAGAAATCCAGACACATCTTAAGGCAGTATCACCTGATCAGGGAGATCGTAGATCGCCGGGAGATCGAGGTGAAAAGAGTAGAGACAGAGAATAACATTGCTGATCCATTCACAAAGGCCCTTCCTCAGACGCAGTTCGAGAGGCTATTCGAGATGATAGGTCTACGATATGCCAGCTCATGGCCCTAGTGCAAGTGGGAGATTGTTAGTGTATATGCCCTAGGGGCCATTATTGTATCATACTATATTGTATATTACTTAATGGAAGCTTGGGATATTCACAGTTATATATACAGTCTTGCTAAAAATGGTAGTATGCTACTTGGTTTGTGTCTACTTTAATATGTGCATATGTTTCTTGTAACGTATCACTTATACATATTATTAGAGCCCATAGGATCTTTGCTTGATTACCAGCGTCGTGATGGCAGTCACACTAGTGGGGGCTGGGTAGTCTATAAGCAACATCCTATACAGGTCCCTGGTCGTTGGATTATCGAGATAAGGCATCGATATTCCGGAGTAGACTAAGTGTGTACGCTTCTCATCCCAGTTGGGGAGATGGTCTGTCCCACAGCCATCAGTATGTCGTACTAGAGATAGTATGCAGGTGCTCGTTAGGTTACGGGTGCACCGGACAGGACTCGCAGGGGAACTGATTGGTTGGAATTATACCCGTCGTCAGTTAACAGTTCCCAGATGACATGAGTACAGCATAGTCCGCAGACTTGACACTGCTACTTCGCCTTGAGTGTGTCCCACTGTTCTTTAATTGCTACCCTACCACGGCTCAAAGGAGTCGTGCAAACAGGTAGCAGTTGGGTGCAGTCCCGAGCACTTGGAGGCAGTAGTGGTTAGATAGGATTCGTCTCTCCCGGTATTGGGAGATGATATCGCGCTGTGTCAGAGAGCCATTACGCAAAGTCCCTGGCCAGGGCAAGCGAGATATACTGGTAAGTTCCAGTAGCTTCTCAGGGTGTAATGGGCTTCGCTCCGACACGACTTATACAGCTATTAGGGGACTGACGCTTGCCGCCCCCTAGGCTTGATATGCGATAGTCTTAGACGAACAGACCGGACTGTATGGAGATTGTCACATCAGGCTCAGTAGGGGTTCGGATGGTTTTCCTCATCGGCCTTCTTATCGACATCTACCTGGGGACCGTTACATACAGCTAGTGCCGCTTGCGGTCTGTGGTTAAACCCACTGCCAGCGTAGTGTCAAGTCTTTAGAGTCCCACACAGAGAGTTTCCCTGCTCCAGGCGAAACGATATAGAGGTCGTATGGTTTTACGACAACGGTTCGGACGCGTACGTGTGTTTACGCACGTACGACTTTTCGGACAGTTTTTACTAGTCGGCTTTGGTTTAAGCCCGATTCTAGTATCGGGTTATTGGATTTATACAGTCTAAAGTTTTTCCGTGTTTTCACGGATTGGAGGGGCATTCTCGTAATTTGTCGGGAAGCTTCTAGAAGAGTGGTGACTAAGGGGTTAAGGTGGCATTGCATTAAATGAGATTAGTGACTCATTTGTGTGATTCATCCATGTCATTAATGCATCATAAATGCTTAATGACTCATGGTGATGAATCACTCATAGATATTTATGAAGCATGGTTGTTAATTCAATTATTTCATTTTTGGATAAATAATAATGCTTCATATATATTATGATAACATCATTATCTCATTTCATTCTCATCTTCACCTTCTCTCTCCTCAAGCTCACTCTCTCTTCAAACCCTAACCCTAACCTCTCATGTGTTGAGATCAAGGGTTAGCTAGACTAATACATCTATAACCTCACTCTATATCCCCTAGGTAGCTTAGATTAGCATTTTAAGCAACCTAGTTATCTCAAGTTTGAGATTAAGCTTGGCGTAGGAGCTTTCGGGTGGATCGTCTTTGATTCGAGGAAGCCGTTGAGGTGCCGATGTTCCAAGGAGCCTACGAGGAGTGGAGGACCGCGATGAAGACCCGAAGGACTAGTATCATGAGGTATAACTTCGTATCTGAGTAGTTAAACCTTTAGTGTTTAGTTAGAAATGGTTTAGATAACGATTCATGCGCTCAAGTCCGTGTTACGAAGCTTTGATAATCGTTTTTCATATATTCCGCCTCCCCGCAAGTTCGTGGGGGTGCGTGACATGGACTTAAAGGTATTAGAAATCGGTTCAGGTTCTCACATATGCAATTCTATGCAGGGATTGAGAAATAGCAGAGTTTTGAAGACAGGTGACCAGACTCTCCGGGTTGAAAATGGTTCCAGTGTACATGCAGTTTCAGTGGGAGAGTATCACCTGGGGTTGCCATCGGGATGTATATTAGTTTTGAACCCATATTATTATGTATCTAGTATACTTTGTAATATAATATCCATTTCTTTGTTAGACAATTGATCAGTCGAAAATATTTCATTTTTTAACACATCAATTTCCCTACTCTTTGCAATCATCTAATGGTGTTTGGTATAAATATAGCACATATTAGCAATTTGTCTGTAAAATATCAAATAACATGTGTTATACATTATAACCAGCATTTTGAGGGAAATTGAGTGTTTATTATTGCACGCATGATCTTTTGTATATCGCAACACTTGTCTCGAGATTGTGTGCAGGAAATTCTCCAGGTAAAAGAGCCGGAATCATAAAAGTGCTGATAAAATACGCCAAGTCCAAGACTTGAAATCTGGCAGTGAACAAGAAAGTATAAAAATATTCCAGACATCAGAAAAGTGCCATAAAGCCAACACAAACATACCTTGAAGATTTCATGCATTGATCGCACTAAACGGCCGCGGATACGCGGCCGAGTTGGCCGATCCGCCGCGGATCCACGGTCAATCCGACTCGTTGGTGGCAGCATTCTTCCCGAGTCTTCTCTTCTCAACTATAAAACTTATTCAAAGTCCCTAGAAATCTCCAGAAGCTTCACTCCAACAGCAAGTCTTCTCATGTAAGCTAGCTAACTACCTTAATCTAGAAGCTTCCTATAATTACCTAGCTTTCTATGCAAGCCTCATAACAACCAATCTTCTCTTGTAAGCTAAATAACTAACTCAATCTAAAAGTTTCTTCTTAACTACCAAGCTTACAAGGGAAGCTAAACCTAGCTTAGCTTCTAAAGAAAGCTAAACCTAGCTTAGCTTCTAAAGGAAGCTAAAGCTAGCTTCTTGGGGAAGCTAAAGGGAAAGATATAAAAAGGGACCCATGGTTTCATTAAAAAGGTTGTTCTACAATTCTACACACAAGTTGAGTGACACAACTTGTAAACCAAAAACCCTAGCCTGAATCCAATTCCAAAGCCAAATCAAGATTCATTGAGTACCAAATTGAGCAAGAATCCAACGAGCCTTTTGAAGCAACGCCGATCTTCATCCGAGCAAGAGATCCACGATGATCTGCGACTTAAGAAGACGATGCGAAGCTAGTTCGATGATTAGTTCCTCCTTAAATCTTGTAGTCTTTGAGTGTATTGTAACGAAATATCGATTTAATAAAAGGTGAAAATTCTTGATCTTGCTTTTCTTTACATTTGAGAATTATGAAGAGTTATCGATTCTTGATTGGGTCGTAATAAACAGATCTATTTATCTATGATATCTTTTTCATGATGTTTGAGTGAAAACTCCGCTTGTGGAGGAATCGAGAAAATAGGTAGATGATGATGACTAAATTCTTGAACGATTCTTAAGTCATATCAGTTTTGTAAACTTTAGAAAATTAAATCAACGGCTACCTAGTTTTGAGCGAGATGCTTTCTTGAATGTTTTCGCTCTAAATTAGAGATCAACGATCGATGATTGAATTTCTTAGAGGCTAAAATTTGAATGCTAATCAACGAAAGGATAAGGGATGAGGATGAAGAAACCCTAGTTTCTTCAATAGATCCATAAATCTCATTGATTGTCATCGATCTAGCAACAAATCTTCAATTGTTAAGAATTTGTAATTATAAGTATTCATCATCACTATCGATTGGATCGATTCCTACAAGCCTCTTTACAAATCATGATAATTCAAACAATTTGGGAACATTTCTTGATTCTTGATTTTAGATCTTTACTTTCTTTAAGTTTCTTGAAAATAAAAACTCACAAATCTTGAATCAATTTTATTGCAATTTCTTTTATCTTTTAATTTTTGACTCAATTAAATCAATAATGAGCAAATCACACTTTCTCAGTGGACGATCCGTTCTCATTGACGAAACTACAATAGACACCGTCAATTGATTGCGGTATAAATTTCTTTGGTTGTGAAACATTCTAAACACGACACGGATATGATTCAATCAAATGGCGCCGTTGCCGGGGATCGTGTGCTAATTTGTTCGTTTTTGTAATTTGAGTTGAAAAATTTATTAATCCATCAGAATTTTTAGATTAAAATTCGCACAAGTTTTTAACAATTTGTTGTGATTTGTTGCAAGGAGATCTGGAATTTGTGGAGCGAGATAAAAAATTTTCTGAGCATCTCTGAGAGTTCAGTGAGGCAACAGAAGCATCTTGAGAAATTTTTGTGCAGGTATCTTCTCATAGGACCGCACATTCGCGGAATTATAGGAATTCTCGCGGCGGTTCCACGGCGAGATAGTGGCTTCACTGCTTCAAACTTCTCTGGTATATTCCGAACTTTCTTATCTCCTCCCTGCTCTACTCCATTAACCAATTTCTGCAGGATTATTTGCAAAAATTCGCAGCGCCGCTAAAAAGAAAATTGTGCGTGTTTGATCTTGGTTGTTTGCATTTTTAATACGGAAATTAAGGGGCAAAGACCAAATTCAGATTAGGTGGGGAGTTCATTACCCTTCCTAAGCCCCAAAAATCATAAACTTGCATCCGCATCACCCTCATTAACTAAAAAAATATCTAGTCATGACTCTAAGGACCGTCGCGCTCACTTAGGACAGAAGGAGGTTGTGGATAATCTATTGCTTATCCGCGTTTCTTTTGTGGTGTCTAAGGCAAGTGTGTCTAAGGTAAGTGGTTACTTAATTAGGCCCACTACTTACGTAGTGGAGAACCTCCCACTTACCTGGCACTTACCTGGCCACAGGAGAGGTAAAAAGGTAGTAGAGGATCTATCTTGCGACTTGTCTTCTGGAAGTCTAGGAGCGGTCTAGAGACTTGACCTAGGTGACCACTAGATTTAGGGTTACTTGTGCATTGTTTGTGATTTGTCTTTTTCAAAAAACCGTATTTTTCAAAACCAAACACCAAACTCATCTTTTCCTTAATTATCACACAACGCTGCCACTTGTGCTAAACCATTTAGTGCATGCTCGACTGGACACGGGATTCTAGTGCCCGTCTTGTCCGCGTTCCTCCTATCGACTCCGAAGTCGGCATTTCTTCGTCTACTTCTTCTTTACCCGCCACCACACCCACTTCGATGGAAAATTCTCCATCGAACTTCTTTAACACTACTCTGCCACCGTCCGCAGGTGCGCAGAATCCACCCCGCATCTCTCTCCAAGAGAGATGTTATCCTATGCGAGGTCCTCTTTCGACCCGTCTTACCATTCCACCAGCCAATGGGGACAATTTTGAAATCAAACCACAATATATCAATCTTCTACCAAAATATCACGGTCTCGAGTCTGAAGACGCATATGTCTTTATTACCAAATTTGAAAATGTATGCACTATGATGGGTACTTCACAGCTTTCGGTGGATGCTATGCGTCTACGTCTTCTTCCATTCACTTTGTGCGATATAACCGAGAAGTGGCTTTATAACACAGCCGCACATTCTATTTCAAACCGGGATAAATTCGTCGAAGCTTTCCTTAAGAAATTATACCCTAATCATAAAACAGCTCGAGTCCGTAGCGAAATAAATCAATTTACCTAGCTTCCAAATGAACTATTCTCGAAGTGTTTTGAACGCTTCAAGGATCTGTTAGTTCAATGTCCACATCACGGAATCCCTAGATGGGATCTGTACAGAATCATATATGAGGGCATTAATCCTACCACAAAACAGACCCTTGCATCCATGTGTCAAGGCACATTCATGACTAAAGATGATGGTGAAGCCTGGAGATTTTTAGAAGATTTCGCTGAAAAATCTTTACAGTGGGAGAGTGTTAACCAATCATCGTCTAGGGGTGGTAACCACCAATCTGATGTTTCCATAGGAGTTAGAGATGAAATGGAAGCAATGCAAAAGAAACTCGAAACTATGGAACATAAATTTTTAGCAGCCTCCCTAAATCAGATGTCACTCTCCAAAACTGTCTGTGGATGCTGTTCTGATCCATCTCATCTTACGGAAGAATGTCCTTTAAATTCTCCGTTTCAAGGTCAAGAGCATACCAATGCTGCTTTCCAACAAAGAGTTAGAAATGATCCGTATTCTTCCACTTATAATCAGGGTTGGAGGAATCACCCTAACTTTGCTTGGAACCAACAACAAAATCAAAACATGGTTCCAAATCAAAACAATTTCTAAAGGGCTCCTCCACCACAACAGCAACCACTTCAACTGAGTCAGCAACCCTACCAAACACAAACTTTTCAAAATCCGGTCAAAAATTCTGTACCTGGGAATAATTCTTTCCAAACGGTCGGTTCAGATAACTCCTCTTCACTCGAACAAACCATGAATTTGCTTCTGACAAATTTCATGCAAGTTACGGCAAATTTTCAGTCTTCCGTCGATAAAATCCAGAAAAACTCTGACTCCCAAAGTGAGAGTATTAAATCTATGGAAGCACAAATTTCCCGTATAAATGCCGAATTGAGTGCTAGAGAGAAAGGGAAACTTTCAGCTCAACCTTTACCCAATCCTGGCTATTCACATCATGTGAATGCTATCACCACATTGAGATCTGGAAGAGTGCTTGACAACCATGTCGGTGAAGCGATTGATAATAATGAAGAATCAATCGATGATACCCCGGCTGAGACTTTTCCTTCCACTTCTGCTTCTACTTCTGACCCCAGTTCGTCTAACCCACCATTTTCTTCCGAGCCTATTCTCCGTTTTCCCTAAGGCTCGACCCCTCAGCACACTTCTTCTAGTCCACCAAAGATGATCCCTACTCCTATTCTAGGATCTTTTCTACCCACACGATCTTCTCCAATGTTGGATCCCGCTCTTATTGCTAAAGCTCCTTCTCCGAATTGGTTAAGGGGAAACAGACCAAGTCCGCAAATGGAGAAGATCACTGAAATCTTTAAGCAAGTTAATATCAACATCCCTCTCCTAGATGCTATACAATAAGTCTCGGCTTATGCGAAAATTCTCAAGGACTTGTGCACTAGGAAGAGGAAGACTTAAGTGCCAAACAAGGTATTCATGTCAAAGACTGTAGACACAGCTTTTCCCCAACAATTACCTAGGAAACGTAAGGATCCTGGCTATCCTACTATTTCTATTTCTATTGGGGATAAACACATTAACCGTGCTCTACTTGACCTAGGTGCAAGTGTTAACCTGCTTCCTTTCTCGGTTTATGAGCAATTAGGGATTGGAGAGTTGAAACCAGCTCACTGCACTCTCCAGATGGCCGACCGATCAATCACCAAACCTACGGGTGAGCTGGAGGATGTGTTAATAAAAATCGGGGAATTTGTTTTCCATGTGGACTTTATTGTTTTCGATACACAGCCTGTAGCGAACCCACAGAATCAAATTCCGGTGATCCTTGGTCGCCCCGTTTTGGCCACTTCCAATGCTATAATCAACAGTCGTAACGGCTCTATGACCCTATCTTTCGGGAAGATGTCAATTGAGCTGAACATTTACAAGTTGGGAAGTATACCCTCCGAACCTTTTGCTCGGTTTGTTCTGTTGAATTAATGGATGTCGACAGCAGCGAATTTGATGAGCCTCATGATACTGATCTGGACACTTTTCATATGTTGTTGTTTGACCCAACAATGTATCATACACATACGGACTCTTCCACCGAGTTGTCCGGGTCAACAACTAACACTGATTATGAACCGTTTTTAGAGTCTGAAGACCACCCCGCGCTTTTTGATGACATTATTCTTCGGGGGATCGATAAGAGCTTTGAGGATATTTTCGCTGATGAGCTCGCATTTTTAGCAAACACGGGTGTTGAGATGAATCAACTCCAAGAAAAAGAAATTGAACCTCCACCCCTTCTTCTTGACAATCACAAAAATGCGAGTAATCCATCATCACAATCACTGTGTCGTCTCTCCAAAACGAGACACAAACACATTCTATTCCACCACTTACCTTTTCCTCACTTCTTCCTGGCTCCTTATAACATGTTCTTCCACCAACCAATGCACTACATTGATAAAATCTTTGAATGGTTGGTGTTGACTTTCGGTCTTTGTAAAACTTGGCATTGACCAGTAATTTTGACCCCCTCTTATGAATATCAAATCTTAACATGGTTTAACTCAAGTTTGGGGGGGGGGGGATAATCTGGCTCTTGAAAAGAAAATTTTTACACAAAATGGTGAGCCAAAAATAAGTTTGGGGGAGGATTTTCACGATCATATTTATTGCCCCCATTAATAAATTTCCTCCTAGGCTTACAGGTTTTTGTGATCTAGCGGATGGCAACAGTGAGGACACTGTTGTAAACAAGTTTAGGGGAGATTTGTGCTTATTTATGCATCACTTTGCATCATACCTTGCATAAGCACAAAACAAAACATATAAAAAAAAGAAATTTTTTTTGTACATAAATAAGATAATAAAATATTAGATAGTGAAAAATTACATCCAAAAGATTGGAAAAGTTTAAGAAAACCAAGAAAATTAGAAGTTTTCTTAAACGAACTAGTAATAAGTAGTTATGAGCCGTTGTCCCAAGGGTTAGTAAGATGAAGGAAGTCACTAATCTGAAGATAAAGATAAGTCTGAAAAATAGTTCCTATTCTGGAAGCCAAACATTTGAATGTTGATACCCTACTATACACACTTACACACGTCTTGAAACTCGGGATAATAGAGGATACCTTGAAATGCTCTTGTCTAAAAGACAAAGTATGAATGAAATAAAAAAAATGAAAAAGATAAAATGGTGTTAAGAAAAAAATGAACACTGGTTTTGTTATCACCAAGGCAGCAATAAAAAAATATAGCGAGGGTGCTTCATCACCTAGTGCCTTAGACTAACTGGTTTGGGAGTCACTGCTAAGCCTTAGGTGGTGCAAGACGAGGAAAATGCTACTTACACCTAATAAGCAAGCACATGAGTAATCGGTCGGTTAGTACCTCAAGAAATATTAACGGTCGCATGAAAAATGTGTGAGCAATCTCATCTAAATATTCATCGATTAAAAAGTACTGAGGTAGATAGACAAGAGTATGATAGCTTGAATTGAATTCTCCAAGTGTAGGGATGTCTTTTACACACACATAGGGGTATATGATCGATGTTTGGAAGAAAGGTAGGAATAAAGAATAAGGATGATGTTTTATTGAGGGATGATGTGATTTCTAATATCTTTTCATGACTGTTAAGATAGGGCTCATGACAACCGAAAAGCTAGTGTAGTTGGAAACTCTAATTTTCAAAGTATTTCTTTTATAATTCTCATCTTTATATGTAACTTTCACGGTCTTCCTTTTATTATTAGGATTTTGTGGGTGCAATCCACTGAAAACCCTCAGGAGACAACACTCCTCCTACTAAGGACACCTAGAGGTTTAAAGGCTTGTTGCACGTGCTCAGTGCAATCGTGTTGCCTACGAAAGTGTGCTATTTAGTTTTTCTTTTTCTTATATTTTCTCCTTCTTTTGAATAAAAGAAGTTTGCTCGAGACGACCAAAATTAAGTTTGGAAGAATTTGATCAGTCGAAAATATTGCATTTTTAACACATCAATTTCCCTACTCTTTGCAATCATCTAAAGGTGTTTGGTATAAATATAGCACATATTAGCAATTTGTCTGTAAAATATCAAATAACATGTGTTATACATTATAACCAGCATTTTGAGGGAAATTGAGTGTTTATTATTGCACGCATGATCTTTTGTATATCGCAACACTTGTCTCGAGATTGTGTGCAGGAAATTCTCCAGGTAAAAGAGCCGGAATCATAAAAGTGCTGATAAAATACGCCAAGTCCAAGACTTGAAATCTGGCAGTGAACAAGAAAGTATAAAAATATTCCAGACATCAGAAAAGTGCCATAAAGCCAACACAAACATACCTTGAAGATTTAATGCATTGATCGCACTAAACGGCCGTGGATACGCGGCCGAGTTGGCCGATCCGCCGTGGATCCGCGGCCGATCCGACTCGTTGGTGGCAGCATTCTTCCCGAGGCTTCTCTTCTCAACTATAAAACTTATTCAAAGTCCCTAGAAATCTCCAGAAGCATCACTCCAACAGCAAGTCTTCTCATGTAAGCTAGCTAACTACCTTAATCTAGAAGCTTCCTATAACTACCTAGCTTTCTATGCAAGCCTCATAACAACCAAGCTTCTCTTGTAAGCTAAATAACTAACTCAATCTAGAAGTTTCTTCTGAACTACCAAGCTTACAAGGGAAGCTAAACCTAGCTTAGTTTCTAAAGGAAGCTAAACCTAGCTTAGCTTCTAAAGAAAGCTAAACCTAGCTTCTTGGGGAAGCTAAAGGGAAAGATATAAAAAGGGACCCATGGTTTCATTAAAAAGGCTGTTCTACAAATCTACACACAAGTTGAGTGACACAACTTGTAAACCAAAAACCCTAGCCCAAATCCAATTCCAAAGCCAAATCAAGATTCATCGAGTACCAAATTGAGTAAGAATCCAACGAGCCTTTTGAAGCAACGCCGATCTTCATCCGAGCAAGAGATCCATAACGATCTGCGACTCAAGAAGACGATACGAAGCTAGTTCGATAATATAGTTCCTCCTCAAATCTTGTAGTCTTTGAGTGTATTGTAACGAAACAGCGATTTAATAAAAGGTGAAAATTCTTGATCTTGCATTTCTTTACATTTGATTATTATGAAAAGTTATCGATTCTTGAATGTTATCTTTTTCATGATGTTTGAGTGAAAACTCCGCTTGTGGAGGAATCGAGAAAATAGGTAGATGATGATGACTAAATTCTTGAACGATTCTTAAATAATATGAGTTTTGTAAACTTTAGAAAATTAAATCAACGACGACCTAGTTTTGAGCGAGATGCTTTCTTGAATGTTTTCGCTCTAAATTAGAGATCAACGATCGATGATTGAATTTCCTAGAGGCTAAAATTTGAATGCTAATCAACGAGAGCACAAGGGATGAGGATGAAGAAACCCTAGTTTCTTCAATAGATCCCTAAATCTCATTTATTGTTATCGATCTAGCAACAAATCTTCAATAGATAAGAATTAGTAATCATAAGTATTCATCATCACTATCGATTGGATCGATTCCTACAAGCCTCTTTACAAATCTTGATAATTCAAACAATTTGGGAACATTTCTTGATTCTTGATTTTAGATCTTTACTTTCTTTAAGTTTTTTGAAAATAAAAACCCACAAATCTTGAATCAATTTTATTGCAATTTCTTTATCTTTTAATTTTCGACTCAATTATATCAATAACAAGCAAATCACACTTTCTCAGTGGACGATCCGTTCTCATTGACGAAACTACAATAGATACCGTCAATTGATTGCGGTATAAATTGTAAGTCTACGGTAGCACCCCGGCCGTCTATCCGAGGCCAAAATGCGGAAACGAAAACTTTTTCTAAACTTGAAACCAGCGCTATCGCAGACTTTAATCCCGGATCGAACCATTAACCTACAACTAGCTAACTAGAGAAGGGTTAGAAAAGCTATACCGATCGATCCGTTTCCTTCGGTCTTTGGCCACCAACCTAAGCTCCTCGCGGCATCTCCGATCTCCGGTCTTCTCGTCGGAAAGGGAAACACATCTTCGAGTCTTTTTACGGGCTCCCGCTTTGTCCGGAGCAACTCGGACACAAAGTTTGCTAGCCGACGTGTCCAAGGTGAAATAGAGAATGTGTGTGATCACTTTGTCTCTTGAGGATTTAGTGGATGCCATTAGTGAGGAGATTATGAGCTCAAGAAAGAAGAGGAGGAAGAAGTAGTTTTCCTTTCTTTTTCTTTTGTATTCTTATGATAAAATAAGAGAGAGTGAGATGAATGAAATACAAGAGCAAACCATTAGCTTATGGCTGCCCTTTCTCTCTCTCCCTCTCATTTCATCTCCAAATCAATTACATAATGTGACATATGCACAAGTAAAGAGACCATGACTCATCACTTGTGCATGTGTCACAATTAATTCTACTAATCATGATTTTGAGCTCATTATTTCCATATGCAAATATTAATTCAAATGTTTGCAATAATAAAAAGAGAATGGCATCTACTAAAGTAAACTCGTGACGGATCACAAGAGTACCCCTCACCTGTATATACATACCTGCATCCGCATTCCGATCGAATGCGAATGCGATGAGACTAAAGTAATCCAACAAATCTAATACTAGGATCGGGCTTAAACCAAAGCCCACTAGTATGATCCGTCCGATCTTGATCTGTGCACGACGGCACGTATACGATCGAACCCTGCCATATATCATACGGCCTCTACAACGTTTCGCCCGAAACTTGAGAAACCGTCTTTGGGGGACTCTAAAGACTCGTCAACACTCTGGCTGTGGATTAAACCACTAGCACGTCAGTGGTACTAGCCGTACGTAACGGGCTACCAGGTATTGACCAAAAGGGAGGTCGATGAGCGAACTCATCCTGACACCCTACTGAGCCTGTCAGTGACAATATCCGTACAGTCCTGTCCGTTCATCTATAAGCATCGCATGTCGGGCCTAGGGGGTTGGTATAAGTCAGACCCTCAAAAGCGGTACAAGTCATGTCGGAGTGTAGCCCAGAACACCCTGAGATACTACTGGAATGCCTACCAGTAAATCTCCTGCCTTGGACAAGGACTTCGTGTAATAGCTCTCCTAGACACAGCGCGATCTCACCCCCAATACCGGGAGAGACGAAACCCCTGCCGATCCGCTCACTGCCTCCATATGGCTCAGGACTGTACCCGACTAAAACCTGTTTACACGACTCCTTTGAGCCGTGGTAGGGTAGTAATCAAAGCACAGTGAGAACTCACACGAGACAAATGACGATCTCAGGTCGATGAACTAACCTGTACACATGTCACCAGGGAACTGCTATCTGACGTCAGGTATAATACAAACTAGCATGTTCCCGGCGAGTCCTGTCCGGTGTACTCATAACCCAATGAGCACCTGTATGCATCTTAGGTGAACCAACTGACACCAATGGCTTGTGAGACCGGCCACTGCCCCTCGTCGGGGTCTCGACTGTATACACTAGTCTACTAATGGAGTATCGATACCCAGTCTCGAAACTCCCACGACTAGGGACCACTTTAAGGATGTGCTTATAGACCCCAGCTCCCACGTATATGATCGCCATCATACTGCTGGCCATCAAGTAAGAATCCTAAGGGCTCTATCAACGTGCAATAGTGACCTGTAATGTCACCCAAAGCATGTACACGATGATAAAGATAAACCAGATAGCATACTATCATCTTGAGTAAGACTGTCCTACCGGTATAGGTCCTCTCTCAATCATTGCAATCACGTGCCTGTGTGTAACGTTTTAAAAATAATTAAATAAATAATTAAATGAATAAAATTGTTTAAGTGAATTTTATGATTTTCGGCAAAGTAAAATGTATTTTTCGTAAAACCTAACCGTGATTGTTTTTCATTATAATTTCAAAAATACCTATTTTAAATATGTAATTACTAGTAAATGGTGTTTATTTAGCCACTTATAAATTTTTAGTTTAATTAAATATTTTTCCTAAACTAATTATTTTAAATATTAACATAAGCTTTATTTTTACACTAAATTAGTGTAAATTACAAATTTGAATGGTTTTAATTTGTAAAAGTGAGCCATGACATATTATAATTTAGTGAGTATCATGTAAAATTCATTTGCAAATTTTTCCAATTTTCTAGAGTTTTCTTGAGTTGCTATAGTTAAGAATTAAAAGAAAATTTAATAAAAGCATGAAAAGACATAATGATATGATATTTTGGTGGAACTTTCTACATCTTTCTTCACTTTTTTCATTCTCCACCCCCTTCTCCTAATTGTGGCCGGCCTCAACAACCCCATGGCAGCCCCCCATTTCCCACTTCATTTTTATTCAAAATTCATCAAAAATACTTCAAAAATTCAATTAAAATTCCATAAAATCATATTTATTTCATACCCTTTATTCCTTGCTCATTTTTACATGGATTTTGGAGATGGAAAGCATGCATTTTGAGGCTCATTTTCATGTTTGGATTTGAGGTTGTGAAGGTATAAATCTATCTCTTTTGTTTTATTTCCATTAGATGTTTCTTTTAAAGCATAAATAGTTTTATTAGATTAATTCTATGTTCAATTTTTAAAATTTAAGTTAGGGTTTGTAAATTCAAGTTATGATTTTTATTAATTAATTAGGGTTATAATAACTAGTCTACCATTTTTAGAAGTGGAAAAATCTTGCATGGTTATTATACAATAATTTGTGTATTCAAATTGATTTAATAATGTTATTTAGCTAACTAGTTTTTATAAAATGTATTTGTGGATAAAATAAAATTCCAATTAAGGTTGTTATCATTAGATTGTAGTTTTAGTGAGAACCTTAGCATGTTAATGGAAAGAAAAACTTAGTTTGATCACTAGTTTCTTGTGATAATTGGAAAAATACTAATAAAAGGCTATTTTTGTAAACTAGATTTTGGGAAATTCCTAAATAAATGAGATAAAAATATAATTATGGTTTCATCATATCATTATCATCATGAATTGTAGTTTAGTACATTAATTCATGCAACATCATGTTTTGTGGTGGAATTGTGGTATTTTGCTTGAAAAATGTTGAAAATTGTTAAAGGTTGCAAACTAGAAATTTCAAATTAATACAAATTTGTGTAATAAAAATTTAGTAATGGTTTGTATAGTCTAGTTATGCTATTTAATGAGTTTTATAACCATTGGTTTCATCTAAATGTCAAGTTTTGATGAAAAACGGTAAATTGGCATTTTCGGTTTTTACGAAATTGGACGGTTTGATGGATTTTAGGGTTTCGATGGATTTAATCATGTTTTATAATAGAAGTAATGTGTTTTAAAACTACGAGTTATTTTTTGATGTTTATCTCGATCCATTGGAGTTTGTACGCCGATATCGAGCGATATTTGGTTCTTTTGCGTGGACGGGACATAGATTTTAACCTATGCTTGTTCCTTGTATTGTTTGACTTTCGTATGTGATCCAGTTTATGATACTATTTATATGTTTGCGTTTAGGTACCCCTCACGTGGACTACGGGCGATGAAGAGGAGGATGGCGACACCGTCTTCGGCAGACATGGACCAGGTGAGTAGATGTATATCTACGGTGGGAAGTCGGGTGGATGGCATTTAGCACCCCCGCAACGTAGAATAGGAATAGTATTTATTGACATTAGGAAACCAGATGTGACCCTAGATTCTTAATGAGTAGGACCCTAGTAATGACCCTAGGCTGGACTAGACTGATTTAGGAAAACCATACCAGAAGATGAATACCTTGGAAGAGGTTCGTAGGTTTCAGGTAGAAACACACACACGCACACACTGAAACTCGACATGGTGTATACGTGCATGTGTATATATATATATATATATAGGACGAGGTATAGGTATATATATATACACAACACGTATATGGGATACATTGATGTGATATGATATCCGAGGTATGATGAAACAGTGTAACTGGGCTTGATGCCGTGATTCTTGGCTACAGTCGTATTAAGTGTTAGCGGATCATTAGAGAATGAGATAATGAACATGTATACTTAAATTATAAGGGGAATTGATGATATTGAGGTACATGGGACTCTAAAATAGTACCCGGACTGTAACTTGTGATTGATCACGATATGGGATATGTATGACTTAATCACAATATGATACATATGACAAGATATTTCTGAGGATAAACTAATGATGCTTATTATGATGGCAATGATATATGATTGATGTAGGCGATTACAGTTTAGCACCTTGATCATGAGATGTGTTGGTGATGACATTATACGAATAATGAGATACCTAGGAGATACTTGACCCGTACCCCGATATTGGGATGCCGTACGATGGATTTTACCGTACGAGGCATAAATATGATGATTGATCCGCACTCTTGGTTCGAGGAAGCCGTACTTCGTACGTGACGCTATTGAGGCTGGATCGCCGACTATTAGAGATATTGATTCAGACCTTAGGTAGACTCTTGTTTCTTATTGACTAGTTTCTTAGGTTAAGTTCCTTAGGAGGTTAGATGGACACTAGTTTAGGTTCGATTCATATAGTGATAGTTGTACTCGTATGTCGCAGAGGGGTGGATAATGCACATCTGTCTTTACATTCATACTGTAATCATCATGGTGCATGTTCTTACATATGTTGCTATAATCAGTACAAACCATACCTGTTAGGACACCAGCACCATTACCGATGATGCGCATATTCCACGCACACTTATTTTCCGGCTCACACACATCATCATCGGTAATTGCTATGTCACGTACACTTTAGATCATATTGTCTTTTATGGATAGAATCAGTTAACAACTAGACCGATATAATATTGTGATTATTCTCTGATGTTAGTATAGACATGATATTTATTACTTAGACATCCATGCATTCATATTTTCATGTTATCATTCAGTATTATGGGCATATGCCGACACTTATCATATAGTTACTCATGATTTTAAGATTTGGATTTCTATGAGATTTCTGGATTTTGGGGAAAACCGCAAGAATATATAAACAAACTTCTCTCCCTCTCCACTTCTCTTTTTTTTAAAAATAAGATGCGGTTTTCTCGTGATGTATGTGTCGTCCACCATGAGATTTCATGTTTTCTGATGGATTTCGAGACCCGATTCGAGGAGTGGATGAACCGTCTTGGGTATATGGTGGGCCCGGTATGGTACCCCGGGGCAAGAAGATCGAGTTGTAGACGATGAGCCTGGCAGGGGAAGGCTACCTACCGGTGATGTCTGGCGCGGCGGATATCCGGAGGATACCGACCGTTGTCATGAGATTTGATGATATGGGCCGATCCGGACTGACGGAGCCCGAGATATTGAGACTTGAGATTACATGTGTTGTGTCGATGCTTGACACGGATTTCCATGGATTTCATTATTGAGATTTCAGATTCCTATACACATTTTACTATGATAACAGTTAAAGATTTCTTATACAGATATATCTGGATTTCAGGATTGATTGTTTTATATTCATGGTGCATGCATATCCATTCATATGACATAGTACTATATGAGGCACTGACACGAGCACGGAGTATCTGCACTTACACGTAGTATTACCCTGCTATTACTAGATGATTGGGACTTAGTAGTGTATTATTATGACCTAGGATAGCGTCGTGCATTCGATTTCTTTTTGTAGATGTCTTCTACTCACGAGTTGGCAACTCACCCCCGTTGTGCCAAATTTTATTACAGGTTCGATGTACAGGTTTCCCTGGCAACTTGCTGGCACATCTCTTCTTTCAGGGTGATTTGCACGGTAGGTTGGTTCACTTGTATCCGAACCACCGTTGTACTTTTATTCTTTCATTTGTATCTAGTAAGCTCCATCAACCATACTTGTATTACTTGATAATTTTATTGGACCAGTCTTTTATTTTGACCTTAGAGTCGCGCATATATTATTCTGATCTGGTGGTTTTGTTTTATTTTGAGTTTTGAGCCTCGCCCTTTGGCGTTGTATATTATTGTGCTTGTTGTGGTTGTTTCCGCCAGTTGACGTTGAGCTAGCACCCGTTTGGGGATGCTTTTTATTGTTTATGTATATTATACTTGTTGTACCCGTTTGGGGGCCAGTTTTTATAGAGGAGACTCTGCCGAAATTTTTGAGAAAATTTGCTGATGTTTTAAACTTGTTCCTTCATGTTTTCTGTTACTGCTTCTTCTTCTTTTTCATGGTTTAGATTTCTGGGCTTCGGCTTACTTAGGTTACGTTGCACCTCTAGACGTTTCGTAATCTAAGTGCCGGTCACGTTCCGTACTTTTGGGTCGTGACAAAGTTGGTATCAGAGCGCTATGTTTAACCTTGTATAAGTCTAGGTGACCCTTGGTTGATGGAGTAGGCGATTTAGGTAGAGTAACGTACCGTGGGTATGGTCCGCGGCATACTTACGATACGCTACTCTGCTTAAGGAGCCCTAGGATGTACATTGTTTGCACCGTATTTCATTCGTTCCTTTGATCTATCTTCGTCGATGTCGGAGGGTGATTCTGTTACCACGGGCGCACTGGTAGAGGGAGCTGCGGCTCGAATGCGATAACCATTAGAGTATTGGTTATTCTTGAGGATTGAAGCATTGCTTAGCGTGCGGAAGAAGGGTATTCACATGCCGTCCGGATGAAGTTAAAGGGTTCGAACGATTATCAGAAAACCATTTTCCCAAGTTTAAAGTATTCGGAAGAACATGCAGGTATTTCGATGGACCCTCTAGAAGAATGAAACCCTAACTCGACATAATGACCACGAGAACGCCCTTGAACCTCAGGGTTTACGGCAGTTCCGCGGTGCCATTAGTGAGGCTTGGGTTTGCCCTTTTACGGCTGGATCATCGATGCTGGGGTATGTACCGGATATTTTTAAGCTGTACTTGAGTGTTGAGCTCTCGGGGAATTATGGGATTTTGATGGATCGATCAAAAAGTTTAATGTAGTCCGGATATCAAGTGAAGGGATCGACTACGTGGGAGACTCTAGATATGAGTATTGCCGTTAGTAGCGCAGTCAGCACAGCTACGAAGAGACGAGTTTGAAGCAGTCGACATCCGAGGAAAGAGGCGCACGTTGACGATAGTGTTTACGATTGTGATCTGGTGATTTGAATTTCATATTTCTGTTATTGGATTTTGGTATTTCTTATGTGTACCTTCATTATATTCTATTTGTGTTTTATATATCTGTTGTATTGATGTTGTTAGTATACACCCAGTACACTTGATTTGGTTTTATATATTTTGAGATTTTTGATTTGATTTCGTGCATATGGGTTACACATGATTTTGATATATGTTTCGACCTAGTTTTCATGCATTTGTACTGTGATTTCGATTTTTATAATTGATGTATGTTTCCGTGCACCATGTGCACCTGATTAGGATTCTTGCGCATACTTGGCGTACTTGATGCGACTTTGTGCACACCAGATGCACTAAATCGAGGTTTTGTGCAGATTAGATGCACCTGATAGTGAGTCGTGCACGCCCGTTGCACTTGACAGATGTTTTGGTGCACACCTGTTGCACTTATTTTGTTTTTGTGTGTATTCATGGTATCTGTATTTGGTTTCGATTTCAGTGCGCACCGGACGCACATGGTATTTTATTGATGTGATTGGGATTGATTTCAGTTTGAGCAGTGTTTTTTTTAATAATCATTACTATTTGATTTAGTAACCAGGCGGGAGGTGTATGTTAAATAAAAGGTATATATATATATATAGCTATTTTTTTAAAAAAATAAACGTCCGCTACTTATGCCGTGACACGTGCATTGCACGGCGATTTTCAAAAGGGGTTTTTGCATATTTCTTTATCCAGATATTTGGAAGGTTTACTATGATGCGCACTATATATATAAGTTGTAGATTGATGTATATTATGTTGGTTTTCATATTGGGTTTTGATATTTTATTCTCGCCATAACTCCGATGATTGCGTTATGCTTGACGGAGTTGATTTTTGTTATGTATTGATGATTTCGGAGCCCCGACGATTTGAGTGTTTTGTTAAATGTTTTAGTATTTGGAAGGGAAGTTTTAATTTAAATTCGGGGACCGAATTTCTTAAAGGGGGGAAGATTGTAACGTTTTAAAAATAATTAAATAAATAATTAAATGAATAAAATTGTTTAAGTGAATTTTATGATTTTCGGCAAAGTAAAATGTATTTTTCGTAAAACCTAACCGTGATTGTTTTTCATTATAATTTCAAAAATACCTATTTTAATTATGTAATTACTAGTAAATGGTGTTTATTTAGCCACTTATAAATTTTTAGTTTAATTAAATATTTTTCCTAAACTAATTATTTTAAATATTAACATAAGCTTTATTTTTACACTAAATTAGTGTAAATTACAAATTTGAATGGTTTTAATTTGTAAAAGTGAGCCATGACATATTATAATTTAGTGAGTATCATGTAAAATTCATTTGCAAATTTTTCCAATTTTCTAGAGTTTTCTTGAGTTGCTATAGTTAAGAATTAAAAGAAAATTTAATAAAAGCATGAAAAGACATAATGATATGATATTTTGGTGGAACTTTCTACATCTTTCTTCACTTTTTTCATTCTCCACCCCCTTCTCCTAATTGTGGCCGGCCTCAACAACCCCATGGCAGCCCCCCCCCATTTCCCACTTCATTTTTATTCAAAATTCATCAAAAATACTTCAAAAATTCAATTAAAATTCCACAAAATCATATTTATTTCATACCCTTTATTCCTTGCTCATTTTTACATGGATTTTGGAGATGGAAAGCATGCATTTTGAGGCTCATTTTCATGTTTGGATTTGAGGTTGTGAAGGTATAAATCTATCTCTTTTGTTTTATTTCCATTAGATGTTTCTTTTAAAGCATAAATAGTTTTATTAGATTAATTCTATGTTCAATTTTTAAAATTTAAGTTAGGGTTTGTAAATTCAAGTTATGATTTTTATTAATTAATTAGGGTTATAATAACTAGTCTACCATTTTTAGAAGTGGAAAAATCTTGCATGGTTATTATACAATAATTTGTGTATTCAAATTGATTTAATAATATTATTTAGCTAACTAGTTTTTATAAAATGTATTTGTGGATAAAATAAAATTCCAATTAAGGTTGTTATCATTAGATTGTAGTTTTAGTGAGAACCTTAGCATGGTAATGGAAAGAAAAACTTAGTTTGATCACTAGTTTCTTGTGATAATTGGAAAAATACTAATAAAAGGCTATTTTTGTAAACTAGATTTTGGGAAATTCCTAAATAAATGAGATTAAAAATATAATTATGGTTTCATCATATCATTATCATCATGAATTGTAGTTTAGTACATTAATTCATGCAACATCATGTTTTGTGGTGGAATTGTGGTATTTTGCTTGAAAAATGTTGAAAATTGTTAAAGGTTGCAAACTAGAAATTTCAAATTAATACAAATTTGTGTAATAAAAATGTAGTAATGGTTTGTATAGTCTAGTTATGCTATTTAATGAGTTTTATAACCATTGGTTTCATCTAAATGTCAAGTTTTGATGAAAAACGGTAAATTGGCATTTTCGGTTTTTACGAAATTGGACGGTTTGATGGATTTTAGGGTTTCGATGGATTTAATCATGTTTTATAATATAAGTAATGTGTTTTAAAACTATGAGTTATTTGTTGATGTTTATCTCGATCCATTGGAGTTTGTATGCCGATATCGAGCGATATTTGGTTCTTTTGCGTGGACGGGACATAGGTTTTAACCTATGCTTGTTCCTTGTATTGTTTGACTTTCGTATGTGATCCAGTTTACGATACTATTTATATGTTTGCGTTTAGGTACCCCTCACGTGGACTACGGGCGATGAATAGGAGGATGGCGACACCGTCTTCGGCAGACATGGACCAGGTGAGTAGCTGTATATCTACGGGGGGAAGTCGGGTGGATGGCATTTAGCACCCCCGCAACGTAGAATAGGAATAGTATTTATTGACATTAAGAAACCAGATGTGACCCTAGATTCTTAATGAGTAGGACCCTAGTAATGACCCTAGGCTGGACTAGACTGATTTAGGAAAACCATACCAGAAGATGAATACCTTGGAAGAGGTTCGTAGGTTTCAGGTAGAAACACACACACGCACACACTGAAACTCGACATGGTGTATACGTGCATGTGTATATATATATATATAGGACAAGGTATAGGTATATATATATACACAACACGTATATGGGATACATTGATGTGATATGATATCCGAGGTATGATGAAACAGTGTAACTGGGCTTGATGCCGTGATTCTTGGCTACAGTCGTATTAAGTGTTAGCGGATCATTAGAGAATGAGATAATGAACATGTATACTTAAATTATAAGGGGCAGTGATGATATTGAGGTACATGGGACTCTAAAATAGTACCCGGACTGTAACTTGTGATTGATCGCGATATGTGATATGTATGACTTAATCACAATATGATACATATGACATGATATTTCTGAGGATAAACTAATGATGCTTATTATGATGGCAATGATATATGATTGATGTAGGCGATTACAGTTTAGCACCTTGATCATGAGATGTGTTGGTGATGACATTATACGAATAATGAGACACCTAGGAGATACTTGACCCGTACCCCGATATTGGGATGCCGTACGATGGATTTTACCGTACGAGGCATAAATATGATGATTGATCCGCACTCTTGGTTCGAGGAAGCCGTACTTCGTACGTGACGCTATTGAGGCTGGATCGCCGACTATTAGAGATATTGATTCAGACCTTAGGTAGACTCTTGTTTCTTATTGACTAGTTTCTTAGGTTAAGTTCCTTAGGAGGTTAGATGGACACTAGTTTAGGTTCTATTCATATAGTGATAGTTGTACTCGTATGTCGCAGAGGGGTGGATAATGCACATCTGTCTTTACATTCATACTGTAATCATCATGGTGCATGTTCTTACATATGTTGCTATAATCAGTACAAACCATACCTGTTAGGACACCAGCACCATTACCGATGATGCGCATATTCCACGCACACTTATTTGCCGGCTCACACACATCATCATCGGTAATTGCTATGTCACGTACACTTTAGATCATATTGTCTTTTATGGATAGAATCAGTTAATAACTAGACCGATATAATATTGTGATTATTCTCTGATGTTAGTATAGACAAGATATTTATTACTTAGACATCCATGCATTCATATTTTCATGTTATCATGCAGTATTATGGGCATATGCCGACACTTATCATATAGTTACTCATGATTTTAAGATTTGGATTTCTATGAGATTTCTGGATTTTGGGGAAAACCGCAAGAATATATAAACAAACTTCTCTCTCTCTCCTTTTTTTTTTATAAAAATAAGATGCGGTTTTCTCGTGATGTATGTGTCGTCCACCATGAGATTTCATGTTTTCTGATGGATTTCGAGACCCGATTCGAGGAGTGGATGAACCGTCTCGGGTACATGGTGGGCCCGGTATGGTACCCCGGGGCAAGAAGATCGAGTTGTAGACGATGAGCCTGGCAAGGGAAGGCTACCTACCGGTGATGTCTGGTGCGGCGGATATCCGGAGGATACCGACCGTTGTCGTGAGATTTGATGATATGGGCCGATCCGGACTGACGGAGCCCGAGATATTGAGACTTGAGATTACATGTATTGTGTCGATGCTTGACACGGATTTCCATGGATTTCATTATTGAGATTTCAGATTCCTATAGACATTTTACTATGATAACAGTTAAAGATTTCTTATACAGATATATCTGGATTTCAGGATTGATTGTTTTATATTCATGGTGCATGCATATCCATTCATATGACATAGTACTATATGAGGCACTGACACGAGCACGGAGTATCTGCACTTACACGTAGTATTACCCTGCTATTACTGGATGATTGGGACTTAGTAGTGTATTATTATGACCTAAGATAGCGTCGTGCATTCGATTTCTTTTTGTAGATGTCTTCTACTCACGAGTTGGCAACTCACCCCCGTTGTGCCAAATTTTATTACAGGTTCGATGTACAGGTTTCCCTGGCATCTTGCTAGCACATCTATTCTTTCAGGGTGATTTGCACGGTAGGTTGGTTCACTTGTATCCGAACCACCGTTGTACTTTTATTCTTTCATTTGTATCTAGTAAGCTCCATCAACCATACTTGTATTACTTGATAAGTTTATTGGACCAGTCTTTTATTTTGACCTTAGAGTCGCGCATATATTATTCTGATCTGGTGGTTTTGTTTTATTTTGAGTTTTGAGTCTCGCCCTTTGGCGTTGTATATTATTGTGCTTGTTGTGGTTGTTTCCGCCAGTTGGCGTTGAGCTAGCACCCGTTTGGGGATGCTTTTTATTGTTTATGTATATTATACTTGTTGTACCCGTTTGGGGGCCAGTTTTTATAGAGGAGACTCTGCCGAAATTTTTGAGAAAATTTGCTGATGTTTTAAACTTGTTCCTTCATGTTTTCTGTTACTGCTTCTTCTTCTTTTTCATGGTTTAGATTTCTGGGCTTCGGCTTACTTAGGTTACGTTGCGCCTCTAGACGTTTCGTAATCTAAGTGCCGGTCACGTTCCGTACTTTCGGGTCGTGACACTGTGATCCAATAATTGGCTCTGAGGGCACTATATCCAACAATCTCCCACTTGCACTCAAGGCTAATTATTTCGTTGTCGCATACTCACAGCCCGTGTGATACCGAACACCCAACTCCTCTACTAATTAGTTTCACAAAGCCCGTTTGCGAAACTATTGCATTCGAGGAATAGCCTCAGTGAGTGGATCAGCCCTAATGTTTCTTTCTATGTCTCTCTTTATCTCAAGTTCGCGGAGAAAGCCATCTTCCGAAATGAGCAATACCTGTCTTAGAATATGTCTGGATATCTGATGGGACTTAGTTCATAAATGAACTCCAAATCTAAACTTCTTAGACTGTATCGTCAACTGAACTTAATCATTATCCTGCGCCATGCCTCCCTCAGTATCCTCTTGGACCACCTATCCAAACTACTGCCCCTCTTCAGAGGGAAAACTATAACTCTGACAGTCACTCTGTCACCCAGGTCACCTTGGAAGCCTGGAATGGTAACCGTCTCCCGAAGGAGGCTGTTGTTATCATATTCCTAGAACATCCACTTATGTTCTAAAACTGCTTCCGAACGTTTCTCTAGGATAGGATTAATATCAAATTATTGCATCTAGTGCAAAAACAACATCTGGTGTGGTACTTGACATCTCATGATTGACTCAATTGCCTAAGCAAGTGATCTGTCAATCATGCACATCCTTCTCCCCTTTAGTCTGTAAGACAGCTTTAGAGAGGGTGACTCCATCACCTGCAGGTACACTACCGTATCAGGAGTCGTCCATTCTAAAACACCTTTAGAATGCTGTCTAAGTACCCAGATTGGGAAACTACCCAAATCTAAATTTAAAACCATAGATCTAGTAATCATAATGTCTGATATTATATTCATGTCCTACGTGGAGAAACCACTGTGTGACAACCAAAGTATAACCGATCATAGTATAGGAATTTAACTTCCTACTCTGTGTATGTCATCCAAATACCAGGACATCACACCCTACTACCTTCGGTAAAGATCCATCTCCTATTCTGATGAAGTCAAACCTATAACTGTCACATCAGAAATAGATGATCTATCTCCGCTATATCTGCTTTAGTCTATAAATAGACATAAGCTGCTTATCCACTATGCTTCCGCTGCTTCCACTGACTACGACAACCCTTTGGCAGAGTCATATACACGTACACTTCTAAAGCTAGTTTAGAACGACGCTATACTCATCCTCCTGCCGGGTCTCACAGTCTGAAACAACAGCATCGGCAAGTCTGAGTAAACAAGAACCTCCTTGTCACCGTCCTTGAGGCTACCGGAGTACCTCTCGGGTGCCTGAGGTTACCCACCATATCTGCGGAGTGGCTAATGGAATGTCAAACCAGATTGAATCTTTAGGTTCTTATCAAATTTTCAGTAATCGTTTGCGGTTCTGGAATCACTTCCAGCTCTACCATACTCCCACTATTGTTTTCTGAAAAAATCCATTTTTATTAAAACTGTGGCGAGTCAAGAACAATATCACTATTGATCTTCCAAATGGTAGAAAGTCAACCCTCGTCATAGCCCGGGTCAACCCACAAACAACCATTACAGAAACGTGCCTTGTGTTATCCAGAGTCTGGTTTTAAGCATAAGCCGGAAAACTCCCCGTACCTTAACATTGTTAAGATATGAACTATTCTATATCCAATATAGAAACAGAGGCACTGATTTAATTGGAACCAGATTCAAATCATGCAGCTATCTCCAGTGCATGTCAACTAAATGGAGAGAGGCCGATCAACATTACTCAACTTAGGAGTGTATCCAATTATGAGTAACCTGAAAAAGAAGCAAGTTCTCATAATCATTACTATCAACTGAATACCATACTCAAGTATCTACATCTTCGATCACCTTGAAGAATCCTGATACTTGCAATACCTGATTCTCTACTTTGTTCTTATACCTATAACTTCTCAAAACTTAAACCTTGCATTTCTACGAAACACATGTCTAAGAACTAGAGAAGTCATAAGTAAACAGAATATGGTACGGGTACCAGCCCCTCTGTCATAATAGACACTGGACAACATACAATACTCTGTATAAGTCCCCTGAGTCTAATAACTCATTCCCTGTGTGTCGTAGGTTGAAAACTGTACTTATGGTTAAGAAGACTTACACCGCTGTTTAATGCTCCTTACCTAACCATCCACTGATATAGGTAAATGTCATAGACATAATTTCAAAAAGTTATATCTCACTTTATAAAAATAAATGTACAGATATATCAATTTGAAATTAGTGCATAACAACGGATATTCAAAACCAAATATTTGCCGTCCGACAAACAACCCAGGCGATTTCCTCAAATATCACCAATTACAACGAATCCCGATATAATGAGGATGATCACCCAATTCCCAATAACTTACTTCCACTCATCATCTGTAAAACCATACAGATGTGAGAATCAAACCTGGTAAATACATACCCTGGAGCAAAGACTTACTGGGAAATCAATTTTTCTTTTAACAATACACAGTGAAACTGAAACATGTAAATGTTTCAAAGGGGTATTCGGGTATTCTTAGTAATGCCTCTTCCATTATCAGATTCATAACTGTAACCGTATATTTCTTTGCCATCTCTCCAAATCCCTTTATATGTCTTTAGTCATTACCTTCTGTACACCACCTTCAGGCCAAATGGTTTTCTTCCTTCCCTACCGTTCGGCACCAGCTTATGGTTAGGAAGAAGACTATCTAATAAGCATAATTGGTGTACTCCCCTAATCCTAGGAGTACTCGTAACCTGAGAGAAGGTGAAGATAAAAGACAACTGAATAAAACCTTATTCCTATTTCTCCTGAACCAGAATCCATCCCCGAACTGGAACAAGTCCCTTCGAGTTCGTATATAACCATACGATAGAGTATCCAATAAACTGTGGATCTTCGTAGTGATACGGAGTGTTCTGGAGAAATACAAAGGTGATGTAGGATTGGCAAAGAAATACTTGGTTTGGTCGTGAATAGCAGTCGCAATTTACTTTGCCCTCTTACTAATCCCTTTATTTGTCTTTACTTAATACCTTCTGTACACCATTTAGGTTAAATGGTTTTCTTCATTCCCTACCGTTCAGCACCTGCCTATGGCTTGGATGAAGTCTATCCAATTAGCGTAACAGGTGTACCGTCCTATTCCAAGGAGCACTCGCAACCTGAGAGAAGGTAAAAGGAAAAGCCAACTGAATAGTCCTATTCATTTTCCCCAGAACCGGAAACCATCCTCGAATCTGGAATAAGTTCCTTCGCCATACGATGGTTTTATCCAATGGAAGTGGATTTTCGTAGTAATACGGGGTGTTCTGGAGAAAAGGGTAAAAGTAGGAGTGGTAATGAGGTATGCAACTCAGACAATCCAAAAGCCAGTGTTTTAAAGAAAGTTCGGTTAACTTGGTCACTGAGTCATAGTCAAGGGTCGGGTCATGGTCGCTATCAAAGAGAGAGAGAAAAGAAACACTCTGCGTGCACTCTAACCTAGATCAGAATGGTTATCAATTTATCTAATCAGGAAACCTCCCACTGTATCATCAAATTCTCCTCCAAAACTGAAAGAAGAATTAGTCGGGATCACCCGAGGAGTAAACCAACTCATCAGTAGGAATTGGGATCCAACTATCATAGCATGATAACGTGATGGAATCCATTCACGTTATCTCACTCCAGAAAGTATGCGCATATCTGGCAAGTTTCAGTTTCTTTAGAAACTCCCGATGTGATTTTTACCCCATGCTCTTATGACCTTGACTTTGGCCAACAAATCATAAGTCACATGTCAAGTTCTACCCGTCATTATCCAGGTTAATTTGAACCCACCCGTACCTACCCTTAACTTTGGCCAACAAAGCAGTACGACTGTCCCAAACCAACGCATTTATCTATGCAACAGAAAAATATAAAATAGCTACCATACACTATGCCTTGACTTTGGCCAACAAACATAGCATGAATACTAAGTGCTACCCGTCTGAAATGACGGAGGGCTACGAATGGTTTTTGGCGAAAAACCTTTAACGTAATGAACTTGATATCGTTGAAGGAACCGGATAGCTTTTTATAAAAATATAGTGGCGAAAACCTTTGCTAAAGATGTCACTCCCGGTGAAGGGATCTCAGCTCTTTCTCCGTAGAATGAGGTGCAGGATATTCCAACTGAATACCACGATGCAAAGAAAAAAGGCAATCGGCTATAGTGAAGTTATTACCCTGACGCAAACTTCTGTCCAAGGGGTGGTGAAAGGATCTCGGCCCTTGCATCGCCGACTGAGGTGCTAGATATTCAAAACCGAATACCACTGTGCAAAACAAAAGAGAACGTCCTTGCAATAACAGCTTTTTGAAAAATGTTCCAACAACATCAGAATAGGTTTGTTTAGCTTGCATTGATCCGAATCAATGCAGTCCCATCAATTAATTACAGGGTTACTAGGCACTCTCACAAGGTTCTACAAGGCATCAACCATGCCCAATTTAAAATTTGGACGTGCCGAACAACCCTAACCAAGATCTTTAAACTAGAGATTAGGCGAAACAAAGCATGTTAAACACTTTAACATCTAAGAGTTTGGGATTACAACCTTTGTAGTCCGGTTCTTCACTTCTAAAGCTCCATGTTGAGGTCCCTTCGCTGCGATCATCGAGTACCCGGACTCTAGAGAGGCTCCACGAAGAGAAAGATGTAAGCTTGCTTCCGATCTTCGATAACAAAGATGATCTACCTTGAAGTTTCTTTAACACAAGCTCTCACTCACTAATGAAGTGAACACCCTAATCTAATTGGCAAGAATAGATTGGGATGATGAAGTAGGAATTTAGCTATCATATTTTTTCTTAATCTCACTCATTTTCATGACCTCATAAAAAGCTAGAAAGCTTTTTCATGAAAGAAGAAGGAAGAAGAAGAAGAACCATTCTCTTTTGTGATGAATAATGAATCCATGTGAGGTCAGAAATGCAACTATGGGTTAAGTATGATAACTTAACCCATGTAGAGAATGAACCATGGTCAAGGGTTGGGTTGGGTTAACTAATATCTACAAAAATATCTTTACAAAATATCTTTGCAAAAACAAAACAAAAATCTTCTAGAAGCTTCTAGAAAAATTAACCCAAATCAAGCCTTAATCATGTTTAATCTCCACTAATCATGTCGCATTAATAACCCTAATATGTTACAATATTATATATCACATATACAATATTTATTGTAACAAAATAAAATAATACAATTAACATATATCGTATATATATCAATGTATTACCCGAGTGAGAAAAAGAATATTTTAGTGAGCTTATACTAGTTAATGTAATTTAATATATCAGATATATAATTATACATTAAATTATTGAATCAACACTTGATCCGATAATCCGGCTATTTCATAAATAACCGACTAATATAATCTATATCAGTTTATCGAATCAACACTTGATCCGATGACCTGGCTATATCACATATACCCGGCCGATATCTTATATCGCGAGAATCTAACACGGTATCATATACACGTACTGTTCTCGGTCCCGCACATATCACATATGTGCCCCTACTCCGTTTTTCCTGAGTCAAGAAACCTCTGTGTAGGACTCAAAAGAATCATCAATACGTCGGCAGTAGGTGATGATCATATCAAACACCCACAAGCTGTAAGCGGTCAGCTAAACGTAACAGCCACCCAGGTATTGAGCGATCAGAAGATCAACAAGCAAGCCTGTACTTTCTCCTGCGAATCCAGTCGGTAACACTCCCGTACAGTCTGGTCTCTTCGTCTGATATGTCGCATATCTCGCCTAGGGGTGGTAAACGTCAGACCCCAGTAGCTTGATAAGTCGTGTCGATATAAGGTCTATAACAGTTCGAGAAACTACTGATAACACTTACCAGTAAATCTCAGCAACTCTGGCCATGGATTTCTTGTTATAGCCAATCGAACACAGCACAACATCAACTCTCTATACCGGGAGAGACGAAACCCCTCCTATCGCTCATTGCCTCCATGTGATTTGGGACTGTACCCAAAAGCCACCTTTTTGCACGCCCTCTTGGATGTGGTATGATGGAAATCAAAGCATAGTGGGAATCACACAAGACTCTATAACGATCTCGGGTCTACAGACTAACCTGTACTAGTGTCACCAGAGAACTGCCATCTGACGTGAGGTATTATACCATCTCGGAGTTCTCGGTGAGTCCGTCCAGTGTACCCAGTCTCTCACTGAGCACCCGTACACCATCCTTGATGTCAAACACCGATGGATATGGGATCATCCATCGCCCATCATATGGGTCAAGATGCGTATACGCTAGTCTACTCTGGTGTATCGATGCCCTATCTCGATACACCCTCGATTAGGAACAGTTATAGGATGTACCCGTCGACTACCGTGGCCCCACTAGTATGATCTCATCATAGTCCCAGTAGTCGAGTACATATCCTAAGGGCTTTATCAATATGTAACATAGAGACAATCAGAGTACATGTTAAGATAAAGAGCAACCGGATAGCGTACTATCATGTCGAGCAAGAAAGTCCTCCCTATATATGTCCAAGCATCCACTACAATATACATCGTATGTAAAGTAATGGCCTCTAGGGCATACATATAACTAACAATCTTCCACTTGCATTTGGGCCATCTGTTGTGGTATCACATACCCAACAATTAGCTGTGGTTGAAGTATCTCATACTCAACCATCCCATAAAAGTCTCTACTGGGAAAAAAGCCTTTGTGAGTGGATCCGCGTTGTTGTCCTCTGTGTCTACTCTCCTAACCTCGATTTCCCTGGAGATTAACCATCTCCATGATCAGGTGATACTGCCTAAGAATTATATCTGGATTTCTGATGGGACGGGGGTTCCTTGGCATAAGCCACAACTCCATTGTCACACAATGGTAGGAACGATGTTCATCTCATGAACTTATTATATATATATCCAAACTGCCTCTTTGGTAGCATCCTTGGTAACGATGTATCTTGCCTTTAATCGTCTAGTAAGTCACGGTATCTAGCATGGAACTCTTCCAACATACCGTCCTTCCACTGAGGGTAAAGACAATGCTTGCGACTGACATTCAGTCATCCTTATCACCCTGGAACTTTTCCAGTGATTCTCCCCAGGATCGATTGATACCATCTCATAACACCTAGTGAAAATCCTAACATCCAATTAGATCTATCTCATAGATCCAAAACCCAGGATTTAGGAGGTATCGCTTTGATCCTATATGGAGAATCATTGTGATAAGTGGAGATTGACCGAGCGTAGCATAGGAAACTCCTTCCCTATCAAGAGTATGT
This sequence comes from Agapanthus africanus, assembly GCA_030015575.1. NCBI lineage: Eukaryota > Viridiplantae > Streptophyta > Magnoliopsida > Asparagales > Amaryllidaceae > Agapanthus > Agapanthus africanus. The sequence continues at coordinate 390,550,976 of CM057337.1, read as the reverse complement.
TATCCACGTACTCTACGAGGATCACCACCATACTCTCTACTACCTTTTTGTATATACAAGGTTCATCTACCATTTTGATGAAGTCAAACTCTTTGACTACCACATCAAAACAGACATTCCAACTCCGCGATGCCTGATTTATCACATAAAACATCTTTCTCACGTTTCCGCTGCTCCCACTGTCTACGAAGCCCTCTGGCTGTGTACTTATAGACGCTCTCTTCCAAATCATCATTTAGAAAAGCAGTCATGACACCCAACCGCCAGATATCGTAGTCATAGTATGTAGCCGTGGCAAGTAGGATCTGGATGGACTTAAGCATAGCTTTGAAAGTCTCAACTTTTCCATGTACACCAAGTAATCTTCTCAAGATATACTTGCTCCTGATGGGGATTTAACCCTTCAGACAAAGCAACCAAAGTCCATACTTTGTTGGTGTATAAGGATTCCATCTCAGATTGCTATGCATCCAGCCATTCTTACCGAGTCCCACTCCTCATGGCCAGCTCGAAACTAGTTGGGTCATCATCTCATGATGCAATCCTCGCTCTCACTGTCATAGAGAAACCGAAGTATCTCTCAGGTGGGTGAGGAACCCTACTAGATCGGCGGAGAGGCTGAGGTTCGTTGGAAGCCGTTGAATCCTTTGGTTCTACCAAATTATCAGCTGCAGTTTGTATAGCTGGAACTCTTTCTAGTTCTACCTCATGACCAATAATTTCTTCACAAGAAATTCCCTTTCACAAAGGTGGCATGCTGAGAAACAAAACATCTTTTGTTCCTCGATTTGGTTGAAGATATTCCCTTGCGAATGCTTGAGATATCCAACAAACTTCCACAGAACTGACTTTGCCTCGAGCTTGTCCAGATTTTGCTTTTAGACATAGGCTGGACAACCCCAAATCTTAACTTACTTAAGATATGGGCTCTTCCCATTCCATATCATATATGAAGTGGTAGGCAACTGATTTGATTGGAACCCTATTCAATAGGTATGCAGCTTCACAAGTGCATAACCCCAAAAGAAAATAGGCAACTCAGTAGTACTCATCATAGAGCACACCATATCAAATAGGGTGTGATTGCTCCGCCCCGATACACCAACGTGCTGTGGTGTATACGGAGGAGTAATGCTGAGAGAGAATCTCATTCTCCTTTAGAATAGTCCAGGAATCCCGTGCTTAAGTATTCTCCTCCTTGATCTCATCAAAGGACATAATACTTATACCCATTTTTGGTTCTCTACTTCTAACTTATATTCTGTGATTATCTCAAAAGTTTCGGACTTGTGTTTCAACAGGAACATATGTCTGAATCTTGAGAGATCATCAGTGAATGTAATGAAGTACAAAGAACCGGTCCTGGCATGTGTAGACAGGGGACTATCATACATCAGCATGTATCAATCCCAAGAGTTCACTAACTCTTTCTCTGTTTCGAATAAACGGAGCTGTGGTCATCTTATCTCTGTGACATTACCGGCAAGTTTCACAAGATGTAAATTCAAACTAATTTAAATATGCATCTATATGTAACTTCAGCTAGTCGGGTCGCATTGATATGACCTAGTCTACAATACCTTAAGAAGGATTCGTTCATTTCTGAACTCTTCCTCTTGTGTGTGTTCTGTACATTAAGAACTGTGGTTTGATTTAGAACGTCTATGCTTTTAGATAACGTGCCTGAACCGATCAACTTTTGATATAGGAAATGTTCAAAACATTATCTAACAATACAAAATTATATCCTTCTTTACTAATAAAGAGACTGATATGATGTTGTATATCAGGTTCGGTATCTAATAACATTCGTTCAGAATCAATGTACTCTGGTAATACAGGGTGATAACTACCAACAGACTTGGCTGCAACACTTGCACCGTTTCTATCTCATGAAATTTATCACCCGTTCTCAGTTCTCTACCTATCTATAGCCCATGTAACAAATTACATATGTGGGATCCTGATCCGGTATCAAATACCCAGGACGTAAACGATATTGAGAAACAGTTCTGTGTAATGAACACACCCGAAGAAGATGCATCAACATGTACTTTCTTCGTTTGGGCGGCACGGGAATTCTGGTAATCCCCTATTTCCTGCTCTGTCTTATAACAATTATAAGTTGGAGCGGGACCAAAGTTCCTTAGCGCAGTATAACAAGCAGGTTCGGTCAATACATTCGTATTATTATTTTGATTAAGGCGTGATATAGTCGTAACCAGGAAAGAGAGAGAAGAAAACACTCAGCGTATGCTCTTGCAAGATTAGATTGGTTATCAATATATCTAATCAGGATGTCTCCCACTGTTTTAGTCAAATCTTCCTTCAAACCCTAAAAGGAAAGACTAGCCGGGATTAATTACACTCTACAAGTTTGCCAATCTTTCAGCCAGGCCAGTGCCGGTACTTTGAGGGAGGTTCCCCGCACTTTCGCACGGACCTAATTAAAGTAAACCTCGTTTTCCCGGGGGCGTAACCCCGTTAACACCTTTCTAGACACCTACTTGATCGGCTAATTGTAATGTGTAAAACTCTCCCAGGAGTAACTCTTACTCGCAGCGGGTATCAGGATCCAACTATCTCATAGAAGGTATACAATCTCATTGCAAATTTCAACTCTTAAAATTCCCAATAATATTTTACCCCTAGCGTCCTATGACCTTGACGGAGGCCAAACTACCCATAGTCCGCTAGTCAAGTTCAACCCTTCATTTTCTGATTAAATTAAACCCACCCGCACGACCCTTGACAGAGGCCAAACTACGTCGTACGAATACCCTAAGCCAATCGTATCGTATGCTAGTAGATAAGCACTAGTTAGTTACCGTACACTACGCCTTGACGGAGGCCAAACTACCGCAGCACGAATATTAAGTAGTACATATCTGAAATGACGGAGGGCTACGCAGGTTTTTAAGAAAACCATGAGCGTAATGAACTTGATATCGTTGTAGAATCGAACGATTTTAAATGGAATGTTTTTGAGGCCTTTTTTAGTTTTCCTAAAGAGGTCACTCCCAGTGAAGGGATCGTCGGCTCTTTCCTCATCGAATAAGGTGCATGATATTTCACAAATACCACTATGCAAAGCAAAAACTATAGAAACAATCAAAAGACAAACTGTGTTTGTAGCATCTGCTACTTTCACTAAAGAGGTCACTCCCGGTGAAGAGATCTCGGCTCTTTCCTTATCGAATAAGGTGCTGGATGTTCTACAAGGAACACCGCTATGCAAAGCAAGAACTAGAGCTGCCTATTTTTGAGACAGGTTTCTACAACATCTTTAGGTTTCTTTTAGTTTCATTAATCTCATTAATGAAGTCCCATTTTATTATGCTTCACAAGCATCACATTTGAAACGAAATCTGCAATATAACATATATCTCACATATATAATATAAACATTCGTCTCAGGCAGTAATATGATCTCATCATAGAACAATGCAACAGAAGATAACATATGAAATATTGGATATACTAGGATTTCCGTGTTTTATGCGAGCCTGTATAAAACACGAATTCCACGGTCGCGATGAATAGCCAAACCCATATCCCTAGACCCCTACGAGAGCGGCAAGCAACACTGCCAATTCTAGGGTTAGGAGACCCGGTCTCGACTCCTCGAGATGGTCTCCCACTGGACCCTAGAACCCGGTTACTTGTGCTCCCCGCCTTGGGTCTACCTAATGCGGAAAAGTAAATAATATACAATGGTGACATCATCCCCAGCCCAGAAGTGCCCCAATAAAAGAATATTACATACAAATGAATTTTACATGAATGAAAATAAAAACCCTAATCTCACATAAAACCCCCGGCTATTCAAAACGCGATGATCCAATATAACATATCACAGCAACACATAATATCACATATCATCAATGTAAGCAAGTATGCGTATCCCGATTGTCGTTGATGTATAGCAACGAAGCCGGCGATACACCACATACTACGCTTACGGTCGCAGAAAAGAAAGTGTAAAACTACAACAGTTGGAATCCGCAACCTCCTTAGACATCGCATGCCTAACCAAATGAATTCCTTAGACATCACATGCCTAACAATTATAAACCCCGCATTTTAGTCTCTTTATCGAAAAAACTTTTCAATATCTAGTCGGGCAATTCAACAAGATTCCCGATTGTCTTGATCGAATGCTCGTCGCAAACTTTAGTAGAAGGCCGCACCCCCGGATGCCGTCGACGAAGTGCACTAAGGCGGAACACCGCTGCCGCGAGCACCCGAACGGATGCTTTTGGCGACGAGGTTCTTCTACAGTCACTTGGTCGGGACTATGGGGCATGGCTATCTATTAAGTTTACCCGGCGAGTATCCGCGTACGCTACGTGATTGCGACGGACTTTTGATCGCATCAAAATCCCGTGGCAACTGATCATCTGAGACTAAACTGTTAGATTTATATCATTCAAATTAGTTATCTCATAACTACTTGTGGATTCTAAATATTGTATCACATTCCAGATAAATAGACAATGTCAAACTTTCCGATCGAATAAACAAACATCCAAGATTTCCCAAATAGCTCAACACTTGAGCGGAGTTCAAAAAATATCCATCACATGCCACAGTACCGATGGTCCAGCCGTAGAAGGGTCAAACCAACGCCTCACATGTGGAAACGCCGTACTGCCCCAAACCTTAAGCTTTAGAGGCGGTTCAGACGGTCACATAATCGAGTTAAGGTTTATGTTCTTCTAGAGGGACCACTGCGTTACTTGCACGACTTAGAACGTTCTTAAACTACGGAAAAATCCAACACTTGGAAATTTTTCCGGCAGGGGAAAAAGTGAGTTATTGATATCCGTTCGAACTTTTTAACACGTTCTAAAATTATCCGGAAAAATGTTAAACGAAGTTAAATTATCCGATCGAATCAACGAGTCCCCAATACATCCCAGAAAACTCAACACTTGAGTATAATTAAAAATTCCCAAAAGCATCAGGAAATTCGTACGGAAGTTACTGTGGAAAACGAAAACCCTAATCGCATTGTAGCGCACGGAACCGCCGCGCAAGGCATGTCTTTGCCGCGGTTCCGCGGCGCTTTAATGGGCTTACTGTCTCGTTTTTCACAGATATCCTTATAATTCCCTGCTTATTTTTCTGAGTATTTTTAATATGAAAAAATCAACATTTTTAGAAAATTTCCAGAGAAGGGTAAAATATGGGGTTTCGGGGTTCGATCGGACTTCTAACTTCGTCTAGACTTCGCCTAAAACTCTAGCTTATCTCTGATACCACTGCAGGGTTACTAGGCACTCTCACAAGGTTCTACAAGGCATCAACCATGCCCGATTTAAAATTTAGACGTCCCGAACAACCCTAACCAAGATCTTTAAACTAGAGATTAGGCGAAACAAAGCATGTTAAACACTTTAACATCTAAGAGTTTGGGATTACAACCTTTGTAGTCCGGTCCTTCACTTCTAAAGCTCCGTGTTGAGGTCCCTTCACTGCGATCATCGAGTACCCGGACTCTAGAGAGGCTCCACGTAGAGAAAGATGCAAGCTTGCTTCCGATCTTCGATAACAAAGATGATATACCTTGAAGTTTCTTTAACATAAGCTCTCACTCACTAATGAAGTGAACACCCTAATCTAATTGGCAAGAATAGATTGGGATGATGAAGTAGGAATTTAGGTCTCATTTGTTTTCTTAATCTTGTTAGTGTATATGCCCTAGAGGCCATTACTGTATCATACTAGTATGTATATTACTTGATGGAAGCTTGGGATATTCACAGTTGTATATACAATCTTGCTCGAAATGGTAGTATGCTACTTGGTTTGTCTCTTCTTTAATTGTTGGAGATAGTGCCCTCAGAGCCAATTATTAGATCACAGGCACGTGATTGCAATGATTGAGGGAGGACCTATCCCGGTAGGACAGTCTTACTCAAGATGATAGTATGCTATCTGGTTTATCTTTATCATCGTGTACTGCTTTAGGTGACCTTACAGGTCGCTATTACACGTTGATAGAGCCTCTAGGATTCTTTCTTGACTGCCAGCAGTATGAGGGCGATCATATACGTGGGAGCTGGTAGTCTATAAGCACATCCTTAAAAGGTCCCTAGTCGTGGGAGTTTCGAGACAGGGCATCGATACTCCAGAGTAGACTAGTGTATACAGTCGAGACCCCGACGAGGGGCTGTGGCCGGTCTCACAAGCCACTGGTGTCAGTTGGTTCACCTAAGATGTATACAGGTGCTCATTGGGTTATGAGTACACCGGACAGGACTCGCCGGGAACCTGCTAGTTGGTATTATACCTGATGTCAGATAGCAGTTCCCTGGTGACATGTGTACAGGTTAGTTCATCAACCTGAGATCTTCATTTGTCTCGTGTGAGTTCCCACTGTGCTTTGATTACTACCCTACCACGCTCAAAGGAGACGTGCAAACAGGTTTTAGTTGGGTACAGTCCCGAGCCACATGGAGGCAGTGAGCGGATCTGCAGGGGTTCGTCTCTCCCGGTAATGGGGGTAAGGTTGCGCTGTGTCTAGGAGAGCTAGTACATGAGAAGTCCTTGGCCAAGGCAGGAGATTTACTGGTAGGTATTCCAGTAGTATCTCAGGGTGTTCTGAGCTACACTCTGACACGACTTGTACCGCTTTTGGGGGTCTGACTTTTACCAACCCCCTAGGCCCGCCATGCGATGCTCATAGACGAACGGACCGGACTGTACGGATATTGTCACTGACAGGCTCAGTAGGGTGTCGGCATGAGTTCGCTCACAGACGTCCCTTTTGGTCAATACCTGGTAGCCCGTTACGTATAGGCTAATACCTCTGACGTGCTAGTGGTTAAATCCACGACCAATGTATTGACGAGTCTTTAGAGTCCCCCACAGACCAGTTTCTCAAGTTTTGGGCGAAACGCTGTAGAGGCCGTATGAAAATATGGCAGGGTTCGATCAGATACGTGCGGCATTGCACGGATCAGGATCGGACGGTTAATACTAGCAGGTTTTGGTTTAAGCCGGATCCTAGTATTGTACAGTGTAGATTTTGTCTCATTGCATTTGTATTTCGGTCGGAATACAAATGCGGGAGTGTATACACAATAGCGGGGTTTTCCTGTAATTTATTACGGGATCAGTTTTTGGAGTTGCCAGTTTGTTTTCCAATTCGGCCATATTTCTTTGTATCTTTCATTGGCCGAAGATTGGTGGAGGAGGGCTTATTTGCATTTGTGCAAATAAGCATTTGTGGAGGGTGTAATTTGCATATCCTTGCTTCATGATGGTTGCACCATCATTTGACTTCTTTGACCATGATGGCTTGATTTTTAGAGTCATGATTGTTGATGATGATGAAGGGTGATGGTTGGTGGAGTATTGGACTTTGTTTTGTGATCATTTCTTTTGTGAATGATAACCCTTTCTCTCTCTTGATTATTGGAGACATCCATATTCATTTGGCCTCTCACACTCTCCTCTCATTCTCTCCATGATATGGCCGGCCACAAGAAAGGGGCTGTCAATATTTTTGGTGTGGGATTTTTGCTCTTTTGGATTTGTAAAATCCCACAAGTTCTATCTCCATAAGCTCATATTGTAGGGTTCCTAGGCACTCTAATGAGGTCTCACAAGTCATCAACCATGCCAATTTCAAATTTTACAAGTGCCGAGAAACTCTAATACGGATCGTTAACTAGAATTTTAGGTGAAACATTAAACTAGTTAACAACTTAACTAAAAGAAAGAATCTACAACCTTTGTAGATCCGGTTATCCACTTCCTTAGCTCCACGTAGACGTCCTCTCGCTGTCCATGTCGGATCTTGGACTCTAGCATCGGCTTCATCGGAGAAATGAGCGGACTAGTCGTCGGCTACGATGCCGAAGATGATCTACATCGAGGCTACACTAGATCAAGCTCCAACTTCACCAAGTCGTGAAACTTGTGAAGAAAACACCCAAAACTACTTGGCAAGAGGTAGAGGATGAAGAAATAATAGGTGGGTTCACTTTAGAATTGGATTTCTCACTCTTTTGCTCAAAGTGCCATTAAAGCTAGTAAGCTTTTTCTTGAAGATCAAGAAGCAGAAGAAGATAGATTATGATGAGTTATTCTCAAAAAGAATAATAAAATGAATACTTATCATCTTCTAACCTTGGTTAGGTGTAGAGAATAGACCATGGTTAGTGGGAATGGTTAGGGTTAAGCATGAAGACAAAATGGTCACTTTAGTCAAAGCTTCATGAAGCTTCAACAAGCTTCATGATAAAAAGAAACCATTTTGTTTTCCTTTTATCTATTTTTCAAAAAGAATGGATAAATAAATAAGTGAATAAATCAAAACCCTAACCATTATCATAACCATGGTACAAGTCTTTACACAAAGCCAATTTTCATGCATCATCAAACATGATACAATCAAGTGCACAAAAGTATATCACATATACAACTTGTGAACATCAAGTGAGAAAATCCATTTAAAGTGAACCAATACTAGTTAATGCAAAGTAATATATCAAATATATAATTATACATTAAATCATTAAATCAACACTTGATTCAATGATCCGGTCATGTCGCACATAACCGATTAGTATACAATGTATCGATTTATCGAATCGACGATTCGATAACTAGGTTATATCGCATACAACCAATCGAAACATTCATCGCGAGAATGAAATACGGTATCACATACTCGCATTATTCTCGGTCCCGCACATATCTCATATGCGCTCCTATTTCGTTTCGCTTGAGCCAGGAAACCTCTGTGTAGGACTCTAAAGACTCGTCAATACGCCGGTAGCAGATGATGATCATATCAAGCACCCACAAGCCGCAAGCGGTCTGCTAAACGTAACGGCCACCCGGGTATTGAGCGATCAGAAGATCGACGAGCTAGCCCGCTCACACTCCTGTGAATCCAACCAGTAACACTTACCGTACAGTCCGGTCTGTTCGTCTGATATGTCGCATATCAAGTCTAGGGGTGGTAAACGTCAGACCCCAATAACCGATAAGTCGTGCCGATGTGAGGCTCATAACGGGTCAAGAAACTACTGGTAACACTTACCAGCAAATCTCTGATCAGCCCTGGCCAGGGACTTCCCTGTTACGGCCAATCGAGCACAGCGCAACATCAACCCCCAATACCGGGAGAGACGAAACCCCTCCTATCGCTCATTGCCTCCATGTGACTCGGGACTACACCCAAAAACCACCATTTTGCACGCCCTCATGGACGTGGTAAGGTGGAGATCAAAGCACAGTGGGAATCACACAAGACTCTATGACGATCTCGGGTCTACAGACTAACCTGCACAAGTGTCACCTGAGAACTGCCATCTGACGTGAGGTATAATACCATCTGGGAGTTCTCGGCGAGTCCGTCCAGTGTACCCAGTCTCCACTGAGCACCCGTATACCATCTCTGATGTCAAACACCAATGGATATGGGATCATCCATCGCCCATCTCATGGGTCGAGAGGCGTATACGCTAGTCTACACTGGTATATTGATGCCCCGTCTCGATACACCCACGACTAGGGACCTTGAAGGATGTACTTATGGCCTACCATGTCCCCACTAGTATGATCTGCATCATAGTCCAGGTAGTCAAGTACACATCCTAAGGGCTTTATCAACATGTAACTATTAGACAGTTTAAAGAGACTAGTAAACATGTTAAGATAAAGAGCAACCAGATAGCATACTATCATATCGAGCAAGAAAGTCATCTATATATATGTCCAAGCATCCAATATAATATACATCATCTATACAATACTGGCCTCTAGGGCATACATACAACTAACAATCTCCCACTTGCACTAGGGCCAGCTGCTGTAGTATCGCATACCGAGCATCCCGAAGAGTCTCTCAAACTGTATCTGGGGAATGGCCTTCGTGAGTGGATCCGCCGTGTTGTTCTTTGTGTCAACCCTCCTGACCTCGATCTCCCGGCGATCAACTATCTCCCGGATCAGGTGATACCGCCTCAGAATATGCTTGGATCGCTGATGGGACCTAGGTTCCTTGGCCAAAGCCACCGCTCCATTGTTATCGCAATACAAAGGTATTGGATGCTCAATGGATGGAACCACTCCAAGTTCAGTAATGAACTTCTTGATCCAGACAGCCTCTTTGGCAGCATCGTTGGCAGCGATGTATTCAGCCTCCATCGTCGAGTCTGCCACGGTTTCCTGCTTGGAACTCTTCCAGCTAACCGCCCCTCCGTAAAGGGTAAAGACAAATCCCGACTGCGACTTAGAGTCGTCCTTATCACTTTGGAAGCTCTAATCGGTAAAGGACTCCACTTGGAGTTTTCCGTTACCATACACCAAGAGCATCTCTTTAGTCCTTCGCAAGTACTTGAGAATGCTCTTCACAGCTGTCCAGTGACTCTCTCCAGGATCAGCTTGATACCTGCTCACTACACTTAGTGAGTATGCTACATCGGGTCTGGTACATAGCATCGCGTACATGATAGAGCCTACAGCCGAAGCATAGGGTATCCCTTGCATGCGAGCTCTCTCCAAATCAGTCTTTGGAGACATCTCTTTGGAGAGAGTGACTCCAGAGATCGTGGGCAAGTTCCCATGCTTGGATTCTTCCATACTAAACCTCTTTAGTATGGTGTCAATGTACCTGGATTGGGACAATCCCAATATCCGTTTGGATCTATCCCTATAGATCCTAATTCCCAATATGCAGGAGGCATCACCAAGATCTTTCATTGAGAATCTATGTGATAAGAAGAGCTTGACCGATTGCAGCATAGGAATGTCATTTCCTATCAAGAGTATGTCGTCTACGTACAATACGAGGAAGACAACCTTACTCTCTGCCACCTTCTTGTAGATACAAGGTTCATCTGGGTTTTTGACGAAATCAAACTCTTTGATAACGACGTCAAAGCAGATGTTCTAACTCCGCGATGCTTGCTTTAATCCATAAATGGATTTAAGCAGCTTGCACACCTTCCCGCTGCTCCCACTGTCTACGAAGCCCTCTGGCTGAGTCATGTACACGCACTCTTCTAAATCACCATTTAGAAAGGCGGTCTTAACATCCATTTGCCAGATTTCGTAGTCATGATATGCAGCGATGGCAAGCATGATCCGGATGGATTTAAGCATAGCCACTGGAGAAAAGGTTTCTTCATAGTCCACACCTGGTCTTTGACGAAAACCCTTTGCAACAAGTCTAGCTTTGAAAGTCTCCACTTTCCCATCTACACCAAGTTTTTTCTTGAAGATCCATTTGCTCCCAATGGGTTTTACCCATTCAGGAGCAACTTCCAAAGTCCATACTTTGTTGGTGTACATGGATTCCATCTCGGACCGCATAGCATCCAGCCATTTCACTGAGTCCCTACTCGTGATGGCCTGCTCGAAGCTAGTTGGGTCATCATCCTCCATGATGCAATCCTCGTTCCCACCATCCATGAGAAAACCGTAGTATCTCTCAGGTTGGCGAGGAACCCTACTAGATCGGCGGAGAGGCTGAGGTTCATTTGGAGCTACTGAATCTTCTGGTTCCACTAAATCTTCAGTCACGGTTTGTGTATCCGGAACTTCTTCCAGCTCTACCACTTTGCCACTAATTTCTTTTTCAAGGAATTCCTTTTCTAAAAAGGTGGCATATTGAGAAACAAACACCTTTTGTTCTTCAGCATGGTAGAAAAAATATCCTTGTGAATTCTTAGGATATCCCACAAACTTGCAAAGAACTGATCGTGCCTTGAGTTTGTCTGGATTTTGCCTTTTGACATAGGCCGGACAACCCCATATCTTAACTCGTTTAAAATATGGTCTCTTCCCACTCCATATCTCATATGGTGTGGTAGGTACAGATTTAGATGGAACTTGATTCAATAGGTATGTTGCTGTCTCCAGCGCATATCCCCAGAAGGAAATAGGTAACTCAGCTGTGCTCATCATAGAGCGCACCATATCTAAAAGGGTGCGGTTCCTCCATTCTGATACACCGTTGTGTTGTGGTGTATATGGAGGAGTCAGCTGAGAGAGAATCCCATTCTCTTTTAGGAAGTCCAGGAATTCATTGCTTAAGTATTCACCTCCTCGATCAGATCGTAGGATTTTAATACTTTTTCCGGTTTGGTTCTCGACTTCTTGTTTATATTCTCTAAATTTCTCAAAAGCTTCTGATTTGTGTTTCATCAGGAACACATATCCGAATCTAGAGAGATCGTCAGTGAATGTAATGAAGTATGAAGAACCATCCCTGGTATGTGTAGACATGGGACCGCATACATCACTATGTATTAGTCCCAAGAGTTCGGTAACTCTCTCTCCGTGTCCCGTAAATGGAGTTTTGGTCATCTTGCCTTTGAGACATGACTGGCAAGTGTCATAAGATGAAAATTCAAACGGATTTAAATACCCATCCTTATGCAACTTAGCTAGTCGTGTCGCATTGATGTGACCCAGTCTACAATGCCACAAGAAGGATTCGTTCATTTCAGAACTCTTCCTCTTGTGTGTGTTTGTTATGCTCAGAACTGTTGATTGATTTAGAACATAAATGCCATTGCACAGCGTGCCTGATCCAACCAACTTTTGGTTACGGAAAATGTTCATAACATTGCCCTGTAATACAAAGTTATATCCCTCTTTACTCAACAAAGAAACCGATATAATGTTGCATATCAGGTTCGGCATGTAATAGCATTCGTTCAGAACCAATGTATTACCAGTTGGTAATGCAAGATGATATTCCCCGACAGTCTTAGCTGCAATAATTGCACCATTTCCAACTCTTATGTCTTTATCACCTTCTCCAAGTTCTCTACCTTTCCTTAGCCCATGTAACTGATTACATATATGGGATCCTGACCCGGTATCTAATACCCAGGACGTAGGACAAATGGAGAAACAGTTCTCTGTAACGAACACACCCGAAGAAAATGCATCAACATGTACTTTCTTCATTCGGGTGGCATGGGAATCCTGGTATTCCTCTATGTCCTGTTCATTCCTATAACTCTTATAAGAAAGAATGGAACCAACGTTCCCCAGCACAGTATAACATGCGGGTTCAGTCAATACATCCATATTATTATCTTGATTAGGGCATGAAATGGTCGCTACCTGGAGAGAGAGAGAAGAAAACACTTTAGCGTATGCTCTTGCAAGATCAGATTGGTTATTATCTTATCTAATCAGGATGGCTCTGTAGGGTTCCTAGGCACCCTAGTGAGGTCACACAAGGCATCGAACATGCCAAATTAAAATTTTAACGGTGCCGAGAAACCCGACTACGGATCGTTTGCTAGAAAACTAGGCGAAAAGATAACTAGTTAACACTTAACTAAGGGAATACGGAAATACAACCTTTGTAGATCCGGTGCTCCACCTCCATAGCTCCGCAACGAAGTCCTCTCCGCTGTCCAAATCAAATCCGGGCTCTAGCGTCGGCTTCGTCGGAGAATGGGCAAGCTAGGTCGTCGATGTCCATGCCGAAGATGATCTACGTCGAGGCATCGCTAAATCAAGCTCCACCTTCACCAAGTCTTGAAAACTTGTGAAGGAAACACACTCTACTACTTGGCAAGAGGTAGAGGATGAAGAAATAGGAAGTGGGTTCAATTTAGAATTGGATTTCTCACTCTTTATCATCAATCACCATTGATGACTTCAAGCTTTTCTTCTTGAGTTCAAGGAAGAAGAAGAAGAAATGATATGATAAGCATTAATAAAAATGAAAAGAAAATAGAATACTTATCATAATTGAACCATGGTCAAGTGTAGAGAATAAATCATGGTTAGTGGGATGGCTGGGGTTAAGCATGAGACAAAATGGTCACTTGGTCAAAGTCTTCATGAAGTTTCATGAACAAAACAAAAGAAGCCACCATTTTCTCATTTGCTTTTCATTTTCCAAAATAAATGAATGAATAAATAAATAGATATGAAAATGTAAACCCTAACCATTACATAACCATGGTTTAAACTTTACACAAAACACAAGTAAACATGCATCATCAAACATGATACAATCAAGTGCACAAAACTATATCGAATATACAATGTGCACACCCGAGTGAGAAAATCCATTTAAAGTGAACCGATACTAGTTAATGCAAAGTAATATATCAAATATATAATTATGCATTAAATCATTAAATCAACACTTGATTCAATGATCCGGTCATGTCGCACAAAACCGACAGGTATCATTAGTAACAACTTATCGAATCAACACTTGATCCGATAATCCGGCTATATCGCATATAACCGATCAATGTCACATCGCGAGAATCGAATACAGTATCACATACCGTATTATTCTCGGTCCCGCACATATCTCATATGCGCTCCTATTTCGTTTCGCTTGAGCCAGGAAACCTCTGTGTAGGACTCTAAAGACTCGTCAATACGCCGGCAGCAGGTGATGATCATATCAGTCACCCACAAGCCGCAAGCGGTCTGCTAAACGTAACGGCCACCCGGGTATTGAGCGATCTGAAGATCGACGAGCAAGCCCGCTCACACTCCAGTGAATCCGACCAGTAACACTACCGTACAGTCCGGTCTGATCGTCTGATATGTCGCATATCTTGCCTAGGGGTGGTAAACGTCAGACCCCAATAGCTCGATAAGTCGTGTCGATATGAGGTCTATAACACTTCGAGAAACTACTGGTAACACTTACCAGTAAATCTCAGCAACCCTGGCCATGGATTTCCTGTTATAGCCAATCGAACACAGCGCAACATCAACCCCCTATACCGGGAGAGACGAATCCCCTCCTATCGCTCATTGACTCCATGTGACTCGGGACTGTACCCAAAAACCACCGTTTTGCACGCCCTCTTGGACGTGGTAAGATGGAAATCAAAGCACAGTGGGAACCACACAAGACTCTATGACGATCTCGGGTCAACAGACTACTCTGTACCAGTGTCACCAGAGAACTGCCATCTGACGTGAGGTATAATACCATCTGGGAGTTCTCGGCGAGTCCGTCCAGTGTACCCAGTCTCTACTGAGCACCCGTATATCATCTCTGATGTCAAACACCAATGGATATGGGATCATCCATCGCCCATCTGTATGGGTCGAGAAGGTATACGCTAGTCTACTCTGGTATATCGATGCCCCGTCTCGATACACCCACGACTAGGGACTTTGAAGGATGTACTTATGGACTACCATGTCCCCACTAGTATGATCCGCATCATAGTCCAGGTAGTCAAGCACACATCCTAAGGGCTTTACCAACATGTAACAGAGAGACAATCAGTATACACGTTAAGGTAAAGTTCAACCAGATAGCATACTATTATGTCGAGCAAGAAAGTCCTCCCTATATATGTCCCAGCATTCACTACACTATACATCCTATGTACAGTAATGGCCTCTAGGGCATACATATAACTAACAGGCTCCCATTGGTTTTTATCAAATCTTCCTTCAAACCCTAAAAGGAAAGACTAGCCGGGATTAATTACACCCTACAACTTCGCCAATCTTTCAGCCAGGCCAGTGTCGGTACTTTGAGGGAGGTTCCCCGTGCTTTCGCATGGACCTAATTAAAGTAAACCTCGTTTTCCCAGAGGCGTAACCTTGTTGACACCTTTCTAGACACCTACTTGATTGGCTAATTGTAATGTGTAAAACTCTCCCAGGAGTAACTCTTACTCGCAGTGGGTATCGGGATCCAACTATCTCATAGAAGGTATGCAATCTCATTGCAAATTTCAACACTTGAAATTCCCGATAATATTTTGCCCCTAGCAGCTATATGACCTTAACATAGTCAACAAATCATAAATGCTAGTCAAGTTCAACTCGTCATTTCCCGATTGAATTAAACCCACCCGCACGACCCTTAACATAGTCAACAAAGTCGCACGACTACCCTAATCCAATCGCATCATATGCTTATGCAGATAAGCATTAATTAGCTACCGCACACTACGCCTTAACATAGTCAACAAACGTAGCACGAATACTAACTAGTACTTATCTGAAATGACGGAGGGCTACGACAGGTTTTTCTGAAAACCTATTGCGTAATGAACTTGATATCGTTGTAGAATCAAGCGAAGTTTTGAAATGGAGTGATTTCGAGGCTTTTCTAGTTTTGCTAAAGGGGTCACTCCCGGTGAAGGGATCGTCGGCCCTTTCCTCGTCGAATGAGGTGCGGGATATATCATATATATCGCTGTGCAAAGCAAAACTCCAAAAGCAATCAAAAGCAAACCGAGTGTGTAGCGTCTGTCAGTTGTTGCTAAAGGAGTCATTCCCGGTGAAGGGATCTCGGTCCTTTCCTCATCGAATAAGGTGCAGGGTATATCATATATACCGCTATGCAAAGCAAAACTGTAGCTAACCTTTTTGTTTAAAATTTGATTCTGCAACATCTTTTAGGTTTCTTTTCTTTCATTAATCACATTAATGAAGTCCCATCATTTAAATACCTAAACATCACAGATAAATACGACATACACTTATGCCATCCGCATTCGCCTCGATGTCCCCTCGTGCACCGTTAGGTTAGGTAACTAACGGCAGAGCGGGGCAGGGCTAGCGCGGGTGTAAACATAAGTAATGCCTATATAATATATCATATATACCATATACTGCATCTATCACAGAACATCACATGATCACATCACAGATATCGCAGCAGAAAATATCATATGAAATATTGGATATACTAGGACGTCCGTGTTTTTAATACGAGCCAGTATAAAACACGGATTCCACGGTCGTGATGAATAGCCAATCCCACACCCCTAGACCCCTACGAGAGCGGCAAGCAACCCTACCAATTCTAGGGTTAGGAGACCCGGACTCGACTCCTCGAGATGGTCTCCCACTGGACCCTAGAACCCAGTTACTTGTGCTCCCCTCCTTGGGTCTATCCTAATGCGGAAAAGTAAATAATATACAAAAGGTGACAACTTCCGCAACCTGGAAGTGCCTCAAATAAAAGAATATTACATACAACAAGTTTTTACATGAATGAAAAATAAAAAAACACTCATCTCACATAAAAACCCTCGGCTATTCAAACACGACGATCCAATATAACATATCCAGCAACACATAACATCACATGTCATCAACGTAAGTAAGTTTGCATACACCGATTGTCGTCGACGTATAGCAACGACAATCGGTAATACCACTACATACTACACTTACGGTCACAGAAAAGAAAGTGTAAAACTACAACAGTTGGAATTCGCAACCTCTTTAGACATCGCATGCCTAATCAAATGAAATACTTAGACATCACATGCCTAACAGTTATAAATCCCGCATTTTAGTCTCATTATCGAAAACTCTTTTCAATATCAAGTGAGACTAAACCGCTAGATTTATAACATTCATTCAGTTATCTCATAACTGTTTGTGAATTCCAATTATTGTATCCCATTCCGGATAAATAGAATATATTAAACTTTCCGATCGAACATTCGAACACCCAAGTTTTCCCGAAACCGTTCAACACATGAAATAGGTTCAAAGACATTCACTTCATGCCTCAGTACCAACGGTCCAGCCGTAGAAGGGTCAAGCCAACGCCTCACATGTGGCAAGCCGTACTGCCCCAAACCCTAAGGTTCAAAGGGCAGTTCAAGACGGTCACATAATCGAGTTAAGGTTTGTTGTCTTCTAGAGGGACCATCGTGTTACTTGCACTAATCAGAACGTCCTTAAACCACAGAAAAATCCAACACTTGGAAATTTTCCGGCAGGGGAAAGATTGGGTATTTACATCCGGTCGAACTTTTTAACATATTCCAAATATCCGGAAAAACACATAGACAAAGCTTGATAATCCGATCGAATCTTCGATTCCCAATGCAACCCCAGAACACTCAACTCTTGAGTCAAATTAAAAATTCCCATAAAACTCAGCATCATAAAATAGGAATTACTGTGCAAACTTGGATGGATGACGTCATCATATAGCCGCGGAACCGCCGCAGAAGCCAGGCTTCTGCCGCGGTTCCGCCGCACTCTTGCCTTTTCATGAGATAATTTTTGCACCGTAATTCTTATAATTCCCTGCTGAATTTTTTAAGCATTTTTAATCTGGAAAAACCGAGTTTTTAGAAAAAGTCCAAAGAGCGTGAAAAAAAATAGGGTTTCGGGTTCGATCGGGTTTCAAACATCGTCTAAGTATCGCCTAAGGCTCTAGCTAGGCTCTGATACCACTGTAGGGTTCCTAGGCACTCTAATGAGGTCTCACAAGGCATCAACCATGCCAATTTCAAATTTTACAAGTGCCGAGAAACTCTAATACGGATCGTTAACTAGAATTTTAGGCGAAACATTAAACTAGTTAACAACTTAACTAAAAGAAAGAAGCTACAACCTTTGTAGATCCGGTTATCCACTTCCTTAGCTCCACGTAGACGTCCTCTCGCTGTCCATGTCGGATCTTGGACTCTAGCATCGGCTTCATCGGAGAAATGAGCGGACTAGTCGTCGGCTACGATGCCGAAGATGATCTACGTCGAGGCTACACTAGATCAAGCTCCAACTTCACCAAGTCGTGAAACTTGTGAAGAAAACACCCAAAACTACTTGGCAAGAGGTAGAGGATGAAGAAATAGGAGGTGGGTTCACTTTAGAATTGGATTTCTCACTCTTTTGCTCAAAGTGCCATTAAAGCTAGTAAGCTTTTTCTTGAAGATCAAGAAGAAGAAGAAGATAGATTATGATGAGTTATTCTCAAAAAGAATAATAAAATGAATACTTATTATCTTCTAACCTTGGTTAGGTGTAGAGAATAGACCATGGTTAGTGGGAATGGTTAGGGTTAAGCATGAAGACAAAATGGTCACTTTAGTCAAAGCTTCATGAAGCTTCAACAAGCTTCATGATAAAAAGAAACCATTTTGTTTTCCTTTTATCTATTTTTCAAAAAGAATGGATAAATAAATAAGTGAATAAATCAAAACCCTAACCATTATCATAACCATGGTATAAGTCTTTACACAAAGCCAATTTTCATGCATCATCAAACATGATACAATCAAGTGCACAAAAGTATATCACATATACAACTTGTTAACATCAAGTGAGAAAATCCATTTAAAGTGAACCAATACTAGTTAATGCAAAGTAATATATCAAATATATAATTATACATTAAATCATTAAATCAACACTTGATTCAATGATCCGGTCATGTCGCACATAACCGACTAGTATACAATGTATCGATTTATCGAATCAACGATTCGATAACTAGGTTGTATCGCATACAACCAATCGAAACATTCATCGCGAGAATGAAATACGGTATCACATACTCGCATTATTATCGGTCCCGCACATATCTCATATGCGCTCCTATTTCGTTTCGCTTGAGCCAGGAAACCTCTGTGTAGGACTCTAAAGACTCGTCAATACGCCGGTAGCAGATGATGATCATATCAAGCACCCACAAGCCGCAAGCGGTCTGCTAAACGTAACGGCCACCCGGGTATTGAGCGATCAGAAGATCGACGAGCTAGCCCGCTCACACTTCTGTGAATCCAACCAGTAACACTTACCGTACAGTCCGGTCTGTTCGTCTGATATGTCGCATATCAAGTATAGGGGTGGTAAACGTCAGACCCCAATAACCGATAAGTCGTGCCGATGTGAGGCTGATAACGGGTCGAGAAACTACTGGTAACACTTACCAGCAAATCTCTGATCAGCCCTGGTCAGGGACTTCCCTGTTACGGCCAATCGAGCACAGCGCAACATCAACCCCCAATACCGGGAGAGACGAAACCCCTCCTATCGCTCATTGCCTCCATGTGACTCGGGACTGCACCCAAAAACCACCGTTTTGCATGCCCTCATGGACGTGGTAAGGTGGAGATCAAAGCACAGTGGGAATCACACAAGACTCTATGACGATCTCGGGTCTACAGACTAACCTGCACAAGTGTCATCTGAGAACTGCCATCTGACGTGAGGTATAATATCATCTGGGAGTTCTCGGCGAGTCCGTCCAGTGTACCCAGTATCCATTGAGCACCCGTATACCATCTCTGATGTCAAACACCAATGGATATGGGATCATCCATCGCCCATCTCATGGGTCGAGAGGCGTATACGCTAGTCTACACTGGTATATCGATGCCCCGTCTCGATACACCCACGACTAGGGACCTTGAAGGATGTACTTATGGACTACCATGTCCCCACTAGTATGATCTGCATCATAGTCCAGGTAGTCAAGTACACATCCTAAGGGCTTTATCAACATGTAACTATTAGACAGTTTAAAGAGAATAGTAAACATGTTAAGATAAAGAGCAACCAGAAAGCATACTATCATATCGAGCAAGAAAGTCATCTCTATATATGTCCAAGCATCCAATATAATATACATCATCTGTACAATACTGGCCTTTAGGGCATACATACAACTAACACATATATCATTTCCTCTACCATATGGCAACTCCCTCAACCCCTAGAGACACATATAGCACTACACCATTCTACAGCAACCCTTGGGCACGTCGACTCGCCAACTTCGTGCTCGAGTTGCCTCGGTCCAGAGGTGGGAGCCCGTAAAAGAAGCCGGCGACGTGGTGCCTTTCCGGCGACTTGGTGGAGACCGGAGATTCCGCGAGAGATCGGGACGACGACGAGAAGACCGAAGGACACGGATCGCTCGGTATATCTCTCTAACCCTTCTCTTTATAGCTGGGACTAGTTTAATGGAACGATCCGGGTTTATAGTGCGCGGTGGTGCCGGTTCAAAAAGTTTAAGTAAATCATTGCTTCCGCATTCCGGCGTCGGATTGACGGCCGGGGCGCCACCGTGCACTTACATTAATGTGTGCATGTGTTTCTTTTATTATTATATCACCTATACGCATTAGTAGAGCCCTTAGGATCTTTGCTTGATTACCAGCGTTGTGATGGCGCTCACACTCGTGGGGGCTGGGTAATCCATAAGCACATCCTTATACAGGTCTCTAGTCGTAGGACTATCGAGACAGGGCATCGATACTCCGGAGTAGATTAGCGTATGCGCTTCTCATCCTTACGTACAGCTAGTGCCGCTTGCGGTCTGTGGTTAAACCCACTGCTAGCGTAGTGTCGAGTCTTTAGAGTCCCACACAGAGAGTTATTCGCCTTTAGGCAAAATGAGTAGAGGTCGCATGGTTTTGTGACAGGGTTCGTTCACATCCACGCACTTGTGCACGTTTGCTGTCCGGACAGCTTATACTAGCGGGCTTTGGTTTAAGCCGGATCCTAGTATATGATTTGGGATTGGTTTTATCTCTTTGTATACGTGTTCCTCGGATCACGGATACGGGTGCGTATGCACAGTTGGCTGAGACAGAGGGAGAGGACTTTGATTAGGGTTGATGACCATTGTCATTTTCTTAACCCTAACACTTATGTGTGTATTATGAATAATTGATATTAGTTAAATATAATTGTGCATGGTTAGGGTTGTTGACCATTTGACTATCTTGACTTGTTGACTTAGGTTGACATGTTGACCATCATCATTCCATATAAAAGATGCTCTTTGATACTTGTAATTTGCATTTAATGTGAAATGATAATGGTCAAGTCTTGATTAACCATGACAATTATCTTGCTAATTATCTATTTTCATAATTCACCCATATATGAGAGAATAGTTCATTATTTCTCCTCATTTTCTATCATATAGATTCTCTCTCCTCCTCTTCCTCTCTCTCTCTAGCTCTCCCCTCTCATGAGTTGAGAAACACTTGAGCTTGAGATAAATCTCTCTAAAATAATCTCTACTCTCTTCTAAGGTTCTAGGATTAGCACTTCTAGCATCTTAGTTACTTCTAGCTTGAAGTTGAAGCCAAAGGTTGAGGCTCTCGGGTGGATCCTTCTTCAACTAGAGAAGACGACAAGGAGATTACTTCTGTTCACTCCAAGGAGCAAGGAGAGAAGGACATAAAGCCCTAGGTATAACCTTTCTTCCATGTAGCTAAAACTAGTTAGCTTTGTAGTTAGTTTTTGTTTAGCCAAGATCCTCCTTTAGTTAGTCCATGTTGCCTTGAGTGCTAAATCAGATTTTTATACCGTTTCCGCCTCCCCGCAAGCACCG
The DNA here is from genome assembly GCA_030015575.1 of Agapanthus africanus. NCBI lineage: Eukaryota > Viridiplantae > Streptophyta > Magnoliopsida > Asparagales > Amaryllidaceae > Agapanthus > Agapanthus africanus. The sequence continues at coordinate 390,528,898 of CM057337.1, read as the reverse complement.
GGGTAGGCAACGTGGACTTACAGTGGTATCAGAGACTAACTAAACATAAACTAGCTAGTTAGTAAAATGTATAGAAGTTCGATCGGTAAAAATCGCAAAACTAAAATTTCAAAACCCTAAGTTTCTGTTTTTTTTTCTGCTATAAAAATAATAAATCATACTTCTAAAATCGACTCAGGGTTTTTATTAAGAAGCACACCAAAAACGATCCAGTGAACCGTTCAAAGCGCGGCGGTTCCACGGCAAGAACATGCTTCTTGCCGCGGAACCGCCGCCGAGTTGACTCGGTTCTTGACCGAGTTTGGTGCAGTGTTCTTCTGATAAGGTTTTGGGATTTTTAAGATATTTTATTTCTGCCCAGATTTTCCAGAATAGAAATTTGAATTTGGGGTGGCTATAAATCCGTATTTTTGATCGAACTTCACTATACTTTGACTATTGGGTTATATCTGTGATGTTTATATGTATTTAACGTCTGCTAATCGCTATACATCGATTAGTGGGGGTTATACATATCTGTGATTTGTAATGCTTATTGGTTTGTGTATATGAACTCGGTGGATTGTCGCGGATGAATAGCCGGGGTGGATGTGAGATGAGAGTTTCTTTTTTCTTTCATTCATGTAATATGTAAATTGATGTAATATTATTTGTTTGGCCGCACAACCGGGTCGGGGTTGTAGCCGTCATTGTATAATTTCTTTTTACCGTTTTTGCTCCTAGGATAGACCCATGGTGGGGTGCACAAACTACCGGGTATCTCGAAGTGCCGAGTGGCCTACTCACGTTGTTGTGGGAGGTTGCTTCGCTTCGGGTACTTGGCGGGTAGTTTGCCGCACCCGTAGGGGTCTTGGGTGGGGTATTGGCTATTCATCGCGACCGTGTAATCCGCTTTTCGTTGCAGGCTCGAACGAATCGCGGATTCCTAGTATATCCAAAGTGTTCATCTGTGATCTGTAATGGCTATCATTGCTATATCTATATATATGATATCTATTTAGATGTTGCTTATGTTTTGCATCCTAGTCTAGCCCCCGCTCTGTCGTTAGTTAAGTAACCTAACGAGTGATGACGGGGCCCCGTGGTGAATGCGGATGGCATAAGCGTACACCATATTTTGGTTGTTTTCTGCAATGGTAGGATTAAATGATGCGACGCATTGGAATTAATGCAAGAAAATAAACCAAGTAAAAGTCGTTGGAACACTTTCAAAACCACTCGGTTCTTTTCAAAAACCAACTTTTAAATGCGGAGCTTGAACCACTCCTTTTAGAAAGCTATCTCGTTCCATCGATTATATCAAGTTCACTACGTTCACGGTTTTCGCCAAAACCATTCGTAGCCCTCCATCATTTCAGTTAAATATTCGGTAGTATTTAAGCTATGTATTTTGACCTCACGCTAAGGCATAGTGATTGGTAGCTGCCGGATATTTATCTGTTGCATAGATAGAATGCATTGATTTGAGACAGTCGTACTGCCATTTTGGCCTACGTCAAGGGTAGGTACGGGTGGGTTCAAATTAACCTGGATAATGATGGGTAGAACTTGACATGTGACTTATGACATTTTGACCTCACGCCAAGGTCATAAGAGCATGGGGCAAAAATCCACATCGGGAGTTTCATAAGTACTGAAACTTGCTAGCGCTGCATACCATTTGGAGTGTGATGATTCTGGTAGGATTCCTTTGGTTTTATCACGCGATGATATTTGGATCCTGATCCTACTTTGAGTATATGCTACTCATCGGGAAATCTCTCACTTAACGATCAATGCTATAAACCTAGTAGGTGTCTAGAAAGGTGTTAGCGGGGATACGCCTACAGGGAAAAGAGGTTACTTAATTAAGGAACTTCGCGAAAGCGTTGGAAAACCTCCCTCGAAGTACCGACACTGGCCTGGCTGAACGGTTAAGCAAGTATTGTACGGTGAGATTGATCCCGACTAATTCTTCCTTTATGGTTTGAGGAGGGATTCGAGAGACAGTGAGAGCCATCCTGTTTAGATAAACTAAAAACCACTCTAAACTTGCAAGAGCATCATGCTAAAGTGTTTCTTTTCTCTCTCCTAATTGCAGCGACCAATCAAGATGACCGGACTTAAGTTATTACTAGATAAAAACATACTGACAGGGCCAAACTACAAAGATTGGCTCAGGAATGTCAAGATGGCAATCACTTATGACAAGTTGGTGTATCTTCTTACCACCAAAGCTCCCCCTGTCCCAGATCCCAAAACCAGTGTCGTAGATAGGGAAATCTATAAGACCTGGGAAATAGATTGCGCGAAGGCCAAATGCCTCGTGCTTGCCTCTATGGACAACGAACATCAGAGGAGGCATGAGAATATGGACCTAGAGTCCATATTTCTCCATACAAAAGAAATGTATGGAGAGCAGTCTCGTATCGCCAGATACGAAGTGTCGAAGAAGCTATTTTCGGCAAGATTGGCCATCGGATCATCAGTAGCGGAACACGTGCTTAAGATGATTGGCTACATAGAGGAGCTCGCGGACCTTGGGACCACGTTGGAGAATGAACTCTACACTGATTTGATTCTCCAGTCCCTTCCTTCCACTTACGCCCAGTTTATCCTAAACTTCAACATGCAAGGAAAGGAGGTTGAACTTTCCGAACTTCTGAACATGTTGAGGAGTGCTGAGGGCACCCTACAGAAAGGTAGGGAGACATCCACTTTGTTTGTAGGAGGATCTTCCTCTTCTAGGTCCAGGGCGAAAGCCAAGGAAAAGAAGAAGAAAGCCCCTGCCAAACCAAGGGGCGGTGTCAGTAAACTGGATACGAAGGGAAAGGGAAAGGCAACAAAGGTAGCGGGAAAGCTGGTGGGAAAGGAAGAATACTTCTACTGTCACAAAAGTGGACACTGGAAACAGGATTGCGAGGATTGGAAGGCCAGAACCCAGGATCTGAAGCGAGTTGCGGCTTCAGCTTCAGGTGTGTATGTTATTGAAAACTGTCTATCAATAAACTCTACTTCCTGGGTATTGGATACCGGATCAGGATCTCATATCTGTAATTCTTTGCAGGCGTTGAGAAAGCATAGGGTTTTGAAGGCAGGTGATATGACCCTCAGAGTTGCAAACGGAGCTAGCATGGATGCTGAGGCCGTGCGGGACTATCACCTGGGATTGTCAGATGGACACTTTTTGGTTTTGCGTAGTTGTTATTTTGTACCAAATGCAACTTGTAATATCATTTCTGTATCTTTATTATCTAAAGAAGGTTATGAATTTGCATTTGTATGTAATGTAGTGAACATTCACCTTAATCAAGTTTTGATTGGGTCAGGTACATTAAACAACGGTATATACGTATTAAACCAACCACAGATTTTCAATGTCCAGAATACACACAAAAGAAAGTCTCCAGAAATCAATAAGACTTTCTTATGGTATTGTAGACTGGGTCACATCAATGAGAGAAGGTTGACTAAGTTACATACAGAAGGATATTTGGATCCGTTCGAATATCAATCATATGCAACTTGTCAATCCTGTCTCAAAGGAAAGATGACAAAGACTCCATTCACACGGAGTAAGAGCGAGCGAGCTCTTGGGACTCGTACACAGCGACGTGTGCGGTCCAATGTCTACACATGCGCGAAGCGGTTATTCTTACTTCATTACTTTTACGGATGATTTTTCAAGGTTCAGACATGTCTTCTTAATGAAACATAAATCCGAGGCCTTTGAAAAGTTCCAGGAATACAAGAATGAAGTAGAAAAACAAACAGGCAAAAGTATCAAGGCACTGAGATCTGATCGAGGTGGTGAATACTTAAGTGCCGAGTTCCTGGATTACCTAAAAGAGAATGGAATTCTCTCTCAGCTTACTCCTCCATACACTTCGCAACATAACGGTGTATCGGAGAGACGGAACCGAACCTTATTGGATATGGTACGATCCATGATGAGTAACGCTGAGTTGCCGCGATCATTCTGGGGATATGCGCGAGTTCCAACTAAGACTGTGCCTACCACACCATATGAGTTATGGAGTGGGAAGAAACCCTATCTTCAATATCTGAAGATCTGGGGATGTCCAGCTTTTGTCAAAAAGCAACATGCGGACAAACTCGAGGCACGCTCAGTACTGTGCAAGTTTGTAGGATACCCAAAGAACACTAGGGGGTATCTTTTCTACCACGCAGAGGAACAAAATGTCTTTGTTTCTCGTAATGCCCACTTTCTAGAACACCAGTTCTTGGAAAAGGAAATTAGTAGGAGCGCAATAGAACTGGATGAAATTCCAGAACCACAAGCTATTACTGAAAGCATAGTAGAACCAGAGGGTTCGAAAGATCAGGATATTCCCACGCCACTCCGCAGGAGTAGTAGGCAGTCTCATTCGCCCGAGAGATACTACGGTTTTCTCATAGACGGGGATAGAGAGGATTGCATCATAGATTGTGATGAGCCTACTAGCTTCCAGCAAGCCATTCAGAGCGTTGACTCGGTAAAATGGCTGGATGCAATGCGGACCGAAATGGAGTCCATGTACACCAACAAAGTATGGACGTTGGACATTGCTCCAGATGGGGTAAAACCCATAGGATGCAAGTGGATCTTCAAAAGGAAGATTGGTGTAGATGGACAGGTCGAGACCTATAAAGCTAGACTTGTTGCAAAGGGTTTTCGTCAAAGACCTGGTTTGGACTATGACGAAACCTTTTCTCCAGTGGCTATGCTGAAATCCATTCGGATCCTTCTTGCCATTGCTGCCTTCCACGATTATGAGATTTGGCAGATGGACGTAAAGACCGCTTTTCTAAATGGAAATTTAGAGGAGTGTGTCTATATGGACCAGCCAGAGGGTTTCATTCAGAGTGGGAGCAGCGGAAAGGTGTGCAAGTTGCTTAAGTCCATTTATGGACTAAAGCAGGCATTGCGGAGTTGGAACATCTGTTTTGATGAGACGGTCAATGAATTTGGATTTATCAAAAATCCAGATGAACCATGCATCTATAGTAGATTTGTAGTAAGAACTGTAGTATTCCTTGTTTTATATGTGGATGACATTCTCTTAATAGGAAATGACATTCCTATGCTACAATCTGTGAAAGGGTTCTTGTCACACAGGTTCTCCATGAAAGACCTGGGTGATGCCTCATACATTCTGGGGATCCGGATCTACCATGACAGATCCAAGAGGATATTAGGATTCTCACAGTCCAGGTACATCGACACCATACTGAAAAGATTCAGAATGGAAGATTCCAAGCGCGGTAATCTACCGGCTTGTCACGGGATCACCCTCTCCAAAGAGATGTCTCCCAAGACTGATTTGGAGAGGGATCGCATGTCTATTATATCCTACGCTTCTGCGGTAGGCTCTATAATGTATGCGATGTTGTGTACTAGACCAGATGTGGCTTATGCACTGAGTGTGGTAAGCAGGTATCAGTCAAAGCCTGGGGAGAAACACCGGATAGCGGTAAAGAACATTCTCAATTACCTGAGAAGGACTAAGGAGATGTTCTTGGTGTATGGCGGAAAAGACCTCCAGATTGAGGCCTTTGCTGACTCCAGCTTCCAGAGTGACAAGGATGATTCCAAGTCCATGTCGGGTTTTGTCTTTACCCTCAATGGAGGGGCGGTGTGTTGGAAGAGCTCCAAACAGGAAACCGTTGCTGACTCGACTATGGAAGCGGAATACATCGCTGCATCTGATGCCACAAAAGAAGCCGTCTGGATGAGGAAGTTCTTGAAAGAACTTCAGGTGGTTCCGTCCATTGTTGATCCAATACCTCTGTATTGCGACAACAACGGGGCTATAGCTTTAGCGAAGGAACCCAGGTCCCATCAGAAATCCAGACACATCTTGAGGCGGTATCACCTGATCAGGGAGATCGTGGATCGCCAGGAGATCGAGGTTCGGAGGGTTGCTTCAGAAGATAACACTACAGATCCATTCACGAAGGCCTTACCCCAGACTTAGTTCGAGCGGCTGATCGAGATGATAGGTCTTCGATACGCCAGTACATGGCCTTAGTGCAAGTGGGAGATTGTTAGTGTATATGCCCTAGAGGCCATTACTGTATCATAGTAGTATGTATATTACTTGATGGAAGCTTGGGATATTCACAGTTGTATATACAATCTTGCTCGAAATGGTAGTATGCTACTTTGTTTGTCTCTGCTTTAATGTGTGCATGTGTTTCTTTTATTATTATATCACCTATACGCATTAGTAGAGCCCTTAGGATCTTTGCTTGATTACCAGCGTTGTGATGGTGCTCACACTCGTGGGGGCTGGGTAATCCATAAGCACATCCTTATACAGGTCCCTAGTCGTAGGACTATCGAGACAGGGCATCGATACTCCGTAGTAGATTAGCGTATGCGCTTTTCGTCCCAGCGTGGGAGACGGTCTGTCCCACAGCCATCAGTACGTCGTACTTGAGATAGTATGCGGGTGCTCGTTAGGTTACGAGTACACTGGACAGGACTCGTCGGGAACTGTTGGTTGGTATTATACCTATCGTCAGTTATCAGTTCCCAGGTGACATGAGTACAGCTTAGTCCGCTGACTTGACACTGTCACTTCGCCTCGAGTGTGTTCCCACTGTACTTTGATTACTACCCTACCACAGCTCAAAGGAGTCGTACAAACAGGTAGTAGTTGGGTGCAGTCCCGAAGCACTTGGAGGCAGTGACGGTTAGACAGGATTCGTCTCTCCCGGTATTAGGGGTTTACATCGCGCTGTGTCCAGGAGAGCCATTACACAAGTAGTCCCTGGCCAGGGCAAGCGAGATATACTGGTAGGTTTCCAGTGTTATCTCAGGGTGTTCTGGGCTACACTCCGACACGACTTGTACCGCTATTAGGGGACTAACGTTTACCGCCCCCCTAGGCCCTCCATGCGATGTATCAGACGAACAGACCGGACTGTACGGAGACTGTCACATTCAGGCTCAGTAGGAGTTCAGATGGGTTTACCTCGTCAGTCTTCTTATCGGCATCTACCTGGGGACCGTTACGTACAGCTAGTACAGCTTGCGGTCTGTGGTTAAACCCACTGCCAGCGTAGTATCGAGTCTTTAGAGTCCCACACAGAGAGTTATTCGCCTTTAGGCAAAATGAGTAGAGGTCGCATGGTTTTGCGACAGGGTTCATTCACATCCGTGCACTTGTGCACGTTTGCTGTCCGGACAGCTTATACTAGTGGGTTTTGGTTTAAGCCGGATCCTAGTATATGATTTGGGATTGGTTTTATCTCTTTGTATTCGTGTTCCTCGGATCACGGATACGGGTGCGTATGCACAGTTGACTGAGACAGAGGGAGAGGACTTTGATTAGGGTTGATGACCATTGTCATTTTCTTAACCCTAACACTTATGTGTGTATTATGAATAATTGATATTAGTTAAATATAATTGTGCATGGTTAGGGTTGTTGACCATTTGACTATCTTGACTTATTGACTTAGGATGACATGTTGACCACATCATTCCATATAAAAGATACTCTTTGATCCTTCCAATTTGCATTTAATGTGAAATGATAATGGTCAAGTCTTGATTAACCATGACAATTATCTTGCTAATTATCTATTTTCATAATTCACCCATATATGAGAGAATGGTTCATTATTTCTCCTCATTTTCTATCATATAGATTCTCTCTCCTCCTCTTCCTCTCTCTCTAGCTCTCCCCTCTCATGAGTTGAGAAACACTTGAGCTTGAGATAAACCTCTCTAAAATAATCTCTACTCTCTTCTAAGGTTCTAGGATTAGCACTTCTAGCATCTTAGTTACTTCTAGCTTGAAGTTGAAGCCAAAGGTTAAGGCTCTCGGGTGGATCCTTCTTCGACTAGAGAAGACGACAAGGAGATCACTTCCGTTCACTCTAAGGAGCAAGGAGAGAAGGACATAAAGCCCTAGGTATAACCTTTCTTCCATGTAGCTAAAACTAGTTAGCTTTGTAGTTAGTTTTTGTTTAGCCAAGATCCTCCTTTAGTTAGTCCATGTTGCCTTGAGTGCTAAAAATCAGATTTTTATACCGTTTCCGCCTCCCCGCAAGCACCGGGGTAGGCAACGTGCACTTACAAATCTCACTCATTTTCATCACATCATAAAAAGCTAGAAAGCTTTTTCATGAAAGAAGAAGGAAGAAGAAGAAGAACCATTCTCTTTTGTGATGAATAATGAATCCATGTGAGGTTAGAAATGCAACCATGGGTTAAGTATGATAACTTAACCCATGTAGGGAATGAACCATGGTCAAGAATTGGGTTGGGTTAACTTTGCAAAAATATCTTTGCAAAAACAAAACAAATAGCTTCTAGAAGCTTCTAGAAAACTTAACCCAAATCAAACCTTAATCATGTTTAATCTCCACTAATCATGTTGCATTAATAACCCTAACATATTACAATATTATATATCATATATACAATATTTATTGTAACAAAATAAAATAATACAATTAACATATATCGCATATATATCAATGTATTACCCAAGTGAGAAAAAGAATCTTTTAGTGAGCTTATACTAGTTAATGTAATTTAATATATCAAATATATAATTATATATTAAATTATCGAATCAACACTTGATCCGATAATCCGGCTATTTCATAAATAACCGACTGATATAATCTGTATCAGTTCATCGAATCAACACTTGATCCGATGACCCGGCTATATCACATATACCCGGCCGATATCTCATATCGCGAGAATCTAATACGGTATCACATACACGTATTGTTCTCGGTCCCGTGCCCTACTCCGTTTTTCCTGAGTCAAGAAACCTCTGTGTAGGAGTCTAAAGAATCGTCAATACGCCGGCAGTAGGTGATGATCATATCAAATACCCACAAGCTGCAAGCGGTCAGCTAAACGTAACAACCACCCAGGTATTGAGCGATCAGAAGATCAACAAGCAAGCCTGTACTTTCTCCTACGAATCCAGTCAGTAACACTCCCGTACAGTTCGGTCTCTTCGTCTTGTATGTCGCATATCTCGCCTAGGGGTGGTAAACGTCAGACCCCAGTAGCTTGATAAGTCGTGTCGATATAAGGTCTATAACAGTTCGAGAAACTACTGATAACACTTACGAGTAAATCTCAGCAACCCTGGCCAGGGATTTCCAGTTATAGCCAATCAAACACAGCACAACATCAGCTCCCTATACCGGGAGAGACGAAACCCCTCCTATCGCTCATTGCCTCCATGTGATTCGGGACTGTACCTAAAAGCCACCTTTTTGCACGCCCTCTTAGACGTGGTATGATGGAAATCAAAGTACAGTGGGAATCACACAAGACTCTATAACGATCTCGGGTCTACAGACTAACCTGTACTAGTGTCACCAGAGAACTTCCATCTGACGTGAGGTATTATACCATCTGGGAGTTCCCGGCGAGTCCGTCCAGTGTACCTAGTCTCTCACTGAGCACCCGTACACCATCCTTGATGTGAAACACCGATGGATATGGGATCATCCATCGCCCATCATATGGGTCAAGATGCGTATACGCTAGTCTACTCTGGTGTATCGATGCCCTGTCTCGATTCACCCTCGACTAGGAACAGTTATACGATGTACTCGTCGACTACCGTGGCCCCACTAGTATGATCTCATCATAGTCCTAGTAGTTGAGTACATATCCTAAGGGCTTTATCAATATATAACATAGAGACAATCAGAGTACATGTTAAGATAAAGAGCAACCAGATAGCGTACTATCATGTCGAGCAAGAAAGTCCTCCCTATATATGTCCAAGCATCCACTACAATATACATCGTATGTACAGTAATGGCCTCTAGGGCATACATATAACTAACATTAATCACACCACAAAAGAACGAAAATATGATTTATGTATATGCCATCCGCATTCGCCACTGGGTCCCGTCATCACCCGTTAGGTTACTTAACTAACGACAGAGCGGGGACTGGACTAGCGCGGATGTAAAATATATACAACATCTACTAGTATATATATCAATATATAATAATAGCTCATGGCATGATAAATTCAACATCACAGAAATGTAATAAGCATCATAGAACAATACAGATAATCTGGGATCACCGGGTTTCCTTTGAGCCGCAAGTGAAACCCAACGTTCCCCTGGTCGTGTGGATAGCCTGTGCAATGAAATCCTAGACCCCTACGGGTGCGGCAAGTTACCCGCCAAAACCTGAAGCGAGGCATCCCCCTTCAACAAAGTGAATGGACCACCCAGCACTTCACGGAATCCGGTAACTTGAGCACCCCTCCTTGGGTCAACCTATACCCCCTACGAGTGCGGAGAATAGCCCGCCAATTCTAGAGTGAAGCCCCCTCCGTCTCAAAGCCATGAGATGCGGACCCGTTGCCCTCTAGAACCCGGCTATCCGTGCACCCCACTGCGGGGTAATCCTAGTACAGAAAAGAAAAATATATACAACGGGTACATCGGCCTCATCCCGGTCGTGCCCCAAAAGAATAATATACAAACAGGCAGTGACGGCAGTCCACATGTCGGACGCTCGCCCCGCAATATCAAATGTACAAATAATACCAAACTGTACTACCATTGCATCCAGGCTATCCACCACGAAAAATCCGCAACATCACAGCACAACACAGAACATCAACGTGAATGTCACGTTCGCAAATCCTTCTAAAAGGGCTATAGCAATTAGACAAGATTTACCGCTCGAATGACATTCACGGTCACAGATATAATGTAAGTACTGTAAACTAACATATTTAAAATTTTCGATCGACAAAATTTCCCGAAGGGGGCCCCAAGCACAATTCCCAGTACTCAAAATAATCTGGGCCAAAACTAAAAATACCCGAAACCCCAATTCCAACTCAGAGACCACTGCAGAAAATCTGGTGCAGTGTTGCTACAGTACTGCGGCGGAACCGCGGCCAAAACGGGGTTACGGCCGCGGTTCCGCGGCGCTATAGTGAGTTCAGTGTACCAAATTTTCTCAGATTTCTTAGAAAAGCCTGCCCGATTTTCTGCAATACTCAAAATAATTTTTTTGACGACAAAAAAAATTCGACAGAAACTTCGTTTTTGAAATTGCAGTTTCGGAAATTTTGTTCGATCGATATTTTAAATACGTTAGAACAAGCTAGTAAAGGTTAATGGCATGGCTCTGATACCATGTAAGTCTACGGTTGCGCCCCGGCCGTCTATCCGAGACCAAAATGCGGAAACGAAAACTTTTCCTAAACTTGAAACCGGCGCTATCGCAGACTTTAATCCCGGATCGAACCATTAACCTACAGCTAGCTAACTAGAGAAGGGTTAGAAAAGCTATACCGATCGATCCGTGTCCTTCGGTCTTTGGCCACCAACCCAAGCTCCTCGCGGCAACTCCGATCTCCGGTCTTCTCATCGGAAAGGGCACCACATCTTCGAGTCTTTTTACGAGCTCCCGCTTCGTCCGGAGCAACTCGTACACGAAGTTTGCTAGCCGACGTGTCCAGGGTGAAGTAGAGAATGTGTATGATCACTTTGTCTCTTGAGGATTTAGTGGATACCATTAGTGAGGAGATTATGAGCTCAAGAAAGAAGAGGAGGAAGAAGAAGTTTTCCTTTCTTTTTCTTTTGTATTCTTATGATAAAATGAGAGAGAGTGAGATGAATGAAATACAAGAGCTAACCATTAGCTTATGGCTGCCCTTTCTCTCTCTCCCTCTCATTTCATCCCCAAATCAATCACATAATGTGACATATGCACAAGTAAAGAGACCATGACTCATCACTTGTGCATGTGTCACAATTAATGCTACTAATCATGATTTTGAGCTCATTATTTCCATATGCAAACATTAATCCAAATGTTTGCAACAATAAAAAGAGAATGGCATCTACTAAAGTAAACTCGTGACAGATCACAAGAGTACCCCTCACCTGTATATACATATCTGCATCCGCATTCCGACCGAATGCGAATGCGATGAGACTAAAGTAATCCAACAAATCTAATACTAGGATCCGGCTTAAACCAAAGCCCATTAGTATGATCTGTGCACGACGGCACGTATATGATCGAACCCTGCCATATATCATACGGCCTTTACAACATTTCGCTCGAAACTTGAGAAACTGTCTGTGGGGGACTCTAAAGACTCGTCAATACTCTGGCTATAGATTTAACCACTAGCACGTCAGTGGTACTAGCCGTACGTAACGGACTACCAGGTATTGACCAAAAGGGAGATCGATGAGCGAACTCATCCTGACACTCTACTGAGCCTGTCAGTGACAATATCCGTACAGTCCGGTCCGTTCGTCTATGAGCATCGCATGTCGGGCCAAGGGGATTGGTAAAAGTCAGACCACCAAAAGCGGCACAAGTCGTGTCGGAGTGTAGCCCAGAACACCCTGAGATACTACTGGAATGCCTACCAGTAAATCTCCTGCCTTGGCTAAGGACTTCGTGTAATGGCTCTCCTAGACACAGCGCGATCTCACCCCCAATACCGGGAGAGACGAAAGCCCTGCCAATCCGCTCACCGCTTCCATGTGGCTCGGGACTGTACCCAACTAAAACCTGTTTGCATGACTCCTTTGAGCCAAGGTAGGGTAGTAATCAAAGCACAGTGGGAACTCACACGAGACAAATGACGATCTCAGGTCGATGAACTAACCTGTACACATGTCACCAGGGAACTGCTATCTGACGTTAGGTATAATACCAACTAGCATGTTCCCGGCGAGTCCTGTTCGATGTACTCATAACCCAATGAGCACCTGTATACATCTTAGGTGAACCAACTAACACCAATGGCTTGTGAGACCGGCTACCGCCCCTCGTCGGGGTCTCGACTGTATACACTAGTCTACTAATGGAGTATCGATGCCCAGTCTCAAAACTCCCACGACTAGGGACTACTTTAAGGATGTGTTTATAGACCCCAGCTCCCACGTATATGATCGCCATCATACTGCTGGCCGTCAGCAAGAATCCTAAGGGCTCTATCAACGTGCAATAGTGACCTGTAATGTCACCTAAAGCATGTACACGATGATAAAGATAAACCAGATAGCATACTATCATCTTGAGTAAGACTGTCCTACCGGTATAGGTCATCCTTCAATCATTGCAATCACGTGCCTGTGATCCAATAATTGACTCTGAGGGCACTATATCCAACATAAATTTCTTTGGTTATGAAACATTCTAAACACGACACGGAAACGATTCAATCAACAATGAAGGATATAATTTTGTATTGCAGAATAATGTTATGAACATTAACCTGAATCAAATGTTGGTTGGGTATGGTATATTTAATAACGTGGTATACGTCATAAATCAACACACAGTTTTCAGCATACAACACACTACTAAAAGAAAATTTTCAGATATAAATGAGGCTTTTCTTTGGCACTGTAGACTTGGTCACATTAATGAAACAAAACTAAACAAGCTACATAAAGATGGATATTTGAATCCCATTGAATATAAATTTTATGCGACTTGTTAGTCTTGTATCAAGGGTAAAATAACCAAAACTCCGTTTGCAGGACACGGAGAAAGAGCTACTGAGCTTTTAGGCCTCATACATAGTGATGTTTGCGGGCCAATGTCTACACAAGCTAGAGGCAGTTTTTCTTACTTTATAACTTTTACTGATGATTTCTCAAGATTCAGTCATGTGTTTTTAATAAAGCATAAGTCTGAAGCTTTTGAGAAATTCACTGAGTACAAACTTGAAGTAGAAAAACAAACCGGATTGAGCATCAAGATACTTCGATCGGATCAAGATGGAGAGTATCTCAGTACAGAGTTTTTAGACTTCCTAAAAGAGAATGGGATTCTCTCTCAGCTCACTCCTCCTTACACACCACAACACAACGGTGTGTCAGAACAGCAAAATCGGACACTATTTGATATGGTACGTTCCATGATGAGTGTTGCTGAGTTACCTCTCTCGTTTTGGGGGCATGCATTGGAGACTGCATCGTATCTGTTGAATAGGGTTCCAACCAAGACCGTGTCTACCACACCATATGAGATATGGTATGGGAAGAGACTATCTCTTAAACTTGTTAGGATTTGTGGTTGTCCGGTTTATGTTAAAAAGCAGAATCCGGACAAACTTGAGACACGGTATGTGTATTTATGGGATATCCAAAATACTCGTATGGATATCTTTTCTACAACAAGGAGGAACAAAAGGTGTTTGCTTCTCGACATGCCACAATTTTAGAAAATGAACATTTTACAAATACTGATGGCGATGTGGTAGATCTAGAATTGGTTCTAGAGACAAAAGTTACAAATGACGACCTGGTTGAACCGGATGTTGCAACAGAGACTAATGAACCTCAGCCACTCCGTAGATCTAGTAGGACTTCTCGTCCACCGGAGAGGTACTACGGTTTCCTCATTGATGGTGATAGAGAAGATTGCATCATGGAGGATGATGATCCTACTAGTTTTCAGCAAGCTATCATGAGTTGTGACTCTGTGAAGTGGCTGGATGCTATGGGATCTGAAATGGAGTCTATGTACACCAACAAAGTATTGGCTTTGGATGTTGTACCCTCTGGGGTAAAATCCGTAGGGTGCAAATGGATCTTTAAAAGAAAGATTGGTGTAGATGGACAGGTGGAGACCTATAAGGCAAGACTTGTGGCGAAAGGATTTCGTCAAAGACCAGGTCTGGACTATAACGAAACTTTTTCTCTCATAGCCATGCTTAAATCCATCCGGATCCTACTTGCTATTGCTACTCACCACGAATATGAAATCTGGCAGATGGACATTAAAACTACATTTCTAAATGGTGATTTAGAAGAATGCGTTTATATGGATCAGCCAGAAGGCTTCGTTGACAGTGGGAGCAACGGGAAAGCATGTAGGTTGCTTAAATCCATTTATGAATTAAAGCAGACATCACGGAGTTGGAACATCTATTTTGATGATGTCATCAAAGAGTTTGATTTCATCAAAAATCCAGATAAATCTTTTATTTATAAGAAGATTGTAGGGAGTACTATCGCATTCCTCGTATTGTACATGGATGACATTATTCTGATAGGAAACGATGTTCCTATGCTACAATCGGTCAAATTGTTCTTATCACAAAGGTTCTCCATGAAGGACCTGGATGATGCCTTTTACATACTGGGCATTAAGATCTATAGGGATAGATCTAAACGGTTGTTGGGATTGTCCCAAACCAGGTACATTAATACCATCCTAAAGAGGTTTAGTATGAAAGACTCTAAGAGGGGTGCCTTACCCGCTTGTCATGGAGTCACTCTCTCTAAGGACTTTAGTATTATACCCTACGCTTCAGCCGTAGGATCTATAATGTATGCGATGTTATGTACACGCCCTGATGTAGCTTATGCACTGGGTGTAGTAAGCAGGTATCAATCTAACCTAGGGGAGAATCACTGGACATCTGTGAAGAACATTCTTAAGTACTTGCGAAGGACTAAAGAAATGTTCTTGGTGTAAGGTAACAGAGATCTCCAAATGGAGGCCTTTACCTATTTGAGCTTCCAGATTGATAAGGACGACAACAAATCTATCTCTGGGTTTGTATTTACCCTCAACGGAGGGGCGGTGTGTTGGAAGAGTTCCAAACAAGATACCGTTGCAGACTCTATGATGGAAGCTGAGTATATTGCTGCAAATGATGCCGCCAAGGAAGCCGTCTAGGTGAGGAAGTTCATCTCGGAGTTAGGAGTAGTTCCAACCATTATTGATCCAATACCATTGTATTGCGATAATAATGGGGCTATGGCGTTAGCCAAGGAGCCTAGGTCCCATCAGCGATCCAGACACATCCTGAGGCGATATCATCTGATCCGGGAGATAGTTGATCTCCGCGAGATTGAGATTCGGAGAGTAGATACAAAGAATAACACCGCGGATCCACTCACCAAGGCCCTCATTCAGCCGCAACATGAGCGACTTTTTGAGATGTTGGGTATGAGATACACCAATAATTGGCCCTAGTGCAAGTGGGAGATTGTTGGATATATGTATGCCCTAGATGCCATTATTTGATAGTAGATGTATTTTTACATGTATATTTATATTCAGAGGACATTCTTGCTCGACATGATAATATGCTATCTGGTTACTCCTTATCCTGACATGTTCACTTGATCATGCTTTTATTCATTTGGTACATGTTGATAAAGCCCTAAGGATATTTGCTTGACTACTGTGATTATAATGCAGATCATATTAGTGGGACATGTGTAGTTTATAAGCATATCCTGAAATGTCCCTAGTCGTGAGTGTTTCGAGACATGGCATCGATATTCCAGAGTAGACTAGCGTAATGATTCTTGACCCATGTGATGGGCGATGGATGATTCCATATCCATTGGTGTTTGACACCAAGATTGTATACGGGTGCTTAGTGGAGACTGGGTACACTGGACGGACTCGCTGAGAACTCCTATGTGGTATTATATCTATCGTCGGATAACATTTCTCAGGTAACACTGGTACAGTTTAGTCCGTAGACCCGAGATCGTCATAGAGTCTTGTGTGTTCTCCCACTGTACTTTGATTTCCATCTTACTACGGCTCTACTGAGTCGTGCAAACAGGTGGCTTTTGGGTACTGTCCCGAGACACATGGAGGCAATGAGCGATAGGAGGGGTTTCGTCTC
Source organism: Agapanthus africanus (assembly GCA_030015575.1). Taxonomy (NCBI): domain Eukaryota; kingdom Viridiplantae; phylum Streptophyta; class Magnoliopsida; order Asparagales; family Amaryllidaceae; genus Agapanthus; species Agapanthus africanus. Next base: position 390,512,270 of record CM057337.1, on the reverse strand, counting down.
TCCCGGTATTGGGGGTTGATGTTGTGCTGTGCTCGATTGGCTATATCAGCAAGTCCCTGGCCAGGGCTGATGATATTTACTGATAAGTGTTATCAGTAGTTTCTCGATCTGTTATAGGCCATACATCGGCATGAATTATTGAGTTATTGGGGTCGACGATACCATCCCTATACTCGATATGCAGCATATCCGACGAAGAGACCGGACTTTACAGTAAGTGTTACTGGTTGGCTCAACAGGAGTTTTGACAGGTTCGCTTATTTTTCTTCTGCTCGCTCAATATCCGGGTGGCCGTTACGTTTAGCAGACCGCTAGCGACTTGTGGGTGTTTGATATGATCATTACCTACTGCCGGTGTATTGACGAGTCTTAGAGTCCCACAAAGGGGTTACCTAGCTCAGGTGAAACGATGCGGGGTGCATATGGTGATATGCGCGGGTGCTTGATTAAATACGTGTATATGATACCGCATTATAATCTGGCAGTTTCTGTTGGTCGGGTGGTATGTGATATGACCGGTTTTTTAAATCAATTGTTGATTTAATATTAATGACCATTAGCCTTTTTACTTATAACCTTTTCTTTATATGTTGTATGCATGAGTGGGTGTATGTACATATATTGATATGAATGCACACATGCATGCATAAATGTGTCATGGTTGATGATACATTGGAGTTGGCTATGCAAGACTCACATGGTTCGATATTTATATATTTTGATTATTGATTAAAGATAATTAGGATTAAATAATGGTTGGATTTCTTCTACACTCTTCTTGAGTCAACCATGACTCAAACCATGGTTTAATCTCTAATTCATTCTTTAACTCTTTAACAAAATATCTAGATATTTTAGAACCATGGTTATGACTGAGTGTGACTCTCTCATATATTCATTATTCTTTTTATTTTGTGGCATAACAATTATCTTGAGCTTTTGCTTAGCCATCTCCTCCTTCTTCTTCCTTAAAGCTTACTACCTCTTCTAAAGTAAGTGAAGGAGATAAAAAGAAAAGGTTTTTAAGTGAGATCCAAACCCACATCACCAATCTACACTAGTTTAGCCCACTGTATAGGTTGTTTGCATCACTTCTATTTTGTTCTAGTGCAGTAAGGAGCTTAAGCCAAAGGACTCCGCGGTGGATCGTCGTGGACAACGAAGGACTCAAGCGGACCCGTTCAAACACCGAGTTGATCTAAGGAGTCACAAAAGGAAGATCTACAAAGGTTGTATTTCACATCTCTTAGTGTTAGACTCTCTTTTAGTATATGATACTATGCTTTGTTACTCTAAATTTCTAGTTTGATCCTAGGTTAGTTTGCTTAGCACCCTAAAAATTTTATTGTAGCATGTTTGATGCAAGACAAACCCTTATGTGGTGCTATGGAAACCCAACAGATAACATTTACCAGTAAATCTCAGTTTGTGCCCTGGCCAGGGACTTTCTGTTATGGCCAATCGAGCACAGCGCAACATCAACCCCCAATACCGGGAGAGACGAAATCCCCTCCTATTGCTCATTGCCTCCATGTGACTCAGGACTGCACCCAAAAACCACCATTTTGCATGCTCTCCATAGAGCGTGGTAAGGTGGAAATCAAAGCACAGTGGGAATCACACAAGACTCTATGACGATCTCGGGTTTACAGACTAACCTGTACCAGTGTCACCAGAGAACTGCTATTTTGCGATAGGTATAATACCATCTAGGAGTTCTCGGCGAGTCCTGTTCAGTGTACCAATTCTCTAATGAGAACCTGTGCACATTCTCTGATGTCAAACACCAATGGTTGTGGGATCAACCATCTCCCCATACAGGGTCAAGAATCGTACATACTAGTCTACTCTAGAATATCGATGCCCTGTCTCGATACTCCCTCGACTATGAACAATTAAAGGATGTACTTGTGGACTACCCTGGCCCCACTAGTATGATTTACATCATAGTCCTGGTAGTCAAGTACACATCCTAAGGGCTTTATCAACATGTAACAGAGAGACAGTACAAGTATACATGTTAAGATAAAGAGTAACCGGATAGCATACTATCATGTCGAGCAAGAAAGTCCTTTCTATATATGTCCAAGCATCCACTATAATATACAATCTTGTATAATAATGGCCTCTAGGGCATACATACAACCAACAATTAGAATTGAATTCAGGGGCGTCATATTCCATTTCGTGATTTTGCCAAGCTGTTAGCAATGGCTACAGGTCTTGCAAAACTCAAATGCATCTTTGAAGATGGTGGGCTAGTAGAAACCGTTTTGCAATATTTTCTCAGCAGTTTTCCTAGGTCCAAAGTGACCTCTGCAAGCCTGATCGTGATAGAAAGAAAGAACATTTCTTGTTTCAGAGTGAGGAACACATCGCCGAATGATTTGCTCAAGACAATACTTAAACAGATACGGTTCATCCCAGTAGAAAAATTTCACCTGAGATAGAAATTTTGACTTGTCATGTTTCAACCAGTCGGACGGAGTTTCCCTAGAGACAAGTTAGTTCATAATATCAGCGAACCATGGTTTTACTGATACGGAAAGGAATTGTTCATCAGGAAAATGCTTGTTCATCGGTATTTTTACAGATGGAGCGTTAACGAGTCGAGAAAGACGATCGGCCACCACGTTGTCTGATCCTTTCTTATCCTTGATAATAAGATCTAATTCTTGTAAAAGAAGGATCCAGCGAATGAGTAGCATTTTCGCATCCTTCTTTGTGAAGAGATGGCATAAAGCGGAGTGGTCTGTGTAGACAGTGATAGGGGAACCGATCAAATATGGACGAAATTTTTCGAGCACAAATACCACAACTAGAAACTTTTTCTCAGTCATAGTGTATTTGAGCTGTGCATCATTTAACATTGGCCTCGCATAGTAAATCACATGCGGCCGTTTATCAATTCACTGTCCTAAAACAGTGCCAATGGCGAAGTCTGAAGCATCGCACATGATTTCAAAAGGTTGAGTCCAGTCTGGTGCACTAAGGACTGGAGCAAAATTAAGATCCTTCATAAGTTCAAAAGAGGTGATGCACTCCTGTCATACCCTACTTCCCAAAATGGTGGTAATAGCATGTGACCAGGCCCATGACATATTTATTCGGAGAAGGTTCTTTCTCGCAACAAATACGCTAAGCGTTTGCAAGCAATATAAATAAAACAAGAATAAACATGAGAATAAAATCCAACTACTACATTCAAGGTTCCCCAGAGTTCAAAGGGATAACAAGATGTCTTAAACAAAATACAATAATAAGATAAGCCTTAACAAGAGGCATATTAAAAAGAAAAGATGAATTGAAATCTAGTAGCCGGCCTGCGATGCTAGTTGAGAGTACTCCTTCCCAGTCGCTTCGAGTTCCTCCTCTATCCTTAAGTCACCTAACGAATATTCCCAAAAAAATAATGAAACAACGGAATGTCTGTCATCAAACATGAAAGTATTTCTTAGCACTTCAACTAGGTTTATATGAGCATCAAGTATTCAATTTTAAAAAATCTAGAGTGCTAAGTATACTAAAAAAGAATCGAACTAGAGAATTAGGGTTTTGTAGTACGCAAGCAAGGTCTAAACTAAGTGAAGAGAGTTTACAACCTTTGTAGACCGTTCCTTCACATCTAAAGCTCCAAGTAGTAGTCCCTCGAACTCTTTTTTGACACCACTTGAAGAAAGGATCGAGTTTGCATGTTGTCTTTGTCGCCGAAGATGATCCACCTTGAAGTCTCTCTCACTCAAGCACACACTTCACTAATCAAGGTATTAGTGAAGTTAACAACCTAAACTAATGGGCTAGATTAGTGTAGGTTGATGAAGTAGGAGATTTGCTCATTCAAAATATTTTTCTCTTTTCTTTTTCTCAACTCAAGAAAAATCTAGAGAGGAGTGGAGAAGAAGATGATGATGAACTTGGATGAGTTAGAACGAACCATGAGCTAATAGATAAGAATGAGATGAGAATAAATATCTATGAATCAAAACAAAAAAGAGATGAGTCGTGGCTTCAACAAACTTCTACAAACCATGACACATTATTCTTTTTTGTTTAATTCATAAATGTAACCTTTATCTTCTCATCCTAACCTCATGTATGACTCTCATACATCCTAGTTCTATATATCATCAACCATTATACAATTAAATACACACACACACACACACACACACACACACACACACACACACACACACATATATATATATATATATATATCACACACACACACACACACACATATATCACACACACACACACATATCACACACACACACATATAAATATATATAAAGAGAAGAAAATCTAAAGTGAGCTTAATAATAGTTTATATATATATATATATATGTTGGATATATATGCCCGAGAGGCCTTCACTGTATAGGATGCTAGGGATATGTATGTACATGACAGTCTTGCTTGATATGATAGTGCGCTATTTGGTTTTTCTTTGTCTTAACGCATGATATATTTTACTTGGTATTTATATATATATGTTGATAAAGCCCATAGGGTGTTTGCCTGACTACCGGCGTTGTGATGGCAGTCATACTTGTGGGAGCTGGATAGTCAATAGGCACATCCTTAAATGTCCCTGGTCGCAGGAGTATCGAGATTGGGCATCGATACTCCGGAGTAGACTAGTGTATACATATCTAGACCCTGAGGAGGGGCGATGGACTGGTCCCGCAGCCATTGGTGGAGTGCACCTAAGATTGTATACAGATGCTCACTGGGTGTGAGTACACCGGACAGGACTCGCCGAGAACTGACTGGATGGTATTATACCTAACGTCAGATAGAAGTTCTCAGGTGACATGTGTGCAGATAGTCCGTTGACTTAAGGTCGTCATTTGTCTCGTGTGAGTTCCCACTGTGCTTTGATTACTACCCTACCACGATTCAAAGGAGTCGTGCAAACAGGTTTTAGTTGGGCACAGTCCTGAGCCACGTGGAGGTAGTGAGCGACTGTTTGGGATTCGTCTCTCCCGGTATAGGGAGTTGATATCGCACGGTGATCGGTTGGTCATTACCATAAGTCCTTGGCCAGGGCTAATTGAGAATTGCTGATGGACTGATCAGTAGATTCTCGGATGGTCTTGAGCCATGCCGACACGAATTGTACGGTTATTAGGGGTCTGACGTCCACCACCTCCCTAGACCATACATGCGATACTCTTAGACGAACAGACCGGACTGCGTGGCTATTGTCACGGACAGGCTCAGTAGGATTTCGGATGGGTTACCTCATCGGCTTTCTTATCGACAACTACCTGGGGACCGTTACGTACAGCTAGTGCCGCTTGCGGTCTGTGGTTAAACCAACTACCAGCGTAGTAGTCGAGTCTTTAGAGTCCCACACAGAGATTTCCCAAACCCAGGAGAAAAGATATAGAGGTTGTATAGTTTTACGACAAAGGTTCGGATGCATACGTGTTTAAACGCACGTACGACATTCGGACAGTTTTTACTAGCCGGCTTTGGTTTAAGCCAGATTCTAGTATCAGGTTATTGGATTTATACAGTCTAAAGTTTTTCCGTGTTTTCATGGATGCGAGGGGCGTTCTCATAATTTTCCGAGAAGCTTCTAGAAGGATGGTGACATGAGGGGTTAAGGTGGCATTTTCATTAATTGCTTTTGTGACTCATTTGTATGATTCATCATTTCATTAAATGCATCATTAATGCATCATTAATTACTTAATGACTCACATGATGAATCACTCTTGTTGAATAAATGAAGCATGGTGAATAATCATTTAATTGATTTTATTTGATAATTCATTATGCTTTATATATTCAAGTGAGAAGCTTTTCTCTTATGATTATCATCTCCACCTTCTCTCTCCTCAAGCTCACTCTCTCTTCAAACTCTAATCCTACCACTCATGAGTTGAGACCAAGGATTAGTATAGACTAAACACTCCATAACCTAACTCTATATCATCTTAGTTACTTTGATTAGCAACTAGAGAAACTAAGTAACCTCAAGTTTAGAGGTTATAGCTTGGATTAGGGTTCTTGGGTGGATCATCTATCATGGATAGGAGGCCGAGGAGGACTTAGAGATCATAAAGACGAAGGACTAGAATCATTTGGTATAATCTCTTTACATAGTTGCTTAGAACTCTATGCTTGTTGTTAATTATCGTTTAGCAAAGATCTTCGGTTAGTCGATGTTTACATACAAAACAAGATCGTTTTTCATATTTCCGCCTCCCCGCAACTCGTGGGGTGTTGTACATCGACTTACAGTGGTATCAGAGCCTCACTAAACAATAATTAACTCACTTGCAAGGTCGTATGAATTTCGAACGCAAAACAAACCGGAAATGATATCGCATTCACATAGTTTCTGTCGATTTTAAAATGAGGTCCAAAAATTTTTCAGGGACCTGAAGAACAACCTACATGAAATTATAAGAATACTGTAGAAATTTGGGTGTATGAATCGGCCGCCCCACCGCGGCCGAACCCACCGATCCGCCGCGGATCCACGGCCGAGTTGGGACCGATTCGCCCTAAATCTCCACAGTTATTCTTCTGTGAATATTTTATCTTTTCTGGAATGTTTATTTTTTGCTTAGGTTTCAGATTTACAGAGAAGTATTGGAGCAGAATCTAATGGGTTTAATCGATCGAAATTATACGATGTTTGCTTGTTTGATTATATCTGTGAACTGTATTATGTGTTCGTAAACCTCCCCTAACTGCTAGTATGTCAGTTGGCAGGGGGTTGCACATATCTGTGATGTTTTTAACTGTTTGTGGATATGAACTGTGTTGGACTGTTTTGATGATTAGCCGGGTTTTGTGATAGGTTATTGTATTAATTCATTCGATGTAATTGTAATAAGCTGTAATATTATATTGCGGGGCACATCCAGGTTGTGGTTGTAGCCACCGTTGTATTATTTCTTTTTACTGTTTTTGTTCCTAGGATAGACCCAAGGTGGGGTACACAAACTACCGTGTATTTCGAAGTGTTTAGTGGCCTACTCACGTGTTGAGGGAGACCGCTTCACTTCGGGTACTTGGCGGGTAGTTTGCCGTACCCGTAGGGGTCTGGGGTGGGGTAATGGCTATTCATCACAACTGTGTAATCCGTCTTTCATTGCAGGCTCAATTGAAACGCGGATTGCTTGCAAATCCAATATTGTTTATCTGTGATCTGGAATGCCTATTATTGCGTCTGACGAATGTACAATATCTATATATGATAGCTATTTAGACGTCACTTATGTTTTACACCCGCGCTAGCCCAGCCCCCGCTCTGCCGTTAGTTAAGTAACCTAACGGGTGATGACGGGACCCAGTGGCGAATGCGGATGGCATAAGAGGACGTTGTATTTTCGTTGTTATCTGTAATGATAGGTTAATGATGGGACGCATTATTATTAATGCAAAGAAAATAAAACCTAAATTGAATCGTTGGAACAATTTCTAAAACCACTCGGTTTTCTTGAAAAAGCAAATTTTAAATGCGGAGCTTGAACCACTCCTTTTAAATAAAAACTATCTTTGTTCCTTCGATCATATCATGTTCAATACGTTAACGGTTTTTTTCCAAAAACCAGCCGTAACTCTCCGTCGTTTCAGATAGACAGCACATCGTATTCATGCTATGCTTGTTGGCCTACGTCAAGGCATAGTGTATGGTAGCAGTATGTGTGCCTATTTGTTGCATAGATAGATGCATTAGTTTAGGACAGACGTACAGCCTTGTTGGCCTACATCAAGGGCATGTACGATGTACCTAAATTGATCAGGACAATGACGGGTAGAACTTGACTTGCGTCTTATGATTTGTTGGCCTACGTCAAGGTCATAAGAGCTTGGGGTAAAAATCACATCGGGAGTTTCAAACATAAAGGAAACTTGCAGATTTAGCATACCTTCTGGAGTGTGGTGACTAGAGTGGCTTCCATCTAGGGCATCATACAATGATAGTTGGATCCCGATCCCACTGATGAGTAGGATAACTCTCGGGAATTTTTCTCACTTAACTATCAATGCTATAAACCAAGTAGGTGACTAGAATGGTGTTAGAGGGGCTACGCCTCCAGGGAAAAGAGGTTATTTAATTAAGGAACTTCGCGAAACCGTTGGAAAACCTCCCTCGAAGTACCAACACTCGCCTGGCTGAAAGGTTAAGCAAGTATTATGACGTAAGATTAAATCCTGACTAGTTCTTCTTTTAGGTTTTGAAGAAGGATTTGAGGAAACAGTGGGAGCCATCCTGTTTAGATAAATTAATAAACCAATCTAAACTTGCAAGAGCATATGCTGAGTGTTTTCTTTTCTATCTCTCTGGCAGCTACCATGACTGGACTAAAACTATTACTTGAAAAAAATATACTGACCGGGCAGAACTATAAAGATTGGCTAAGGAACGTCAATATTGCACTTGTTAGTTATATGTATGCCCTAGAGGCCATTACTGTACATTGGATGTATACTGTAGTGGATGCTGGGACATATATAGGTAGGACTTTCATGCTCGACATGATAGTACGCTATCTGGTTGCTCTTTATCTTAACATGTATACTTTCTGTCTCTCTGTTACATGTTGATAAAGCCCTTAGGATGTGTACTCGACTTCCAGGACTGTGATGCAGATCATACTAGTGGGGCCTGGGTAGTCCATGAGTACATCCTTCAATGTTCCTAGTCGTGGGAATATCGAGACGGGGCATCGATATTCCAGAGTAGACTAGCGTATATCTTCTCGACCCATGTGATGGGCGATGGATGATCCCATATCCATTGGTGTTTGACATCAGAGAAGGTATGCGGGTGCTCAGTGGAGACTGGGTACACTGAACGGACTCGCCGAGAACTCCCAGATGGTATTATACCTCACGTCAGATGGCAGTTCTCTGGTGACACTGGTACAGCTTAGTCTGTTGACCCGAGATCGTCATAGAGTCTTGTGTGTCTCCCACTGTGCTTTGATTTCCACCCTACCACGGATCTACTGAGTCGTGCAAACATGTGGTTTTTGGGTACAGTCCCGATTCACATGGAGGCAATGAGCGATAGGAGGGGATTCGTCTCTCCCGGTATTGGGGGTTGATGTTGCGCAATGCTCGACTGGCCATAACAGGAAATCCCTGGCCAGGGTTGCAGTGATATACTGGTAAGAGTTATCAGTAGTTTCACGATTGTTATGGACCTCACGTCGGCATGACTTATCAAGCTATTGGGGTCTGACGTTTACCACCCCTAGGCGAGATATGCGTCATATCAGACGAACAGACCGGACTGTACGGTAAGTGTTACTGGTTGGATTCACAGGAGTGTGAGCGGGCTTGCTCGTCGATCTTCTGATCATTCAATACCCGGGTGGCCGTTACGTTTAGCAGACCGCTTGCGGCTTGTGGGTGTTTGATATGATCATCACCTGCTGCCGGCGTATTGACGAGTCTTTAGAGTCCTACACAGAGGTTTCCTGGCTCAAGCGAAACGAAATAGAAGCGCATATGAGATATGTGCGGGACCGAGAATAATGCGTGTATGTGATACCGTATTCTATTCTCGCGATGAATGTATCGATTGGTTGTATGCGATATAACCTAGTTATCAAATCGAAGATTGATTCGATAAGCCGATACATTGGATAATTAGTCGGTTATGTGCGATATGACCGGATCGTTAAATCAAGTGTTGATTTAATGCATAATTATATATTTGATATATTACTTTGCATTAACTAGTATTGGTTCATTTAAATTGGATTTTCTCACTTGATGTACACAAGTTGTATATGTGATATACTTTTGTGCACTTGTTTGTATCATGTTTGATGATACATACAAACTTGGGTTTGTGTAAGACTTAAACCTTGGTTAAGTAAATGGTTAGGGTTTTATCATCTTCTTTTGATTATTTAGTTTATTTATTTATTCTTTATTTTAGGAAAAGAAAATGATATGGTTGCTTCTTTTGTTCTTTTCTTAGAAGTTTCAAGAGGCTTTGACCATTCTTGTTCTTTTCCTAAACCTAACCATTCACATAACCTTAGTTAGTTCTCTACACTTGACCATGGTTGTGTATATGATAAGTATGATTTTATTTCCTATTTTTAATATACTTATCATATTCTTTTTCTTCTTCTTCTTCTTCAACAAAGAAAAAGCTTGCAACCATCAATGGCAACTTGAGAAAAAGAGTGAGAAATCCAATTCCAAAGTGAACCCACTTCCTATTTCTTCATCCTCTACCTCTTGCCAAGTAGTATAGGGTGTTTTCTTCACAAGTTTCATGGCTTGGTGAAGTTGGAGCTTGATCTTGTGTTGCCTCGACGTAGATCATCTTCGGCATCGAAATCGGCGACCTAGCCCGATCTTTTCTCCGATGAAACCATCGCAAGAGTCTAGGATTTCGATTTGTACAGTGGAGGGACGTCTATGCGGAGCTAAGGAAGTGGAGGACCGGATCTACAAAGGTTGTAGTTACTTTCCTTTAGCAATAAAGTTATTTACTCGCTTTGCATCGCCTATACATCTAGTTAACGATCCGTATTAGGGTTTGTAGGCACATGGAAAAATTTGAATTGGCCATGTTTGGTCACTTGTGAGACCTCATTAGTGTGCCTAGGAACCATACAGTGGTATCAGAGCCTAGCTAGAGCCTTAGGCGATGCGTAGACGGAGTTAGAAGTCCGATCGACCCGTAACCCTAGTTGAAAACGGCTCTCTGTACATTTTTTAAAAACTGGGGTTTTTCCGGATTAAAAATTCTTAAAAAATTCAGCAGGAAGTTCTAAGAATTATCATGCAAAACGGAGCTCCTGAATCATCTAAACCGCCGCGGAACTGCGCCAGAAGCATGGCTTCTGCGGCGGTTCCGCGGCAGTATGGTCACATTGCCCAATAATTTTTGCACAGTAATTCCTATATTTTGGTTCTGGATTTTCTGGGAATTTTTAATATTTATTCAAGAGTTGAATATTCTGGGTTGTATTAGGAGTTCGTAGATTCGATCGGATTATCAAACTTTGTCTGTGTTTTTCCGGATATTTTTTGAATATGTTAAAAAAGTTCGATCGGATATAAATACCTACTTTTTCCCCTGTTGGGAAATTTCCAAGTGTTGGATCTTTCCATGGTTTAATAACGTTCTAAGTAGTGCAAGTAACACGATGGACCCTCTAGAAGACAACAAACCTTAACTCGATTATGTGACCGTCTTGAACTGCCCTTTGAACCTTCGGGTTTGGGGCTGTACGGCGTGCCACATGTGAGGCGTTGGCTTGACCCTTCTACGGCTGGACCGTTGGTACTGAGGCATGAACTGGATGTTTTTAAACTTGTTTCATGTTTTGATTTGTTTCGGGAAAACTTGGGTGTTTGATTGTTCAATCGGAAAGTTTAACATTTTCTATTTATCCGTAATGTGATACAATATTTGGAATTCACAAATAGTTATGAGATAACTGAATGAATGTTATAAACATAGCACTTTAGTCTCACTTGATCGGTTGCCACGGAATTTTGATGCGATCAGAACTCCGTCGCAATCACGTAGCGTACGCGGATACTCGCCGGGTAAACTTAATAGACAACCTCATTCCATAGCCCCGACCAAGTGACTGTAGGAGAACCCCGTCGCCGAAAGCATCCGTTTGGGTGCTCGCGGCAGCGGTGTTCCGCCTTGGTGCACTTCGTCGACGGTATCAGGGGTGCGGCCGCCTACTAATATTTGTGACGAGCATTTGATCATGATGTCGGGAATCTTGTTGAATTGCCCGACTTGATATTGAAAAGAGTTTTCGATAATAAGACTAAAATGCGGGGTTTATAATTGTTAGGCATGTGATGTCTAAGGAATTCATTGGTTTAGGCATGCGATGTCTAAAGAGATTGCGGATTCCAACTGTTGTAGTTTTACACCTTCTTTTCTGTGACCGTAAGTGTAATATGTGATATCGCCGGTTTCGTTGCTATAAGTCAACGACAATTGGGATGCGCATATTTACTTACGTTGATGACATGTGATGTTATGTGTTGCTGGATATGTTATATTGGATCGTCGTGTTTGAATAGCCGGGGGTTTTTATGTGAGATGAGTGTTTTTCTTTTTCATTCATGTAAAAACTTGTATGTAATATTCTTTTATTGGGGCACTTCCAGGTTGCGAATGATGTCACCTTTTGTATATTATTTGCTTTTCCGCATTAGGATAGACCCAAGGAGGGGAGCACAAGTAACCGGGTTCTAGGGTCCAGTGGGAGACCATCTCGAGGAGTCGAGTCCGGGTCTCCTAACCCTAGAATTGGTAGGGTTGCTTGCCGCTCTCGTAGGGGTCTAGGGGTGTGGGATTAGCTATTCATCATGACCGTGGAATCCGTGTTTTATACTGGCTCGTATTGAAAACACGGACGTCCTAGTATATCCAATATTTCATATGATACTTTCTGCTGCGTTATCTGTGATATGATCATGTGATGTGTTCAGATAGATACGGTATATAGTATATATGATATATTATATAGACGTTGCTTATGTTTTACACCCGCGCTAGCCCTGCCTCGCTCTGGCGTTAGTTACCTAACCTAACGGTGCAGACGGGACATCGAGGCGAATGCGGATGGCATAAGCGTACGTTATATTTATCTGTGATGTTTAGGTGGACTTAAATGATGGGACATTCATTAATGAGATTAATGAAAGAAAATAAACCTAATTGATGTTGTGGAATCGAATTTCAAAATAAAAACAGGTAGCTACAGTTCTTGCTTTGCATCGTGATGTTCATAGTAGAACATCCTGCACCTTATTCGATGAGGAAAAGACCGAGATCCCTTCACCGGGTGTGAATCCTTTAGCAATAACTGGCAGATGTTACACACTCGGTTTGTCTTTTGATTGCTTCTATAGTTTCTGCTTTGCATAGTGATATATATGATATATCCCGCACCTCATTCGACGAGGAAAGGGCCGACGATCCCTTCACCGGGAGTGACCCCTTTAGCAAAACTAGAAAAGTCTCAAAAACATTCTATTTAAAAACCATTTTATTCCGCAACAAGATCAAGTTCAAAGCGTTAAAGGTTTTCATAAAGACCAATCGCAACCCTCCGTCATTTTAGGAAGTAGAGTACTTAGTATTCGTGCTGTGTTTGTTGACCTTAGTTAAGGCACAGTGTACGGTAGCTAAGTGATGTCTTCCTACACCGCATATAATGCGATTAGTTAGGACAGTCGCGTGACTTTGTTGACCTTAGTTAAGGGTCATGTGGGTGGGTCTAATTAATCATGAAATGACGGGTAGAACAAGACTAGTACTTATGATTTGTTGACCATAGTTAAGGTCATAAGTGCTAGGGGTAAAAAATCTTTATCGGGAGTTTCAAGTGTTGAAATTTGCAATGAGATTGCATACCTTCTATGTGATAGTTGGATCCTGATACCCACTGCGAGTAATTGTTACTCCTGGGAGAGTTTTGCAGTTTACAATTAGCCGATCAAGTAGGTGTCTAGAAAGGTATCAACGGGGTTACGCCTCTGGGAAAACGAGGTTTACTGTAATTAGGTCCGTGCGAAAGCACGGGGAACCTCCCTCAAAGTACCGACACTGGCCTGGCTGAAAGATTAGCGAACTTGTAGAGTGTAATTAATCCCGGCTAGTCTTTCCTTTTATGGTTTGAAGGAAGATTTGATAAAAACAGCGGGAACCATCCTGATTAGATAAAATATATAACCAATCTAATCTTGCAAGAGCGCACGCAGAGTGTTTTCTTCTCTCTCTCTCTCCAGGTAGCGACCATATCACGCCTTAATCAAGATAATAATATGGATGTATTGACCGAACCCGCTTGTTATACTGAGCTGTGGAACGTTGGTCCCGCTCCAACTTATAATCGTTATAAGACAGAGCAGGAAAAAGGGGAATATCAGAATTCCTACGCCGCCCAAACGAAGAAAGTGCATAAGATGCATCTCCTTCGGGTGTGTTCATTACATAGAACTGTTTCTCAGTATCCTCTGCATCCTGGGTATTTGATACTGGATCAGGATCCCAGATATGTAATCCGTTACATAGGGCAACAGAAAGGCAGAGAACTGAGAACGGGTGATAAGTTTCATGAGACAGAAAATGGGGAATGTGTTGCAGCCAAGTCTGTTGGTCACTGTCACCCTGTATTACCAGTACATTGATTCTGAATGAATGTTATTAGATACCGAACCTGATATACAAAATCATATCACTCTCTTTATTAGTAAAGAAATAATAAAATTTTGTATTGTTGGATAATGTTTTGGACATTTCCTATATCAAAAGTTGATCGGTTCAGGCACGTTATCTAAAAGAATTGATGTTCTAAATCAAACTACAGTTCTAAGTATACGGAACACACACAAGAGGAAGAGTTCAGAAATGAACGGATCCTTCTTGAGGTATTGTAGACTAGGTCATATCAATGCGACCCGACTGGCTGAAGTTACTTTTTAGATGCATATTTAAATCAGTTTGAATTTACATCTTATGAAACTTGCCAATCATATCACAAAGATTAGATGACCATAGCTCTGCTTATTAGAAACAGAGAAAGAGTTAATGAACTCTTGGGACTGATACATGATGATGTATGTAAGGTCTCCTGTCTACAAATGCCAGGACTGGTTCTTTATACTTCATTACGTTCTCTGATAATCTCTCAAGATTCAGACATATGTTCCTGTTGAAACACAAGTCCGAACCTTTTGAGATATTCACAGAATATAAGCTAGAAGTAGGGAACCAATATGGGTATAAGTATTATGTCTTATGATAAGATCAGGGAGGAGAATACTTGTGCATGAAATTCTTGGATATTCTAAAAGAAAATGAGATTCTCTCTCAATATTACTCCTCTGAATGCACCACAGCACAACGGTGTATCGGGGTAGAGCAATTGCACCATATTGGATATAGTGTGCTCTATGATGAGTAGTACTGAGTTTCCTATTTCCTTTTAGGGAGTTATGCACTTATGAAGTTGCATACCTATTGAATAGGGTTCGATTCAAATCAGTGCCTACCACTCCATATAAGATATGGTATGGGAAGAGCCTATCTCTTAAGTAAGTTAAGATTTGGGATTGTCCGGCCTATGTCAAAAGCAAAATCCGGACAAGATCGAGGCAAGGTCAGTTCTGTAGAACTGGAAAGGTTCCAGCTATACAAAACTGCAGCTGTTGATTTGACAGAACCAAAGGATTCAATAATCCCCGACGAACCTCAGCCTCTCCGCCGAACTAGCAGGGTTCCTCATCCGCTTGAGAGATACTTCGATTTCTCGATGACAGTGGGAGGAAGGATTGCATCATGAGATGATGACCCAACTAGATTCGAGCAGGCCATCGAGAGTAGGGACTTTGTAAGAATGGCTGGATGCTTAGCGATCTGAGATGGAATCCATGTACACCAACAAAGTATGGACTTTGGGTGCTATATCTGAAGGGTTAAATTCCCATCAGGAGCAAGTATATCTTGAGTAGATTACTTGGTGTAGATGGAAAAGTTGAGACTTTCAAAGCTAGACTTTTTAAAGGTTTTCGTCATCGACCAGGCATGGATAATGATGAAACCTCTTCCAGGGACTATGCTTAAGTCCATCTAGATCCTACTTGCTATTGTTACATACCATGACTACTATATCTGGTGATTGGGTGTCATGACTACTTTTCTAAATACTGATTTAGAAGAGAACGTCAATAAGTACACAGCCAGAGGGCTTCATAAACAGTGGGAGCAGCGGAAACATGTGCAAGTTGCTTTACAAAATAAAGCGGGCATCGCGGAGTTGGAACGTCTATTTTGATGTGGTAGTGGAAGTGTTTGACTTCATCAAAATGGTAGATGAACCTTGTATATACAAAACGGTAATAGAGAGTAAGGTGGTTATCCTCGTATTGTACGTAGACAACATACTCTTGATAGGAAAAGAGTTTCCTATACTACGCTCGGTCAATCTCCGCTTATCACAAGGATTCTCCAATAGGATCAAAGTGATACCTCCTAAATCCTGAGTTTTCATCTGTGAGATAGATGTAATTGGATGCTAGGATTCTCACTAGATGTAGTGAAATGATATCAATCGATCCTGGGGAGAATCACTGGAAACGTTCCAGGGTGATAAAGACGACTGAATGTCAGTCAGAGGCATTGTCTTTACCCTCACTAAGGGGACGGTATGTTGGAAGAGTTCCAAGCTAGATACCGTGGCAAACTAAACGATAAAGACTGGTAACATCGCTATTAAAGACACTACCAAAGAGGCAGTTTGGGTGTATATTGGTTCATGAGATGAACTAGGTTCCTACCATTGTATGACAATGGAAGTGTGGCTTCGGCCCAGGAACCCTGGTCCCATCAGTGACCCAGACATATTCTGAGGCAGCATCACCTGATCATGGAGATAGATGATCTCCAGGGTGATCGAGGTTAGGAGAGTAGACTCAGAGGACAACACGGTGGATCCACTCACAAAGGCTTTTTCCCAGAAAGAGACTTATATGGGATGGTTGAGTATGTGATACTGCAACCACTGCTACAGATAGCCCTAGTGCAAGTGGGAGATTGTTAGTTATATGTATGCCCTAGAGGCCATTACTGTACATTGGATGTATACTGTAGTGGATGCTGGGACATATATAGGTAGGACTTTCTTGCTCGACATGATAGTACGCTATCTGGTTGCTCTTTATCTTAACATGTATACTTTCTGTCTCTCTGTTACATCTTGATAAAGCCCTTAGGATGTGTACTCGACTTCCAGGACTGTGATGCAGATCATACTAGTGGGGCCTGGGTAGTCCATGAGTACATCCTTCAATGTTCCTAGTCGTGGGAATATCGAGACGGGGCATCGATATTCTAGAGTAGACTAGCGTATATCTTCTCGACCCATGTGATGGGCGATGGATGATCCCATATCCATTGGTGTTTGACATCAGAGATGGTATGCGGGTGCTCAGTGGAGACTGGGTACACTGAAAGGACCCGCCGAGAACTCCCAGATGGTATTATACCTCACGTCAGATGGAAGTTCTCTAGTGACACTGGTACAACTTAGTCTGTTAACCCGAGATCGTCATAGAGTCTTGTGTGTCTCCCACTGTGCTTTGATTTCCACCCTACCACAGATCTACTGAGTCGTGCAAACAGGTGGTTTTTGGGTACAGTCCCGATTCACATGGAGGCAATGAGCGATAGGAGGGGATTCGTCTCTCCCGGTATTGGGGGTTGATGTTGCGCAATGCTCGACTGGCCATAACAGGAAATCCCTGGCCAGGGTTGCAGTGATATACTGGTAAGAGTTATCAGTAGTTTCACGATTGTTATGGACCTCACGTCGGCATGACTTATCAAGCTATTGGGGTCTGACGTTTACCACCCCTAGGCGAGATATGCGACATATCAGACGAACAGACCGGACTGTACGGTAAGTGTTAGTGGTTGGATTCACAGAAGTGTGAGCGGGCTTGCTCGTCGATCTTCTGATCGTTCAATATCCAGGTGGCCGTTACGTTTAGCAGACCGCTTGCGGCTTGTGGGTGTTTGATATGATCATCACCTGCTGCCGGCGTATTGACGAGTCTTTAGAGTCCTACACAGAGGTTTCCTGGCTCAAGCGAAACGAAATAGGAGCGCATATGAGATATGTGCGGGACCGAGAATAATGCATGTATGTGATACCGTATTCTATTCTCGCGATGAATGTATCGATTGGTTGTATGCGATATAACCTAGTTATCGAATCGAAGATTGATTCGATAAGCCGATACATTGGATAATTAGTCGGTTATATGTGTAAGTGCACGGGGCGCCCCGGCCGTCAATCCGACGCCGGAATGCGGAAGCGGTGAAAAACTTTAATTTTGCGGACTTAGCAAACCGGCACCACCGCGCACTAAACACCCGGATCGTAACCATTAACAAGTCTAAGCTAACTAGAAGATGGGTTAGAGATATACCGACTGATCCGAGTCCTCCGGTCTTCATCTCCACTCCGATCTCCTCGCGGGATCTCCGTCTGTCTCCTCCTTGCCGGAAGGGCACCACATCGCCTGCATCTTTTACGGGCTCCCGCCTCAATACCGAGGCAACTCGGGCACGAAGCTGGCTAGTCGACGTGCCCAAGATTTGCTGTAGAATATGTAGTGAAGAAGTCTCATTTTGGGGTTGTAGGAATTGCCTTTTTGATGGAGGAATGATACAAGAAAAAAATCCATGGAGTATGCTCTCAAAATGGCTCGGCCAGAAAACTCAGCCCCTGCACCCCATTTTGTGTTCTCTGGAAAAATGAATGAATCAAACTCTCTCTCTCTTTCTTGCTGTTAAAGAAAAAGAGCCCCCTGCACACTCATTATGTTTTCATTCCTTACTAAATTAATTAATCCACTCCAACTCCAAAAAAGTCACAGCACACTCATATTATTCCATTCCATACAAAAGAAATTAATCCACTCCATACTCCAAAAAAGTCACAGCACATAACAGTGGCCGGCCCATACTTCTTCAAATTAAAATGAAAAGTTATGATGAGAGAACAAAACCCAACACTCCAAAAGCCAATCATAACCAACAATGGTCAAGCCATCATGAAGTGATCAAGTCAAAAAGGTCAAGGTATGGTGCTCATCATGAAAGCCATCATGATGAAACAAGATGCAAAGAACCCCCTCCACAAAAGCTTATTTGCAACAATGCAAATAAACCCTCCTCCACCAAACTTCGGCCAATGAACGGAACAATGGAAATCGGCCGAAACGGAAAGCAAACTGGCAATTCCAGAAAACTGGTCCGGTAATAAATCACAGGAAAAACCCCGATACTGTGCATACACACCCGCATCTGTATTTCGACCGAAATACAAAATGCAATGAGACAAAACTACACAATCAAATACTAAGATCCGGCTTAAGCCAAAGCCGGCTAGTAAAAACCGTCCGATCACGATCCGTGCAATACCGCACGTATCTGATCGAACCCTGCCATATCTCCATACGGCATCTACAGCGTTTCGCCCGAAAGCTTGAGTAACTGAAAGTGTGGTGGACTCTAAAGACTCGTCAATACTATGGCTGTGGATTTAACCACTAGCACGTCAGAGGTATAAGCCAATACGTGACGGGCCACCAGCTATTGACCAAAAGGGACGTCGATAAGCGAACTCATCCTGACACCCTACTGAGCCTGTCAGTGACAATATCCGTACAGTCCGGTCCGTTCGTCTATGAGCATCGCATGGCGGGCCTAGGGGGTTGGTAAAAGTCAGACCCCCAAAAGCGGTACAAGTCGTGTCGGAGTGTAGCCCAGAACACCCTGAGATACTACTGGAATACCTACCAGTAAATCTCCTTGCCTTGGCCAAGGACTTCGTGTAATGGCTCTCCTAGACACAGCACGACCTCACCCCCAATACCGGGAGAGACGAACCCCTGAAGATACGCTCACTGCCTCCATGTGGCTCGGGACTGTACCCAACTAAAACCTGTTTGCACGACTCCTTTGAGCCGTGGTAGGGTAGTAATCAAAGTACAGTGGGAACTCACACGAGACAAATGACGATCCCCAGGTCGATGAACTAACCTGCACACATGTCACCAGGGAACTGCCATCTGACGTCTGGTATATGACCAACTAGCATGTTCCCGGCGAGTCCTGTCCGGTGTACTCATAACCCAATGAGCACCTGTATACATCTTAGGTGATCCAACTGACACCAGTGGCTTGTGAGACCGGCCACCGCCCCTCGTCGGGGTCTCGACTGTATACACTAGTCTACTCTGGAGTATCGATGCCCTGTCTCGAAACTCACACGACTAGGGACCATTTAAGGATATGCTTATAGACCCCAGCTCCCACTTATATGGTCGCCCTCATACTGCCGGAAGCCAAGCAAGAATCCTAGGGGCTTTATCAACGTGCAATAGTGACCTGTCATGTCACCTAAAGCAGTACACGATGATAAAGGTAAACCAGATAGCATACTATCATCTCGAGTAAGACTGTCCTACCGGGATAGGTCCTCCCTCAATCATCGCAATCACGTGCATGTGATCCAATAATTGACTCTGAGGGCATTATCTCCAACAATCTCCCACTAGCACTCAAGGCTAATTATTGCAATGTCGCATACTCACAGCCCGTGTGATACCGAACACCCAACTCCTCTACTAATCAGTCTCACAAAGCTCGCTTGCGAAAACTATTGCGTTCGAGGAATAGCCTTAGTGAGTGGATCCGCCTTGATGTCACTTTCTATGTCTCTCTATATCTCAAGTTCGCGGAGAAAACCCATCTCCCGAAAAGAGCAATACCTGTCTTAGAATGTGTCTGGATGTCTGATGGGACATAGCTCATAAATGAACTCCAAATCCAAACTTCTTAGACTGTATCGTCAACTGAACTTAATCAGTATCCTGCGCCATGCCTCCCTCAGTATTGCCTTGGATCACCTGTCCAAAATACTGTCCCTCATCAGAAGGAAAAACTATAACTCTGACAACCTCCTTGTCGTCCATGTCACCTTGGAAGCCTGGAATGATAACTGTCTCCCGAATGAGGCTGTCGTTATCATATCCCTAGAACATCCACTTATGTTCTAAAACTGCTTCCAACTGTTTCTCCAGGATTGGATTAATGTCAACTTATTGCATCTAGTGCAAGAACAACATTTGGTGTGGTACTTGACATCTCATGATTGACTCAATTGCCTGAGCAAGTGATCTGCCAATCATGCACGTCCCTCTCCCCTTTAGTCTGCAAGACACCTTTGGAGAGGGTGACTCCATCACCTGCAGGTACACTACCGTGCTAGGAGTCGTCCATTCTAAATACTCTTAGAATGCTGTCAAAGTACCCTGATTGGGAAACCACCCAAATCTAGATCTAAAGCCATAGATCCAGTAACCAATATGTCTGATACAAAATCCATTTCCTTTGTGGAGAAACAACTGTGTGACGACCAAAGTATAACCGATCGTAGTGTAGGAGTTTCTTTTCCTACTCTGTGTATATCATCCAAATACCAGGATATCACACCCTACTACCTTCTCAACAGATCCATCCCCTATTCTGATGAAGTCAAACCCATGACTGTCACGTCAGAAATAGATGATCTATCTCCGCTACATCTGCTCTAGTATATAAATAGACATAAGCAACCTGTCCACCAATGCTTCCGCTGCTCCCACTGACTACGACAACCCTCTGGCAGAGTCATATAGACGTACACTTCTAAAACTGGTTTAGAACGACGCTATACTCATCCTCCCGCCGGGTCTCGTAACCTGGAACAACAGCAATGGCAATTGTGGGTAAACAAGAACTTTCCTGTCACCGTCCTTGAGGCTACCGTAGTGCCTCTCGGGTGCCTGAAGTTACCCACCTTAACTGCGGAGTGGCCAATGGAATGTCAATCCAGATTGAATCTTTAGGTTCCTTATCAAATCTTCAGTAATCGTTTGTGGTTCTGGAATCACTTCCAGTTCTACCATACTCCCACTACTGTTTTCTGAAAAAATCCATTTTTAATAAAACTGTGGCGAGTCTAGAACAATATAGCTATTGTTCATCCAGATGGTAGAAAGTTAACCCTCGTCATAGCCTGGGTCAACCCACAAACAACCATTACAGAAACGTGCCTTGAGTTGTCCAGTGTCTGGTTTTAAGCATAAAACGGACAACTCCCCGTACCTTAACACCGTTAAGATATGAACTGTTCTATATCCAATATAGAAACAGAGGCACTGATTTAATTGAACCAGATTCAAATCATGCAGCTGTCTCCAGTGCATGTCAACTAAATGGAAGGAGGCCGATCAGCGTTACTCAACTTAGGAATGCTTCCAATTATGAATAACCTGAAAGAGAAGCAAGATCTCTTAATCATTACTATCAACTGAATACCATGCACAAGTATCTACATCTTCGATCTCTTTGAAGAATCCCGATACTTGCTACACCTGGTTCTCTACTCTATTCAAATACCTACAACTTCTCAAAATTCGGACCCTGTGTTTCCACGAAACACCTGTCTAAAAACTAGAGAAGTCATAAGTAAACCGAATATAGTACGAGGACCTACCCCTTTGTCCTGATGGACCCTGGACAACATACAATACTCTGTATAAGTCCCTTGAGTCTGATAACTCATTCACTGTGTGTCGTAGGTTGAAAACTGTACTTATGGTTAAGAAGAGTTACACCGCTGTTTAATGCTCCTTTCCTAACCATCCACTGATATAGGTAAATGTCGTAGACATAATTTCAGAAAGGTATATCTCACTCTATAAAAATAGACGTACAGATATATCAATTTGAAATTGGTGCATAACTGCGGATATTCAAAACCAAATATTTGCCAACCGGCAAACAGCCCAGGTGATTTCCTCAAATATCACCGATTACAACGAATCCCGATATAATGAGGATAATTACCCAATTCCCAATAACTTACTCCCACTCATCATCTGTAAAACCATACAGATGTGAGAATCGTACCTGGTAAATACATACCCTGGAGCAAGTGCCTAACTGGGAAATCAGTTTTCCTTTAACAGTACACAGTGAAACTGAAACATTGAAATGTTTCGATGGGGTATCTTGGTATTCCTAGTAATGCCCTTTCCATTATCCAGATTCACAACTGTAACCGTATAATTCTTTGCCACCTCTCCAAATCCCTTCATATGTCTTTAGTCATTACCTTCTGCACACTCCTTTAGGCCAAATGGTTTTCTTCCTTCCCTACCGTTCGGCACCAGCCTATGGTTTGGAAGAAGACTATCCAATAAGCATAATGGGTGTACTGTCCCAATCCTAGGAACACTCGCAATGAGAGAGGTTGAAGATATAAGACACCTGAATAAATCTTATTCCTATTTCTCCTGAACCAGAATCCATCCCCGAGCTGGAACAAGTTCCTTTCGAGTTCGTATATAACCATACGATGGAGTATCCAAATAAACTGTGGATCTTCGTAGTGATACGGAGTGTCCTGGAGAAATACAAAGGTGATGTGGGAGTGGTAACGAAATACTTGGTTTGGTCGTGAATATCTGTTGCAATTTACTTTGCCCTCTTACTAATCCCTTGCTTTGTCTGAACTTAATACCTTCTGCACACCATCATTATGCTAATTGGTTTTCTTCATTCCCTACCGGTCGGCACCAGCCTAAGGTTTGGAAGAAGACAATCCAATTTGCGTAATAGGTGTACTACCCCTAAACCAAGGAGTACTCGTAACCTGAGAGAGGGTAAAAGGAAAAGACAACTGAATAATCCTATCCGTTTTCTCCAGAACCGGAAACCATCCTCGAATAAATTCTTTCGAGTTCGTATCTAACCATACGATGGTTTTGTCCAATGGAAGTGGACGTTCGTAGTAAAACGGGGTGCCCTGGAGAAAAGGGTAAAAGTAGGAGTGGCAATGAGGTTTGCAACTCTGACAATCCAAAAGCCGGTGTTTAAGAAGGTTCGGTCAACTTGGTCACTGAGTCAAAGTCTTAGGGTCGGGTCAATGGTCGCTGCCAAAGAGAGAGAGAAAAGAAACACTCAGCGTGCACTCTAACCTAGATCAGAATGGTTACCAATTTATCTTATCTGGAAACCTTCCACTGTACCTCAAATTCTCCTCCAAACCTGAAAGAAGAATTAGTCGGGGTTACCCGAGGAGTAAACTAACTCATCAGTGGGAATCGGGATCCAACTCTCATCGCATGATAACGTGACGGAATCCGCTCACGGTATCACACTCCAGAAGGTATGCGCATATCTGGCAAGTTTCAGTTCTTTTGAAACTCCCGATGTGATTTTTGCCCCATGCTCTTATGACCTTGACGAAGGCCAACAAATCATAAGTCACATGTCAAGTTCTACCCGTCATTCTCCAGGTTGATTTGAACCCACCCGCACAAGCCCTTGACGAAAGCCAACAAGGCTATACGACTGTCCCAAACCAACGCATCTATCTATGCTGCAGAAAGGCAACAAGCAGCTACCATACACTATGCCTTGACGAAGGCCAACAAACATAGCATGAATACTACGTGCTACCCGTCTGAAACGACGGAGGGCTACGAATGGTTTCTGGCGAAAACCTTTAACGTAAAGAACTTGATATCGTTGAAGGAACTGATAGCTTTTAAAAATATAGTGACGAAAACCATTGCTAAAGAGGTCACTCCCGGTGAAGGGATCTCGGCTCTTTCCCCATAGAATGGGGTGCAGGATATTCCAAATGAATACCGCGGTGCAAAGCAAAAGTGATCGGCTATAGTGAAGTTATTGCCCTGACGCAAACTTTTGTCCAAGGGGTCACTCCCGGTGAAGGGATCTCGGCCCTTGCCTCGTCGACTGAGGAGCAGGATATTCCAACTGAATACCACGATGCAAAACAAAAGTGAACGTCCTTGCAATAACAGCTTTTGAAAAGTGTTCCAACAACATCAGATTAGGTTTGTTTTTAACTTCGCATTGATCCGAATCAATGCAGTCCCATCAATTGATCACACCAAAAAGAACGAAAATATACTGATGTACGTATATGCCATCCGCATTCGCCACTGGGTCCCGTCATTACCCGTTAGGTTAGCTAACTAACGACAGAGCGGGGACTGGACTAGCGCGGATGTAAAACATATACTACATCTACTAATATATATACCAATATATTATATTCGCTCAAGGCGTGAAAGAAATGCAACATCATAGAAAATGTACAGCATCACAGAAACAATACAGATATCTGGGATCCCCGAGTTTCACAGAGCCGCTGAAACCCGACGTTCCCCTGGTCGTGTGGATAGCCTGCGCAATGAAATCCTAGACCCCTACGGGCGCGGCAAGTCACCCGCCAAAACCTGAAGCGAGGCAGCCCCCTTCAGCAACGTGAATGGACCACCCAGCACTTCACGGAATCCGGTAACTTGGGCACCCCTCCTGGGTCAACCTGTACCCCCTACGAGTGCGGCGAATAGCCCGCCAATCCTAGAGCGAAGCCCCCTCCGTCTCAATGCCATGAGATGCGGGCTTGTTGCCCTCCAGAACCCGGCTATCCGTGCACCCCTCCGCGGGGCAATCCTAGTACAGAAAGTAAAATATACATACAACGGGTACATCGACCGCAACCAGGTCGTGCCCCAAAATAATAATACAAACAGGCAGTGACGGCAGTCCACATGTCGGACGCTCGCCCCGCAATATCAAATGTACATAATACAACAGCACACTGTACTAGCATTGCATCCAGGCTATCCCCACGACCGATCCGCAACAACACAGCAAATACATAGAACATCAACGTGAAAGTCACGTTCGCAAATCCGTCTAACCGGGCTATAGCAGTTAGACGGAATTTACCGATCAAGTGACATTCACGGTCGCAGATATAATGTAAAAACTGTGAAAAATGTGTTTAAAATATCCGACCGATCGAATATTAACAAGTGGGCCCCAAAACAATACTGTAGCAGTTACAGAACATATGGGCCCAATTTTAATGTTCCAGAAACCCAAATTTATCCCCAGAAGCCCACTGTAGAAATCCAACACCCTAATTCCTTTACTCAGCGGCGGAACCGCGGCCACAAGCAGGGATTAGCCGCGGTTCCGCGCTCTATTTGAAAGATTAGTGCGTCGTATTTCTACAGTAGTCTTAGGTCTCTCTGTACAGTACTTTTATACAACCTGAAAAAATTTTGGGGACCAAAAAATTTCAACAGAAAACTGTCGTGGGCAAATACGGGTTTTTGGACATTTCGATCGATCGGAACTGAAAAACACATTACACAAAGCTAGACTAAGTTAATGGGGAGGCTCTGATACCACTGTAAGTGCACGGGGCGCCCCGGCCGTCAATCCGACGCCGGAATGCGGAAGCGGTGAAAAACTTTAATTTTGCGGACTTAGCAAACCGGCACCACCGCGCACTAAACACCCGGATCGTAACCATTAACAAGTCTAAGCTAACTAGAAGATGGGTTAGAGATATACCGACTGATCCGAGTCCTCCGGTCTTCATCTCCACTCCGATCTCCTCGCCGGATCTCCGTCTGTCTCCTCCTTGCCGGAAGGGCACCACATCGCCTGCATCTTTTACGGGCTCCCGCCTCAATACCGAGGCAACTCGGGCACGAAGCTGGCTAGTCGACGTGCCCAAGATTTGCTGTAGAATATGTAGTGAAGAAGTCTCATTTTGGGGTTGTAGGAATTGCCTTTTTGATGGAGGAATGATACAAGAAAAAAATCCATGGAGTATGCTCTCAAAATGGCTCGGCCAGAAAACTCAGCCCCTGCACCCCATTTTGTGTTCTCTGGAAAAATGAATGAATCAAACTCTCTCTCTCTTTCTTGCTGTTAAAGAAAAAGAGCCCCCTGCACACACATTATGTTTTCATTCCTTACTAAATTAATTAATCCACTCCAACTCCAAAAAAGTCACAGCACACTCATATTATTCCATTCCATACAAAAGAAATTAATCCACTCCATACTCCAAAAAAGTCACAGCACATAATAGTGGCCGGCCCATACTTCTTCAAATTAAAATGAAAAGTTATGATGAGAGAACAAAACCCAACACTCCAAAAGCCAATCATAACCAACAATGGTCAAGCCATCATGAAGTGATCAAGTCAAAAAGGTCAAGGTATGGTGCTCATCATGAAAGCCATCATGATGAAACAAGATGCAAAGAACCCCCTCCACAAAAGCTTATTTGCAACAATGCAAATAAACCCTCCTCCACCAAACTTCGGCCAATGAACGGAACAATGGAAATCGGCCGAAACGGAAAGCAAACTGGCAATTCCAGAAAACTGGTCCCGTAATAAATCACAGGAAAAACCCCGATACTGTGCATACACACCCGCATCTGTATTTCGACCGAAATACAAAATGCAATGAGACAAAACTACACAATCAAATACTAAGATCCGGCTTAAGCCAAAGCCGGCTATTAAAAACCGTCCGATCACGATCCGTGCAATACCGCACGTATCTGGTCGTACCCTGCCATATCTCCATACGGCATCTACAGCGTTTCGCCCGAAAGCTTGAGTAACTGAAAGTGTGGTGGACTCTAAAGACTCGTCAATACTATGGCTGTGGATTTAACCACCAGCACGTCAGAGGTATAAGCCAATACGTGACGGGCCACCAGCTATTGACCAAAAGGGACGTCGATAAGCGAACTCATCCTGACACCCTACTGAGCCTGTCAGTGACAATATCCGTACAGTCCGGTCCGTTCGTCTATGAGCATCGCATGGCGGGCCTAGGGGGTTGGTAAAAGTCAGACCCCCAAAAGCGGTACAAGTCGTGTCGGAGTGTAGCCCAGAACACCCTGAGATACTACTGGAATACCTACCAGTAAATCTCCTTGCCTTGGCCAAGGACTTCGTGTAATGGCTCTCCTAGACACAGCACGACCTCACCCCCAATACCGGGAGAGACGAACCCCTGAAGATACGCTCACTGCCTCCATGTGGCTCGGGACTGTACCCAACTAAAACCTGTTTGCACGACTCCTTTGAGCCGTGGTAGGGTAGTAATCAAAGTACAGTGGGAACTCACACGAGACAAATGATGATCCCCAGGTCGATGAACTAACCTGCACACATGTCACCAGGGAACTGCCATCTGACGTCTGGTATATGACCAACTAGCATGTTCCCGGCGAGTCCTGTCCGGTGTACTCATAACCCAATGAGCACCTGTATACATCTTAGGTGATCCAACTGACACCAGTGGCTTGTGAGACCGGCCACCGCCCCTCGTCGGGGTCTCGACTGTATACACTAGTCTACTCTGGAGTATCGATGCCCTGTCTCGAAACTCACATGACTAGGGACCATTTAAGGATATGCTTATAGACCCCAGCTCCCACTTATATGATCGCCCTCATACTGCCGGAAGCCAAGCAAGAATCCTAGGGGCTCTATCAACGTGCAATAGTGACCTGTCATGTCACCTAAAGCAGTACACGATGATAAAGGTAAACCAGATAGCATACTATCATCTCGAGTAAGACTGTCCTACCGGGATAGGTCCTCCCTCAATCATCGCAATCACGTGCCTGTGATCCAATAATTGACTCTGAGGGCATTATCTCCAACAATCTCCCACTAGCACTCAAGGCTAATTATTGCAATGTCGCATACTCACAGCCCGTGTGATACCGAACACCCAACTCCTCTACTAATCAGTCTCACAAAGCTCGCTTGCGAAAACTATTGCGTTCGAGGAATAGCCTTAGTGAGTGGATCCGCCTTGATGTCACTTTCTATGTCTCTCTATATCTCAAGTTCGCGGAGAAAACCCATCTCCCGAAAAGAGCAATACCTGTCTTAGAATGTGTCTGGATGTCTGATGGGACATAGCTCATAAATGAACTCCAAATCCAAACTTCTTAGACTGTATCGTCAACTGAACTTAATCAGTATCCTGCGCCATGCCTCCCTCAGTATTGCCTTGGATCACCTGTCCAAAATACTGTCCCTCATCAGAAGGAAAAACTATAACTCTGACAACCTCCTTGTCGTCCATGTCACCTTGGAAGCCTGGAATGATAACTGTCTCCCGAATGAGGCTGTCGTTATCATATCCCTAGAACATCCACTTATGTTCTAAAACTGCTTCCAACTGTTTCTCCAGGATTGGATTAATGTCAACTTATTGCATCTAGTGCAAGAACAACATTTGGTGTGGTACTTGACATCTCATGATTGACTCAATTGCCTGAGCAAGTGATCTGCCAATCATGCACGTCCCTCTCCCCTTTAGTCTGCAAGACACCTTTGGAGAGGGTGACTCCATCACCTGCAGGTACACTACCGTGCTAGGAGTCGTCCATTCTAAATACTCTTAGAATGCTGTCAAAGTACCCTGATTGGGAAACCACCCAAATCTAGATCTAAAGCCATAGATCCAGTAACCAATATGTCTGATACAAAATCCATTTCCTTTGTGGAGAAACAACTGTGTGACGACCAAAGTATAACCGATCGTAGTGTAGGAGTTTCTTTTCCTACTCTGTGTATATCATCCAAATACCAGGATATCACACCCTACTACCTTCTCAACAGATCCATCCCCTATTCTGATGAAGTCAAACCCATGACTGTCACGTCAGAAATAGATGATCTATCTCCGCTACATCTGCTCTAGTATATAAATAGACATAAGCAACCTGTCCACCAATGCTTCCGCTGCTCCCACTGACTACGACAACCCTCTGGCAGAGTCATATAGACGTACACTTCTAAAACTGGTTTAGAACGACGCTATACTCATCCTCCCGCCGGGTCTCGTAACCTGGAACAACAGCAATGGCAATTGTGGGTAAACAAGAACTTTCCTGTCACCGTCCTTGAGGCTACCGTAGTGCCTCTCGGGTGCCTGAAGTTACCCACCTTAACTGCGGAGTGGCCAATGGAATGTCAATCCAGATTGAATCTTTAGGTTCCTTATCAAATCTTCAGTAATCGTTTGTGGTTCTGGAATCACTTCCAGTTCTACCATACTCCCACTACTGTTTTCTGAAAAAATCCATTTTTAATAAAACTGTGGCGAGTCTAGAACAATATAGCTATTGTTCATCCAGATGGTAGAAAGTTAACCCTCGTCATAGCCTGGGTCAACCCACAAACAGCCATTACAGAAACGTGCCTTGAGTTGTCCAGTGTCTGGTTTTAAGAATAAAACGGACAACTCCCCGTACCTTAACACCGTTAAGATATGAACTGTTCTATATCCAATATAGAAACAGAGGCACTGATTTAATTGAACCAGATTCAAATCATGCAGCTGTCTCCAGTGCATGTCAACTAAATGGAAGGAGGCCGATCAGCGTTACTCAACTTAGGAATGCTTCCAATTATAAATAACCTGAAAGAGAAGCAAGATCTCTTAATCATTACTATCAACTGAATACCATGCACAAGTATCTACATCTTCGATCTCTTTGAAGAATCCCGATACTTGCTACACCTGGTTCTCTACTCTATTCAAATACCTACAACTTCTCAAAATTCGGACCCTGTGTTTCCACGAAACACCTGTCTAAAAACTAGAGAAGTCATAAGTAAACCGAATATAGTACGAGGACCTACCCCTTTGTCCTGATGGACCCTGGACAACATACAATACTCTGTATAAGTCCCTTGAGTCTGATAACTCATTCACTGTGTGTCGTAGGTTGAAAACTGTACTTATGGTTAAGAAGAGTTACACCGCTGTTTAATGCTCCTTACCTAACCATCCACTGATATAGGTAAATGTCGTAGACATAATTTCAGAAAGGTATATCTCACTCTATAAAAATAGACGTACAGATATATCAATTTGAAATTGGTGCATAACTGCGGATATTCAAAACAAAATATTTGCCAACCGGCAAACAGCCCAGGTGATTTCCTCAAATATCACCGATTACAACGAATCCCGATATAATGAGGATAATTACCCAATTCCCAATAACTTACTCCCACTCATCATCTGTAAAACCATACAGATGTGAGAATCGTACCTGGTAAATACATACCCTGGAGCAAGTGCCTAACTGGGAAATCAGTTTTCCTTTAACAGTACACAGTGAAACTGAAACATTGAAATGTTTCGATGGGGTATCTTGGTATTCCTAGTAATGCCCTTTCCATTATCCAGATTCACAACTGTAACCGTATAATTCTTTGCCACCTCTCCAAATCCCTTCATATGTCTTTAGTCATTACCTTCTGCACACCCCTTTAGGCCAAATGGTTTTCTTCTTTCCCTACCGTTCGGCACCAGCCTATGGTTTGGAAGAAGACTATCCAATAAGCATAATGGGTGTACTGTCCCAATCCTAGGAACACTCGCAATGAGAGAGGTTGAAGATATAAGACACCTGAATAAATCTTATTCCTATTTCTCCTAAACCAGAATCCATCCCCGAGCTGGAACAAGTTCCTTTCGAGTTCGTATATAACCATACGATGGAGTATCCAAATAAACTGTGGATCTTCGTAGTGATACGGAGTGTCCTGGAGAAATACAAAGGTGATGTGGGAGTGGTAACGAAATACTTGGTTTGGTCGTGAATATCTGTTGCAATTTACTTTGCCCTCTTACTAATCCCTTGCTTTGTCTGAACTTAATACCTTCTGCACACCATCATTATGCTAATTGGTTTTCTTCATTCCCTACCGGTCGGCACCAGCCTAAGGTTTGGAAGAAGACAATCCAATTTGCGTAATAGGTGTACTACCCCTAAACCAAGGAGTACTCGTAACCTGAGAGAGGGTAAAAGGAAAAGACAACTGAATAATCCTATCCGTTTTCTCCAGAACCGGAAACCATCCTCGAATAAATTCTTTCGAGTTCGTATCTAACCATACGATGGTTTTGTCCAATGGAAGTGGACGTTCGTAGTAAAACGGGGTGCCCTGGAGAAAAGGGTAAAAGTAGGAGTGGCAATGAGGTTTGCAACTCTGACAATCCAAAAGCCGGTGTTTAAGAAGGTTCGGTCAACTTGGTCACTGAGTCAAAGTCTTAGGGTCGGGTCAATGGTCGCTGCCAAAGAGAGAGAGAAAAGAAACACTCAGCGTGCACTCTAACCTAGATCAGAATGGTTACCAATTTATCTAATCTGGAAACCATCCACTGTACCTCAAATTCTCCTCCAAACCTGAAAGAAGAATTAGTCGGGGTTACCCGAGGAGTAAACTAACTCATCAGTGGGAATCGGGATCCAACTCTCATCGCATGATAACGTGACGGAATCCGCTCACGGTATCACACTCCAGAAGGTATGCGCATATCTGGCAAGTTTCAGTTTCTTTTGAAACTCCCGATGTGATTTTTGCCCCATGCTCTTATGACCTTGACGAAGGCCAACAAATCATAAGTCACATGTCAAGTTCTACCCGTCATTCTCCAGGTTGATTTGAACCCACCCGCACAAGCCCTTGACGAAGGCCAACAAGGCTATACGACTGTCCCAAACCAACGCATCTATCTATGCTGCAGAAAGGCAACAAGCAGCTACCATACACTATGCCTTGACGAAGGCCAACAAACATAGCATGAATACTACGTGCTACCCGTCTTAAACGACGGAGGGCTACGAATGGTTTCTGGCGAAAACCTTTAACGTAAAGAACTTGATATCGTTGAAGGAACTGATAGCTTTTAAAAATATAGTGACGAAAACCATTGCTAAAGAGGTCACTCCCGGTGAAGGGATCTCGGCTCTTTCCCCATAGAATGGGGTGCAGGATATTCCAAATGAATACCACGGTGCAAAGCAAAAGTGATCGGCTATAGTGAAGTTATTGCCCTGACGCAAACTTTTGTCCAAGGGGTCACTCCCGGTGAAGGGATCTCGGCCCTTGCCTCGTCGACTGAGGAGCAGGATATTCCAACTGAATACCACGATGCAAAACAAAAGTGAACGTCCTTGCAATAACAGCTTTTGAAAAGTGTTCCAACAACATCAGATTAGGTTTGTTTTTAACTTTGCATTGATCCGAATCAATGCAGTCCCATCAATTGATCACACCAAAAAGAACGAAAATATACTGATGTACGTATATGCCATCCGCATTCGCCACTGGGTCCCGTCATTACCCGTTAGGTTAGCTAACTAACGACAGAGCGGGGACTGGACTAGCGCGGATGTAAAACATATACTACATCTACTAATATATATACCAATATATTATATTCGCTCAAGGCGTGAAAGAAATGCAACATCACAGAAAATGTACAGCATCACAGAAACAATACAGATATCTGGGATCCCCGGGTTTCACAGAGCCGCTGAAACCCGACGTTCCCCTGGTCGTGTGGATAGCCTGCGCAATGAAATCCTAGACCCCTACGGGCGCGGCAAGTCACCCGCCAAAACCTGAAGCGAGGCAGCCCCCTTCAGCAACGTGAATGGACCACCCAGCACTTCACGGAATCCGGTAACTTGGGCACCCCTCCTGGGTCAACCTGTACCCCCTACGAGTGCGGCGAATAGCCCGCCAATCCTAGAGCGAAGCCCCCTCCGTCTCAATGCCATGAGATGCGGGCTTGTTGCCCTCCAGAACCCGGCTATCCGTGCACCCCTCCGCGGGGCAATCCTAGTACAGAAAGTAAAATATACATACAACGGGTACATCGACCGCAACCAGGTCGTGCCCCAAAATAATAATACAAACAGGCAGTGACGGCAGTCCACATGTCGGACGCTCGCCCCGCAATATCAAATGTGCATAATACAACAGCACACTGTACTAGCATTGCATCCAGGCTATCCCCACGACCGATCCGCAACAACACAGCAAATACATAGAACATCAACGTGAAAGTCACGTTCGCAAATCCGTCTAACCGGGCTATAGCAGTTAGACGGAATTTACCGATCAAGTGACATTCACGGTCGCAGATATAATGTAAAAACTGTGAAAAATGTGTTTAAAATATCCGACCGATCGAATATTAACAAGTGGGCCCCAAAACAATACTGTAGCAGTTACCGAAAATATGGGCCCAATTTTAATGTTCCAGAAACCCAAATTTATCCCCAGAAGCCCACTGTAGAAATCCAACACCCTAATTCCTTTACTCAGCGGCGGAACCGCGGCCACAAGCAGGGATTAGCCGCGGTTCCGCGCTCTATTTGAAAGATTAGTGCGTCGTATTTCTACAGTAGTCTTAGGTCTCTCTGTACAGTACTTTTATACAACCTGAAAAAATTTTGGGGACCAAAAAATTTCAACAGAAAACTGTCGTGGGCAAATACGGGTTTTTGGACATTTCGATCGATCGGAACTGAAAAACACATTACACAAAGCTAGACTAAGTTAATGGGGAGGCTCTGATACCACTGTAAGTGCACGGGGCGCCCCGGCCGTCAATCCGACGCCGGAATGCGGAAGCGGTGAAAAAATTTAATTTTGCGGACTTAGCAAACCGGCACCACCGCGCACTAAACACCCGGATCGTAACCATTAACAAGTCTAAGCTAACTAGAAGATGGGTTAGAGATATACCGACTGATCCGAGTCCTCCGGTCTTCATCTCCACTCCGATCTCCTCGCGGGATCTCCGTCTGTCTCCTCCTTGCCGGAAGGGCACCACATCGCCTGCATCTTTTACGGGCTCCCGCCTCAATACCGAGGCAACTCGGGCACGAAGCTGGCTAGTCGACGTGCCCAAGATTTGCTGTAGAATATGTAGTGAAGAAGTCTCATTTTGGGGTTGTAGGAATTGCCTTTTTGATGGAGGAATGATACAAGAAAAAAATCCATGGAGTATGCTCTCAAAATGGCTCGGCCAGAAAACTCAGCCCCTGCACCCCATTTTGTGTTCTCTGGAAAAATGAATGAATCAAACTCTCTCTCTCTTTCTTGCTGTTAAAGAAAAAGAGCCCCCTGCACACTCATTATGTTTTCATTCCTTACTAAATTAATTAATCCACTCCAACTCCAAAAAAGTCACAGCACACTCATATTATTCCATTCCATACAAAAGAAATTAATCCACTCCATACTCCAAAAAAGTCACAGCACATAACAGTGGCCGGCCCATACTTCTTCAAATTAAAATGAAAAGTTATGATGAGAGAACAAAACCCAACACTCCAAAAGCCAATCATAACCAACAATGGTCAAGCCATCATGAAGTGATCAAGTCAAAAAGGTCAAGGTATGGTGCTCATCATGAAAGCCATCATGATGAAACAAGATGCAAAGAACCCCCTCCAGAAAAGATTATTTGCAACAATGCAAATAAACCCTCCTCCACCAAACTTCGGCCAATGAACGGAACAATGGAAATCGGCCGAAACGGAAAGCAAACTGGCAATTCCAGAAAACTGGTCCCGTAATAAATCACAGGAAAAACCCCGATACTGTGCATACACACCCGCATCTGTATTTCGACCGAAATACAAAATGCAATGAGACAAAACTACACAATCAAATACTAAGATCCGGCTTAAGCCAAAGCCGGCTAGTAAAAACCGTCCGATCACGATCCGTGCAATACCGCACGTATCTGATCGAACCCTGCCATATCTCCATACGGCATCTACAGCGTTTCGCCCGAAAGCTTGAGTAACTGAAAGTGTGGTGGACTCTAAAGACTCGTCAATACTATGGCTGTGGATTTAACCACCAGCACGTCAGAGGTATAAGCCAATACGTGACGGGCCACCAGCTATTGACCAAAAGGGACGTCGATAAGCGAACTCATCCTGACACCCTACTGAGCCTGTCAGTGACAATATCCGTACAGTCCGGTCCGTTCGTCTATGAGCATCGCATGGCGGGCCTAGGGGGTTGGTAAAAGTCAGACCCCCAAAAGCGGTACAAGTCGTGTCGGAGTGTAGCCCAGAACACCCTGAGATACTACTGGAATACCTACCAGTAAATCTCCTTGCCTTGGCCAAGGACTTCGTGTAATGGCTCTCCTAGACACAGCACGACCTCACCCCCAATACCGGGAGAGACGAACCCCTGAAGATACGCTCACTGCCTCCATGTGGCTCGGGACTGTACCCAACTAAAACCTGTTTGCACGACTCCTTTGAGCCGTGGTAGGGTAGTAATCAAAGTACAGCGGGAACTCACACGAGACAAATGACGATCCCCAGGTCGATGAACTAACCTGCACACATGTCACCAGGGAACTGCCATCTGACGTCTGGTATATGACCAACTAGCATGTTCCCGGCGAGTCCTGTCCGGTGTACTCATAACCCAATGAGCACCTGTATACATCTTAGGTGATCCAACTGACACCAGTGGCTTGTGAGACCGGCCACCGCCCCTCGTCGGGGTCTCGACTGTATACACTAGTCTACTCTGGAGTATCGATGCCCTGTCTCGAAACTCACACGACTAGGGACCATTTAAGGATATGCTTATAGACCCCAGCTCCCACTTATATGATCGCCCTCATACTGCCGGAAGCCAAGCAAGAATCCTAAGGGCTCTATCAACGTGCAATAGTGACCAGTCATGTCACCTAAAGCAGTACACGATGATAAAGGTAAACCAGATAGCATACTATCATCTCGAGTAAGACTGTCCTACCGGGATAGGTCCTCCCTCAATCATCGCAATCACGTGCCTGTGATCCAATAATTGACTCTGAGGGCATTATCTCCAACAATATGCGATATGACCGGATCGTTAAATCAAGTGTTGATTTAATGCATAATTATATATTTGATATATTACTTTGCATTAACTAGTATTGGTTCATTTAAATTGGATTTTCTCACTTGATGTACACAAGTTGTATATGTGATATACTTTTGTGCACTTGTTTGTATCATGTTTGATGATACATACAAACTTGGGTTTGTGTAAGACTTAAACCTTGGTTAAGTAAATGGTTAGGGTTTTATCATCTTCTTTTGATTATTTAGTTTATTTATTTATTCTTTATTTTAGGAAAAGAAAATGATATGGTTGCTTCTTTTGTTCTTTTCTTAGAAGTTTCAAGAGGCTTTGACCATTCTTGTTCTTTTCCTAAACCTAACCATTCACATAACCTTAGTTAGTTCTCTACACTTGACCATGGTTGTGTATATGATAAGTATGATCTTATTTCCTATTTTTAATATACTTATCATATTCTTTTTCTTCTTCTTCTTCTTCTTCTTCTTCATTAAAGAAAAAGCTTGCAACCATCAATGGCAACTTGAGAAAAAGAGTGAGAAATCTAATTCCAAAGTGAACCCACTTCCTATTTCTTCATCCTATACCTCTTGCCAAGTAGTATAGGGTGTTTTCTTCACAAGTTTCATGGCTTGGTGAAGTTGGAGCTTGATCTTGTGTTGCCTCGACGTAGATCATCTTCGGCATCGAAGTCGGCGACCTAGCCCGATCTTTTCTCCGATGAAACCATCGCAAGAGTCTAGGATTTCGATTTGTACAGCGGAGGGACGTCTATGCGGAGCTACGGAAGTGGAGGACCGGATCTACAAAGGTTGTAGTTACTTTCCTTTAGCAATAAAGTTATTTACTCGCTTTGCATCGCCTATACATCTAGTTAACGATCCGTATTAGGGTTTGTAGGCACATGGAAAAATTTGAATTGGCCATGTTTGATCACTTATGAGACCTCATTAGTGTGCCTAGGAACCCTACGGCACTGACTTATGACAAAGTAGCATATGTTACCACCGTTGTTCCTCCCCTTATCCCAGAACCAGATTCCTCAGTTGTGGACATGGAAGTTCGCAAAACCTGGGATCTAGACTGTGAGCGAGCTAAGTGTATTGTTCTGGCGTCCATGAACAATGAACTCCAGAAACAGCATGAGTGTATGGATATTGTATTCATCTTTCTCCATGTCAAAGAATTGTATGGGGAGCACTCACGTATCGCGAGGTATGAAACCTCAAGGAAACTCTTCCAGATGAGATTAGCTCCAGGATCGCCTGTAGGAGAGCACGTCCTCAAAATGATCAGCCTCATTGAGGAACTCGCAAACCTGGGATACGTGCTAGAGAACGATTTGTATATCGACTTGATTTTGCAGTCCCTTCCCCACACCTTCTCGCAGTTCGTGCTGAACTTCAACATGCACGAAATGGAAGCTGATCTTCCAAAGCTCCTCAATATGTTGAGGGTAGCAGAGACCTCCTTGAAAACGGAGAAGACCCTCGTTCTGTATGTTGGCCAATCATCTTCTTCTAAATCTAAAGCAAAAGCTAAAGGGAAGAAGAAGATGAAAGCCACCAAACCAAAAGGTGGGGTCAAGAAGGTGCAGGGAACGAACAAGGCAGGAAGGGTGAAGACAGAAAAGAATGAGTGCTTCTATTGTCACAAGCAAGGGCACTGGAAGAAGGATTGTCAGGCCTTCAAAGCCAAGGACATGAAGCAAGCAGTTGCTTCTACTTCAAGCGTGTTTGTAATCGAAAATTGTCTTTCAGTTAACTCTACATCATGGGTACTTGATACCGGTTCTAGTTCTCACATCTGTAATTCATTGCAGGATCTGAGAAATAGTAGAGCACTGGGGACAGGTGATATGTCTCTCCGGATGGGCAATGGAATGCATGTAGATGCAATTCAATAGGGGAATATCACCTAGGGTTGACTAGTGGACACATTTTGGTGTTGTACAGCTGTTTTTGTATTCCCAGTATGTTGTGTAATATTATATCAGTATCTTTGTTATCGAATGAAGGATATAGTTTTGCGCTCGAAAGAAATGTTATGAACATTCACCTAAATCAAGAACTGATTGGGTTTGGCACACTGGAAAACGGCATATACATACTTAATCAACCTCAAATTTTCAATATTCAAAACACACTTAAAAGAAAGGCTCTAGATTCGAATCAAGCCTTCCTATGGCATTGTAGACTTGGTCATATAAATGAAACAAGGTTGACTAAGTTACATAAAGATGGATATTTAGATCCGTTTGAATATTCATCATATGCAACTTGTCAATCATGTATCAAAGGAAAAATGACCAAATCTCCGTTCACCGGACACGGAGAAAGAGCCACTGAACTCTTAGGACTAGTACACAGTGATGTATGTGGTCCGATGTCTACGCATGCACGAAGTGGTCACTCCTACTTCATCACTTTTACTGATGCCTTCTCTAGGTATGGACATGTGTTCTTAATGAAGCATAAATCCGAGGCTTTTGAGAAGTTCAAGGAATATAAAAATGAAGTAGAGAAACAAACTGGTAAAAGCATCAAGACACTTCGATCTGATCGAGGTGGAGAATACTTAAGCACCAGTTTCCTTGAATGCTTAAAAGAGAATGGAATTCTCTCTCAGCTTACTCCGCCTTATACACCTCAGTATAATATTGTATCAGAAAGGAGGAATCGCACGCTATTAGATATGCTGCGTTCAATGATGAGTAGTGCTGAGTTGCCACTTTCCTTCTGGGGATTTGCTCTAGAATCAGCCGCATACCTATTGAATAGAGTTCCAACTAAGTCTGTACCTACCACTCCATATGAAATGTGGAGCGGGAAGAGACCATATCTCAAGTATATCAAGATATGGGGGTGTCCGGCATATGTTAAAAAGCATAATCCGGACAAGCTCGAGGCACGATCGGTTTTATGCAAGTTTGTAGGATACCCCAAGCATTCAAGGGGGTATATGGTCTACCACACTGAAGAACAAAAGGTGTTTGTCGCTCGGCACATTGTCTTCTTAGAAAGCGAATTTCTTGCAAAAGAAATTAGTGGGAGCGCGGCAGAGCTGGAAGAAATTCCAGAACCTCAAACTGCTACCGAGGACTTAGTAGAACCTCAGATTTCAATAGAATATGACGAACCAACCCCACTCCGCAGATCTAGCAGGCTTTCTCATCCTCCTGAAAAATACTATGGTTTTCTTCTAGATGGGGATCGAGAGGATTGCATCATCGATGATAATGAGCCTACTAGTTTTCAGCAGGCTATCACGAGTAGTGACTATATGAAACGGCTGGATGCTATGAGATCCGAAATGGAATCCATGTACACCAATAAAGTATGGACTTTAGAAGTTGCTCCTCCTGGAGTAAAACCAGTTGGATGCAAATGGATCTTCAAAAAGAATATTGGTGCATTTGAACAAGTGGAAACCTATAAAGCTAGACTCGTAGCAAAAGGTTTTCGTCAAAAACCAGGATTGGACTATGATGAAACCTTTTCACCTGTAGCTATTATTAAATCCATTCGGATCCTGCTTGCGATTGCTGCCTTCCATGACTATGAAATCTGGCAGATGGATGTAAAAACAGCTTTTCTAAATGGACATTTAGAAGAAAGTGTTTACATGGATCAACCAGAAGGTTTCTTAGACAGTGGGAGCAGCGGAAGAGTCTGCAAGTTGCCTAAATCCATTTATGGATTAAAGCAAGCATCGCGGAGTTGGAACATCTGCTTTGATGAGACAGTCAAAGAATTTGACTTTATCAAAAATGTAGATGAACCATGTATTTATAGGAAGATTGTAGAAAGAGCAGTAGTCTTCCTCGTTTTGTACATCGACGACATACTACTGATAGGGAATGATATCCCTATGCTACAATTAGTAAAGCTCTTTTTATCACAGAAATTCTCTATGAAAGACTTGGGAGATGTATCATACATTCTAGGCATTAAGATCCATCGTGATAGATCTAATAGAATGTTAGGACTTTCATAGTCCAGGTATATTGACACTATACTAAAGAGATTTAGTATGGAAGATTCTAAGCGCGGTAATATGCCCGCTTGTCAAGGAATCACCATCTCCAAAGAGATGTCTCCAGAGACTGATGTAGAGAGGGCTCGCATGGGCATTATACCCTACGCTTCGGCGGTAGGATCTATAATGTATGCGATGTTATGTACAAGACCGGATGTAGCTTACGCACTTAGTGTGGTAAGCAGGTATCAATCTGACCCAGGTGAGAAACATTGGATAGCGGTGAAGAACATTCTCAAGTACCTGAGAAGGACTAAGGAGATGTTCTTAGTTTACGGTAATAAGGACCTCCAGGTAGAGGCTTTTACCGACTCCGGCTTCTAAAGTAACAAAGATGATTCTAAATCCATTTCGGGTTTTGTGTTTACCCTCAATGGAGGGGCGGTATGTTGGAGGAGTTCCAAACAGGATACCGTCGCAGACTCAACTATGGAGGCTGAGTATATAGCTGCTAGTGAAGCCGCAAAAGAGGCTGTCTGGATGAGGAAGTTCATTTCTGAACTTCAGATGGTTTCGTCCATTGCCAATCCAATACCTTTGTATTGTGATAACAATGGCGCTGTAGCTTTAGCGAAGGAACCAAGGTCCCATCAGAAATCCAGGCATATCTTAAGGCGGTTTCACCTGATCAGGGAGATCGTGGATCGTCGGGAGATCGAGATACGGAGAGTGGACACAAAAGAGAATACGGCAGATCCATTCACCAAGGCCATCCCTCAAGTACAGTTCGAGAGGCTGTTGGAGATATTGGGCATGCGGTACGCCAGCAACTGGATCTGGTAGAGACAGTGGGTACTCATTGTGCCAATTATAAGCCTTAGTACAAGTGGGAGATTGTTGGATATATATGCCCT
Organism: Agapanthus africanus; assembly: GCA_030015575.1. Classification (NCBI taxonomy): domain Eukaryota; kingdom Viridiplantae; phylum Streptophyta; class Magnoliopsida; order Asparagales; family Amaryllidaceae; genus Agapanthus; species Agapanthus africanus. Next base: position 390,471,225 of record CM057337.1, on the reverse strand, counting down.
AGAGGCCTTCATTGTATAGGATGCTAGGGATATGTATGTACATGACAGTCTTGCTTGATATGATAGTGCGCTATTTGGTTTGTCTTTGTCTTAACGTATGATATATTTTACTTGGTATTTATATATATATGTTGATAAAGCCCATAGGGTGTTTGCCTGACTACCGGCGTTGTGATGGCAGTCATACTTGTGGGAGCTGGATAGTCAATAGGCACATCCTTAGATGTCCCTGGTCACAGGAGTATCGAGATTGGGCATCGATACTCTGGAGTAGACTAGTGTATACATATCTAGACCCTGAGGAGGGGCGATGTACTGGTCCCGCAGCCATTGGTGGAGTGCACCTAAGATTGTATACAGATGCTCACTGGGTGTGGGTACACTGGACAGGACTCGCCGAGAACTGACTGGATGGTATTATACCTAACGTCAGATAGCAGTTCTTAGGTGACATGTATGCAGATAGTCCGTTGACTTAAGGTCGTCATTTGTCTCGTGTGAGTTCCCACTGTGCTTTGATTACTACCCTACCACGATTCAAAGGAGTCGTGTAAACAGGTTTTAGTTGGCCACAGTCCCGAGCCACATGGAGGCAGTGAGTGACTGTTAGGGATTCGTCTCTCCCGGTATAGGGAGTTGATATCGCACGGTGATCGGTTGGTCATTACCATAAGTCCCTGGCCAGGGCTGATTGAGAATTGCTGATGGACTGATCAGTAGATTCTCGGACGGTCTTGAGCCATACCGACACGACTTGTACGGTTATTAGGGGTCTGACGTCCACCACCTCCCTAGATCATACATGCGATACTCTTAGACGAACAGACCGGACTGCGCGGATATTGTCACGGACAGGCTCAGTAGGATTTCGGATGGGTTACCTCATCGGCTTTCTTATCGACAACTACCTGGGGACCGTTACGTACAGCTAGTGCTGCTTGCGGTCTGTGGTTAAACCCACTGCCAGCGTAGTAGTCGAGTCTTTAGAGTCCCACACAGAGATTTCCCAAACCCAGGCGAAAAGATATAGAGGTCGTATGGTTTTACGACAAAGGTTCGGATGCATACGTGTTTAAACGCACGTACGACATTCGGACAGTTTTTACTAGCCGGCTTTGGTTTAAGCCAGATTCTAGTATCAGGTTATTGGATTTATACAGTTTAAAGTTTTTCCGTGTTTTCACGGATGCGAGGGGCGTTCTCGTTAAGGATGGTGACATAAGGGGTTAAGGTGGCATTTTCATTAATTGCTTTTGTGACTTATTTGTGTGATTCATCATATCATTAAATACATCATTAATGCATCATTAATTACTTAATGACTCACATGATGAATCACTCTTGTTGAATAAATAAAGCATGGTGAATAATCATTTAATTGATTTTATTTGATAATTCATTATGCTTTATATATTCAAGTGAGAAGCTTTTCTCTTATGATTATCATCTCCACCTTCTCTCTCCTCAAGCTCACTCTCTCTTCAAACCCTAATCCTACCACTCATGAGTTGAGACCAAGGATTAGTATAGACTAAACACTCCATAACCTAACTCTATATCATCTTAGTTACTTTGATTAGCAACTAGAGAAACTAAGTAACCTCAAGTTTAGAGGTTATAGCTTGGATTAGGGTTCTCGGGTGGATCATCTATCACGGATAGGAGGCCGAGGAGGACTTAGAGATCATAAAGACGAAGGACTAGAATCATTTGGTATAATCTTTTTACATAGTAGCTTAGAACTCTATGCTTGTTGTTAATTATCATTTAGCAAAGATCTTCGGTTAGTCGATATTTACATACAAAACAAGATCGTTTTTCATATTTCTGCCTCCCCGCAACTCGTGGGGTGTTGTACATCGACTTACAATATATATATCAAATACATAAATATATATCAAATTATTAAATCAACACTTGATTCAATAATCCTGTTATATATACTAATATCATATATATATGTATATCAAAGTATTAAATCAACACTTGATTCAATTATCCGGTTATATCACATATTACTGGCTAGTATTCAATATTAGATATTAAATCACCACTTGATTCAATAATCTGGTCATATCATATGTAACCGGCCAATATCAAATATATATAAATATATATATATATATATATATATATATATATATATAGATATCAAATCATTGAATCAACACTTGACTCAATAATCTGGTTATTTCACATATAACCTGACTGATATCAAATATCGCTAGATTAGAATACGGTATCACATACTCATATTTAATCAAGCTCCCGCACATATCTCCATATGTGCCCTACTTCATTTCGCTTGAGCTAGGAAACCTTTGTGTGGGACTCTAAAGACTCGTCAATATACCAGCAGTAGGTAATGATCACATTAGATACCTGTCACGACCCGAAGGTATGGAACATGACCGGCGCTTAAATTACGAAACGTCTAAAGGCGTAACGTAATCTAAGTAAGCCGAAGCCCAGAAATCTAAACCATTTAAAAGAAGAAGTATAGGAAAGCATGTTTTAAAAGCAACATTAAATTTCTTAAAAATTTCGGCAGAGTATCCTTTGTAAAAACTGGCCCCAAACGGGTACAAATAAGAATATATACATAAGCAATAATAAAAAGGCATCCCCAAGCGGGAGCTAGCTCTACGCCAAAAGGCGGCAACAACCACACAATGCACTAAAATATACAACGCCGAAGGGCGAGGCTCAAAACTCAAAAGAAAACCAATCCACCAGAAAACCATAATAATACAAGCGCGACTCTAAGGTCGAAATAAAAACAACTGGTTTTCTAAATCTATCAAGTAATACAAGTCTGGTTGATGGAGCTTACTAGATACAAATGAAATAATTAAAGTACAACGGCGGTCCTGATACAAGTGAACTAACCTACCAAGCAATCACTCTAAATGAAATGGTGCGCCAACAAGCCGTTAAGGAAACCTGTACATCGAAACCTGTAAGAAAATTTAGCACAACGGGAGTGAGTTGCCAACTCGTGAGTAGAAGACATCTGCGAGTGGAAATCGCATGCACGACGATCTCCTATGTCATAATAATATACTTAATATAACACTAGTCATCTAGTAGTGGCAGGGTAAAAATCTATACGCAAGTGCAGTACTCGGTGCCTCAAGTAGTAACATGTCATGTGTATGAGTATGCATGCATCATGAATGTAAAACAATCAACCATGAAATCTGGATATATCTGTATAAGAAATCTTTAGCTTTTATCATAAAAAATTTGTATGGTAATCCAAAACATCATCAATGAAATCTATGGAAATCCGTGTCAAGCATCGACACAAAACATGTAAATCTCAAAGTCTCAATACCTCATAGTCTCAATATCTCATAGTCCCAATATCTCGGGCTCCGTCAGTCCGTATCGACCCATATCATCAAATCTCACGACAACGGTCGGTATCCTCCGGATATCCGCCGCGCCATACATCACCGGTAGGTAGTCTTCCCCTGCCGGGCTCATTGTCTATAACTCGATCTTCTTGCCCCGGGGTACCATATCGGGCCTACCATGTACCTGAGACAGTTCATCCACTGCTCGAATCGGGTCTCGAAATCCAACAGAAAACATGAAATCTCATGGTGGACGACACATACATCATGAGAAAACCGCAACTTGTATTTTAAAAAGAGAGGGAGAGAGAGAGAAGTTTTTATATATATTCTTGCGGTTTTCCCCAAAATCCAGAAATCTCATGGAAATCCAAAATCCCAAAATCATGAGTAAGTAATAACGAGTATCGGCATAAGCCCCACAATACTCCATGATAATATGAAAATGTGAATGCATGAAGTGTCTAAGTAATAAATGCAATGTCTAAACTAGCACATGAGAGTAATCACACAATATTATATTGGACTAGCATTTAGCTGATTATAACAATAAAAGATAATATGTTCTAAAGTGTACGTGACAAGGCAATTACTGATGATAATGTGTGTGAGCCGGCAATAAGTGTACGTGGAACATGCGCATCATCAGTAATGGTGCTGGTGTCTTAAAAGGCAGAGCTTCATATTAGCTAAAGAACATATGTTTGAATATGCGATGCGATGAACACAACATGAATATAACGGCGAAAATGTAGTATCGCACAACTAGAAAATACATACTGATTACGAGTCATATGGTTTGTTGTTTGAAAAAGCACGATTCAAAGTTCGAAAATAAGTATGACTCGAGCCTAAACTAAGATCTACCTAACCAACTAAGGAAGTAACTAAAGACACTAGTCAACTAAGGAAGTAACTAAAGACACTAGTCGAAAGGTAAGAAGAATCCTCCTAAAGTCTGAGTCGATATCTCTAGTAGTCGGCGATCCAGCCTTAATAGCGTCACGTACGTAGTACGACTTCTTTGAGTCACGAGTGCGGATCAATAATCACATTTATGCCTCGTACGGTAAAATCCATTGTACGGCTTTCCAAAATCGGGGTACGGGTCAACTATCACATATATACATCATCGTTCGTATGGTATCATCATTAAACAATATCATGATCAAGGGTACTGTACTATAATCGCACACATCCCAATATCATCAAACATATATCATCGTCTGTGTAAATATACATCGTCAAATGATCCACTAAAATATCATGTCATATATCATGTTGTGATTAAGTCACATATTACAATCCGGGTTCAATTCTAGAGTCTCATTCATTCCAATGTCATCAATACATATTATCGTTTATATAAATATATTTTATATAATCTCATTGCCCAGCGATTCGCTACCATCATAACACATCTCATGTCATAACTCGATCATATATCCAATAAATCATGGCATCAAGCCTAGTCATATCGACTTATCCCCATGTATCATAAGCTCATCATATCACATGTATCTGGATATATCTGTATAAGAAATCTTTAACTTTTATCATAGAAAAATTTGTATGGTAATCCGAAACATCATCAATGAAATCCATGGAAATCCCTGTCAAGCATCGACACAAAACATGTAAATCTCAAAGTCTCAATATCTCATAGTCTCAATATCTCGGGCTCCATCAGTCCTGATCGGCCCATATCATCAAATCTCATGACAATGGTCGGTATCCTCCAGATATCCGCCGCGCCAGACATCACCGGTAGGTAGTCTTCCCCTGCCAGGCTCATTGTCTACAACTCAATCTTCTTGCCCCGGGGTACCATACCGGGCCAACTATGTACCCGAGACGGTTCATCCACTCCTCGAATCGGGTCTCGAAATCCAACAGAAAACATGAAATCTCATAGTGGACGACACACACATCACGAAAAAACCGCAACTTGTATTTTAAAAAGAGAGGAAGAGAGATAGAGAAGTTTTTATATATATTTTGCAGTTTTCCCCAAAATCCAGAAATCTCATAGAAATCCAAAATCCAAAAATTATGAGTAAGTAATAATGAATATCGACATAAGCCCCACAATACTGCATCATAATATGAAAATGTGAATGCATGAAGTGTTTAAGTAATAAATGCAATGTCTAAACTAGCACATGAGAGTAATCACACAATATTATATTGAACTAGCATTTAGCTGATTATATCAATAAAAGATAATATGTTCTAAAGTGTACGTGACAAGGCAATTACCGATGATAATGTGTGTGAGCCGGAAAATAAGTGTACGTGGAACATGCACATCATCGGTAATGGTGCTGGTGTCCTAACAGGCAGAGCTTCATATTAGCTAAAGAACATATGTATGAATATGCGATGCGATGAACACAACATGAATATAACGGTGAAAATGTAGTAACGCACAACTAGAAAATACATACTGATTACGAGTCATACGGTTTGTTATTTGAAAAAGCACGATTCAACAGTTTGAAAATAAGTATGACTCGAGCCTAAACTAAGATCTACCTAACCAACTAAGGAACTAACTAAAGACACTAGTCAAAAGGTAAGAAGAATCCTCCTAAAATCTGAGTCGATATCTCTAGTAGTCGGCGATCCAGACTCAATAGCGTCACGTACGTAGTAAGAATTCCTCGAGTCACGAGTGCGGATCAATCAACATATTTATGCCTCCTACGGTAAAATACATCGTACGGCTTCCCAAAATCGGGGTACGGGTCAACTATCATATATATACATCATCGTTCGTATAATATCATCATCAAACAATATCATGATCAAGGGTACTGTACTATAATCGCATACATCCCAATATCATCAAACATATATCATCGTCTGTGTAAATATACATCGTCAAATGATCCACTAAAATATCATGTCATATATCATGTCGTGATTAAGTCACATATTACAATCCGGGTTCTTTTCTAGAGTCTCGTTCATTCCAATGTCATCAACACATATTATCGTTTATATAAATATATTTTATATAATCTCATTGCTCAACGATCCGCTACCATCATAACACATCTCATGTCATAACTCGATCATTTATCCAATAAATCACGGCATCAAGGCTAGTCATATCGACTCATCACCATGTATCATAACCTCCTCATATCACATGCATATGATGTGTGTGTGTGTGTACATACCTACACACATTCCTATACACACACACACACACACACACATATACACCAAGTCAAGTTTATGTGTGTGCGTGTGTGTGTGTCTACATGAAACCTACGAATTCCTTCCAAGGCAGTCATCCTCTGGTTAAGTCTTTCTAAATCAGTCTAGTCCATTCTAAAGCCTTCAATAGGACCTTACTCGCCAAGAATCTAAGGTCACGTCCGGCTTCCTAATAACAGTACGTAATAACCTTATTCTACGTTTGCGGGGGTGCTATACGCTGTTGGATATAGTGCCCTCATAGTCAATTATTGGATCGCAGGCACGTGATTGTAATGATTGAGGGAGGACCCATGCTGGTAGGACAATCTTACTCAGGGTGATTGTATACTATCTGGTTTGTCTTTATCATCGTGTACATGTTTTAGGTGACATTGTGGTTCACTATTACACGTTGATAGAGAATAGTATACTACCATGGTTTGTCTTTATCATCGTGTACTGTTTTAGGTGACCTTACATGTCGCTATTACACGTTGATAGAGCCCTTAGGATTCTTGCTTGACTACCAGCAGTATGATGGCGATCATATACGTGGGAGTTGGGGTCCACAAGCACATCCTTAAAAGGTCCCTAGTCGTGGGAGTTTCGAGACTGGGCATCGATACTCCATTAGTAGACTAGTGTATACAGTCGAGACCCCGACGAGGGGCGGTGGCTGGTCTTACATTCCATTGGTGTCAGTTGGTTCACCTAAGATGTATACAGGTGCTCATTGGGTTATGAGTACACCGGACAGGACTCGCCGGGAACATGCTAGTTGGTATTATACCTGATGTCAGATAGCAGTTCCCTGGTGACATGTGCACAGGTTAGTTCATCGACCTGAGATCGTCATTTGTCTCGTGTGAGTTCCCACTGTGCTTTGATTACTACCCTACCTTGGCTCAAAGGAGTCGGGCAAATAGGTTTTAGTTGGGTACAGTCCCGAGCCATATGGAGGCAGTGAGCGGATCGGCAGGGGTTCGTCTCTCCCGGTATTGGGGGTGAGGTCACGCTGTGTCTAGGAGAGCCATTACACGAAGTCCTTGGCCAAGGCAGGGGATTTACTGGTAGGTATTCCAGTAGTATCTCAGGGTGTTCTGGGCTACACTCCGACATGACTTGTACCGTTTTTGGGGGTCTGACTTTTACCAACCCCCTAGGCCCGACATGCGATGCTCATAGACGAACGGACCAGACTGTACGGATATTGTCACTGACAGGCTCAGTAGGGTGTCAGGATGAGTTCGCTCATCGACCTCCCTTTTGGTCAATACCTGGTAGCCCGTTACGTACGGCTAGTACCACTGACGTGCTAGTGGTTAAATCCACAGCCAAAGTATTGACGAGTCTTTAGAGTCCCCCACAGACAGTTTCTCAAGTTTCGGGCGAAACGTTGTAGAGGCCGTATGGGTTTATGGCAGGGTTCGAACTTACGCCAAAGCCCGCTAGTATAATCCGTCCGAACCATGACGCGTGCACTTGTGCACGTGTCATGGTTCGGACGGATTATACTAGCGGGCTTTGGTTTAAGCCGGATCCTAGTATTATACTGTGTAGATTTTGTCTCATTGCATTTGTATTCGGGCGGAATACAAATGCGGGTATGTATATACAGTAGCGGGGTTATCCTGCAATTTGTTTAGCAGATCGCTTTTTGAAGTTGCCAGCTTTCTTTTTCCTTTTGGCCAAATTTTAGTAAATGCAAGGGTTTTTCTTGCAAAAGTGGCATTTAGTAAATGCAAGGGTTTTTTTGTGGTGTCTGGTTCTCCAGAATCCTGCTGGAGCTTTCTTGGAAAAGCTTGATTCTTTTTTCATCATTTCTTGCATTAATGAGATGGGATTAGTAAAAAGACTTTGGTGTGACTTCTTTTCTTGTTATCATACATTTTTCTTTTGTTTTGACTCATCCTTTTTCCTCCTCTATTAGGCATGGCTGGCCACTAAGAGATGGGGCTGTCCAAATTTTTGAGAGGGGAATTTGATCTCATTTTCTTGCACAAAAAATCCTTTAGCTCCATTTCCAAAAGCTCATTTCCACCTCCACCAAAAATGGCAACTTCAATTAACCCTTGAGGTAATGCGTTCTACAGTTAGTCTACAGCAATCTTGGACACGTCGGCTAGCAAACATCGTGTCTGAGTTGCCTCGGTTCAGAGGCGGGAGCCCGTAAAAAGACTTCTCGATGTGATGCCCTTCCGATGAGGAGACCGGAGATCGGTGATGCCGAGAGGAGCTTGGGATGGTGGCCAAAGACCGAAGGACACGGATCGATCGGTATAGCTTTCCAACCCTCTCTCTAGATAGCTAGTTGTAAGTTAATGGTTAGATCCGGGAAAAAGTATACGATAGCGCCAATTTCAAGTTAAGAAAAAGTTTTTGTTTCCGCATTTTGGCCTCGGACAGATAGCCGGGGCGCTACCGTACACTTACATGGTATCAGAGCCACGCCATTAACCTTTACTAGCTTGCTCAAACGTATTTAAAACTTCGATCGACCGAATTTTCCAAAACTGCAATTTCAAAGTCAAAGTTTCTGTCGAATTTTTTTTGTGCTCTAAAAATTATTTTGAGTATTGCAGAAATTCGTGCAGGCTTTTCTAAGATTACTGTGAAAATTTGGTAGCCTGTTACTACTGTTGCGCCGCGGAACCGCGGCCTTACCTATACTTTGGTCGCGGTTCCGCCGCCATTCCATGTCATCAATGCACCAAATTTTCTACAGTGCTCTCTGAGTTGGAATTGTGGTTTCTGGTAATTTTTGTTTTGGCCCAGATTGTTTTGAGTACTGCAGTTGTACTTGGGGCCCACTTCGGGAAATTTTGTCGATCGAAAAATTTTAAATATGTTAGTTCACAGTATTTACATTATATCTGCGACCGTGAATGCCATTTGATCGGTAAATCTTGTCTAATTGCTATAGCCCTTTTAGACGGATTTGCGAACGTGACATTCACGTTGATGTTCTGTGTTGTGCTGTGATATTGCGGATTTGTCATGGTGGATAGCCTGGATGCAATGGTAGTACAGTTTAGTTGTATTTGTACATTTGATATTGCAGGGCGAGCGTCCGACATGTGGACTGCCGTCACTGCCTGTTTGTATATTATTCTTTTGGGGAACGACCGGGCTGAGGTCGATGTACCCGTTGTATATATTTTACTTTCTGTACAAGGATTACCCCGTGGTGGGGTGCACGGATAGCCGGGTTTTAGAGGGTAATAAGCCCGCATCTCATGGCTTTGAGACGGAGGGGGCTTTACTCTAGAATTGGCGAGCTATTCGCCGCACTCGTAGGGGGTATAGGTTGACCCAAGGTGGGGTGCACAAGTTACCGGATTCCGTGAAGTGCTGGGTGGTCCATTCACTTTGTTGAAGGGGGGCTGCCTCTCTTCAGGTTTTGGCAGGTAACTTGCCGCGCCCGTAGGGGTCTCGGATTTCATTGCACAGGCTATCCACACGACCAGGGGAACGCCGGGTTTCAGTAGCTGCTCTATGAAATCCGGGGATCCCAGATTATCTGTATTGTTCTGTGATGCTTATTACATTTCTGTGATGTTGCATTTTATCACGCCTTGAGCGATTATTATATATTGATATATATATACTAGTAGATGTTGTATATGTTTTACACCCGCGCTAGTCTAGTCCCCGCTCTGTTGTTAGTTAAGTAACCTGACGGGTGATGACGGGACCCAGTGGCGAATGCAGATGGCATATACGTACATCATATTTTCGTTCTTTTGTGGTGTGATTAATTGATGGGACTGCGTTGATCCGGATCAATGCAAGCTAAACAAACCTGTTTGATGTTGGAACATTTTTCAAAAAAAAAGCTGTTATTGCAAGGACGTTCTCTTTTGTTTTGCAAAGTGGTATTCGGTTATGAATATCCAGCACCTCAGTCGATGAGGCAAGGGCCGAGATCCCTTCACCGGGGTGACCCCTTGGACAGAAATTTGCGTCAGGGTAATAACTTCACTATAGCCGATTACTTTTTTCTTTGCATCGTGGTATTCAGTTGGAATATCCTGCACCTCATTTTACGGGGAAAGAGCTGAGATCCCTTCACCGGGAGTGACCTCTTTAGCAAAGGTTTTCGCCACTATATTTTTATAAAAAGCTATCCGGTTCCTTCAACGGTATCAAGTTCATTACGTTAAAGGTTTTTCGCCAAAAACCATTCGTAGCCCTCCGTCATTTCAGAAAGGTAGCACTTAGCATTCATGCTATGTATGTTGGCTTTCGTCAAGGTATAGTGTATGGTAGCTATTTGTTACTTTTCTGCTGCATAGATATGATACGTTGGTTTGGGACAGTCGTACTACTATTTTAGCCTTCGTCAAGGGTATGTACGGGTGGGTTCAAATTAACCTGGATAATGACGGGTAGAACTCGACATGTGACTTATGATATGTTGGCCTTCGTCAAGGTCATAAAAGCATGGGGTAAAAATCACATCGGGAGTTTCTAAAGAAACTGAAACTTGCCAGATATGCGCATACCTTCTGGAGTGTGATAACGTGAGTGGATTCCATCACGTTATCATGCGGTGATAGTTGGATCCCAATTCCTACTGATGAGTTGGTTTACTCCTCGGGTGATCCCGACTAATTCTTCTTTCAGGTTTGGAGGAGAATTTGACGATACAGTGGGAGGTTTCCTGATTAGACAAATTGATAACCATTTTGATCTAGGTTAGAGTGCACGCTGAGTGTTTCTTTTCTCTCTCTCTTTGGCAGCGACCATGACCCGACCCTTGACTATGACTCAGTGACTAAATTAACCGAACCTTCTTAAAACACTGGCTTTTGGATTGTCTGAGTTGCATACCTCATTGCCACTCCTACTTTTACCCTTTTCTCCAGAACACCCCGTATTACTACGAACATCCACTTCTATTGGATAAAACCATCGTATGGTTATATATGAACTCGAAAGAACTTGTTCCAGATTCGAGTATGGTTTCCGGTTCTGGAGAAAATAAATAGGACTATTCCGTTGTCTTTTCCTTTTACCTTCTCTGAGGTTGTGAGTACTCCTAGGATTAGGAGATTGTACATCTATTATGCTTTTTGGATAGTCTTCTTCCAAACCATAAGCAGGTGCCGAACGGTGGAGAATGAAGAAAACCAATTAGCTTAACGATGGTGTACAGAAGGTAATAAGTTAAGACAAATAAAGGGATTAGAAAGAGGGCAAAGTAAATTGTGACTGCTATTCACGACCAAACCAAGTATTTCATCGCCACTCCTACTTCACCTTTGTATTTCTCCAGAACACTCCATATCACTATGAAGATCCACAGTTATTTGGATACTCCATCGTATGGTTATATACGAACTCGAAAGGAACTTGTTCCAGTTCGGGGATGGATTCTGGTTCAGGAGAAATAGGAATAAGGTTTATTCAGTTGTCTTTTATCTTCACCTTCTCTCAGGTTACGAGTACTCCTAGGATTAGGAGAGTACACCCATTATGCTTATTGGATAGTCTTCTTCCAAACCATAGGCTGGTGCCGAACGGTAGGGAAGGAAGAAAACCATTTGGCCTAAAGGGGTGTGCAGAAGGTAACGACTAAAGACATATAAAGGGATTTGGAGAGATGGCAAAGAAATACACAGTTACGGTTGTGAATCTAATAATGGAAGAGACATTAATAGGAATACCCGGATACCCATTCGAAACATTTACATGTTTCAGTTTCACTGTGTATTGTTAATGGAAAACTGATTTCCCAATTAGACACTTTCTCCAGGGTATGTATTTACCAGGTACGATTCTCACATCTGTATGGTTTTACAGATGATGAGTGGGAGTAAGTTATTGGGAATTAGGTGATCATCCTCATTATATCGGGATTCGTTGTAATTGGTGATATTTGAGAAAATCGCCTGGGTTGTTTTGCCGGACGGCAAATATTTGTTTTTGAATATCCGTTGTTTTGCACCAATTTCAAATTGATATATCTGTACGTTTATTTTTATAACGTAAGATATAACCTTTTGAAATTATGTCCATAACATTTACCTATATCAGTTGATGGTTAGGTAAGGAGCATTAAAAAGCGGTATAATTCTTCTTAACCATAAGTACAGTTTTCAACCTACGACGCACAGGGTTTGAGTTATTCAACTCAGTGGACTTATACAAAGTATTGTATGTTGTCCAGTGTCCATTAGGACAGAGGGGTTGGTCCTCGTACTATATTCTTTTTACTTGTGACTTCTCTAGTTTTTAGACAAGTGTTTCGTAGAAATATAAGGTCCAAGTTTTGAGAAGTTACAGGTATAAGAATAAAGCAGAGAACCAGGTGTTGCAAGTATCAGGATTCTTCAAGGTAATCGAAGATGTAGATGCTTGTGTATGGTATTCAGTTGATAGTAATGGTTTTTGAGAAACTTGTTTCTCTTTCAGGTTACTCATATCTGGATGCATTCTTAAGTTGTGTAACGCTGATCGGCCTCTCTTTATTTAGTTGACATGCACTGGAGACAGTTGCATGATTTGAATCTGGTTCCAATTAAATCAGTGCCTCTATTTCTATATTGGATATAGAATAGTTCATATCTTAACAATGTTAAGGTACGGGGAGTTGTCCGGCTTCTGCTTAAAACCAGACTCTGGATAACTCAAGGCACGTTTCTGTAATGGCTGTTTGTGGGTTGACCCGGGCTATGACGAGGGTTGACTATCTACCATCTGGAAGATCAATAGTGATATTGTTCTTGACTCGCCACAGTTTTAATAAAAATAGATTTTTTCAAAAAACAGTAGTGGGAGTATGGTAGAACTGGAAGTGATTCCAGAACCGCAAACGATTACTGAAAATTTAATATGACCTAAAGATTCAATCTGCATTGACATTCCATTGGCCACTCCGCAGATATGGTGGGTAACCTCAGGCACCCGAGAGGTACTCCGGTAGCCTCAATGACGGTGACAGGGAGGTTCTTGTTTGCCCAGATTTGACACTACTGTTGTTCCAGGCTATGAGACCCGGCAGGAGGATGAGTATAACATCGTTCTAAACTAGCTTTAGAAGTGCACGTGTATATTATTCTGCCAGAGGGTTGTCGTAGTCAGTAGGAGCAGCGGAAGCATAGTGGACAAGTAGTTTATGTCTATTTATGGACTAAAACAGATATAGCGGAGATAGATCATCTATTTCTGAGGTGACAGTCATAGGTTTGACTTCATCAGAATAGAGGATGGATCTGTTAAGAAGGGAGTAGGGTGTGATGTCCTGGTACTTGGATGACATACATAGAGTAGGAAGTGAAATTCCTATACTACGATCGGTTGTACTTTGGTTGTCACACAGTGGTTTCTCCACATAGGATATAGATATAATATCAGACATTCTGGTTACTAGATCTATAGTTTTAGATCTAGATTTGGGTAGTTTCCCAATCAGGGTACTTAGAAAGCATTCTAAAGGTGTTTTAGAATAGACGACTCCTGGCACGGTAGTGAACCTGCAGGTGATGGAGTCACCCTCTCTAAAGGTGTCTTACAGACTAAAGGGGAGAGGGATGTGCAGATTGGCAGATCACTTGCTTAGGAGATTGAGTCAATCATGAGATGTCAAGTACCACACCAGATTTTTTTTTTTGCACGAGATGTAGTAAGTTGATATTAATCCTATCCTGGAGAGACATTTGGAAGCAGTTTTAGAACATAAGTGGATGTTCTTGGGAAATGATAACGGCAGCCTCTTTCGGGGGTCGGTTATCATTCCAGGCTTCCAAAGTGACCTGGATGACAGAGTGGCTGTCGGAGTTATATTTTTCCATCTGACGAGGGGCAGTATTTTGGACAGGTGGTCTAAGCGGATACAGAGGGAGGCATGGCGCAGGATACTGATTAAGTTCAGTTGACGATACAGTCTAAGAAGTTTGGATTTGGAGTTCATTTATGAACCAGGTCCCATCAGATATCCAGACATATTCTAAGACAGGTATTGCTCATTTCGGGAGATGGTTTTCTCTGCGAACTTGAGACAAAGAGAGAAATAGAAAGAAACATCAGGGCGGATCCACTCACTGACACTATTCCTCGAACGCAATAGTTTCACAAACGGGCTTTGTGAGACTGGTCAGTAGAGGAGTTGGGTGATCGGTATCACACGAGCTGTGAGTATGCGACATCGCAATAATTAGCCTTGAGTGCAAGTGGGAGATTGTTGGATATAGTGCCCTCAGAGTCAATTATTTGATCGCAGGCACGTGATTACAATGATTGAGGGAGGACCTATGCCGGTAGGACAATCTTACTCAGGATGATTGTATACTATCTGGTTTGTCTTTATCATCGTGTACATGTTTTAGGTGACATTGTGGTTCACTATTACATGTTGATAGAGAATAATATGCTACCATGGTTTGTCTTTATCATCGTGTACTGCTTTAGGTGACCTTACAGGTCACTATTACACGTTGATAGAGCCCTTAGGATTCTTGCTTGACTACCAGCAGTATGATGGCGATCATATACGTGGGAGTTGGGGTCCACAAGCACATCCTTAAAAAGTCCCTAGTCGTGGGAGTTTCGAGACTGGGTATCGATACTCCATTAGTAGACTAGTGTATACAGTCGAGACCCCGACGAGGGGCGGTGGCTGGTCTTACATTCCATTGGTGTCAGTTGGTTCACCTAAGATGTATACAGGTGCTCATTGGGTTATGAGTACACCGGACAGGACTCACCGGGAACATGCTAGTTGGTATTATGCCTGATGTCAGATAGAAGTTCCATGGTGACATGTGTACAGGTTAGTTCATCGACCTGAGATCGTCATTTGTCTCGTGTGAGTTCCCATTGTTCTTTGATTGCTACCCTACCACGGCTCAAAGGAGTCATGCAAACAGGTTTTAGTTGGGTATAGTCCCGAGCCACATAGAGGCAATGAGCGGATCGGCAGGGGTTCGTCTCTCCCGGTATTGGCGGTGAGGTCGCGCTGTGTCTAGGAAAGCCATTACACGAATTCCTTGGCCAAGGCAGGAGATTTACTGGTAGGTATTCCAGTAGTATCTCAGGGTGTTCTGGGCTACACTCCGACACGACTTGTACCGCTTTTGGGGGTCTGACTTTTACCAACCCCCTAAGCTCGACATGCCATGCTCATAGACGAACGGACCGGACTGTACGGATATTGTCACTGACAGGCTCAGTAGGGTGTCAGGATGAGTTCGCTCATCGACCTCCCTTTTGGTCAATACCTGGTAGCCCGTTACGTACGGCTAGTACCACTGACGTGCTAGTGGTTAAATCCACAGCCAAAGTATTGACGAGTCTTTAGAGTCCCTCACAGACAGTTTCTCAAGTTTCGGGCAAAATGTTGTAGAGGCCGTATGGGTTTATGGCAGGGTTCGAACATACGCGTGCACTTGTGCACGTGTCATGGTTCGGACGGATTATACTAGCGGGCTTTGGTTTAAGCCGGATCCTAGTATTATACTGTGTAAATTTTGTCTCATTGCATTTGTATTCGGCCGGAATACACATGCGGGTATGTATATACAGTAGCGGGGTAATCCTGTAATTTGTTACCGGATCGCTTTTTTAAGTTGCCGGCTTGCTTTTTCCTTTTGGCCAAATTCCTTTTCTTTCCTTCTTTGGATGAATTTTCCCTGGAGGGGTTTTCTTGCAAAAGTGGCATTTAGCAAAATGCAAGGGTTTTTTTGCGGTGTCTGGTTCTACAGAATTCTACTGGAGCTTTCTTGGAAAAGCTTGATTCTTTTTGCATCATTTGATTTTATTCATTTTTCATTTTTCATTTCTGAATAAAACCAAGAAAATTCTAGAACCATGGAGAATTTTGAAAAAGAATTTACATGTTACACACTTGATTCCAATATGTCATGGTTCACATTTGTCAAATTAACTCATTCCAATTTGCAATTTACATTAATTTAATGTATATTTAAAAGCTTATGTAAATATTTGAATTTAATTAATTACGGAAAATATTTTAGTAAACTAATAATTTATATGTCTCTAAATAAACACCATTTACTAGTAATTACATAGTTAAAATAGGCATATTTAAATCTATATTGAAAAATAATTGTAGTTAAGTTTTACGGAGAATACGGTTTATTTTACCGATTATCAGAAAATTCACCTACAGGATTTTATTTATTTATTTAATTTTAAAATGTTACAATCTTCCCCCCTTAAAGAAATTCGGTCCCCGAATTTAAATTAAAACTCCCCACAAATACTAAAACATTTAGCAAAACACTCAAATCGTCGAGGCTCCGAAATCATCAATACATAAAACACATCTTAGCGTGCATGCGCATGAAAAACAAGTACATAACTCAAAATCAGAACTCCGTCAAGCGTAACGCAATCATCGGAGTTATGGTGAGAATACAATGTGGAAGTCTGATATGAAAACCAACATGATATACATTAGAACTATAACTTATATATAGTGCGCATCGTAGTAAAATCGTCCAAACATCTGAATAAAGAAGCATGCAAAAACACCTAGGTACTGGTCTCAGGACAGTCCTGCTCGATTATTAAACCAAAGTAAATATCATAAAAACGTACTGCTCAAGATGAAATCAGCCTTAAATACAGCATACAAAAACACCACGTGCGTCCGGTGCGCACGAAAATCGAAACCAAATACAGAAGCCACGAATATGCACAGGAAAAAAACTGAGTGCAACGGGTGTGCACCAAAAACATCTGTCAAGTGCAACGGGCGTGAACGACAATAATATCAAGTGCATCTAATAGGCACAAAACCCCGATTTAATGCATTTTGGTGTGCACAAATCGCATCAAGTGCGCCAAGTGTGCGCAAGAATCTCAATCAAGTGCACATGGTGCACGAAAACATAAATCGAATATCCAAAATCATGTGCAACCCATATACAAGAAATTAAATCAATATCTCAAAATGTATAAAATCAAAATCAAGTGCAATGGGTATGCACAAAACAACATCAATTCAACTGATATATGAAACACGAATAGAGTATAATGAATGTATACATAGGAAATACCAATCATAAAAAGAAATTATCAAAATACCAGAATCCAAACAATGGAAATGTGAAATTCGAATCACCAGATCGCAAATCGTAACACCGATGTCAACGTGCTCCTCTTTACTCTGGTGTCAATTGATTCGAACTCGTCTCTTCGTAGCTGTGCTGACTGCGCTACAAACGACTATACTCATATCGAGAGTCTCCCGAGTAATGTATCCCATCACATGATATCCGGACTACGTTAAAATTTTCCATCGATTCATCAAAGTCCCATAATTCCCCGAGAGCTCAACACTCAAGTACAGTTTAAAAATATCCAGTACATGCCCCAGCATCTGCGGACCAGCCGTAGAAGGGAAAACCCAAGCCTCACTAATGGCACCGCGGAACTGCCGTAAACCCTAAGGTTCAAAGGTGTTCTCATGGTCATTATGTCGAGTTAGGGTTTCATTCTTCTAGAGAGTCTATAGAAATACCTGCATGTTCTTCCGAATACCTTAAACTTGGGAAAATAGGTTTCTGACATTCGTTCGAACCTTTTAACTTTGTCTAGACGACATGTGAATACCCTTCGTCCACACGCTAAACAGTGCCTCGATCCTCAAGAACAAACGATACCCTGACGGTCATCGCATTCGAGCCGCAGCTCCCTCTGCCCGTGCGACCGTGGTAACAGAAACCACCATCCGTTATTGACGAAGATAGATCAAAGGAATGAATAGAATACGGTGCAAAGAAATGTATATCCTAAGGATTCTTAAGCAGAGTAGCGTATTGTAAGTATGCCGCGGATCATACCCATGGTACGTTACTCTACCTAAGTCACTTACTCCATCAACCAATTGTCATCCTAGACTTAGACAAGGGTTAAACTTAGCACTCTGATACCAACTTTGTCACGACCCAAAGGAACGGAACGTGACTGGCACTTAAATTACGAAACGTCTAAAGGCGTAACGTAATCTAAGTAAGCCGAAACCCAGAAATCTAAACCATTTAAAAGAAGAAGTGTGGAAAGCTTGTTTTAAAAGCAACATCAAATTTCTTAAAAATTTCGGCAGAGTCTCCTTTGTAAAAACTGGCCCCAAACGGGAAAAAATAAGAATATATACATAAGCAATAATAAAAAGGCATCCCCAAGCGGGAGCTAGCTCTACGCCAAAAGGCGGAAACAACCACACAATGCATTAAAATATACATTGCCGAAGGGCGAGGGTCAAAACTCAAAAGAAAACCAATCCACCAGAATACCATAATAATACAAGCGCGACTCTAAGGTCGAAATAAAAACAACTGATTTTCTAAATCTATCAAGTAATATAAGTCTGGTTGATGGAGCTTATTAGATACAAATGAAATAATAAAAGTACAACGGCGGTTCTGATACAAGTGAACCAACCTACCAAGCAAATCACCCTGAATGAAATGGTGTGCCAACAAGCCACCAAGGAAACCTGTACATCGAAACCTGTAAGAAAATTTGGCACAACGGGGGTGAGTTGCCAACTCGTCAGTAGAAGACATCTGCGAGTGGAAATCTCATGCACGATGATCTCCTAGGTCATAATAATATACTTAATATAATACTAGTCATCTAGTAGTGGCAGGGTAAAAATCTATACACAAGTGCAGTACTCAGTGCTCGTGTCAGTGCCTCAAGTAGTAACATGTCATGTGTATGAGTATACATGCATCATGAATGTAAAACAATCAACCATGAAATCTGGAAATATCTGTATAAGAAATGTTTAACTTTTATTACCGAAAAATTTGTATGGTAATCCGAAACGTCATTAATGAAATACATGGAAATCCGTGTCAAGTATCGATATAAAACATGTAAATCTCAAAGTCTCAATACCTCATAGTCTCAATATCTCATAGTCTTAATATCTCGGGCTCCGTCAGTCCGGATCGGTCCATATCATCAAATCTCACGACAACGGTCGGTATCCTCCGGATATCCGCCGCGCCAGACATCACCGGTAGGTAGTCTTCCCCTGCCAGGCTCATCGTCTACAACTCGATATTCTTGCCCCGGAGTACCATACCGGGCCCACCATGTACCCGAGACGGTTCATCCACTCCTTGAATCGGGTCTCGAAATCCAACATAAAACATGAAATCTCATGGTGGACGACACATACATCACGAGAAAACCGCAACTTGTATTTTAAAAAGAGAGGAATAGAGAGAGAAGTTTTTGTATATATTTTGCGGTTTTCCACAAAATCCAGAAATCTCATAGAAATCCAAAATCCAAAAATCATGAGTAGGTAATAATAATTATCGGCATAAGCCCCACAATACTACATGATAATATAAAAATGTGAATGCATGAAGTGTCTAAGTAATAAATGCAATGTCTAAACTAGCACATGAGAGTAATCACACAATATTATATTGAACTAGCATTTAGCTGATTATATCAATAAAAGATAATATGTTCTAAAGTGTACGTGACATGGCAATTACCGATGATGATGTGCGTGAGCCGGCAAATAAGTGTACGTGGAACATGCGCATCATCGGTAATGGTGCCGGTGTCCTAACAGGCAGAGCTTCATATTAGCTAAAGAGCATATGTATGAATATGCGATGCGATGAACACAACATGAATATAACGGTGAAAATATAGTAATGCACAACTAGAAAATACATACTGATTACGAGTCATACGGTTTGTTGTTTGAAAAAGCATGATTCAACAGTTTGAAAATAAGTATGACTCGAGCCTAAACTAAGATCTACCTAACCAACTAATGAACTAACTAAAGACACTAGTCGAAAGGTAAGAAGAATCCTCCTAAAGTCTGAGTCGATATCTCTAGTAGTCGGCGATCCAGCCTCAATAGCGTCATGTATGTAGTACGACTTCCTCGAGTCACGAGTGCAGATCAATCATCATATTTATGTCTCGTACTGTAAAATCCATCGTACGGCTTTCCAAAATCGGGGTATGGCTCAACTATCACATATATACATCATCGTTCGTATAGTATCATCATCAAACAATATCATGATCAAGGGTACTGTACTATAATCGCATACATCTCAATATCATCAAACATATATCATCGTCTGTGTAAATATACATCGTCAAATGATCCACTAAAATATCATGTCATATATCATGTCGTGATTAAGTCACATATTACAATCCGGGTTCTTTTCTAGAGTCTCGTTCATTCCAATATCATCAACACATATTATCATTTATATAAATATATTTTATATAATCTCATTGCCCAACGATCCGCTACCATTATAACACATCTCATATCATAACTCGATCATATATCCAATAAATCACGGCATCAAGCCTAGTCATATCGACTCATCCCCATGTATCATAACCTCCTCATATCACATGTATATATATATATATATATATATATTCCCATATAAATACACACACACACATATACACCAAGTCAAGTTTATGTGTGTGCGTGTGTGTGTCTACATGAAACCTATGAATTCCCTCCAAGGCAGTCATCCTCTGGTTAAGTCTTTCTAAATCAGTCTAGTTTAACCTAAAGTCTTCAATAGGACCCTACTCGCCAAGAATCTAAGGTCACGTCCGGCTTCTTAATAATAGTACGTAATATCCTTATTCTACGTTTGCGGGGGTGCTATACGCCATCCACCCGACTTCCCCCATAGATATACATCTACTCACCTGGTCTTCGTCTGCCGAAGTCGATACCGCCATCCTCTTCTTCATCGTCCGAAATCCACGTCACGGGTACCTATACGCAAACATATATAATATCGTAAACCGAAATCGCGGACAGTACCAAAACAGTGCACGAAACGCGCATAGGTTAAAACCTATGACCCGCTCATGCAAAATGACCAAATAACGCTCGACATCGGCGTACAAACGCCGATTGATCGAGATAAAACACAAACGTACAAATCATAGTTCCAAAACTCATTAATTATAATATAAAACAGGGTTTAAATCATTAAAACCTTAAAATCAATCAAATCGTTCTATTTCGCAAAACCTAGAAAGCCTCAATTAACCGTTTCATTTTAAAACTTGATGTTTAAACGAAACTAATGGTCATAATATTCACTAAATATCATAACTATGTTATATAAACCATTTCTATAATTTATTCTCATCAATTTGTATTGAATTGAAATTCTAGTTTGCAAAAATATCAAATTTTAATACTTTTTAAAGCAAAATTCACAATTCAACAACTAAGCTAGATTTTGCATATTTTAAAATGCTAGACCACTCATTGAAACCTTATTGATGTGATAAAAACCCTAACTATATTTTAATCACACAGTTTAAATTAATTTCAAAAACCTAGTTAGCAAAATTAGCATAATTATCACAATTTTTAAACTAGAAATTAGCAACTAGTAACTAGATTATGTTTAGCATTTCTTTAACATGTTAAACTACTCATTAAAACCATAACCTAATGATAAAAACCCTAATTAGAATTTTATCTCACCAATATGTATATATTATAAAAACCTAGTTAGCAAAAATCCTAATTAGGACAATTTAAATGCAACAATTAACAAATTTGTTACCAGATTAGGTTTAACATTACCTAACATGTTAAACTACACATTACGATCAATATCCAAAGATGAAAACCCTAATTTGATTTAATAACCCTATTCTTGAAATTTAAATCTTGAAATTAAAAGCATAATTAAACTCCTAATTGGATTAGATTGAAGTAATTAGCAACAAATTAAACATGGGGTTAGGATTTATACCTCCATAAACATGAGATCAAACATGCAAACTTGTCTCCAAAATGCTAACTTTGCTCCAAGATCCTTGCTTGTTTGGAAAAAGAATGAAGGGTAGAGATTTAATTAGGAATTAGTGGTGTTTTATTTTGGATTTTTTGATGGATTTTTGAACATTTTTGATGAGATGAGGCGTTAGGAAAAATTGGGGCTGCCACTAGCTAGGCTCGACCAAATGAGGGGAAGTGGAGAGAGAGAGAGAAATGAGTGTAGAATTGTGTAGAAACCACTTGAATAAATCATTTTCTTTAAGTCATTTCACATTTATTTGATTTTATTCATTTTTCTTTTCTAAATAAAACCAAGAAAATTCTAGAACCATGGAGAATTTTGAGAAAGAATTTACATGTTACACACTTGATTCCAATATGTCATGGTTCACATTTGTCAAATTAACCCATTCCAATTTGCAATTTACACTAATTTAATGTATATTTAAAAGCTTATGTAAATATTTGAATTTAATTAATTACGGAAAATATTTTAGTAAACTAATAATTTATAAGTCACTAAATAAACACCATTTACTAGTAATTACATAGTTAAAATAGGCGTATTAAAATCTATATTGAAAAATAATTATAGTTAAGTTTTACGGAAAATACGGTTTATTTTACCGATTATCAGAAAATTCACCTAAAGGATTTTATTTATTTAATTATTTAATTTTTAAAATGTTACAATACCATAAGCTGTCAGCGGTACTAGCTGGAAGTAACGGGGATCCAAGTATTGAACGAATAGAAGATCAACAAGCAAACTTGTTTAAACTCCCGTAGAGCCTATAAGCAACACTTACCATTCAGTCCGGTCTCATCGTCTGATATGTCCAATATCGAGTCTGGGGTGACATCGTCAGACCCCAATAACTTGATAAGTCATGCCGTTGTGTGGTTTATATGTGACGACCCGTCATTAAGCACATGATCGGCACTTAAATTACGCAACGTCTAAAGGCGTGATGTAAATCAAGTAAGCCGAAGCCCAGAAAATCTAAACCTTTATACGGAAAATAGTGGGGGTGCAGTTTTAAAATAAAAGTATATTGAATCATGTTTTGTCTTCAAAGATTTGGGCAGCACCGCCCTTGTATATTTTTATTCAAAAACATATACACAACAATATATAGGCATCCCCAAGCGGGAGCTTGCTATTCGCTAACCGACAGAATCACAACCACGCAATAACATATATACGACGCCCAACGGTGAAGAATCAACTTAGAAAGAACAAATAAAGAAGCAAGATATCAAAACTCAAGAAACGAACATAAACCCATCGCTATAAGTCTCGCACAAAACCCAAGTCTGAGTAGGTCTACCAATAATACAATCTCTAGTTTCTGATCTGATGGAGTTTATCTAGATACAACGGAATATAAAGTACGAGAGTGGGCATGATCCAACATGTGTCCCACCTACCAAAGCAAAACACCCTGGATGAAGCAGTGTGCCAGCGAAACCGCAACTGATCCTAAGCGGTCAAACCTGCAAGAATTGTTGCACAACGGGGGTGAGTTGCCAACTCGTGAGTAGAAAACATCAGCAAGTAGAAATCGAATAAAACAATGATTTCCTATGTCACTATATCATGAAGGTAATACTATGATATCTAGGATGACCACATATGCATATATGCCAATAATCGAGTCAATGCAATGACATATATAAAAAACATCCGACATCATATGCCTGTATGCATATGGATATCATCCGCGTGTCCATCAACGACACAAACAATATTTTGGAACCTGAGTGTCCCACACTGACACTCGAACATCATGAAAACATAAGCCTGTATATATATGTGAGGATATCAACCACGTGTGTCCATCAACGACACATCGAAATCATGGAACCTGAGTGTCCAACACCGACACTCGAAACATCATGAAACCCGTGTCCAACATCGACACGTAAATCCTCATATCTCGGGCTCCGTCACTCCGGATCAGCCCATATCACGACTACGGTCGGTATCCTCCAAATATCCGCCGCGCCAAACTATCTTGGGTTCCGTCAGTCCGGATCAGTCCATATCATCTCACGACTTTGGTCGGTATCCTCCAGATAACCGCCGAGCCCAAAACTATCACCGGTAGGTAGTGCTCCCCTGCCAGGCTCATCGTCTACATCTCGAGCTTCTTGCCCCGGGATCCTCACCGGGTCCACCATGTACCCACAGACGGTGCTTCCCTCTCCTCGAATCGGGTATACTCACTGCTCAGAACCGAGAAAACTCATGGTGGACACCTCGAAATATCATATCAAGAGAAAGCACGTTTTAAAGCAATACATAATTCCCTTTGAAATATAACTGCGGTTCTCAAATCTAGAGATCTCATAAAAACAGCATCTCAATGCATATAACCATAAAGTACGATGTATGCAACATAGAGTAGTAATATGAGCATATCGAGTATATCATGCAAGCGTGTCAAGTGATAGTACTGAACAATGAGTCAACTTTTTACTTTTAAGATTAAAATCATGATAGGGCAGTTCTCCTGTATTAATGGCACGACAATTCTACTATATAAGTGACATGGCAATTCCTGATGAAGAATGTGTGTGAGCCGGCAAATCTGTGTATGTGTAACATGCGCATCAACGGTAATTGTACAGGTGTACTCGAAATTGATATCATATAGCATTAAATACCGGCACGTGGTATGTACATCACGAAGGGTAATATCCCACACAACATGAACAATAAATATGTATATCTATCTACACATGAACCATACGGTCACTTTTTAAAAGATACGAATCGTAGTTTTGAAAGTGGGCGCTACGGTGTTTTTAGAAAAAGACATCATTTGGAAACCCGTAGCGTCCCATAAAGTTTCCGTTTACAAGATGCTTACGATTCGTCAGTTTTGGAAATAGGTATGGTTCAGGTGGCAATCTTTATATCGGCGATCCCGCCTCATAACATCCGATATGATAATAATCCTCGATCATCGTCCTCAAATCACTAGCGCGGATTAATCATCCGGTACATCTCATCACGTACGGTAATCCATCATACGGGTCATCAAACAGAATAGGGAATCTATCGACCTATACAATAATGATGGTATGGATCTAAAGTCTCAAACGGTATATTACTCATTATACTCATAAATACACACACACACATATCTCTCAAATCACATTTGTATCAATCTCATATACTGATATCTAGCACATACGTCATATCTTATTAATTCCACAACACCTCCATCTCAATCTCGTGTCGTGGTTATCGATCTCGATCTCATATCATACCATTAACAACTCATACTTGTCCTCTTTCAATTCATATTCATTAGCGTCAACTTTTATCATATCATCTCTTTACTAAATCCTATAACCATGTCCATAAGTTCGTAGCATATCCTTTATCAACTTATAATTTAAAACACAATCTTCCATATCAATGGTTGCGGGGGTGCTATACGCCATCCATCCGACTTCCCCCGTAGATATAAATCCACTCTCCAACAATTCTCCTCGCTTATCCGAATTCGATGTGCCTCGTCATCTCGGAAGTCCATGCGAAGGTACCTACAATCAATACACAATCGCAATGCAATTCTATTAAAACCAATATCCAAAAACCGATATGGCACACGGTTCGCTCATAGGTTAAAACCTATAGCTTCGCATGCAAAATCAACCAAATAACCCTAGTGTGTTGACGTACAAACATCCAACGATGGAATCCAAACTCAAATACAAAACCAAGTTTCACAAATCACATAACACGAAATCAGCAATTAAGGAAATCTATCCCAGCTTTTGACTCAGGTAAAATTAACCAATTTTGCATATAGGGTTGCTCTAGATATAGGATAAGGGAACCATGATACAAAACTCATCACATTTCACCATGACCAGGCCGCAATTTGTGGCCTGGGAGAATTTATCTGCGGCCTGGGTAAAAGGGTAGGGTCTCGGGTCTTGGGGTTAGCTTCTAGGTCACCTGCTCATCTCTCTGTGTTCGCTAAATAAATCTTAGGTCCTCCAGGTTAAAGCAGATCTCAGAATCCCATCACAAATCTCACAAAATACGATATCGGCCGTTTTCAAAGTTCGTATTTTGGTTTCAATTCACGGTTCTTGGCCAGTAAAACACTCTCTAAGGTCTTGTAAACACTCACTACACCTCAATTAACCATTTAACAGCAATTTGTAAATTCTAAGATCACATAACTTACTTAAATCAAATTCTAACTAAACTAGGTTATATGAACACAAATACTTAACTAAAAGTGTAGGGATATACCTCATTAGCAACTAAAGAAAATTCTTGAGTTGCCCAAAGTCTTCAAAATCCAAACTTGGACGGTTTAAAGGGTTTAGAATAGATTTGTGCATGTTTTATATGAAGGTGGCATGGGGTTTAGAGGAAGAATTAAGATTATGCATGGAGGTAGTGAGGTGAAGGAGCATGGAGGAGTTGAGTCGAAGAAACAATGGAGGAGGAAGGAGTAGCCAATTCAAACCCTCTCTCTTCTTAAGCTCACTCTCTCACTCACAATAATCCCCTACAGTCACTCTCCAAAATATCTGCTTCTTTTGTTTCTTCTCTTTTTTTTGGTTTTTATCCATAACTCTTTTCACACACAAACTCTTTCCTCTCTTTGCATTTCTTTTCTTTTCATTTCCCTTTTTCCTTTCTCTTTATTTCTTTATCTCACAAAACTCACAAGTCACAAACAAAATAACAATATGCACATGACATGGTGCACCGGCCATGGAAAAATGTAAAAATACGGATTTGGCCAAAATCCGATAAATATCATTATAATAAATAAATCATTTTAATCTCCGATTAATTTCCAAATATTGGTATATACTTATACCATTTTACGAAAAACCCCTATTCGCAAATCGAATAGTTTTCGCGAGATATATTATTTTAATATTAAATTTCCAAAAATAATATTTTATATTTCTGAAATGTTACAGTCTTCCCTCCTTAAACAAATTCGGTCCCCGAATTTAAATTTAAATCCCCAAATGCTAAAACATTTCAATAATCAGCTCAAATCAACGGGGCTCCGAAATCACGGAAGATACTGAAATACCATAACGCATCATGTGCGCCTAAAAACGAGTACGCAACTCAAAATCAAACTCCGTCAAGCATCACGCAATCACTGGAGTTACAATAGAGATACCAAATCTCGAAATCCACTGCTGAAATCCAAATGCACTATAGTCAAATCATAATACGTATATAACACGCATCTTGTAAAACCATTTTAAAAGCTGAAAAGCTCATGCCAAATCTTTCCCAAATCTCCGGGCTATGCGTAGCTCAAGGCACAAGTGGCGGACGATCATTTGTAAAGTAGTAAATATATACTTATATATGGTTTGCTTAAATTATACGTCCTGGCTTTTTGAAATATCCCAGAAGGTTCTCTTTATAAAATTTCGTGTCACTCGCGGACACATATGAAATAGCGAGACTATAGCCCCTTTTTGAAAAACTCTTGGTAACTTTTTAATCATGCAAAAGTACTCAGGCACTGTTGATTGATACGAATTCTTGTTGTGTATGTTTTAGAAAATGTGTAGAAATCACAACCAAAAATTATTTGACCGCAATCAATAACGGTGTCGAATTGTAGCGCGTTAGTAAGTGCGGATCGTCCACACGGAAAGTGTAATCGTTCGTATTTCGATTTAGATGAGTTGAAACTTTAAAGAAAAGAAAACAAACAACAATTCATGATTTAAAGATTTGAAGTTCAAGAATTAGAAAAATCTAGTCTAAATCAAGAAACGATAAAATCAAGAATTGAGAATTTGTGATGATTTCCAAACCAACAATCAAGATTCGAAGTGTGGCTCGTAGGAGTAGATCGGATCTATAGATGTGATGAGATCTAATGATTTCATATTCTTATCCATTAAGGAATTGATACTAGATCGATGACGATTTATCGAGGTTAAGGATCTTGCAAAGAAACTAGGGTTTCCTCGTCTTATCCTTTGTCCTTTCGATGAATCTCATTCACAAACTAGCTTCAAGTAAATCAAATGATCGATCGTTGGTCTCTAGTTTCGAGCGAACACAATCAAGAAAGCATCGCATCGAAACTAGGTCATCGATCATTTGATTCATAAGAATTTACAAACGTTATAGGATTTAAGAATTGTAAAAGAATCTAAATCATCATCATTCTATCGATCGTCTCGACTCCTTTACGAGCGGAGTTTTACTCAAACATTATCACAAAGCAAACATTCAAGAATCTAGATTGAATCATAATGCTTGAATTCAAAAGATAAGCAAGAATATAGAATTTTCACCTTTATTTCTATCAACAATTAGTTACAACTCTCATGAACTACAAGAGGAAGGAACTTTGATCGTTGAATTTGGCGTCGCTCGTCTCCTTGAGTCGCGGATCGGCTTGGATCACTTGCTCGGATGAAGATCGGCTTCGATCCAAAAGGATCTAGGCTTCTTGCTTTGATTGAACTCGGAATTCTTGATCTTGGATTGGAATTAGGGTTAGGGTTTACAAGTTGTGTCACTCAACTTGTATTGAATTTGGGGGAGATGAAGAACAACTATTAACCCTAGATCTAGGTTTCCTTTTATAGACCTCCTAACCCTAGATCTAGGATTTCAAATTTCAAATTTCCCTCCAAAAGTTTGTTATAGGGAGAGACTTCTAGAAGTAGTTTGTTGGAGGGAGCTTCTAGAACTAGGTTGTTAGTTGGCTTGCTTTGGAAGCTTGGAGCTTAATCATGATTAGCTTGCTTAATGATCTTTGCTGATATGGCAGATGCTTCGAGAGTTATCTGGAATTTGACATAGCTTGCTGAAATGTAGGCACTGAGGGAAGTATTATGCAGCAAATAAGAAATGATGACGTGGCATATCCACCGCGGATCTGCGGCACGTGCCTCCTCAGGCCGCGGATCCGCGGTCGCATGGGGAGTTTACTGCTTTATATTTCCTGTGCTGATTACTGCTGAATTCTTGGTATTTTTCTGATTTGTTTATTCTCACAATTCCTTCTAGATTGCTACCAGATCTCAAGTCCTTGAGTTGGTGCAATTTTGATCAGCACTATGACAATTTTGGCTTTTCTCCTGGAATTTCCTGCACAGACTCCGAAACAAGTGTTGCGCTAGACAAAGATGATGCGATGCCATGATAAACACTCAATTTCCCTCAGAAATGTCGGTTTTAATATATAACACAAGTTATTTGGTATTTTACAGTCAATTTGCTAATATGTGCTATATTAATACCGAACACCTCTAGATGAGTGCAAATAGTAGGGAAATTGTCGTGTTAAAAATGCAATATTTTCGACTGATCAACTGTCCTCAGACCAGTCCTGTTGGGCTACTATACAATATAGTATCCATCATCAAAACGCGATACTCATAAATACAATCGACTTCAAAAGGCGTATCCAACATCACATGCGTCTGGTGCGCACTGAAATTAAATCCAATACAAGTGCCATGAATGTGCACAAAAGCAAAACTAAGTGCAACAGGTATGCACGAAAGCATCTATCCATTGCAACGGATGTGCACGACAACAAAATCAAATGCATCTATAGTACACAAAAACATCTGTCCAGCGCAACGGATGTGCACGACAATCTCAACCCAGTGCAACTAATATGTGTAGGGTTTCCTTAGCACCATGCCTAGGGTTAGCAAGCATCAAACATGCCACAACAAAAATTTAGGGGGTGCTAAGCAAACATCCTAGGAATCGATCTAGAAAGTTAGGGTAACAAAACTTTGTAATCATACATTACAATGAGAAGTGAACAAGAATACAACCTTTGTAGACTCGGTCCTTCACTTCTAAAGCTCCATGTAGTCGTCCCTTTGCTCCAAGCATCGATCTCCCAGACTCAAGATAGGCTCCAAGAAGCGATACGAACAAGCATGCTAGAAGTCTTCGAGGTCGAAGATGATCTACGTCGAGGGAACTCAAGCACAAGATACCTCTTTTCTAATGGTAGATTAGGGAAGAAAACACCCTAAACTAAATGGCTAGTAGTAGAGGATGATGAAGTAGGAATTTTTCTCACTTTGGATTTGATTTTCTCACTTGGATTCATCATTTCCCAAAAACCCTAGAGAGCTTGAAGAGATGAGGAAGAAGATGAACAAGAGAATAGAATGAGGTTAGAATTGCAACCTTAGGTGAGTTAGTGTCATACACTAACCATTGTAGAGACTTAACCATGGAAAGGATAATGGTTATGTTTATAAATATCTCTTAATAAAACAAATTGGGTGGACTAAGTCAATGGTAAGCAAAACTTCTCCAAGCTTCCAAGTATGACATAATCCCACTCAATTTTGAATTACTAAAGATAATTAAAACCTAATTATATCATGGTTATGGTGTAAGTCATACACACACAAGTTGCATATATAACCTTGCATGATACATTAATATATATCATATATGTATCATGTATACAAAATGAGAAAAAGAAATGGTCAAGTGAGCAATATTAGTTAATGTAAATTCATATATAAAATATATAATTATACATTAAATCATTAAATCATCACATGATTCAATGATCCAGCTATATCACATATAACCGACTAATATCAATAATATCAACTTACCAAATCAACACTTGATTCGATAACCCGGCTATATCATACATACCCGGCCGATATCACATATCGCGAGAATACAATACGGTATCACATACTCGTATCAATCTCGGTCCTGCACATATCACATATGTGCTCCTACTTCGTTTCGCCTGAGCCAGGAAACCTCTGTGTAGGACTCTAAAGACTCGTCAATACGCCGGCAGTAGGTGATGATCATATCAGACATCCACAAGCCGTAAGCGGTCTGCTAAACGTAACGGCCACCGGGTATTGAGCGATCAGAAGATCAACAAGCAAGCCTGCTCATACTCCTGTGAATCCAATCAGTAACACTACCGTACAGTTCGGTCTCTTCGTCAGATATGTCGCATATCACAGCCTGGGGGTAGTATAACATCAGACGCCAATAGCCTGATAAGTCATGCCGATGCAAGTTCCATAACGGTTCAAGAAACTACTGGTAACACTTACCAGTAAATCTCAGCAACCCTGGCCAGGGATTTCATATTATGGCCAATCGAGCATAGCGCAACATCAACTCCCAATACCGGGAGAGACGAATCCTCTCCTATCGCTCATTGCCTCCATATGACTCGGGACTGTACCCAAAAACTACCTTTTTGCATGATCTCTTGACCGTGGTATGGTGGAAATCAAAGCACAGTGGGAATCACACAAGACTCTATGACGATCTCGGGTCGACAGACTAACTTGTACCAGTGTCACCAGAGAACTGCTATTTGATGATAGGTATAATACCATCTAGGAGTTCTCGGCGAGCCCGTCCAGTGCACCCAGTCTCCACTGAGCACCCGTATACCTTCTCTGATGTCAAACACCAATGGATATGGGATCATTCATCACCCGTCATATGGGTCGAGAAGCACATACGCTAGTCTACTCTGGAGTATCGATGCCCTGTCTCGATACTCCCACGACTATGAACATTTGAAGGATGTACTTACCGACTACCTCTGCCCCACTAGTATGATCCGCATCATAATCCTGGTAGTCAAGTACTCATCCTAAGGGCTTTATCAACATATAATAGAGAGACAATAAGTGTACATGTTAAGATAAAGAGCAACCAGATAGCATACTATCATGTCGAGCAAGAAAGTTTTCCCTATATATGTCCAAGCATCCACTACAATATACATCACATGTACATTAATGGCCTCTAGGGCATACATATAACTAACAATCTCCTACTTGCACTGAGGCCATCTGTTGTAGTATCTAATACCCAACAATTTAGCAGTGCTTGTAGTATCCCATACTCAACCATCCCAAAATCTCTCAAATAGTATTTGGGGAAGCAGGCCTTGGTGAATGGATCTGCCGTGTTAATCTCAAAATCTACTCTCCTAATCTCGATCCCTTGAAGATCAACCATCTCCCATGATCAGGTGATACTTTCCTTAGAATATGTCTGGATTGCTGATGGGACCGGTGTTCCTAGCCTAAAACCATAACTCCATTGTAGTCACAATAACAGTTATTGAACGCTCAATGGTAGGAACCATGTTCATCTCATGAACAAGAAATGCCCAGACAGCCACTTTGGTAGTATCGTTGGTAGCGATGTATTCAGCCTTTATCGTCTAGTATGTCACGGTATCTAGCTTGGAACTCTTCCAACTTACCGTCCCTCCACTGAGGGTATACAATACCTGTGATTGACTCTCAGTCAACCTTATCACTCTGGAAGCTCGAACCAAGAACATTCTTTTAGTGCTTCTCAAGTACTTATGAATGTCCTCCACAGCTGTTCAGTGATTCTCTCAAGATCCGATTGATTCCTGATCACTACACCTAGTGAGTCATCTACATCTGGTTTGGTATATAATATCGCATACATGATAGAGCCTACTTCCGAAGCATAGGGTATCCCTTGCACGCGAACTCTCTCCAAATCAGTCTTGGAAGATATCTTTTTGGAGAAAGCCTATTGCCGAAGCATAGGGTATCCCTTGCACTCGAGCTCTCTCCAAATCAGTCTTGGAAAACATCTTTTTGGAGAGAGTGATTCCTGAGTAAGTGGGCAAACCACCACGCTTATAATCTTCCATACTAAACCCTTTAGTATGGTGTCAATGTACCTAGATTTGAGACACTCCCAATATCCACTTAGATCTATCATCATAGATCATAATCCATAAGATGTAGTAGGTATCATGCAGATCTTTCATGGAGAATCCTCGTGATAAGAGGAGCTTGACCGAGTGTAGCATAGGAAACCATTTCCTATCAAGAGTATGTCATCTACGTACAATACGTAGAGGACAACCTTACTCTCTACGACCTTCTTGTATATACAAGGTTCACCTACCTTTTTGATGAAGTCAAACTCTTTGACTGCCACATCAAAACAGATGTTCCAACTCCGCGATACTTACGTTGATCCTGATGGACTTAAGCATAGCTTTGAAAGTCTCAACTTTTCCATCTACACCAAGAATCTTCTCATGATCCATTTGCTCCCAATGGGTTTTACCCCTTCAGGTGCAACTGCCAAAGTCATACTTTATTGGTGTACATGGATTCCATTTTTGATCGCGTAGCATCCAGCCTTTTCACAGAGTCGTCACTCATGATGGCCTGCCTGAACCTAGTTAGGCCATCATCAACCATGATGCACTCCTCGCTCCCATAATCACCAAGAAGACCGTAGTATCTCTTAAGCGGATGAGGAACCCACCAGATTCGCGGAGAGGCTGAGGTTCGTTGGAAACTATTGAATTTTTTGGTTTTAGTAAATCATCAGCTGTTAGTTTGTCTAGCTGGAACTCCTTCCAGTTCTACCTCATGACCACTAATTTCTTCATAAGAAATTCCTTTTCTAAAAAGATGGCATGCTGATAAACAAAACACCTTTTTCTCCTCAGTATGGTAGAAGATATTCCCTTACGAATGTTCGGGATATGCAACAAACTTATACAGGACTGACCTTGCCTTGAGCTTGTCTGGATTTTTCTTTTCAACATAGGCCGAACAACCCCATATCTTAACTCATTTACGACATGGTCACTTCATATACCATATCTCATATGGAGTGGTAGGCACTGATTTGGATGGAACCCCATTCAATAGGTATGCAGCTTCTCAAGTGCATAACCCCAAAAGGAAATAGGTAACTTAGCAGTACTCATCATAGAGCGCACTATATCTCATAGGGTGCGATACCTCCGCCCCGATACACTATTGTGCTGTGGTGTACTCGAAGGAGAAAGCTGAGAGAGAATCACATTCTCCTTTTAGAAAATCAAGGAACTCCATGCCAAGTATTCTACTCCTCGATCTCATCGAAGGACTTAATACTTCTACCCGTTTGGTTCTCAACATCAAGATTATATTCCTTGAATTTCTCAAAAGTTTCAGACTTGTGTTTCAATAAGAACATATGTCCGAATCTCGAGAGATGATCAGTGAATATAATGAAGTACGAAGAACCAACCTTGGCATTTGTAGACATAGGACTATATACATCATCATGTATCCGTCCTAAGAGTTCAGTAACTCTTTCTCTGTTTCCAGTAAATGGAGTATTGGTAATATTACCTTTGAGACAAGACTGGCAAGTAGGATAAGATGAAAATTCGAACAGATTCTCATATTCATCCTTATGTAACTTAGCTGGTCATGTCGTATTGATATGACCTTGTCTACAATGCCTCATGAAGGATTCGTTCATTTCTGAACTGATCCTCTTGTGTGTGTTTTACATACTTTGAACTGTGGTTTGATTTTAGAACATATATGCTATTATATAACGTGCCTAATCCAATCAACTCTTGATTCAGGAAAATGTTCACAACATTATTCTCCAATACAGAATTACATCCTTCTTTAACTCATTAATGAAACCGATGTAATGTTGCATATCATGTTCGGTATGTAATAACATTCGTTCAGAATCAATGTATTAATACAAGATGATATTTGCCAACTGACTTGGCTGCAACAATTGCACCATTCTCTCACACTTAGAGACATATCACCCATTCCCAGTTCTCTACCTTTCTTTAGCCCATGTAATAGATTACATATATGGGATTTTAATCCGGTATTTCATACCTAGGACATAGAGGACACTGAGAAACAGTTCTTGGTAATGAACACACCCGAAGAATATGCATTAACATGCACTTTCTTCGATTGGGTGGCATGGGAATCGGGATATTCCCCTATTTCTTGCTCGTACTTATAACAATTATAGGATAGAGCGGAACCAACGTTCCCCAGCTCAGTATAACAAGCAGCTTCGGTCAATGCATCCATATTATTATCTTGATTAAGGCGTGACATGGTCTCTACCAGGAGAGAGAGAGAAGAAAACACTCTGCGTGCGCTCTTGCAAGATTAGATTGGTTAATATTTTATCTAATCAGGATGGCTCCCACCGTTTTTATCAAATCTTCCTTCAAACCCTAAAAGGTAAGACTAGCCGGGATTAATTACACCCTACAAGTTCGCTAATCTTTCGGCTAGGCCAGTGTCGGTACTTTGAGGGAGGTTTCCCGTGCTTTCGCACGGATCTAATTAAAATAAACCTCGTTTTCCCAGGGGCGTAACCCCGTTAATACCTTTCTAGACACCTACTTGATCGACTAATTGTAATGTCTAAAACTCTCCCAGGAGTAACTCTTACTCGCAGTAGGTATCGGGATCCAACTATCTTATAGAAGGTATGCAATCTCATTGCAAATTTCAACACTTGAAATTCCCGATAATCTTTTACCCCTAGCTTCCTATGACCTTGACGAAGGCCAACAAACCATAGGTCGCTAGTCAAGTTTAACCCGTACATTTCATGATTGAATTAAACCCACCGGCACAACCCTTGATGAAGGCCAACAAAATCGCACGACTGGCCTAATCCAATCGTATCTCATGCTTTAGTAGATAAGCACTAGTTAGCTACCGCACACTACGCCTTGACGAAGGCCGACATACGTAGCACGAATACTAAGTAGTACTTGTCTGAAATGACGGAAGGCTATGACAGGTTTTAAGAAAACCCTTTGCGTAATGAACTTGATATCGTTGTAGAATCGAGTGATTTTTGGAATGGAGTGTTTTTGAGGCCTTTACTAGTTTTGCTAAAGAGGTCACTGCCGGTGAAGTGATCTCGGCTCTTTCCTTATTGAATAAGTTGCAGGATATTTCATAAATACCACTATGCAAAGTAAAAAATGTAGAAGCAATTAAAACACAAACCGAGTGGGTTGTAGCATCTGTTAGTTTTGCTAAAGAGGTCACTCTTGGTGAAGGGATCTCGGCTCTTTCCTTATCGAATATGGTGCTGGATATTCTATAAGGAATACCGATATGCAAAGCAAGAACTAGAGCTACCAGTTTTTAAACATGTTTCTACAACATCTTTAGGTTTCTTTTTCTTTCATTAATCTCATTAATAAATTCCCATCTGTTATGCTTCCTAAGCATCACATAAGAAACAAAGCAGCAATATTTATTATATCTCACATATATAATATAGGTATTCGTCTTAGAACATACCAAGTGATCACATCATAGAATATCAGCAGCAGAAGAATCACATATGAAATATTGGATATACTAGGAATTCCGTGTTTTATTTAAGCCAGTAAAAACGCGGATTCCACGGTCGTGATGAATAGCCAAACCCACATCCCTAGACCCCTACGAGAGCGGCAAGCAACCATCCCAATTCTAGAGTTAGGAGACCCGGTCTCGACTCCTCGAGATGTTCTTCTACTGGACCCTAGAACCCGGTTACTTGTGCTCCCCTCCTTGGGTCTATCCTAATGCGGAAAAGTAAATAATATACATCAGTGGTGACATCATCCTCAACCCGGAAGTGCTCCAATAAAAGAATATTACATACAAGGTTTTACATGAATGAAAATGAAAAACTCTCATCTCACATAAAAACCCCGGCTATTTAAACACGAAGATCCAATATAACATATCCCAGCAACACATAACATCACATGTCATCAACATAAGTTAATATGCGTATCCCAATTGTCGTTGACGTATAGCAACAAAACCGGCGATACCCCATATATTACACTTACGGTCGCAGAAAAGAAAGTGAAAAACTACAACAGTTGGAATCCTCAATAACCTTAGACATTATAAACCAAATGCATCTCATACTTTGGATTTCATGCCTAACAATATGAATTCCTTAGACATCACATGCCTAACAATTATAAACCCCGCATTTTAGTCTCGATATTGAAAACACTTTTCAATAACCAATCGGGTAATTCAACAAGATTCCCGATAACCTGATCGAATGCTCGTCGGAAACTTTAGTAGACGGCCGCACCCCCGATGCCATCGACGAAGTACACTTAGGCAGAACACCGTAGCCGCGAGCATCCGAACGGATGCTTTTGGCGACGGAGTTCTCCTACAGTCACTTGGTCGGGGCTATGGGGCGTAGCTATCTAGTAAGGTTACCCGTCGAGTATCCGCGTACACTATGTGATTGCGACGGACTTTTGATCCACATCAAAATTCCGTGGCAACCGATCAAATGAGACTAAATTGCTAGATTTATAAAATTCAAACTAGTTATCATATAACTAATTATTGTGGATTCCAAATATTGTATCACAATCAACAAGACAATGTTAAACGTTTCGATCAAATCAACAAACACCCTCATCTCCATAAGAACTCAACACTTGAGAAAAGTTGTAATACCCAAAATGTGCTACAGTACCTATGGACCAGCCGTAGAAGGGTCAACCAACGCCTCGCCTATGGCACCGCGGAGCTACGGCAAACCCTAGGGTTCGATCGCGGTTCCGTGGGCATAGAATCGAGTTAAGGTTCTTGTTCTTCTAGAAGGTCCATAGACTTACTTGCACGACCATTGAATATACTCAACGTAGAAAATTCCAGCTCTTGGAAAACTTCAGAGGGGATCATGAGGCAGTGTTTGAAGCTCGTTCGAAGTGTTAAACATCATCTAGTTTACCATTACAATGTTAAAAAATACGACTACGAAACACTCCGTATTAGTCCTATAGCAAAATTTCCATCACATGAAATTTTAGACTAAACAAACAATACCTGAAACCCTAAAATCTATAGACCAGAGCACAGAAAAAAAACGAGACAATTTGGAGTCAATATCGCCGGCCTCCTGAGGAAATTTGCTATTGTGCTCGGGTCAAATTCGAGCAATGGGTCTCAAACTTGTTCTGTGCTCTACATGTATCACATACATGCTTCTGCAGTTGCTTGAATAATTTTTACAGACACTTTGAAAAACGACAGAGAGAAAAAATTGCAGGGTTTCAGAAATCGTATTTTCGGATTTGTTTCGTTTTTGTATTGTTTCTAACATCGTCTAAGTTTCTAGTTTGACTCTGATACTACTGTAGGGTTTCCTTAGCACCATGCCTAGGGTTAGCAAGCATCAAACATGCCACAACAAAAATTTAGGGGGTGCTAAGCAAACATCCTAGGAATCAAACTAGAAAGTTTGGGTAACAAAACTTTGTAATCAAACATTACAATGAGAAGTGAAAAAGAATACAACCTTTGTAGACCCGGTCCTTCACTTCTAAAGCTCCGTGTAGTCGTCCCTTTGCTCCAAGCATCGATCTCCCGGACTCAAGATAGGCTCCACTAAGCGATACGAACAAGCATGCTAGAAGTCTTCGAGACCGAAGATGATCTATGTCGAGGGAACTCAAGCACAAGCTACCTCTTCTCTAATGGTAGATTAGGGAAGAGAACACCCTAAATTAAATGGCTAGTAGTAGAGGATGATGAAGTAGGAATTTTTCTCACTTTGGATTTTATTTTCTCACTTGGATTCTTCATCTCCCAAAAACCCTAGAGAGCTTGAAGAGATGAGGAAGAGAGGTTAGAATTGCAACCTTAGGTGAGTTAGTGTCATACACTAACCCTTGTAGAGACTTAACCATGGCAAGGATAATGGTTAGGTTTATAAATATCTCTTAATAAAACAAATTGGGTGGACTAAGTCAATGGCAAGCAAAACTTCTCCAAGCTTCCAAGCATGACATAATCCCACTCAATTTGGAATTACTAAAGATAATTAATGTAAGTGCACGGCGGCGGCGGCGCCCCGGCCGTCGATCCGACGCCGGAAACGCGGAAACGAAAAACTTTGCGAAACTTGCAAACCAGCACCACCGCGCACTTTTAACCCGGATCGGGCCATTAACCTAACTACTAGCAAACTACAAGATGGGAAGAGAGATATACCGAGCGATCCGTGTCCTTCGGTCTTCTCGTCGTCGTCCCGATCTCCCGCGGAATCACCGTTCGTCACTTCCTCGTCGAAAAGGGCACCACATAGCCGATTTCTTTTACGGGCTCCCACCTCTGGACCGAGGCAACTCGGGCGCGAAGTTGGCTAGCCGACCCGTCCAAGATTTGCTGTAGACTAGTATAGAATGGTTGTCTCTTGGGGTTATAGAAGTTGCCATGGTAATGTGGAGGTGAAGAAATCAACTATGGAAATAAGCTTAGGAATTTGGTGGCAAGAAAAAATGAGATGAAACATTTTCCCTCATATCAAAATGAAGTCCCTCTCCCATCCCACCTAGTGGCCGACCCCTTTTTCTCATGTTGGAGAAAAATGAATGAATGATCCAAGAGAAGAAAGGGAATGAATATGTGTAGAAAATGGTCACACCAATTTCTTATCTCATCTAATCAAAGCACCATCACATAAATGCATAGGAATGGACTCAAAAGGAATCTCATGATGAAAGAAGCCATAAATGCAAGAAACCCCTCCACAATAAGTAATTTGCAAAATTGAAAATTACCCCCTCCATCGGAAAAGTCCGGCCGCGAAGGAACAAAAGAAAACTGGCCGGAACGGAATGCAAACTAGCAACTTCAGAAAACTGATCCCGTAATAAATTACAGGAAAACCCCGCGACTGCAAATACATGCCCGCATTTGTATTCCCACTGAACACAAATGCAAAGAGACAAAACTACACTGTCTAATACTAGGATCCGGCTTAAGCCAAAGCCGGCTAGTAAAATCCGTCCGATCACGATCCGTACAATACCGCACGTATCTGATCGAACCCTGCCATATCTCCATATGGCCTCTACAGCGTTTCGCCCGAAACTTGAGAAACTGGTCTGTGGTGGACTCTAAAGACTCGTCAATATTTTGGTTGTGGATTTAACCACTAGCACGTTAGAGGTATTAGCCAATACGTAACGGGCTACCAGGTAGTGACAAAAAGGGACGTCTGTGAGCGAACTCAGCCTGACACCCTACTGAGCCTGTCAGTGACAATATCCGTACAGTCCGATCCGTTCGTCTATGAGCATCGCATAGCGGGCCTAGGGGGTTGGTAAAAGTCAGACCCCCAAAAGCGGTACAAGTCGTGTCGGAGTGTAGCCCAGAATACCCTGAGATACTACTGGAATACCTACCAGTAAATCTCCTGCCTTGGCCAAGGACTTTTCATGTACTGGCTCTCCTAGACACAGCGCGACCTCACCCCCAATACCGGGAGAGACGAACCCCTGCAGATCCGCTCACTGCCTCCATGTAGCTCGAGACTGTACCCAACTAAAACCTGTTTGCACGTCTCCTTTGAGCGTGGTAGGGTAGTAATCAAAGCACAGTGGGAACTCACATGAGACAAATGACGATCTCAGGTCGATGAACTAACCTGTACACATGTCACCTGGGAACTGCTATCTGACGTCAGGTATAATACCAACTAGCAGGTTCCCGACGAGTCCTGTCCGGTGTACTCATAACCCAATGAGCACCTGTATACATCTTAGGTGAACCAACCGACACTAGTGGCTTGTGAGACCGGCCACCGCCCTTCATCGGGGTCTCGACTGTATACACTAGTCTACTCTGGAGTATCGATGCCCTGTCTCGAAACTCCCAGGACTAGGGACTTTTTAAGGATGTGCTTATAGACTCCAGCTCTCACGTATATGATCGCCCTCATACTGTTGGTAGTCAAGCAAGAATCTTAGGGGCTCTATCAATGTGCAATAGCGACTCGTAAGGTCACCTAAAGCAGTATACGATGATAAAGATAAACCAGATAGCATACTATCATCTCGAGTAAGACTGTCCTACCGGTATAGGTCCTTCCTCAATCATTGCAATCACGTGCCTGTGATCCAATAATTGACTCTAAGGGCACTATATCCAACAATTAAAACCTAATTATATCATGGTTATGGTGTAAGTCCTACACACACAAGTTGCATATATAACCTTGCATGATACATTAATATATATCATATATATATCATGTATACAAAATGAGAAAAAGAAATGGTCAAGTGAGCAATATTAATTAATGTAAATTCATATATCAAATATATAATTATATATTAAATCATTAAATCAACACTTGATTCAATGATCCGACTATATCATATCAAACTGAATAATATCAACTTATTGAATCAAGACTTGATTCGATAACCTGGCTATATCACATATACCCGGCCGATATCACATATCGCGAGAATACAATATGGTATCACATACTTGTATCAATCTCGGTCCCGCACATATCGCATATGTGCTCCTACTTCATGTCACGACCCAAAGTTTGGCCCGTGACCGGCACTTAACCACGTAACGTCCACAGGCGTAACGTGACTAAGTAAGCCGAAAACCCAGAAATCAAACCAGTAAAAGTATAGAGTGATTTAAGCTTTTAATAGAACTAATTACTAAGATGTCAAGAAACCTTAAGTAGACAATCACCAAGATAACAATATACGACGCCGTAGCGAAGAAAATGAGCAACAAGTGGGAAATATCACAGATAGAATAAACTGCATAAGTAGAGTCGGCTCACAACGAGCTCGACACCAGAATACAAAATAATATACATCGTCCTCACAACTGGTCTCTAAGTCAATACATAAGTGGTAGATGGAGAGTACTAGATACAACAATGTACATAACTGAAAGATAACCAGATACCGTACAAAACCTGTTAGGTCCGTGTTGCCCACCCCGGTGCTTACGGGGAGGCGGAAAACATAATAAAAATTGGATTTTTATGGACTTAGGCAACATGGACCAAGCTTGTGAGGATCTTTGCTAAACATAAACTTTCTAACCCTAACTACAAAGTAGCTAAGTGATGGAAAGGTTATACCTTTGGTCTTTAGTCCTTCTCTCCTTGCTCGTCGGAATGGTAGAAAGGCCTCACCTTGCTTGTCTTCTTCCGTCAAAGAAGGATCCACCCGAAAGCCTCGACCTTTAGCTTCAACTCCAAGCTAGGAGTAACTAGAGTGCAAGAAATGCTAAGACTTGAACCCTAGAAGTGAGTAGAGAAGATCAAGTGAAGGTTTTTCTCAAGCTTTTTGTTTCTCAACACATGAGAGGGAGAGAGCTTGAGGGAGAGGATGAGCAAGAGAGAGAAAAGATATGATAGAATGAATTATTAGTGAGCCATTCTCACTAATATGTGTGTATAATTTTAATTGTATAATTAGCTTGAAAATTGTCATGGTAAATCATGAAATGACCATTATCATTTCAATTTTGCAAAGATCAAAGAGCATCTTCCAAAACAAATGATGATGGTCAAAGTGTCAACCATGGTCAACAAGTCAATGAAGTCAATAGGTCAACAACAACAACCATGCACAATAATTAAGCTAATTATCAATTAACAATAATAC
Organism: Agapanthus africanus; assembly: GCA_030015575.1. Taxonomy (NCBI): domain Eukaryota; kingdom Viridiplantae; phylum Streptophyta; class Magnoliopsida; order Asparagales; family Amaryllidaceae; genus Agapanthus; species Agapanthus africanus. The sequence goes on along the minus strand of CM057337.1, from coordinate 390,428,572 downwards.
ACACAAAAGAAATAGGGTTAATAAAATGACAATAGTCATTAACCCTAAACAAGGTCCTCTCCCTCAATCTCAAGCAACTGTGCATACGCACACGCATTCGTGATCCGAGGAACACGAACACAATGAGAAAAACCAATCTCAAATCATATACTAGGATCCGGCTTAAACCAAAGCCCGCTAGTATAAACTGTCCGGACAGCAAACGTGCACAAGTGCGCGGATGCGAACGAACCCTGTCGCAAAACCATGCGACCTCTACTCATTTTGCCTAAAGGCGAATAGCTCTCTGTGTGGGACTCTAAAGACTCGACACTACGCTGGCAGTGGGTTTAACCACAGACCGCAAGCGGCACTAGCTGTACGTAACGGTCCCCAGGTAGATGTCGATAAGAAGACTGACGAGGTGAACCCCATCTGCACTCCTACTGAGCCTGTATGTGACAATCTCCGTACAGTCCGGTCTGTTCGTCTGATACATCGCATGGCGGGCCTAGGGGGGCGGTAAACGTCAGTCCCCTAATAGCGGTACAAGTCGTGTCGGAGTGAAGCCCAATACACCCTGAGATAACACTGGAAACCTACCAGTATATCTCGCTTGCCCTGGCCAGGGACTACTCGTGTAATGGCTCTCCTAGACACAGCGCGATGTCAACCCCCAATACCGGGAGAGACGAATCCTGTCTAACCGTCACTGCCTCCAAGTGCTTCGGGACTGCTCCCAACTACTACCTGTTTGCACGACTCAGTAGAGCCATGGTAGGGTAGCAATCAAAGAACAGTGGGAACACACTCGAGGCGAAGTGACAGTGTCAAGTCAGCGGACTAAGCTGTACTCATGTCACCTGGGAACTGATAACTGACGATAGGTATAATACCAACCATCAGTTCTCGACGAGTCCTGTCCAGTGTACTCGTAACCTAACGAGCACCCGCATACTATCTCAAGTACAACGTACTGACGGCTGTGGGACAGACCGTCTCCCGTGCTGGGATGAGAAGCGCATACGCTAGTCTACTCCGGAGCATCGATGCCCTATCTCGATACTCCCACGACTAGGGACGTGTATAAGGATATGCTTGTAGATTACCCAGCCCCCACGAGTGTGATCGCCATCACAACGCCGGTAATCAAGCAAAGATCCTAAGGGCTCTACTAATGCGTATAGGTGATACAATAAATAAACACACATGTACACATTAAAGCAGAGACAAACCAAGTAGCATACTACTATATTGAGCAAGATTGTCTGTACAACTGTGAATATCCCAAGCTTCCATCAAGTAATATACATACTAGTATGATACAGTAATGGCCTCTAGGGCATATACACCAACAATCTCCCACTTGCACTAAGGCCATGTACTGGCGTATCGAAGGCCTATCATCTCGATCAGCCGCTCGAACTGAGTCTGGGGTAAAGCCTTCGTGAATGGGTCCGCAGTGTTGTCCTTTGTGTCCACTCTCCGCACCTCGATCTCCTGTCGATCAATGATCTCCCTGATCAGGTGATACCGCCTTAAGATGTGCCTGGATTTCTGATGGGACCTTGGTTCCTTCGCTAAAGCTATAGCCCCATTGTTATCGCAATACAAAGGTATTGGGTCAACAATGGACGGAACCACCTGAAGTTCACTAATGAACTTCTTAATCCAGACCGCCTCTTTTGCGGCATCGCTTGCAGCAATGTATTCAGCCTCCATCGTCGAGTCTGCGACGGTATCCTGCTTGGAACTCCTCCAACATACCGCCCCTCCGTTGAGGGTAAACACAAAACCCGAGACGGACTTGCTGTCATCTTTGTCACTCTGGAAGCTTGAATCGGTAAAGGACTCGACCCTAAGGTCTCCATTACCGTAAACCAGGAACATCTCCTTAGTCCTTCTCAGGTACTTGAGAATGTTCTTCACTGCTGTCCAGTGGTCCTCCCCTGGGTCCGACTGATACCGGCTTACCGTGCTCAACGCGTAAGCTACATCTGGTCTTGTACATAGCATCGCATACATTATAGATCCTACCGCCGAAGCGTAGGGTATAGTGCTCATGCGAACCCTCTCCTCGTCAGTCTTAGGAGACATCTTCTTGGAGAGGGTAATTCCGTGCAATGCGGGTATGTTACCGCGCTTGGAATCCTCCATACTAAATCTCTTTAGTACGGTCTCTATGTACCTGGACTGCGAAAGTCCCAATAGTTTCTTGGATCTATCTCTATAGATCTTGATCCCCAGAATGTACGAGGCATCACCCAGGTCCTTCATGGAGAACCTTTGTGACAAAAACAGCTTGACCGATTGTAGCATAGGAATGTCATTTCCTATCAAAAGAATGTCGTCCACGTACAAGACTAGGAATACGATAGTTCGTCCTACAATCTTCTTATATACACAGGGTTCATCTTCGTTCTTGATGAAATCAAATTCCTTGATTGCCTCATCAAAACAGATGTTCCAGCTCCGCGATGCCTGCTTTAATCCATAAATGGATTTAAGCAACTTGCACACCTTTCCGCTGCTCCCACTGTCTACGAAACCTTCTGGTTGATCCATGTAAACGCACTCTTCCAAACAACCGTTTAGGAAAGCCGTTTTAACATCCATCTGCCAGATCTCATAGTCATGGAAGGCAGCAATGGCAAGTAGGATCCGAATGGATTTGAGCATAGCCACCGGAGAAAAAGTCTCGTCATAGTCCAAACCAGGTCTTTGACGAAAACCTTTTGCAACGAGTCTAGCTTTATAGGTTTCCACCTGCCCATCTACACCAAGTTTCCTTTTGTAGATCCATTTGCATCCAACGGGTTTTACCCCAGGTGGAGCAATATCCAAGGTCCACACTTTATTGGCGTACATGGACTCCATTTCGGATTGCATTGCTTCCTGCCACTTATCAGAGTCCCTACTGATAATGGCCTGCCTGAAACTGGTAGGGTCATCTTCTTCCAAGATGCAATCCTCTCGATCCCCGTCAATGAGAAAACCGTAGTATCTCTCGGGCGGATGAGAAATCCTACCAGATCTGCGGAGTGGCTGAGGTTCGTTTGGGGTTATTGAATCTAGCGGTTCCTCCAAATTTTCAGTTACATTTTGTGGTCGCTGAATTTCTTCCAGTTCTACCGAACTCCCACTAGCTTCTTTTGCAAGAAACTCCCTTTCTAAGAAGGTAGCGTGGCGAGATACAAACACCTTCTGTTCCTCAGTGTGGTAGAACAGATATCCTAGTGAATCTTTAGGATATCCCACAAATTTACAGAGAACTGACCGTGCCTCCAACTTGTCCGGTTTCTGTGTTTTCACATAGGCCGGACAACCCCATATCTTAAATCGCTTAAGATACGGATTTCTTCCATTCCATATTTCATATGGAGTCTTAGGCACTGATTTGGATGGAACATAGTTCAATAGGTATGCCGCTGTCTGAAGCGCATGTCCCCAAAATGAAAGAGGTAACTCGGCATTACTCATCATGGAGCGAACCATATCCAGTAGGGTACGATTCCTCCGCTCCGAAACACCGTTGTGCTGTGGTGTATAAGGAGGAGTAAGCTGAGAGAGAATACCATTCTCTTTTAAGTAATCTAGGAATTCCGTGCTCAGGTACTCCCCTCCCCTGTCAGACCAGAGGATCTTGATACTTTTGCCTGTCTGGTTCTCTACTTCGTTTCTGAATTCCTTGAATTTCTCAAAAGTTTCAGATTTGTGTTTCATCAGATACACATATCCGAACCTAGAGAGATCGTCAGTGAATGTGATGAAGTATGAGAACCCACCCCATGCATGTATAGACATCGGACCACACACATCACTGTGTATGAGTCCTAAGAGCTCTCTTGCTCTTTCTCCATGTCCGGTGAACGGAGATTTGGTCATCTTCCCTTTGAGACAAGACTGACAAGTTTCATAAGATGAAAACTCGAACGCATTCAAGAGTCCATCTTTATGCAACTTACTCAGTCTTTTCTCTCCGATATGACCAAGTCTACAATGCCACAAGTAGGATTCATTCGTATCTGAATTCTTCCTCTTGCGTGTGTTTTGTATATTGAGAACTGTATTCTGATTTAGAACGTAGATACCATTAAACAGTGTACCCTCTGCAACCAGTACCTTATCAAGGTAAATGTTCATGATATTCTTTTCAAGAACAAACTTATATTTTTCTTTATCGAGTAAAGAAACTGATATGATGTTGCAAACCATGGAGGGTACATAGTAGCAATCGTTCAAAATCATAGTCTTGCCATTTGGCAATACTAGGTGATATTCACCGACGGCTGCCGCATTAACTTGTGCTCCGTTCGCTACTCTGAGCGACATATCACCCGGTGCAACTATCCTACTTTTTCTCAGTCCCTGTAATAAATTACAGATATGAGATCCTGATCCGGTATCAAGTACCCAGGAGGTAGGGCTGACCGTAAAACAGTTCTCAATTACAAGAACACCTGAAGTAGATGCAAAACCATGCTTCTTCTTCAACTGGGTATCCTGGAAATCCATACTTTCCCCTTTCCCATTCTCATACTCATGACTGTTGTCACAAGTTAGAGCTGAACCAACTTTCCCCAGTCCCGAATAAGAATTCGGATCGGTCAAGCGATACATTTTATTATCTTGATTAGGGCGTGAAAAGGTTGCTGCCTAGAGAGAGAGAAAAGAAACACTCAGCGTATGCTCTTGCAAGATTAGATTGGTTTATTAATTTATCTAACCAGGATGTCTCCTACTGTTTCCTCAAATTCTTCTTAAAACCTTTAAAAGAAGAACTAGCCGGGTTTTAATTCACGTCACAATACTTGCTTAACCTTTCAGCCAGGCTAGTGTCGGTACTTCGAGGGAGGTTTTCCAACGCTTTCGCGAAGTTCCTTAATTAAATAACCTCTTTTCCCTGGGGGCGTAACCCCGCTAACACCTTTCTAGACACCTACTAGGTTTATAGCATTGATCGTTAAGTGAAATAATCTCCCGAGAGTAAACCAACTCATCAGTGGGATCGGGATCCAACTGTCATTGTGTGATAACCTAGATGGAATCCACTCTAGTCACCACACTCCAGAAGGTATGCTAAATCTGCAAGTTTCAGTTCTTTTGAAACTCCCGATGTGGTTTTTGCCCCTAGGACCCAAGTGATCTTGACGGAGTCAACAAATCAAAGAGTCCTAGTCAAGTTCAACCTGTCATTATCTGGATTGCATTAAACCCACCCGCATAACCCTTGACGGAGTCAACAAGGTTATACGACTGTCCTAATCAATCCCATATACCGATACAAACAGGCAGTACTTAGCTACCGTACACTACGCCTTGACGGAGTCAACAAACGCAGCACGAATACTAAGTGTTACTTATAAGAAATGACAGAGGGCTACGGCTGGGTTTTTGGCGAAAAACCCGTTAACGTAATGAACTTGATATCGTTGAAGGAACCTGGTAGTCTTTTTGAAAAACATAGTGGCGAAAACTTTTGCTAAAGAGGTCACTCCCTGTGAAGGGATCTCGGCTCTTTCCTCGTCGAGTGAGGTGCTGGGCATCCGTAAGATGAATACCTCGATGCAAAGCAAGAATAATCGACTATGGTGAAGTTATTACCCTGACGCAAACCTTTTGTCCAAGGGGTCACTCCCGATGAGGGGATCTCGGCCCTTGCCTCGTCGATTGAGGTGCTGGGCATTCATAACCGAATACCTCGATGCAAAACAAAAAGATGAACGTCCTTGTAATAACAGCTTTTTGAAAAATTGTTCCAACAACGTCTTTTAGGTTTATTTTCTTGCATTAGTTCTTTTAATGCGTCCCATCATTTAAATCCTACCATTGCAGAAAACAACCAAAATATGACGTACGCTTATGCCATTCGCATTCGCCACGGGGCCCCGTCATCACCCGTTAGGTTACTTAACTAACGACAGAGCGGGGGCTGGGCTAGCGCGGCTGTAAAACATAAGCAACGCCTAAATAGTTATTATATAAATATATAGCAATGATAGACATTACAGATCACAGATGAATACATTGGATATACTAGGAATCCGCAATGCGTTCGAGCCTGCAACGTAAAGCGGATTACACGGTCGCGGTGAATGGCCAATACCCCACCCAAGACCCCTACGGGTGCGGCAAACCACCCGCCAAGCACCCGAAGCGAAGCAACCTCCCTCACCACCGTGAGTAGGCCACTCGGCACTTCGAGATACCCGGTAGTTTGTGCACCCCTCCATGGGTCTATCCTAGGAGCAAAAACAGTAAAAAGAATTATACAATGACGGCTACAACCCCGACCCGGTTGTGCGGCCATACAAAGAATATTATTACATCAATTTACATGTTACAAATGAATGAAAGAAAAACAACGCTCATCTCACATCCACCCCGGCCATTCACCCGCGACAATCCAATCCATTCATATCCACAAACCAATAACAATCACAGATCATGTATAACCCCGACTAATCGTCTTATAGCGATTAGCCGACGTTCAATACATGCAAGCATTACAGATATAACCGATGTAGTTAAAGTGTAGTGAAGTTCCGAAAAAAATACGGAATTATAGGACCCCAAAAGGAAATTTCTTTTCTGGAAAATCTGGGTACATATAATATATTTCAAAAATCCCAAAACCAACACAGACACACACTGCACGAAAAACGATGCACAGAATATGACAAACCGCGGCGCTTCCGCCGCACAATCCTACCTCGTGCGGCGGAAGGGCGGCGGTTTGAGGGAATTAGCGTATCGTTTTTCTTGGGTGTATTCACAAAACCCTGAGACGATTTTACAAGTATAAAGTTTTTCATTTTGAGCATAAAAAAATTTAACAGAAACTTGGATTTTGAAAAGTTTGGTTTTGTGATTTTTCCGGTTTCGAAACTTCGTTACACTTAACCACATAGCTAGTTTAGGTTTAGTTAGGCTCTGATACCACTGTTAGGTCCGTGTTGCCCACCCCGGTGCTTACGGGGAGGCGGAAAACATAATAAAAATTGGATTTTTATGGACTTAGGCAACATGGACCAAGCTTGTGAGGATCTTTGCTAAACATAAACTTGCTAACCCTAACTACAAAGTAGCTAAGTGATGGAAAGGTTATACCTTTGGTCTTTAGTCCTTCTCTCCTTGCTCGTCGGAATGGTAGAAAGGCCTCACCTTGCTTGTCTTCTTCCGTCAAAGAAGGATCCACCCGAAAGCCTTGACCTTTAGCTTCAACTCCAAGCTAGGAGTAACTAGAGTGCAAGAAATGCTAAGACTTGAACCCTAGAAGTGAGTAGAGAAGATCAAGTGAAGGTTTTTCTCAAGCTTTTTGTTTCTCAACACATGAGAGGGAGAGAGCTTGAGGGAGAGGATGAGCAAGAGAGAGAAAAGATATGATAGAATGAATTATTAGTGAGCCATTCTCACTAATATGTGTGTATAATTTTAATTGTATAATTAGCTTGAAAATTGTCATGGTAAATCATGAAATGACCATTATCATTTCAATTTTGCAAAGATCAAAGAGCATCTTCCAAAACAAATGATGATGGTCAAAGTGTCAACCATGGTCAACAAGTCAATGAAGTCAATAGGTCAACAACAACAACCATGCACAATAATTAAGCTAATTATCAATTAACAATAATACACACAAAAGAAATAGGGTTAATAAAATGACAATAGTCATTAACCCTAAACAAGGTCCTCTCCCTCAATGTCAAGCAACTGTGCATACGCACACGCATTCGTGATCCGAGGAACACGAACACAATGAGAAAAACCAATCTCAAATCATATACTAGGATCCGGCTTAAACCAAAGCCCGCTAGTATAAACTGTCCGGCCAGCAAACGTGCACAAGTGCACGGATGCGAACGAACCCTGTCGCAAAACCATGCGACCTCTACTCATTTTGCCTAAAGGCGAATAGCTCTCTGTGTGGGACTCTAAAGACTCGACACTACGCTGGCAGTGGGTTTAACCACAGACCGCAAGCGGCACTAGCTGTACGTAACGGTCCCCAGGTAGATGTCGATAAGAAGACTGACGAGGTGAACCCCATCTGCACTCCTACTGAGCCTGTATGTGACAATCTCCGTACAGTCCGGTCTGTTCGTCTGATACATCGCATGGCGGGCCTAGGGGGGCGGTAAACGTCAGTCCCCTAATAGCGGTACAAGTCGTGTCGGAGTGAAGCCCAATACACCCTGAGATAACACTGGAAACCTACCAGTATATCTCGCTTGTCCTGGCCAGGGACTACTCGTGTAATGGCTCTCCTAGACACAGCGCGATGTCAACCCCCAATACCGGGAGAGACGAATCCTGTCTAACCGTCACTGCCTCCAAGTGCTTCGGGACTGCTCCCAACTACTACCTGTTTGCACGACTCAGTAGAGCCATGGTAGGGTAGCAATCAAAGAACAGTGGGAACACACTCGAGGCGAAGTGACAGTGTCAAGTCAGCGGACTAAGCTGTACTCATGTCACCTGGGAACTGATAACTGACGATAGGTATAATACCAACCATCAGTTCCCGACGAGTCCTGTCCAGTGTACTCGTAACCTAACGAGCACCCGCATACTATCTCAAGTACAACGTACTGACGGCTGTGGGACAGACCGTCTCCCGTGCTGGGATGAGAAGCGCATACGCTAGTCTACTCCGGAGCATCGATGCCCTATCTCGATACTCCCACGACTAGGGACGTGTATAAGGATATGCTTGTAGATTACCCAGCCCCCACGAGTGTGATCGCCATCACAACGCCGGTAATCAAGCAAAGATCCTAAGGGCTCTACTAATGCGTATAGGTGATACAATAAATAAACACACATGTACACATTAAAGCAGAGACAAACCAAGTAGCATACTACTATATTGAGCAAGATTGTCTGTACAACTATGAATATCCCAAGCTTCCATCAAGTAATATACATACTAGTATGATACAGTAATGGCCTCTAGGGCATATACACCAACAAAACCCACCTATCAGCAAAAGAGCTAGTACACCAACTGCAGGGGTATCTGTGTCAAAAGATGCAAGAACGCAGCCTGCCGCGACTACTCCGAAGGGCAACCTGCAAACACTGTGGCACAACGGGGGTGAGTTGCCAACTCGTGAATAGAAGATAACATATAAAGGTAATCACGAGTATGCACGTGCAACGATACTCTAACCTATGTCAACAGATAACATCTATATGATGAACTGGATGCTCAAATCATGCAACAAGTGCTATCTAATAACATCTCCAAGTGATGAACAAGATATGCGATGATCAGGTATAGCAATGCAATCTAACAACCCTATATAGAACGAACAGGGTATGCAATGATCAGGTATAGCAATACAATCTAACAACCCTATATAGAATGAACAGGGTATGCAATGATCGGGTATAGCAATACAATCTAACAACACTATATAGAATGAACAGGGTATGCAATGATCAGGTATAGCAATGCAATCTAACAACCCTATATAGGATGAATAGGGTATGCAATGATCGGGTATAGCAATACAATCTAACAACCCTATATAGAATGAACAGGGTATGCAATGATCAGGTATAGCAATGTGTACTATATCAGGTACAATAGATACAGGATGAGATATCGATTTCTACATACTGAGCATGGGAATATAACATCTACACGGAATGTCATCGTGGAAAGTATACTCGGTACTCATCAATGCACCCAAATCCCAATACTACTCAGGCGTCGTCATCCTCCTCGGTCCTCCAATCCTGTACTATCTCATATAATCGTGAGTGCCCAACATCGGCACCCAAAATATCAAGAAATACTCGTGCCAAGAATCGACACGCAAATCCTCCTGTATAGGGCATCCGTCAGTCCGGATCATCCCACGGGCTCTGTCTGCGGTACGGCCCTCGGCCCCGGCAGTACGAGTCGTCCTGTATCCATCCATCGACTCTGGTCGGTATCCTCCGGATAACCGCCAGGTCCAACCAATCACCGGTAGGTAGTAGTCCCACTGCCAGGCTCACCGTCTACTACACAGCAAAACCGTTCTCGCCCCGGGGTACCATACCGGGTCCACCATGTACCCGTAATCGGCCTCATCCAACTCCTCGATTCGGGTTCATATATATCACTCTAGTACCGAGAAAACACATGGTGGACGCACCGAAATATCATATCAAGGGAAACCGGGTTTTTAAATAATTAACTATTCTCTTTGAAATATCCACGGTTCCCCAAATCCAGAATTAACATGGAAACAACATATCTCAATGCGTAATCTAAGCAAGTATGAAGATATCATTATATGTGTGCACTGGTATGAATATACAGTGTGCATGTGCGCAGGTATGAAGATATCAATATATGTGTGCACTGGTATGAATATACAGTGTGCATGTGCGCAGGTATGAAGATATCAATATATGTGTGCACTGGTATGAATATACAGTATGCATGTGCGTAGGTATGAACATATCAATATATGTGTATGTAGTACCAGTAGGCGTATGTGATTCATATGTGCCTAAATATGGATATAACATGTGCTGTTATGCGGCAAATCATGACAACATCAATGAGGTAGAATCAGTATGATATATGATTTATAGCAATCCTATAATGTGAGTGTCATGGCAATCACTAACGGTGTGAGTGTAGCATATCAATCGTGCTCGTGCGATTTGAACCGTTAGTGATAGTGCAGTGTCCTATGCTATCAATTCTATATGCAACAAAAAGGGTAAGCTACTACAGTCCATATGAACATCGATACTAAATATCCTAACACGCCCTGACGCTTAACGCCATACGGGCGAATTCCCCGTAGATGTTAAATCTACTCACCTGGTCGTGCGCTACTCATAGCCGACCACCTGCTTCCCTTTCTTAGCTTTGTCCGACGTACCCGCCTGCGAACCTGGAATTGCACAAGAATCCATATATGAGCAACTATCTCGCAAAACGCGATATCGAAGTCAAACGATACGCTCGCGTCGCGAACTAAACGCACGTGTGTACGATACGCTAAACGTGTGCACGCGTGTAAAACTAACCCCGACACACCGCGATACGCTGAATCATGGAATCCTCTCGCGTATCGCGCGAACCAAACGTACTAGAAATACGATATAACGTCCCAGATTCTACCCAGGCTAACAACTTACAAAACTATACATACCACTGTCCTAGAAATAACAACAGACTCCTACCCAAGCAAACATCTCCCAAAAACTCCCCTATCTGGCCGCAAATTGCGGCCAGAAAGATTAAACCGGCGGCCTCGCTATGGGGTGGGGGTCTCGGGCTCTGGTGGTGTGGTCTATACCTTGTATACAAGCTCCAGTTAACTCAATTTCAACCTGAACTACTTGGGCCTATAGCAGATCACAGAAATCCAAAAAGTTCACTTAAAAACACTAAATTTGCACAATTAGAAATCCTATGGTATTTTTGTGTAATCTATGGTCTAACTAGGTTTACATGGTCTTAATAAAACCTAATTAGGCTAGGTTAACCAATACTAACAGCACTAAACCATAAGTCCACGCAATTCACCATTTCAAGCACAAAATCTCACTTTTTACACAAACCGAAGCAAATCCTACGTAAGTTAAGCAATCTAGAGGGTTAGACTCAAAGATTATACCTTACTAGACCCTATGAAGCAGGAAGAGGGAGGAGGAGGAGAAGTGGTGAGCTGCTGTTGCTGCTGCTGCCTGCTGTGCTGCTGCTGATGCTGTAGCTGCTGCTGATGCTGATGCTTCTGGAGCTGATGCTGGTGCTGTGGCTGCTGATGATGCTGCTGCAGCTGCTGCCTCTCTCTCTCAGCTGAGTGTGTGTGTGTGTGTGTGTGAGAGTTGTGAGAATGAGAAGTGAGAGTGAGAAAATGAGGCCCCAAGTCAACAACCCCCTCTCTCTTTCTCTCTCTCTTCATTTAATGAGCATGGCTCAAGCCATGCCCATACTCCCTCTCTCATGCACCAAGTCAAGAAAAGAAAAAGAAAAAGAAATTCAAATAACAAACACATAAATAAATAAAACCCAATTAAATCCCAAAACACCTAATACAAATAGGTTAACCCACCATGGTTGTTAATCATGGTTTTAACCCCAAATCTAAACCCTAGTTTACATGCACAAGTGTGTGTGTGTCTAGAAAAATCCTAATAAAATATTCATTAATTAGAATAAAATATCATAAACTAAATTTGGTAAACTTTTTACCAAAAACTATCTATTAAAATATAATTAACCCCTAAACACGACCTAAGTTGTTACAATCTTCCCCCCTTAAAGAAAATTCGTCCCCGAATTTTAAAATATAAAGCTACGCATACCTTCAGAGGGATGAGGGAACTTCTTCCGCATCTCGCCCTCAGCCTCCCAAGTGATCTCTTCACCGTTTGGGATGCACCAAAAATACCTTCACTGATGGCAAGACCTTCGATCGAAGTTTCTTCACCTGCCGGTCCCATATTACAACTGGCTGTTGGGTGAACGAAGGATCACGCTTGAACTAAATGGTCTGGCGCTGAATCCAATGAGAAAGGTCATGAAGGTAATTGCAAAGTATCGACATAGGGAATACGGGGTGAATATTCAATAATCTGGGTGGAAGTGCCCAACTTAAGGCAACGAACCAACTCGCCTTAGGGATCCTAAAAGGACTTACTATCCTGAAAAGCTTCCCCAAAACTCAACATGTCATTTATCGGAAATTTCCGTGGGAATACATGATCTGCCATTGCGAACTCGAATCTGCGACCCTCTTGGTCAGCATCTGATCTCTATCCGCAATAGACCGTTCTCATCCTGACCCAAAACAATCTAGTCATTTCCAAAATTTCTAAACTAGCTGAGGTCCAATAATCCTATAACACGGAGTTAGGAAAACAGACTGGTGATCGACACGACCTAACCTCTAAACCTAAAGGTTACCAATTGGAGTGTCTCCTGATAACTGCTATCAAAGGAGAACCCTATCGATGGCAAACGACGATCCCCAACTGCCGACAACAATTTCTACATACGCACAACTTAACAATAACAACCGAGTAAACTGAGTATCGTCGGATGAAAAACACCCGAAAGGAGTCACATCTTAACTAAACCTGGGTGGACACCATAACGAATTTCGGGGAGATCTGCTCTCGTTCCCTCTTCGGAACGGTTAAAGGTTGCAACACTCCCGTCAGTCTCAGTTGCTCAACTCAAGCACACAACAAGACAGACACCTTGAAACGAATCCCAAGACTTCTTTTTCTATCCCTGCCTACCCGTAACTACCTTACAAGTCACGTTAACAGTTGGTGGGACTTGAATGAGTAGAGAGAGTTGACTGATGTGCCTGCCCTAGGATTCCACGTCTCTTACCCAGCACACCCTTGCCACAAGTCAAGGATTCCAAATCATTACCCAGCCGAGTAGGCTCCAATAACTCTGACGAACGAGCGTCGGCGGGCAGTGCCTCGCGAAAGCGATTTAAGAAAAGTGGTCGTGCGCGGACATGAGCAAGCTGTCTCCTCAGAAGAGACGAACTTATGCTGTACTCAACGATCGCACAAGAACTGTGAATCTGCGGAGGACTATCACAACAATCAAATTCCGCCGCAGGAAGGTGTACCTTTAACTCTGGTGGTCCGTGAAAATCTGACACGACTCTCAAACAAGTGGTGTCTCTAATCTCCAACACAAAACCATTGCGGCCATCTCCAGATCATGAGTGGGATATCCTTCTCGTACTTCCTCCAAATGTAGGGAAGCAAAAGCGATAACTCCAATGTGTCACCTCAGTACACCTTCGAGCCCTACTCACGAAGCATCACAGTTAAACCACAAAGTCGCCCGAACCAAAAAGCAAGAAAAGGGCTGAAGCAGTTGTTAACCGAGTCTTCAACTGCGGAAATTCCGTACACAAGCCTTAGTCCAAAGAAAAGAAACCTCCATTCCAGTCAATATAGTCAACGGTGCAGCATTACACTAGCAATCCTGGAAGAAACGGCAGTAAAAACCTACTAAGCCCAAAAATCTACGGATCTCTGTCCTGCTCAAGTCTGGGCCTAAGCTGTACGGCCACGATCTACCTCGAAACCATACCAATTCGTCTCGGTAACTACAAAACCTAGGAGTCAACACAACAAGCTTAAAGGGACACTCCGAGAATCTAGTAAACCGCTGGGGCTCTCCCAGTATCCGTATAACAGATCCTCAAGTGCTACCCTAACCCTCAAGACACACTAAAAAGACTAGGTTGTCGTATATAACACAACAATAACTAGTCGAGGAACGGCCCGAAGAAAACCAGTTCATCACACCTACGAATGCTGCTAGAGCATTGGTGAGTCCAGTGACACACCCAAAACACACAAGGCCCATAGCACGCACAAGGCAGTCTTCGGAATGTCATCACTCCGGACCCGCAACAATGATGACCCGATCCAAAACGAACTTAGACAAAGTCTCGCACTCTGACGCACAATTCCCTCAACAACCACTCTGCAGCAGATCCTTAGCTCCTCAAGCTTTGATGGCTCATCTGGAACAACGTAGGAAAACTCTCCCTACTAGAGAAAACCGACCCAACACAACAACCGTGGCTACGGTATCACGAAAAACGCCAAGAATTCCCGACATCTCCTCAGAGCCGACTAGAGAAAAAGGCTGAATTCAAGCTGTAAGAGGCGGCACCACTATCCACCTGCACAACAAGAACTGACTTGCCCGGGAAAACAAAACCTAACTATTTCCTCACGGTAGCCCACAACGCCTAGCACGTAGCTAACCAGTCCGTGCCCAGGATATCGCCAAATCCAACACCTTTAGGAGGTTCAAAATGACAGACGAATCTCTATCTCCTATCCGATGGGCACACGACCGAAATACGTGTCGCGCAACAAAAGGATTGCTGACAGAAGTTAACACAACAAACGGCTGATCTACCTAGCACGACTCTCGTCCTAAACTCGGCACGAAGTGTGTAAACATATGAGTGCAACAAAAGGACACACTGAAAGGGTACCTGAAACCACAGCATTGGATGCCTGAGCATCCTGATGAGTCGAAGAGAAAACTTGGGCCTGCCCTCCATCTGCGATTGATTGAACTCCTCCTCTACTATCCTGACCCCTCTGTGCGAACCCTCCGCATCCACGACGTCTTAGAATACGACCCTGACGTGGTGTGAAGGGACACTGCCTGATGAGGTGTTGAAGGCTTTCGCATTGTAAACACCTACGCACTGAATGCTGTCCTGCCTGGGGATGGAAGCCAAATGACTGTCCTCGTCCTAAGCCTCTGCTCTGGGCTGGTACACCAGTACGATTCCACAACTGTTCCGGAACTCTCACGGTCTCTGGAAGACGTGTCTCGTAAACTGGGGCTACCTCCACCTGTGCTATGTAGGGGACGGAATACTGTATGATGATCGTAAGGAACAACTGGGTAACAGGGGTAACAACCATCTGTCGCTGCGCTTGAACAACCTCCACCAATGAGCTCATCGTCTGGCGCAAGCCCTGCATCTCTGCCACTAGTCTAGCGATCTGATCTGTCGTAGGGAAAACAATCTGTCCTAGTACAACAGGGGTACTACTCGGATCAGTCCTCATCTCAGACGAATCAACTCGAACCTCGGCTCTCACGACCGCTCTCTGCACCCTCGTAGTCCTTGGCGGTATAATGGCTGAAAAGAAGGTAGGATTCGATGAGGATACAAAAATCGAATCACAAGGATGTATACGATCACGAAGGAAATTCAATCAACAAGTCCTAAGGTCGCTTAGGCGGAGTACCGTGTCGTGAGTATGCCGCGGAACATACGCACGCTACGCCACTCTGCTGCAGCTACCTACTCCATCATACCAGAGTCATCCTACACTCCGAAGGTAAAACCTACACTCTTATACCAACTTTGTCACGACCCAAAGTTTGGCCCGTGACCGGCACTTAACCACGTAACGTCCACAGGCGTAACGTGACTAAGTAAGCCGAAAACCCAGAAATCAAACCAGTAAAAGTATAGAGTGATTTAAGCTTTTAATAGAACTAATTACTAAGATGTCAAGAAACCTTAAGTAGACAATCACCAAGATAACAATATACGACGCCGTAGCGAAGAAAATGAGCAACAAGTGGGAAACATCACAGATAGAATAAACTGCATAAGTAGAGTCGGCTCACAACGAGCTCGACACCAGAATACAAAATAATATACATCGTCCTCACAACTGGTCTCTAAGTCAATACATAAGTGGTAGATGGAGAGTACTAGATACAACAATGTACATAACTGAAAGATAACCAGATACCGTACAAAACTCACCTATCAGCAAAAGAGCTAGTACACCAACTGCAGGGGTATCTGTGTTAAAAGATGCAAGAACGCAGCCTGCCGCGACTACTCCGAAGAGCAACCTGCAAACACTGTGGCACAACGGGAGTGAGTTGCCAACTCGTGAATAGAAGATAACATATAAAGGTAATCGCGAGTATGCACGTGCAACGATACTCTAACCTATGTCAAAAGATAACATCTATATGATGAACTGGATGCTCAAATCATGCAACAAGTGCGATCTAATAATATCTCCAAGTGATGAACAAGATATGCGATGATCAGGTATAACAATGCAATCTAACAACCCTATATAGAATGAACAGGGTATGCAATGATCAGGTATAGCAATACAATCTAACAACCCTATATAGAATGAACAGGTTATGCAATGATCAGGTATAGCAATGCAATCTAACAACCCTATATAGAATGGACAGGGTATGCAATGATCGGGTATAGCAATCCAATCTAACAACCCTATATAGAATGAACAGGGTATGCAATGATCAGGTATAGCAATGCAATCTAACAACCCTATATAGAATGAACAGGGTATGCAATGATCAGGTATAGCAATACAATCTAACAACCCTATATAGAATGAACAAGGTATGCAATGATCAGGTATAGCAATGTGTACTATATCAGGTACAATACATACAGGATGAGATATCGATTACTACATACTGAGCATGGGAATATAACATCTAAACGGAATGTCATCGTGGAAAGTATAATCGGTACTCATCAATGCACCCAAATCCCAATACTACTCAGGCGTCGTCATCCTCCTCGGTCCTCCAATCTTGTACTATCTCATATAATCGTGAGTGCCCAACATCGGCACCGAAAATATCAAGAAATACTCGTGCCAAGCATCGACACGCAAATCCTCCTGTATAGGGCATCCGTCAGTCCGGATCAGCCCACGGGCTCTGTCTGCGGTATCGGCCCTCGGCCCCGGCAGTACTAGTCGTCCCGTATCCATCCATCGACTCTGGTCGGTATCCTCCGGATAACCGCCAGGTCCAACCAATCAACGGTAGGTAGTAGTCCCACTGCCAGGCTCACCGTCTACTACACAGCGAAACCGTTCTCTCCCCGGGGTACCATACCGGGTCCACCATGTACCCGTAATCGGCCTCATCCAACTCCTCGATTCGGGTTCATATATATCACTCTAGTACCAAGAAAACACATGGTGGACGCACCGAAATATCATATCAAGGGAAACCGGGTTTTTAAATAATTAACTATTCTCTTTGAAATATCTACGGTTCCCAAAATCCAGAATTAACATGGAAACAACATATCTCAATGCGTAATCTAAGCAAGTATGAAGATATCAATATATGTGTGCACTGGTATGAATATACAGTGTGCATGTGCGCAGGTATGAAGATATCAATATATGTGTGCACTGGTATGAATATACAGTGTGCATGTGCGCAGGTATGAACATATCAATATATGTGTATGTAGTACCAGTAGGGGTATGTGATGCATATGTGCCTAAATATGGATATAACATATGCTATTATGCGGCAAATCATGACAACATCAGTGAGGTAGAATCAGTATGATATATGATTTATAGAAATCCTATAATGTGAGTGTCATGGCAATCACTAACGGTGTGAGTGTAGCATATCAATCGTGCTCGTGCGATTTGAACCGTTAGTGACAGTGCAGTGTCCTATGCTATCATTTTTATATGCAACAAAAAGGGTAAGCTACTACAGTCCATATGAACATCTATACTAAATATCCTAAGACGCCCTGACGCTTAACGCCATACGGGCGATTTCTCCGTAGATGTTAAATCTACTCACCTGGTCGTGCGCTACTCGTAGCCGACCACCTGCTTCCCTTTCTTAGCTTTGTCCGACGTACCCGCCTGCGAACCTAGAATTGCACAAGAATCCATATATGAGAAACTATCTCGCAAAACGCGATATCGAAGTCAAACGATACGCTCGCGTTGCGAACTAAACGCGCGTGTGTACGATACGCTAAACGTGTGCACGCGTCTAAAACTAACCCCGACACGCCGCGATACGCTGATTCATGGAACCCTCTCGCGTATCGCGCGTATCGCATGAACCAAACGTACTAGAAATACGATATAACGTCCCAGATTCTACCCAGGCTAACAACTTACAAAACTATACATACCACTGGCGTAGAAATAACAACAGACACCTACCCAAGCAAACATCTCCCAAAAACTCCCCTATCTGGCCGCAAATTGCGGCCAGAAAGATTAAACCGGCGGCCTCGCTATGGGGTGGGGATCTCGGGCTCTGGTGGTGTGGTCTATACTTTGTATACAAGCTCCAGTTAACTCAATTTCAACCTGAACTACTCGGGCCTATAGCAGATCACAGAAATCCAAAAAGTTCACTTAAAAACACTAAATTTGCACAATTAGAAACCCTATGGTATTTTGGTGTAATCTAGGGTCTAACTAGGTTTACATGGTCTTAATGAAACCTAATTAGGCTAGGTTAACCAATACTAACAGCACTAAACCATAAGTCCACACAATTCACCATTTCAAGCACAAAATCTCACTTTTTACACAAACCGAAGCAAATCCTACGTAAGTTAAGCAATCTAGAGGGTTAGACTCAAAGATTATACCTTACTAGACCCTATGAAGCAGGAAGAGGGAGGAGGAGGAGAAGTGGTGAGCTGCTGCTGCTGCTGCTGCCTGCTGTGTTGCTGCTGATGCTGTAGCTGCTGCTGATGCTGATGCTTCTGGAGCTGATGCTGGTGCTGTGGCTGCTGATGCTGCTGCTGCCTCTCTCTCTCAGCTGAGTGTGTGTGTGTGTGTGTGAGAGAGAGAGAGTTGTGAGAATGAGAAGTGAGAGTGAGAAAATGAGGCCCCAAGTCAACAACCCCCTCTCTCTTTCTCTCTCTCTTCATTTAATGAGCATGGCTCAAGCCATGCCCATACTTCCTCTCTCATGCACCAAGTCAACAAAAGAAAAAGAAAAAGAAATTCAAATAACAAACACACAAATAAATAAAACCCAATTAAATCCCAAAACACCTAATACAAATAGGTTAACCCACCATGGTTGTTAATCATGGTTTTAACCCCAAATCTAAACCCTAGTTAACATGCACAAGTGTGTGTGTGTCTAGAAAAATCCTAATAAAATATTCATTAATTAGAATAAAATATCAGAAACTAAATTTGGTAGACTTTTTACCAAAAACTATCTATTAAAATAAAATTAACCCCTAAACACGACCTAAGGTGTTACACTTCATTTCGCCTGAGCCAGGAAACCTCTGTGTAGGACTCTAAAGACTCGTCAATACGCCGGCAGTAGGTGATGATCATATCAGACACCCACAAGCCGCAAGCGGTCTGCTAAATGTAATGGCCACCCGGGTATTGAGCGATCAGAAGATCAACAAGCAAGCCTGCTCATACCCTTGTGAATCCAATCAGTAACATACCGTACGGTTCGGTCTCTTCGTCAGATATGTCGCATATCACAGCCTGGGGGTGGTATAACGTCAGACCCCAATAGCCTGATAAGTCATGCCAATGCAAGGTCCATAATGGTTCGAGAAACTACTGGTAACACTTACCAGAAAATCTCAGCTACCCTGGCCAGGGATTTCATATTATGGCCAATCGAGCATAGCGCAACATCAACTCCCAATACCGGGAGAGACGAATCCCCTCCTATCGCTCATTGCCTCCATGTGACTCGGGGCTGTACCCCAAAACCACCTTTTTCTTGACCGTGGTATGTTGGAAATCAAAGCATAGTGGGAATCACACAAGACTCTATGAAGATCTCGGGTCGACAGACTAACTTGTAGCAGTGTCACCAGAGAACTGCTATCTGACGATAGGTATAATACAATCTAGGAGTTCTCGGTGAGTCCGTCTAGTGTACCCAGTTTCCACTGAGTACCTGTATACCTTCTCTGATGTCAAACACCAATGGATATGGGATCATCCATCGCCCATCATATGGGTCGAGAAGCGCATACGCTAGTCTACTCTGGAGTATCGATGCCTTGTCTCGATACTCCTACGACTAGGAACATTTGAAAGATGTACTTACCAACTAGCTCTGCCCTACTAGTATGATCCGCATCATAATCCTGGTAGTCAAGTACTCATCCTAAGGGCTTTATCAACATGTAATAGAGAGACAATAAGTGTACATGTTAAGATAAACAGCAACCAGATAGCATACTATCATGTCGAGCAAGAAAGTCCTCCCTATATATGTCCAAGCATCCACTACAATATACATCACATGTACAGTAATGGCCTCTAGGGCATACATATAACTAACAATTTGCACGATTGAAAATCCCAATCAAGTGCATCCAACATGCACGAATAAAAATTTCAATCAAGTGCACCCGGTGTGCACAAAATCTCATATTCTGTGCCCAACATGCGCGAAAATCTAAATCAAGTGCGTCAGGTTCGTATAAAACATCCATTGCAATAGTATGCAAGATAACGAACATCCAGTGCAGACGCACACGAAAACATAATCTGGTGCAACAAATGCAGGAAATACAAATCTGGTGCGACAAATGCACGAAATACAAATCTGGTGCAACCAATGCACGAAAACTCATCAATATCTCAAATGATCACAAAAACTGTAAGTGCACGGCGGCGCCCCGGCCGTCAATCCGACGCCGGAATGCGGAAGCGGTGAAAAACTTTAATTTTGCGGACTTAGCAAACCGGCACCACCGCGCACTAAACACCCGGATCGTAACCATTAACAAGTCTAAGCTAACTAGAAGATGGGTTAGAGATATACCGACGATCCAAGTCCTCCGGTCTTCTCGTCATCGTCCCGATCTCCTGCGGAATGTCCCGTCTCCTCCTCGTCGCCGGAAGTGCACCACATCGCCTACTTTGTTTACGGGCTCCCACCTCAATGCCGAGGCAACTCGGGCACGAAGCCGGCTACTCGACGTGCCCAAGGTTTGCTGTAGAATGTGTAGTAGAGGATTGTGTCTCATTTGGGGTTCATGGAGGTGCCTTTTGGTGGAGGGATGATACAAGGATTATGTGGAGGAACTTGTAGGCTTTTGGAGCATGAAATGAACAAGATTTCCACCCTCAAAAAAACTTGGACAGCCCTTCCAAGGGGAAGGCCGGCCATGACATAAAGAGAGGAGAGAATGAGAGTGTCATATGCAAGATAATGAGAGAGCCATCCAATAATACCAAAGGGAGAGAGAGAGAAGACTATCATGCAAAAGGAAATGATCACCAAATCAAAACCCACACTCAACCACCTACCACCAACCTCATCATCAACAACCATGATGATATACAAAGTCAAGCAATCATGAGTTTATGAAGTCAAATGATGGGACAAGCATCATGACAAGATAAAATGCAAAGACCCCCTCCACAAATGCTTATTTGCAACAATGCAAATAAGCCCTCCTCCACCAATCTTCGGCCAATGAACGGAACAAAGGAAATTGGCCGAAACGGAAAGCAAACTGGCAACTCCAAAAACTGGTCCCGTAATAAATTACAGGAAAACCCCGATACTGTGCATACACACCCGCATTTGTATTCCGACCGAAATACAAATGCAATGAGACAAAATCTACACTGTACTATACTAGGATCCGGCTTATACCAAAACCGGCTAGTAATATCTGTTCGATCCTGATCCGTGCAATACCGCACGTATCTGATCGAACCCTGCCATATAACCATACGGCCTATAGTACAAACTGTCCGATCCTGATCCGTGCAATACCGCACGTATCTGATCGGACCTTGCCATATCTCCATACGGCCTCTACAACCTTTCGCCCGAAAGCTGAGTAACAGAATGTGGGGGACTCTAAAGACTCATCAACACCTTGGTTGTGGATTTAACCACTAGCACGTTAGAGGTATAAGCCAATACATA
Organism: Agapanthus africanus; assembly: GCA_030015575.1. Taxonomy (NCBI): domain Eukaryota; kingdom Viridiplantae; phylum Streptophyta; class Magnoliopsida; order Asparagales; family Amaryllidaceae; genus Agapanthus; species Agapanthus africanus. Next base: position 390,406,338 of record CM057337.1, on the reverse strand, counting down.
ACGGGCTACCTGGTATTGACTAAAATGGACGTCCGTGAGCGAACTCAGCCTGACACCCTACTGAGCCTGTCAGTGACAATATCCGTACAGTCCGGTCCGTTCGTCTATGAGTATCGCATGGCGGGCCTAGGGTGTTGGTAAAACTCAGACCCCCAAAAGCGGTACAAGTCGTGTCGGAGTGTAGCCCAGAACACCCTGAGATACTACTGGAATACCTACCAGTAAATCTCCTTGCCTTGGCCAAGGACTTTGTGTAATGGCTCTCCTAGACACAGCACGACCTCACCCCCAATACCGAGAGAGACGAACCCCTGAAGATACGCTCACTGCCTCTATGTGGCTCGGGACTGTACCCAACTAAAACCTGTTTGCACGACTCCTTTGAGCCGTGGTAGGGTAGTAATCAAAGCACAGTGGGAACTCACACGAGACAAATGACGATCCCCAGGTCGATGAACTAACCTGCACACATGTCACCAGGGAACTGCCATCTGACGTCTGGTATATGACCAACTAGCATGTTCCCGGCGAGTCCTGTCCGGTGTACTCATAACCCAATGAGCACCTGTATACATCTTAGGTGATCCAACTGACACCAGTGGCTTGTGAGACCGGCCACCGCCCCTCGTTGGGGTCTCGACTGTATACACTAGTCTACTAATGGAGTATCGATGCCCGGTCTCGAAACTCCCACGACTAGGGACCTTTTAAGGATAAGCTTATAGACCCCCAGCTCCCACTTATATGATCGCCCTCATACTGCTGGTGGTCAAGCAAGAATCCTAGGGGCTCTATCAACGTGTAATAGTGACGTGTCAGGTCACCTAAAGCAGTACACGATGATAAAGGTAAACTAGATAGCATACTATCATCTCGAGTAAGACTGTCCTACCGGGATAGGTCCTCCCTCAATCATTACAATCACGTACCTGTGACCTAATAATTGACTCTGAGGGCACTATCTCCAACAATCTCCCACTTGCACTCAAGGCTAATTATTGCGATGTCGCATACTCACAGCCCGTGTGATACCGAACATCCAACTCCTCTACTAGTCAGTCTCACAAAGCTCGTTTGCGGAACTATTGCGTTCGAGGAATAGCCTCAGTGAGTGGATCCGCTTAGTTGTTTCTTTCTATGTCTCTCTATATCTCAAGTTCGCGGAGAAAGCCGTCTCCCGAAAAGAGCAATACCTGTCTCAGAATATGTCTGGATGTCTGATGGGACCTAGCTCATAAATGAACTCCAAATCCAAACTTCTTAGACTGTATCGTCAACTGAACTTAATCAGTATCCTGCGCGCCATGCCTCCCTCAGTATTGCCTTGGACCACCTGTCCAAAATACTGCCCCTCATCAGAAGGAAAACTATAACTCTGACAACCTCCTTGTCGTCCATGTCACCTTGGAAGCCTGGAATGATAACTGTCTCCTGAATGAGGCTGTCGTTATCATATCCCTAGAACATCCACTTATGTTCTAAAACTGCTTCCGACTGTTTCTCCAGGATTGGATTAATGTCAACTTATTGCATCTAGTGCAAGAACAACATCTGGTGTGGTACTTGACATCTCACGATTGACTCAATTGCCTGAGCAAGTGATCTGCCAATCATGCCCGTCCCTCTCTCCTTTAGTCTGTAAGACGCCTTTGGAGAGGGTGACTCCATTACCTGCAGGTACACTACCGTGCCAGGAGTTGTCCATCCTAAATACTCTTAGAATGCTGTCAAGTACCCTGATTGGGAAACCACCCAAATCTAGATCTATAACCATAGATCTAGTAACCAGTATGTCCGATATAAAATCCATTTCCTTTGTGGAGAAACAACTGTGTGAGGACCAAAGTATAACCGATCGAAGTGTAGGAGTTTCCTTTCCTACTCTGTGTATGTCATCCAAATACCAGGATATCACACCCTACTACCTTCTTAACAGATCCATCCCCTATTCTGATGAAGTCAAACCTATGACTGTCACGTCAGAAATAGATGATCTATCTCCGCTACATCTGCTCTAGTCTATAAATAGACATAAGCAACATGTCCACCAATGCTTCCGCTGCTCCCACTGACTACGACAACCCTCTGGCAGAGTCATATAGACGTACACTTCTAAAACTGGTTTAGAACGACGTTATACTCATCCTCCCGCCGGGTCTCGTAACCTGGAACAACAGCAATGGCAATTGTGGGTAAACAAGAACTTCCCTGTCACCGTCCTTGAGGCTACCGTAGTGCCTCTCGGGTGCCTGAAGTTACCCACCTTATCTGCGGAGTGGCCGATGGAATGTCAATCCAGATTGAATCTTTAGGTTCCTTATCAAATCTTCAGTAATCGTTTGTGGTTCTGGAATTACTTCCAGTTCTACCATACTCCCACTACTGTTTTCTGAAAAAATCCATTTTTAATAAAACTGTGGCGAGTCTAGAACAATATCGCTATTGTTCATCCAGATGGTAGAAAGTCAACCCTCGTCATAGCCTGGGTCAACCCACAAACAGCCATTACAGAAACGTGCCTTGAGTTGTCCAGTGTCTGGTTTTAATCATAAACCGGACAACTCCCCGTACCTTAACATCGTTAAGATATGAACTGTTCTATATCCAATATAGAAACAGAGGCACTGATTTAATTGAACCAGATTCAAATCATGCAGCTGTCCCCAGCGCATGTCAACTAAATGGAAGGAGGCCGATCAGCGTTACTCAACTTAGGAATACTTCCAATTATGAGTAACCTGAAAGAGAAGCAAGATCCATACACAAGTATCTACATCTTCGATCTCTTTGAAGAATCCCGATACTTGCTATACCTGGTTCTCTACTCTATTCAAATACCAATAACTTCTCCAAATTCGGACCCTGTGTTTCCACGAAACACTTGTCTAAAAACTAGAGAAGTCATATGTAAACTGAATGTAGTGTGAGGACCAACCCCTCTGTCCTGATGGACCCTGGAAAACATACAATACTCTGTATAAGTCCCTTTGAGTCTGATAACTCATTCACTGCGTGTCGTAGGTTGAAATCTGTACTTATGGTTAAGAAGAATTACACCGATGTTTAATGCTCCTTACCTAACCATCCACTGATATAGGTAAATGTCGTAGACATAATTTCAGAAAGGTATATCTCACTCTATGAAAATAGACGTACAGATATATCAATTTGAAATTGGTGCATAACAGCGGATATTCAAAACCAAATATTTGCCGACCGGCAAACAGCCCAGGTGATTTCCTCAAATATCACTGATTACAACGAATCCCGATATAATGAGGATGATCACCCAATTCCCAATAACTTACTCCCACTCATCATCTGTAAAACCATACAGATGTGAGAATCGTACCTGGTAAATACATACCCTGGAGTAAGTATCTAATCGGGAAATCAGTTTTCCTTTAACATTACACAGTGAAACTGAAACATTGAAATGTTCCGATGGGGTATTCTGGTATTCCTAGTAATGCCTCTTCCAGATTCACGACTGTAACCGTATAGTACTTTGCCACCTCTCCAAATCCCTTCATATGTCTTTAGTCTTTACCTTCTGCACACCCTTTTAGGCCAAATGGTTTTCTTCCTTCCCTACCGTTCGGCACCAGCCTATGGTTTGGAAGAAGACTATCCAATAAGCATAATGGGTGTACTGTCCCAATCCTAGGAACACTCGCAATGAGAGAGGGTGAAGATAAAAGACAACCGAATAAACCTTATTCCTATTTCTCCTGAACCAGAATCCATCCCCGAACTGGAACAAGTTCCATTCGAGTTCGTATATAACCATACGATGGAGTATCCAAATAATCTGTGGATCTTCGTAGTGATACGGAGTGTCCTGGAGAAATACAAAGGTGATGTGGGAGTGGTAACGAAATATTTGGTTTGGTCGTGAATATCTGTTGCAATTTACTTTGCCCTCTTACTAATCCCTTGCTTTGTCTGAACTTAATACCTTCTGCACACCATCGTTATGCTAATTGGTTTTCTTCATTCCCTACCGGTCGGCACCAGCCTAAGGTTTTGGAAGAAGACAATCCAATTTGCGTAATAGGTGTACTCTCTCCTAAACCAAGGAGTACTCGCAACCTGAGAGAAGGTAAAAGGAAAAGACAACTGAATAGTCCTATCCGTTTTCTCCAGAACCGGAAACCATCCTCGAATAAATCCCTTCGAGTTCGTATATAACCATACGATGGTTTTGTCCAATGGAAGTGGACGTTCGTAGTAATACGGGGTGTCCTGGAGAAAAGGGTAAAAGTAGGAGTGGCAATGAGGTATGCAACTCTGACAATCCAAAAGCCAGTGTTTAAGAAGGTTCGGTCAACTTGGTCACTGAGTCATAGTCTTAGGGTCGGGTCAATGGTCGCTGCCAAAGAGAGAGAGAAAAGAAACACTCAGCGTGCACTCTAACCTAGATCAGAATGGTTACCAATTTATCTAATCTGGAATCCTCCCACTGTACCTCAAATTCTCCTCCAAACCTGAAAGAAGAATTAGTCGGGGTCACCCGAGGAGTAAACTAACTCATCAGTGGGAATCGGGATCCAACTCTCATCGCATGACAACGTGACGGAATCCGCTCACGTCATCACACTCCAGAAGGTATGCGCATATCTGGCAAGTTTCAGTTCTTTTGAAACTCCCGATGTGATTTCTGCCCCATGCTCTTATGACCTTGACTTTGGCCAACAAATCATAAGTCACATGTCAAGTTCTACCCGTCATTCTCCAGGTTGATTCGAATCCACCCGCACAAGCCCTTGACTTTGGCCAACAAGGCTATACGACTGTTCCAAACCAACGCATCTATCTATGCTGCATATGAATAACCAACAGCTACCAAACACTGTGTCTTGACTTTGGCCAACAAACACAGCTTGAATACTATTGACTACCCATATGAAACGACGGAGGGCTACGAATGGTTTCTGGCGAAAACCTTTAACGTAATGAACTTGATATCGTTGAAGGAACGGATAGCTTTTTGAAAATATAGTGACGAAAACCGTTGCTAAAGAGGTCACTCCCGGTGAAGGGATCTCGGCTCTTTCCCCGTAGAATGGGGTGCAGGATATTCCAAATGAATACCACGGTGCAAAGCAAAAGTAATCGGCTATAGTGAAGTTAATGCCCTGACGCAAACTTTTTGTCCAAGGGGTCACTCCCGGTGAAGGGATCTCGGCCCTTGCCTCGTCGACTGAGGAGTAGGATATTCCAAATGAATACCACGATGCAAAACAAAAGTGAACGTCCTTGCAATAACAGCTTTTTGAAAAAGTGTTCCAACAACATCAGATTAGGTTTTTTTTTAACTTGCATTGATCCAAATCAATGCAGTCCCATCATTTGATCACACCAAAAGAACGAAAATATACTGATGTACGTATATGCCATCCGCATTCGCCACTGGGTCCCGTCATTACCCGTTAGGTTAGCTTAATAACGACAGAGCGGGGACTGGACTAGCGCGGATGCAAAACATATACAACATCTACTAATATATATACCAATATATTATATTCGCTCAAGGCGTGAATAAAAAGCAACATCACAGAAATGTACAGCATCACAGAAACAATACAGATATCTGGGATCCCCGGGTTTCACAGAGCCGCTGAAACCCGACGTTCCCCTGATCGTGTGGATAGCCTGTGCAATGAAATCCTAGACCCCTACGGGCGCGGCAAGTCACCCGCCAAAACCTGAAGCGAGGCAGCCCCCTTCAGCACCGTGAATGGACCACCCAGCACTTCACGGAATCCGGCAACTTGGGCACCCCTCCTGGGTCAACCTGTACCCCCTACGAGTGCGGCGAATAGCCCGCCAATCCTAGAGTGAAGCCCCCTCCGTCTCAATGCCATGAGATGCGGGCTTGTTGCCCTCCAGAACCCGGCTATCCGTGCACCCCTCCGCGGGGCAATCCTAGTACAGAAAGTAAAATATACATACAACGGGTACATCGACCGCAACCAGGTCGTGCCCCAAAATAATAATACAAACAGGCAGTGACGGCAGTCCACATGTCGGACGCTCGCCCCGCAATATCAAATGTACATAATACAACCAAACTGTACTAGCATTGCATCCAGGCTATCCCCCACGACCGATCCGCAACATCACAGCAAAAACAAAACATCAACGTGAAAGTCACGTTCGCAAATCCGTCTAACCGGGCTATAGCAGTTAGACCGGATTTACCGATCAAGTGACATTCACGGTCGCAGATATAATGTAAATACTGTGAAAAATGTGTTTAAAATATCCGATCGATCAAAAATTAACAAGTGGGCCCCCAATCAAAACTGTAGCACTCACAGAAATCCTGGGCCCAATTTTAATATTCCAAAACCCATATTTTAAGCCCAGAAGGCCTCTGTAAAAAATTGGTGAAGTGATCTCCACAGTGTGCGGCGGAAGAGCGGCGGGAAGGGGGTTTTCGCGGCGGTTCCGCGCTCCCACTGTGGAGTTACTTCGTCGAATTTTTACAGAGCTCTTAAATTTTCCAGTACATCAATATTTTACAACCTGAAAAATTTTTCGACACCAAAAATTTCCAACAGAAAACTGATGTGGGCAAATACGGGTTTTTGAACATTTCGATCGATCGGAACAGAAAAACACATTACACAAAGCTAGACTAAGTTAATGGGGAGGCTCTGATACCACTGTAAGTGCACGGCGGCGCCCCGGCCGTCAATCCGACGCCGGAATGCGGAAGCGGTGAAAAACTTTAATTTTGCGGACTTAGCAAACCGGCACCACCGCGCACTAAACACCCGGATCGTAACCATTAACAAGTCTAAGCTAACTAGAAGATGGGTTAGAGATATACCGACGATCCAAGTCCTCCGGTCTTCTCGTCATCGTCCCGATCTCCTGCGGAATGTCCCGTCTCCTCCTCGTCGCCGGAAGTGCACCACATCGCCTACTTTGTTTACGGGCTCCCACCTCAATGCCGAGGCAACTCGGGCACGAAGCCGGCTACTCGACGTGCCCAAGGTTTGCTGTAGAATGTGTAGTAGAGGATTGTGTCTCATTTGGGGTTCATGGAGGTGCCTTTTGGTGGAGGGATGATACAAGGATTATGTGGAGGAACTTGTAGGCTTTTGGAGCATGAAATGAACAAGATTTCCACCCTCAAAAAAACTTGGACAGCCCTTCCAAGGGGAAGGCCGGCCATGACATAAAGAGAGGAGAGAATGAGAGTGTCATATGCAAGATAATGAGAGAGCCATCCAATAATACCAAAGGGAGAGAGAGAGAAGACTATCATGCAAAAGGAAATGATCACCAAATCAAAACCCACACTCAACCACCTACCACCAACCTCATCATCAACAACCATGATGATATACAAAGTCAAGCAATCATGAGTTTATGAAGTCAAATGATGGGACAAGCATCATGACAAGATAAAATGCAAAGACTCCCTCCACAAATGCTTATTTGCAACAATGCAAATAAGCCCTCCTCCACCAATCTTCGGCCAATGAACGGAACAAAGGAAATTGGCCGAAACGGAAAGCAAACTGGCAACTCCAAAAACTGGTCCCGTAATAAATTACAGGAAAACCCCGATACTGTGCATACACACCCGCATTTGTATTCCGACCGAAATACAAATGCAATGAGACAAAATCTACACTGTACTATACTAGGATCCGGCTTATACCAAAACCGGCTAGTAATATCTGTTCGATCCTGATCCGTGCAATACCGCACATATCTGATCGAACCCTGCCATATAACCATACGGCCTATAGTACAAACTGTCCGATCCTGATCCGTGCAATACCGCACGTATCTGATCGGACCTTGCCATATCTCCATACGGCCTCTACAACCTTTCGCCCGAAAGCTGAGTAACAGAATGTGGGGGACTCTAAAGACTCATCAACACCTTGGTTGTGGATTTAACCACTAGCACGTTAGAGGTATAAGCCAATACATAACGGGCTACCTGGTATTGACTAAAAGGGACGTCCGTGAGCGAACTCAGCCTGACACCCTACTGAGCCTGTCAGTGACAATATCCGTACAGTCCGGTCCGTTCGTCTATGAGTATCGCATGGCGGGCCTAGGGGGTTGGTAAAAGTCAGACCCCCAAAAGCGGTACAAGTCGTGTCGGAGTGTAGCCCAGAACACCCTGAGATACTACTGGAATACCTACCAGTAAATCTCCTTGCCTTGGCCAAGGACTTTGTGTAATGGCTCTCCTAGACACAGCACGACCTCACCCCTAATACCGGGAGAGACGAACCCCTGAAGATACGCTCACTGCCTCCATGTGGCTCGGGACTGTACCCAACTAAAACCTGTTTGCACGACTCCTTTGAGCCGTGGTAGGGTAGTAATCAAAGCACAGTGGGAACTCACACGAGACAAATGACGATCCCCAGGTCGATGAACTAACCTGCACACATGTCACCAGGGAACTGCCATCTGACGTCTGGTATATGACCAACTAGCATGTTCCCGGCGAGTCCTGTCCGGTGTACTCATAACCCAATGAGCACCTGTATACATCTTAGGTGATCCAACTGACACCAGTGGCTTATGAGACCGGCCACCGCCCCTCGTCGGGGTCTCGACTGTATACACTAGTCTACTAATGGAGTATCGATGCCCGGTCTCGAAACTCCCACGACTAGGGACCTTTTAAGGATAAGCTTATAGACCCCCAGCTCCCACTTATATGATCGCCCTCATACTGCTGGTGGTCAAGCAAGAATCCTAGGGGCTCTATCAACGTGTAATAGCGACGTGTCAGGTCACCTAAAGCAGTACACGATGATAAAGGTAAACCAGATAGCATACTATCATCTCGAGTAAGACTGTCCTACCGGGATAGGTCCTCCCTCAATCGTTACAATCACGTACCTGTGACCTAATAATTGACTCTGAGGGCACTATCTCCAACAAAAACAACACCGAGTATACCAAGGTGTATAGAATCGTAAACGTGTGCAACCGCGAGCACAAAATCCATCCCAATGCACTGCAAGCACATATAAGCTATATCGAGTGCAATACAGAATGACAAGTGCATATAACATGAACGAAATCAAATCGACAGTATTGAATCCACAAAACCATAAATACGTTCAACGAAGGCACAAATCGAAACCAATTGCAATAGATATGCACAAATCCTAAACCAATGTAGCGGTGTATAAAATATAAATCAAGTGCAATAACTGCGCACAAAATATAAATCTCCAGTAGGTGCAGCCATGGCGCACAAAAACATAAATCACGAAACCCAATCATCGAAACTCAAGTCCAAGCGATAAAAGTATGATAATCGGATCACAAAACGCAATCACAATAACTGATATTGAGGTACACCTCCTACAATGTCGAAAAATATGCTGGTGTGCCCAAACTGGCAGAGCAAGATCATCTATTTGCCTCCTGCTCACGGTCTGGCATCTCCGGTCTCTGGGTTCCCTGTTCCTCTCTGGATTACTAATCTCGCAATCTTTCTGCTCGTTGGCCCGGTCAGGTGTACTAACGGAACAGTTCCGCTCTGGAACTCCTCTGATCACCGTTAGGCTAATCAACATGACCACTCTCAATGGCACAATACTGACGGCGGCATCTGGCACTCTGAATACGCAATCTATAACTGATCCTGGGTTCAAATCTTTATCGCTGCGGTATCCTGGAAAGAACCTGCTCATGGCTTCTTCTGATCTCACCTATGCCGATCTATACGAAGGTTGGCACTCTTGCTTAACTCTTTTCTCATAACCGGACAGCTGTGTCCTCAACACGGCTTTCCTCTGGAATTTGGCTGTCTCTAACGCCTCTGCACACATATCAATCCTCTAGTATCAATGGAGTGTAACAACCGCTCGCTAATATCTTGCACGAACCTCTTGTTCCACCCGTCTTTATTATCATCCACTTCGACGTCATCTCTTGCTGTCTGCATATCGCAGTTCATTCTCGGCTATGGTCAATCTGGAGTCTCTCACACAGACTTGAAATTACGAACTCGATACCATCATCACTCTGTAGAAGATATCTAGCCGAACACGTCCTCGGGAACTCGTCCAAATTATCGGAGGAATACACTTTATTCGTCCGTTCTCGATCAACTCACAACGCATCAGGGTGAGGTCCTTCTATCCGAAACTGGTCAACTTACCGATCTCACATCGAAGCATCCAACGAACAATGTCCTTTATTGCTCGATTTAATCAAGATCCAAGTATGATCCTTCAACTGGAATTCTCAACTCAACTGAGCCTGCGTCGGTACATCAAATCTGACGAATCATATCAGTCGCTCCACTTGAGATAGATTAGCTATCTCCTGTCACATCTCTCCCTGAAAGCTCCAGCGGTTTCATCTCATAGACTCTGGAAACGACATCCCATCAATCTCAGCAATAGCTGGTGTTAGTTATGTATATGCCCTAGAGGCCATTGTTGTACATATGATGTATATTATAGTGGATGCTTGGATGTATATAGAGAGGACTTTCTTTCTCGATATGATAATATGCTATCTGGTTTCACTTTATCTTAAAATATTAACAAATACTGTTTTGTGATCACGTGTTGATAAAGCCCTTAGGATATGTACTCGACTACTAGGACTATGATGAGATCATACAACTGGGGCCAGGGTAGTCAACGAGTACGTCCTATAACTATTCCTAGTCGAGGGTGTATCGAGACAGGGCATCGATACTACAGAGTAGACTAGTGTACACACATCTTGACCCATATGATGGGCGATGGATGATCCCATATCCATTGGTGTTGGACATCATAGATGGTGTATGGGTGCTCAGTGGAGATTGGGTACACTGAACAGACTCGCCAAGAACTCCTGGATGGTATTATACCTATCGTCAGATAGCAGTTCTCCGGTGACACTGGTACAGGTTATTCTGTAGACCCGAGATCGTCATAGAGTCTTGTGTGGTTCCAACTGTGCTTTGATTTCCACCTTACCATGTCTAAGAGGGTGTGCAAAATGGTGGCTTTTGGGTATAGTCCCGAATCACATGGAGGCAATGAGCGATAGGAGGGGTTTCGTCTCTTCCGGTATTGGGAGTTGATGTTGCGCTGTGTTCGATTGGCTATAACTGGAAGTCCCTGGCCAGGGCTGATATGGAGATTTACTGGTAAGTGTTATCAGTAGTTTCTCGACCCGTTATGAGCCTTATATCGACACGACTTATCGGTTACCGGGGTCTGACGTTTACCACCCCTAGACTAGATATGCAACATATCAGACGAAGAGATCGGACTGTACAGCAGTGTTACTGATTGGATTTGCAGGAGAATGTACAGGCTTGCTTGTTGATCTTCTGATTACTCAATACACAGGTGGCTGTTACGTTTAGCTGACCGCTTGCAGCTTGTGGGTGTTTGATATGATCATCACCTGGTGCCGGCGTATTGACGATTCTTTAGAGTCCTACACAGAGGTTTCCTGGCTCAGGCAAAACGGAGTAGGAGCACATATGTGATATGTGCGGGACCGAGAATAATACGATATGAGATACCGTATTCTATTCTCGCGATATGAGATATCGACCGGGTATATTTGATATGGCCGGGTCATCGGATCAAGTGTTGATTCGATGAATTGGTACTTGTTATATTAGTCGGTTATATGCAATATAGCCGGATTGTCAGATCAAGAGTTGATTCGATAATTTAATGTATAATTATATATGTGATATATTACATTACGTTAACTAATATAAGCTCGCTTTATTGATTCATTTTCTCACTGTTAGTTATATGTATGCCCTAGAGGCCATTGCTATACATAGGATGTATATTGTAGTGGATGCTGGGACATATATATAGGGAGGACTTTCTTGCTCGACATGATAGTATGCTATCTGGTTGCTCTTTACCTTAACGTGTACACTGATTGTCTCTCTGTTACATGTTGGTAAAGCCCTTAGGATGAGTACTTGACTACCTGGACTATGATGCGGATCATACTAGTGGGGACATGGTAGTCCATAAGTACATCCTTCAAAGTCCCTAGTCGTGGGTGTATCGAGACGGGGCATCGATATACCAGAGTAGACTAGCGTGTACCTTCTCGACCCATACAGATGGGCGATGGATGATCCCATATCCATTGGTGTTTGACATCAGAGATGATATACGGGTGCTCAGTGGAGACTGGGTACACTGGACGGACTCGCCGAGAACTCCCAGATGGTATTATACCTTACGTCAGATGGCAGTTCTCTGGTGACACTGGTACAGAGTAGTCTGTTGACCCGAGATCGTCATAGAGTCTTGTGTGGCTCCCACTGTGCTTTGATTTCCACCTTACCACGTCCAAGAGGGCGTGCAAAATGGTGGTTTTTGGGTACAGTCCCGAATCACATGGAGGCAATGAGCGATAGGAGGGGATTCATCTCTCCCGGTATAGGGAGTTGATGTTGCGCTGTGTTCGATCGGCTATGACCGGAAATCCCTGGCCAGGGTTGCTGAGATTTACTGGTAAGTGGTATCAGTAGTTTCTCGAACTGTTATAGACCTCATATCGACACGACTTATCAAGCTGCTGGGGTCTGACGTTTACCACCCCTAGGCGAGATATGCGACATATCAGACGAACAGACCGGACTGTACGGTAAGTGTTACTGGTTGGATTCACAGGAGTGTGAGCGGGCTTGCTCATCGATCTTCTGATCGCTCAATACCCGGGTGGCCGTTACGTTTAGCAGACCGCTTGCGGCTTGTGGGTGTATGATATGATCATCACCTGGTGCCGGCGTATTGACGAGTCTTTAGAGTCCTACACAGAGGTTTCCTAGCTCAAGCGAAACGAAATAGGAGCGCATATGAGATATGTGCGGGACCGAGAATAATTCGTGTATGTGATACCGTATTCTATTCTCGCGATGAATGTATCGAATGGTTGTATGCGATATAACCTAGTTATCGAATCAAGGATTGATTCGATAAGCCGATACATTGGATATTAGTCGGTTATATGCGATATGACCGGATCGTTAAATCAAGTGTTGATTTAATGATTTAATGCATAATTATATATTTGATATGTTACTTTGCATTAACTAATATTGGTTCACTTTAAATGGATTTTCTCACTTGTAGTTCACAAGTTGTATATGTGATATACTTTTGTGCACTTGGATGTATCATGCATGATGATACATGTTTGCTAGGGTTTGTGTAAAGAATTTAACCTTGGTTAAGTAAATGGTTAGGGTTTTTAGTTATTCATTCATTTATCTTTTTAATTGGATTAAAAAGAAATGGGATAATAAAACAAAATGGTTGCTTTCATTCTTGAAGCTTGTTGAAGCTTCATGAAGCTTTGACCAAAGTGACCATTTTGTCTTCATCCTTAACCCTAACCATTCATCTAACCTTAGTCAATTCTCTACACATAACCATGGTTCATATTATGATAAGGATTCATTTTTCGTTTGGTTTTAATTAACTTATCATAATATACTTCATCTTCTTCTTCTTCTTCACATGAAGAAAAGCTTGCTATCAACAATGGCAACTTGAGAAAATGAGTGAGAAATCTAATTCTAAAGTGAACCCACTTCCTATTTCTTCATCCTCTACCACTTGCCAAGTAGTATAGGGCGTTTTCTTCACAAGTTTCATGACTTGGTGAAGTGGGAGCTTGATCTTGTGATGCCTCGACGTAGATCATCTTCGGCATCATAGTCGATGACCTAGCCTGCCCATTTCTCCGATGAAGCCAACGCTAGAGCCCGGGATTTGATTTGGACAGCATGGGGACTACATCACGGAGCTATGGAGGTGGAGCACCGGATCTACAAAGGTTGTATTTCCGTTCACTTAGAGTAAAGTCGTTTACTTGTATTTGTTTCGCCTAAAATTCTAGTTAACGATCCGTATTAGGGTTTCTCGGTACTTGTAAAATTTGAAATTGGCATGGTTGATGCCTTGTGAGACCTCATTAGTGTGCCTAGGAACCCTACAGTGGTATCAGAGCCTAGCTAGAGCCTTAGGCGATGCTTAGACGATGTTAGAAACCCGATCGAACCGAAACCCTAAACCCAAAATTGCTCTCTGTACATTTTTGGAAATTGTGGATTTTTTAGAATTAAAAATATGCCGAAAAATCAGCAGGAATATCTAAGAGTTACTGTAAAATTCGATGCCCTAATTCCATCAAGCCGCCGCGGTTCCGCGGCACGAGCATGGCTCGTGCGGCGGTTCCGCGGCCGATTTGTCTTATCATGCATTGAATTTTGCACAGTAACTCCTACTTTGCAGTGCTGGTTTTCCTGGGAATTTTTAATATTTGTTAAAGAGTTGAAATTTCTGGGTTGTATTGGGGGTTCGTAGATTCGATCGGATTGTCTAATCTTGTCTATGTGTTTTCCGGATAATTATTTAGAATATGTTAGAAAGTTCGACCGGATATAAATACCCAACTTTTCCCCTGTCGGGAAATTTCCAAGTGTTGGATCTTTCCTAGGTTTAATAACGTTCTAAGTAGTGCAAGTAATGCGATGGTCCCTCTAGAAGACAACAAACCTTAACTCGATTATGTGACCGTCTTGAACAGCCCTTTGAACCTTAGGGTTTGGGGCAGTACGGCGTGCCACATGTGAGGCGTTGGCTTGACCCTTCTACGGCTGGACCGTTGGTACTGAGGCATGAACTGGATGTTTTTAAACTTGTTTCATGTGTTGATCTGTTTCGGGAAAACTTGGGTGTTCGAATGTTCGATCAGAAAGTTTAACATTTTCTGTTTATCCGGAATGTGATACAATAATTGGAATTCACAAGTAGTTATGTGATAACTGAATGAATGTTATAAACATAGCAGTTTAGTCTCACTTGATTGGTTGCCACGGAATTTTGATGTGATCAAAAGTCCGTCGCAATCACGTAGCGTACGCGGATACTCGCCGGGTAAACTTAATAGACAGCCTCACTCCATAGCCCCGACCAAGTGACTGTAGGAGAACCCCGTCGCCGAAAGCATCCGTTCTGGTGCTCGCGGCAGCGGTATTCCGCCTTGGTGCACTTCGTCGACAGTATCGGGGGTGCGTCCGTCTACTAAAGTTTGCGACGAGCATTCGATCAGGATGTCGGGAATCTTGTTGAATTACCCGACTTGATATTGAAAAGAGTTTTCAATAATGAGACTAAAATGCGGGGTTTATAATTGTTAGGCATGCGATGTCTAAGGTATTCATTTGATTAGGCATGCGATGTCTATGCAAGTTGCGGATTCCAACTGTTGTAGTTTTACTCTTTCTTTTCTGTGACCGTAAGTGTAATATGTGATATCGCCGGTTTCGTTGCTATATGTCAACGACAATTGGGATGTGCATATTTACTTACGTTGATGACATGTGATGTTATGTGTTGCTGGATATGTTATATTGGATCGTCGTGTTTGAATAGCCGGGGTTTTTTATGTGAGATGAGTGTTTTTCATTTTCATTCATGTAAAAACTTGTATGTAATATTCTTTTATTGGGACACTTCCAGGTTGCGGAAGATGTCACCATTTGTATATTATTTACTTTTCCGCACTAGGATAGACCCAAGGAGGAGGGCACAAGTAACCGGGTTCTGGGGTCCAGTGGGAGACCAACTCGAGGAGTCGAGTCCGGGTCTCCTAACCCTAGAATTGGTAGGGTTGCATGCCGCTCTCGTAGGGGTCTAGGGGTGTGGGTTTGGCTATTCATCAAGACCATGGAATCCGTGTTTTATACTGGCTCATATTGAAAACACGGACGTCCTAGTATATCCAATATTTCATATGATTCTTCTGCTGCGATATCTGTGATGTGATCATGTGATATGTTCTGTGATAGATACTGTATATAGTATATATGATATATTATATATACGTTACTTATGTTTTACACCCGCGCTAGCCCTGTCCCGCTCTGCCGTTAGTCACCTAACCTAACGGTGCACGAGGGGACATCGAGGCGAATGCGGATTGCATAAGTGTACGTCGTATTTATCTGTGATGTTTAGGTACTTAAATGATGGGACTTCATTAATATGATTAATGAAATAAAAAGAAACCTAAAGATGTTGTAGAATCGAATTTCAAAATAAAAAAAAGGTAGCTACAGTTCTTGCTTTGCACAGCGGTATATGTGATATATCCTGCACCTTATTCGATGAGGAAAGGACCGAGATCCCTTCACCGGGAGTGACTCCTTTAGCAATAACTGGCAGATGCTACACACTCGGTTTGTCTTTTGATTGCTTTTAAGAGTTTCTGCTTTGCACAGTGATATATATGATATATCCCGCACCTCATTCGACGAGGAAAGGACCGACGATCCCTTCACCGGGAGTGACTCCTTTAGCAAAACTAGAAAAGCCTAAAAAACACTCCATTTCAAAATTCATTCGATCTTACAACGATATCAAGTTCATTACGCAATAGGTTTTCAGAAAAACCTGTCGTAGCCCTCCGTCATTTCAGATAAGTACTAGTTAGTATTCGTGCTACGTTTGTTGACTATGTTAAGGCATAGTGTGCGGTAGCTAATTAGTGCTTATCTGCATAAGCATATGATGCGATTGGATTAGGGTAGTCGTGCGACTTCGTTGACTATGTTAAGGGTCGTGCGGGTGGGTTTAATTCAATCGGGAAATGATGGGTTGAACTTGACTAGCACTTATGATTTGTTGACTATGTTAAGGTCATATAGCTGCTAGGGGCAAAATAATATCGGGAATTTCAAGTGTTGAAATTTGCAATGAGATTGCATACCTTCTATGAGATAGTTGGATCCCGATACCCGCTGCGAGTAAGAGTTACTCCTGGGAGAGTTTTACACATTACAATTAGCCGATCAAGTAGGTGTCTAGAAAGGTGTTAACGAGGTTACGCCTCTGGGAAAATGAGGTTTACATTAATTAGGTTCGTGCGAAAGCACGGGGGACCTCCTTCAAAGTACCGACACTGGCCTGGCTGAAAGATTGGCGAACTTGTAGCGTGTAATTAATCCCGGCTAGTCTTTCCTTTTAGGGTTTGAAGGAAGATTTGATAAATACAGTGGGAGCCATCCTGATTAGATAAAATAATAACCAATCTATTCTTGAAAGAGCGCACGCTGAGTGTTTTCTTCTCTCTCTCTCCAGGTAGCGACCATATCACGCCTTAATCAAGATAATAATACGGAATATTGACCGAACCCGCTTGTTATACTGAGCTGGGGAACGTTGGTCCCGCTCCAACTTATAATTGTTATAAGACAGAGCAGGAAATTGGGGATTACCAGAATTCCCCTGCCGCCCAAACGAAGAGAGTGCATGCTGATGCATCATCTTCGGGTGTGTTCATTACAAAGAACTGTTTCTCAGTATCCTCTGCGATACCGGATCAGGATCCCAGATATGTAATCTGTTACATAGGGCTGCAAAAAGGTAGAGAAACTGAGAACGGGTGATAAGTTTCATGAGGCAGAAAACGGGGCAAGTGTTGCAGCCAAGTCTGTTGGTCACTGTCAACCTGTATTCCAAATATACATTGATTCTGAACGAATGTTATTAGATACCGAACCTGATATACAAAATCATATCCATCTCTTTATTAGTAAAGAAATGATAAAATTTTGTATAGTTGGATAATGTTTTGAACATTTTCTATATCAAAAGTTGATCGGTTCAGGCACGTTATCTAAAAGCATTGATGTTCTAAATCAAACTACAGTTCTTAGTATACGGAACACACACAAGAGGAAGAGTTCAGGAATAAACGAATCCTACTTGAGGCATTGTAGACTAGGTCATATCAATGCGACCCGACTAGCTGAAGTTACATGTAGATGCATATTTAAATCAGTTTGAATTTACATCTTGTGAAACTTGCCAGTCATGTCACAGAGATAAGATGACCATAGCTCCGTTTACTGGAAACAGAGAAAGTGTTAGTGAACTCTTGAGATTGATACATGTTGATGTATGTAAGGTCCCCTGTCTACACATGCCGGGAGCGGTTCTTTGTACTTCATTAAATTCTCTGATGATCTCTTTTGATTCAGACATATGTTCCTGTTGAAACACAAGTCCGAACCTTTTGAGATATTCACAGAATATAAGATAGAAGTAGAGAACCAAAATACGGGTATAAGTATTATGTCCTTTGATGAGATCAAGGAGGAGAATACTTGAGCACGGAATTCTTGAACTTTTCTGAAGGAGAATGAGATTCTCTCTCAGCATTACTCCTCCGTATACACCATAGCACGATGGTATATCGGGGCGGAGCAATCACACCCTATATAATAAGGTGTGCTCTATGATGAGTACTACTGAGTTACCTATTTCCTTTTGGGGAGTTATGCGCTTGAGAAGCTGCATACCTATTGAATAGGGTTCGAATCAAATCAGTTGCCTCCCACTTCATATTTGATATGATAAGAGAAGAGCCCATCTCTTAAGTTAGTTGAGATTTGGGGTTGTCCAGCCTATGTCTGAAAAGCAAAATCCGGACAAGCTCGAGGCAAAGTCAGTTATGTAGAACTGGAAATGTTCCAGCTATACAAACTGCGGCTGATGATTTGATAGAACCAAAGGATTCAATAGTTACCAACGAATCTCAGCCTCTCCGCCGATCTAGTGAGGTTCCTCACCCGCCAGAGAGATACTTCGGTTTCTCTATGACAGTGGGAGCGAGGATTGCATCATGAGATGATGACCCAACTAGTTTCGAGCTGGCCATCAGGAGTAAGACTCTGTAAGAATGTCTGGATGCTTAGCGATCTGAGATGGAATCCATGTACACCAACAAAGTATGGACTTTGGTTGCTATATCTGAAGGGTTAAATCCCCATCAGGAGCAAGTATATCTTGAGAAGATTACTTGGTGTAAATGGAAATGTTGAGACTTTCAAAGCTAGACTTGTTAAAGCTTTTCGTCATCGACCAGGCGTGGATAATGATGAAACCTTTTCAAGTGGCTATGCTTAAGTCCATCCAGATCCTACTTGCCACGGCTACATACCATGACTACGATATCTGGCGGTTGGGTGCCATGACTGCTTTTCTAAATGATGTTTTAGAAGAGAACGTCTATAAGTACACAGCCAGAGGGCTTCGTAGACAGTGGGAGCAGCGGAAACGTGTACAAGATGCTTTATAGGATAAAGCAGGTATCGCGGAGTTGGAACATCTGTTTTGATGTGTTAGTCAAAGAGTTTGACATCATCAAAATGGTAGATGAACCATGTATAAACAAAAAGGTAGTAGGGAGTATAGTGACGATCCTCGTAGGGTACGTGGATGACATGCTCTTGATAGGGAAGGAGTTTCTTATACTACGCTCAGTCTATCTCCGCTTATTACAATGATTCTCTATATAGGATCAAAGTGATACCTCCTAAATCCTGGGTTTTGGATCTATGAGATAGATCTAATTGGATGTTAGGATTCTCACTAGTTGTAGTGAGATGGTATCAACCGATCCTGGGGAGAATCACTGGAAGGGTTCCAGGGTGATAAGGACGACTGAAAGTCAGTCACAGGCATTGTCTTTACCCTCAGTAAAGGGACGGTATGTTGGAAGAGTTCCAAGCTAGATACCGTGGCATACTAGAGGATAAAGGCTGGATACATCGCTACTTAAGATGCTACCAAAAAGGCATTCTGGATGTATATTTGTTCATGAGATGAACTTAGTTCCTCCCATTGTTTGACAATGGAGTTGTCGCTTACGCCAAGGAACGTCCGTCCCATCAATGATCCAGATATATTCTAAGGCAGTATCACCTGATCATGGAGATGGTTGATCTCCAGGGTGATCGAGGTTAGGAGAACAGACTCAGAGGAAAACACGGCGGATCCACTCACAAAGGCCTTTTCCCAGAGAGAGACTTTTATGGGATGGTTGAGTATGAGATACTACAACCACTGCTTTCAGATGGCCCTAGTGCAAGTGGGAGATTGTTAGTTATATGTATGCCCTAGAGGCCATTGCTATACATAGGATGTATATTGTAGTGTATGCTGGGACATATATATAGGGAGGACTTTCTTGCTCGACATGATAGTGTGCTATCTGGTTGCACTTTACCTTAACGTGTACACTGATTGTCTCTCTGTTACATGTTGGTAAAGCCCATAGGATGAGTACTTAACTATCTGGACTATGATGCGGATCATACTAGTGGGGACATGGTAGTCCATAAGTACATCCTTCAAAGTCCCTAGTCGTGGGTGTATCGAGACGGGGCATCGATATACCAGAGTAGACTAGCGTGTACCTTCTCGACCCATACAGATGGGCGATGGATGATCCCATATCCATTGGTGTTTGACATCAGAGATGATATACGGGTGCTCAGTGGAGACTGGGTACACTGGACGGACTCGCCGAGAACTCCCAGATGGTATTATACCTTACGTCAGATGGCAGTTCTCTGGTGACACTGGTACAGAGTAGTCTGTTGACCCGAGATCGTCATAGAGTCTTGTGTGGCTCCCACTGTGCTTTGATTTCCACCTTACCACGTCCAAGAGGGCGTGCAAAACGGTGGTTTTTGGGTACAGTCCCGAATCACATGGAGGCAATGAGCGATAGGAGGGGATTCGTCTCTCCCGGTATAGGGAGTTGATGTTGCGCTGTGTTCGATTGGCTATGACCGGAAATCCCTGGCAAGGGTTGCTGAGATTTACTGGTAAGTGTTATCAGTAGTTTCTCGAACTGTTATAGACCTCATATCGACATGACTTATCAAGCTGCTGGGGTCTGACGTTTACCACCCCTAGGCGAGATATGCGACATATCAGACGAATAGACCGGACTGTACGGTAAGTGTTACTGGTTGGATTCACAGGAGTGTGAGCGGGCTTGCTCATCGATCTTCTGATAGCTCAATACCCGGGTGGCCGTTACGTTTAGCAGACCGCTTACGGCTTGTGGGTGTTTGATATGATCATCACCTGCTGCCGGCGTATTGACGAGTCTTTAGAGTCCTACACAGAGCTTTCCTGGCTCAAGCGAAACGAAATAGGAGCGCATATGAGATATGTGCGGCACCGAGAATAATTCGTGTATGTGATACCGTATTCTATTCTCACGATGAATGTATCGAATGGTTGTATGCGATATAACCTAGTTATCGAATCAAGGATTGATTCGATAAGCCGATACATTGGATATTAGTCGGTTATATGCGATATGACCGGATCGTTAAATCAAGTGTTGATTTAATGATTTAATGCATAATTATATATTTGATATGTTACTTTGCATTAACTAATATTGGTTCACTTTAAATGGATTTTCTCACTTGTAGTTCACAAGTTGTATATGTGATATACTTTTGTGCACTTGGATGTATCATGCTTGATGATACATGTTTGCTAGGGTTTGTGTAAAGAATTTAACCTTGGTTAAGTAAATGGTTAGGGTTTTTAGTTATTCATTCATTTATCTTTTTAATTGGATTAAAAAGAAATGGGATAATAAAACAAAATGGTTGCTTTCATTCTTGAAGCTTGTTGAAGCTTCATGAAGCTTTGACCAAAGTGACCATTTTGTCTTCATCCTTAACCCTAACCATTCATCTAACCTTAGTCAATTCTCTACACATAACCATGGTTCATATTATGATAAGGATTCATTTTTCTTTTGGTTTTAATTAACTTATCATAATATACTTCATCTTCTTCTTCTTCTTCTTCACATGAAGAAAAGCTTGCTATCAACAATGGCAACTTGAGAAAATGAGTGAGAAATCCAATTCTAAAGTGAACCCACTTCCTATTTTTTCATCCTCTACCACTTGCCAAGTAGTATAGGGTGTTTTCTTCACAAGTTTCATGACTTGGTGAAGTGGGAGATTGATCTTGTGATGCCTCGACGTAGATCATATTCGGCATCGTAGTCGATGACCTAGCCCGCCCATTTCTCCGATGAAGCCAACGCTAGAGCCCGGGATTTGATTTGGACAGCATGGGGACTTCATCACGGAGCTATGGAGGTGGAGCACCGGATCTACAAAGGTTGTATTTCCGTTCACTTAGAGTAAAGTCGTTTACTTGTATTTGTTTCGCCTAAAATTCTAGTTAACGATCCGTATTAGGGTTTCTCGGCACTTGTAAAATTTGAAATTGGCATGGTTGATGCCTTGTGAGACCTCATTAGTGTGCCTAAGAACCCTACACTCACTGGTTAATACATTGTTGTATATGCGATATATGTTAATTGTATTATTTTCTTTTGTTCCAAAATATATTGTATATGTGATATATAATATGTAAGTCCACGTTACCTGTCCCGGTTCTTTCGGGGTTGCGGAAACGGTGAAAAACGATTTTTAGGTCTAGAGTAATATGGACTTGGAAACGGATCTTTGCTAAACAAAACACTAGAAACTAACTACATGTTTTACCTACTCGGTTAGTGGGCTATACCTAGTCTTGAACTCCTTCTCTTCTTGCTCCTTTGGAGTGGGTAGAATGGTTCCTCCTCGTCGCCTTCTCTTGCCGAAGAAAGATCCACCCGAGGGCCACTACCTTGAGCTCCTTCCTAAAATTTGAGGTAACTAAAGTGCTAGGTTTGCTAAACCTTAAACCTTAGGATGAGTAGAGATGAGTTTTGGTGTTTTATCTCAAAAACAAATGGTTCTCAACTCATGAGAGATTTTTGCTTTGAGAGAGAGAGGAAGAGGATGAGAGAGAATGAATATGAGAGAGTGAAATGAAAAATAGCAACCATATTCACATATATGTGAATTATCAATTAACAATATTAATCAAAAAGAAAAAGGTGATGGTTCATTTGAAATGACCATTATCATTTCACATTTAATGAATTTTGCTAAGATCAAAGAGCAGCTTTTGTATGAAATGATGATGGTCAACTTTTCAACTTTGGTCAACAAGTCAACCAAGGTCAAATGGTCAACAACCCTAACCATAACACAATTTCCTTTAATTAATATTATTAATCATATTTCACATATTCATTAGGGTTTGGAAAAAGACAACGGTCATCAATCCTAATGAGAATCCTCTGCCTCTACCTCTGTCAACTGTGCATACACACCCGCATCCATATTCCGAGGAACACGAACACAATGAGATAAAACCAATCCCAAAACATATACTAGGATCTGGCTTAAACCAAAGCCCGCTAGTAATAACTGTCCGGACACCAAACGCGCACAAGTGCATGGATGTGAACGAACCCCGTCGCAAAACCTTGCGACCTCTACTCTGTTTTGCCCAAAGGCGAATAACCCTCTGTGTGGGACTCTAAAGACTCGACACTACGCTGGCAGTGGATTTAACCACAGACCGCAAGCGGTACTAGCTGTATGTAACGGTCTCCAGGTAGATGCCGATAAGAAAACCGATGAGGTGAACCCATCCGAACTCCTACTGAGCCTGAATGTAACAATCTCCGTACAGTCCGGTCTGTTCGTCTGAGAGTATCGCATGGCGGGCCTAGGGGGGTGGTAAACATCAGTCCCCTAATAGCGGTATAAGTCGTGTCGGAGTGTAGCCCAGAACACCCTGAGATAACACTGGAAACCTACCAGTATATCTCGCTTGCCCTGGCCAGGGACTTTGTGTAATGGCTCTCCTAGATACAGCGCGATATCAACCCCCAATACCGGGAGAGACGAATCCTGTCTAACCGTCACTGCCTCTAAGTGCTTCGGGACTGCACCCAACTACTACCTGTTTGCACGACTCCTTTGAGCCGTGGTAGGGTAGTAATCAAAGTACAGTGGGAACACACTCGAGGCGAAGTGACGGAAATAGAAACAGAGGCACTGATTTAAGCATAAGCTGGACAACTCTCCGTACCTTAACATCGTTAAGATATGAACTGTTCTATATCCAATACAGAAACAGAGGCACTGATTTAATTGAACCAGATTCAAATCATGCATATGTCTTTAGTGCATGTCAACTAAAGGGAAAGAGGCCGATCAGCATTACTCAACTTAGGAGTACTTCCAATTATGAGTAACCTGAAACAGAAGCAAGTTCTCTTTATCATTACTATCAGCTGAATACTATACACAAGTATCTACATCTTCGATCACCTTGAAGAGTCCTGATACTTGCAACACCTGGTTCTCTAATTTATTCTTATACCTATAACTCCTCAAAACTTAGACCTTGCATTTCTACAAAACACTTGTCTAAAAATTAGAGAAGTCATAAGTAAACCGAATATAGTACGAGGACTAACCCCTATGTCCTAATGGACACTGGACAATATACAATACTCTGTATAAGTCCCTTGAGTCTTAATAACTCATTCCCTGTAGGTTGAAAACTGTATTTATGGTTAAGAAGAATTACACCGTTGTTTAATGCTCCTTACCTAAATATCCACTGATATAGGTAAATGTCATGGACATAATTTCAAAAAGATATATCTCACTCTATAAAAATAGACGTACAGATATATCAATTTGAAATTGGTGCATAACAGCGGATATTCAAAACCAAATATTTGCCGTCCAGCAAACAGCCCAGGCGATTTCCTCAAATATCACCAATTACAATTAATTCCGATATAATGAGGATGATCACCTAATTCCCATTAACTTACTCCCACTCATCATCTGTAAAACCATAAAGATGTGAGAATCAAACCTGGTAATTACATACCCTGGAGCAAGGACTAATTGGGAAATCAGTTTTCTTTTAACAGTACATAGTCAAACTGAAACATTGAAATGTTTCGATGGGGTATCCGGGTATTCTTAGTAATGTCTTTTCCATTATCCAGATTCACAACTGTAACCGTATATTTCTTTGCCATCTCTCTAAATCCATTTATATGTCTTTAGTCATTACTGTCACGACCCGCAATTCGGCCCGTAACCGGCACTTAAACTACGTAACGTCTACAGGCGTACGTAACTTAAGCAAGCCGAAAACCCAGAAATCTAAACCACCCAAAACTGGATCAACGGAGAAAACATAATTTAAAAGTATTAGAAGTCGCCATTTAAAAATCTCTAACTCTAGTTTTCTTTCCTGAAAATTTCGGCAGCACTTCCTTTGTAAAACTGGCCCCGAAAACGGGTACAACACAGATAATATATGAAACATCCCAAGTGGGAGAAAAATCACGCCCACTGGCGGAGACAATCACCACAGCAAGTATACGACGCCAAAGCGAAGAAATATCAAAGAAACGACTAAAAAGAAAGTAAACATCTCCAAATAACCTGCGTCTACGAGCACGGTTCCCAAAACCAATATACAACACTGATATCTCACCAGTCGTCTCTAAGTCATATACAACAGGGGTAGATGGAGAATACTAGATCCAACAAAAGATATACAATATACAACGGATAACCGCAAACCCACCTATAATGCAACGGCCTCACTGCCAAAGGTAGCGGTATCCACAAAAGTAGTGATGATAAGCTGCCCTGCCGCGACTACTCAGAGGGTAAGTCCTGCAAAACTGTGGCACAACGGGGGTGAGTTGCCAACTCGTGAATAGTAATTAACATCATACAGTAATCGCAAATATGCACTAACAGCAATGATCAATAACATGTGAACTGATAGCATGAGTATGACAATAGGAATATGCAACTATCATGATCAGGGTATACCACCAGGATACTATGTCTATATGAATCCTATGTATATCAACTGAATACTGAGTGCGGAATAGTAAATGATCTCATGCACAAATCATAAGCATGAAAAACACGGTGTAACTCAACAACACCCAAATTCCAAAATACTCAGATCGGCCCTCAGATCGGCCCTCCAATCCTGTACATCTCATGAAACCTGAGTGTCAAACATCGACACTCAAAAACATCATGAAAACCAGTGCCTATCATCGACACATAAATACTGATATCCATACGTTCCTCGAAACACAAGTATCCCTCTTCGACACTTATATTCCACGCATCGGTCTTTCTGATATCCATACGTTCCTCGAAACCCAAGTATCCCACCTCGACACTTGTATTTCCACGTATCGGTCTGTCAAACCCCATATATCTCTCGGAAAGTAAGTGCCCAAGATCGACACTTTAATTTCCCATATCGCATCTCAAATGCATAAATCCATAAAAAAGTAGCATATGCAACATAAAACATCAATATGAGCATATCACGGAACGATTCGCCAAATAATGCATCAAGTCATTAAATGTATCTCGCGGTTCCCAAAAATCCAAATCCAGAATACATATATATACGGCGTCCCATACCACCGATATATATGCAATAAAAACTGATCATATAACAATAGCAAGGTACATGTGCGAACGAGTAATATAGCATGGCATACATATGAGCATGTAGGTATACAGGTATGTTCTATGTAATATGTACTATCGCACAAGTATAACTGTTTAATGTCGCTAACCAATAGCAAGGTATATAAATGCGCATTTGTGTTGTGCGTAGCATGGCAATTATCAACAGTGTGTGTGTAGCATATCATTGGTGCTCGTGCAACATGAACTGTCGATAATAGTGCAGTGTACAGCAGGTATAGTATCATACACAACAAGTAACTATATGCAACATGAATCATGCAATATCTCTATATAAGCAAATAAGCATACGGCTAATATTATATCATGTCTAGCCCCGACGCGTAGCGCCATACGGGCGATTCCCCGTAGATGTTAAATCTACTCACTCTGTGGTCTTCAGCTATGAAAATCCGACCACCTGCTTCCCTTTGTTCGCAGCGTCTGAAGTCCCCGCTTGCGACGCTATAATATCACAAACACAAGAAATAAAGCGAACATCTCAGAAGCAATCACAATAACGAAAAACTACGTATTATAAAACGCATCAACGCACTAAACCAACTCACGAGTACACGTCTAGTGCAAACACACGATTATAGGTAATCGATCCCAGATTTTGCATACTGCATTTACCAAGTAAATCAACAGTACCAACAACCCAAAACCAAAGCAGACAACACCCACAGAAAACCCACCCCAAACCCTTACTATTAGGCCGGCGTCGCCGGTCCCCTCTTCAAGTCTCGCCGGCCCCGGCCGGTGGGATGGCCCCCGTCTCCTAGGTGGTGTCTCAAGTCAACCTGCACACTCCTCTGAAGTTGTTGATTCAGTCACTAAAATTCCCCGGTCACAGCAGATATTAAAAACTCTAAAAAGACACTAAAAACCCGATATCGCCTCAACCGATAAAAACTAAGTTCTACGCAACAATTAACGATCAAAACCACACAAAAACTCTAAATTAACAGTAAAGAGAGTATACCTAACAACTTTGCTCTCAAGTTCCAAGCTTTTCCCTATCTCCAAGTGATCAAGATCAAGAAATCCTAAGCTTTAGCTATTTTGTGATATGTTTATGGATTTTTGAGGGTTTTGTGATAGAAATCAATTAAAATGAGAAGGGAATTGATCAAGTGCAGTAGAGGAAGAGATATTTTCGGCCAAGGGAGTAAGGAGGTGGAGTTGTGAAGAATTTCCAAGCAATTTCCTTCATTTAATGCCATTTGCACACATACACACACATGCATGCATCTAATCCTTCTCTTTTCTTTTCTTTTTCTTTTAATTTCCTAACTTAATTCCTAGTCCACACATTATGCTAAGTGAAGTGAGAAGGAAATTCTTAACTCAATTATTTAAAGAAAAGATCGCATGTAGAAATTTTCCCAAAATTTGAATACCGCATTAAAATAATATTAAAAATTGGGAAAAACCAAATTGAACCAAAACGTCCCATATACTCCCAAAGCACGCGCACTAGCTTTATTTTAGCTAAACAAGGTGCCGGCAAGTCTATATGGTCGTTTGTTCACAGTCGGGTAAAAACGGAAAATACCGACAAACTTACCCTAAAACGGACAAAATCGCCTAACGATTTCCAAAACGTTACAATCTCCCCCCTTATAGAAATTCGGTCCCCGAATTAAAATTCATACTAAACGTACCTTCAAAAAGATGGGGGAATTTCTTCCGCATCTCGCTCTCGATCTCCCAAGTGATCTCCTCACCAGTCGGACTACGCCACAAAACCTTTACAGAAGGCAAGTCCCTAGACCGAAGTTTCTTCACCTGCCGATCCAGAATAACTATCGGCTGCTCGGTGAACGAAAGATCACGCTCAAGCTGAACGGTCTCGTGCTGAATCATATGAGAAGGATCATGAAGGTATCTTCGAAGCATCGACACATGAAAAACGGGGTGAACATCTGGAAAACTAGGCGGGAGCGCTAGACGATAAGCAACCGAACCCACTCGCTCGAGGATCTCAAAAGGACCTACGAATCTGGGACTAAGCTTCCCTCTCTTCCCAAATCGCATAACGCCCTTCATCGGAGAAATCTTCAGGAATACATGATCTCCCACTGCGAACTCAAGCCTGCGATGACGACGGTCGGCATAAGACTTCTGCCTGCACTGGGCTGCTCTCATCCTGTCCTGAATCAGCTGGATCTTCTCCGTAGTCTCCTGAACAAGCTGGGGTCCCAAAACCAAACTCTCACTAAGCTCGGTCCAACAGACTGGCGATCGACACTTCCTACCATATAAAGCCTCAAAAGGTGCCATCTGAATAGTCTCCTGAAAACTGTTTTTGTAGGAGAACTCAATCAATGGCAAGTGACGATCCCAGCTGCCCCCAAAATCAAGCACACATGCACGGAGCATATCCTCCAGTGTCTGAATAGTCCGCTCCGTCTGACCATCGGTCTGCGGATGAAAAGCGGTGCTAAAACTCAATCTGGTACCCAAAGCTTCCTGAAGCTTCTGCCATAGACGGCTAGTAAACTGGGTACCTCTGTCGGATACTATGCATGTGGGAACACCGTGCAAACGCACAATCTCATCTATATAAAGCTGAGCGTACTGAGCATAGCCGAAAGTGGTCTTCACTGGAAGGAAGTGAGCCGCTTTCGTCAACCGGTCTACAATAACCCAAATGGAGTCATACCCTCTACTGGTCCTGGGTAGACCCACAATGAAGTCCATGGAAATCTGCTCCCATTTCCACTCCGGAATGGGTAAAGGCTGCAACTCTCCAGCCGGTCTCTGATGCTCAGCCTTGACTTGCTGACAAGTCAGGCACCTCGAAACGAAGTCCGAAATATCGCGTTTCATCCCTTCCCACCAGTAGAAGTCTCTCAAGTCTCGGTACATCTTGGTGGAACCTGGATGAACGCTAAAGGCCGACTGATGTGCATGCTCTAGGATCTCGCGTCTCAACCCATCAACATCTGGTACACACAAGCGAGTCCCGCATCGTAGCACACCCTGGTCATCAATCATGAACTCCAAAACTGTACCCTGTCGAACAAGCTCAAGAATCTCAGACACACGAGCATCACTGGGTTGCTCCTCCCGAATACGATCAACAAGTAGTGGACGGGCGCGGACATGAGCAAACTGTCCCCCAGTGGAGGTGAACTCGAACTGCACTCTACTATCACACAAGAGCTGCCAATCTGCAGAAGACTGACACCGAACGGCGCTCAGCTGGGACAAGCTACCCACGGGCCTACGACTCAAAGCATCGGCTACCACATTCGCCCTGCCCGGGTGATAAAGGATCTCACAATCATAATCCTTCACTAGCTCCATCCATCGGCGCTGTCTCAGGTTCAGATCTCGCTGCTGGAAGATGTACTTCAGACTCTTGTGATCCGTGAAGATCTGACACGACTCTCCATACAAGTAGTGTCTCCAGATCTTCAACGCAAAGACTACCGCTGCCATCTCAAGATCGTGAGTGGGGTAATTCTGCTCGTGCTTCTTCAGCTGTCTAGAAGCATATGCAATCACCCTATCATGCTGCATCAAAACACAGCCGAGCCCCACTCGAGAAGCATCACAATACACAACGTAGCCTCCCGATCCAAAAGGTAAAGAAAGAACTGGTGCTGTCGTCAACCGAGTCTTCAACTGCTGAAAACTCTGCTCGCACGCATCAGTCCAGAGAAAAGGAACCCCCTTCCGGGTCAGTCCAGTCAGCGGTGCAGCGATACTCGAAAAATCCTGCATAAAACGGCGATAATAACCAGCTAAGCCCAAAAAGCTGCGGACCTCCGTCACCAATACAGGTCTGGGCCAAAGCTGTACAGCCTCGATCTTCCTCGGGTCCACAAGAATACCATCACTAGTCACTACATGACCCAGGAAGTCAACTCGATCAAGCCAAAATGCGCACTTTGAGAATTTTGCATACAGCTGGTGCTCTCTCAGTATCTGCAAAGTAATCCCCAAGTGCTGCTCATGCTCCTCTCGACTCCTAGAGTAAACCAGTATGTCATCAATAAACACGATAATGAACTGGTCGAGGAACGGCCTGAAAATCCGGTTCATCAGATCCATGAACGCTGCTGGCGCATTAGTGAGTCCGAACGACATCACCAAAAACTCATAGTGCCCATAGCGCGTACGAAAAGCAGTCTTCGGAATGTCATCATTCCGAACCCGCAACTGATGATAACCCGAACGCAAATCAATCTTCGAAAAATGTTTCGCACCCTGGAGCTGATCGAATAAATCGTCAATGCGGGGCAAAGGATACCTGTTCCGCACCGTAACACGGTTCAACTGACGATAATCCACACATAGCCTCAAACTGCCGTCCTTCTTCTTGACGAACAGAACAGGAGCTCCCCACGGCGAAACACTCGGACGCACAAGTCCCAAATCAAGCAACTCTTGCAATTGATCTTTAAGCTCTCTAAGCTCTGCCGGAGCCATCCGATAAGGCGGTATAGAAATAGGCTCCGTGCCAGGAATCAGATCAATGCAAAACTCAATATCGCGCAGTGGCGGCATCCCAGGTAACCCATCGGGAAAAACATCGGGAAACTCTCGCACGGTAGAAACCTGGTCCAGCAACTCCACTGTGGCTCCAGTATCATGAATGAACGCCAAGAATCCCCGACATCCCCTCCTTAAAAGCCGACTAGCGCACAAAACAGAAATCAAGCTGTGAGGGGCGGCACTACGGTCCCCCTGCACAACAAACACTGACTCGCCGGGAAAACAAAATCTAACTGTCTTCTCGCGGCAGTCCACGGACGCATAGCAAGTAGCTAGCCAATCCATGCCCAACAGAACGTCGAAGTCCAACATCTCCAGAAGGATCAAGTCGACGGGCAGATCTCTGTCACCAATATGGACGACACAAGATCGAAACACAAAACGCGCAACAAACGACTCTCCCACAGGAGTAGTCACGATCAGCGGCTGATCCAGCAAACACGACTCCTGGCCTAACCTCGGCACGAAGTGCGTAGAAACATACGAATGCGTGGATCCCGGATCAAAAAGAACATGCGCATCAAAAGAACATACAGAAAGAGTACCTGAAACCACGGCATTGGACGCCTGAGCGTCCTGGTGAGTCAAGGCAAAAACCCTAGCCTGACCTCTACCGGCTACTGGCTGTCCTCTGCCTCTGCCACCTCGACCTCTCGATACAAAACCTCCGCGACCATGACCTCGCTGAACAGGAGTCTGACGCGGCGCAACAACAGGAATAAGAGGCAACACTCTCTGAGGTGGAGAAGGTGGTAAGGTAACCTGCGGTACTGCTGGCTCGTTCACACGCGGCTCTGTACAATCTCGAACCCGATGACCCAAACTACCGCACCGGTAACATCCAGAAACAAACTGTCGATCATCCTGAGGGTAAGAACCATAGAGCCGACCTCGTCCCGAACTGCCACTATCAGAACGGAAACTGTCTCGACGTCTAAACGCCTGCCTCGCTGCCGGATCACCTATACGAACTCTCTTTGGTCCCGGAGCAACTGATGACTCAGCTAAACGCTCCTCTACCACAAGAGCTGCATCCACCGCTGCCGCATACGTGTCACAATGCTGAATGCTGATGGCTAAGAATATCTGGGTAAGCAGGCCTCGAACAAACCTCTTCACCCTCATCTCCTCAGTCGCCACCAGGTATGGAGCATATATCGACAGCTCAGTAAACAATACATCATACTCCAACACCGTCATCCCTGGCGTCTGACATAAAGACTCAAATCTGCGCGCTCGCGCATCCCTGACGCTCGGTGGAAGAAAACGAACAAGAAACGACGTCACAAACTCGGCCCAGGTCATAGGAGCAAGACCAACGGCTCTACCCCTCTCCAACGACTCACACCACTTCTGGGCCATACCCTCCAGACGAAAACTGGCAAACTCTACCCATCTCTCGTCGGAACATCGGAGTGAGCGACAAATCCTGGCCATCCGGTCGATGAACGACTGCGGATCCTCAGTAGCATCTGTGCCCGTAAACACCGGAGGTCTCAACCTCATGAAATCCGTCAACGACACAGCAATAACCTCCGGAGCTGCAACTGCGACTACCGGAACCGTAGGTACCATCGTGGCCTCCGCAGCGGGTGGAACAACTGCCTGCCCCTGCGCTCGGATGGCCTCTACCAAAGTCCCCACAATCTGGCGCAGATCCTGCATACCAGCTCCAATCATAGCAATATACTCCGGTACAACAGGCGTACCACCCTGGTCAGTTCTCGCCTCAGGCGAGTCAACCCTGACCTCGGCCCTCGCGGCCGCTCTCTGAGCCCTCGTAGTCTTCGGCGGCATATGGGCTGGAAATTGAAACAAGATTCGATAAGGAAACGGAAATCGAATCACAAGATATATATCAATCACGGAAGGAACATCAATCAATAAGTCCTAAGGTCACTTAGGCGGAGTACCGTGTCGTAAGTATGCCGCGGACCATACACACGCTACGTCACTCTGCTTAAGCTACCTACTCCATCATACCAAGCTCATCCTAAACTCCGAAAGGTAAAACCTAAGGCTCTGATACCAACTTTATCACGACCCGCAATTCGGCCCGTAACCGGCACTTAAACTACGTAACGTCTACAGGCGTACGTAACTTAAGCAAGCCGAAAACCCAGAAATCTAAACCACCCAAAACTGGATCAACGGAGAAAACATAATTTAAAAGTATTAGAAGTCGCCATTTAAAAATCTCTAACTCTAGTTTTCTTTCCTGAAAATTTCGGCAGCACTTCCTTTGTAAAACTGGACCCGAAAACGGGTACAACACAGATAATATATGAAACATCCCAAGTGGGAGAAAAATCACGCCCACTGGCGGAGACAATCACCACAGCAAGTATACGACGCCAAAGCGAAGAAATATCAAAGAAACGACTAAAAAGAAAGTAAACATCTCCAAATAACCTGCTTCTACGAGCACGGTTCCCAAAACCAATATACAACACTGATATCTCACCAGTCGTCTCTAAGTCATATACAACAGGGGTAGATGGAGAATACTAGATCCAACAAAAGATATACAATATACAACGGATAACCGCAAACCCACCTATAATGCAACGGCCTCACTGCCAAAGGTAGCGGTATCCACAAAAGTAGTGATGATAAGCTGCCCTGCCGCGACTACTCAGAGGGTAAGTCCTGCAAAACTGTGGCACAACGGGGGTGAGTTGCCAACTCGTGAATAGTAATTAACATCATACAGTAATCGCAAATATGCACTAACAGCAATGATCAATAACATGTGAACTGATAGCATGAGTATGACAATAGGAATATGCAACTATCATGATCAGGGTATACCACCAGGATACTATGTCTACATGAATCCTATGTATATCAACTGAATACTGAGTGCGGAATAGTAAATGATCTCATGCACAAATCATAAGCATGAAAAACACGGTGTAACTCAACAACACCCAAATTCCAAAATACTCAGATCGGCCCTCAGATCGGCCCTCCAATCCTGTACATCTCATGAAACCTGAGTGTCAAACATCGACACTCAAAAACATCATGAAAACCAGTGCCTATCATCGACACATAAATACTGATATCCATACGTTCCTCGAAACACAAGTATCCCTCTTCGACACTTATATTCCACGCATCGGTCTTTCTGATATCCATACGTTCCTCGAAACCCAAGTATCCCACCTCGAAACTTGTATTTCCACGTATCGGTCTGTCAAACCCCATATATCTCTCGGAAAGTAAGTGCCCAAGATCGACACTTTAATTTCCCATATCGCATCTCAAATGCATAAATCCATAAAAAAGTAGCATATGCAACATAAAACATCAATATGAGCATATCACGGAACGATTCGCCAAATAATGCATCAAGTCATTAAATGTATCTCGCGGTTCCCAAAAATCCAAATCCAGAATACATATATATACGGCGTCCCATACCACCGATATATATGCAATAAAAACTGATCATATAACAATAGCAAGGTACATGTGCGAACGAGTAATATAGCATGGCATACATATGAGCATGTAGGTATACAGGTATGTTCTATGTAATATGTACTATCGCACAAGTATAACTGTTTAATGTCGCTAACCAATAGCAAGGTATATAAATGCGCATTTGTGTTGTGCGTAGCATGGCAATTATCAACAGTGTGTGTGTAGCATATCATTGGTGCTCGTGCAACATGAACTGTCGATAATAGTGCAGTGTACAGCAGGTATAGTATCATGCACAACAAGTAACTATATGCAACATGAATCATGCAATATCTCTATATAAGCAAATAAGCATACGGCTAATATTATATCATGTCTAGCCCCGACGCGTAGCGCCATACGGGCGATTCCCCGTAGATGTTAAATCTACCCACTCTGTGGTCTTCAGCTATGAAAATCCGACCACCTGCTTCCCTTTGTTCGCAGCGTCTGAAGTCCCCGCTTGCGACGCTATAATATCACAAATACAAGAAATAAAGCGAACATCTCAGAAGCAATCACAATAACGAAAAACTACGTATTATAAAATGCATCAACGCACTAAACCAACTCACGAGTACACGTCTAGTGCAAACACACGATTATAGGTAATCGATCCCAGATTTTGCATACTGCATTTACCAAGTAAATCAACAGTACCAACAACCCAAAACCAAAGCAGACAACACCCACAGAAAACCCACCCCAAACCCTTACTATTAGGCCGGCGTCGCCGGTCCCCTCTTCAAGTCTCGCCGGCCCCGGCCGGTGGGATGGCCCCCGTCTCCTAGGTGGTGTCTCAGGTCAACCTGCACACTCCTCTGAAGTTGTTGATTCAGTCACTAAAATTCCCCGGTCACAGCAGATACTAAAAACTCTAAAAAGACACTAAAAACCCGATATCGCCTCAACCGATAAAAACTAAGTTCTACGCAACAATTAACGATCAAAACCACACAAAAACTCTAAATTAACAGTAAAGAGAGTATACCTAACAACTTTGCTCTCAAGTTCCAAGCTTTTCCCTATCTCCAAGTGATCAAGATCAAGAAATCCTAAGCTTTAGCTATTTTGTGATATGTTTATGGATTTTTGAGGGTTTTGTGATAGAAATCAATTAAAATGAGAAGGGAATTGATCAAGTGCAGTAGAGGAAGAGATATTTTCGGCCAAGGGAGTGAGGAGGTGGAGTTGTGAAGAATTTCCAAGCAATTTCCTTCATTTAATGCCATTTGCACACATACACACACATGCATGCATCTAATCCTTCTCTTTTCTTTTCTTTTTCTTTTAATTTCCTAACTTAATTCCTAGTCCACACATTATGCTAAGTGAAGTGAGAAGGAAATTCTTAACTCAATTATTTAAAGAAAAGATCGCATGTAGAAATTTTCCCAAAATTTGAATACCGCATTAAAATAATATTAAAAATTGGGAAAAACCAAATTGAACCAAAACGTCCCATATACTCCCAAAGCACGCGCACTAGCTTTATTTTAGCTAAACAAGGTGCCGGCAAGTCTATATGGTCGTTTGTTCACAGTCGGGTAAAAACGGAAAATACCGACAAACTTACCCTAAAACGGACAAAATCGCCTAACGATTTCCAAAACGTTACAATTACCTTCTGTACACCCTCTTAGGCTAAATGGTTTTCTTCCTTCCCTACCATTCGGCACCAGCCTATGGTTTGGAAGAAGACTATCCAATAAGAATAATGGGTGTACTGTCCTAATCCTAGGAGCACTCGCAATGCGAGAGAAGATGAAGATAAAAGACAACCGAATAAATCTTATTCCTATTTCTCCTGAACCAGAATCCATCCCCGAACTGGAACAAGTTCCTTTCGAGTTCGTATATAACCATACGATGGAATATCCAATAAACTGTGGATCTTCGTAGTGATACGGAGTGTTCTGGAGAAATACAAAGATGAAGTGGGAGTGGTAATGAAATACTTGGTTTGGTCATGAATAGCAGTCGCAGTTTACTTTGCCCTCCTTCTAATCTCTTTAGTTGTCTTAACTTAATACCTTGTGTACACAATCGTTACGCTAATTTGTTTTCTTCATTCCCTACCGGTCGGCACCTGCCTATGGTTCGGAAGAAGACTATCCAATTTGCGTAATAGGTGTAC
The DNA here is from genome assembly GCA_030015575.1 of Agapanthus africanus. Taxonomy (NCBI): domain Eukaryota; kingdom Viridiplantae; phylum Streptophyta; class Magnoliopsida; order Asparagales; family Amaryllidaceae; genus Agapanthus; species Agapanthus africanus. The sequence goes on along the minus strand of CM057337.1, from coordinate 390,369,973 downwards.
TGTCCTAATCCAAGGAGCACTCGCAACCTGAGAGAAGGTAAAAGGAAAAGACAACTGAATAGTCCTATTCGTTTTCTCCAGAACCGGAAACCATCCTCGAATAAATTCCTTCGAGTTCGTATATAACCATACGATGGTTTTGTCCAATGGAAGTGGATGTTCGTAGTAATACGGGGTGTCCTGGAGAAAAGGGTAAAAGTAGGAGTGGTAATGAGGTACGCAACTCTGACAATCCAAAAGCCAGTGTTTAAGAAGGTTCGATTAATTTTGGTCACTGAGTCATAGTCAAGGGTCGGGTCATGGTTGTTAGTGTATATGCCCTAGAGGCCATTACTGTATCATACTAGCTTGTATATTACTTAATGGATGCTTGGGATATTCACCTTGTATTGACAATCTTGCTTAATATAGTAGTATGCTACTTGGTTTGTTTCTACTTCAATGTGTACATGTGTTTATTTTAGTATATCGCCTTTACACATTAGTGGAGCCCTTAGGATCTTTGCTTGATTACCAGCGTTGTGATGGCAGTCGCACTCGTGGGGGCTAGGTAATCTATAAGCACATCCTTATGCAGGTCCCTAGTCGCAGGACTATCGAGACAGGGCATCGATACTCCGGAGTAGACTAGCGTATGCGCTTCTCATCCCAGTGTGGGAGACGGTCTGTCCCACAGCCGTCAGTACGTCGTACTTGAGATAGTATGCGGGTGCTCGTTAGGTTACGAGTACACTGGACAGGACTCGTCGGGGACTGAATGGTTGGTATTATACCTATCGTCAGTTATCAGTTCCCAGGTGACATGAGTACAGCTTAGTCCGCTGACTTTACACTGTCACTTCGCCTCGAGTGTGTTCCCACTGTACTTTGATTACTACCTTACCACGGCTCAAAGGAGTCGTGCAAACAGGTAGTAGTTGGGTGCAGTCCCGAAGCACTTGGAGGCAGTGACGGTTAGACATGATTCGTCTCTTCCGGTATTGGGGGTTGACATCGCGCTGTGTCTAGAAGAGCCGTTACACGAGTAGTCCCTGGCCAGGGCAAACGAGATATACTGGTAGGTTTCCAGTGCTATCTCAGGGTGTTCTGGGCTTCACTCCGACATGACTTGTACAGCTATTAGGGGACTGACGTTTACCGCCCCCCTAGGCCCGCCATGCGATGTATCAGACGAACAGACCGGACTGTATGGAGATTGTCACATTCAGGCTCAGTAGGAGTTCAGATGGGTTTCACCTCGTCAGTCTCCTTGTCGGCATCTACCTGGGGACCGTTACGCACAGCTAGTGCCGCTTGCGGTCTGTGGTTAAACCCACTGCCAGCTTAGTGTCGAGTCTTTAGAGTCCCACACAGAGAGCTATTCGCCTTTAGGCAAAAGAGTAGAGGTCGCATGGTTTTGCGACAGGGTTCGGTTGTTAGTTATATGTATGCCCTAGAGGCCATTACTGTACATTGGATGTATATTGTGGTGGATGCTGGGACATATATAGGTAGGACTTTCTTGCTCGACATGATAGTACGCTATCTGGTTGCTCTTTGTCTTAACGTGTATACTTTCCGTCTCTCTGTTACATGTTGATAAAGCCCTTAGGATGTGTACTCGACTTCCAGGACTATGATGCAGATCATACTAGCGGGGCCTGGATAGTCCATGAGTACATCCTTGAAATGTTCCTAGTCGAGGGAATATCGAGACGGGGCATCGATATTCCAGAGTAGACTAGCGTATATCTTCTTGACCCATGTGATGGGCGATGGATGATCCCATATCCATTGGTGTTTGACATCAGAGATGGTATACGGGTGCTCAGTGGAGACTGGGTACACTGAACGGACTCGCCGAGAACTCCTAGATGGTATTATACCTCACGTCAGATGGCAGTTCTCTGGTGACATTGGTACAGCTTAGTCTGTTGACCCAAGATCGTCATAGAGTCTTGTGTGTCTCCCACTGTGCTTTGATTTCCACCCTACCACGGCTCTACTGAGTCGTGCAAACAGGTGGTTTTTGGGTACAGTCCCGATTCACATGGAGGCAATGAGCGATAGGAGGGGATTCGTCTCTCCCGGTATTGGGGGTTGATGTTGTGCTATGCTCGACTGGCCATAACAGGAAATCCCTGGCCAGGGTTGCAGTGATATACTGGTAAGAGTTATCAGTAGTTTCACGAATGTTATGGACCCTACGTCGGCATGACTTATCGAGCTACTGGGGTCTGACGTTTACCACCCCTAGGCGAGATATGCGACAAATCAGACGAACAGACCGGACTGTACGGTAAGTGTTACTGGTTGGATTCACAGGAGTGTGAGAGAGCTTGCTCGTCGATCTTCTGATCGCTCAATACCCGGGTGGCCGTTACGTTTAGCAGACCGCTTGCGGCTTGTGGGTGTTTGATATGATCATCATCTGCTGCCGGCGTATTAACGAGTCTTTAGAGTCCTACACAGAGGTTTCCTGGCTCAAGCGAAACGAAATAGGAGCGCATATGAGATATGTGCGGGACCGAGAATAATGCGTGTATGTGATACCGTATTTCATTCTCGCGATGAATGTGTCGAATGGTTGTATGCGATATAACCTAGTTATCGAATCAAGGATTGACTCGATAAGCCGACACATTGGATACTAGCCGGTTATATGCGACATGACCGGATCATTGAATCAAGTGTTGATTTAATGATTTAATGTATAATTATATATTTGATATATTGCTTTGCATTAACTAGTATTGGTTCACTTTAAATGGATTTTCTCACTTGAATTGTGCAAGTTGTATATATGTGATATACATTTGTGCACATGATTGTATCATGTTTGATGATACATGCAAGCTTGGGTTTGTGTAAAGAATTGACCATGGTTATATGAATGGTTAGGGTTTCATTTTATTTACTTATTCTTTTATTTATTCTTTTTGTTTATTTTGGAAAAAGGAAATGATAAAGAAAATGAAATGGTGGCTTATTTTGTTTGTAGTTGAAGTTTCTTGAAACTTTGACTAAGTGACCATTTTGTCTTCTTTCTTAACCCTAACCCTTCAAACTAACCTTAGTCAATTCTCTACACCTAACTAAGGTTAATGATATGATAAGTATTATATTTTCTTTTCTATTTTGATTAACTTATCATAACTTCTTCTTCTTCTTCATCTTCTTCGTCCATGAAGAAAGCTTGCTACTCCAATGGCAAGTGATGAAAACTAGTGAGAAATCCAATTCTAAAGTGAACCCACATCCTATTTCTTCATCCTCTACCTCTTGCCAAGTAGTATAGGGTGTTTCCTTCACAAGTTTTCTTGACTTGGTGAAGTTGGAGCTTGATCTAGCGATGCTTCGACGTAGATCATCTTCGGCATGGACATCGACGACCTAGCTCGCTTATTCTCCGATGAAGCCGACGCTAGAGCCCGGAATTTATTTTGGACAGCGAGAGGACTTCATTGCGGAGCTATGGAGGTGGAGCACCGGATCTACAAAGGTTGTATTTCCGTATTCTCTTAGTAAAGTAGTTTACTAGTTGCTTTTTCGCCTATATATCTAGTTAACGATCCGTATTAGGGTTTGTAGGCACTTGTAAAATTTCAATTGGCCATGTTTGATCACTTGTGAGACTCCATTAGAGTGCCTAGGAACCCTACATCGGTCACATCCGTGCACTTGTGCACGTTTAGTGTCCGGACAATTAACACTAGCGGGCTTTGGTTTGCATGATCCGCCGTTTTGAAAACAATTTAGAAGGGTTCCCTATTTTAAACGTTTCGTGTCATATCGGACACGTATGTAAATAATGAGACTATAGCTCGCTTTTGGAAATCCCTTTGAAATCTATCAATGCATGCAAAATATGTCCAGGTACTGTCATCTGACTATCCTGCTCAGTACGAAAACACATAGCAAATATCGTAAAAACGTACTGCTCGATAGAAGTCAATCCAAAAGTGCGTATGAAAATCCTGTGCGACCGGTGCGTACGGAAATCAAAATCCTTACATGTGCAAAGTAGGTGCACAAAACGACATCTAAGTGCATCGGGTGTACACGAAACATCTGTCAAAGGCAACGTGTGTGCCTGACCGCAAAATCAGGTGCATCTTAACATGCACGAAAAATCTCGATTTAGTGCATCTGGTGTGCACCAAATCGCATCTCATAACATTCGCCCAACATGCGCTAAAAATCCAAATCCGGTGCATCCATCATGCACGAAATCATGAAATCCAATATCAAGCGCCGAACACACGCAAAATCCAATCAGGTGCATAAAGTGCACAAAACAAATATCGAGCATCACCACCGAAATCGAAGTCCAGTGCATCTAAGTGCACAAAATACGAAACACTGCACTGCAAGCATATGTGAACTATACTGAGTGCAAAAACCAAATCGTGTGCGTGCATACGCATGAAATCAACTCGAATGTATGAAACCCATGAAATCATAAATATGGAAAACCAAGGTACGAAAACGATATCAAGTGCAACAACTGTGCAAAAATCGTAAATACTCAGCAAGTGCCACCATTGTGCATGAAAACAAATGTCATGAAACCCGATCATCAAAACCAGTCATGCAAATGTTAGTTGTATGTATGCCCTAGAGGCCAGTATTGTACAGATTATGTATATTATATTGGATGCTTGGACATATATAGAGATGACTTTCTTGCTCGACATGATAGTATGCTATCTGGTTGCTCTTTATCTTAACATGTACACTAGTCTCTTTATACCGTCTTATAGTTACATGTTGGTAAAGCCCTTAGGATTTGTACTTGACTACCTGGACTATGATGCAGATCATACTAGTGGGGACATGGTAGTCCATAAGTACATCCTTCAAGGTCCCTAGCCGTGGGTGTATCGAGACGGGGCATCGATATACCAGAGTAGACTAGCGTATACGCTTCTCGACCCATGTGATGGGCGATGGATGATCCCATATCCATTGGTGTTTGACATCAGAGATGGTATACGGGTGCTCAGTGGAGACTGGGTACACTGGACGGACTCGCCGAGAACTCCCAGATGGTATTATACCTCACGTCAGATGGCAGTTCTCAGGTGACACTTGTACAGGTTAGTCTGTAGACCCGAGATCGTCATAGAGTCTTGTGTGATTCCCACTATGCTTTGATCTCCACCTTACCACGTCCATTAGGGCGTGCAAAACGGTGGTCTTTGGGTACAGTCCCGAGTCACATGGAGGCAATGAGCGATAGGAGGGGTTTCGTCTCTCCCGGTATTGGGGGTTGATGTTGCGCAATGCTCGATTGGCCGTAACAGGGAAGTCCCTGACCAGGGCTGATCAGAGATTTGCTGGTAAGTGTTACCAGTAGTTTCTCGACCCGTTACGAGCCTCACATCGGCACGACTTATCGAGTTATTGGGGTCTGACGTTTACCACCCCTAGACTTGATATGCGACATATCAGACGAAGAGACCGGACTGTACGGTAAGTGTTACTGGTCGGATTCGCAGGAGTGTGAGCGGGCTAGCTCGTCGATCTTCTGATCGCTCAATACCCGGATGGCCGTTACGTTTAGCAGACCGCTTGCGGCTTGTGGGTGCATGATATGATCATCATCTGCTACCGGCGTATTGACGAGTCTTTAGAGTCCTACACAGAGGTTTCCTGGTTCAAGCGAAACGAAATAGGAGTGCATATGAGATATGTGCGGGACCGAGAATAATGCGTGTATGTGATACCGTATTTGATTCTCGTGATTAATGTTTCGATTGGTTGTATATGATATAACCTAGTTATCGAATCGAAGATCGATTCGATAAGTCGATACATTGAATACTAGTCGGTTATGTGCGACATGACCGGATCATTGAATCAAGTGTTGATTTAGTGATTTAATGTATAATTATATATTTGATATATTACTTTGCATTAACTAGTATTGGTTCACTTTAAACGGATTTTTCTCACTTGATTTACACATTGTATATGTGATATACTTTTGTGCACATATATGTATCATGTTTGATGATGCATGTAGTTTTGGCTTTGTGTAAAGAATGCAACCATGGTTATGAGAGTGGTTAGGGTTTAAGATTTATTCTCTTATTATTATTAAATCCATTTATTATTTATTAAATGGATTTATGGAAACAAAAGGGTTTCATTTTATCATGAAGTATGGTGAAGCTTCATGAAGCTTTTAGTAATGATGCCATTTTGTCTCCTTGCTTAAACCTAACCACTCCCACTAACCATGGTCAATTCTCTACACTTGACCATGGTTAGAAGATGATAAGAATTCCTTTATTATTCATTTTAGAAATAACTTATCATAAGAATTCTATCATCTTCTTCTTCTTCTCAAAGTGAGAAACCTTGATGCCATTAATGGCAACTTGTGTTCTAGAGTAAGAAATCCAAATCTAAAGTGAACCCACCTCCTATTTCTTCACCCTCTACCTCTTGCCAAGTTGTTTTGGGTGTTCTCTTCACAAGTTTCACAACTTTGTGAAGTCGGAGTTTGAACTAGTGCAACCTCGACGTAGATCGTCTTTGACACGAAGCCGACGACCTATTCCGCACGTTTATCCGATGCAGCCGACGAATGAGTCGAGGATTCATGATGGACAGCGAGGGCATGACCACGTGGAGCTAAGGAGGTGGAAATCCGGATCTACAAAGGTTGTAGCTTCCGACCTTTAGTTAATTTGCTAACTAGTTTAGTTTTTCGCCTAGAATTCTAGTCTAAGATCCGTGTTAGGGTTTCTCGGCACCATAATTTTTGTAAAATGGCATGTTCGATGCCTTGTGAGACCTCTATAGGGTGCCTAGAAACCTTTCATTGGTATCAGAGTGTAGCTAGAGCCTTAGGCGAAGTCTAGACGGAGTTTGAAGTCCGGACGAACCTGAAACCCATATACCCATGAGCTCTCTGGAAATTTTCTAAAATCTGGGATTTTTTAATATTAAAAATGTCTAAAAAATTCAGTAAAGAATTATAAGAATTACGATGCAAAATATTTCACATGAACAGTTCCTTAAGCCGCGGAACCGCGGCAGAAGCATGGCTTCTGCCGCTGTTTCGCGCTCAAAAGGTGACGTCAGCCATACTTAATTGCACAGTAATTCCTGATAAATTCTACTGAGTTTTCTGGGTATTTTTTAATTGACTCTAAGATTGAGTGCTCTGGGGTTAAATTGGGAATCGACGATTCGATCGGAATATCAAACTTTGTCTAAGTGTTTTTCCAGATAACTGTAGAATATGTTAAAGAGTTCGACCGGATATAAATACCCAAGTTTTCCCCTGCCGGAATAATTCCAAGTGTTGGATTTTTCTGTGGTTAAAAGACGTTCTGAGTAGTGCAAGTAACGCGATGGTCCCTCTAGAAGACAACAAACCTTAACTCGATTATGTGACCGTCTTGAACTGCCCTTTGAACCTTCGGGTTTGGGGGAGTACGGCGTGCCACATGTGAGGCGTTGGCTTGACCCTTCTACGGCTGGACCGTTGGTACTGAGGCATGAAGGGAATGTTTTTGAACCTATTTCATGTGTTGATCGGTGTCGGGAAAACTTGGATGTTCGAATGTTCGATCGGAAAGTTTAATATATTCTATTTATCCGGAATTGGATACAATAATTGGAATTCACAAACAGTTATGAGATAACTGGATGAATGTTATAAATCTAGCAGTTTAGTCCCATACGATATTGAAAAGAGTTTTCGATAATGAGACTAAAATGCGGGGTTTGTAACTGTTAGGCATGTGATGTCTAAAGAGGTTGCGGATTCCAACTGTTGTAGTTTTACACTTTTATGTGACCGTAAGTGTAATATGTGATATCGCCGGTTTCGTTGCTATATGTCAACGACAATTGGGATGGACATATTTACTTACGTTGATGACATGTGATGTTATGTGTTGCTGGATATGTTATATTGGATCGTCGTATTCGAATAGCCGGGGGTTTTTATGTGAGATGAGTGTTTTTCATTTTCATTCATGTAAAAACTTGTATGTAATATTCTTTTATTTGGGGCACTTCCAGGTAGCGGAAGCTGTCACCCTTTGTATATTATTTACCTTTCCGCATTAGGATAGACCCAAGGAGGGGAGCACAAGTAACCGGGTTCTGGGGTCCAGTGGGAGACCAACTCGAGGAGTCGAGTCCGGGTCTCCTAACCCTAGAATTGGCAGGGTTGCTTGCCGCTCTCGTAGGGGTCTAGGGGTGTGGGATTGGCTATTCATCACGACCGTGGAATCCGTGTTTTATACTGGCTCGTATTGAAAACACGGACGTCCTAGTATATCCAATATTTCATATGTTTATTCTGCTGCGATATCTATGATGTGATTCTGTGATGGATATAGTATATAGTATATATGATATATTATATAGACGTTACTTATGTTTTACACCCGCGCTAGCCCTGCCCTGCTCTGTCGTTAGTTACCTAACCTAACGGTGCACGAGGGGACATCGAGGCGAATGCGGATTGCATAAGTGTACGTTATATCTATCTGTGATGTTTAGGTATTTAAATGATGGGACTTCATTAATATGATTAATGAAAGATAAGAAACCTAAGATGTTGTGGAATCGAATTTTAAAATAAAATAGGTAGCTACAGTTCTTGCTTTGCATAGCGGTATATGTGATATGCCCTGCACCTTATTCGATGAGGAAAGGACCGAGATCCCTTCACCGGGAGTGACTCCTTTAGCAATAACTGGCAGATGCTACACACTCGGTTTGTTTTGATTGCTTCTATAGTTTCTGCTTTGCACAGTGATATATATGATATATCCCGCACCTCATTCGACGAGGAAAGGGCCGACGATCCCTTCACCGGGAGTGACCCCTTTAGCAAAACTAGAAAAGCCTCAAAATCACTCCATTTCAAAACTTCATTTGATTCTACAACGATATCAAGTTCATTACGCAATAGGTTTTCAGAAAAACCTGGCGTAGCCCTCCGTCATTTCAGATGAGTAGTAGTTAGTATTCGTGCTACGTTTGTTGGCCTGCGTCAAGGCGTAGTGTGCGGTAGCTAACTAGTATTTATCTGCTTATGCATATGATGCAGATTGGATTAGGGTAGTCGTGCGACTTTGTTGACCTGCGTCAAGGGTCGTACGGGTGGGTTTAATTCAATCAGGAAATGACGGATTGAACTTGACTAGCGCACTATGGTTTGTTGGCCTGCGTCAAGGTCATAGGACGCTAGGGGCAAAAGATTATCGGGAATTTCAAGTGTTGAAATTTGCAATGAGATTGCATACCTTCTATGAGATAGTTGGATCCCGATACCCACTGCGAGTAAGAGTTACTCCTGGGAGAGTTTTACACATTACAATTAGCCGATCAAGTAGGTGTCTAGAAAGGTGTTAACGAGGTTACGCCTCTGGGAAAACGAGGTTTACATTAATTAGGTTCGTGCGAAAGCACGGGGGACCTCCCTCAAAGTACCGACACTGGCCTGGCTGAAAGATTGGCGAACTTGTAGTGTGTAATTAATCCCGGCTAGTCTTTCCTTTTAGGGTTTGAAGGAAGATTTGATAAAAAGCAGTGGGAGCCATCCTGATTAGATAAGATAATAACCAATCTGATCTTGCACGAGCATACGCTAAAGTGTTTTCTTCTCTCTCTCTCCAGGTAGCGACCATTTCATGCCCTAATGAAAATAATAATATGGATGTATTGACCGAACCCGCATGTTATACTGTGCTGGGGAACGTTGGTTCCGTTCTTTCCTATAAGAGTTATAAGAATGAACAGGATATAGGGGAATACCAGGATTCCCATGCCACCCGAATGAAGAAAGTACATGTTGATGCATTTTCTTCGGGTCTGTTCGTTACTGAGAACTGTTTCTCTATTTGCTCTACGTCCTGGGTATTGGATACCGGGTCAGGATCCCATATATGTAATCAGTTACATGGGCTCAGGAAAGGTAGAGAACTTGGAGAAGGTGATAAAGACATTAGAGTTGGAAATGGTGCAATTGTTGCAGCTAAGACTGTCGAGGAATATCACCTTGTATTACCAACTGGTAATACATTGGTTCTGAACGAATGCTATTACATGCCGAACCTGATATGCAACATTATATCGGTTTCTTTATTAAGTAAAGAGGGATATAATTTTGTATTACAGGACAATGTTATGAACATTTTCCGTAACCAAAAGTTGGTTGGATCAGGCACGTTGTGCAATGGCATTTATGTTCTAAACCAATCAACAGTTCTGAGCATAACAAACGCACACAAGAGGAAGAGTTCTGAACTCAACGAATCCTTCTTGTGGCATTGTAGACTGGGCCACATCAATGCGACACGACTAGCTAAGTTGCATAAAGATGGATATTTAAATCCGTTTGAATTTTCATCTTATGACACTTGCCAGTCATGTCTCAAAGGCAAGATAACCAAAACTCCGTTTACGGGATACGGAGAAAGAGTTACCGAACTCTTGGGACTGATACATAGTGATGTATGCGGTCCCATGTCTACACATGCCAGGGATGGTTCTTCGTACTTCATTAGATTCACTGACGATCTCTCTAGATTCGGATATGTGTTCCTGATGAAACACAAATCAGAAGCTTTTGAGAAATTTAGAGAATATAAACAAGAAGTCGAGAACCAAACCGGAAAAAGTATTAAAATCCTTCGATCTGATCGAGGAGGTGAATACTTGAGCAATGAATTCCTGGACTTCCTAAAAGAGAATGGGATTCTCTCTCAGCTGACTCTTCCATATACACCACAGCACAATGGTGTATCAGAACGGAGGAACCGCACCCTATTAGATATGGTGCGCTCTATGATGAGCACAGCTGAGTTACCTATTTCCTTCTGGGGATATGCACTGGAAACAGCTGCAGACCTATTGAATATGGTTCCCACCAAAATCGTGCCGACCACTCCATATGAGATATGGAAAGGAAAGAGACCATGTCTTAATTATGTTAAGATATGGGGTTGTCCGGCCTATGTAAAAACGCAAAATCCGGACAAACTCGCGGCAAGGTCTATTCTGTGTAAGTTTATTGGATATCCCAAACATTCGTGAGGGTATATCTTCTACCACCCTGAGGAACAAAGAGTGTTTGTTTCTCGGCATGACACCTTTTTAGAAAAGGAATTTCTTGAAAAAGAGATTAATGGTCATGAGGTAGAACTGGAAGAGGTTCCAGCTGCAGAAGCTACAACAGAAGATCTGGTGGAACCAGAGGATTCCGTAGTTCCCGATGAACCCAAGCCACTCCGCCGATCTAGTAGGGTTCCTCGCCAACCTGAGAGATACTATGGTTTTCTCATGGACGGTGGGAGCGAGGATTGCATCATGGAGGATGATGACCCAACTAGCTTCGAGCAGGCCATCACGAGTAGGGACTCAGTGAAATGGCTGGATGCTATGCGGTCCGAGATGGAATCCATGTACACCAACAAAGTATGGACTTTGGAAGTTGCTCCTGAAGGGGTAAAACCCATTGGGAGCAAGTGGATCTTCAAAAAGAAACTTGGTGTAGATGGGAAAGTGGAGACTTTTAAAGCTAGACTTGTAGCAAAGGGTTTTCGTCAAAGACCGGGTGTGGACTATGACGAAACCTTTTCTCCAGTGGCTATGCTTAAATCCATCCGAATCATGCTTGCCATTGCTGCCTTTCATGACTACGAAATCTGGCAAATGGATGTTAAGACCGCCTTTCTAAATGGTGATTTAGAAGAGTGCGTGTACATGACTCAGCCAGAGGGCTTCGTAGACAGTGGGAGCAGCGGAAAGGTGTGCAAGCTGCTTAAATCCATTTATGGATTAAAGCAAGCATCGCGGAGTTGGAACATCTGCTTTGACGTCGTTATCAAAGAGTTTGATTTCGTCAAAAATCCAGATGAACCTTGTATCTACAAGAAGGTGGCAGAGAGTAAGGTTGTCTTCCTCGTATTGTACGTGGACGACATACTCTTGATAGGAAATGATATTCCTATGCTGCAAGCGGTCAAGCTCTTCTTATCACAAAGATTCTCAATGAAAGATCTTGGTGATGCCTCCTGCATATTGGGAATTAGGATCTATAGAGATAGATCCAAACGGATTTTGGGATTGTCCCAATCCACGTACATAGACACCATACTAAAGAGGTTTAGTATGGAAGAGTCCAAGCGTGGGAACCTGCCCACGATCTCTGGAGTCACTCTCTCCAAAGAGATGTCTCCCAAGACTGATTTGGAGAGAGCTCGCATGCAAGGGATACCCTATGCTTCGGCAGTAGGCTCTATCATGTATGCGATGCTATGTACTAGACCCGATGTTGCATACTCACTAAGTATAGTGAGCAGGTATCAAGCTGATCCTGGAGAGAGTCACTGGACAGCTGTGAAGAGCATTCTCAAGTACTTGCGAAGGACTAGAGATATGTTCTTGGTGTATGGTAACGGAGAACTCCAAGTAGAGTCCTTTACCGATTCGAGCTTCCAGAGTGATAAGGACGACTCTAAGTCGCAGTCGGGCTTTGTCTTTACCCTTTACGGAGGGGCGGTTAGCTGGAAGAGTTCCAAGCAGGAAACCGTGGCAGACTCGACGATGGTGGCTGAATACATCGCTGCCAACGATGCTGCCAAAGAGGCTGTCTGGATCAAGAAGTTCATTACTGAACTTGGAGTGGTTCCATCCATTGAGCGTCCAATACCTTTGTATTGCGATAACAATGGAGCGGTGGCTTTGGCCAAGGAACCCAGGTCCCATCAGCGATCCAGGCATATTCTGAGGCGGTATCACCTGATCCGGGAGATAGTTGATCGCCGGGAGATCGAGGTCAGGAGAGTTGACACGAAGAACAACACGGTTGATCCACTCACGAAGGCTATTCCCCAGATACAGTTTGAGAGACTCTTCGGGATGCTCGGTATGAGATACTTCGGGATGCCCCAGGTTCCCTGTTTTAAACTTTTCGTGTCATATCGGACACGTATGTAAATAATGAGACTATAGCTCGCTTTTGGAAATCCCTTTGAAATCTATCAATGCATGCAAAATATGTCCAGGTACTGTCATCTGACCATCCTGCTCAGTACGAAAACACATAGCAAATATCGTAAAAACGTACTGCTCGATAGAAGTCAATCCAAAAGTGCGTATGAAAATCCTGTGCGACCGGTGCGCACGAAAATCAAAATCCATACATGTGCAAAGTAGGTGCACAAAACGACATCTAAGTGCATCGGGTGTACACGAAACATCTGTCAAAGGCAACGTGTGTGCCTGACCGCAAAATCAGGTGCATCTTCACATGCACGAAAAATCTCGATTTAGTGCATCTGGTGTGCACCAAATCGCATCTCATAACATGCGCCCAACATGCGCTAAAAATCCAAATCCGGTGCATCCATCATGCACGAAATCATGAAATCCAATATCAAGCGCCGAACACACGCAAAATCCAATCTGGTGCATAAAGTGCACAAAACAACTATCGAGCATCACCACCGAAATCGAAGTCCAGTGCATCTAAGTGCACAAAATACGAAACACTGCACTGCAAGCATATGTGAACTATACCGAGTGCAAAAACCAAATCGTGTGCGTGCATACGCATGAAATCAACTCGAATGTATGAAACCCATGAAATCATAAATATGGAAAACCAAGGCACGAAAACGATATCAAGTGCAACAACTGTGCAAAAATCGTAAATACTCAGCAAGTGCCACCATTGTGCATGAAAACAAATGTCATGAAACCCGATCATCAAAACCAGTCATGCGAATGTTAGTTGTATGTATGCCCTAGAGGCCAGTATTGTACAGATTATGTATATTATATTGGATGCTTGGACATATATAGAGATGACTTTCTTGCTCGACATGATAGTATGCTATCTGGTTGCTCTTTATCTTAACATGTACACTAGTCTCTTTATACTGTCTTATAGTTACATGTTGGTAAAGCCCTTAGGATTTGTACTTGACTACCTGGACTATGATGCAGATCATACTAGTGGGGACATGGTAGTCCATAAGTACATCCTTCAAGGTCCCTAGCCGTGGGTGTATCGAGACGGGGCATCGATATACCAGAGTAGACTAGCGTATACGCTTCTCGACCCATGTGATGGGCAATGGATGATCCCATATCCATTGGTGTTTGACATCAGAGATGGTATACGGGTGCTCAGTGGAGACTGGGTACACTGGACGGACTCGCCGAGAACTCCCAGATGGTATTATACCTCACGTCAGATGGCAGTTCTCAGGTGACACTTGTACAGGTTAGTCTGTAGACCCGAGATCGTCATAGAGTCTTGTGTGATTCCCACTGTGCTTTGATCTCCACCTTACCACGTCCATTAGGGCGTGCAAAACGGTGGTCTTTGGGTACAGTCCCGAGTCACATGGAGGCAATGAGCGATAGGAGGGGTTTCGTCTCTCCCGGTATTGGGGGTTGATGTTGCGCAATGCTCGATTGGCCGTAACAGGGAAGTCCCTGGCCAGGGCTGATCAGAGATTTGCTGGTAAGTGTTACCAGTAGTTTCTCGACCCGTTACGAGCCTCACATCGGCATGACTTATCGGGTTATTGGGGTCTGACGTTTACCACCCCTAGACTTGATATGCGACATATCAGACGAAGAGACCGGACTGCACGGTAAGTGTTACTGGTCGGATTCGCAGGAGTGTGAGCGGGCTAGCTCGTCGATCTTCTGATCGCTCAATACCCGGATGGCCGTTACGTTTAGCAGACCGCTTGCGGCTTGTGGGTGCATGATATGATCATCATCTGCTACCGGCGTATTGACGAGTCTTTAGAGTCCTACACAGAGGTTTCCTGGTTCAAGCGAAACGAAATAGGAGTGCATATGAGATATGTGCGGGACCGAGAATAATGCGTGTATGTGATACCGTATTTGATTCTCGCGATTAATGTTTCGATTGGTTGTATATGATATAACCTAGTTATCGAATCGGAGATCGATTCGATAAGTCGATACATTGAATACTAGTCGGTTATGTGCGACATGACCGGATCATTGAATCAAGTGTTGATTTAGTGATTTAATGTATAATTATATATTTGATATATTACTTTGCATTAACTAGTATTGGTTCACTTTAAACGTATTTTTCTCACTTGATTTACACATTGTATATGTGATATACTTTTGTGCACATATATGTATCATGTTTGATGATGCATGTAGTTTTGGCTTTGTGTAAAGAATGCAACCATGGTTATGAGAGTGGTTAGGGTTTAAGATTTATTCTCTTATTATTAATAAATCCATTTATTATTTATTAAATGGATTTATGGAAACAAAAGGGTTTCATTTTATCATGAAGTATGGTGAAGCTTCATGAAGCTTTTAGTAATGATGCCATTTTGTCTCCTTGCTTAAACCTAACCACTCCCACTAACCATGGTCAATTCTCTACACTTGACCATGGTTAGAAGATGATAAGAATTCCTTTATTATTCATTTTAGAAATAACTTATCATAAGAATTCTATCATCTTCTTCTTCTTCTCAAAGTGAGAAACCTTGATGCCATTAATGGCAACTTGTGTTCTAGAGTAAGAAATCCAAATCTAAAGTGAACCCACCTCCTATTTCTTCACCCTCTACCTCTTGCCAAGTTGTTTTGGGTGTTCTCTACACAAGTTTCACAACTTTGTGAAGTCGGAGCTTGAACTAGTGCAACCTCGACGTAGATCGTCTTTGACACGAAGCCGACGACCTATTCCGCACGTTTATCCGATGAAGCCGACGAATGAGTCTAGGATTCATGATGGACAGCGAGGGCATGACCATGTGGAGCTAAGGAGGTGGAAATCCGGATCTACAAAGGTTGTAGCTTCCGACCTTTAGTTAATTTGCTAACTAGTTTAGTTTTTCGCCTAGAATTCTAGTCTAAGATCCGTGTTAGGGTTTCTCGGCACCATAATTTTTGTAAAATGGCATGTTCGATGCCTTGTGAGACCTCTA
The DNA here is from genome assembly GCA_030015575.1 of Agapanthus africanus. Taxonomy (NCBI): domain Eukaryota; kingdom Viridiplantae; phylum Streptophyta; class Magnoliopsida; order Asparagales; family Amaryllidaceae; genus Agapanthus; species Agapanthus africanus. The sequence goes on along the minus strand of CM057337.1, from coordinate 390,354,017 downwards.
TAGGGTGCCTAGGAACCTTTCAGCGAATAGATCGCCCAAAACATCAAAATCAAGTATGGCGGAATAGTTCCGCTCAAGCACATCCTCCAAGAATCTCTGGCAACTGTCGTGGTCACTCGTAGCATATCTCGTCGGCGATCCTGAACTCTGGCCTGCTGGGGTGCGTAACATGACTATTCTGTTAGTGTATATGCCCTAGAGGCCATTACTGTATCATACTAGCTTGTATATTACTTGATGGAAGCTTGGGATATTCACAGTTGTATAGACAATCTTGCTCAAAATGGTAGTATGCTACTTGGTTTGTCTCTACTTCAATATGTGCATGTGTTTCTTTTAGCATATCGCTTATATACATATTAGTAGAGCCCTTAGGATCTTTGCTTGATTACCAGCGTTGTGATGGCGCTCACAGTCGTGGGGGCTGGGTAATCCATAAGCACATCCTTATACAGGTCCCTAGTCGTAGGACTATCGAGACAGGGCATCGATACTCCGGAGTAGACTAGCGTATGCGCTTCTCATCCCAGCGGGGGAGACGGTCTGTCCTACAGCCGTCAGTACGTCGTACTTGAGATAGTATGCGGGTGATCGTTAGGTTACGAGTACACTGGACAGGACTCGTCGGGAACTGTTGGTTGATATTATACCTATCGTCAGTTATCAGTTCCCAGGTGACATGAGTACAGCTTAGTCCGCCGACTTGACACTGTCACTTCGCCTCGAGTGTGTTCCCACTGTACTTAGATTACTACCCTACCACGGCTCAAAGGAGTCGTGCAAACAGGTAGTAGTTGGGTGCAGTCCCAAAGCATTTGGAGGCAGTGACGGTTAGACAGGATTCGTCTCTCCCGGTATTGGGGGTTGACATCGCGCTGTGTCTAGGAGAGCCATTACACAAGTAGTCCCTGGCCAGGGCAAGCGAGATATACTGGTAGGTTTCCAGTGTTATCTCAGGGTGTTCTGGGCTACACTCCGACACGACTTGTACCGCTATTAGGGGACTGACGTTCACCGCCCCCCTAGGCCCGCCATGCAATGTATCAGACGAACAGACCGGACTGTACGGAGATTGTCACATACAAGCTCAGTAGGAGTTCGGATGGGTTTACCTCATCGGCCTTCTTATCGACATCTACCTGGGGACCGTTACGTACAGCTAGTGCCGCTTGCGGTCTGTGGTTAAACCCACTGCCAGCGTAGTGTCGAGTCTTTAGAGTCCCATACAGAGAGTTTCCCTGCACTGAGCGAAACGTGTAGAGGCCGTATGGTTTTACGGCAGGGCTACGATCACCTACGTGCACTTGTGTGCGTATACTGTTCGGGCAGGCAATACTAGTGGGCTTTGGTTTAAGCCAGATCCTGGTATTGCACAGATGGATTTGTTTTCTCTTATGTGCATTCGCATTCTACGGAATGCGGATGCAGGTGTGTATGCACAGTTTTGAGGCGCGATGAAAGAGGAGGTGCCCCATTAGGGTTTTGGCAGTTGGTTCGGCCAAAACCATAATGTGGCACACTCATTAGGGTTTTGACAATTCGTTTGGTCAAAACCGTTATGAGTCGGAGACATTGTTTATTAATCCTTTTAGTGATAGATTAGTGATAGCTAATTGCATTGACCATTTGACCACTTAGACCCCTCTTGATTTTGTTGACCCGTTGACCGTGTTGACCATTGACCTTCAAGAGGGATCTACACTTTTCTTTTCTTTTCTTTTTAATTCTTGAGTTATGATAATGGTCAATTCAATGTGCCATCAACTCTTTCATGATAGGATTAGTAATGATGATTCTTATGTATTATTGCAACCATGGTTCATTTCATTTGGCTTAATCTTTTCATTATTCTCTTCTCATTCTCTCTCTTGAAATGAGAAGACAACAAAAGCTCCATGGTTGCTAACCTTTCTCCATCTTCTTCCTACTCTTGATCTTATCTTTTGATCTCATGTGTTGAGAGAAAAAGATCCCACAAAGACAAATACATCCATACATCTCCTTCTAGGGCTTCTTGACTAGCAATCACTTTGCCCTAGTTGCCTTGGCTTGAGGCGGAGCTTAGTTTACAACTCTCGGGTGGATCGTCTTCGACTCAAGAAGGCCGCGGAGGTGCCCAAGGTCCGGATCGACGCTTGGAGCTTGGATGGACGAGCGGGACAGCGGAATGAAGACCCGAAGGACCGGTTCCGTGAGGTATACTTTCTACAAGCATAGTAGTTAAGACCTCTTAGTGTTTACTAGTTTCTAGTTTAGCAAAGATCCCGACTTTTAGTCCATGTTGCCTTGCGCCAAAATCATTGTTTTCCGTCGCTTCCGCCTCCCCGTAAGAACCGGGGTGAGCAACGTGGACTGACAGTAGTATCAGAGCCTAGCTAAACATAAACTAGTAAGTTGGCAAGGTGTTAAGAACATCGATCGGAAAAAAGTCGCAAAACACATCCGCAAAACCTCAACTTTCTGTCGAATTTTTTACTATTCAAGAATTATTTTAACATACATGAAAATTCGTCTCAGGGTTTTCTAAAACCACTGCAGAAAAACGGTCCCATGAACCGACCAAACCGCCGCGGTTCCGCGGCAGTAGCATGCTATTGCCGCGGTTCCGCGGCCGATTTGACTCGGTCGTGGACCTGGTTTTTTGCAGTGTTTTAGTTTGGATGTTTTGGGATTTTTAAGACATGTTTTTTCTACCCAGATTTTCCAGAGAGCAAATTGACTTTTGGGGTGGTTAAAAATCCGTATTTTGATCGATATTCCGTACTCTTTGGCTAATGAATATTATCTGTGTTGTGATATATGTATTGAACGTCCGCTAATCGCTATACGTCGATTAGTGGGGGTTATAAATATCTGTGATCTGTAATGTTGATGGTTTGTGTATATGAACTCGGTGGATTGTCGCGGATGAATAGCCGGGAATGGGTGTGAGATGAGTGTTTCTTTTTCTTTCATTCATTGTAAAAGTTGTAAATTGATGTAATATTATTTGTATGGCCGCACAACCGGGTCGGGGTTGTAGCCGTCATTGTATAATTTCTTTTTATTGTTTTTGCTCCTAGGATAGACCCAAGGAGGGGTGCACAAACTACCGGGTATGTCGAAGTGCCGAGTGGCCTACTCACGGGTTGAGGGAGGTTGCTTCGCTTCGGGTACTTGGCGGGTAGTTTGCCGCACCCGTAGGGGTCTAGGGTGGGGTTTGGCTATTCATCGCGACCGTGTAATCCGTTTTTTGTTGCAGGCTCGAACGAATCGCGGATTCCTAGTATATCCAAAGTGTTCATCTGTGATCTCTAATGTCTATCATTGCTATATATTTATATATGATAACTATTTAGGCGTTGCTTATGTTTTTCAGCCGCGCTAGCCCAGCCCCCGCTCTGTCGTTAGTTAAGTAACCTAACGGGTGATGACGGGGCCCCGTGGCGAATGCGAATGGCATAAGCGTACGTCATATTTTTGTTATTTTCTGCAATGGTAGGATTAAATGATGGGACGCATTAAAAGAACTAATGCAAGAAAATAAACCAAGTAAAAGTCGTTGGAACACTTTGAAAACCACTCGGTTCTTTTCAAAAACCAGCATTTTAAACGTGGAGCTTGAACCACTCCTTTTAAAGCTATCTCGTTCCATCGATTATATCAAGTTCACTATGTTCACGGTTTCGCCAAAACCATTCGTAGCCCTCCGTCATTTCAGTTAAATATTCAGTAGTATTCAAGCTATGTATTTTAACCTTCGCCAAGGCATAGTGATTGGTAGCTGCTGAATATTTATCTGTAGCATAGATAGATGCGTTGGTTTGGGACAGTCGTACTACTATTTTGGCCTTCGTCAAGGGTATGTACGGGTGGGTTCAAATTAACCTGGATAATGACGGGTAGAACTCGACATGTGACTTATAATATGTTGGCCTTCGTCAAGGTCATAAGAGCATGGGGAAAAAATCTACATCGGGAGTTTCATAAGTACTGAAACTTGCTAGCGCTGCATACCATTTGGAGTGTGATGATCCTGGTAGGATTCCTTCAGTTTTATCACGCGATGATATTTGGATCCCGATCCTACTGTGAGTATATGCTACTCCTCGGGAACTTTCTCACTTAACGATCAATGCTATAAACCAAGTAGGTGTCTAGAAAGGTGTTAGCGGGGCTACGCCCACAGGGAAAAGAGGTTACTTAATTAAGGAACTTCGCGAAAGCGTTGGAAAACCTCCCTCGAAGTACCGACACTGGCCTGGCTGAACGGTTAAGCAAGTATTGTACGGTGAGATTGATCCTGACTAGTTCTTCCTTTATGGTTTGAGGAGGGATTCGAGAGACAGTGGGAGCCATCCTGTTTAGATAAATTAAAAACCAATCTAAACTTGCAAGAGCATCATGCTAAGTGTTTTCTTCTCTCTCTCTTAATTACAGCGACCCAGTGACCGCACCTAGGTTACATCTAGATAATAAAATGACTGAATCTGACTGTTATGACTGGCAAAGGTCTGTCCAGATGTCCATTGCCCATGACAAGATGGGACACCTCTTGACTGATCCAACCCCTGCCGTCTCAGGTCCAGTTTCCCCTGTCACGGATATTCATATCGATAGGACATCGGAAGAAGACTGTGCGAAAGCCAAGTGCCTCGTGTTAGCCTCAGTTGATGGTATATACCAGAGGCAGCATGAGAAGATGGACTCAGCTTCTATCTTCCTCCATAACAAAGTTTTATATGGAGAGCAATCTCGTATCGCAAGATATGAGACCTCGAACGAATTGCTTCCAGCGAGGTTGGCTATCGGGTCATCTATAGGGGGCAACGTCCCTACAGAGACCAGCTCTTTTGAGCTCTCGGACCTGAAGACCACGTTGAAGAACGGGTCAGATGCTGACTTAGTTCAACAGTCTCTACCTACTACCCTAAAGGAAACTAGGGAAGTAGAAAGAAAAGGAAGGGCAGAAGTTTCAGGAACAGATGTAGTAAAAGAGGGATGTTCCTATTGTTACGGGAATGAACATGGGCAGAAGGATTGCAGGGCTTGTAAAGCCAGTAGCCAGAATTCGAAGCATGTTGTGGCTTCGGCTTCGGGTGTGTTTGTAATAGAGAACTGTATGTCAGCTAACACTACTTCCTGGGTATTGGATACCGGATCAGGATCTCATATCTGTAATTCGTTACAGGCTTTGAGAAACCGTAGGGTTATCAGGAAAGGTGATATGACTCTCAGGGTTGCTAACGGAATGAGCATGTATGCTGAATCCGTAGTGGAATATCATCTAGGACTGACAACTGGGCAGATATTGATTCTGCGTGACTGTTTTTATGTACCAGGTGCAACTTGTAATATCATATCTGTATCCTTACTTTCTAAGGAAGGATATGATTTTACTTTTGTAAGCGATGTAGTAAATATCCACCTAAATCAAGTGCTGATTGGGTCAGGTACGTTGAAATACGGTATATACGTTTTGAATCAAGCTCAGGTCTTCAGTGTCCAGAACACACTTAAAAGAAAGTCTCCGGAATTAAATCAGGCTTTCTTATGGCATTGTAGACTGGGTCACATTAATGAGACATGGTTGACAAAGTTACATAAAGAAGGATACTTAGATCCGTTCGAGTACCAGTCTTATGCCACTTGTGAATCTTGTCTCATGGGAAAGATGACAAAGACTCCGTTCACTGGACACGGAGAAAGAGCAAGCGAGCTCTTGGGACTCATACACAGTGATGTGTGTGGTCCAATGTCTACACATGCGCGAAGTGGTTATTCATACTTCATTACTTTCACAGATGATTTCTCTAGGTATGGGCATGTCTTCTTGATGAACCACAAATCCGAGGCCTTTGAGAAATTTCAGGAATACAAGAATGAAGTTGAAAAACAAACAGGCAAAAGTATCAAGACACTGAGATCTGATCGAGGTGGTGAATACTTGAGTGCCGAGTTTCTGGGCTACTTAAAAGAGAATGGAATTCTCTCTCAGCTTACTCCTCCATACACACCACAACACAACAGTGTATCGGAAAGGCGGAATCGAACCCTATTGGATATGGTTCGATCCATGATGAGTAAGGCTGAGTTGCCGCGATCCTTCTGGGGTTATGCACTAGAATCAGCTGCATATCTTTTGAACAAGGTTCCCTCCAAGACTGTGCCTACCACACCATATCAGATGTGGTGTGGGAAGAAACCCTGTCTTAAGTACCTGAAGATATGGGGATGTCCAGCTTTTGTAAAAAAGAAGCATGCGGACAAGCTCGAGGCACGCTCAGTACTGTGTAAGTTTGTGGGATACCCAAAGAACTCCAGGGGGTATTTTTTCTATTACGCAGAGGAACAAAAGGTTTTTGTTTCTCGTCATGCCCACTTTCTAGAACATCAGTTTTTAGAAAAAGAAGCAAGTGGGAGCGTAGTAGAACTGGAAGAGATTCCAGAACTGGAAGAGATTCCAGAACCACAAGCTATTACTGAAAGCTTGGAAGAACCAGAGGTTTCAAGAGAACCGGACATCCCAGCGCCACTCCGCAGGAGTAGTAGGAAGTCTCATCCGCCCGAGAGATACTACGGTTTTCTCATAGACGGGGATAGAGAGGATTGCACCATGGATTATGGTGAGCCTACTAGCTTCCAGCAAGCCATTCAGAGCGGCGACTCGGTAAAATGGCTGGATGCAATGCGGGCCGAGATGGAGTCCATGTACACCAACAAAGTTTGGACTTTGGACTTTTCTCCAGAAGGGGTGAAACCCGTAGGATGCAAATGGATCTTCAGAAAGAAGATTGGTGTAGATAGGCAGGTTGAGACCTATAAAGCTAGACTTGTTGCAAAAGGTTTTCGTCAAAGACCTGGTTTGGACTATGACGAGACCTTTTCTCCAGTGGCTATGCTGAAATCCATTCGGATCCTTCTTGCCATTGCTGCCTTCCACGATTATGAAATCTGGCAGATGGACGTAAAGACGGCTTTCCTAAATGGAAATTTGGAAGAGTGCGTCTATATGGATCAGCCGGAGATATTCATTCAGAGTGGGAGCAGCGGTAGAGTGTGCAAGTTGCTAAAGTCCATTTATGGACTTAAGAAGGCATATCGGAGTTGGAACATCTGCTTTGATGATACTGTCAAAGAATTCGACTTTATCAAAAACCCAGATGAACCATGCATTTACAGTAAGATTGTAGGGAGAACTGTGGTATTCCTCGTCTTGTACGTGGATGACATTCTCCTAATAGGAAATGATATTCCTATGCTACAGTCAGTCAAAGGATTCTTGTCGCAGAGGTTCTCCATGAAGGACCTGGGCGATGCCAACTACATTCTGGGGATCCAGATCTATCGTGATAGATCTAAGAGGATGTTAGGACTTTCACAGTCAAGGTATATCGACACCATACTGAAAAGGTTCAGTATGGATGATTCCAAGCGCGGTAATCTACCGGCTTGTCACGGGATCACCCTCTCCAAAGAGATGTCTCCCAAGACTGATTTGGAAAGGGATCGCATGTCTATTATACCCTACGCTTCTGCGGTAGGCTCTATAATGTATGCGGTGTTGTGTATCAGACCAGATGTAGCATACGCATTGAGCATTGTAAGCCGGTATCAGTCGAACCCAGGGGAGAAACACTGGATAGCGGTAAAGAACATTCTCAAGTACCTGAGAAGGACTAAGGAGATGTTCTTGGTGTATGGCGGAAAAGACCTCCAGCTTGAGGCCTTTCCTGACTCCAGCTTCCAGAGTAACAAGGATGACTCCAAGTCCATGTCGGGTTATGTCTTTACCCTCAATGGAGGGACGGTTTGCTGGAAGAGTTCCAAGCAGGAGACCGTTGCAGACTCAACTATGGAAGCGGAGTACATAGCTGCTTGCGATGCTGCAAAGGAAGCTGTCTGGATGAAGAAGTTCCTCACGGAGCTTCAGGTGGTTCCTACCATTGTTGATCCAATACCGCTGTATTGGGACAACAACGGAGCTATAGCTTTAGCGAAGGAACCCAGGTCCCATCAGAAGTCCAGGCACATTTTGAGGCGGTACCACCTGATAAGGGAGATCGTAGATCTCCAGGAGATCGAGGTGAAGAGAGTAAATACGGAGAACAACACTGCAGATCCACTCATGAAGGCCCTACCCCAGACTCAGTTCGAGCGGCTGATCGAGATGATAGGTCTTCAACACGCCAGTGCATGGCCTTAGTGCAAGTGGGAGATTGTTAGTGTATATGCCCTAGAGGCCATTACTGTATCATACTAGCTTGTATATTACTTGATGGAAGCTTGGGATATTCATAGTTGTATAGACAATCTTGCTCAAAATGGTAGTATGCTACTTGGTTTGTCTCTACTTCAATATGTGCATGTGTTTCTTTTAGCATATTGCTGATATACATATTAGTAGAGCCTTTAGGATCTTTGCTTGATTACCAGCGTTGTGATGGCGCTCACACTCGTGGGGGCTGGGTAATCCATAAGCACATCCTTATACAGGTCCCTAGTCGTAGGACTATCGAGACAGGGCATCGATACTCCGGAGTAGACTAGCGTATGCGCTTCTCATCCCAGTGGGGGAGACGGTCTGTCCCACAGCCGTCAGTACGTCGTACTTGAGATAGTATGCGGGTGCTCGTTAGGTTACGAGTACACTGGACAGGACTCATCGGGAACTGTTGGTTGGTATTATACCTATCGTCAGTTATCAGTTCCCAGGTGACATGAGTACAGCTTAGTCCGCCGACTTGACACTGTCACTTCGCCTCGAGTGTGTTCCCACTGTATTTAGATTACTACCCTACCACGGCTCAAAGGAGTCGTGCAAACAGGTAGTAGTTGGGTGCAGTCCCGAAGCACTTGGAGGCAGTGACGGTTAGACAGGATTCGTCTCTCCCGGTATTGGGGGTTGACATCGCGCTGTGTCTAGGAGAGCCATTACACAAGTAGTCCCTGGCCAGGGCAAGCGAGATATACTGGTAGGTTTCCAGTGTTATCTCAGGGTGTTCTGGGCTACACTCCGACACGACTTGTACCGCTATTAGGGGACTGACGTTCACCACCCCCTAGGCCCGCCATGCGATGTATCAGACGAACAGACCGGACTGTACGGAGATTGTCACATACAGGCTCAGTAGGAGTTCGGATGGGTTTACCTCATCGGCCTTCTTATCGACATCTACCTGGAGACCGTTACGTACCGCTAGTGCCGCTTGCGGTCTGTGGTTAAACCTACTGCCAGCGTAGTGTCGAGTCTTTAGAGTCCAACACAGAGAGTTTCCCTGCACTGAGCGAAACGTGTAGAGGCCGTATGGTTTTACGGCAGGGCTACGATCACTTACGTGCACTTGTGTGCGTATGCTGTTCGGGCAGGCAATACTAGTGGGCTTTGGTTTAAGCCAGATCCTGGTATTGCACAGATGGATTTGTTTTGTCTTCTGTGCATTCGCATTCTACGGAATGCGGATGCAGGTGTGTATGCACAGTTTTGAGGAGCGATGAAGGAGGAGGTGCCCCATTAGGGTTTTGGCAGTTGGTTCGGCCAAAACCATAATGTGGCACACTCATTAGGGTTTTGACAATTCGTTTGGTCAAAACCGTTATGAGTCGGAGACATTGTTTATTAATCCTTTTAGTGATAGATTAGTGATGGCTAATTGCATTGACCATTTGACCACTTAGACCCCTCTTGATTTTGTTGACCGGTTGACCGTGTTGACTATTGACCTGTAAGCCCATGCTACCTCTCCCGGTACTTTCGGGCATTCGGAATTTGGTGAAAAACGATTTTCTTAGAGGCGGTAACATGGACTCAAAACCGGATCTTTGTTAAACTACTAACTAACAACCTAACAAGAGTTTACCTACTCAGTTAGGAGGCTATACCTTTCTTGAACTCCTTCGTCTTCAAGCTTCGATGGTCGTCCGAATCGGCTTCTCCCCGTCGTCTCCTTGCGCCGAAGATAGATCCACCTGAAAGCTTCAACCTTTGGCTTCTTCTTCGAACTTTGAAGAAACTAGTTCACTCGGTTTGCTAAACCTTGTGAACTAGAGTGAGTAGAGAAGAGTTTGTATGGGATTTTATCTATGGTTCTTGGTTCTCAACTCATGAGACAAGTGAACCATAGAGTCAAGAGAGGGAGAGCAAGAGGAGGAGATGAGAGCTCAAGAACAAGAGAGAGAATGAGCATGAAAGAATGAGAGAAGACTTTTCTCATTTGGCTCTCATAATCCAAAACAATCATAACACCTCATATCAATCAAGTATTATGTGATGGTTTAAGCAACCATAGCCATATCATTTCATGCACTCATTTTGCACAAAAGAGCAAGCAAGCAAAAGTCTTTGCCATGAAATGATAGCTATAGTTATCATGATGGTCAACTAGTCAAGCCTAGTCAACCGGTCAACAAAGTCAACAGGTCAACAAAAGTCAACAAGTCAACAAAGTCAATCCCTCAACAACCATGTCACCATAATACTTAATTAATATAATTGTTAATCACATATCATATTCTCATTAGGGTTGAGCAAAAAGTCAATAGTCAACTGTCAACGGTCAACAACCCTAATGAGAATCCTCTGCCTCTGTCTCTCCGTCAACTGTGCATACACACCCGCATCCGCGTTCCGAGGAACACGAATGCATACTGGATAAAACCAATCCCAAAAGGTACACTAGGATCTGGCTTAAACCAAAGCCCGCTAGTGTGAACTATCCGGACACTGTACGTGCACAAGTGCACGGATGTGACCGAACCCTGTCGTAAAACCATGCGACCTGTCGCAAAACCATGCGACCTGTCGCAACTCTGCTCTTTTGCCTAAAGGCGAATAGCTTTCTGTGTGGGACTCTAAAGACTCGACACTACGCTGGCAGTGGGTTTAACCACAGACCGGAAGCAGCACTAGCTGTGTGTAACGGTCCCCAGGTAGATGCCGACAAGAAGACTGACGAGGCGAAACCCATCTGAACTCCTACTGAGCCTGAATGTGACATTCTCCGTACAGTCCGGTCTGTTCGTCTGATACATCGCATGGCGGGCCTAGGGGGCGGTAAACGTCAGTCCTCCAATAGCGGTACAAGTCTTGTCGGAGTGAAGCCCAAAACACCCTGAGATAATACTGGAAGCCTACCAGTATATCTCGTTTGCCCTGGCCAGGGACTACTCGTGTAATGGCTCTCCTAGACACAGCGCGATGTCAACCCCCAATACCGGGAGAGACGAATCCTGTCTAACCGTCACTGCCTCCAAGTGCTTCGGGACTGCACCCAACTACCACCTATTTGCACGACTCCTTTGAGCCGTGGTACGGTAGTAATCAAAGTACAGTGGAAACACACTCGAGGCGAAGTGACAGTGTCAAGTCAGCGGACTAAGCTGTACTCATGTCACCTGGGAACTGATAACTGACGATAGGCATAATACCAACTAGTCAGTTTCCGACGAGTCCTGTCCAGTGTACTCGTAACCCAACGAGCACCCGCATACTATCTCAAGTACGACGTACCGACGACTGTGGGACAGACCGTCTCCCACACTGGGATGAGAAGCGCATGCGCTAGTCTACTCCGGAGTATCGATGCCCTGTCTCGATAGTCCTGCGACCAGGGACCTGCATAAGGATATGCTTATAGATTACCCAGCCCCCACTAGTGTGACTGCCATCACAACGCTGGTAATCAAGCAAAGATCCTAAGGGCTCCACTAATGTGTATAGGTGATATACTAAAATAAACACATGTACACATTGAAGCAGAAACAAACCAAGTAGCATACTACTATTTTGAGCAAGATTGTCAATACAAGGTGTATATCCCAAGCTTCCATTAAGTAATATACATACAAGTATGATACAGTTGTGGCCTCTAGGGCATATACACTAACAATCTCCCACTTGCACTAAGGCCATGTACTGGCGTATCGAAGACCTATCATCTCGATTAGCCGCTCGAACTGAGTCTGGGGTAGGGCCTTCGTGAGTGGATCTGCAGTGTTTTCTTCTGAATTTACTCTCTTTACCTCGATCTCCCGGCGATCAATGATCTCCCTGATCAGGTGGAACCGCCTCAAAATGTGCCTGGACTTCTGATGGGACCTGGGTTCCTTCGCTAAAGCTATAGCGCCGTTGTTGTCACAATACAGCGGTATTGGATCAACACTGGTAGGAACCACCTGAAGTTCCGTGAGGAACTTCTTCATCCAGACAGCTTCCTTTGCGGCATCGCAAGCAGCTATGTACTCCGCTTCCATAGTTGAGTCAGCAACGGTTTCCTGCTTGGAACTCTTCCAGCAAACCGCCCCTCCATTGAGGGTAAAGACATAACCCGACATGGACTTGGAGTCATCCTTGTCACTCTGGAAGCTGGAGTCAACAAAGGCCTCAATCTGGAGGTCTTTTCCGCCATACACCAAGAACATCTCCTTAGTCCATCTCAGGTACTTGAGAATGTTCTTTACTTCTATCCAGTGTTTCTCCCATGGGTTCGACTGATACCGGCTTACAACGCTCAATGCATATGCTACATCTGGTATGGTACACAACATCGCATACATAATGTAAGGTTTGCCTAGCACCCTATAATGAGTTTGGAAGCATCACATGTCACAAAGTTCAAGTTTTTATGGTGCTAGACAAGCATGCAATGGAATCGATCCTAGAAAATTAGGGTTACGAAAACTTAAGCTAATAAAAATTAAGGTTTGAAGGCTACAACCTTTGTAGCTCCCCTTTGGCTTGACTCCTTGATCTCTAGGGTGTTGGAAGAAGGTCCACTTGTAGTCCTCTTTCGTCCACGACGATCCACCCGAAGTTTCCCGTCCAAGCTTGCAACTTTGGAAAAGCAAAGAGAACACTCTAATCAAGTTGGCTAGACTTGAGTAGAATGATGTTGTGGCTAAGGATCTCACTTCAAAAACCTTTCTTTAATTGTGTTTAACTCACTAGAAAAAACTAGAGAGGAAAAGGTGAAGGAGGATGAAGATGGTGGCTATTTTTAACAAGAGGTGAAGAAAAATAACCCTTAGTTAAAAAGGAAAATGAAACATATATCACTATATATATTTATTTCCTTCTTGCATTCAACCATGATTAAAATGATGGAGAGTTAATTTAACTTGGGTTTTAAATGATAAAGAGAAGGATAACCCTAGGTTAGTGGTAGTTGAGCTTGGTTAGGTTAGAAGAAGAATATAGAAGCTAGAATGATTATCCTTTCCTTTTCATTTTGTTTTAAAACCAAAATTAAATAATAATCCATAATTTAATCCATGGTGTGAGTCTTATATTGCCACCATTTCCATATGCTAACAACCATGATGGATGGGTGTATGTATGTATACATGTATGCACATCCACATGTGCATGAAACTAGAATGAAAGAAAGAAACACATGCATGCATGCATACATCCATCAAACCCTAGAAAGGTTTCAAGTGAGAAAACTAATGGTTAGATGATAAATCAACACTTAACTTATCAATCCGGTCATATCTCATATGACCCCACCAAAAGCAGGCCACCCGATCAATGTTCGGTATCATATACGCACATTTTAATCGGGTGCTTGCGCATATCGTATACGCGCACCACAACGTTTCGCTTGGACTGGGTAACTCCTTTGTGGGACTCTAAGACTCGTCAATACGCCGGCAGAGGGTGATGTTCATATCAGGTACCCTCAAACCGCAAGCGGTCAGCTAAACGTAACGGCCACCCGGGTATTGAGCGATCAGAAGAAAACAAGCAAACCTGCTACAACTCCCGTCGAGCCATCCGGCAACACTACCGTACAGTCCGGTCTCTTCGTCAGATATGCTGCATATCGAGCCTAGGGATGGTCACGTCGACCCTAATAACTCAATAAGTCGTGCCGGTGAATGGTCTATAACAGATCGAGAAACTACCGACAACACTTATCAGCAAATCTCAGCAGCCCTGGCCAGGGACTTACTGATATAACCAGTCGGGCACAGCACAACATCAACCCCCAATACCGGGAGAGACGAAACCCCTCCTATCGCTCATTGCCTTCGTGTGTCTCGGGACTGTACCCAACGGCCACCTGTTTGGACGACTCAGTAGAGCCGTGGTAGGGTGGCAATCAAAGTACAGTGGGAGAGCACACAAGACTCCATGACGATCTCGGGTCTACAGACTAACCTGTACCAGTGTTATCTGAGAACTGCTATCCGACGATAGATATAATTCCATATAGAAGTTCTCGGTGAGTCCGTCCAGTGTACCCAGTCACCACTGAGCACCCGTATATAATCTTGATGTCAAACACCAATGGATATGGGATCATCCATCGCCCATCACATGGGTCTAGTATCATATACGCTAGTCTACTCTGGTATATCAATGCCCCGTCTCGATATACCTACGACTAGGGACTTTCCAGGATATGCTTATAGACTACAAATGTCCCACTAGTATGATCTCCATCATAATCAGAGCAGTCAAGCCAATATCCTCAGGGCTTTATCAGCATGTATGAGTGAATAACAAGCATGATCAGATCAACATGTCAGATAAAGAAGAACCAGATAGCATACTATCATGTCGAGCAAGAATGCATACTGAATATATATGCATGTACAGATACATCCACTATCACATAATGGCCTCTAGGGCATACATATATCCAACAATCTCCCACTTGCACTAAGGCCAGTTATTGGCGTATCTCATACCCAACATCTCAAAAAGTCGCTCATGCTGCGGCTGAGGGAGGGCCTTGGTGAATGGATCGCAGCGTTATTCTTTGTGTCTAACCTCCTAATCTCGATCTCGCGGCGATCTACAATCTCCCGGATCAAATGAAAACGCCTCAGGATGTGTCTGGACCGCTGATGGGATCTGGGCTCCTTGGCTAATGCCACAGCCCCATTATTGTCACAATACAAAGGTATTGGATCAATAATGGTTGGAACTACTCCTATCTCCGAGACGAACTTCTTCATCCAGACGGCTTCCTTGGCGGCATCATTTGCAGCAATGTACTCAGCTTCCATCGTAGAGTCTGCAACGGTATCTTGTTTGGAACTCTTCCAACTCACCGCCCCTCCATTGAGGGTAAATACAAACCCAGAGATAGATTTGCTGTCGTCCTTATCGCTCTGGAAGCTCGAATCGGTAAAGGCCTCCATTTGGAGATCTCCATTACCATACACCAAGAACAATTCTTTAGTCCTTCGCAAGTACTTAAGAATGTTCTTCACTGCTGTCCAGTGATTCTCCCCTGGGTTGGATTGATACCTGCTTACAACATTAAGTGCGTAAGCTATATCTGGGCGTGTACATAACATCGCATACATTATAGATCCTACTGCCGAAGCATAGGGTATAATACTCATGCGAGCTCTCTCTTCATCGGTCTTTGGACAAGAATCCTTGGAGAGAGTGACCCCATGGCAAGCGGGTAAGGCACCCCGTTTGGAGTCTTCCATACTAAACCTTTTTAGGATGGTGTCAATGTACCTGGTTTGGGACAATCCCAATAACCTTTTGGATCTATCCCTATAGATCCTTATGCCCAGAATGTACGTGGCATCACCCAGGTCCTTCATGGAGAACCTTAGTGATAAGAAAGATTTGACTGACTGTAGCATAGGAATATCATTTCCTATCAGAAGAATGTCGTCCACGTACAATACGAGGAATGTGACAGCTCTCCCTACAGCCTTCTTATAAACACAAGGTTCACTAGATTTTTGATGAAATCAAACTCTTTGATGACATCATCGAAATAGATGTTCCAACTCCGTGATGCCTGCTTTAACCCATATATGGATTTAAGCAATTTACATGCTTTCCCGCTGCTCCCACTATCAATGAAGCCCTCTGGCTGATCCATATAAACGCATTCTTCCAAATTTCCATTTAGAAATGCGGTTTTAACGTCCATCTGCCAGATTTCATAGTCGTAGTGAGCAGCAATAGCAAGTAGGATCCGAATGGATTTAAGCATGGCTACGGGAGAAAAAGTCTCGTCATAGTCCAAACCTGGTCTTTGACGAAAACCCTTCGCCACAAGTCTTGCCTTATAGGTCTCCACCTGCCTATCTACACCAATCTTTCTTTTAAAGATCCATTTGCACCCCACTGGTTTTACCCCAGGGGGTACAACGTCCAAAGTCCACACTTTGTTGGTGTACATAGACTCCATTTCAGATCTCATAGCATCCAGCCACTTCACAGAGTCCTTACTCGTGATTGCTTGCTGAAAACTGGTAGGATCATCATCATCCATGATGCAATCTTCTCCGTTACCATCAATGAGGAAACCGTAGTACCTCTCCGGTGGGCAAGAATTCCTACCAGACCTACGGAGTGGCCGAGGTTCTTCAGTTTCTGCTGCAACAGCCGGTTCAACCAAATCGTCATTTGTAGTTTGTGTCTCTAGAACCTCTTCTAGATCCACCACCTTGCCATCATCTTTATCTGTGAAAAACTCTTTTTCTAAGAATGTGGCATACTGAGAAACAAACACCTTTTGTTCCTCTTTGTGGTAGAATAGATATACATAAGAATTCTTTGGATATCCCACAAAGTTACACATGACCGACCGTGTCTCGAGTTTGTCCGGATTCTGCTTTTTAACATAGGCCGGGCAACCCCAAATCTTAATTCTTTTAAGAGATGGTTTCTTCCCATGCCATATCTCATATGGTGTGGTGGACACGGCTTTGGTTGGAACCCTGTTCAGTAGAAACGCTGCAGTCTCCAATGCATGCCCCCAAAACGAGACGGGTAACTCAGCGTCACTCATCATGGACCGGACCATATCTAATAGGGCCTATTCCTTCGTTCTGACACACCGTTGTGCTGTGGTGTGTAAGGAGGAGTGAGCTGAGAGAGAATCCCATTCTCTTTCAAGAAGTTTGCAAATTCTGCACTGAGATACTCACCACCTCGATCTGATCGAAGCATCTTGATACTCAAGCCGGTTTGTTTTTCTACTTCTTGTTTATATTCAATGAATTTCTCGAAAGCTTCGGACTTGTGCTTTAATAAAAATACATGACCGAATCTTGAGAAATCGTCAGTGAACGTAATGAAGTATGAAAAACCGCCTCTGGCCTGTGTAGACATTGGCCCACATACATCCCTATGTATGAGGCCCAGGAGCTGAGTAGCTCTTTCTCCGTGTCCGGTAAATGGAGTTTTGGTCATTTTACCCTTGATACAAGACTGGAAAGTCACATAAGATTTATATTCAAAAGCGTTTAAATATCCATCTTTCTGTAACTTGTTTAGTCTTGTTTCGTTAATATGACCAAGTCTACTGTGCCAAAGAAAAGCTTCATTTAATTCTGAAAATTTTCTTTTATTAGTGTGTTGTATACTGAAAACTGTGTGTTGATTTAGGACATATATTCCGTTGTTAAGCGTACCATACCCAACCAACATTTGATTCAGGTTAATGTTCATAACATTGTTCTGCAATACAAAATTATACCCTTCATTGTCCAACAAAGAAACGGATATTATATTACATAGCATACTTGGTACAAAATAACATGGATTCAAAATCAAAATACATCCAGATGGCAACCCCAAGTGATACTCTCCCACTGCGACTGTATGTACATTGGAACCATTTCCAACGCGGAGAGTATGGTCACCTGTCCTCAAAACCTTGCTATTTCTCAGCCCCTGCATAGAATTGCAAATGTGAGAACCTGAACCGGTATCCAATACCTAGGAAGCAGAGTTTATAGAAAAACAGTTTTCAGTCACAAACGCACCTGAAGCAGAAGCATCACCATGCTTCTTCTTGAGACTTAAGTACTCCATGCAATTGCGCTTCCAATGTCCTGTCTTGTGGCAGTGAAAACATTCGCCCTTCCCCGAGTCTCCATCCTTGGACTTTTCTTTTCCCTTCACCTTTTTAACTCCGCCCTTAAGATTAGTGGGTTTCTTCTTTTTCTTTCCCTTGGCCTTGGCTTTCGGGCGAGAAGAGGAAGACTGTCCAATAGTCATAACGGGAGTTTTTGCTAACTTCATAGTGCTCTCTGCACTCCTTAACATATTAAGGAGTTTAGGGAGGTCCTTCTCCATGCCATGCATGTTGAAGTTCACTATGAACTGAGCAAAGGTGGAGGGGAGGGACTGCAGAATAATATCTATATATTGTTCATTGTCCATTGTCCATCCAAGGTCCTCAAGCTCTTCTATAAGAGCTATCATCTTCAGAACATGGTCTCCTACTGGTGTGCCAGGGGCCATTCGCATCTGAAACAATTTCTTTGATGCTTCGTATCGTAATACGCGGGATTGCTCCCTATACAACTCCTTTGTATGGAGCAATATACCGTGAATGTCCATGTCCTCGTGCTGCTTTTGATGTGTGTTATCCATCGATGCAAGCGCGAGGCATGTGGCCGTGGCACAGTCAGCGTCCCATGTCTTGCGGACTTCAATGTCCGCAACTGAGGATTTTGGACCAGGTACGGGTGGGGCTGAAGCCGTGAGGAAATATGATACTTTATCATAAGTCAAGGCGATTTTCAGATTCCTCAGCCAGTCTTTATAGTTGGTCCCATTCAGTTTGTTTTTATCTAGTAAAAGCTTGAGTCCAGTCATGGGTTTCTGCCATTAAGAGAGAGAAAAGAATACACTCAGCGAAAGCTCTTGCATAGATTAGATTGGTTTATTATCTTGTCTAATCAATGTTTCCCACTGCTTTTATCGATTTTTTCTTTCAAACCCTAAAAAGAAAAACTAGCCAGGATTAATTACAGTCTACAACTTCGCTAACCGTTCAGCCAGGCCAGTGTCGGTACTTTGAGGGAGGTTCCCCGTGCTTTCGCACGGACCTAATTAGAGTAAACCTCGTTTTCCCAGAGGCGGAGCCCCTTTAACACCTTTCTAGACACCTAATGAGTTAGCTAATTGTAAACTGTAAAACTCTCCTAGGAGCAACTATTGCCCACAGTGGGATCGGGATCCAACCATCACATGGAAGGTATGCAATCTCATTGCAAATTTCAACTATTGAAATTCCCGATGTGGTTTTTACCCCTGGCACTTATGACCTTAACTAAGGTCAAAAAATCATAAGTACCAGTCAAGTTCTACCCATCATTTCTTGATCAATTAGACCCACCCATATGACCCTCAACTATGGTCAACAAAGTCGTATGAATGTCCTAATTAATCTGCATCATATGCAGTGTAGGAAGACATCACTTAGCTACCGTACACTACGCCTTAACTAAAGTCAACAAACGTAGCACGAATACTAAGTACTCTACTTCCTAAAATGACGGAGGGTTGCGAATGATTTTTAAGAAAATCTTTAACTCTTTGAACTTGATATCATTGTAGAATCAAATGGTTTTCAAAAGGAGTGGCTTAAGCTCCGCAGTTTTGAAATATAGCTTTTTCATAAATAGCCGAGTGGTTTTTCAATTCCGATTCTACAACTTCTTTTAGGTTTATTTTCTTTACATTAATCACATTAATGTAATCCCATCATTTAAGTCCTTAAGCCAATCACAGAAAAGAAACGAAAATAACACGTACGCTTATGCCATCCGCATTCGCCGCAATGTTGCGTTATGCACCGTTAGGTTACTTAACTAACGGCATACCGGGACGGGACTAGCGCGGGTGTAAAACATAAGCAACGTCTACTATATATCATATATATAATATGTCATTCGTCTCAGATATCACAGAACACAGGCAGAAGAAATATAGATATAACGTGGGATATACTAGGACGTCCGTATTTAGTATTTAGCCAGAATAGAAAATACGGATTCCACAGTCGCGATGAATAGCCAAGCCCACACCCTGGACCCCTACGAGAGCGGCAAGTGACCCTGCCAATTCTGGAGTTTAGGAGACCCGGTCTCGACTCCTCGAGATGGCCTCCCACTGAACCCCAGAACCCGGTCACCTATGCTCCCCTCCTTGGGTCCATCCTAATGCGGAAAAGTAAATAATATACAACACTGGTAACACAACCTCAACCCGGAAGTGCCCCAAATAAAAGAATATTACATTACATTTGAATTTACATGAATGAAAATATAAAACTCTCATCTCACATAAAACCCCCCGGCTATTCAATCGCGACAATCCTGCACATCATATCTCAGCAACACATAATATCTCATATCATCAACGTAAGTAAGTATGCATACCCCAATTGTCGTTGATGTATAGCAACGAAACCGGCGATATCGTACATTCTACACTTACGGTCACAGAAAAGAATGTGTAAAACTGCAATATCTGGAATCCACATTCTCTTTAGACATCTCAAATGCAAAATATCACATATTCCGTATTTCATGTCTAGTAATATGAATTCCACACATTGCATCACATTCCGGATAAACAGACAGTATCGAAGTTTTCGAACGAACGATCAAATACCCAGGATTCACTAAAGCCCAACACTTGAGCAGAGTTCAAACACCTGGAGTGTGACACAGTAGTAGCGGTCCAGCCGTAGAAGGGTCAAGCCAACGCCTCACATGTGGCACGCCGTACTGCCCCAAACCCTAAGGTTCAAAGGGCAGTTCAAGACGGTCACATAATCGAGTTAAGGTTTGTTGTCTTCTAGAGGGACCACCACAAAAAGACTTGCACGTATCTCCAAAGTATTTAAACCCCGTGAATAATGAGCAAATGATACTCGTTCAAACACTTCAATACTTTCTAATTTACCCAGAAAAGCAACGAAATGAAAATACCGATCGAATCTATGCGTCCAAAACCATCTCCAGAAGATACATAACTATATTCAGATTAAACATACCTAAAACAGTATACTAGCAGACCTAGGAATTATGGTGCAAATCTCATTGCATGATGTCACTGTACGGCCGCGGATCCGCGGCCTAAGCAAGGAATTGCCGCGGTTCCGCGGCTATATGAACAGTACACTTCATCGTGTTTCACCATTATTCTTAGTTTTCCTTGCTGTATTTTTTTAAGTATTTTTAATTCTGAAAAATGTCAGGTTTTAGAATTTGTCCAGAGAGGGTCCAAAAAATCGTATTTTTTTGTCCGATCGGTATTTTTACTCCGTAAAAGCGTCGCCTAATATTCTAGATCGGCTCTGATACCAATGTAAGGTTTGCCTAGCACCCTATAATGAGTTTGGAACCATCACATGTCACAAAGTTCAAGTTTTTATGGTGCTAGACAAGCATGCAATGGAATCGATCCTAGAAAATTAGGGTTACGAAAACTTAAGCTAATAAAAATTAGGGTTTGAAGGCTACAACCTTTGTAGCTCCCCTTTGGCTTGACTCCTTGATCTCTAGGGTATTGGAAGAAGGTCCACTTGTAGTCCTCTTTCGTCCACGACGATCCACCCGAAGTTTCCCGTCCAAGCTTGCAACTTTGGAAAAGCAAAGAGAACACTCTAATCAAGTTGGCTAGACTTGAGTAGAATGATGTTGTGGCTAAGGATCTCACTTCAAAAACCTTTCTTTAATTGTGTTTAACTCACTAGAAAAAACTAAAGAGGAAAAGGTGAAGGAGGATGAAGATGGTGGCTATTTTTAACAAGAGGTGAAGAAAAATAACCCTTAGTTAAAAAGGAAAATGAAACATATATCACTATATATATTTATTTCCTTCTTGCATTCAACCATGATTAAAATGATGGAGAGTTAATTTAACTTGGGTTTTAAATGATAAAGAGAAGGATAACCCTAGGTTAGTGGTAGTTGAGCTTGGTTAGGTTAGAAGAAGAATGTAGAAGCTAGAATGATTATCCTTTCATTTTCATTTTGTTTTAAAACCAAAATTAAATAATAATCCATAATTTAATCCATGGTGTGAGTCTTATATTGCCACCATTTCCATATGCTAACAACCATGATGGATGGGTGTATGTATGTATACATGTATGCACATCCACATGTGCATGAAACTAGAATGAAAGAAAGAAACACATGCATGCATGCATACATCCATCAAACCCTAGAAAGGTTTCAAGTGAGAAAACTAATGGTTAGATGATAAATCAACACTTAACTTATCAATCCGGTCATATCTCATATGACCCCACCAAAAGCAGGCCACCCGATCAATGTTCGGTATCATATACGCACATTTTAATCGGGTGCATGCGCATATCGCATACGCGCACCACAACGTTTCGCCTGGACTGGGTAACTCCTTTGTGGGACTCTAAGACTCGTCAATACGCCGGCAGAGGGTGATGATCATATCAGGTACCCTCAAACCGCAAGCGGTCAGCTAAACGTAACGGCCACCCGGGTATTGAGCGATCAGAAGAAAACAAGCGAACCTGCTACAACTCCCGTCGAGCCATCCGGCAACACTACCGTACAGTCCGGTCTCTTCATCAGATATGCTGCATATCGAGCCTAGGGATGGTCACGTCGACCCTAATAACTCAATAAGTCGTGCCGGTGAATGGTCTATAACAGATCGAGAAACTACCGACAACACTTATCAGCAAATCTCAGCAGCCCTGGCCAGGGACTTACTGATATAACCAGTCGGGCACAGCACAGCATCAACCCCCAATACCGGGAGAGACGAAACCCTTCCTATCGCTCATTTCCTTCGTGTGTCTCGGGACTGTACCCAACGGCCACCTGTTTGCACGACTCAGTAGAGCCGTGGTAGGGTGGCAATCAAAGTACAGTGGGAGAGCACACAAGACTCCATGACGATCTCGGGTCTACAGACTAACCTGTACCAGTGTTATCTGAGAACTGCTATCCGACGATAGATATAATTCTATATAGGAGTTCTCGGCGAGTCCGTCCAGTGTACCCAGTCACCACTGAGCACCCGTATATGATCTTGATGTCAAACACCAATGGATATGGGATCATCCATCGCCCATCACATGGGTCTAGTATCATATACGGTAGTCTACTCTGGTATATCAATGCCCCGTCTCGATATACCTACGACTAGGGACTTTCCAGGATATGCTTATAGACTACAAATGTCCCACTAGTATGATCTCCATCATAATCAGAGCAGTCAAGCCAATATCCTCAGGGCTTTATCAGCATGTATGAGTGAATAACAAGCATGATCAGATCAACATGTCAGATAAAGAAGAACCAGATAGCATACTATCATGTCGAGCAAGAATGCATACTGAATATATATGCATGTACAGATACATCCACTATCACATAATGGCCTCTAGGGCATACATATATCCAACACATAATAGAGCCTACCGCAGATGCGTAGGGTATTGATGACATGCGAGCCCTTTCCAAATCAGTCATGGGAGACATCTCTTTGGAGAGGGTGATTCCGTGACAACCCGGTAGATTACCGCGCTTGGAATCTTCCATACTGAATCGTTTCAGTATGGTGTCGATGTACCTTGACTGTGAAAGTCCCAACATCCTCTTAGATCTATCACGATAGATCTGAATCCCCAGAATGTAGTTGGCATCGCCCAGGTCCTTCATGGAGAACCTCTGCGACAAGAATCCTTTGACTGACTGTTGCATAGGAATATCATTTCCTATTAGGAGAATGTCATCGACGTACAAGACGAAGAATACCACATTTCTCCCTACAATCTTACTGTAAATGCATGGTTCATCTGGGTTTTTGACAAAGTCGAATTCTTTGACAGTATCATCAAAGCAGATGTTCCAACTCCGCGATGCCTGCTTGAGTCCATAGATGGACTTGAGCAACTTGCACACTTTACCGCTGCTCCCACTCTGAATGAATCCTTCTGGCTGATCCATATAGACACACTCTTCCAAATTTCCATTTAGAAAAGTCGTCTTTACGTCCATCTGCGAGATCTCATAATCGTGGAAGGCAGCAATGGCAAGATGGATCCGAATGGATTTAAGCATGGCTACCGGAGAAAAGGTCTCGTCATAGTCCAAACCAGGTCTTTGCCGAAAACCCTTTGCAACGAGCCTAGCTTTATAGGTTTCAACCTGCCCATCTACACCAATCTTCTTTCTGAAGATCCATTTGCAGCCTACGGGTTTTACCCCTTCTGGAACAAAGTCCAAAGTCCAAACTTTGTTGGTGTACATGGACTCCATCTCGGTCCGCATTGCATCCAGCCATTTTACCGAGTCACCGCTCTGAATGGCTTGCTGGAAGCTAGTAGGCTCATCATAATTAACTGTACAATCCTCTCTATCCCCGTCTATGAGAAAACCGAAGTATCTCTCGGGCGGATGAGACTGCCTACTACTTCTGCGGAGCGGCGTAGGAATGTCCGGTTCTCGTGAAACGTCTGGTTCATCCAAGCTTTCAGTAACAGCTTGTGGTTCTGGAATTTCTTCCAGTTCTATTGCGCCCCCACTTATCTGATTTTCTAAAAATTCAGTTTCCAAGAAGTGGGCGTGCGGAGAAACAAAAACTTTTTGTTCTTCTGCGGAATAGAAAAGATACCCCCTGGAGTTCTTTGGGTATCCCACAAACTTACACAGTACTGAGCGTGCCTCGAGCTTGTCCGCATGCCGCTTTTTTACAAAAGCTGGACATCCCCATACCTTAAGATACTTAAGACAGGGTTTCTTCCCACTCCACATCTGATATGGGGTGGTAGGCACAGTCTTGGTTAGAGCCTTGTTCAAGAGATATGCAGCTGCTTCTAGTGCATAACCCAAGAAAGATCGCGGTAACTCAGCCTTACTCATCATGGAACGAACCATATCCAATAGGGTCCGATTCCGCCTTTCCGATACACCGTTGTGTTGTGGTGTGTATGAAGGAGTAAGTTGAGAGAGAATTCTATTCTCTTTTAAGTAGTCCAGAAACTCGGCACTCAAGTATTCTCCACCTCGATCCGATCTTAGAATCTTGATACTTTTGCCGGTTTGCTTTTCAACTTCATTCTTGTATTCTTGAAATTTCCCAAAGGCCTCAGATTTGTGCTTCATTAAGAAGACATGTCCATACCTAGAGAAATCATCTGTGAAAGTAATGAAGTATGAATAACCACTTCGCGCATGTGTAGACATTGGACCGCACACATCACTGTGTATGAGTCCCAAGAGCTTGCTCGCTCTTTCTCCGCGTCCAGTGAACGGAGTCTTTGTCATCTTTCCCATGAGACAAGATTCACAAGTGGCATAAGACTGATATTCGAACGGATTCAAGTACCTTTCTTTATGTAACTTAGTTAATCGTATCTCATTAATGTGACCCAGTCTACAATGCCATAAGAAAGCCTGGTTTGTTTCCGGAGACTTTCTTTTAAGTGTGTTCTGGACACTGAAAATCTGAGCTTGATTTAACACGTATATTCCGTTCTGTAATGTACCTGACTCAATCAGAACTTGATTTAGGTGGATGTGTACTACATCGCTTACAAAAGTAAATTCATATCCTTCCTTAGAAAGTAAGGATACAGATATGATATTACAAGTCGCACCTGGTACATACAAACAGTTACGCAAAATCAATATCTGCCCAGTTGTCAGTCCAAGATGACATTCCCCTACGGATTCTGTTAGTTATATGTATGCCCTAGAGGCCATTACTGTACATTGGATGTATATTGTAGTGGATGCTGGGACATATATAGGGAGGACTTTCTTGCTCGACATGATAGTATGCTATCTGGTTGCTCTTTACCTTAACGTGTACACTGATTGTCTCTCCGATACATTTTGGTAAAGCCCTTAGGATGTGTACTTGACTATCTGGACTATGATGCGGATCATACTAGTGGGGACATGGTAGTCCATAAATACATCCTTCAAAGTCCCTAGTCGTGGGTGTATCGAGACGGGGCATCCATATACCAGAGTAGACTAGCGTATACCTTCTCGACCCATACAGATGGGCGATGGATGATCCCATATCCATTGGTGTTTGACATCATAGATGATATACGGGTGCTCAGTAGAGACTGGGTACACTGGACGGACTCGCCGAGAACTCCCAGATGGTATTATACCTCACGTCAGATGGCAGTTCTCTGGTGACACTGGTACAGAGTAGTCTGTTGACCCGAGATCGTCATAGAGTCTTGTGTGGTTCCCACTGTGCTTTGATTTCCATCTTACCACGTCCAAGAAGGCGTGCAAAATGGTGGTTTTTGGGTACAGTCCCGAGTCACATGGAGGCAATGAGCGATAGGAGGGGATTCGTCTCTCCCGGTATAAGGGGTTGATGTTGCGCTGTGTTCGATTGGCTATAACAGGAAATCCCTGGCCAGGGTTGCTGAGATTTACTGGTAAGTGTTACCAGTAGTTTCTCGAAGTGTTATAGACCTCATATCGACACGACTTATCGAGCTATTGGGGTCTGACGTTTACCACCCCTAGGCGAGATATGCGACATATCAGACGATCAGACCGGACTGTACGGTAGTGTTACTGGTTGGATTCACAGGAGTATGAGCGGGCTTGCTCGTCGATCTTCTGATCGCTCAATACCCGGGTGGCCGTTACGTTTAGCAGACCGCTTGCGGCTTGTGGGTGCTTGATATGATCATCATCTGCTGCCGGCGTATTGACGAGTCTTTAGAGTCCTACACAGAGGTTTCCTGGTTCAAGCGAAACGAAATAGGAGCGCATATGAGATATGTGCGGGACCGAGAATAATGCGTGTATGTGATACCGTATTCCATTCTCGCGATGAATGTATCGATTAGGTTATATGCGATATACCCTAGTTGTCGAATCAAGGATTGATTCGATAAACCGATACATTGGATACTAGTCGGTTATGTGTGATATGACCGGATCGTTAAATCAAGTGTTGATTTAATGATTTAATGTATAATTATATATTTGATATATTACTTTGCATTAACTAGTATCGGTTCACTTTAAATGGATTTTCTCACTCGGGTGTGCGCATTGCATATGCGATATGATTTTGTGCACATGATTGTATCATGTTTGATGATACATGCTTTTTGGTTAAGTGTAAAGTATTAAACTATGGTTAAGTGGATGATTCGGGTTTTTACTTATTCTTTTATTCATTTATTTGTTTATACATTTTGGAAAATAAATGGAAAAGAGAAAATAATGGTGGCTTTTTTTTTGTTGTTTAGTTGAAGCTTCATGAAACCTTGACCTAGTCCACCATTTTTGTCTCATCCTAAACCCTAACCATTCCATTTAACCATGATTCATTCTCTACACTAAACCATGGTTTGAATATGATAAGGTTTGATTTTCTTTTCCTTTTTTAATCAACACTTATCATATTCTTCATCTTCTTCTTCTTCACTTCAAGAAAAAGCTTGAAAGCTTTAATGGCAAAGTGAGAAAAAGAGTGAGAAATCCAAAACTAAAGTCTACCCACTTCCTATTTCTTCATCCTCTACCTCTTGCCAAGTAGTAGAGTGTGTTTCCTTCACAAGTTTTCATGGCTTGGTGAAGGTGGAGTTTGATCTAGCGATGCCTCGACGTAGATCATCTTCGGCATGGACATCGACGACCTAGCTCGCCATTTCTCCGACGAAGCCGACGCTAGAGCCCGGGAATTCATTTGGACAGCGAGGGTACTTCGTTGCGGAGCTATGGAGGTGGAGCACCGGATCTACAAAGGTTGTATTTACGTTTAAACTTTAGTTAAGTTGTTAACTAGTTTCTTTTTCGCCTAGACATCTAGCCAACGATCCGTAGTTTAGGGTTTCTCGGCACCGTAAATTTTGAAATTGGCATGGTTGATGCCTTGTGAGACCTCTTGAGAGTGCCTAGGAACCCTACAGTGGTATCAGAGCCTAGCTAGAGTCTTAGGCGAAGTCCCGACGGAATTTGAAGTCCGATCGACCCGAAACCCAAACCCTTAACATGTTCTCTGGACATTTCTGTAAAATGTGGATTTTTTGGAATTAAAAATATGCAGAGAAATGTGCAGGAAATTATAAGAAAAACTGGAGAAAACGACAAGGTAATTCAACAGTACAGCCGCGGAACCGCGGCGTTGACCCCCCTTTTGCGGCGGTTCCGCGGCCGTCTGTGATGATTAGGATGTTTGTTTTCTTCAGTTGTTTCTGTTGGTGTTTCTTATGTGTTCTGGATGTTTTTAATATTTATTCCAGAGTTGTATTTTCTGGGTTGTATTGGGGACTCGGTGTATTCGATCGGACTGTCTAATTTTTGTCGGTGTGCTTTTCCGGGTATTTTTAGAATATGTTAAAAAGTTCGACCGGATATAAATACCCAATTTTTCCCCTGTCGGGAAATTTCCAAGTGTTGGATTTTTCCGTAGTTTAACGACGTTCTAAGTAGTGCAAGTAACGCGATGGACCCTCTAGAAGACAACAAACCTTAACTCGATTATGTGACCGTCTTGAACTGCCCTTTGAACCTTCGGGTTTGGGGCAGTACGGCGTGCCACATGTGAGGCGTTGGCTTGACCATTCTACGGCTGGACCGTTGGTACTGAGGCACGAACTGAATGTTGTTAGACTTATTTCATGTGTTGACCTGTTTCGGGAAAACTTGGGTGTTCGATTGTTCGATCGGAAAGTTTAACATTTTCTATTTATCCGGAATGTGATACAATAATTGGAATTCACAATGAGTTATGAGATAACTGAATGAATGTTATAAACATAGCAGTTTAGTCTCACTTGATCGGTTGCCACGGAGTTTTGATGTGATCAAAAGTCCGTCGCAATCACGTAGCGTACGCGGATACTCGCCGGGTAAACTTAATAGACAGCTACACCCCATAGCCACGACCAAGTGACTGTAGGAGAACCCCCTCGCCGAAAGCATCCGTTCGGGTGCTCGCGGTAGCGGTGTTCCGCCTTGGTGCACTTCGTCGACGGTATCAGGGGTGCGGCCGCCTACTAAAGTTTGCGATGAGCATTCGATCAGTTTTTCGGGAATCTTGTTGAATTGCCCGACTTGATATTGAAAAGTGTTTTCGATAATGAGACTAAAATGCGGGGTTTATAATTGTTAGGCATGTGATGTCTAAGGAATTCATTGGTTTAGGCATGCGATGTCTAAGAAGGTTGCGGATTCCAACTGTTGTAGTTTTACACTTTCTTTTCTGTGACCGTAAGTGTAATATGTGATATCGAAGGTTTTGTTGCTATATGTCAACGACAATTGGGATGTGCATATTTACTTACATTGATGACATGTAATGTTATGTGTTGCTGGATATGTTATATTGGATTGTCGTGTTTGAATAGCCGGGGTTTTTTTTATGTGAGATGAGTGTTTTTCATTTTCATTCATGTAAAAACTTGTATGTAATATTCTTTTATTGGGGCACTTCCAGGTTGCGGAAGATGTCACCCTCTGTATATTATTTTCTTTTCCGCACTAGGATAGACCCAAGGAGGAGGGCACAAGTAACCGGGTTCTGGAGTCCTGTAGGAGACCAACTCGAGGAGTCGAGTCCGGGTCTCCTAACTCCAGAATTGGTAGGGTTGCTTGCCGCTCTCGTAGGGGTCTAGGGGTGTGGGTTTGGCTATTCATTACGACCGTGGAATCCGTGTTTTATACTGGCTCGTATTGAAAACACGGACGTCCTAGTATATCCAATATTTCATATGATTCTTCTGCTGCGATATCTGTGATGTGATCATGTGATGTTCTGTGATAAATGCTGTATATAGTATATATGATATATTATATAGGCGTTACTTATGTTTTACACCCGCGCTAGCCCTGCCCTGCTCTGCCGTTAGTTACCTAACCTAACGGTGCACGAGGGGACATCGAGGCGAATGCGGATGGCATAAGTGTACGTCGTATTTATCTGTGATGTTTAGGTAACTTAAATGATGGGACTTCATTAATGAGATTAATGAAATAAAAGAAACCTAAGATGTTGTAGAATCGAATTTCAAAATAAAAACAGGTAGCTACAGTTCTTGCTTTGCACAGCGGTATATGTGATATATCCTGCACCTTATTCGATAAGGAAAGGACCGAGATCCCTTCACCGGGAGTGACTCCTTTAGCAATGACTGGCAGATGCTACACACTCGGTTTGTTTTTTGATTGCTTTTAAGAGTTTTTGCTTTGCACAGTGATATATACGATATATCCCGCACCTCATTCGACGAGGAAAGGACCGACGATCCCTTCACCGGGAGTGACTCCTTTAGCAAAACTAAAAAAAGCCTCAAAAACACTCCATTTTAAAAATCATTTGATTCTACAACGATATCAAGTTCATTACGCAATAGGTTTTCAGAAAAACCTGTCGTAGCCCTCCGTCATTTCAGATAAGTTGTATATAGTATTCGTGCTGCATTTGTTGGCTTTCGTCAAGGTGCAGTGTGCGGTAGCTATATGCTGCTTATCTGCCAGCATACGATGCGATTGGATTAGGGTAGTCGTGCGGCTTTGTTGGCTTTCGTCAAGGGTTGTGCGGGTGGGTTTAATTCGATCAAGAAATGTACGGGTTGAACTTGACTAGCGGGCTATGGTTTGTTGGCTTTCGTCAAGGTCATAGCACGTTAGGGGCAAAATATTATCGGGAATTTCAAGTGTTGAGATTTGCAATGAGATTGCATACCTTCTATGAGATAGTTGGATCCCGATACCCGCTAGGAGTAAGTGTTACTCCTGGGAGAGTTTTATACATTACAATTAGCTGATCAAGTAGGTGTCTAGAAAGGTGTCAACGGGGTTACGCCTCTGGGAAAACGAGGTTTATAGTAATTAGGTTCGTGCGAAAGCACGGGGGACCTCCCTTAAAGTACCGACACTGGCCTGGCTGAAAGATTGGCGAACTTGTAGTGTGTAATTAATCCCGGCTAGTCTTTACTTTTAGGGTTTGAAGGAAGATTTGATAAAAAGCAGTGGGAGCCATCCTGATTAGATAAAATAAAAACCAATCTATTCTTGCCAGAGCGCACGCTGAGTGTTTTCTTCTCTCTCTCTCCAGGTAGCGACCATATCACGCCTTAATCAAGATAATAATACGGATTTTTGACCGAACCCGCTTGTTATACTGAGCTGGGGAACGTTGGTCCCGCTCCAACTTATAATTGTTATAAGACAGAGCAGGAAATTGGGGAATACCAGATTTCCCGTGCCGCCCAAACGAAGAGAGTGCATGCTGATGCATCATCTTCGGGTGTGTTCATTACAGAGAACTGTTTCTCAGTATCCTTTATGTCCTGGGTATGTGATACCAGATTAGGATCCCAGATATGTAATCTGTTACATAGGGCTGCAGAAAGGTAGAGAACTGAGAACGGGTGATAAGTTTCATGAGGCAGAAAACGGGGCAAGAGTTGCAGCCAATTCTGTTGGTCACTGTCACCCTGTATTACAATACATTGCTTCTGAACGAATGTTATTAGATACCGAACCTGATATACAAAATCATATCAGTCTCTTTATTAGTAAAGAAATGATAAAATTTTGTATTGTTGGATAATGTTTTGAACATTTCCTATATCAAAAGTTGATCGGTTCAGGCACGTTATCTAAAAGCATTAATGTTCTAAATCAAACCACAGTTCTTAGTATACGGAACACACACAAGAGGAAGAGTTCAGAAATGAACGAATCCTTCTTGAGGCATTGTAGACTAGGTCATATCAATGCGACCCGACTGGCTGAAGTTTTATTTAGATGCATATTTAAATTAGTTTGAATTTACATCTTGTGAAACTCGCCAGTCATGTCACAAAGATAAGATGACCACAGCTCTGTTTATTGGAAACAGAGAAGGAGTTAGTAAACTCTTGGGATGATACATGTTGATGTATGTAGGTCCCCTGTCTACACATGCCAGGACTGGTTCTTTATACTTCATTACGTTCTCTGATAATCTCTCAAGATTCAGTCATATGTTCCTGCTGAAACATGAGTCCGAACCTTTTGAGATATTCACAGAATATAAGCGAGAAGTAGAGAACCAAAATACGGGTATAAGTATTATGTCCTTTGATGAGATCGAGGAGGAGAATACTTGAGCACGGAAATCCTGGACTATTTTAAAGGAGAATGAGATTCTCTCTCGACATTACTCCTCCGTATACACCATAGGACGATGGTATATCGGGGCGGAGCAGATACACCCTATTTGATATGGTGTGCTCTATGATGAGTACTGCTGAGTTACCTATTTCCTTCTTGGGGGTTATGCACTTATGAAGTTGCATACCTATTGAATTAGGTTCCAATCAAATCAGTCGCCTACCATTTCATATATGATATGGAAAGGGAAGAACCCATGTCTTAAGCTAGTTAAGATTTGGGGTTGACCGGCCTATGTCTGAAAGCAAAATCCGGACAAGCTCGAGGCATAGTCTGTAATGTAGAACTGGAAAGGTTCCAGCTATACAAATTACAGCAGATGATTTGAAAGAACCAAAGGATTCAATAGTTACCAACGAACCTCGACCTCTCCGCCGATCTAGTAGGGTTCCTCACCCACCTGAGAGTTACTTCGGTTTCTCTATGACAGTGGGAGCGAGGATTGCATCATGAGATGATGACCCAACTAGCTTCGAGCTGGCCATCGAGAGTAAGACACTGTAAGAATGGCTGGATGTTTATCGATCTGAGATGGAATCCTTATACACCAACAAAGTATGGACTTTGGTTGCTATATCTGAAGGGTTAAATCCCCATCAGGAGCAAGTATATCTTGAGAAGATTATTTGGTGTAGATGGAAAAGTTGAGACTTTCAAAGCTAGACTTGTTAAAGGTTTTCGTCATCAACCAGGCGTGGATAATGATGAAACCTTTTCTAAGGAGCTATGCTTAAGTCCATCCAGATCCTACTTGTCACGGCTACATACCATGACTACGATATCTGGTGGTTGGATGTCATGACTGCTTTTCTAAATGATGTTTTAGAAGAGTGCGTCTATAAGTACACAGCCAGAGGGCTTCATAGACAGTGGGAGCAGCGGAAACGTGTACAAGATGTTTTATAGGATAAAGCAGGCATCGCGGAGTTGGAACGTCTATTTTGATGTGTTAGTCGAATTGTTTGACATCATCAAAATGGTAGATGAACCTTGTATAAACAAAAAGATAGTAGGGAGTATGGTGCTGATCCTCGTAGAGTACGTGGATAACATACTCTTGATAGGGAAGGTGTTTCCTATGCTACGCTCGGTCGATCTCCGCTTATCACATGGATTCTCCATATAGGATCAAAATGATACCTCCTAAATCCTGGATTTTGGATCTATGAGATAGATCTAATTGGAAATTAGGATACTCACTAGTTGTAGTGAGAAGGTATCAATCGACCCTGGGGAGAATCACTGGAAGTGTTCCAGGGTGATAAAGACGACTGAATGTCAGTCACAGGCATTGTCTTTACCCTCAGTAAAGGGACGGTATGTTGGAAGAGTTCCAAGCTAGATACCGTGGCATACTAGACGATAAAGGCTGGATACATCGCTACTTAAGATGCTACCAAAGTGGCTGTCTGGGTGTATATTGGTTCATGAGATGAACTTAGTTCCTCCCATTGTGTGACAATGGTGTTGTGGCTTATGCCAAGGAACGTCCGTCCCATCAGTGATCCAGACATATTCTAAGGCAGTATCACCTGATCATGGAGATAGTTGATCTCCAGGGTGATCGAGGTTTGGAGAGTAGACTCAGAGGACAACACAGCGGATCCACTCACAAAGGCCTGTTCCCAGATAGAGACTTTTATGGGATGGTTGAGTATGAGATACTACAACCACTGCTACAGATGGCCCTAGTGCAAGTGGGAGATTGTTAGTTATATGTATGCCCTAGAGGCCATTACTGTACATTGGATGTATATTGTAGTGGATGCTGGGACAAATATAGGGAGGACTTTCTTGCTCGACATGATAGTATGCTATCTGGTTGCTCTTTACCTTAACGTGTACACTGATTGTCTCTCTGATACATGTTGGTAAAGCCCTTAGGATGTGTACTTGACTATCTGGACTATGATGCGGATCATACTAGTAGGGACATGGTAGTCCATAAACACATCCTTCAAAGTCCCTAGTCGTGGGTGTATCGAGACGGGGCATCGATATACCAGAGTAGACTAGCGTATACCTTCTCGACCCATACAGATGGGCGATGGATGATCCCATATCCATTGGTGTTTGACATCAGAGATGATATACGGGTGCTCAGTAGAGACTGGGTACACTGGACGGACTCGCCGAGAACTCCCAAATGGTATTATACCTCACGTCAGATGGCAGTTCTCTTGTGACACTGGTACAGAGTAGTCTGTTGACCCGAGATCGTCATAGAGTCTTGTGTGGTTCCCACTGTGCTTTGATTTCCATCTTACCACGTCTAAGAGGGCATGCAAAACGGTGGTTTTTGGGTATAGTCCCGAGTCATATGGAGGCAATGAGCGATAGGAGGGGATTCGTCTCTCCCGGTATAGGGGGTTGATGTTGCGCTGTGTTCGATTGGCTATAACAGGAAATCCCTGGCCAGGGTTGCTGAGATTTACTGGTAAGTGTTACCAGTAGTTTCTCGAAGTGTTATAGACCTCATATCGACACGTCTTATCGAGCTATTGGGGTCTGACGTTTACCACCCCTAGGCGAGATATGCGACATATCAGACGATCAGACCGGACTGTACGGTAGTGTTACTGGTTGGATTCACAGGAGTGTGAGCGGGCTTGCTCGTCGATCTTTTGATCGCTCAATACCTGGGTGGCCGTTACGTTTAGCAGACCGCTTGCGGCTTGTGGGTGCTTGATATGATCATCATCTGCTGCCGGCGTATTGACGAGTCTTTAGAGTCCTACACAGAGGTTTCCTGGTTCAAGCGAAACGAAATAGGAGCGCATATGAGATATGTGCGGGACCGAGAATAATGCGTGTATATGATACCGTATTCCATTCTCGCGATGAATGTATCGATTAGGTTATATGCGATATACCCTAGTTGTCGAATCAAGGATTGATTCGATAAACCGATACATTGGATACTAGTCGGTTATGTGTGATATGACCGGATCGTTAAATCAAGTGTTGATTTAATGATTTAATGTATAATTATATATTTGATATATTACTTTGCATTAACTAGTATCGGTTCACTTTAAATGGATTTTCTCACTCGGGTGTGCGCATTGCATATGCGATATGATTTTGTGCACATGATTGTATCATGTTTGATGATACATGCTTTTTGGTTAAGTGTAAAGTATTAAACTATGGTTAAGTGGATGATTAGGGTTTTTACTTATTCTTTTATTCATTTATTTGTTTATACATTTTGGAAAATAAATGGAAAAGAGAAAATAATGGTGGCTTTTTTTTTGTTGTTTAGTTGAAGCTTCATGAAACCTTGACCTAGTCCACCATTTTTGTCTCATCCTAAACCCTAACCATTCCATTTAACCATGATTCATTCTCTACACTAAACCATGGTTTGAATATGATAAGGTTTGATTTTCTTTTCCTTTTTTAATCAACACTTATCATATTCTTCATCTTCTTCTTCTTCACTTCAAGAAAAAGCTTGAAAGCTTTAATGGCAAAGTCAGAAAAAGAGTGAGAAATCCAAAACTAAAGTCTACCCACATCCTATTTCTTCATCCTCTACCTCTTGCCAAGTAGTAGAGTGTGTTTCCTTCACAAGTTTTCATGGCTTGGTGAAGGTGGAGCTTGATCTAGCGATGCCTCGACGTAGATCATCTTCGGCATGGACATCGACGACCTAGCTCGCCATTTCTCCGACGAAGCCGACGCTAGAGCCCGGGAATTCATTTGGACAGCGAGGGGACTTCGTTGCGGAGCTATGGAGGTGGAGCACTGGATCTACAAAGGTTGTATTTCCGTTTAAACTTTAGTTAAGTTGTTAACTAGTTTCTTTTTCGCCTAGACATCTAGCCAACGATCCGTAGTTTAGGGTTTCTCGGCACCGTAAATTTTGAAATTGGCATGGTTGATGCCTTGTGAGACCTCTTGAGAGTGCCTAGGAACCCTACAGATTCAGCATCCATGCTCATTCCGTTAGCAACCCTGAGGGTCATATCACCTTTCCTGATAACCCTACGGTTTCTCAGAGCCTGTAACGAATTACAGATATGAGATCCTGATCCGGTATCCAATACCCAGGAAGTAGGGTTAACTGACATACAGTTCTCAATTACAAACACACTCGAAGCCGAAGCCACAACATGCTTCGAATTCTGGCTACTGGCTTTGCAAGCCCTGCAATCTTTCTGCCATAGTTCATTCCCGTTACAATAGGAACGTCCCTCTTTTACTATATCCAGTCCTGAAACTTTTGCCCTTGCTTTTCCTTCTTTTTCCCTGGTTTCCTTAGGGTATAAGCAGAGGGCAGGGACTGTAGAATTAGGTCAGTACTTGACCCATTCTCCAACGTGGTCTCCAGGTCCGTGAGCTCAAAATAGCTGGCCTCTGTAAGGACGTTGTCCCCTACAGATGACCCGACAGCCAACCTCGCTTGAAGCAATTCGTTCGAGGTCTCATATCTTGCGATACGAGATTGCTCTCCATATAAATCTTTGTTATGGAGGAAGATAGAAACTGAGTCCATCTTCTCGTGCTGCCTCTGGTTTGCACCATTAACTGAGGCTAACACGAGGCACTTGGCTTTCGCACAATCCTTTTCCGATGTCCTACGGATGTAAATATCCGTGACAGGGGAAACTGGACCTGAGACGGTAGGGGTATGATCAGTTAAGAGGTGTCCCAGCTTGTTATGGGCAATGGACATCTGGACAGACCTTTGCCAGTCATAACAGTCAGGTTCAGTCATTTTATTATCTAGATGTAACCTAGGTGCGGTCACTTGGTCGCTGCAATTAAGAGAGAGAGAAGAAAACACTCAGCATGATGCTCTTGCAAGTTTAGAGTGGTTTTTAATTTGTCTAAACAGGATGGCTCCCACTGTCTCTCGAATCCTTCCTCAAACCAAAAAGGAAGAATTAGTCAGGATCAATCTCACCGTACAATTCTTGCTTAACCGTTCGGCCAGGCTGGTGTCGGTACTTCGAGGGAGGTTTTCCAACGCTTTCGCGAAGTTCCTTAATTAAATAACCTCTTTTCCGTGTGGGCGTAGCCCCGCTAACACCTTTCTAGACACCTACGTGGTTTATAGCATTGATCGTTAAGTGAGAAATTTCCCGAGGAGTAGCATATACTCACAGTAGGATCGGGATCCAAATATCATCGTGTGACGAAACTGAAGGAATCCTACCAGAATCATCACACTCCAAATGGTATGCAACACTAGCAAGTTTCAGTTATTTTGAAACTCCCGATGTGGATTTTTGCCCCATGCTCTTATGACCTTGACGAAGGTCAACAAATCATAAGTCACATGTCAAGTTCTACCCGTCATTATCCAGGTTAATTTGAACCCACCCGTATATACCCTTGACGAAGGTCAACAAGGTAATACGACTGTCCCAAACCAACGCATCTATCTATGCTACATATGAACACCCAATAGCTACCAATCACTATGCCTTGACGAAGGTCAACAAACATAGCTTGAATACTATTGAATATTCATACGAAACGACGGAGGGCTACGAATGGTTTTGGCGAAACCTTGAACGTAGTGAACTTGATATAATCGAAGGAACGAGATAGCTTTTAGAAGGAGTGGCTCAAGCTCCGCATTTAAAAGTTAGTTTTGAAAAGAACCGAGTGGTTTTTCGAAAGTGTTCCAACGATTTTTACTTGGTTTATTTTCTTGCATTAGTTCTTTTAATGCGTGATATTCTTGCATTAGTTCTTTTAATGCGTCCCATCATTTAATCCTACCATTGCAGAAAACAACCAAAATATGACGTACGCTTATGCCATTCGCATTCGCCATGGGGCCCCGTCATTACCCGTTAGGTTACTTAACTAACGACAGAGCGGGGGCTGGGCTAGCGCGGCTGTAAAACATAAGCAACGCCTAAATAATATCATATATAGATATACTGCAATGATAGCCATTTCAGATCACAGATGAACACATTGGATATACTAAGAATCCACAATTCGTACGAGCCTGTAACGAAAAGCAGATTACACGGTCGCGGTGAATAGCCAATACCCCACCCAAGACCCCTACGGGTGCGGCAAACTACCCGCCAAGTATCCGAAGCGAAGCAACCTTCCTCAACTCCGTGAGTAGGCCACTCGGCACTTCGGCATACCCGGTAGTTTGTGCACCCCCTCCATGGGTCTATCCTAGGAGCAAAAACAGTAAAAAGAAATTATACAATGACGGCTACAACCCCGACCCGGTTGTGCGGCCATACAAATAATTATTACATCAATTTACAAATTTACATGAATTGAAAGAAAAGAAAACTCTCATCTCACAACCCCCGGCTATTCACCCGCGACAATCTAATGAATTCATATACACATTCCAATAACATTACAGATCACAGATTTGTATAACCCCCACTAATCGACATATAGCGATTAGCAGACGTTCAATACAAATATCACATCACAGAAAAACCCGTCAGCTTAAGTCTTTTAGAAGTTCGATCAAAAATACGGATTTTCAGGACCCCAAAAATAAAATTTTCATTCTGGAAAATCTGGGCGGAAAATATATATTCCAAAAATCCCAAAATACCCCTACAAGCATACTGTAGCAAAGCAAACACAGAGAGGAGCCAAGAAGGCCGCGGAACCGCGGCAATAGCAAGCTATTGCCGCATTTCCGCGGCGCAATGATGAGATCACGTGACCATTTTTCTACAGTATACTTAGAAAACCCTGAATCGATTTTTGGTGTATCCCAAAATTTTTTTCCAGCACTTTTAAAATCAACATAAAGTTTTAAAACCGGGGTTCGTTTTGCGACTTTTTCTTTGATCGATCTTCTAGCTACTTTGCTAACATGTTAGATAGAGTTTAACTAGGCTCTGATACCACTGTAAGTCCATGCTACCTCTCCCGGTACTTTCGGGCATGCGGAATTTGGTGAAAAACGATTTTCTTAGAGGCGGTAACATGGACTCAAAACCGGATCTTTGTTAAACTACTAACTAACAACCTAACAAGAGTTTACTTAATCGGTTAAGGGGCTATACCTTTCTTGAACTCCTTCGTCTTCAAGCTTCGATGGTCGTCCGAATCGGCTTCTCCCCGTCGTCTCCTTGCGCCGAAGATAGATCCACCTGAAAGCTTCAACCTTTGGCTTCTTCTTCGAACTTTGAAGAAACTAGTTCACTCAGTTTGCTAAACCTTGTGAACTAGAGTGAGTAGAGAAGAGTTTGTATGGGATTTTATCTATGGTTCTTGGTTCTCAACTCATGAGACAAGTGAACCATAGAGTCAAGAGAGGGAAAGCAAGAGGAGGAGATGAGAGCTCAAGAACAAGAGAGAGAATGAGCATGAAAGAATGAGAGAAGACTTTTCTCATTTGGCTCTCATAATCCAAAACAATCATAACACCTCATATCAATCAAGTATTATATGATGGTTTAAGCAACCATAGCCATATCATTTCATGCACTCATTTTGCACAAAAGAGCAAGCAAGCAAAAGTCTTTGCCATGAAATGATAGCTATAGTTATCATGATAGTCAACTAGTCAAGCCTAGTCAACCGGCCAACAAAGTCAACAAGTCAACAAAAGTCAACAAGTCAACAAAGTCAATCCCTCAAAAACCATGTCACCATAATACTTAATTAATATAATTGTTAATCACATATCATATTCTCATTAGGGTTGAGCAAAAAGTCAATAGTCAACTGCCAACGGTCAACAACCCTAATGAGAATCCTCTGCCTCTGTCTCTCCGTCAACTGTGCATACACACCCGCATCCGCGTTCCGAGGAACACGAATGCATAATGGATAAAACCAATCCCAAAAGGTACACTAGGATCTGGCTTAAACCAAAGCCCGCTAGTGTGAACTGTCCGGACACTGTACGTGCACAAGTGCACGGATGTGACCGAACCCTGTCGCAAAACCATGCGACCTGTCGCAAAACCATGCGACCTCTACTCTTTTGCCTAAAGGCGAATAGCTTTCTGTGTGGGACTCTAAAGACTCGACACTACGCTGGCAGTGGGTTTAACCACAGACCGCAAGCGGCACTAGCTGTGCGTAACGGTCCCCAGGTAGATGCCGACAAGAAGACTGACGAGGCGAAACCCATCTGAACTCCTACTGAGCCTGAATGTGACATTCTCCGTACAGTCCGGTCTGTTCGTCTGATACATCGCATGGCGGGCCTAGGGGGCGGTAAACGTCAGTCCCCCAATAGCGGTACAAGTCGTGTCGGAGTGAAGCCCAAAACACCCTGAGATAACACTGGAAGCCTACCAGTATATCTCGTTTGCCCTGGCCAGGGACTACTCGTGTAATGGCTCTCCTAGACACAGCGCGATGTCAACCCCCAATACCGGGAGAGACGAATCCTGTCTAACCGTCACTGCCTCCAAGTGTTTCGGGACTGCACCCAACTACCACCTGTTTGCACGACACCTTTGAGCCGTGGTAGGGTAGTAATCAAAGTACAGTGGGAACACACTCGAGGCGAAGTGACAGTGTCAAGTCAGCGGACTAAGCTGTACTCATGTCACCTGGGAACTGATAACTGACGATAGGCATAATACCAACTAGTCAGTTCCCGACGAGTCCTGTCCAGAGTACTCATAACCCAACGAGCACCCGCATACTAACTCAAGTACGACGTACCGACGGCTGTGGGACAGACCGTCTCCCACACTGGGATGAGAAGCGCATGCGCTAGTCTACTCCGGAGTATCGATGCCCTGTCTCGATAGTCCTGCGACCAGGGACCTGCATAAGGATGTGCTTATAGATTACCCAGCCCCCACTAGTGTGACTGCCATCACAACGCTGGTAATCAAGCAAAGATCCTAAGGGCTCCACTAATGTGTATAGGTGATATACTAAAATAAACACATGTACACATTGAAGCAGAAACAAACCAAGTAGCATACTACAATTTTGAGCAAGATTGTCAATACAAGGTGAATATCCCAAGCTTCCATTAAGTAATATACAAACTAGTATGATACAGTAATGGCCTCTAGGGCATATACACTAACATGACCTTCAAGAGGGATCTACACTCTTCTTTTATTTTCTTTTTAATTCTTGAGTTATGATAATGGTCAATTCAATGTGCCATCAACTCTTTCATGATAGGATTAGTAATGATGATTCTTGTGTATTATTGCAACCATGTTTCATTTCATTTGGCTTAATCTTTTCATTATTCTCTTCTCATTCTCTCTCTTGAAATGAGAAGAAAAGAAAAGCTCCATGGTTGCTAACCTTTCTCCTTCTTCTTCCGCCTCTTGATCTTATCTTTTGATCTCATGTGTTGAGAAAAAAAAATTCCCACAAAGACAAATACATCCATACATCTCCTCTACACATTCTAGGGCTTCTTGACTAGCAATCACTTTGCCCTAGTTGCCTTGGCTTGAGGCGGAGCTTAGTGTACAACTCTCGGGTGGATCGTCTTCGACTCAAAAAGGCCGCGGAGGTGCCTAAGGTCCGCATCGACGCTTGGAGCTTGGATGGACGAGCGGGACAGCGGAATGAAGACCCGAAGGACCGGTTCCGTGAAGTATACTTTCTACAAGCATAGTAGTTAAGACCTCTTAGTGTTTACTAGTTTCTAGTTTAGCAAAGATCCCGACTTTTAGTCCATGTTGCCTTGCGCCAAAATCATTGTTTTTCGTCGCTTCCGCCTCCCCGTAAGAACCGGGGTGAGCAACGTGGACTTACACATTCCTGGGTCTAAGTCTTCTCGTAATTTATCCCAGAAAGGTCTTTATCTTCTCTGTGGATTACCAATCTCACGATCCATCGGCTCATCGGCGCTGTCAGGTGTGCTAACGGGGACGATTCCGTTTTTGGCACTCTCTGGTCATTTCTTGGTCAATCCTCACGGCCACTCGTAAGGTAGCGTGTCACTGGCGTCGGCCTCTGGCTCTCTGAATGCACGTGACACATCTGATCCTGGGTGAAAATATCATTGCAGCAGTGTCCTGGAGGGAATCCTGCTCAAGGTCTCTTCCAAGTCTCATCTCTGCCAACTGTCCGGAAGTCATCGTCCTTTACTATATCTTCTTTTTGTTCCGGAACGGCTGCATACTCACCACGACTCCTTCTGGAAAGTATATCCAAGTACAATGCCTCGGCATGCGCATCGCATCTCTGATGTCGGCGGAGTGGAACGTCATCTCATCTAGATCTGGTACGAACCTTTTACTACACTTTTCTCTAGTGTCGACTGCTTCGGACTCGTCTCGTCGTGGCTGCATGGACTGAGCTCCAACGGCTATCCTCGTATCCGGAGTCTCCCAAGAAGTGCATCTCACCATCTAGCATCCGAATGAAGTCGAGCCATTCGATCGAGTCGTCAAAACCTCATAATCCCCCAAATTCTCAACATCTTGGGTACAGTATAATAGTATCGAGTAGATACCACAGCATCGGTGGTCCAGCCGTAGAAGGGCAAACCCAAGCCTCACTAATGGCGCCGAGGAACTGCCGTAAACCCTAAGGTTCAAAGGCTTTCACACGGTCATTATGTCGAGTTTGTTAGTGTATATGCCCTAAAGGCCA
The DNA here is from genome assembly GCA_030015575.1 of Agapanthus africanus. Classification (NCBI taxonomy): domain Eukaryota; kingdom Viridiplantae; phylum Streptophyta; class Magnoliopsida; order Asparagales; family Amaryllidaceae; genus Agapanthus; species Agapanthus africanus. The sequence continues at coordinate 390,311,570 of CM057337.1, read as the reverse complement.
TTACTGTATCATACTGGTTTGTATATTACTTAATGGAAGCTTGGGATATTCACCTTGTATATACAATCTTTCTCAAAATAGTAGTATGCTACTTGGTTTGTTTCTACTTCAATGTGTACATGTGTTTATTTTATCATATCACCTATACGCATTAGTGGAGCCCTTAGGATCTTTGCTTGATTACCAGCGTTGTGATGGCAGTCACACTAGTGGGGGCTGGGTAATCTATAAGCACATCCTTATACAGGTCCCTAGTCGCAGGACTATCGAGACAGGGCATCGATACTCCGGAGTAGACTGGCGCATGCGCTTCTCATCCAAGTGTGGGAGACGGTCTGTCCCACAGCCGTCAGCACGTCGTACTTGAGATAGTATGCGGGTGCTCGTTAGGTTACGAGTACACTGGACAGGACTCGTCGGGAACTGACAAGTTGGTATTATACCTCTCGTCAGTTATCAGTTCCCAGGTGACATGAGTACAGCTTAGTCCGCTGACTTGACACTGGCACTTCGCCTCGAGTGTGTTCCCACTGTATTTTGATTAGTACCCTACCACGGCTCAAAGGAGTCGTGCAAGCAGGTGGTAGTTGGGTGCAGTCCCGAAGCACTTGGAGGCAGTGACGGTTAGACAGGATTCGTCTCTCCCGGTATTGGGGGTTGACATCGCGCTGTGTCTAGGAGAGCCATTACACGAGTAGTCCTTGGCCAGGGCAAGCGAGATATACTGGTAGGTTTCCAGTGTTATCTCAGGGTGTTTTGGGCTTCACTCCGACACGACTTGTACCGCTATTAGGGGACTGACGTTTACCGACCCCTAGGCCCGACATGCGATGTATCAGACGAACAGACCGGACTGTACGGAGACTGTCACATTCAGACTCAGTAGGAGTTCAGATGGGGTTCACCTCTTCAGTCTTCTCATCGGCATCTACCTGGGGACCGTTACGCACAGCTAGTGCCTCTTGCGGCCTGTGGTTAAACCCACTGCCAGCGTAGTGTCGAGTCTTTAGAGTCCCACACAGAGGGCTATTCGCCTCTGGGCAAAACAGAGTAGAGGTCGCATGGTTTTGCGACAGGGTTCGTTCTCATCCGCGCACTTGTGCACGTTTGGAGTCCGGACAGATATTACTAGCAGGCTCTGGTTTGAGCCAGATACTGGTATATGTTTTGGGGTTGATTTTATCTCATAGTATTCATGTTCCTCGGAACAAGAATGCGGGTGTGTATGCACAGTTGATTGAGGCGGAGGAAGAGGATTTTCATTAGGGTTTCGGGACGGGTGCGTATGCACAGTTGACAGTCGATTTTTTTCCGAACCCTAGTGGATTTATGATATATCAATTAATAATATTAATTAAATGAAATTGTGTCATGGTTGGGTTTGTTGACTTGTTGACCAAGGTTGACTAGTTGACCATAGTTGAAAGTTTGACCATCATCATTACATATCAAAGATGCTATTTGATTCTAGTAAAATCATTTAATGTGTGTAATGATAATGGTCATTCCAAACCATCCATCAACTATTTCATTTACATTATTATTATTATTTTTGATAATTCATTTCTTATTATGTTATGGTTGTAAAATAAAAAGCTCTCATTCTATCATAACTCCTCTCTCCTCTCTTCTTCTTTCTCCTCCTCTAGTTCAAGGAGCTCCCTTCTCATATGTTGAGAATCCATCTCCTTGAGATAAAAACACCCCAAAGCCACTCTCTACTCACTCTAGGGTTAGAGGTTTAGCAAGCCAAAGATCCTAGTACACTCAAAGTTCGAGAAAGAGCCCGAAGGTTGAACCCTCAGGTGGATCCATCTTTGACGGAAGAAGGCGACGAGGAAAGCACCATAAAACCCCTACAAAGGTTTCAAGAAGAAGGAGTTCAAGTTAGGTATAACCTCTTTTCCGAGTAGCTAACTCTCTTTAGCTTTCTTGCTAGTTTAGTTTAGAAAAGATCCTGACTTTGTTAGTCCATGTTGCCCCATGCGCTAAAAATTTGATTTTTATACCGTTTCCGTCTCCCCGCAAGAACCGGGGTTGGCAACGTTGACTTACAGTGGTATCAGAAACTAACTAAACTTAAATTAGCTTAGTAGTAAAGTGTATGGAAGTTCGATCAGAAAAATCGCAAAAACCGGAAAATCAAAACCCTAACTTTCTGTTGAAATTTTTTGTGCTCTAAAAATAAAAAGTTTTACTCCTAAAATCGGCTCAGGGTTTTGTGAAAACACCCACCAAAAACGGTCGCCTGATTCCCTCAAACCGCCGCGGTTCCGCGGCGATAGGTATGCATTTGCCGCGGAACCGCCGCCGTTTTGGCTCCTCTCGTGATCGGGTTTTGTGCAGTGTTCTTCTGGTAGGGTTTTGGGAATTTTCAGATGGTTTATTTGTGCCCAGATTTTCCAGAAAAGAAATTTGTTTTTGGGGGCCTATAAATCCGTATTTTATCGAACTTCACTACACTTTGACTATAATGGTTATATCTGTGATGTTTATATGTATTGAACGTCGGCTAATCGCTATATGTCGATTAGTCGGGGTTATACATATATGTGATCTGTGTTTGATGATGGTTTGTGTATATGAATGCGTTGGACTGTCGCGGGTAAATAGCCGGGGTGGATGTGAGATGAGTGTTTCTTTTTCTTTCATTCATTGTAAATTGTAAATTGATGTAATATTATTATTTGTATGGCCGCACAACCGGGTCGGGGTTGTAGCCGTCATTGTATAATTCTTTTTACTGTTTTTGCTCCTAGGATATACCCATGGAGGGGGTGCACAAACTACCAGGTATCTCGAAGTGCCGAGTGGCCTACTCACGGCGTTGAGGGAGGTTGCTCCACTTCGGGGTACTTGGCTGGTAGTTTGCCGCACCCGTAGGGGTCTTGGGTGGGGTATTGGCTATTCACCGCGACCGTGTAATCCGCTTTTCGTTGCAGGCTCGAATGGATTGCGGATTCCTAATATATCCAATGTATTCATCTGTGATCTGTAATGTCTATCATTGCTATATATTTATAACTATTTAGGCGTTGCTTATGTTTTACAGCCGCGCTAGCCCAGCCCCCGCTCTGTCGTTAGTTAAGTAACCTAACGGGTGATGACGGGGCCCCGTGGCGAATGCGAATGGCATAAGCGTACGTCATATTTTGGTTGTTTTCTGCAATGGTAGGATTAAATGATGGGACGCATTAAAAGAACTAATGCAAGAATATCACGCATTAAAAGAACTAATGCAAGATAATAAACCAAGCAAAAGTCGTTGGAACACTTTCGAAAAACCACTCGGTTCTTTTCAAAACTAACTTTTAAATGCGGAGCTTGAGCCACTCTTTTTTAAAAGCTATCTCGTTCCATCGATCATTTCAAGTTCACTACGTTCACGGTTTAGCCAAAACCATTCGTAGCCCTCCGTCGTTTCACATGAATAGTCAATAGTATTCAAACTGTGTTTGTTGGCCAAAGTCAAGGCATAGTGATTGGTAGCTATTAGGTATTCATGTGCAGCATAGATAGATGCGTTGATTTGGAACAGTCGTACTGCCTTGTTGGCCAAAGTCAACGGTGGGTACGGGTGGATTCAAATTAACCTGGAGAACGACGGGTAGAACTTGACATGTGACTTATGATTTGTTGGCCAAAGTCAAGGTCATAAGAGCATGGGGCAAAAATCACATCGGGAGTTTCATAAGTACTGAAACTTGCTAGATTTGCATACCATTTGGAGTGTGGTGATTCTGGTAGGATTCCTTCAGTTTCATCACGCGATGATATTTGGATCCCGATCCTGCTGTGAGTATATGCTACTCCTCGGGAAATTTCTCACTAAACGATCAATGCTATAAACCTAGTAGGTGTCCAGAAAGGTGTTAGCGGGGCTACGCCCCCAGAGAAAAGAGGTTCTTAAATTAAGAAACTTCGCGAAAGCGTTGGAAAACCTCCCTCGAAGTACCGACACTGGCCTGGCTGAACGGTTAAGCAAGTATTGTGCGGTGGAATTGATCCCGACTAATTCTTCCTTTACTGTTTGAGGAGGGATTCGAGAGACAGTGGGAGCCATCCTGTTTAGACAAATTAAAAACCATTCTAAACTTGCAAGAGCATCGTGCTGAGTGTTTCTTCTCTCTCTCCTAATTGCAGCGACCAATCAACATGACTGGACTTAAGTTACTTCTAGATAAAAACATACTGACAGGGCCAAACTACAAAGATTGGCTCAGGAATGTCAAAATGGCAATCACTTACGACAAGATGGGGTATCTTCTTACCACCAAAGCTCCCCCCGTCCCAGGTCCCACCTCCAGCGTCGCGGATAAGGAAATCCGTAAGACTTGGGAGATTGATTGCGCGAAGGCCAAGTGCCTCGTGCTTGCCTCTATGGATAACGAACATCAGAGGAGGCACGAGAATATGGACCTGGAATCCATATTTCTCCATACAAAAGAACTGTATGGAGAGCAGTCTCGTATCGCAAGATACGAAGTGTCGAAGAAGTTGTTTTCGGCAAGATTGGCCGTTGGATCATCGGTAGCGGACCACGTGCTTAAGATGATTGGCTACATTGAGGAGCTCGCAGAACTTGGGACCACGTTGGAGAGTGAGCTCTATACGGACTTGGTTCTCCAGTCCCTTCCTTCCCCTTACGCCCAGTTTATACCGAACTTCAACTTACAAGAAAAAGAAGTTGAACTTTCAGAACTCCTCAACATGCAGAGGAGCGCAGAGGGCACCCTACAGAAAGGTAGGGAAACACCCACTTTGTTTGTAGGAGGATCTTCTTCTTCTAGGTCCAAGGCGAAAGCCAAGGGAAAGAAGAAGAATGCCCCCGCCAAACCAAGGGGCGGCGTCAGTAAGGTGGATACGAAGGGAAAGGAAAAGGAAAAAAAGATAGCGGGGAAGCTTGTGGGTAAAGAAGAATGCTTCTATTGTCATAAGAGTGGACACTGGAAGAAAGATTGCAGGGCTTGGAAGGCCAGGACACAGGAATTGAAGCAGGTTGTGGCTTCAGCTTCAGGTGTGTATGTTATTGAAAACTGTCTTTCGATAAACTCTACTTCGTGGCTATTGGATACCGGATCAGGATCTCATATCTGTAATTCTTTGCAGGCGTTGAGAAACCGTAGGGTTTTGAAGGCAGGAGACATGACCCTCAGAGTTGCGAACGGAGCTAGCATGGATGCTAAAGCCGTGGGGGACTATCACCTGGGAATGTCAGATGGACATGTTTTGGTTTTGCGTAATTGCTTTTTTGTACCCAACGCAACTTGTAATATCATTTCTGTATCTTTGTTTTCAAAAGAAGGTTATGAATTTGCGTTTGTAAGTAATGTTGTAAACATTCACCTTAATCAAGTTCTGATTGGGTCAGGTACACTGAGCAATGGTATATACGTATTAAACCAACCACAGATTTTCAATGTCCGGAATACACACAAAAGAAAGTCTCCAGATATAAATCAGGCTTTCTTATAGCATTGTAGACTAGGTCACATCAATGAGAGAAGGTTGACTAAGTTACATACAGAAGGATATTTGGATCCGTTCGAATATCAATCGTATGCCACTTGTCAATCCTGTCTCAAAGGAAAGATGACAAAGACTCCGTTCACTGGACACGGAGTAAGAGCGAGCGAGCTCTTGGGACTCGTACACAGCGACGTGTGCGGTCCAATGTCTACACATGCGCGAAGCGGTTATTCTTACTTCATTACTTTTACGGATGACTTCTCAAGGTACGGTTATGTCTTCCTGATGAAACATAAGTCCGAAGCCTTTGAAAAGTTCCAGGAATATAAGAATGAAGTAGAAAAACAAACCGGAAAAAGTATCAAGATTCTAAGATCGGATCGAGGTGGAGAATACTTAAGTGCCGAGTTCCTGAATTACTTAAAAGAGAATGGAATTCTCTCTCAGCTTACTCCTCCATACACTCCGCAACATAACGGTGTATCGGAGAGACGGAACCGGACCCTATTGGATATGGTACGGTCCATGATGAGTAACGCTGAGTTACCGCGATCATTCTGGGGGTATGCACTAGAATCAGCTGCATACCTTTTGAACCGAGTTCCCACTAAGACTGTGTCTACCACACCATATGAAATGTGGTGTGGGAAGAGGCCCCATCTTAGTCATATTAAGACATGGGGAAGTCCGGCTTTTGTCAAAAAGCAGCATGCGGACAAGCTCGAGGCACGCTCAGTACAGTGCAAGTTCGTGGGATATCCAAAGAACTCCAAGGGATATTTCTTCTACTGCGAAGTGGAACAAAAGGTTTTTGTTTCTCGTCATGCCTACTTCTTGGAAACTGAGTTTTTGGAAAACCAGATAAGTGGGTGTACAGTAGAACTGGAAGAAATTCCAGAACCACGAGCTATTACTGAAAGCTTAGAGGAACCAGAGGGTTCAAAAGAACAGGACATTCCTACGCCGCTACGCAGAAGTAGTAGGCAGTCTCATCCGCCCGAGAGATACTACGGTTTTCTCATAGACGGGGATAGAGAGGATTGCATCATAGATTATGATGAGCCTACTAGCTTCCAGCAGGCCGTTCAGAGCATTGACTCGGTAAAATGGCTGGATGCAATGCGGACCGAAATGGAGTCCATGTACACCAACAAAGTATGGACGTTGGACATTGCTCTAGACGGGGTAAAACCCGTAGGATGCAAGTGGATCTTCAAAAGGAAGATTGGTGTAGATGGACAGGTTGAGACCTATAAAGCTAGACTTGTTGCAAAGGGTTTTCGTCAAAGACCTGGTTTGGACTATGACGAAACCTTTTCTCCAGTGGCTATGCTGAAATCCATTCGGATCCTTCTTGCCATTGCTGCCTTCCACGATTATGAGATTTGGAAGATGGACGTAAAAACCGCTTTTCTAAATGGAAATTTAGAGGAGTGTGTCTATATGGACCAGCCAGAGGGTTTCATTCAGAGTGGGAGCAGCGGAAAGGTGTGCAAGTTGCTTAAGTCCATCTATGGACTAAAGCAGGCATCGCGGAGCTGGAACATCTATTTTGATGAGACGGTCAAGGAATTTGGCTTTATCAAAAATCCAGATGAACCATGCATCTATAGTAGATTTGTAGCGAGAACTGTAGTATTCCTCGTTTTATACGTGGATGACATTCTCTTAATAGGAAATGACATTCCTATGCTACAATCTGTCAAGGGGTTCTTGTCGCACAGGTTCTCCATGAAAGACCTGGGTGATGCCTCATACATCCTGGGGATCCGGATCCATCGTGATAGATCCAAGAGGATATTTGGACTTTCACAGTCCAGTTACATCGACACCATACTGAAGAGATTCAGTATGGAAGATTCCAAGCGCGGTAACCTACCGGCTTATCACGGGATCACCCTCTCTAAAGAGATGTCTCCCAAGACTGATTTGGAGAGGGATCGCATGTCTATTATACCCTACGCTTCTGCGGTAGGCTCTATAATGTATGCGATGTTGTGTACCAGACCGGATGTAGCTTATGCACTGAGTGTAGTAAGCCGGTATCAGTTAAACCCTGGGGAGAAACACTGGATAGCGGTAAAGAACATTCTCAAGTACCTGAGAAGGACTAAGGAAATGTTCTTGGTGTATGGAGGAAAAGACCTCCGGATCGAGGCCTTTGCCGACTCCAGCTTCCAGAGTGACAAGGATGATTCCAAGTCCATGTCGGGTTTTGTCTTTACCCTCAATGGAGGGGCGGTGTGTTGGAAGAGTTCCAAACAGGAAACCGTTGCAGACTCGACGATGGATGCGGAATACATCGCTGCATCTGATGCCGCAAAAGAAGCTGTCTGGATGAGGAAGTTCTTGAAAGAACTTCAGGTGGTTCCGTCCATTGTTGATCCAATACCTCTGTATTGCGACAACAACGGGGCTATAGCTTTAGCGAAGGAACCTAGGTCCCATCAGAGATCCAGACACATCTTGAGGCGGTATCACCTGATCAGAGAGATCGTGGATCGCAAGGAGATCGAGGTTCGGAGGGTTGCTTCAGAAGAAAACACTGCAGATCCATTCACCAAGGCCCTGCCCCAGACTCAGTTCGAGCGGCTGATCGAGATGATAGGTCTTCGATACGCCAGTACATGGCCTTAGTGCAAGTGGGAGATTGTTAGTGTATATGCCCTAGAGGCCATTACTGTATCATACTGGTTTGTATATTACTTAATGGAAGCTTGGGATATTCACCTTGTATATACAATCTTGCTCAAAATAGTAGTATGCTACTTAGTTTGTTTCTACTTCAATGTGTACATGTGTTTATTTTACATATCACCTATACGCATTAGTGGAGCCCTTAGGATCTTTGCTTGATTACCAGCGTTGTGATGGCAGTCACACTAGTGGGGGCTGGGTAATCTATAAGCACATCCTTATACAGGTCCCTAGTCGCAGGACTATCGAGACAGGGCATCGATACTCCGGAGTAGACTGGCGCATGCGCTTCTCATCCCAGTGTGGGAGACGGTCTGTCCCACAGCCGTCAGTACGTCGTACTTGAGATAGTATGCGGGTGCTCGTTAGGTTACGAGTACACTGGACAGGACTCGTCGGGAACTGACAAGTTGGTATTGTACCTGTCGTCAGTTATCAGTTCCCAGGTGACATGAGTACAGCTTAGTCCGCTGACTTGACACTGGCACTTCGCCTCGAGTGTGTTCCCACTGTATTTTGATTACTACCCTACCACGGCTCAAAGGAGTCATGCAAGCAGGTGGTAGTTGGGTGCAGTCCCGAAGCACTTGGAGGCAGTGACGGTTAGACAGGATTCGTCTCTCCCGGTATTGGGGGTTGACATCGCGCTGTGTCTAGGAGAGCCATTACACGAGTAGTCCCTGGCCAGGGCAAGCGAGATATACTGGTAGGTTTCCAGTGTTATCTCAGGGTGTTTTGGGCTTCACTCCGACACGACTTGTACCGCTATTAGGGGACTGACGTTTACCGACCCCTAGGCCCGACATGCGATGTATCAGACGAACAGACTGGACTGTACGGAGACTGTCACATTCAGACTCAGTAGGAGTTCAGATGGGGTTCACCTCGTCAGTCTTCTCATCGGCATCTACCTGGGGACCGTTACGCACAGCTAGTGCCGCTTGCGGTCTGTGGTTAAACCCACTGCCAGCGTAGTGTCGAGTCTTTAGAGTCCCACACAGAGGGCTATTCGCCTCTGGGCAAAACAGAGTAGAGGTCGCATGGTTTTGCGACAGGGTTCGTTCTCATCCGCGCACTTATGCACGTTTGGAGTCCGGACAGATATTACTAGCAGGTTCTGGTTTGAGCCAGATACTGGTATATGTTTTGGGGTTGATTTTATCTCATAGTATTCATGTTCCTCGGAACAAGAATGCGGGTATGTATGCACAGTTGATTGAGGCGGAGGAAGAGAATTTTCATTAGGGTTTCGGGACGGGTGCGTATGCACAGTTGACGGTTTTTTTCCGAACCCTAATGGATTTATGATATATCAATTAATAATATTAATTAAATGAAATTGTGTCATGGTTGGGTTTGTTGACTTGTTGACCAAGGTTGACTAGTTGACCATAGTTGAAAGTTTGACCATCATCATTACATATCAAAGATGCTCTTTGATTCTAGCAAAATCATTTAATGTGTGTAATGATAATGGTCATTCCAAACCATCCATCAACTATTTCATTTACATTATTATTATTATTTTTGATAATTCATTTCTTATTATGTTATGGTTGTAAAATAAAAAGCTCTCATTCTATCATAACTCTTCTCTCTCCTCTCTTCTTCTTCCTCCTCCTCTAGTTCAAGGAGCTCCCTTCTCATGTGTTGAGAATCCATCTCCTTGAGATAAAAACACCCCAAAGCCACTCTCTACTCACTCTAGGGTTAGAGGTTTAGCAAGCCAAAGATCCTAGTTCACTCAAAGTTCGAGAAAGAGCCCGAAGGTTGAACCCTCAGGTGGATCCATCTTTGACGGAAGAAGGCGACGAGGAAAGCACCATAAAACCCCTACAAAGGTTTCAAGAAGAAGGAGTTCAAGTTAGGTATAACCTCTTTTCCGAGTAGCTAACTCTCTTTAGCTTTCTTGCTAGTTTAGTTTAGAAAAGATCCCGACTTTGTTAGTCCATATTGCCCCATGCGCTAAAAATTTGATTTTTATACCGTTTCCGCCTCCCCGCAAGAACCGGGGTTGGCAACGTGGACTTACAGAGTTAGGGTTTCATTCTTCTAGAGGGTCCATAGAATTGCTTGCATATTTTTCCGAATACTTTAAACTTGGAATAATTGGTTGCTGACATTCGATTGTCTCTGTCGACTCTCAACGTCTCCACGTGAAGTCGTCTCTAGCTGGAATCAATCTATCTGATGACCTCGCATCGGGGTAGCGAACGATCCACACGTCCTAGTCATTCATCCTTGGTGACTAGCGGCCTTCTATCATCTCTTAGTACAACTTGTACTGCAATAGCTCCAACATCTGGGGCGTTATCTCGTCGTTTGCAGCAATGACTGGCTCACTCGTCTGCACGCTGAACAGCGCCTCAATCGTCGTGAATAAGCCATACATCAACGATCATCAACATCTGGCTGGCCTCTATCAGTGGCTCGATCCTCTGGTGCCAATCCGCACATTCGAGTAATCTCATACAGCGATCCATCCACGCTCGTGGCGCGAAAACACAGTAAAAAGACACATCTCTGCAATCGTGTGTCGCCAGAATCACGCCCTGGTCAGTCCTCGTTCGTGACGAGCTCATGCTGACCGCAACTCTAGCCGTAGCTCTCCCTGCCCATAATCGTGGCAGCTAAACCATAACTGGTATTGATGAGGCTAGATCAGGAATGAATATGATACTGGACAAAGAAATGCACATCCTAAGGCTTCTTAAGTAGAGTGGCGTGTCGTAAATATGCCGCGGAACATACCCACGGTACGTCACTCTACTTTAGTCACCTATTCCATCAACCAAAGGTTATCCTATGCTCCGAAGGTAAAACCTAACGCTCTAATACCAACTTTGTCACGTCCCGAAAGTACGGAACATGATCAACTTACTTAGAGTACGCACGCCTCGAGACGTTCGTAGTCTAGGTGTCGGTCATGTTCCGTACTTTCGGGACGTGACAGATTGCATCATGGAAGATGATGACCCGACTAGCTTCGAGCAGGCCATCACGAGTGGGGACTCTGTGAAGTGGCTGGATGCAATGCGATCTGAGATGGAATCTATGTACACCAACAAAGTATGGAATTTGGAAGTTGCTCCTGAAGGGGTGAAACCCATTGGGAGCAAATGGATCTTTAAGAAGAAATTTGGTGTAGATGGAAAAGTGGAGACTTTCAAAGCTAGACTTGTTGCAAAGGGTTTTCGTCAACGACCAGGTGAGGATTATGATGAAACCTTTTCTCCAGTAGCTATGCTTAAGTCTATTCGGATCCTACTTGCCATTGCTGCATACCATGACTACGAAATCTGGCAGATGGATGTTAAGACTGCCTTTCTAAATGGTGATTTAGAAGAGTGCGTGTACATGACTCAGCCAGAGGGCTTCGTAGATAGTGGGAGCAGCGGAGAGGTGTGCAAGCTACTTAAATCCATCTACGGATTAAAGCAGGCATCGCGGAGTTGGAACATCTGCTTTGATGTTGTGGTCAAAGAGTTTGACTTCATCAAAAACGTAGATGAACCTTGTATTTACAAGAAGGTTGCAGAGAGTAAGGTTGTCTTCCTCGTATTGTATGTGGATGACATACTCTTGATAAGAAATGATGTTCCTATGATGCACTCGGTCAAGCTGTTCTTATAACAAAGATTCTTAATGAAAGATCTAGAAGATGCCTCCTGCATACTGGGAATTATGATCTATAGAGATAGATCTAAATGGATACTAGGATTGTCCCAATCCAGGTATATTGACACCACACTAAAGAGGTTTAGTATGGAAGAATCCAAGTGTGGGAACTAACCCATGATCTCTGGACTCAATCTCTCCAAAGAGATGTCTCCCAAGACTGATTTGGAGAGAGCTCGCATGCAAGGGATACCCTATGCCTCGGCAGTAGGCTCTATCATGTACGCGATGCTATGTACCAGACCCGATGTAGCATACTCACTAAGTGTAGTGAGTACCTATCAAGCAGATCCTGGAGAGAGTCACTGGACAGCTGTGAAGAACATTCTCAGGTACTTGAGAAGGACTAAAGAGATGTTCTTGGTGTATGGTAACGGTGAACTCCAGGTGGAGTCCTTTACCAATTCAAGCTTCCAAAGTGATAAGGACGACTCTAAGTCGAACTCGGGATTTGTCTTTACCCTTAATGGAGGGGCGGTGTGTTGGAAGAGTTCCAAACAGGAAACCGTTGCAGATTCGACGATGGAGGCTGAATACATCACTGCCAACGATGCTGCCAAAGAGGCTGTCTGGATGAAGAAGCTTATCACTGAACTTGGTGTGGTTCCATCCATTGAGCATCCAATACCTTTGTATTGGGATAAAAATGGAGCTGTGGCTTTGGCCAAGGAATCCAGGTCCCATCAGAAGTCTAGACATATTCTGAGGCGGTATCACCTGATCCGGGAGATGGTTGATCGCCGGGAGATCGAGGTCAGGAGAGTTGATATGAAGGACAACACTGCGGATCCACTCACGAAGGCCATTCCCCACACACAGTTTGAGAGACTCTTCGGGATGTTGGGTATGAGATACTACAACAGCTGGCCTTAATGCAAGTGGGAGATTGTTAGTTATATATATGCCCTAGAGGCCATTGTTGTACATATAATGTATATTATAATGGATGCTTGGATATATATAGAGAGGACTTTCTTGCACGACATGATAGTGTGTTATTTGGTTTCACTTTGTCTTAACATGTTGACTTGTATTAGTTTACTGTCTTGCTCTCACATGTTGATAAAGCCCTTAGGATATGTACTCGACTACAGGGACTATGATGAGATCATACTAATGGGGCTAGGGTAGTCAACGAGTACATCCTATAACTGTTCCTAGTCGAAGGTGTATCGAAACAGGGCATCGATACACCAGAGTAGACTAGCATATATGCGTCTTGACCCATATGATGGGCGATGGATGATCCCATATCCATCGGTGTTTGACATCAAAGATGGTGTACGGGTGCTTAGTGGAGATTGGGTACACTGAACGGACTTGCCGTGAACTCCTAGATGGATTTATACCAATCGTCGGATAGCAGTTCTCTGGTGACACTAGTACAGGTTAGTCTGTAGACCCGAGATCGTCATAGAGTCTTGTATGATTCCCACTGTTCTTTGATTTCCACTTTACCACGTCCAAGAGGGCATGCAAAACGGTGGCTTTTGGGTACAGTCCAGAATCACATGGAGGCAATGAGCGATAGGAGGGGTTTCGTCTCTCCCGGTATAGGGAGTTGATGTTGTGTTGTGTTCGATTGGCTATAACTGCAAGTCCTTGGCCAGGGCCGATATAGTGTGCTACTGGTAAGTGTTATCAGTAGTTTCTCGACCTGTTATGAGCCTCACATCGACATGACTTATCGGTTACTGGGGTATGACGTTTACCACCCCTAGACTAGATATGCAACATATCAGACGAAGAGACCAGACTGTACGGTAGTGTTACTGATTGGATTCACAGGAGAATGTACAGGCTTGCTTGTTGATCTTCTGATCGCTCAATACCTGGGTGGCTGTTACGTTTAGCTGACCGCTTGCAGCTTGTGGGTGTTTGAAATATCATATCAAGAGAAACCGAGTTTTCAAACAATACATAAATTTCTTGAAATACCCCCACTGTTCCCAAATCCATAAATCACATGAAATCCATATCTCAATGCGTAAATCCATGAAAATATGATATATGCAACATAAAACAGCAATATGAGCATATTAAGGGAAAACCGCTCTTTTAAATGAATCCAGATTTTAAAATATATCTTGCGGTTCCTAAATCCTCCGAAAACAAGTGTAGTATCATATGAAGTGTACATGTAACTGTAGTAAGGTATAGGTATCTACATGTAATCAAGTATGTATGATGCATTTCATAAGTGCAATGGCGCAATAGTCAATGTCTCAATATCACATGTCAATGCAATATCACCTAGGGGTATATGCAACTGTAACGAGATATGTCGGTGTACATGTCAATATGTATGGATGATGTACATGTAGCTGTAGCAAAGTATGAGGGTGTGCATGTCAATATATCATGCAACCTTGCATAGTGATATGAACATGGCAGTTTATCATAGCATGATATAGCAATTCTACTGTGTAAGTGACATAGCAATTATCGATGAAGAAGTGTGTGCGCCGGCAATCTGTGTAAGTGTAACATACGCATCATCGATAATGGTGTAGGTGTACTAACACAGGTATAAGAAATGCAATGAGAATAGCATGAATGCAGCACAATACATACAGTGAATCAAATGCTATAAGGTATACATGTCAACGAGACCGAGTCAGTGAGTCTATCAATCAGCATCCAGCCTCACAACAACACGTATGGTACAATCCATCGTACGACATCCTCTCTAATCAGGGGTATGGATAAATCAACAGGTAAAAGTCATCGCGTACGGTAATCTAACGTACAGCGGTATTAACAAATAGGGATTCTATCAACCTATACAATATCAGGGTACGGATCTAAGTCTCGTACGGCATATCACTCATTATGCAATCATTATCCATATAAATATATATACCTATCTCTAAGGTCACATCCATGTCAAACTCGTATCAGGGGACCTACAAAGGTATTAACAATCTCATATCGACTCGAATCCATAAAATGACATATCACACTAAGTCCTAATATCACATCGTATACTCGTTCATCACATTAATATCTCGCATCAATTTAAATAAACGTCACACTAGTTCTCTTTTAAATAATACTTATCATGATTCACTTATCATATCATTTTCTCCTAAGTTAATTGTTCATTAGCATCAACATCAATCATATTATCGTTTGTAAATCCTACAATCATGTCCGTCGCATATCATTTATCAGGATAACAAAAACAAACGATATTTCATATCAATGGTTGCGGGGGTGCTATACGCCATCCACCCGACTTCCCCTGTAGATATAAATCTACTCACCTGCTAAACTCCTCGCTTAGCCGTAGTCGATGCGCTTCGTTGTCTCGGAATCCACGCGAAAATACCTACAATCAATAAGAATTCGCAAAGCTATTAACATGAAATTCAGAAATCCAAATACGGCACGCGGTGCTCTCATTGGTTAGAACCTATAGCCTACGCATGCAAAAATAACCAAACAACCCTTTCTGTTGACGTACAAACGCGCAACAACCAACTACAATACCAATTACAAAAACCAAGAATTCCAAAATATGGAAAACATAACCAAAACCACTCACAATAGCTCCCAGATTTTGGTTCAGGTCAATAAGAACAAAACAAACAAGTATAGGATGTTGTATATGGAGTAAGTGAGCTACTGGACCAATTCCAACACAAATGGCCACAAAAGACCCGGTGACAATACCCCCAAAACCGGCGACCTCAGCCCAAACTGCTCCGTTCTGGTTCGTCTTCTCAGGGTGGTCTCCTATTTGTCTAACTAGGTCTCTAGAGTTGTTTGTTTTTCTCAGAAACTTCCCGGGTTGCTCTAGATTCCCTGTAGGCCATAAGGTTTCACAAAACCGATACGGAACAAATTCTAACTTCGTGTATCGGGTTCTAAACTCACATCTAGGCCTCTAAATCACTCTATAAGGTCTTGTAAACACTCATTACACCTCATTTAACCATTTGACAGCAACTCATAATTTTCTAAAATCGATAACCTTATTAACTCAATTTCTAACTAGAAATACGATATTTAACACCAAAACTAAACTAAAGTGTATGGATTACCTTATTTGCAACCATAGAACTTTCTTGAGTTTCCAAGTCTTCAAAATCAAAACTTGGAAGGTTCAAAGTGTTGAGGATGAAGGGGTGCATGTTTTTAATGAAGGAGGCAAAAGGTTTTGGTGAAGTGTTTGAGATGAAGCATAGGGTTAGTGATGTTGAAGAAGAAGGAGAAAGAGATGAAGAATAATGTGAGATATGCAAGATGGCAACCCCTCTCTCTCTCCTACCCTCACTCTCTCAAACAAATATCTAGTTTGTTTCATTCATAAATATCCAAAAGGCATCAAATCTTATTCTTTTCACACTCAAATCATTTCCTTGCTTTTCTTTTCTCTTTGTTTCCCCTTTCTCTTTCTCATTCCCTTTAATCTCACAAGTCACAAACATAAATCCATCGTGCACATGACATGGTGCACAAGTCACGGAAAAATATAAAAACACGGATTTTACCAAAAATCCGTTAAATATCATCAAAATAAATAAATCATTTTATTCTTCGATAAATTTCCAAATATTGGTATACACTTATATCACTTTACGAAAACCCCAATTTCGCAAATCGGGTAATTTTCACGAAATATATTATTTTAATATTAAATTCCAAAAATAATATTTTATTATGAAAAAATCCTATTTGAACCAAAACTTCACATATACCCCCAAAGCTCACGCACTAGTTTTATTTTAGCTAAAATAGGTGCCGGCAACTTTATAGGGACGTTTGATCACAATCGGTTTAAAACGGAAAATACCGACTATTTTACCCTAAAACGGAAAAATTCGCATAACGATTTCTAAAACGTTACAACTACCATACAGTCCGGTCTCTTCGTCTGATATATCGCATATCACAGCTTGGGGGTGGTATAACGTCCGACCCCAATAGCATGATAAGTCATTCTGATGCAAGGTCCATAACGGTTCGAGAAACTACTGGTAACACTTACCAATAAATCTCAGCAACCCTGTCCAGGGATTTCATGTTATGACCAATTGAGCATAGCGCAACATCAACTCCTAATACCGGGAGAGACGAAACCCCTCCTATCGCTCATTGTCTCCATGTCACTCGGGACTGTACCCAAAAACCACCTTTTTGCACGGTCTCTTGACCGTGGTATGGTGGAAATCAAAGCACAGTGGGAATCACACAAGACTCTATGATGATCTCGGGTATATAGACTAACCTGTACCAGTGTCACCAGAGAACTTCTATCCGACGATGGGTATAATACCATCTAGGGGTTTTCGGCGAGTCCGTCCAGTGTACCGAGTCTCCACTGAGCACCCGTATACCTTCTCTGATGTCAAACACCAATGGATATAGGATCATCCATCGCCCATCATATGGGTCGAGAAACGTATACGCTAGTCTACTTTGGAGTATCGATGCCCTGTCTCGATACTCTCACGACTAGGAACAATTTAAGGATGTACTTACCGACTACTTCTGCCCCACTAGTATGATCTGCATCATAATCCTAGTAGTCAAGTACTCATCTTAAGGGCTTTATCAACATGTAATAAAGAGACAATAAGTGTACATGTTAAGATAAAGTGCAACCAGATAACATACTATCATGTCGAGCAAGAAAGTCCTCCTTATATATGTCCAACTATCCACTACAATATACATCAAATGTATAGTAATGGACTCTAGGGCATACATATAACTAACATCTAGTTCATGGAGAAAACCATCTCCCAAAATGAGCAGCACCTGTCTTAGAATATGTCCGGATATCTGATGGGACCCAGTTCACAAATGAAATCCAAATCTAGCAAACTTTCTCGACTGTATCGTCCACTGAATTTAATTAGTATCCTGCGCCATGTCTTTCTCAGTATCCGCTTGGACCACCTGTCCAAACCACTGCCCCTCAAAAGAGGGAAAACTACAACTCCGACAGTCACTCTGTCATCGAGGTCACCTTGGAAGCCTGGAATGATAACCGTCTCCCAAAGGAGGCCGCTGTTACCAAATCCCTAGAACATCCACTTACGTTCATAAACTGCTTCCGAACGTTTCTCCAGGATTGGATTAATATATAAACTTATTCCATCTAGTGCAAAAACAACATCTGGTGTGGTACTTGACATCTCATGATTAACTCAATTGCCTAAGCAAGTGATATGCTAATCATGCACATCCCTCTCCCCTTTAGTCAGTAAGACACCTTTATAGAGGGCGACTCCATCACCTGCAATTACACCACCATACCAGGAGTTGTCAATTCTAAAAACACCTTTAGAATACTGTTTAAGTACCCATATTAGAAAATTACCCAAATCTAGATCTTAAACCATAGATCTAGTAACCAGAATGCATGATATAATAACCATATCCTATGTGGAGAAATAACTGTGTGACAACCACAGTATAACCGATCATAGTGTAGGAATTTCATTTTCTACAAAGTGTCCGTCATCCAAATACCATGACATCACACCCTACTACCTTCTTAACAGATCCATCTCCTATTCTGATGACGTCAAAGCCTATGGCTGTCACATCAAAAAAAGATGATCTATGTCACGATCCGAAATAGCACGTGACTGACCCTTGAATTATATGAAGTCTATAGGACCCCATCTAATTCAAGTAAGCCAAAAGCCCAGAAATCTAAAGCCATTTTAGAGAAATGTTTTCGTAAAAAAAGCCAAATATGCATTTTAAAATCACAAGTCTTTTCTGAAAATTTCGGTAGAGTTTCCTTTGTAAATACTGGTCCCGAACGGGGTACAACATGATAAATATATACATGAATGATAAAAGGCATCCCCAAGTGGGAGCTAGCTCTTCGTCAATCGACGGCCACAATCACGCAAGCAATATAATATACAACGCCGAAGGGCGAGGATCAAAACTGAAAGGAAAACTCAAAAACAATATGAAAACCCATAATAATACAACGCGCGACTCTAGGTCAAAAGAATATACATCACTGGTCTCCAAGTCTGAATAAATATACAAGTTTGGTTGATGGAGTTTATTAGATACAACTGAAATAAATAATATACAAGGTATAATGGTGGTCACGATGCAAGTGAACCCACCTACCAAAGCAATCACCCGGAAAAGGAAGCAGTGTGCCAGAAAGCCGCAAAAACCTGTACGGCAAGACCTGCAAGAAACTGTGGCACAACGAGGGTGAGTTGCCAACTCGTGAGTAGAAAACATCACCGAGCAGAAATCATATGTATGACACAATCTTAGGTCAATACGATCAAATATGTATATAATCCTCAAATGATAAAGTCTAAAGCATGATAAGGTGGCAAGGGTAAACATCTATACATAAGTGTAATCCCAAGTGCTCATGTCAGTACCTCAGGTAGCAATATATCATATATATGAGGTATGAATGTAATGTAATGAAATGAGTGAGTCAACTGTTTTCTTTTATTTAATGATATTTCTATATGTATATAAATTGAGTATCATCAATGAAATCAACAGAGGAACCCGTGTCAAGTATCGACACAAAACATAAACCCCAATATCTCAATATCTCAGGCTCCGGCTACCCGGACTGGCCTGTATCTTTAAATCTCAAAATCTAAGTGTCTCAAACCTCAAAATCTCAATGTATCAATACCTCGGGCTCCGTCAGTCCCAATCGGCCCATATCATAAATCACACGACCACGAACGGTATCCTCTGGATATCCGACGCGCCAAACAAACACCGGTAGGCAGTCTGCCCCTGCCGGGCTCATCATCCTCCATCACCAGGGTACCATACCGGGTCCACCATATACCCGAGACGGTTCATACAACTTCTCGAATCGGATCTCGAAATTCATCTCATAACCGAGAAAACATCATGGTGGACGACTCATACATCACGAGAAAACCGCACATTTCATTTTAGAGAGAGAGAGAGAGAGAGATTTATATATATTCTTGCGGTTTTCTCCCAAATCCAGGAAATCTCATAAAAATCCGAAATCCAATCATCAATAGCAAGTAAACAGTGAATATCGGCGTAAAACTCCATAATACTGCATAATAGTGAATAATAATATGCATGAAGTAGCAAGTAATAAACTGCAATGTCTAGACTAGCATATAAAGACGAGTACGCTAATACCATGTCAAACTATCAGTTAACAAGCTATGTCAACGATTAATATTCTCTAAAGTGTACATGACATGGCAATTACCGATGATGATGTGTGTGAGCCGGCAAGTAAGTGTATGTGGAACATACGCATCATCGGTAATGGCGCTGGTGTGCTGACAGCATGATCTCAATAATGGCATATGGAAACACAATATAAGCATGCGATGCGATGCGAACAGAAAGAATATGCGGGAGCTGAATAATAAACACAATGATAACTAATCTGTATTTATATAAATATGAGTCGTATAGTTTTGCCATTTCAAATAACACGAATCGTGGTGTTTTGAAAATAAGGGCTACGGTGTTTTTTAAGAAAAGATACGTCCTTTGAAATATCCGTAGAATCCCATGGCCTGTCTTTAAAATACTCATGATTCGTTAGTTTTGAAATAGGTATAACTCGAGTCTAATCTATCATTTACATGTAACTACCGGACTAAACTAAACAGGCTGATCGAAAGGTAAGAAAACCGCCTAACATCTGAGTCGATACATACATATATATATATAATAGTCGGTGATCCCGCCTCAATAGTATCCCATACGATACCCTAATATAATATGACATTCTCGAGTCAAGAGTGTGGATCTATCATCAATATAATGCTCGTACAGTAAATCCGTCGTACGGCCTCCCAAATCTGGGTACGGGTCAAATGTCACATCTATCACATTATTCATCTGGTATCCTCTTTATCAAATATCATGATCCGAGGTACTGATCTACATTTTGTACAATACTGCTACCATCTATGTATAGGCATGCGTGTGTCTGAAAACACCACGTCGAAAGGATCCGCTAAAACATCATGTCGTATCTCAAATACGAACCATGTCACATCACCGATCTCACGGCCTCAAGCCCAATTTCATCGACTCATCTCCAATCCCAAGTACTATCCTCATCATCCATGTATATGTATACGTATATATATATATATATATATACACACATAGTCCCATACCCATGTGTATATATATACATATCCCCATATACGCACATGTAAATAAAAATATGCAACTGTGTGTGCGTGTATGGGTATAAACCTATTCTAGGGTTTGCGACTAAGAAGCTATGCTCGTTTACTTCTAATCATCCTAAACTAAACCATGAACACATAATCATATCTTGATAATCATCCACATATCATAAACCATAGATATTTCCATTTATTTATAAAAACTATACTACGAACTGCGGGGGTGTTATACGCCATCCACCCGACTTTCCCCGTAGGTATATATCTACTCACTTGCTTCTTTTGTGCCGATGCCGATGTCTCCATCTTCATCTTCAACGTCTCGACATCACGTGGGGTACCTACACATATAATCCAATCGTAATGCGTATTAAAATTCAATCGGAAAAACCAAAACGGCACATGCAACGCTCATAGGTAAAAACCTATAGCCTCGCATGCAAACACGACCAATAACCCTAGTCGTTGACGTTCAAACGCCATACGACGGGAATGAAATATCAAATACCAAAATCCATGTTAAAACGAAGTCGTAAAACAATGCACCAACACAGGAAAATGATCCCAGATTTTACCCTAGGTGAAATTAGCCAATTTTGCATATGCCAAGGGTCTAGTTTACAGGAGATGGAGCTACAGACCAAACACGAACCAGTTCCAGCCTACCCTGGCCGCAATTTGCGGCCAGAATGATTAAATCTCTGGCCAAAGGGTGGATTTAGGGGCTGGGGTCTTAGGGTTAGCTTCCTGGGTGTCTGCATGTATCACTGTGTATGCTAAATAATTTTCAGAGGCTCCGGGTGATAGCAGATGTCAAAATACCCTCACAGAGTTCACAAAATACGATGTCGAGGATTTCTAAGTTCGCTAATTAGGGTTCTAGTCTCTGGTTTAGGTCTCCAATCAATCACCACAGGGGTTTAAGGTCCATATTAAGCCTCAATTACACTATCTCAATTCAAAATTCCTCAAACCCTAACTTGAAATTTTCAAAGTTCAATAAACCGAACTAAATCGCTTCTAAATTTGTATAGGTGATAAAGTAAACCAAATACTACACTAATGGTTCAGAAATTAGCTCATTTGGCAACTCAAGAAAATTCTTTAGTTGCCCCAAGTGCTCAAAATCCTCTCTTTCTTGGTCCAAAGTGTAGCTAGAAGCCTTGGGCACATTTTTTATGAAATGGAGATGGGGTTTAGGGTTGATTTTTATGGTGTTTGAGAGGATGAAGAGGGGGAGGGAGTGAGGGCAGCAGCCCAAGTAAGAAGGAGAGAGGAAAGAGATGGGAATGATGAAGTGTGGAGACAAGCCATGGTCCATGGAGACCCCTCACCCTCTCTCTCTCATGCCCATCCCTCATTTCTTTATTCATATCCCTTTTCTTTTCTTTTCCTTTTCTTCTCTTAAATTTATAACCATGCATGATAAAAAGAAGAAAGTATGAAAGAAAAAATGTAACAAGTGCTAAAAATGACATGTGAATGTCAAGTGCAAAAAACACGTTTAATGCGCGATTAGCGATGTTTAATCGCGATTAGCATTAAAATACTGTCAAATAAATCATAATTTTTCATAATTTTCTTAATTCTCATGAAGCACCCTCATTTCAGTAATTTCCTTAATTTTCCATTTTTTTTCCAATTTATCGGTATTTAATTATACCGCCATATTAAAATATTCAATATAATATTATTTAATTATAAAAATTCCCAAAAATAATATTTTATTTTTCTGAAATGTTACAATCTTCCCCCTTAAAGAAATTCGGTCCGCAAATTTAAATTTAAACCCCTCGAATACTAAAACATTTCAGTAAAAAGTCCATGTCGTCGGGGCTCCGAAATCATCAATACATAAAACGCATTATAACGCAATGCCATGCGCATGAACAATGAGCAGATAACTCAAAAACAAAACTCCGTCAAGCATCCCGCAATCATCGGAGTCATGGTGAAGACACAAATGTCAACTCCAAAACGAAACCAATCTGATATACATCAAAACTATACATGCAAACATCAAATCTATACATGTAAACATCTGAAGGAAATGCATGCCAAACCTTTCATGTTGCTGTGCGATGCGCATAACACTGCACAGGGGCGAACGTTTATTGTATAAAAATAATCATATATGTATATATCTTTTGTTTAATATGCGTGTCCCGCCATTTTTGAAAACAATTTAGAAGGGTTCCCTTGTTTTAAACGTTTCGTGTTATATCAGACACGTAGGTAAATACTGAGACTATAGCTCTCTTTTTGGAAATCCCTTCGATAACTATCAATGCGTGCAAAATACATCCAGGTACTGTCCTCTGACTAGTCCTGCTCAGTACGAAAAATATAGTAAATACCATAAAAACGTATTGCTCCATAAGAAATCAATCCCAAAATATGCATATGAATGCTACGTGCATCTGGTGTGCACGGAAATCAAAATCCATATATTGCCATACATGTGCACAGAAATATCATCTAAGTGCAACGGGTGTGCATGAAACTCCTGTCAGAGGCAACGTGTGTGCCTGACATCAAAATCAGGTGCATCTGACATGCACGAAGAATCTCGATTTAGTGCATCTGGCGTGCACCCAAATCGAATATTATAATTGTTAGTGTATATGCCCTAGAGGCCATTACTGTATCATACTAGCTTGTATATTACTTAATAGAAGCTTGGGATATTCACCTTGTATATACAATGTTGCTCAAAATAGTAGTATTCTACTTGGTTTGTTTCTACTTCAATGTGTACATGTGTTTATTTTAGTATATCGCCTATACACATTAGTGGAGCCCTTAGGATCTTTGCTTGATTACCAGTGTTGTGATGGCAGTCACACTAGTGGGGCTGGGTAATCTATAAGCACATCCTTATGCAGGTCCCTGGTCGCAGGACTATCGAGCCAGGGCATCGATACTCCGGAGTAGACTAGCGCATGCGCTTCTCATCCCAGTGTGGGAGACGGTATGTCCCACAGCCTTCGGTACGTCGTACTTGAGATAGTATGCGGGTGCTCGTTGGGTTACGAGTACACTGGACAGGACTCGTCGGGAACTGACTAGTTGGTATTATGCCTATCGTCAGTTATCAGTTCCCAGGTGACATGAGTACAGCTTAGTCCGCTGACTTGACACTGTCACTTCGCCTCGAGTGTGTTCCTACTGTACTTTGATTACTACCCTACCATGGCTCAAAGGAGTCGTGCAAACAGGTAGTAGTTGGGTGCAGTCCCGAAGCACTTGGAGGCAGTGACGGTTAGACAGGATTCGTCTCTCCCGGTATTGGGGGTTGACATCGCGCTGTGTCTAGGAGAGCCATTACACGAGTAGTCCCTGGCCAGGGCAATCGAGATATACTGGTAGGCTTCCAGTGTTATCTCAGGGTGTTTTGGGCTTCACTCCGACACGACTTGTACCGCTATTGGGGGACTGACGTTTACCGCCCCCTAGGCCCGCCATGCGATGTATCAGACGAACAGACTGGACTGTACGGAGAATGTCACATTCAGGCTCAGTAGGAGGTCAGATGGGTTTCGCCTCGTCAGTCTTCTTGTCGGCACCTACCTGGGGACCGTTACACACAGCTAGTGCCGCTTGCGGTCTGTGGTTTTGCGACAGGTCGCATGTTTTGCGACAGGGTTCGGTCACATCCGTGCACTTGTGCACGTACAGTATCCGGACAGTTTACACCATCGGGCTTTGGTTTAAGCCAGATCCTAGTATACCTTTTGGGATTGGATTTATCCAGTTTGCATTCGTGTTCCTCGGAATGCGGATGCGGGTGTGTATGCACAGTTGACGGAGAGACAGAGGCAGAGGATTCTCATTAGGGTTGTTGACCGTTGACAGTTGACTATTAACTTTTTGCTCAACCCTAATGAGAATATGATATGTGATTAACAATAATATTGATTAAGTATTGTGGTGACATGGTTGTTGAGGGGTTGACTTTGTTGACTTGTTGACTTTGTTGACCGGTTGACTAGGTTGGACTAGTTGACCAGCATGATGACAATTGCTATCATTTCATGGCAAAGACTTTTTACTTGCTTGTTTCTTTTGTGAGAAATGAGTGCATGAAATGATTTAGCCATTTTGACTTGAACCATTTTTACACAATACTTGATTATTATTTTTGTGATGATGGTTTTGGATTATGAGAGCAAAGAGAGAAAAGTCTTCTCTCATTCTTTCATGCTCACTCTCTCTCTTGTTCTTGAGCTCTCATCTTCCTCCTTTTGCTCACCCTCTCTTGATTCTATGGTTCACTTGTCTCATGAGTTGAGAACCAAGAACCATAGATAAAATCCCATACAAACTCTTCTCTACTCACTCTAGTTCACAAGGTTTAGCAAACCGAGTGAACTAGTTTCTTCAAAGTTCGAAGAAGGAGCCAAAGGTTGAAGCTTTCAGGTGGATCTATCTTCGGCGCAAGGAGACGACGGGGAGAAGCCGATTCGGACGACCATCGAAGCTTGAAGACGAAGGAGTTCAAGAGAGGTATAGCCCCCTAACCGAGTAGGTATACTCTTGTTAGGTTGTTAGTTAGATATTTAACAAAGATCCGGTTTTGAGTCCATGTTACCACCTCTAAGAAAATCATTTTTCGTCAAATTCCGCATGCCCGAAAGTACCGGGAGAGGTAGCATGGACTTACAATAATATGCGCCCAACATGTGCGAAAATCCAAATCAGGTGCATCCATCATGCAGGAATAAAATCTAAATCATGTGCATCCAAAATGCACGAAATCATGAAATCCAATATCAAGCACCGAACATGCGCATAATCCAATCCAAGCGCGTCAAATATGCGCAAGAATCCAATCAGGTACGCAAGGTACACGAAACAAATATCGTGTATCACAATCAAAATCCATATCTCAAATGATATCAAATCGTAGTCCAGTGCAATTGCGGTGCACAAATACGTATCAAAGTACTGCAAGCATATGTGAACTATACCGAGTGCAAAAACCAAATCGTGTGCGTACCATATGCACAAAATCAACTCAACTGTATAAAATCTATGAAGTCATAAACTTGTGCAGCGAAGGCACAAAACGATATCAAGTGCAATAACTGTGCACAAATCATAAATCAACACAATGATGTATAAAGCATATCTCAAGTGTAATAACACTGCACAAAATATAATAACCCAGTAGGTGCAACCATGGTGCGCAAAAACAAATATTATGAAACTCGGTCATCAACACTCAATCATGCGAATAGATCGCCCAAAATACCGAAATCAAGTATGGCGGAATAGTCCCGCTCAAGCACATCCTCTGAGAATCTCTGGCCAACGGTCATGGTCACTCATAACATGTCTCGTCGACGATGCTGAATTCTGGCCTGCTGGTGTGCGTAAAATGACCACTCCTGGGTCCAAGTCTTCTCGTGCATTATTCCAGAAAGGTCTTGTCGATGTCTCTCCCAAAATCTCGTCTCTGCCGAACTGTCCGGAAGTTATCACCCTTCACTAAATCTGTTTCTTATTCCGGAACGGCTGCATACTCATCGCAACTCCTTCTGGAAGATATATCCATATACAACGCCTCTGCATGCGTATCACATCTCTGATGTCGGCGGAGTGGAACGCCATCTCATCAAGATCTCATACGAACCACTTACTCCACTTTCCTCTAATGTCAACTGCTTCGGACTCGTCTTATTGTGGGTGCATGGATTGCGCTCCAACGGCTATACTCGTATCTGGAGTCTCCCAAGCAATGCATCCCATCACATGACATCCGAAAGATGTCGAACCATTCGATCGATTCGTCAAAACCTCATAATCCCCCAAGAGCTCAACATCTTGGGTACAGTTTAGTAGTATCGAGTACATGCCACAGCACCGGGGGACCAGCCGTAGAAGGGCAAACCCAAGCCTCACTAATGGTACCGCGGAATTGCCGCAAACCCTAAGGTTCAAAGGCTTTCACATGGTCATTATGTCGAGTTAGGGTTTCATTCTTCTAGAGGGTCCATAGAATTGTTTGCATGTTTTTCCGAATACTTTAAACTTGGAAAATAGCTTTCTAACATTCGATCGTCTCTATCGACTCCCAACGTATCTGTGCGAAGTCGTCTCTAGCTTGAATCAATCAATCTGATGACCTCGCATCGGGGTAAGTGAACGAACAACATGTCCTAGTCATTCATCCGCGGGTGACTAGCGACCTTCCGTCATATCTCTAAGTATATACTCATGCTGCAGTAGCTCAAACATCTGGGGCGATATCTCGTCATTCGCAGCAACAATTGGCTCATTCGTCTGCACGCTGAACAGTGCCTCAATCATCAAGAATAAGCGATACATCAATGGTCATCACATTCTGGCTGGCCTCTATTAGTGGCTCAATCCTCTGGTGCAAATCTGCACGTCCGAGAAATCTCATAACAGCGATCCATCAAACCCTCACGGCGCGAAAACACAATAAAATGACGCCACTCTATGCAAATCGTATGTCCCTAGAATCACGCCATGGTCAGTCCGCATCCGTGACGAGCTCATCTTGACCTCAACTTTAACCGTAGCTCTCTCTGCAAGTGTATCGTGGCAGCAAAACTATAAACCGATATCGATGAGGATAGATCATGAATGAATATAATAATATGCAAGGAAATTTACATCCTAAGGCTTCTTAAGCGGAGTAGCGTATCGTAAGTATGCCGCGGAACATACACACGGTACGTCACTCTCCTTAAGTCACCCACTCCATCAACCAAGGTCAACCTACGCAACGAAAGTTCGGGTCTAATACCCCTTCGACTAAGTCTAAGTTCCGTAAGGTCAAGCCTAGATTCCGTATATATACAAACGCCCTAGGCTCTGCATAGTCAAACATAGACTCGAACCGAGGTTAACCTAGCGCTCTGATAACAACTTTGTCATGACCCGAAATAGCACGTGACTGGCCCTTGAATCATATGAAGTTTATAGGACCACATCTAATTCAAGTAAGCCAAAATCCCATAAATCTAAAACCATTTTAGAGAAATGTTTTAGTAAAATAAGCCGAATATGCATTTTAAAATTACAAGTCTTTTCTGAAAATTTCGGCAGAGTTTCCTTTGTAAATACTGGCCCCGAACGGGGTATAACATGATAAATATATACATGAATGATAAAAGGCATACCCAAGCTGGAGCTAGCTCTTCGTCAATCGATGGCCACAACCACGCAAGCAATATAATATACAACGACGAAGGGAGAGGATCAAGACTGAAAGGAAAACTAAAAAAAAAACATGAAAACCCAAAAAAATACAACGCGCGACTCTAGGTCAAAAGAATATACATCACTGGTCTCTAAGTCTGAATAAATATACAAGTTCGGTTGATGGAGTTTACTAGATACAACTGAAATAAATAATACAAGGTATAATGGTGGTCACGATGGAAGTGAACCCACCTACCAAAGCAATCGCCCGGAAAGGAAGCTGTGTGCCAAAAAGCCGCAAAAACCTGTACGGCAAAACCCGCAAGAAACTGTGGCACAACGGGGGTGAGTTGCGAACTCGTGAGTAGAAAATATCACCGAGCAGAAATCGTATGTATGACACAATCCTACGTCAATACGATCAAATATGTATATAATCCTCAAATGATAAAGTCTGAAGCATGATAAGGTGGCAAGGGTAAACATCTATACATAAGTGTAATCCCATGTTCTCGTGTCAGTGCCTCAGGTAGCAATATATCATGTATATGAGGTATGAATGTAATGTAATGAAATGAGTGAGACAACTGTTTTCTTTTATTTAATAAGATTTCTGTATGTATATAAATCGAGTATCATCAATGAAATCAACAGTGGAATCCGTGTCAAGCATCGACACAAAACATAAACCCCAATATCTCAATATCTCAGGCTCCGGCTACCCGGACTGGCCTGTACCAGCAAATCTCAAAATCTCAGTGTCCCAAACCTCAATATCTCAATGTCTCAATACGTCGGGCTCCGTCAGTCCGGATCGGCCCATATCATAAATCATATGGCCACGAATGGTATCCTCCGGATATCTGACGTGCCAAATAATCAACGGTAGGCAGTCTGCCCCTGCCGGGCTCATAATCCTCCATGAAATCACTCTTGCCCCGGGGTACCATACCGGGTCCACCATGTACCCGAGACGGTTCATACGACTCCTCAAATCGGATCTCGAAATCCAACTCATAACCGAGAAAACATCATGGTGGACGACTCATACATCATGAGAAAACAACACATTTCTTTTTAAAGAGAGAGAGAGAGAGAAGATTATATATATTCTTGCCGTTTTCTCCCAAATCTAGGAAATCTTATGAAAATCCGAAATCCAATCATCAGTAGCAAGTAAACAGTGAATATCGGCGTAAAACTCTATAATACTGCATAACAGTGAATAATAATATGCATGAAGTAGCAAGTAATAAATTGCAATGTCTAGAATAGCATATAAAGACGAGTACGCTAATACCATGTCGAACTATCAGTTAACAAGCTATGTCAATGAGTAATATTCTCTAAAGTGTACGTGACATGGTAACTACCGATGATAATGTGTGTGAGCCGGCAAGTAAGTTTATGTGGAACATACGCATCATCGGTAATGGTGCTGGTGTCCTGACAGGATGATCTCAATAATGGCATATGGAAACACAATATAAGCATGCGATGCGATGCGAACAGCAAGAATATGCGGGAGCTGAATAATAAACACAATGATAACTGATCTATATTTATATAAATATGAATCGTACAGTTTTGCCATTTGAAATAACACGAATCGTGGTGTTTTGAAAATAAGGGCTATGGTGTTTTTTAAGAAAAGATATGTCCTTTGAAATATCCGTAGAATCCCTTGGCCTGTCTTTAAAATACTCACGATTCGTTAGTTTTGAAATGGGTATAACTCGAGTCTAATCTATCATTTACAAGTAACTAGCTGACTAAACTAAACAGGCTGATCGAAAGGTAAGGAAACCGCCTAACATCTGAGTCGATACATACATACATACATATATATATATATATATAATAGTCGGTGATCCCGCCTCAATTGTATCCCATACGATACCCTAATATAATATGACATCCTCGAGTCAAGAGTGCGGATTATCATCAATATAATGCTCGTACGGTAAATCCGTCGTACGGCCTCCCAAATCTGGGTACGGGTCAAATGTCACATCTATCATATTATTCATCTGGTATCCTCTTTATCAAATATCATGATCCGGGGTACTGATCTATATTTAGTACAATACTGATACCATCTATGTATAGGCATGCGTGTGTCTGAAAACACCACGTCGAAAGGACCCGCTAAAACATAATGTTGTATCTCAAATACGAAACATGTGACATCACCGATCTCACAGCCTCAAGCCTAATCTCATCGACTCATCTCCAATCCCAAGTACTATCCTCATTATCCATGTATATGTATGTGTGTGTGTGTGTGTATATGTATACATAGTCCCATACCCATGTGTATATATATACATATCCCCATATACGCACATGTAAATAAAAGTATGCAAGTTTGTGTGCGTGTGGGTATAAACCTATTCTAGGGTTCGCGACTAAGAAGCTATGCTCGTTTAGTTCTAATTACCCTAAACTAAACTATGAACACATAATCATATCTTGATAATCATCCACGTATCATAAACCACATATATATCCATTTATATATAAGCTATACTACGAACTGCGGGGGTGCTATATGCCATCTACCCGACTTCCCCCGTAGATATATATCTACTCACTTGCTTCTTTTGTCCGATGCCGATGTCGCCATCTTCATCTTCAACATCTCGACATCACGTGGGGTACCTACACATATAATCTAATCGCAATGCGTATTAAAATCCAATCGGAAAAACCAAAACGGCACACGCTACGCTCATAGGTAAAAACCTATAGCCTCGCATGCAAACACGACCAATAACCCTAGTCGTTGACGTTTAAACGCCACACGACGGGAATGAAATATCAAATACCAAAATCTATGTTAAAATGAAGTCGTAAAATAATGCACCAACAAAAGAAAATGATCCCAGATTTTACCCTAGGTGAAATTAGCCAATTTTGCATATGCCAAGGGTCTAATTTACAGGAGATGGAGCTACAGACCAAACACAAACCAGTTCCAACCTACCCTGGCCGTAATTTGCGGGCAGAATGATTAAATCTGCGGCCAAAGGGTAGAGTTAGGGGCTGGGGTCTTGGGGTTAGCTTCCTGGGTGCCTGCATGTATTACTGTGTATGCTAAATAATTTTCAGAGGCTCCGGTTGATAGCAGATGTCAAAATACCCTCACAGAATTCACAAAATATGATGTCGGGGATATCTAAGTCGCTAATTAGGGTTCTAGTCTCTGGTTTAGGTCTCCAATCAATCACCACAGGGGTTTAAGGTCAATATTAAGCCTCAATTACACTATCTCAATTCAAAATTCCTCAAACCCTAACTTGAAATTTTCAAAGTTCAATAAACCGAACTAAATCACTTCTAAACTTGTATAGGTGATAAAGTAAACCAAATACTACACTAATGGTTCAGAAATTAGCTCATTTGGCAACTCAAGAAAATTCTTGTGTTACCCCAAGTGCTCAAAATCCACCCTTTCTTGTTCCAAAGTGTAGCTAGAATCCTTGTGCACATTTTTTTATGAAATGGAGATAGTGTTTTGTGTTGATTTTGATGGTGTTTGAGAGGATGAAGAGGGGGAATAAGTGAAGGCGGCAGCCCAAGTAAGAGGGAGAGAGGAAAGAGATGAGAATGATGAAGTGTGGAGACAAGCCATGGACAATGGAGACCCCTCACCCTCTCATGCCCATCCCTCATTTCTTTATTCATATCCCTTTTCTTTTCTTTCTTAAATTTATAACCATGCAAGATAAAAAGAAGAAAGCGTGAAAGAAAAAATGTAACAAGTGCTAAAAATGACATGTGTATGTCATGTGCACAAAACACGTTTAATGCGTGATTAGCGATATTTAATCGCTATTAGCATTAAAATAGTGTCAAATAAATCATAATTTGCTTAATTCTCATGAAGCACCCTCATTTCAGTAATTTCCATAATTTTCCATTTTTTCCCCAATTTATCGGTATTTAATTATACCGCCTTATTAAAATATTCAATATATTATTATTTAACTATAAAAATTCCCAAAAATAATATTTTATTTTTCTGAAATGTTACAATCTTCCCCCCTTAAAGAAATTTGGTCCGCGAATTTAAATTTAAACCCCTCGAATACTAAAACATTTCAGTAAAAAGTCCAAGTCGCCGGGGTTCCGAAATCATCAATACATAAAACGCATCATAGCGCAATGCATGCGCACGAACAATGAGCAGATAACTAAAAAAAAACTCCGTCAAGTATCCCGCAATCATCGGAGTCATGGTGAAGACACAAATGTCAATTCCAAAACGAAACCAATCTGATATACATCAAAACTATACATGTAAACATTAAATCTATACATGTAAACATCTGAAGGAAATGCATGCCAAACCTTTCATGTTGCTGTGCGATGTGCATAACACTGCAGAGGGGCGGGCGTCTATTGTATGAAAATAATCATATATGTATATATCTTTTGTTTAATATGCACGTCCCGCCATTTTTGAAAACAATTTAGAAGGGTTCCCTTGTTTTAAACGTTTCGTGTTATATCAGACACGTAGGTAAATACTGAGACTATAGCTCTCTTTTTGGAAATCCCTTCGATAACTATCAATGCATGCAAAATATATCCAGGTGCTGTCCTCTGACTTGTCCTGCTCAGTACGAAAACAATAGTAAATATCATAAAAACGTACCGCTCCATATGAAATCAATCCCAAAGTGTGCATATGAATGCTACGTGCGTCTGGTGCGCACGGAAATCAAAATCCATATATGTGCCATACATGTGCACAGAAACAACATCTAAGTGCAACGGGTGTGCACGAAACACCTGTCAGATACAACGTGTGTGCCTGACCGCAAAATCAGGTACATCTGACATGCACGTAGAATCTCGATTTAGTGCATCTGGCATGCACCCAAATCGTATATCATAATATGCGCCCAACATGCGCGAAAATCCAAATCAGGTGCATCCATCATGCACGAATAAAATCTAAATCATGTACATCCAACATGCACGAAATCATGAAATCCAATATCAAGCGCCGAACATGCGCAAAATCCAATCCAAGCGCGTCAAATATGCGCAAGAATCCAATCAGGTGCACAAGGTGCACAAAACAAATATCGTGTATCACAATCAAAATCCATATCTTAAATGATATCAAATTGTAGTCCAGTGCAACTGTGGTGCACAAATACGTATCAAAGCACTGCAAGCATATGTGAAGTATACCGAGTACAAAAACCACATCGTGTGTGTACCATATGCACAAAATCAACTCAACTGTATAAAATCCATGAAGTCATAAACATGTGCAGCCAAGGCACAAAACGATATCAAGTGCAATAACTGTGCACAAATCATAAATCAACACAACGGTGGATAAAGCATATCTCAAGTCTAATAACTCTACACAAAATATAAATACCCAGTAGGTGCAACCATGGTGCGCGAAAACAAATATCATGAAACTCGGTCATCAACACTCAATCATGCAAATGGATCGCCTAAAATACCAAAATCAAGTATGGCGGAATAGTCCCGCTCAAGCACATCCTCTAAGAATCTCTGGCCAACTGTCAGACGATGCTGAATTCTGGCCTGCTGGTGTGCGTAAAATGACCACCCCTGGGTCGAAGTCTTCTCGTGCATTATTCCAGAAAGGTCCTGTCGAGGTCTCTCCCAAAATCTCGTCTCTGCTGAACTGTCCGGAAGTTATCACCCTTCACTAAATCTGTTTCTTCTTTCGGAACGGCTGCATACTCAACGCGACTCCTTCTGGAAGATATATCTATATATAACACCTCTGCATGCGTATCACATCTCTTTTGTCGGCGGAGTGGAATGCCGTCTCATCAAGATCTCGTACGAACCTCTTACTCCACTTTCCTCTAATCTCGACTGCTTCGGACTCGTCTCATCGTGGGTGCATGGAATGCGCTCCAACGGCTATACTCGTATCTGGAGTCTCCCAAGCAATGCATCCCATCACATGACATACGAAAGATGTCAAACCATTCGATCGATTCGTCAAAACCTCATAATCCCCCAAGAGCTCAATATTTTGGGTACAGTTTAATAGTATCGAGTACATACCACAGCACCGGTGGACCAGCCGTAGAAGGGCAAACCCAAGCCTCACTAATGGCACCGCGGAACTGCCGCAAACCCTAAGGTTCAAAGGCTTTCACATGGTCATTATGTCGAGTTAGGGTTTCATTCTTCTAGAGGGTCCATAGAATTGCTTGCATGTCATTCCAACTATTTAAACTTGGGAAGTGGGTTTCTGACATTCGATCGTCTCTATCGACTCCCAACGTA
Organism: Agapanthus africanus; assembly: GCA_030015575.1. NCBI lineage: Eukaryota > Viridiplantae > Streptophyta > Magnoliopsida > Asparagales > Amaryllidaceae > Agapanthus > Agapanthus africanus. The sequence continues at coordinate 390,277,104 of CM057337.1, read as the reverse complement.
ATTGTACGAAGTCGTTTCTAGCTGGAATCAATCAATCTGACGACCTCGCATCGGGGTAAGCGAACGAACCACATGTCCTAGTCATTCATCCTCGGGTGACTAGCGACCTTTCATCATATCTCTAAGTATATACTCATGCTGCAGTAGCTCAAACATCTGGGGCGATATCTCGTCATTCGCAGCAACAACTGGCTCATTCGTCTGCACGCTGAACAGCGCCTCAATCATCAAGAATAAGCGATATATCAATGGTCATCACATTTTAGCTGGCCTCTATCAGTGGCTCAATCCTCTGGTGCAAATCTGCACGTCCGAGAAATCTCATAACAGGGATCCATCAAACGCTCACGGCACGAAAACACAATAAAATAACGCCGCTCTATGCAAATCGTATGTTCCTGGAATCACGCCCTGGTCAGTCCTCGTCCGTGACGAGCTCATGTTGACCGTAACTCTAGCCGTAGCTCTCTCTCTGCCCGTGTATCGTGGCAGCAAAACCATAAACCGATATCGATGAGGATAGATCATGAATGAATATAATAATGTGCAAGGAAATGTACATCCTAAGGCATCTTAAGTGGAGTTGCGTATCATAAGTATGCCGCGGAACATACACATGGTACGTCACTCTCCTTAAGTCATCCACTCCATCAACCAAGGTCAACCTACGCGACGAAAGTTCGGGTCTAATACCCCCTCGACTAAGTCTAAGTTCCGTAAGGTCAAGCCTAGATTCCGTATGTATATAAACGCCATAGGCTCCGCATAGTCAAACATAGACTCGAACCAAGGTTAACCTAGCGCTCTGATACCAGCTTTATCACGACCCGAAATAGCATGTGAATGGCTCTTGAATCATATGAAGTCTATAGGACCCCATCTAATTCAAGTAAGCCAAAAGCCCAGAAATCTAAAACCATTTTAGAGAAATGTTTTAGTAAAATAAGCCAAATATGCATTTTAAAATCACAAGTCCTTTCTGAAAATTTCGGCAGAGTTTCCTTTGTAAATACTGGCCCCGAACGGGGTACAACATGATAAATATATACATGAATGATAAAAGGCATACCAAAGCGGGAGCTAGCTCTTCGTCAATCGACGGCCACAACCACGCAGGCAATATAATATACAACGCCGAAGGGCGACGATCAAAACTAAAAGGAAAACTCAAAAACAACATGAAAACTCATAATAATACAACGCGCAACTCTAGGTCGAAAGAATATACATCACTGGTCTCTAAGTCTGAATAAATATACAAGTTTGGTTGATGGAGTTTACTAGATACAACTGAAATAAATAATATACAAGGTATAATAGTGGTCACGATGCAAGTGAACCCACCTGCCAAAGCAATCTCCCGGAAAAGGAAGCAGTGTGCCAGAAAGCCGCAAAAACCTGTACGGCAAAACCTGCAAGAAACTGTGGCACAACGGGGGTGAGTTGCCAACTCGTGAGTAGAAAACATCACCGAGCAGAAATCGTATATATGACACAATCCTAGGTCAATACGATCAAATATGTATATAATCCTCAAATTATAAAGTCTGAAGCATGATAAGGTGGCAAGGGTAAACATCTATACATAAGTGTAATCCAATGTGCTCGTGTCAGTGCCTCAGGTAGCAATATATCATGTATATGAGGTATGAATGTAATGTAATGAAATGAGTGAGACAACTGTTTTCTTTTATTTAATGAGATTTCTGTATGAATATAAATCGAGTATCATCAATGAAATCAACAGAGGAATCCGTGTCAAGCATCGACACAAAACATAAACCCTAATATCTTAATATTTCAGGCTCCGGCTACCCGGACTGGCCTGTATCAGCAAATCTCAAAATCTCAGTGTCCTAAACCTCAATATCTCAATGTCTCAATACATCGGGCTCCATCAGTCCGGATCAGCCCATATCATAAATCACACGACCATGAACGGTATCCTCCGGATATCCGACACGCCAAACAATCACCGGTAGGCAGTCTGCCCCTGCCGGGCTCATCATCCTCCAGGAAATCACTCTTGCCCCGGGGTACCATACCGGGTCCACCATGTACCCGAGACGGTTCATACGACTCCTCGAATCGGGTCTCGAAATCCATCTCATAACCGAGAAAACATCATGGTGGACGACTCATACATCACGAGAAAACCGAACTTTTCAATTTAAAAAGAGAGAGATAGAGAGAGAAGTTTATATATATTCTTGCGGTTTTCTCCCAAATCCAGGAAATCTCATGAAAATCCGAAATCCAATCATCAATAGCAAGTAAACAGTGAATATCGGCGTAAAACTCCATAATACTGCATAACAGAGAATAATAATATGCATGAAGTAGCAAGTAATAAACTGTAATGTCTAGACTAGCATATAAAGACGAGTACTCTAATACCATGTCGAACTATTAGTTAACAAGCTATGTCAATGAGTAATATTCTCTAAAGTGTACGTGACATGGCAATTACCAATGATGATGTGTGTGAGCCGGCAAGTAAGTGTATGTGGAACATACGCATCATCGGTAATGGTGCTGGTGTGCTGACAGCATGATTTCAATAATGGCATATGGAAACACAATATAAGCATGCGATGCGATGTGAACAGCAAGAATATGCGGGAGATGAATAATAAACACAATGATAACTAATCTGTATTTATATAAATATGAGTCGTACAGTTTTGCCATTTGAAATAACACGAATCGTGGTGTTTTGAAAATAAGGGCTACGATATTTTTTAAGAAAAGATACATCCTTTGAAATATCCGTAGAATCCCTTGTCCTGTCTTTAAAATACTCACGATTCGTTAGTTTTGAAATAGGTATAACTCGAGTCTAATCTATCATTTACAAGTAACTACCGGACTAAACTAAACAGGCTGATCGAAAGGTAAGGAAACCGCCTAACATCTGAGTCGATACATATATATATATAATAGTCGGTGATCCCGCCTCAATAGTATCCCATACGATACCCTAATATAATATGACATCCTTGAGTCAAGGGTGCGAATCAATCATCAATATAATGCTCGTACGGTAAATCCGTCGTACGGCTTCCCAAATCTGGATACGGATCAAATGTCACGTCTATCATATTATTCATCTGGTATCCTCTTTATCAAATATCATGATCCGGGGTACTGATCTACGTTTAGTACAATACTGATACCATCTATGTATAGGCATGCGTGTGTCTGAAAACACCACGTCGAAAGGACCCGCTAGAACATCATGTCGTATCTCAAATACGAACTATGTCACATCACCGATCTCACGGCCTCAAGCCCAATCTCATCGACTCATCTCCAATCCCAAGTACTGTCCTCATCATCCATGTATATGTATATGTATATATATATACACATAGTCCCATACCCATGTGTATATATATATATATACATATCCCCATATACGCACATGTAATTAAAAGTATGCAAGTGTTTGCGCGCGTGTGGGTATAAACCTATTCTAGGGTTCGCGACTAAGAAGCTATGCTCGTTTACTTCTAATTACCCTAAACTAAACCATGAACACATAATCATATCTTGATAATGTAGGGTTCCTAGGCACCCTAATGAGGTCTCACAAGGCATCAACCATGCCAATTTCAAATTTAAACGGTGCCGAGAAACCCGACTACGGATCGTTGGCTAGATTTCTAGGCGAAAAAGCAACTAGTTAACACTTAACTACAAGTAAACGGAAATACAACCTTTGTAGATCCGGTGCTTCACCTCCATAGCTCCGCAACGAAGTCCCCTCGCTGTCCAAATGAATTCTCGGGCTTTAGCGTCGGCTTCGTCGGAGAAATGGCGAGCTAGGTCGTCGATGTCCATGCCGAAGATGATCTACGTCGAGGCATCGCTAAATCAAGCTCCACCTTCACCAAGTCATGAAAACTTGTGAAGGAAACACACTCTACTACTTGGCAAGAGGTAGAGGATGAAGAAATAGGAAGTGGGTAGACTTTAGAATTGGATTTCTCACTCATTTCCATCAATCACCATTGATGGAGCTTGCTTTCTTCCTTGAAGAAGATGAAGAAGAAGAAGCTAATTGTTATGATAAGTTAATTGTTTTGAAAAGAAAATCAATACTTATCATATAATGAACCATGGTCAAGTGTAGATATTTAATCATGGTTGAAAGGAATGGTTAGGGTTAAGCATGAGACAAAAATGGTCACTTGGTCAAATCTTCAAGAAGCTTCAATATGAAACAAAATTAGCCACCATTTTTCTCTTTATGCCTTTTTATTTATTTCCAAAATGAATAAATAGATAAATAAATGAGAAAAGGAAATAAAACCCTAATCATAAGTTTAACCATGATTTAATTCTATACACTTAACCAAGTAAACATGTATCATCAAATATGATACAATCAAGTGCACAAAAGTATATCACATATACAACTTGTGCAATCCAAGTGAGAAAATCCATATAAAGTGAACCAATACTAGTTAGTGCAATGTAATATATCTAATATATAATTATGCATTAAATCATTAAATCAACACTTGATTCAATGATCCGGTCATGTCACACACAACCGACTAGTATTCAATGTATCGATTTATCGAATCAATCCTTGATTCGATAACTAGGTTATATCGCATACAACCATTCGATACATTCATCGCAAGAATAGAATACGGTATCACATACACGCATTATTCTCGGTCCCGCACATATCTCATATGCGCTCCTATTTCATTTCGCTTGAGCCAGGAAACCTCTGTGTAGGACTCTAAAGACTCGTCAATACGCCGGCAGCAAGCGATGATCATATCAAACACCCACAAGCCGCAAGCGGTCTGCTAAACGTAACGGCTACCCGGGTATTGAGCGATCTGAAGATCTACGAGCAAGCCCGCTCACACTCCAGTGAATCCAACCAATAACACTACCGTACAGTCCGGTCTGATCGTCTGATATGTCGCATATCTCGCCTAGGGGTGGTAAACGTCAGACCCCAATAGCTCGATAAGTCGTATCGATATGAGGTCTATAACTATTCGAGAAACTACTGGTAACACTTACCAGTAAATCTCTGCAACCCTGGCCAGGGATTTCCTGTTATAGCCAATCGAACACAGCGCAACATCAACTCCCTATACCGGGAGAGACGAATCCCCTCCTATCGCTCATTGCCTCGATGTGACTCGGGACTGTACCCAAAAACCACCGTTTTGCATGCCCTCTTGGACGTGGTAAGATGGAAATCAAAGCACAGTGGGAACCACACAAGACTCTATGACGATCTCGGGTCAACAGACTACTCTGTACCAGTGTCACCAGAGAACTGCCATCTGACGTGAGGTATAATACCATCTGGGAGTTCTCGGCGAGTCCGTCCAGTGTACCCAGTCTCTACTGAGCACCCGTATATCATCTCTGATGTCAAACACCGATGGATATGGGATCATCCATCGCCCATCTGTATGGGTCGAGAAGGTACACGCTAGTCTACTCTGGTATATCGATGCCCCGTCTCGATACACCCTCGACTAGGGACTTTGAAGGATGTACTTATGGACTACCTTGTCCCCACTAGTATGATCCGCATCATAGTCCAGGTAGTCAAGTACACATCCTAAGGGCTTTACCAACATGTAACAGAGAGACAATCAGTATACACGTTAAGGTAAAGAACAACCAGATAGCATACTATCATGTCGAGCAAGAAAGTCCTCCCTATATATGTCCAAGCATCCACTACAATATACATCCTATGTATAGTAATGGCCTCTAGGGCATACATATAACTAACAATCTCCCACTTGCACTAGGGCCATCTGATAGCAGTGGTTGCAGTATCTCATACTCAACCATCCCATAAAAGTCTCTCTTTGGGAACAGGCCTTTGTGAGTGGATCCGCTGTGTTGTCCTCTGAGTCTACTCTCCAAACCTCAATCACCCTGGCGATCATCCATCTCCATGATCAGGTGACACTGCCTTAGAATATGTCTGGATCACTGATGGGACCGGCGTTCCTTGGCATAAGCCACAACTCCATTGTCTCACAATGGTTGGAACCTAGTTCATCTCATGAACCACTATACACCCAAACAGCATCTTTGGTAGCATCTTAAGTAGCGATGTATCCTGCCTTTATCGTCTAGTATGTCACGGTATCTAGCTTGGAACTCTTCCAACATACCGTCCCTTTACTGAGGGTAAAGACAATGCCTGCGACTGACATTCAGTCGTCTTCATCACCCTAGAACACTTCCAGTGATTTTCCCCAGGATCGATTGATACCATCTCACTACAACTAGTGAGATTCCTAACATCCAATTAGATCTATCTCATAGATCCAAAATCCAGGATTTAGTAGGTATCACTTTGATCCTATATGGAGAATCTTTGTGATAATCGGAGATTGATCGAGCGTAGCATAGGAAACTACTTCCCTATCAAGAGTATGTCATCCATGTACTCTACGAGGATCGTCACCATACTCTCTACTACCTTTTTGTTTATACAAGGTTCATCTACCATTTTGATGATGTCAAACTCTTTGACTACTTCATCAAAACAGACGTTCCAACTCCGCGATGCCTTCTTTATCCTATAAAGCATCTTGCACACGTTTCCGCTGCTCCCACTGTCTACGAGGCCCTCTGGCTGTGTACTTATAGACTCCCTCTTCTAAAACATCATTTAGAAAAGCTGTCATGACACCCAACCACCAGATATCGTAGTCATGGTATGTAGCCGTGGCAAGTAGGATCTGGATGGACTTAAGCATAGCTACTTGAAAAGGTTTCATCATTATCCACGCCTGGTCGATGACGAAAAGCTTTAACAAGTCTAGCTTTGAAAGTCTCAACTTTTCCATCTACACCAAGTAATCTTCTCAAGATATACTTGCTCCTGATGGGGATTTAACCCTTCAGATATAGCAACCAAAGTCCATACTTTGTTGGTGCATAAGGATTCCATCTCAGATCGCTAAGCATCCAGCCATTCTTACAGAGTCTCACTCCTGATGGCCAGCTCGAAACTAGTTGGGTCATCATCTCATGATGCAGTCCTCGCTCCCACTGTCATAGAGAAACCGAAGTATCTCTTAGGTGGGTGAGGAACCCTACTAGATTGGCGGAGAGGCTGAGGTTCGTTGGTAACTATTGAATCATTTGGTTCTACCAAATCATCTGCTGTTGTTTGTATAGCTGGAACCTTTCCAGTTGTACATAACAGATCTTGCCTCGAGCTTGTCCGGATTTTGCTTTTCAGACATAGGCTGGACAACCCCAAATCTTAACTAGCTTAAGACATGGGCTCTTCCCATACCATATCTCATATGGAGCGGTAGGCAACTAATTTGATTTGAACCCTATTCAATAGGTATGCAGCTTCTCAAGTGCATAACTCCCAAAAAGGAAATAGGTAACTCAGTAGTACTCATCATAGAGCACACCTTATCATATCGGGTGTGATCGCTCCGCCCCGATATACCATCGTGCTATAGTGTATACGGAGGAGTAATGCTGAGAGAGAATCTCATTCTCGTTTAGAATAGTCCAGGAATTCCATGCACAAGTATTCTCCTCCCTGATCTCATCATAGGACATAATACATATACCCGTGTTTTGGTTCTCTACTTCTAATTTATATTCTGTGAATATCTCAAAAGGTTCGGACTTGTGTTTCAACAGGAACATAGGTCTGAAACTCGAAAGATCATCAGAGAATGTAATGAAGTATAAAGAACCAGTTCTGGCATGTGTAGACAGGGGACCTACATACATCAACATGTATCATCCCAAGAGTTCATTAACTCTTTCTCTGTTTCCAATAAACAGAGCTATGGTCATTTTATCTTTGTGACATGACTGGCGAGTTTCACAAGATGTAAATTCAAACTAATTTAAATATGCATCTTTATGTAACTCTAGCTAGTCGGGTCGCATTGATATGACCTAGTCTACAATGCCTTAAGAAGGATTCGTTCATTTCTGAACTCTTCCTCTTGTGTGTGTTCTGTATAGTAAGAACTGTAGTTTGATTTAGAACATTAATGCTTTTAGATAACGTGCCTGAACCGATCAACTTTTGATATAGGAAATGTTCAAAACATTATCCAACAATACAAAATTATATCCTTTCTTTACTAATAAAGAGACTGATATGATTTTGTATATCTGGTTCGGTATCTAATAACATTCGTTCAGAATCAATGTATTGGTAATACAGGGTGACAGTGACCAACAGACTTGGCTGCAACACTTGCCCCGTTTTCTGCCTCATGAAACTTATCACCCGTTCTCAGTTCTCTACCTTTCTGTAGCCCTATGTAACAGATTACATATCTGGGATCCTGATCTGGTATCACATACCCAGGACGTAAAGGACACTGAGAAACAGTTCTATATAATGAACACACCCGAAGATGATGCATCATCATGCACTCTCCTCGTTTGGGCGGCACGGGAAATCTGGTATTCCCCAATTTCCTGCTCTGTCTTATAACAATTATAAGTTGGAGCGGGACCAACGTTCCCCAGCTCAGTATAACAAGCGGGTTCGGTCAAAAATCCGTATTATTATCTTGATTAAGGCGTGATATGGTCGCTACCTAGAGAGAGAGAGAAGAAAACACTCAGCGTGCGCTCTTGCAAGAATAGATTGGTTTTTATTTTATCTAATCAGGATGGCTCCCACTGCTTTTTATCAAATCTTCCTTCAAACCCTAAAAGGAAAGACTAGCCGGGATTAATTACACACTACAAGTTCGCCAATCTTTCAGCCAGGCCAGTGTCGGTACTTTGAGGGAGGTCCCCCGTGCTTTCGCACGAACCTAATTAATGTAAACCTCGTTTTCCCAGAGGCGTAACCCCGTTGACACCTTTCTAGACACCTACTTGATCGGCTAATTGTAATGTATAAAACTCTCCCAGGAGTAACTCTTACTCGCAGCGGGTATCGGGATCCAACTATCTCATAGAAGGTATGCAATCTCATTACAAATTTCAACACTTGAAATTCCCGTTAATATTTTGCCCCTAACGTGCTATGACCTTGACGAAAGCCAACAAACCATAGCCCGCTAGTCAAGTTCAACCCGTACATTTCTTGATTGAATTAAACCCACCCGCACGACCCTTGACGAAAGCCAACAAAGCCGCACGACTACCCTAATCCAATCGCATCGTATGCTGGCAGATAAGCAGCATATAGCTACCGCACACTGCACCTTGACGAAAGCCAACAAATGCAGCACGAATACTATATACAACTTATCTGAAATGACGGAGGGCTACGACAGGTTTTTCTGAAAACCTATTGCGTAATGAACTTGATATCGTTGTAGAATCAAATGATTTTAAAAAAAATGGAGTGTTTTTGAGGCTTTTGTAGTTTTGCTAAAGGAGTCACTCCCGGTGAAGGGATCGTCGGTCCTTTCCTCGTCGAATGAGGTGCGGGATATATCGTATATATCACTGTGCAAAGCAAAACTCTTAAAAGCAATAAAAAGACAAACCGAGTGTGTAGCATCTGCCAGTTATTGCTAAAGGAGTCACTCTCGGTGAAGGGATCTCGGTCCTTTCCTCATCGAATAAGGTGCAGGATATATCTCATATACCGCTATGCAAAGCAACAACTGTAGCTACCTGTTTTATTTTGAAATTCGATTCTACAACATCTTAGGTTTCTTTTATTTCATTAATCACATTAATGAAGTCCCATCATTTAAGTACCTAAACATCACAGATAAATACGACGTACACTTATGCCATCCGCATTCGCCTCGATGTCCCCTCGTGCACCGTTAGGTTAGGTAACTAACGACAGAGCGGGGCAGGGCTAGTACGGGTGTAAAACATAAGTAACGCCTATATAATATATCATATATACTATATACTGTATCTATCACAGAACATCACATGATCACATCACAGATATCGCAGCAGAAGAATCATATGAAATATTGGATATACTAGGACGTCCGTGTTTTCAATACAAGCCAGTATAAAACACGGATTCCACGGTCGTGATGAATAGCCAAACCCACACCCCTAGACCCCTACGAGAGCGGCAAGCAACCCTGCCAATTCTAGAGTTAGGAGACCCGGACTCGACTCTTCGAGTTGGTCTCCCACTGGATTCCAGAACCCGGTTACTTGTGCCCTCCTCCTTAGGTCTATCCTAGTGTGGTAAAGTAAATAATATACATCAATGGTGACAACTTCCGCAACCTGGAAGTGCCCCAATAAAAGAATATTACATACAAGTTTTTACATGAATGAAAATGAAAAACACTCATCTCACATAAAATCCCCCGGCTATTCAAACACGACGATCCAATATAACATATCCAGCAATACATAACATCACATGTCATCAACGTAAGTAAATATGTCCATCCCAATTGTCGTTGACATATAGCAACGAAACCGGCGATATCACATATTACACTTACGGTCACAGAAAAGAAAGTGTAAAACTACAACAGTTGGAATCCGCAACCTGCATAGACATCGCATGCCTAATCAAATGAATACCTTAGACATCGCATGCCTAACAATTATAAACCCCGCATTTTAGTCTCATTATTGAAAACACTTTTCAATATTAAGTCGGGTAATTCAACAAGATTCCCGACATCCTGATCGAATGCTCGTCGCAAACTTCAATAGACGGCTGCACCCCCGATACCGTCGATGAAGTGCACCAAGGCGGAACACCGCTACCGCGAGCACCCGAACGGATGCTTTCGACGACGGGGTTCTCCTACAGTCACTTGGTCGGGGCTATGGAGTGAGGCTGTCTATTAAGTTTACCCGGCGAGTATCCGCGTACGCTACGTGATTGCGACGGACTTTTGATCACATCAAAATTCCGTGGCAACCGATCAAGTGAGACTAAATTGCTAGATTTATAACATTCATTCAGTTATCTCATAACTTCTTGTGAATTCCAATTATTGTATCCCATTCCAGATAAATAGAAAATGTCAAACTTTCCGATCGAACAATCGAACACCCAAGTTTTCCCGATACAGATCAACACATGAAATAAGTCTAACAACATTCAGTTCGTGCCTCAGTACCGACGGTCCAGCCGTAGAAGGGTCAAGCCAACGCCTCACATGTGGCACGCCGTACTGCCCCAAACCCGAAGGTTCAAAGGGCAGTTCAAGACGGTCACATAATCGAGTTAAGGTTTATTGTCTTCTAGAGGGTCCATCGCGTTACTTGCACTACTTAGAACGTCGTTAAACTACGGAAAAATCCAACACTTGGAAATTTCCCGACATGGGAAAAATTGGGCATTTATATCCGGTCGAACTTTTTAACATATTCTAAAAATTTATCCGGAAAGCCACATAGACAAAATTTGATACTCCGATCGAAACATCGAACTCCCAATACAACCCCAGATAACTCAACTCTTGAGTAAAGTTTAAAAATTCCCAGGAAAACCAGTACTATTAATTAGGAGTTACTGTGTAAAATACACTGAACAATGAGGCCGTAAGGCAGCGGAACTGCCGCACGAGCCATGCTCGTGCCGCGGAACCGCGGCAAGTTGATGGAGTTAGACACTCAAACTTCACAGTAACTCTTAAAAACACCTGCTGATTTTTCTGCATATTTTTAATTTTGAAAAAACCACAATTTACAAAAACGTATAGAGATCAAGTTTGGAATCGGGGTTTCGGTTCGATCGGACTTCAAATTCCGTCTAGAATTCGCCTAAAGCTCTAACTAGGCTCTGATACCACTGTAGGGTTCCTAGGCACCCTACAGAGGTCTCACAAGGCATCAACCATGCCAATTTCAAATTTAAACGGTGCCGAGAAACCCGACTACGGATCGTTGGCTAGATTTCTAGGCGAAAAAGCAACTAGTTAACACTTAACTACAAGTAAATGGAAATACAACCTTTGTAGATCCGGTGCTCCACCTCCATAGCTCCGCAACGAAGTCCCCTCGCTGTCCAAATGAATTCCCGGGCTCTAGCGTCGGCTTCGTCGGAGAAATGGCGAGCTAGGTCGTCGATGTCCATGCCGAAGATGATCTACGTCGAGGCATCACTAAATCAAGCTCCACCTTCACCAAGTCATGAAAACTTGTGAAGGAAACACACTCTACTACTTGGCAAGAGGTAGAGGATGAAGAAATAGGAAGTGGGTAGACTTTAGAATTGGATTTCTCACTCATTTCCATCAATCTCCATTGATGGAGCTTGCTTTCTTCCTTGAAGAAGATGAAGAAGAAGAAGCTAATTGTTATGATAAGTTAATTGTTTTGAAAAGAAAATCAATACTTATCATATAATGAACCATGGTCAAGTGTAGAGATTTAATCATGGTTGAAAGGAATGGTTAGGGTTAAGCATGAGACAAAAATGGTCACTTGGTCAAATCTTCAAGAAGCTTCAATATGAAACAAAATTAGCCACCATTTTTCTCTTTATGCCTTTTTATTTATTTCCAAAATGAATAAATAGATAAATAAATGAGAAAAGGAAATAAAACCCTAATCATAAGTTTAACTATGATTTAATTCTATACACTTAACCAAGTAAACATGTATCATCAAACATGATACAATCAAGTGCACAAAAGTATATCACATATACAACTTGTGCAATCCAAGTGAGAAAATCCATATAAAGTGAACCAATACTAGTTAGTACAAAGTAATATATCTAATATATAATTATGCATTAAATCATTAAATCAACACTTGATTCAATGATCCGGTCATGTCACACACAACCGACTAGTATTCAATGTATCGATTTATCGAATCAATCCTTGATTCGATAACTAGGTTATATCGTATACAACCATTCGATACATTCATCGCAAGAATAGAATACGGTATCACATACACGCATTATTCTCGGTCCCGCACATATCTCATATGCGCTCCTATTTCGTTTCGCTTGAGCCAGGAAACCTCTGTGTAGGACTCTAAAGACTCGTCAATACGCCGGCAGCAGGCGATGATCATATCAAACACCCACAAGCCGCAAGCGGTCTGCTAAACGTAACGGCCACCCGGGTATTGAGCGATCTGAAGATCGACGAGCAAGCCCGCTCACACTCCAGTGAATCCAACCAGTAACACTACCGTACAGTCCGGTCTGATCGTCTGATATGTCGCATATCTCGCCTAGGGGTGGTAAACGTCAGACCCCAATAGCTCGATAAGTCGTGTCGATATGAGGTCTATAACTATTCGAGAAACTACTGGTAACACTTACCAGTAAATCTCAGCAACCCTGGCCAGGGATTTCCTGTTATAGCCAATCGAACACAGCGCAACATCAACTCCCTATACCGGGAGAGACGAATCCCCTCCTATCGCTCATTGCCTCCATGTGACTCGGGACTGTACCCAAAAACCACCATTTTGCACGCCCTCTTGGACGTGGTAAGATGGAAATCAATGCACAGTGGGAACCACACAAGACTCTATGACGATCTCGGGTCAACAGACTACTCTGTACCAGTGTCACCAGAGAACTGCCATCTGACGTGAGGTATAATACCATCTGGGAGTTCTCGGCGAGTCCGTCCAGTGTACCCAGTCTCTACTGAGCACCCGTATATCATCTCTGATGTCAAACACCGATGGATATGGGATCATCCATCGCCCATCTGTATGGGTCGAGAAGGTACACGCTAGTCTACTCTGGTATATCGATGCCCCGTCTCGATACACCCTCGACTAGGGACTTTGAAGGATGTACTTATGGACTACCTTGTCCCCACTAGTATGATCCGCATCATAGTCCAGGTAGTCAAGTACACATCCTAAGGGCTTTACCAACATGTAACAGAGAGACATTCAGTATACACGTTAAGGTAAAGAGCAACCAGATAGCATACTATCATGTCGAGCAAGAAAGTCATCCCTATATATGTCCAAGCATCCACTACAATATACATCCTATGTATAGTAATGGCCTCTAGGGCATACATATAACTAACAGATAATCATCCACGTATCATAAACCAGATATATATCCATTTATATATATATGCTATACTACGAACTGCGGGGGTGCTATACGCCATCCACCCGACTTCCCCCTTAGATATATATCTACTTTCTTGCTTCTTTTGTGCTGATGCCGATGTCCCCATATTCATCTTCAACATCTCGACATCATGTGGGGTACCGACACATATAATCCAATCGCAATGCGTATTAAAATCCAATCGGAAAAACCAAAATGGCACATGCTATGCTCATAGGTAAAAGCCTATAGCCTCGCATGCAAACACGACCAATAACCCTAGTCGTTGACGTTCAAACGCCACACGATGGGAACGAAATATCAAATACCAAAATCCATGTTAAAACTAAGTCATAAAACAATGCACCAACACACGAAAATGATCCCATATTTTACCCTAGGTGAAATTAGCCAATTTTGCAAATGCCAAGGGTCTAGTTTACAGGAGATGGAGCTACAGAACAAACACGAACCAGTTCTAACCTACCCTGGATGCAATTTGCGGCCATAATGATTAAATCTATGGCCAAAGGGTGGATTTAGGGGCTGGGGTCATTGGGTTAGCTTCCTAGGTGCCTGCATGTATCACTGTGTATGCTAAATAATTTTCAGAGGCTCCGGGTGATAGAAGATGTCAAAATACCCTCACAGAATTCACAAAATACGATGTCGTGGATTTCTAAGTTCGCTAATTGGGGTTCTAATCTCTGGTTTAGGTCTCCAATCAATCTCCACAAGGGTTTAAGGTCAATATTAAGCCTCAATTACACTGTCTCAATTCAAAATTCCTCAAACCCTAACTTGAAATTTTCAAAGTTCACTAAATCGAACTAAATCACTTCTAAACTTGTATAGGTGATAAAGTAAACCAAATACTACACAAATGGTTCAGAAATTAGCTTATTTGGGAACTGAAAAAAATTCTTGATTGCCCCAAGTGCTCAAAATCCACCCTTTCTTGGTCCAAAATGTAGCTAGAAGCCTTGTGCACATTTTTTTATGAAATGGAATGGGGTTTTGGGTTGATTTTGATGGTGTTTAAGAGAATGAAGAGGGGGAGGGAGTGAGGGCAACAGCCCAAGTGAGAGGGAGAGAGGAAAGAGATGAGAATGATGAATTGTGGAGACAAGCCATGGTCAATGGAGACCCCTCACCCTCTCTCTCTCATGCCCATCCCTCATTTCTTTATTCATATCCTTTTTCTTTTCTTTTCTTTTCCTTTTCTTTTCTTCTCTTAAATTTATAACCATGCATGATAAAAAGAAGAAAGCATGAAAGAAAAAATATAACAAGTGCTAAAAATGACATGTGCATGTCATGTGCAAAAAACACGTTTAATGCGCGATTAGTGATATTTAATCGCGATTAGCATTAAAATTGTGTCAAATAAATCATAATTTTTCATAATTTGCTTAATTCTCATGAAGCACCGTCATTTCAGTAATTTCCATAATTTTCCAAATTTTTTCAAATTTATCGGTATTTAATTATACCGCCTTATTAAAATATTCAATATAATATTATTTAATTATAAAAATTCCCAAAAATATTATTTTATTTTTCTGAAGTGTTACAATCTATCTCCGCTATACCAACTTTAGTCT
This sequence comes from Agapanthus africanus, assembly GCA_030015575.1. Classification (NCBI taxonomy): domain Eukaryota; kingdom Viridiplantae; phylum Streptophyta; class Magnoliopsida; order Asparagales; family Amaryllidaceae; genus Agapanthus; species Agapanthus africanus. The sequence continues at coordinate 390,261,510 of CM057337.1, read as the reverse complement.
ATAAATATACACAAGCTACTTGTCCACTATGCTTCCGCTGCTCCCACTGACTACAACAAACCTCTGGCAGAGTCATATACACGTGCACTTCTAAAGTTAGTTTAGAACGACGCTATACTCGTCCTCCTGCTGGGTATCATAGTCTATAACAACAGTAATGGCAAGTCTGGGTAAACAAGAACCTCCCTGCCACCGTTTCTGAGGATACCAAAATACCTCTCGGGCGCAAGAGGTTACCGACCATATCTGCGGAGTGGCTAATAGAATGTCAAACCCGATTGAATCATTAGGTTCTATTAAATTTTCAGTAATTATTTGTGGTTCTGGAATCACTTCCTGTTCTACCATACTCACACTACTGTTTTCTGAAAAAGTCCATTTTACTAAAACTGTGGCGAGTCAAGAACAATATCACTATTGATCTTCATGATGGTAGAAAGTTAACCCTCGTCATAGCCCGGGATAACCCATAAACTGCTATTACAGAAACGTGCCTTGAGTTATCTAGAGTCTGGTTTTAAGCATAAGCCGGACAACACAATATACCTTAACATCGTTAAGATATGAACCATTTTATATACAATATAAAAACAGAGGCACCGATTTAATTGGAACCAGATTCAAATCATGCAGCTGTCTCCAGTGCATGTCTACTTAATGGAAGGATGCCGATCAGCATTACTCAACTAGGAGTGCATCCAAATATGAGTAACCTGAAAGAGAAGCAAGTTCTTAAAATCATTACTATCAACTGAATACCAAACACAAGTATCTATATCTTCGATCACCTTGAAGAATTCTGATACTTGCAAAACATGGTTCTCTACTTTATTCTTGTACATATAACTTCTCAAAATTTGGACCTTGTATTTCTACGAAATACTTATCTAAAACTGGAGAAGTCACAAGTAAACAGAATATAGTACGAGCACCAAACCCTTTGCCCTAATGGATACTGGACGACATACAATACTTTGTACAAGTCCCCTGAGTTGAATAACTTAAACCCTGTACGTCGTAGGTTGAAAACTGTACTATGGTTAAGAAGAATTACACCGCTGTTTAATCTTCTTACCTAATCATCAACTGATATACGTAAATGTCATGGACATAATTTCAAAAAGTTATATCTCACTTTATAAAATAAATGTACAGATATATCAGTTTGAAATTGGTGCATAACAACGGATATTCATAACCAAATATTTGTCGTGAGGAAAAACCCCAGGTGATTTCCTCAAATATCACCAATTACAACGAATTCCGATATAATGAGGATATAATCAACTAATTCCCAATAACTTACTTCCACCAATCATCTGTAAAACTATACATATGTGAGAATCAAACCTGGTAAATACATACCCTGGAGTAAGGATCAAATTTGGAAATCAGTTTTCAATTAACAACACATAGTGAAACTGAAACTTAAAAATGTTTCGAAGGGGTTGCCGGGTATTCCTAGTAATGCCTCTTCCAATATCCAAATTCATGACTGTGACCGTATATTTCCTTGCCATCACTCTAAATCCCTTTATTTGTCTTTACTCATTATCTTCTGTACACCACCCTTAGGCTAAATGGTTTTCTTCCTTCCCTACCGTTCGGCACCAGCCTATGGTTTGGAAGAACACTATCCAATAAGCGTAATAGGTGTACTCTCCTAATCCTAGGAGCCTCGCAACCTGAGAGAAGGTAAAGATAAAAGACAACTGAATAATCCTTATTCTACTCTCCTAAACCAGAATCCATCCTCGAACTGGAACAAGTTCCTTCGAGTGCGTATATAAGTATACGATGGATTATCCAATAAATGCAGATCTTCGTAGTGATACGGGGTGTTCTGGATAAATTCAAAGGTGAAGTAGGAGTAGCGATGATATACGTAGTTTCGTCATGAATGATAGAGTCGCAATTTACTTTGCCTTCTTTCTAATCCCTTAATTTTTCTTTACTTATTACCTTTTATACACCATACTTAGGCTAAATGGTTTTCTTCCTTCCCCACCTTTCGGCACCTGCCTATGGTTTGGAAGAAGACTATCCTATAAGCGCAATAGGTGTACCCTTTGCTAATTCTAGGAGCCCTCACAACCTGAGAGAAGGTAAAAAGAAAAGACAACTGAATTGTCCTATTCAATTTCTCCAGAATCGAAAACCATTTTCGAATCTAAAACAAGTTTCTTCGAGATCGTATGTAACTATAGATGGTCTTATCTAATAAATGTGGATCTTCGTAGTGATACGGAATGTTCCGGAGAAAAGAAAAGGGTAAAAGTAGGAGTGGCGATGAAGTATGCAACTCTGGCAATCCAAAAGCCAGTGTGTTTTAAGAAGGTTCGATTAACTTAGTTTATGAGTTTTAGTCTAGGGTCGGGCCATGGTCGCTGCCAAAAAGAGAGAGAAAAGAAACACTCAGCGTGCACTCTAACCTAAATCAGAATGGTTAATCACTTTATCTAATCAGGATGTATCCCACTGTATCCTCAAATTCTCCTTCAAACCTGAAAGAAGAATTAGTCGGGATAATCTAAAATCACCCGAGGAGTAAACCAACTCATCAGTGGGAATCGGGATCCAACTATCATCGCATGATAACTTGATGGAATCCACTCAAGTTATCACACTCCAGAAGGTATGCGCATGCCTGGAAAGTTTCCTGTATGTTTGAAACTCCCGATGTGATTTTTACCCCATGCTCTTATGACCTTGACGAATGTTAACAAATCATAAGTCACATGTCAAGTTCTACCCATCATTGTCTAGGTTAATTTGAACCCACCCGTACTCGCCCTTGACGAAGGTCAACAAGGCTGTACGACTGTCCTAAATGTTAGTTGTATGTATGCCCTAGAGGCCAGTATTGTACAGATGATGTATATTATATTGGATGCTTGGACATATATAGAGATGACTTTCTTGCTCGATATGATAGTTTGCTATCTGGTTGCTCTTTATCTTAACATGTACACTAGTCTCTTTAAACTGTCTTATAGTTACATGTTGGTAAAGCCCTTAGGATGTGTACTTGACTACCTGGACTATGATGCGGATCATACTAGTGGGGACATGGTAGTCTATAGGTACATCCTTCAAGGTCCCTAGTCGTGGGTGTATCGAGACGGGGCATCGATATACCAGTGTAGACTAGCGTATACGCCTCTCGACCCATAAGATGGGCGATGGATGATCCCATATCCATTAGTGTTTGACATCAGAGATGGTATACGGGTGCTCAGTGGAGACTGGGTACACTGGATGGACTCGCCGAGAACTCCCAGATGGTATTATACCTTACGTCAGATGGCAGTTCTCAGGTGACACTTGTGCAGGTTAGTCTGTAGACCCGAGATCGTCATAGAGTCTTGTGTGATTCCCACTGTGCTTTGATCTCCACCTTACCACGTCCATGAGGGCGTTCAAAACGGTGGTTTTTGGGTACAGTCCCGAGTCACATGGAGGCAATGAGCGATAGGAGGGGTTTCGTCTCTCCCGGTATTGGGGGTTGATGTTGCGCAGTGCTCGATTGGCCGTAACAGGGAAGTCCCTGGCCAGGGCTGATCAGAGATTTGCTGGTAAGTGTTACCAGTAGTTTCTCGACCCGTTATGAGCCTCACATCGGCACGACTTATCGGTTATTGGGGTCTGACGTTTACCACCCCTAGACTTGATATGCGACATATCAGACGAACAGACCGGACTGTACGGTAAGTGTTACTGGTTGGATTCACAGGAGTGTGAGCGGGCTGGCTCGTCGATCTTCTGATCGCTCAATACCCGGATGGCCGTTACGTTTAGCAGACCGCTTGCGGCTTGTGGGTGCTTGATATGATCATCATCTGCTACCGGCGTATTGACGAGTCTTTAGAGTCCTACACAGAGGTTTCCTGGCTCAAGCGAAACGAAATAGGAGCGCATATGAGATATGTGCGGGACCGAGAATAATGCGTGTATGTGATACCGTATTTCATTCTCACGATGAATGTTTCGATTGGTTGTATGCGATATAACCTAGTTATCGAATCGTTGATTCGATAAATCGATACATTGTATACTAGTCGGTTATGTGCGACGTGACCGGATCATTGAATCAAGTGTTGATTTAATGATTTAATGTATAATTATATATTTGATATATTACTTTGCATTAACTAGTATTGGTTCACTTTAAATGGATTTTCTCACTTGATGTTCACAAGTTGTATATGTGATATACTTTTGTGCACTTGATTGTATCATGTTTAATGATACATATTCACTTGGATTTGTGTAAAGACTTAAACCATGTTTAGTGAATGGTTAGGGTTTCATATTTTCACTTAATATTTATCTTTTCTTTTTTGAGAAATAGATAAAAGAAAACAAAATGGTTTACTTTTATCATGAAGCTTGTTGAAGCTTCATGAAGCTTTGACCAAGTGACCATTTTGTCTTTATGCTTAACCCGAACCATTCCCACTAACCATGGTCTATTCTCTACACCTAACCAAGGTTAGAAGATGATAAGTATTCCTTTTATTATTCTTTTTGGATAGAACTTATGATAATCTATCTTCTTCTTCTTCTTCATCTTCATGAAGAAAACCTTGCCTCCATCAATGGCACCTTGAGAAAAAGAGTGAGAAATCCAATTCTAAAGTGAACCCACCTCCTATTTCTTCACCCTCTACCTCTTGCCAAGTAGTATAGGGTGTTTTCTTCACAAGTTTCACAACTTGGTGAAGTTGGAGCTTGATCTTGTGTAACCTCGACATAGATCATCTTCGGCATCGTAGCCGACGACTAGTCCGCTCATTTTCTCCGATGAAGCCGATGCAAGAGTCCGGGATTCAAGATGGACAGCGAGGGGACGACTACGTGGAGCTAAGGAAGTGGATAACCGGATCTACAAAAGTTGTAGCTTCTTATCTTTAGTTAAGTTGTTAACTAATTTAATGTTTCGCCTAAAATTCTAGTTAACGATCCGTATTAGAGTTTCTCGGCACTTGTAAAATTTGAAATTAGCATGGTTGATGCCTTATGAGACCTCTTGAGAGTGCCTAGGAACCCTACAGTGGTATCAGAGACTAGCTAGAGCCTTAGGCGAAGTGTAGACGACGTTTGAAACCCGATCGAACCGAAACCCTAAAAACCAAAATGCTCTCTGGACTTTTTCTAAAAACTGGGTTTTTTCCAGATTAAAAATTCTTAAAAAATTCAGCAGGAAATTCTAAGAATTACGGTGCAAAATTTTCCAAAAGATACCTCCAAAGAGCGGCGGAACCGTGGCAGAAGCCTGGCTTCTGCGGCGGTTCCGCGGCCATCTGATGACGTCAGCTTTCCAATTTTGCATAGTAATCTATTATTTGAGGTGCTGAGTTTTCTGGGATTTTTTAATCTGAACTCAAGAGTTGAGTTTTCTGGGGTGTTTTGGAGCCTCGTAGATTCGATCGGATTATGAAATTTTGTCTATGTGTTTTTCCGGATAATTTTCGAATATGTTAAAAAGTTCGACCGGATATAAATACCCAACTTTTCCCCTGCTGAAAATTTCCAAGTGTTGGATTTTTCTGTGGTTTAAAGACGTTCTGAGTAGTGCAAGTAACGCGATGGTCCCTCTAGAAGACAACAAACCTTAACTCGATTATGTGACCGTCTTGAACTGCCCTTTGAACCTTCGGGTTTGGGGCAGTACGGCGTGCCACATGTGAGGCGTTGGCTTGACCCTTCTACGGCTGGACCGTTGGTACTGAGGCATGAAGTGAATGTCTTTGAACCTAATTCATGTGTTGAACGGTTTCGGGAAAACTTGGGTGTTCGAATGTTCGATCGGAAAGTTTAATATTTTCTATTTATCCGGAATGGGATACAATAATTGGAATTCACAAACAGTTATGAGATAACTGAATGAATGTTATAAATCTAGCGGTTTAGTCTCATTTGATATTGAAAAGAGTTTTCGATAATGGGACTAAAATGCGGGGTTTATAATTGTTAGGCATGTGATGTCTAAGTATTTCATTTGATTAGGCATGAGATGTCTAAAGAGGTTGCGGATTCCAACTATTGTAGTTTTACACTTTCTTTTCTGTGACCGTAAGTGTAATATGTGATATCGCCGGTTTCGTTGCTATATGCCAACGGCAATTGAGATGCGCATATTTCCTTACGTTGATGGCATGTGATGTTATGTGTTGCTGGATATGTTATATTGGATCGTCGTGTTTGAATAGTCGGGGTTTTTTATGTGAGATGAGTGTTTTTCATTTTCATTCATGTAAAAACTTGTATGTAATATTCTTTTATTTGGGGCACTTCCAGGTTGCGGAAGTTGTCACCTTTTGTAAATTATTTACATTTCCGCATTAGGATAGACCCAAGGAGGGGAGCACAAGTAACCGGGTTCTAGGGTCCAGTGGGAGGCCATCTCGAGGAGTCGAGTCTGGGTCTCCTAACCCTAGAATTGGTAGGGTTGCTTGCCGCTCTCGTAGGGGTCTAGGGGTGTGGGATTGGCTATTCATCACGACCGTGGAATCCGTGTTTTATACTGGCTCGTATTGAAAACACGGACGTCCTAGTATATCTAATGTTTCATATGTTTCTTCTGCTGCGATATCTGTGATGTGATCATGTGATGTTCTGTGATAGATACAGTATATAGTATATATGATATATTATATAGACGTTACTTATGTTTTGCACCCGCGCTAGCCCTGCCCTGCTCTGTCGTTAGTTACCTAACCTAACGGTGCACGAGAAGACATCCAGGCGAATGCGGATGGCATAAGTGTACGTCGTATTTATCTGTGATGTTTAGGTGACTTAAATGATGGGACTTCATTAATGTGATTAATGAAAGAAAAGAAACCTAAGATGTTGTAGAATCAAATTTTAAACAAAACAGGTAGCTACAGTTCTTGCTTTGCACAACGATATATGTGATATATCCTGCACCTCATTCGATGAGGAAAGGACCGAGATCCCTTCACCGGGAGTGACTCCTTTAGCAATAACTGGCAGATGCTACACACTCGGTTTGTCTTTTGATAGCTTCTATAGTTTTTGCTTTGCACAGTGATATATATGATATATCCCGCACCTCATTCGACGAGGAAAGGGCCGACGATCCCTTCACCGGGAGTGACCCCTTTAGCAAAACTAGAAAAGCCTCAAAATCACTCCATTTCAAAACTTCACTTGATTCGACAACGATATCAAGTTCTTTACGCTCATGGTTTTTCTGAAAAACCTGCGTAGCCCTCCGTCATTTCAGATAGATATTATTTAGTATTCGTACTATGTTTGTTGACTTAGTCAAGGCATAGTGTACGGTAGCTAAATAATGTTTATCTGTTACAACATGAGATGTGATTGGATTAGGGCATTCGCACGGCCTTGTTGACTCAGTCAAGGGTCGTACGGGTGGGTTTAATTCAATCGAGAAATGCACGGGTTGAACTTGACTAGCGATTTATGGTTTGTTGACTTAGTCAAGGTCATAGATCGCTAGGGGCAAAAGCATTATTGGGAATTTCAAGTGTTGAAATTTGCAATGAGATTGCATACCTTCTATGAGATAGTTGGATCCCGATACCCACTGCGAGTAAGAGTTACTCCTGGGAGAGTTTTACACATTACAATTAGCCGATCAAGTAGGTGTCTAGAAAGGTGTCAATGGGGTTACGCCTCTGGGAAAACGAGGTTTACTTTAATTAGGTCCGTGCGAAAGCACGGGGAACCTCCCTCATAGTACCGACACTGGCCTGGCTGAAAGATCGACGAAGTTGTAGGGTGTAATTAATCCCGGCTAGTCTTTCCTTTTAGGGTTTGAAGGAAGATTTGATAAAAAACAGTGGGAGCCATCCTGATTAGATAAGATAATAACCAATCTGATATTGCAAGAGCATACGCTAAAGTGTTTTCTTCTCTCTCTCTCCAGGTAGCGACCATGTCATGCCCTAATCAAGATAAAAATATGGATGTATTGACCGAACCCGCATGTTATACTGTGCAGGGGAACGTTGGACCCGTTCTTTCTTATAAGAGTTATAAGACTGAACAGGGAATAGGAGAATATCTAGATTCTCAAGCTGCCCAAAAGAACATGCATGTTGATGCATCTTCTTCGGGTGTGTTAGTTATTGAGAACTGTTTTTCAGTTCACCCTACGTCCTGGGTATTAGATACCGGATCAGGATCCCACATATGTAAGCAGTTACATGGGCTACGGAAAGGTAGAGAACTGGGTAAAGGTGATCATTCCGTTCAAGTAGGGAATGGGGAAAATGTTGCAGCCAAAGCAGTTGGCATATATCACCTGGTATTACCAAATGGTGATATACTAGTTCTGAATGAGTGCTATTATATACCGAACATGATGTGCAACATTATATCAGTCTCTTTATTAAGTAAAGAAGGATATAATTTTGTAGTAAAGGATAATGTTATGAACATATTCCTAGATCAAAAGTTGATTGCATCAGGCTCGTTACATAATGGCATATTCATTCTCAATCAAAATACAGTCCTCAATATACAAAACACACATAAGAGGAAAAGCTCAGAAATGACCGAATCCTTTTTGTGGCACTGTAGACTTGGTCATATCAATGAGACACGACTAGCTAAGTTACATAAGAATGGATATTTGAATTCATTCGAATTATCATCTTATGACACGTGCCATTCATGTCTCAAAAGAAAGATGACCAAAACTCCGTTTACGGGACACGGAGAAAGAGTTACTGAACTCTTGGGACTGATACATAGTGATGTATGCGGTCCTATGTCTACGCATGCCAGAAATGGTTCTTCCTACTTCATTACATTCACTGACGATCTCTCTAGATACGGGCATGTGTTCCTGTTGAAACACAAGTCTGAAGCTTTTGAGAAATTCAAAGAATATAAGCACGAGGTAGAGAACCAAACAGGCAAAAGTATTAAGATTCTTCGATCTGATCGAGGAGGTGAATACTTAACCATTGAATTCCGGGATTATCTAAAAGAGAATGGGATTCTCTCTCAGCTTACTCCTCCATATACACCACAGCACAACGGTGTATCGGAACGAAGGAATCGCACCCTATTACATATGGTGCGCTCAATGATGAGCAATGCTGAGTTACCTATTTCTTTTTAGGGGTATGCTCTTGAGACAGCCATATACCTATTGAATCTGGTTCCGTCTAAATCTGTACCTACCACACCATATGAGATATGGAGTGGGAAGAGACCATATTTTAAACGAATTAAGATATGGGGTTGTCCGGCCTATGTCAAAAAGCAAAATCCGGACAAACTCGAGGCACGATCAATTCTTTGCAAGTTTGTGGGATATCCAAAGAATTCTCAAGGATATTTTTTCTACCAAGCTGAGGAACAAAGAGTGTTTGTTGCTCAACATGCCACCTTTTTGGAAAGGGAATTTCTCGCAAAAGAAATTAGTGGCAAAGAGGTAGAGCTGGAAGAGGTTCCAGCACCACAAACTACAACTAATGATTTAGCAGAACCAGAGGATTCAGTAGTACCCGACGAACCCCAGCCTCTCCGCCGATCTAGTAGGGTTTCTCGTCCACCTGAGAGATACTATGGTTTTCTCATTGACGGTGGAAGCGAAGATTGCATCATGGAGGATGATGACCCAACTAGCTTCGAGCAGGCCATCACGAGTAAGGACTTAGTGAAATGGCTGGATTCTATGCGGTCCGAGATGGAATCCATGTACACCAACAAAGTATGGACTTTGGAACCTGCTCCTGAAGGGGTAAAACCCATTGGGAGCAAGTGGATCTTCAAGAAAAAACTTGGTGTAGATGGGAAAGTGGAGACTTTCAAAGCTAGATTTGTTGCAAAGGGTTTTCGTCAAAGACCAGGTGTGGACTATGACGAAACCTTTTCTCCAGTGGCTATGCTTAAATCCATCCGGATCATGCTTGCCATCGCTGCATATCATGATTACGAAATCTGGCAAATGGATGTTAAGACCGCCTTTCTAAATGGTGATTTAGAAGAGAGCGTGTACATGACTCAGCCAGAGGGCTTCGTAGACAGTGGGAGCAGCGGGAAGGTGTGCAAGCTGCTTAAATCCATTTATGGATTAAAGCAAGCATCGCGGAGTTGGAACATCTGCTTTGACGACGTTATCAAAGAGTTTGATTTCGTCAAAAACCCAGATGAACCTTGTATCTACAAGAAGGTGGCAGAGAGTAAGGTTTGTTAGTTATATGTATGCCCTAGAGGCCATTACTGTACATTGGATGTATATTGTAGTGGATGCTGGGACATATATAGGTAGGACTTTCTTGCTCGACATGAAAGTACGCTATCTGGTTGCTCTTTATATTGACATGTATATTTTCTGTCTCTCTCTGATTACATGTTGATAAAGCCCTTAGGATGTGTACTCGACTTCCAGGACTATGATGCAGATCATACTAGTGGGGCCTGGGTAGTCCATGAGTACATCCTTCAATGTTCCTAGTCGAGGGAATATCGAGACGGGGCATCGATATTCCAGAGTAGACTAGCGTATATCTTCTCGACCCATGCGATGGGCGATGGATGATCCCATATCCATTGGTGTTTGACATCGGAGATGGTATGCGGGTGCTCAGTGAAGACTGGGTACACTGAACGGACTCGCCGAGAACCCCCAGATGGTATTATACCTCACGTCAGATGGCAGTTCTCTGGTGACACTGGTACAGCTTAGTCTGTTGACCCGAGATCGTCATAGAGTCTTGTGTGTCTCCCACTGTGCTTTGATTTCCACCCTACCACGGCTCTACTGAGTCGTGCAAACAGGTAGTTTTTGGGTACAGTCCCGATTCACATGGAGGCAATGAGCGATAGGAGGGGATTTGTCTCTCCCGGTATTGGGGGTTGATGTTGCGCTATGCACGACTGGCCATAACAGGAAATCCCTGGCCAGGGTTGCTGTGATATACTGGTAAGAGTTATCAGTAGTTTCACGATAGTTATGGACCTCACGTCGGCATGACTTATCGAGCTACTGGGGTCTGACGTTTACCACCCCTAGGCGAGATATGCGACATATCAGACGAACAGACCGGACTGTACGGTAAGTGTTACTGGTTGGATTCATAGGAGTGTGAGCGGGCTTGCTCGTCGATCTTCTGATCGCTCAATACCCGGGTGGCCGTTACGTTTGGCAGACCGCTTGCGGCTTGTGGGTGTTTGATATGATCATCATCTGCTGCCGGTGTATTGACGAGTCTTTAGAGTCCTACACAGAGGTTTCCTAGCTCAAGCGAAACGAAATAGGAGCGCATATGAGATATGTGCGGGACCGAGAATAATGCATGTATGTGATACCGTATTTCATTCTCGTGATGAATGTGTCGAATGGTTGTATGCGATATAACCTAGTTATCGAATCAAGGATTGATTCGATAAGCCGATACATTGGATACTAGCCGGTTACATGCGACATGACCGGATCATTGAATCAAGTGTTGATTTAATGATTTAATGTATAATTATATATTTGATATATTACTTTGCATTAACTAGTATTGGTTCACTTTAAATGGATTTACTCACTTGAAATGCACATTGTATATGTGATATATTTTTGTGCACTTGATTGTATCATGTTTGATGATACATTCTTGCTTGGGTTTGTGTAAAGAATTAAACCATGGTTAGTTAGTGGTTAGGGTTTCATTTCATTTACTTATTCATTTATCTATTTATTTATTTTATTTATTTCATTTAGAAAAGATAAAGAGAATGGTGGCTTATTTTGTAGTTTTGTGGAAACTTCATGATGTGTTGAAAGCTTGACCATTCTTGTTCTTTTCCTAAACCTAACCATTAACCCTAACCATGGTTTATTCTCTACACCTAACTAAGGTTAAGATTATGATAAGTATCATATTGTTTTTTATTTTAAAAGAACTTATCATATATTATCTTCTTCTTCTTCTTCTTCAAGAAGAAAAAGCTTGATAGCATCAATGGCAACTTGAGCAAATGAGTGAGAAATCCAATTATAAGTGAACCCACCTCCTATTTCTTTATCCTCTACCTCTTGCCAAGTAGTATAGGGTGTTTCCTTCATAAGTTTTTATGGCTTGGTGAAGTTGGAGCTTGATCTTGTGATGCCTCGACGTAGATCATCTTCGGCATCGAACCGACTACCAAGTCCGCCCTTTTCTCCGATGAAGCCGATGTTAGAGTCTTGGATTCAATTTGGACAGCGGAGGGACGTCATCACGGAGCCTAGGAGATGGAGGACCGGATCTACAAAGGTTGTAGCTTCTTTCCTTTATGTTAAAGTTGTTTACTTGCTTCGCATCACCTATATATCTAGTTAACGATCCGTATTAGGGTTTGTAGGCACATGTAAAATTTGAATTAGCCATGTTTGATGCCTTGTGAGACTTCATTAGTGTGCCTAGGAACCCTACAGTGGTATCAGAACCTAGCTAGAGCCTTAGGCGATGCGTAGACGGAATTAGAAATCCGATTGAACCGAAACCCTAATCGTATTTTGCTCTCTGGACAATTTTGAAAATCGTGGTTTTTTCCAGATTAAAAATATGCAGAAAAATCAGCAGGAATACCTAAGAGTTACTGTGAAATTCGAGCTCCTGAATCCATCAAACCACCGCGGTTCCGCCACATAAGCATGGCTTATGTGGCGGTTCCGCGGCCGTAATGTCTCCTTGTTTAATGAATTTTGCACAGTAATTCTTAGTTTCCAATAGTGGTTTTCCTGGGAATTTTTAATATTTATTCAAGAGTTGAATTTTCTTGGTTGTATTGGGGACTCGGTGTATCGATCGGATTGTCTAATTCTGTCTGTGTGCTTTTCCGGATAATTTTAGAATATGTTAAAAAGTTCGACCGGATATAAATACCCAAGTTTTCCACTGTTGGGAAATTTCCAATTGTTGGACTTTTCCAGGATTTAAAAACGTTCTAAGTAGTGCAAGTAACGCGATGGACCCTCTAGAAGACAACAAAGCTTAACTCGATTATGTGACCGTCTTGAACTGCCCTTTGAACCTTAGGGTTTGGGGCAGTACGGCGTGCCACATGTGAGGCGTTGGCTTGACCCTTCTACGGCTGGACCGTTGGTACTGAGGCACGAACTGAATGTTTTTAGACTTATTTCATGTGTTGAGCTGTATCGGGAAAACTTGGGTGTTCGATTGTTCGATCGGAAAGTTTAACATTTTCTATTTATCCGGAATGTGATACAATAATTGAAATTCACAAACAGTTATGAGATAACTAAATGAATATTATAAACATAGCAGCTTAGTCTCACTTGATCGGTTGCCACGGAATTTTGATGTGATCAAAAGTCCGTCGCAATCACGTAGCATACGCGGATACTCGCTGGGTAAACTTAATAGACAGCCTCACTCCATAGCCCCGACCAAGTGACTGTAGGAGAACCCCGTCGCCAAAAGCTTCCGTTCGAGTGCTCGCGGCAGCGGTGTTCCGCCTTGGTGCACTTTGTCGACGGCGTCGGGGGTGCGGCCGCCTACTGAAGTTTGCGACGAGCATTCGATCAGGATGTCGGGAATCTTGTTGAATTGCCCGACTTTATATTGAAAAGTGTTTTCGATATTGAGACTAAAATGCGGGGTTTATAATTGTTAGGCACGTGATGTCTAAGGAATTCATTTGATTAGGCATGCGATGTCTATGCAGGTTGCGGATTCCAACTGTTGTAGTTTTACACTTTCTCTTCTGTGACCGTAAGTGTAATATGTGATATCGCTGGTTTCGTTGCTATATGTCAACGACAATTAGGATGCGCATATTTACTTACGTTGATGACATGTGATGTTATGTGTTGCTGGATATGTTATATTGGATCGTCGTGTTCGAATAGCCGGGGTTTTTTTTATGTGAGATGAGTGTTTTTCTTTTTCATTCATGTAAAAACTTGTATGTAATATTCTTTTATTGGGGCACTTCCAGGTTGCGGATGATGTCACCATTTGTATATTATTTACTTTTCTGCACTAGGATAGACCCAAGGAGGAGGGCACAAGTAACCGGGTTCTAGGGTCCAGTGGGAGACCAACTCGAGGAGTCGAGTCCGGGTCTCCTAACCCTAGAATTGGTAGGGTTGCTTGCCGCTCTCGTAGGGGTCTAGGGGTGTGGGATTGGCTATTCATCATGACCGTGGAATCCGTATTTTATACTGGCTCGTATTGAAAACACGGACGTCCTAGTATATCCAATATTTCATATGATATTTTCTGTTGCGTTATCTGTGATGTGATCATGTGGTTTGTTCAGATAGATATAGTATATAGTATATATGATATATTATATAGACGTTGCTTATGTTTTACACCCGCGCTAGCCCTGCCTCGTTCTGGCGTTAGTTACCTAACCTAACGGTGCAGACGGGACATCGAGGCGAATGCGGATGGCATAAGCGTACGTTATATTTATCTGTGATGATTAGGTGGACTTAAATGATGGGATATTCATTAATGAGATTAATGAAAGAAAATAAACCTAAAAGATGTTGTGGAATCGAATTTCAAAATAAAACAGGTAGCTACAGTTCTTGCTTTGCATCGCGGTGTTCATTATAGAACATCCTGCACCTTATTCGATGAGGAAAGGACCGAGATCCCTTCACCGGGAGTGATCCTTTAGCAATAACTGGCAGATGCTACAACCCTCGGTTTGTCTTTCGTCGCTTCTATAGTTTCCGCTTTTCACAGTGATATATATGATATATCCCGCACCTCATTCGACGAGGAAAGGGCCGACGATCCCTTCACCGGGAGTGACCCCTTTAGCAAAACTAGAAAAGCCTCGAAAACATTCCATTTAAAAACATTTGATTCCGCAACGAGATCAAGTTCAAAGCGTTAAAGGTTTTCATAAAAACCATTCGCAACCCTCCGTCATTTTAGGAAGTAGAGTACTTAGTATTCGTGCTGTGTTTGTTGACCTTAGTTAAGGCACAGTGTACGGTAGCTAAGTGATGTCTTCCTACACCGCATATGATGCGATTAGTTAGGACAGTCGCGTGACTTTGTTGACCTTAGTTAAGGGTCATGTGGGTGGGTCTAATTAATCACGAAATGACGGGTAGAACTTGACTATTACTTATGATTTGTTGACCTTAGTTAAGGTCATAAGTGCTAGGGATAAAAACCATTATCGGGAGTTTCAAGTGTTGAAATTTGCAATGAGATTGCATACCTTCTATGTGATAGTTGGATCCCGATACCCAGTGCGAGTAATTGTTACTCCTGGGAGAGTTTTGCACTTTGCAAATTAGCCGATCAAGTAGGTGTCTAGAAAGGTGTCAACGGGGTTACGCCTCTGGGAAAACGAGGTTTACTGTAATTAGGTCCGTGCGAAAGCATGGGGAACCTCCCTCAAAGTACCGATACTGGCCTGGCTGAAAGATTGGCGAACTTGTAGAGTGTAATTAATCCCGGCTAGTCTTTCCTTTTAAGGTTTGAAGGAAGATTTGATAAAAACAGTAGGAGCCATCCTGATTAGATAAAATATATAACCAATCTAATCTTGCAAGAGCGCACGCAGAGTGTTTTCTTCTCTCTCTCTCCAAGTAGCGACCATATCACGCCTTAATCAAGATTATAATACGGAATATTGACCGAACCCGCTTGTTATTCTGAGCTGGGGAACGTTGGTCCCGCTCCAACTTATAATTGTTATAAGACAGAGCAGGAAATTGGGGATTACCAAAATTCCCGTGCCGCCCAATCGAAGAGAGTGCATGCTGATGCATCATCTTCGGGTGTGTTCGTTACAAAGAACTGTTTCTCAGTATCCTCCGCATCCTGGGTATATGATACCGGATCAGGATCCCAGATATGTAAACTGTTACATAGGGCTACAGATAGGTAGAGAACTGAGAACGGGTGATAAGTTTCATGAGACAGAAAACGGGGCAAGTGTTGCAGCCAAGTCTGTTGGTCACTGTCACCCTGTATTCCAAATACATTGATTCTGAACAAATGTTATTAGATACCGAACCTGATACAAAAAATCATATCTATCTCTTTATTAGTAAAGAAATGATAAAATTTTGTATAGTTGGATAATGTTTTGAACATTTCCTATATCAAAAGTTGATCGGTTCAGACACGTTATCTAAAAGCATTGATGTTCTAAATCAAACTACAGTTCCTAGTATACAGAACACACACAAGAGGAAGAGTTCAGAAATGAACGAATCATTCTTGAGGCATTGTAGACTAGGTCATATCAATGCGACCCGACTGGCTGAAGTTACATTTTTGATGCATATTTAAATCAGTTTGAATTTACATCTTGTGAAACTTTCCAGTCATGTCACAAAGATAAGATGACCATAGCTCTGTTTGTTGGAAACAGAGAAAGAGTTAGTAAACTCTTGGGACTGATACATTATGATGTATGTAAGGTCTCCTGTCTACACATGCCAGGACTGGTTCTTTATACTTCATTACGTTCTCTGATGATCTCTCAAGATTCTGACATATGTTCCTGTTGTAACACAAGTCCGAACCTTTTGAGATATTCACAGAATATAAGTTAGAAGTAGAGAACCAACAACCGGGTATAAGTTATTATGTCCTATGATAAGATCAGGGAGGAGAATACTTGTGCATGGCATTCCTGGACTATTCTAAAGGAGAATGAGATTCTCTCTCAGCATTACTCCTCCGTATACACCATAGTACGATGGTATATCAGGGCAGAGCAATTACACCCTATATGATATGGTGCGCTCTGTGATAAGTACTACTGAGTTTCCTATAAGGGAGTTATGCACTTATGAAGTTGCATACCTATTGAATAGGGTTCGAATCAAATCAGTGCCTACCACTCCATATGAGATATGGTGTGGGAAGAGCCTATTTCTTAAGTAAGTTAAGATTTAGGATTGTTCGGCCTATGTCTAAAGCAAAATCCGGACAAGATCAAGGCATGGACAGTTCTGTAGAACTGGAAAGGTTCCAGCTGTACAAAACTGCTAATGATTTGACAGAACCAAAGGATTCAATAGTTTCCGACGAACCTCAGCCTCTCCGCCGATCTGGTAGGGTTCCTCATCTGCCTAAGTGATACTTTGGTTTCTCGATGACAGTGGGAGCGAGGAATGCATCATGAGATGATGAACCAACTAGTTTTGAGCAGGCCATCGAGAGTAGGGACTCTGTATGAATGGCTGGATGGTTAGCGATCTGAGATGGAATCCTTATACACTAACAAAGTATGGACTTTGGTTGCTATATCTGAAGGGTTAAATCCCCATCAGGAGCAAGTATATCTTGAGAAGATTACTTGGTGTAGATGGAAAAGTTGAGACTTTCAAAGCTAGACTTGTTAAAGGTTTTAGTCATCAACCAGGTGTGGATAATGATGAAACCTTTTCTAGGGACTATGCTTAAGTCCATCCAGATCCTACTTGCCATTGCTACATACCATGACTACGATATCTGGTGGTTGGGTGCAATGACTACTTTTCTAAATAGTGATTTAGAAGAGAGCGTCTATAAGAACACAGCCAGAGGGCTTCGTAAACAGTGGGAGCAGCGGAAACATGTGCAAGATGCTTTATAGGATAAAGCAGGTATCGCGGAGTTGGAACATCTGTTTTGATATGTTAGTCAAAGAGTTTGACATCATCAAAATGGTAGATGAACCTTGTATAAACAAAAAGGAAGTAGGGAGTATTGTGAAGATCCTCGTAGAGTACGTGGATAACATACTCTTGATAGGGAAGGAGTTTCCTATGCTACGCTCGATCAATCTCCGCTTATCACAATGATTCTCCACATAGGATCAAAGTGATACCTCCTAAATCCTGAGATTTGGGTCTATGTGATAGATCTAAATGGATGTTAGGATTCTCACTAGTTGTAGTGAGATGGTATCAATCGATCCAGGGAAGAATCACTGGAAGTGTTCCAAGGTGATAAGGACGACTGAATATCAGTCACAGGCATTGTCTTTACCCTCAGTAAAGGGACGGTATGTTGGAAGAGTTCCAAGCTAGATACCGTGGCAAACTAGACGATAAAGGCTGGTAACATCGCTATTTAAAGATACTACCAAAGGGGTAGTTTGGGTGTATATTGGTTCATAAGATGAACGAGGTTCCTACCATTGTGTGACAATGGAAGTGAGGCTTTGGCCCTGGAACCCTGGTCCCATCAGTGACCCAGACATATTCTGAGGCAGCATCCCCTGATCATGGAGAAAGTTGATCTCCAGGGTGATCGAGGTCAGGAGAGTAGACTTAGAGGACAACACGGTGGATCCACTCACGAAGGCCTTTTCCCAAAGAGAGACTTTTTGGGGATGGTTGAGTATTAGATACTACAACTACTACTACAGATGGCCCTAGTGCAAGTGGGAGATTGTTAGTTATATGTATGCCCTAGAGGCCATTACTGTACATTGGAGTGGATGCTGGGACATATTTAGGTAGGACTTTCTTGCTCGACATGATAGTACGCTATCTGGTTGCTCTTTATCTTGACATGTATATTTTCTGTCTCTCTCTGATTACATGTTGATAAAGCCCTTAGGATATGTACTCGACTTCCAGGACTATGATGCAGATCATACTTGTAACGTTTTGAAAATCGTTTCGGTGAAATTTCGAAAAAACGGTAAAATAAGGGGGTTTTCTGTAAAAAGTCAAAATACAAATATCTTTATTATAAAATTAAATATACATATTCTAGCTATGTAATTGCTAGTATTTGGTGTTTATTGACCCACTGGTGAAATTTCAAATTTTCTGAAATTTTTTTCGAAATTAATTATTTTAATATTATTTTAAGCAGTCACTAATATATTTATTTAGGGAAAATTACAAATTGGAATGAGTTGAAACAAATTTTGTGCATCATAAAACTTTAAATAAAATTTTATCATTTGGTTTTTGAAACGAAATCGTTTGCGAAAACGGTTTAGAAATTATTGAAGAAAAAGGCTTAAATGGTGATATTAGTGTAAATTGATGTTGGGGTGTGGTGTTTATCTTTTATGTGTTCACTCACTCACTCACCCAAACCCACCACTCACCCACTCCCTCACTGTCCAAGCCTCCCCCACAGCAGCCCCAAGTCCCCACTCTTTCCTCACAACAAAAGAAAAAGAAATTAAAAAGAAAAAGGAAGCATGGGCATTGTTGACTTAAAAGGGGGTTATATTGACTTGGGAAACATCCACACACACCTACACCAACCCACACACTTGTTTTTCCAGCAAATTTTCGAGCTCCTCCTGCTGTTACTGCTGCCCCTCTTATTTCCCCCCAATTTTCATCTTTTTTTCACTCCAATTTCATCACAAAATCCATAAAAAAATGCACAATTTCTTCACAAATTCAAAGCAAATCCTAATTCTATCACTCCTCACACACAAATTGGTTTAAAGAATGGAAAAAGGAGGTGTCTTTGGTGGCTAGAGCAACCTAGGGTTTCAAACTTGGAGGTATAATTTCTATCTAATGGTTAAATTGTAGCTTGTATACGCTAAATTAGTTATTTAAAGTGTGAAATTGTTGTTGTTGCTAGTTTATAAAAAAATCAAGAGAAGGGGGTTGATTTTAGGAATGGGAATTGAAGCATTGCATGAGGATTATTTGAGTGTGGTAGATTGCTTGTAGTGTGGATTGGTTGTTCATGCTAGATTGTAATCTTTTTGTCGCAAATCCGCGATGGTTGCGTCAATTTTCTAGTATTCTTGCTTACTAGTTTTTTTTAAAAATTGAATTAGAATGTGAGATTAAAAATATGGTTAGGGTTTTTATCATATTATTAACATTATAAATAGTGGTTTAATATTTTAGTATATGCAAATCCAAGCTAGATTGTTGTTTGGGCATTTTTGCTATAAAATTGTTAAAATTGGATAATTGCAATCTAGAATTTTTGAATTTTTACAAAATAGTGTCATAAAAATATAGAAGTGGTTTATACGACCTAATTAAGATATTTAGTGAATATATTGGGCATTAGTTTTGTTAAAACATCGAGTTTCGAATTAAAACGAAAACTTTTGCTAACTAGGTTTTTGAGAAATAAAACGAATTGATTAATTTTAATGTTTTGATGATTTAAATCCTATTTCATATATAATTAGTGATTTTTGAAACCATGATTGGTACGTTTGATATTTTCTCGATCAATCGGCGTTTGTACGCCGATGTCGAGGGAGTTTGAGTTGATTTGTGAAAGCAACCATAGGTTTTGACTTATGTGGGATTCGTGTGTCGTTTTGGTCATGAGTCGGATTTTAATGCGATACGATGCGTTGTGATATGTAGGTACCCCCATGTGGACTTCGAGACGACAAGCAAGCGCGTGGCAACGTCGGCACCGGCGACCGAGGACCAGGTGAGTAGATTTATATCTACGGGGAGAAGTCGGGTGGATGGCGTATAGCACCCCCGCAGTCCGTAGTGTAGCTCATATATATATGTTTATATAGGTGTTTTATGATACGAGAATGTTCATTCATGTTATGTTTATGTGTTCATGGAGTACCTTTGGGTTAGTTACGAAACCCTAGAGTAGTTGTTATACCCACATACGCACACACAGACTTGCATACTTTACTTTCTTGTGCGCAGATTGGGATGTGTATATATGTATATATGCGTGGGTATGGGACTATGCATATGTACATTCATATACGCATGCATGGATAATGAGGATAGTACTTGGGATTTAAGATGAGTCGATGAGATTTGATTTGAGTCCGTGAGATCGGTGATATAGCAGGGTTCGTATTTGAGATACGACATGACGTTGCAGCGGGTCCTTGACGTAGTGTTTCACACACGTCCATGCATACTTAGGCGGTATCAGTATTGTACTAGACGTAGATCAGTACCCCGATCATGATATTTGATAAAGAGGATACCAGGTGAATAGTATGATGATTGTGGTATTGACCCGTACCCAGATTTGGGGATGCCATACGACGGATTTACGTACGAGCTATATTTTGATGATTGATCCGCACTCTTGACTTGGGATGTCTGGTTATAGATATGGTATCGGATATGATATTATTGAGGCGGGATCACCGACTAATATATATATACAGGTATGTATATGTATCGACTCAGATGTTAGGCGGTTTCCTTACCTGCAGTCCAGCTTGTTAACTTAGTCATTTAGTTTAGTTTAGTTGTTAGATTAGATTCGATTCTTACCTATTTCAAAAACTAACGAATCGTGGGTATTTTAAAAGACAGCCCAAGGGATCCTACGGATATTTCAAAAGACGTATCTTTTCATAAAAACACCGTAGCCCCTATTTTCAAACCCCCATGATTCGTGTTATTTCGAAAGGCACCATTTGTAGGATTTATATTAGGGTAATGCAGATTAGTTATCATTGTGTTTAGTATTTAGCTCCCGCTCATTATTACTGTTCGCTCCGCATCGCATACTTATATTATAATTTCATATTGCATTGTTGATATCATACTGTTAGGACACCAGCACCATTACCGATGATGCGTATGTACCACGTACACTTGCTTGCCGACTCACACACATCTTCATCGGTAATTGCCATGTCACGCACACCTTAGAAAATAATATCGCCTAATGTAGCTTGTTAACTAGTAGTTTTGACATGATGATTAGTTGCTTGCATTATATGCTAGTTTAAAGTTTGTAGTTGTTACTTGTCACTTCGTGCATACTGTTATTCATTATATGCCGTATTCATGGATGCTCATGCTTATATTCATGGTTTTACATGCTTTTGATGATTCGGATTTCCATGATATTTTCTGGATTTGGAGGAAAACCGCAAAACATATATAAACTGCTTTCTCTCTTTTTAAATAAAAAAAAAGCGGTTTTCCCATGATGTATGAGTCGTCCACCATGAGTTTGCTGATGGATTTCGAGACCTGATTCGAGGAGATGGATGAACCATTTCGGGTACATGGTGGGCCCGGTGCGGTACCCCGGGGCGAGAAGGTCATGTTGTTGACGTTGAGCCTGGCAGGGGAGCACTACCGACTGGTGATTTTACCCGATGCGTCGGATATCCGGAGGATACCGTCGTGGTCTTGCGATAGATGGTAGGGGCCGGTCTGGATTGACGGCGCCCTAGATATTGTGATTGAGATATTGAGATTTTGAGATATTGAGGTACAGAGATTGTGATACAGAGATATCGAGATATTTGGACACTTGTTTTGTGTCGATGCTGGGCACTGTTTTATGCTGATTTCATTTATGGTACCTCACTTTTAAAATACAGAAATCTCACTGATTAATGAAAGCAGTTTTCTTCAGTACATGCATTCTGTTTCATGCATTCATACATCATCCATATGATACATTGCTACCTGAGGCACTGACACGGGCACATGGAATTACACTTGGGTTAGATATTTGCCCTAACCATTGTTTTGGGTTGCTGGTTATATATTTGAGGATATATTATGATCATTGACCTAGGATTGCGTTATTTATGCGATTCTTTTCGTAGATGTTTTTTCTATTCACGAGTTGGCAACTCACCCCCGTTGTGCCCCAGTTCTTGCAGGTTTGCCGTACAGGTTTCATTACGGCTTGGCGGGCATAGTTTCCTTCGGGTGATTTGCTAGTAGGTGGGTTTACTTGTATCGTACCCCCATTATATATCTTGTATATCATTATTCTGTTGTATCTAGAAGTTCCATCAACCAAACATGTATTTATTTTTGAGCTAGAGACAGCGATGTTGTTCTTTCGACCTTAGAGGCGCGCGTTATATTTCTGTGGATTCTTGTTGTTTTGTGTTTCCTTTTGAGTTTTGATCCTCGCCGTTGGCGTTGTATATTATATTGCCTGTGTGGTTGTGAACGTCGATTGACGAAGAGCTAGCTCCCGCTTGGGGATGCCTTTTTATTGATTTCGTATACTATTCATATTGTATCCCGTTTGGGAGCCAGTATTTACAAAGGAGACTCTGCCGAAATTTTCAGGAAATATTTGTTGCTTTTTTTAAAACCGCATAATTCGGCTTATGCTATTAAAACTACTTGTTTTAAATTGGTTTTCCTTCACTCTACTACTTTTCTTGGTTTGGATATCTGGGTTTTCGGCTTACTTAGATTACGTACGTCTCAAAACGTCTCGTAGTTTAAGTGCCGGTCATGTTCCGTACTTTCGGGACGTGACAATACTAGTGGGGCCTGGGTAGTCCATGAGTACATCCTTCAATATTCCTAGTCGAGGGAATATCGAGACGGGGCATCGATATTCCAGAGTAGACTAGAGTATATCTTCTCGACCCATGCGATGGGCGATGGATGATCCCATATCCATTGGTGTTTGACATCGGAGATGGTATGCCGGTGCTCAGTGAAGACTGGGTACACTGAACGGACTCGCCGAGAACTCCCAGATGGTATTATACCTCACGTCAGATAGCAGTTCTTTGGTGACACTGGTACAGCTTAGTCTGTTGACCCGAGATCGTCATAGAGTCTTGTGTGTCTCCCACTGTGCTTTGATTTCCACCCTACCACGGCTCTACTGAGTCGTGCAAACAGGTGGTTTTTGGGTACAGTCCCGATTCACATGGAGGCAATGAGCGATAGGAGGGGATTCGTCTCTCCCGATATTGGGGGTTGATGTTGCGCTATGCACGACTGGCCATAGCAGGAAATCCCTGACCAGGGTTGCAGTGATATACTGGTAAGAGTTATCAGTAGTTTCACGATAGTTATGGACCTCACGTCGGCATGACTTATCGAGCTACTGGGGTCTGACGTTTACCACCCCTAGGCGAGATATGCGACATATCAGACGAACAGACCGGACTGTACGGTAAGTGTTACTGGTTGGATTCATAGGAGTGTGAGAGGGCTTGCTCGTCGATCTTCTGATCGCTCAATACCCGGGTGGCCGTTACGTTTGGCAGACCGCTTGCGGCTTGTGGGTGTTTGATATGATCATCATCTGCTGCCGGCGTATTGACGAGTCTTTAGAGTCCTACACAGAGGTTTCCTGGCTCAAGCGAAACGAAATAGGAGCGCATATGAGATATGTACGGGACCGAGAATAATGCGTGTATGTGATACCGTATTTCATTCTCGTGATGAATGTGTCGAATGGTTGTATGCGATATAACCTAGTTATCGAATCAAGGATTGATTCGATAAGCCGATACATTGGATACTAGCCGGTTACATGCGACATGACCGGATCATTGAATCAAGTGTTGATTTAATGATTTAATGTATAATTATATATTTGATATATTACTTTGCATTAACTAGTATTGGTTCACTTTAAATGGATTTACTCACTTGAAATGCACATTGTATATGTGATATATTTTTGTGCACTTGATTGTATCATGTTTGATGATACATTCTTGCTTGGGTTTGTGTAAAGAATTAAACCATGGTTAGTTAGTGGTTAGGGTTTCATTTCATTTTCTTATTCATTTATCTATTTATTTATTTTATTTATTTCATTTAGAAAAGATAAAGAGAATGGTGGCTTATTTTGTAGTTTTGTGGAAACTTCATGATGTGTTGAAAGCTTGACCATTCTTGTTCTTTTCCTAAACCTAACCATTAACCCTAACCATGGTTTATTCTCTACACCTAACTAAGGTTAAGATTATGATAAGTATCATATTGTTTTTTATTTTAAAAGAACTTATCATATATTATCTTCTTCTTCTTCTTCTTCAAGAAGAAAAAGCTTGATAGCATCAATGGCAACTTGAGCAAATGAGTGAGAAATCCAATTCTAAAGTGAACCCACCTCCTATTTCTTCATCCTCTACCTCTTGCCAAGTAGTATAGGGTGTTTCCTTCATAAGTTTTTATGGCTTGGTGAAGTTGGAGCTTGATCTTGTGATGCCTCGACGTAGATCATCTTCGGCATCGAACCGACGACCAAGTCCGCCCTTTTCTCCGATGAAGCCGATGTTAGAGTCTTGGATTCAATTTGGACAGCGGAGGGACGTCATCACGGAGCCTAGGAGGTGGAGGACCGGATCTACAAAGGTTGTAGCTTCTTTCCTTTATGTTAAAGTTGTTTACTTGCTTCGCATCACCTATATATCTAGTTAACGATCCGTATTAGGGTTTGTAGGCACATGTAAAATTTGAATTAGCCATGTTTGATGCCTTGTGAGACTTCATTAGTGTGCCTAGGAACCCTACAAGGTTGTCTTCCTCGTATTGTACGTAGACGACATACTCTTGATAGGAAATGATATTCCTATGCTGCAATCAGTCAAGCTCTTCTTATCACAAAGATTCTCGATGAAAGATCTTGGTGATGCCTCCTGCATATTGGGAATTAGGATCTATAGAGATAGATCCAAAAGGATATTGGGATTGTCCCAATCCAGGTACATTGACACCATACTAAAGAGGTTTAGTATGGATGAATCCAAGCGTGGGAACTTGCCCACGATCTCTGGAGTCACTCTCTCCAAAGAGATGTCTCCCAAGACTGATTTGGAGAGAGCTCGCATGCAAGGGATACCCTATGCTTCGGCTGTAGGCTCTATCATGTACGCGATGCTATGTACCAGACCTGATGTAGCATACTCACTAAGTATAGTGAGCAGGTATCAAGCTGATCCTGGAGAGAGTCACTGGACAGCTGTGAAGAGCATTCTTAAGTACTTGCGAAGGACTAAAGAGATGCTCTTGGTGTATGGTAACGGAGAACTCCAAGTGGAGTCCTTTACTGATTCGAGCTTCCAGAGTGATAAGGACGACTCTAAGTCGCAGTCGGGATTTGACTTTACCCTTTACGGAGGGGCGGTTAGCTGGAAGAGTTCCAAGCAGGAAACCATGGCAGACTCGACGATGGAGGCTGAATACATCGCTGCCAACGATGCTGCCAAAGAGGCTGTCTGGATCAAGAAGTTCATTACTGAACTTGGAGTGGTTCCATCCATTGAGCATCCAATACCTTTGTATTGCGATAACAATGGAGCGGTGGCTTTGGCTAAGGAACCTAGGTCCCATCAGTGATCCAGGCATATTCTGAGGTGGTATCACCTAATCCGGGAAATAGTTGATCGCCGGGAGATCGAGGTCAGGAGGGTTGACACGAAGAACAACACGGCGGATCTGTTAGTTATATGTATGCCCTAGAGGCCATTACTGTACATTGGATGTATATTGTAGTGGATGCTGGGACATATATAGGTAGGACTTTCTTGCTCGACATGATAGTACGCTATCTGGTTGCTCTTTATCTTAACGTGTATACTTTCTCTCTCTCTGTTACATGTTGATAAAGCCCTTAGGATGTATACTCGACTTCCAGGACTGTGATGCAGATCATACTAGTGGGGCCTGGATAGTCCATGAGTACATCCTTCAATGTTCCTAGTCGAGGGAATATCGAGACGGGGCATCGATATTCCAGAGTAGACTAGCGTACATCTTCTCGACCCATGCGATGGGCGATGGATGATCCCATATCCATTGGTGTTTGACATCAGAGATGGTATACGGGTGCTCAGTGGAGACTGGGTACACTGAACGGACTCGCCGAGAACTCCCAGATGGTATTATACATCACGTCAGATGGCAGTTCTCTGGTGACACTGGTACAGCTTAGTCTGTTGACCCGAGATCGTCATAGAGTCTTGTGTGTCTCCCACTGTGCTTTGATTTCCACCCTACCACGGCTCTACTGAGTCGTGAAAACAGGTGGTTTTTGGGTACAGTCCCGATTCACATGGAGGCAATGAGCGATAGGAGGGGATTCGTCTCTCCCGGTATAGGGGGTTGATGTTGCGCTATGCTCGACTGGCCATAACAGGAAATCCCTGACCAGGGTTGCAGTGACTTACTGGTAAGTGTTATCAGTAGTTTCACACATGTCATGGACTTCACGTCGGCATGACTTATCGAGCTACTGGGGTCTGACGTTTACCACCCCTAGGCGAGATATGCGACATATCAGACGAACAGACCGGACTGTACGGTAAGTGCTACTGGTTGGACTCACAGGAGTGTGAGCGGGCTTGCTCGTCGATCTTCTGATCGCTCAATACCCGGGTGGCCGTTACGTTTAGCAGACCGCTTGCGGCTTGTGGATGTTTGATATGATCATCATCCGCTGCCGGCGTATTGACGAGTCTTAAGAGTCCTACACAGAGCTTTCCTGGCTCAAGCGAAACGAAATAGGAGCGCATATGAGATATGTGCGGGACCGAGAATAATGCGTGTATGTGATACCGTATTATATTCTCGCGATGAATGTATCGATTAGTTATATGCGATATAACCTAGTTATCGAATCAAGGATTGATTCGATAAGCCGATACATTGGATACTAGCCGGTTATATGCGATATGACCGGATCATTGAATCAAGTGTTGATTTAATGATTTAATGTATAATTATATATATTTGATATATTACTTTGCATTAACTAGTATTGGTTCACTTTAAATGGATTTACTCACTTGATTTGCACAAGTTGTATATGAGATATACTTTTGTGCACAAGATTGTATCATGTTTAATGATACATGCAAGCTTGGGTTTGTGTAAAGAATTGACCATGGTTATATGAATGGTTAGGGTTTCTTTTATTTACTTATTCTTTTTATTGATTTATTTATTTATTATTGGCAAAAGAAAAGAAAATGAAATGGTGGCTTGATTTGTTTGTAGTTGAAGATTCTTGAAACTTTGACTAAGCAACCATTTTGTCTTCATCTCCTAAACCCAACCATTCAACTAACTTGAGTTAACTCTCTACAAATAACCATGGTTACAATATGATACTTATCATATCATTTTTCTATTTTAGAAATAACTTATGATATATATCTTCTTCTTCTTCTTCATCTTCTTCTTTCATAAAAAGAAGCTTGCTACATCAATGGTGATTGATGAAAAAGTGTGAGAAATCCAAATCTAAAGTCTACCCACTTCCTATTTCTTCATCCTCTACCTCTTGCCAAGTAGTATAGGGTGTTTCCTTCACAAGTTTTCTTGACTTGGTGAAGTTGGAGCTTGATCTAGCGATGCCTCGACGTAGATCATCTTCGGCATCGTCGTCGATGACCTAGCCCGCTTTTTCTCCGATGAAGCCGACGCTAGAGCCCAAGATCCGATTTGTACAGCGAGGAGACTTCATCGCGGAGCCATGGAGGTGGAGAACCGGATCTACAAAGGTTGTAGCCACTTTCCTTTAGCATTTAATTCGTTTACATGCTTGCATCGCCTCATTATCTAGTTAACGATCCGTATTAGGGTTTGTAGGCACTTGTAAAATTTTAATTGGCCATGTTTGATGCCTTGTGAGACTCCATTAGAGTGCCTAGGAACCCTACAGGATCCACTCACGAAGGCCATTCCCCAGATACAGTTTGAGAGACTCTTCGGGATGCTCGGTATACGATACTACAGCAGCTGGCCCTAGTGCAAGTGGGAGATTGTTAGTTGTATGTATGCCCTAGAGGCCAGTATTGTAAAGATGATGTATATTATATTGGATTCTTGGACATATATAGAGATGACTTTCTTGCTCGATATGATAGTTTGCTATCTGGTTGCACTTTATCTTAACATGTACACTAGTCTCTTTAAACTGTCTTATAGTTACATGTTGGTAAAGCCCTTAGGATGTGTACTTGACTACCTAGACTATGATGCGGATCATACTAGTGGGGACATGGTAGTCTATAGGTACATCCTTCAAGGTCCCTAGTCGTGGGTGTATCGAGACGGGGCATCGATATACCAGTGTAGACTAGCGTATACGCCTCTCGACCCATGAGATGGGCGATGGATGATCCGATATCCATTAGTGTTTGACATCAGAGATGGTATATGGGTGCTCAGTGGAGACTGGGTACACTGGACGGACTCGCCGAGAACTCCCAGATGGTATTATACCTTACGTCAGATGGCAGTTCTCAGGTGACACTTGTGCAGGTTAGTCTGTAGACCCGAGATCGTCATAGAGTCTTGTGTGATTCCCACTGTACTTTGATCTCCACCTTACCACGTCCATGAGGGCGTTCAAAACGGTGGTTTTTGGGTACAGTCCCGAGTCACATGGAGGCAATGAGCGATAGGAGGGGTTTCGTCTCTCCCGGTATTGGGGGTTGATGTTGCGCAATGCTCGATTGGCCGTAACAGGGAAGTCCCAGGCCAGGGCTGATCAGAGATTTGCTGGTAAGTGTTACCAGTAGTTTCTCGACCCGTTATGAGCCTCACATCGGCATGACTTATCGGTTATTGGGGTCTGACGTTTACCACCCCTAGACTTGATATGCGACATATCAGACGAACAGACCGGACTGTACGGTAAGTGTTACTGGTTGGATTCACAGGAGTGTGAGCGGGCTGGCTCGTCGATCTTCTGATCGCTCAATACCCGGATGGCCGTTACGTTTAGCAGACCGCTTGCGGCTTGTGGGTGCTTGATATGATCATCATCTGCTACCGACGTATTGACGAGTCTTTAGAGTCCTACACAGAGGTTTCCTGGCTCAAGCGAAACGAAATAGGAGCGCATATGAGATATGTGCGGGACCAAGAATAATGCATGTATGTGATACCGTATTTCATTCTCGCGATGAATGTTTCGATTGGTTGTATGCGATATAACCTAGTTATCGAATCGTTGATTCGATAAATCGATACATTGTATACTAGTCGGTTATGTGCGACGTGACCGGATCATTGAATCAAGTGTTGATTTAATGATTTAATGTATAATTATATATTTGATATATTACTTTCCATTAACTAGTATTGGTTCACTTTAAATGGATTTTCTCACTTGATGTTCACAAGTTGTATATGTGATATACTTTTGTGCACTTGATTGTATCATGTTTAATGATACATATTCACTTGGATTTGTGTAAAGACTTAAACCATGTTTAGTGAATGGTTAGGGTTTCATATTTTCACTTAATATTTATCTTTTCTTTTTTGAGAAATAGATAAAAGAAAACAAAATGGTTTACTTTTATCATGAAGCTTGTTGAAGCTTCATGAAGCTTTGACTAAGTGACCATTTTGTCTTCATGCTTAACCTAACCATTCCCACTAACTAAGGTCTATTCTCTACACCTAACCAAGGTTAGAAGATGATAAGTATTCCTTTTATTATTCTTTTTGGATAGAACTTATGATAATCTATCTTCTTCTTCTTCTTCATCTTCATGAAGAAAACCTTGCCTCCATCAATGGCACCTTGAGAAAAAGAGTGAGAAATCCAATTCTAAAGTGAACCCACCTCCTATTTCTTCACCCTCTACCTCTTGCCAAGTAGTATAGGGTGTTTTCTTCACAAGTTTCACAACTTGGTGAAGTTGGAGCTTGATCTTGTGTAACCTCGACGTAGATCATCTTCGGCATCGTAGCCGACGACTAGTCCGCTCATTTTCTCCGATGAAGCCGATGCAAGAGTCTGGGATTCAAGATGGACAGCGAGGGGACGACTACGTGGAGCTAAGGAAGTGGATAACCGGATCTACAAAGGTTGTAGCTTCTTATCTTTAGTTAAGTTGTTAACTAGTTTAATGTTTCGCCTAAAATTCTAGTTAACGATCCGTATTAGAGTTTCTCGGCACTTGTAAAATTTGAAATTAGCATGGTTGATGCCTTGTGAGACCTCTTGAGAGTGCCTAGGAACCCTACACTAAACCAACGCATCTATCTATGCAACAGAAAGGTAACAAACAACTACCATACACTATTCCTTGACGAAGGTCAACAAACATAGCATAAATACTAAATGCTACCCGTCTGAAATGACGGAGGGCTACGAGTGGTTTTTGGTGAAAAACCTTTAACGTAATGAACTTGATATCGTTGAAGGAACCGGATAGCTTTACAAATATATAGTGGCGAAAACTTTTGCTAAAGAGGTCACTCCCGGTGAAGGGATCTCGGCTCTTTCCTCGTGGAATGAGGTGCAGGATATTCCAACTGAATACCTCGATGCAAAGAAAAAAAGTAATCGACTATAGTGAAGTTATTACCCTAACGCAAACTTCTGCCCAAGAGGTCACTCCCAGTGAAGGGATCTCGGCTCTTGCCTCGTCGAATGAGGTGTTGGATATTCATACTGAATACCGCTGTGCAAAACAAAAGAAAACGCCCTTATAATAATAGCTTTTGAAAATTGTTCCAACAATATCGAATAGGTCTGTTTTCCTTGCATTGATCAGAATCAACACATTCCCATCAATTAACCACACCAGAAAAGAATGAAAATATGATGAACATATATGCTATCCGCATTCGCCACTGGGCCCCGTCATCACTCGTTAGGTTACTTAACTAACGATAGAGCGGTGACTGGACTAGCGCGGGTGCAAAACATATACAACATCTACTAGTATATATATAACAATATATAATAATCATTCAAGGCATGATATATGCAACATCACAGATAAGCGATAAGTATCACATAACAATACCGATAATCTGGGAGCCCCGGGTTTCCTTTGAGCCGCAAGTGAAACCCGACGTTCCCCTGGTCGTGTGGATAGCCTGTGCAATGAAAACCTAGACCCCTACGAGTGCGGCAAGTTACCCGCCAAAAGCAGAAGTGAGGCAATCCCCTTCATCAAAGTGAATGGGCCACCCGGCACTTCACGGAATCCGGTAACTTGAGCATCCCTCCTTGGGTCAACTTATACCCCCTACGAGTGCGGCGAATAGGCCACCAATTCTAGAGTGAGGCCCTCTTCATCTCAACGCCATGAGATGCGGACCCGTTGCCTTCCAGAACCCGGCTATCCGTGCACTCCATCGCGGGGTAATCCTAGTACAGAAAAGAAAATATGTACAATGGTGACATCGACGTCAACCCGGTTGTGCCCCAAATAAATAATATACAAACAAGCAGTGACGACAGTCCAGATGTCGGACGCTCTCCCCACAATATCAAATGTACAAATAAATCCAAACTGTACTACCATTGCACCCAAGCTATCCACCACGACGATTCAGCCACAACACAGAACATCAACGTGAATGTCACGTTCGCAAACCCGTCTAAAAGAGCATATAGCAGTTAGACGAGTTGTACCGCTCTAATGGCATTCACTGTTGAAGATAGTAATGTATGTACTGAAAACTACGACATTAGAATTCCGCACGCAATTAGCAAACTAAACCAATTTCCAAAACCATGAAAAAAACAGTGAGCTAAAGTTCCAAAAACCGACCGTTTAGAGCCAATTCGGAAGTCCGAATCAAAACGAAACATGCCCGAACCTTCACGGGGAGTTAGAGCATGAAATTAACTTCGAGTGGGGGCCTAGAGGGGGTACCTAACCCCGAGGCCACCACAAGGTGGCCAGGGGGTCATGCAGACCCGAAACTGCCTAAGGTGGGGCAGTTTTGGGTCCCCATTGCCAAGACCACCTTGTGGTAGTCTTGGGGAGTGGGCCTATCCATTCGGTCCCTACCGGGGGTTCCTCGGAGTGCTCATGCACCACCCCGCGGCTTCTCAGTTCAAACTGTGAGCTCGCGGGGTGTGCAATCATCTCAAACTTTCAGTTTTCGGAACTGTTTTTGTCGGCAGTTTTTGCACGACAAAAATGGCGGATTTCTAATGTCGCAAAGAGTCAACTAAGGCTTATGGAGTGGCTCTGATACCATGTTGGATTACGGCGGCGCCCCGGCCATCAATCCGTGACCAAATGCAGAATTTTTTTTATAAAACTTGGTCCTACCACAACCAATTACCCGGATCTACCCATATGCTCTAGATAACAAAACTTGCAAAGGAGTTAAAATGGTTATACCGAATAGATCCGTGTCCTTCGGTCTTCAACCATCATCCCAAGCTCCTAGGGGCTACCATGATCAAGCTTGATCTCCGGTCTCCCTCCATCGAAGATGATCCACCTGAGAGTCTATGCAATGTTCAGGGTCGCCTAGGACGGCAGCAAGGTTTCGGGAGGCATCTTCCATGCCAAATTAAATTTTTTTCGTTCTAACTAACCCTAACCCTAGAATCGTCTACTAGAAAAAGTGACGGAATGAAATGCAAACAACTTTCCAAGTAAAGTGAGCAAAGAATACAACCTTTGTAGACCGGTCCTTCACTTCAATAGCTCCGTGTAGTAGTCCTTTCGCTGCGATCATGAACTCCGGACTCTAGAGAGGCTTCCATAAAGAAATGAACAAGCTTGCATCGAAATCTTCGAGGCCGAAGATGATCTACATCGAGGAGACACTAACCCAAGCTATCTCTTCACTAATTATGGAATTAGTGAAGCAAACACCCTATACTAAATGGCAAGTAGTAGAGGATGATGATGTAGGAAGTGAGCTCAGTTTAGATTTGATTTTCTCATATTTTTTCTCTCATCTCCATTGAAGCTAGAAAGCTTGAGAGGAAGAAGAAGAAGAAAATTCTCATGATAATTATCCAAAGGATTATTGCAACCATGGGTGAGTTAAGCATCATATGCTAACCCTTGTAGAGACATAACTATGGTTAGGATAATTGGTTGGGTTAATAAATATCTTAGGCAAAACAAAAGAGTGGACTTGGTCAATGATCACTACAAGCTTCTACAAGCTATCATCCATACTAAAATGCCACCATTTTGTAATTACCTAAATGAATAAAAACCCTAATAATTATCATAAGCATGTGTATGTCTCATACACCCATATTGCATGTATCATCAAACATGACACAATATTATGTACACTTGCATATAATATATACAATGTGCACAAAACAAAGTGAGAAAATAAATCTTATGTGAGCTAATGCTAGTTAATGTAAATTAAATATATAATTATACATTAGATTATCAAATCAACTCTTGATTTAATAATCCGGCTATATCACATATAGCCAACTAATATCATATATAACAACTTATCGAATCAACACTTGATCCGATAACCGGGCTATATCGCATATAACCGACTGATGTCACAAATAGCGAGAATAGAATACGGTATCACATATCGTTTTAATCTCGGTCCCGTACATATCACATATGCACTCCTACTCCATTTCGCTTGAGCCAGGAAATCTCTGTGTAGGACTCTAAAGACTCATCAATATGCCAGCAGTAGGTGATGATCACATCAACCACCTACAAACCGCAAGCGGTCTGCTAAACGTAACGGCCACCCGGGTATTGAGCGATCAGAAGATCAACAAGCAAGACTGCTCATACTCCTACGAATCCAATTAGTAACACTACCGTACAGTCCGGTCTCTTCGTCTGATATGTCGAATATCTCGTCTAGGGGTGGTAAATGTCAGGCCCCAGTAACTCAATAAGTCGTGTCGATATAAGGCTCATAATGGGTCGAGAAACTACTGATAACACTTACCAGCATATCTCTGATGTAGCCCTGGCCAGGGACTTCCTGTTATAGCCAATCGAGCATAGCGCAACATCAACCCCCAATACCGGGAGAGACGAAACCCCTCCTATCGCTCATTGCCTCCATGTGATTCGGGACTATACCCAAAAGCCACCGTTTTGCACGTTCTCTTGAATGTGGTAAGGTGGAAATCAGAGCACAATGGGAATCATATAAGACTCTATGACGATCTCGGGTCTACAGACTAACATGTACCAGTGTCACCAGAGAACTGCTATCTGACGATAGGTATAATACCATCTAGGAGTTCTCAGCGAGTCCGTTCAGTGTACCCAGTCTCCACTGAGCACCTGTATACTATCTCTGATGTCAAACACCAATGGATATGGGATCAACCATCGCCCATCTACATGGGTTGAGAAGCTATACGCTAGTCTACTTTGGTATATCGATGCCCTGTCTCGATACACCTACGACTAGGAACATTTGAAGGATGTACTTAGCGACTATACTGTCCCCATTAGTATGATCTGCATCATAATCCTGGTAGTCAAGTACTAATCCTAAGGGCTTTATCAACATGTAATAGAGAGACAATAAGTGTAATGTTAAGATAAAGAGCAACCAGATAGCATACTATTATGTTGAGCAAGAAAGTCCTCCCTATGTATGTCCAAGCATCCACTATAATATACATCACATGTACAATAATGGCCAATAGGGCATACATATAACTAACAATCTCCCACTTGCACTAGGGCCATCTGTTGTAGTATCGAATACCTAACAATCAGCAGTGGTTGAAGTATCTTATACTCAACCATCCCATAAAAGTCTCTCTTGGGATAAGGCCTTTGTGAGTGGATCCGCCCTGTTGTCCTCTATGTCTACTCTCCTAACCTCGATCTCCCTGGAGATCATCCATCTCCATGATCAGGTGATACTGCCTTAGAATATGTCTGGATCACTGATGGGACGGGGGTTCTTAGGCAGAAGCCACAACTCCATTGTCACACAGTGGTAGGAACGAAGTTCATCTTATGAACTAATATACACCCAGACTGCCTCTTTGGTAGTATCCTTAGTAGCGATGTATCTAGCTTTTATCGTCTATTTTGCCATGGTATCTAGCTTGGAATCTTCCGACATACCGTACCTCCACTGAGGGTAAAGACAATGCCTGTGACTGACATTCAGTCGTCCTTACCACCCTGGAAGCTATCCAGTGATTCTCTCCAGGATCGATTGATACCATCTCACTACATCTAGTGAGAATCCTAACATCCACTTAGATCTATCTCATAGATCCAAAACCCAGGATTTAGGAGGTATCACCCTGATCCTATATGGAGAATCCTTGTGATAAGAGGAGATTGACCGAGTGTAGCATAGGAAACTCCTTTCCTATCAAGAGTATATCATCCACGTACAATACGAGGATCACCACCATACTCCCTACCACCTTTTTGTATATACAAGGTTCATCTACCATTTTGATGAAGTCAAACTCTTTGACCACCGCATCAAAACAGATGTTCCAACTCCGCGATGCCTGGTTTAACCCATAACGCAACTTGCACAATTTTCCGCTGCTCCTACTGTCTACGAAGCCCTCTGGCTATGTACTTATAGACGCTCTCTTCTAAATCACCAGTTAGAAAAGCCGTCATGACACCCAACCTCCAGATATCGTAGTCATGGTATGTAGCATTGGCAAGTAGGATCCGGATGGACTTAAGTATAGGCACTAGAAAAAGGTTTCATCATAATCACACCTGGTCAATGACGAGTACCTCTTGCAACAAGTCTAGCTTTGAAAGTCTCAACTTTTCCATCTACACCAAGTAATCTTCTCAAGATATACTTTCTCCTGATGGGGATTTAACCCTTCAGATAAAGCAACCGAAGTCCTTACTTTGTTGGTGTATATGGATTCCATCTCAGATCTCTTAGCATCCAGCCATTCTCAAAGAATGCCTACTCTTGATAGCCTGCTCGAAACTAGTTGGGTCATCATCTCATGATGCAATCCTCCCTGCCACTGTTATAGAGAAAACCGAAGTATCTCTCAGGTGGGTAAGGAACCCTACCAGATCGGCGGAGAGGCTGAGGTTCGTCTGAAGCTATTGAATCCTCCAGTTCTACCAAATCATCAGCTGCAGTTTGTATAGCTGGAACTCCTTCCAGTTCTACCTCATGACCACTAATTTCTTCACAAGAAATTCCCTTTCCAAAAGGTGGCATGCTGAGAAACAAAACACCTTTTGCTCCTCAGTGCGGTAGAAGATATTCCCTTGCGAATGCTTGGGATGTCCAACAAACTTCCACAGAACTGACCTTGCCTCGAGCTTGTCCGGATTTTGCTTTTGACATAGGCTGGACAACCCAAAATCTTAACTTACTTAAGAGATGGGCTCTTCCCATACCATATCATATATGAGTGGTAGGACCAGATTTGGTTGGAACCCAATTCAACAGGTATGCAGCTTCTCAAGTGCATAACCCTCAAAAGGAAATAGGCAACTCAGTAGTACTCACCATAGAGCACACCATATCTCATAGGGTGCGATTGCTCTGCCCCGATACACCGACGTACTGTGGTGTATACGGAGGAGTAATGCCGAGAGAGAATCTTATTCTCCTTTAGAATAGTCCAGGAATTCCGTGCTCAAGTATTCTCCTCCCTGATCACATCAAATGACATAATACTTATACCCGTTTTGGTTCCTATTTCTGACTTATATTCTTTGAATTTCTCAAAAGCTTCAGACTTGTGTTTCAACAGGAACATATGTCCGAATCTTGAGAGATCATCAGTGAATGTAATGTGGTACAAAGAACCAGTCCTGGCATGTGTAGACAGGGGACTTACATACATCATCATGTATCAATCCCAAGAGTTCACTAACTCTTTCTCTGTTTCCAATAAACAGATCTATGGTCATCTTATCTTTGTGACATGACTGGCAAGTTGCAGGGTTACTAGGCACTCTCACAAGGGTCTATAAGGCATCAACCATGCTTGATTCAAAATTTAGACGTGCCGAACAACCCTAACCGAGATCTTTAAACTAGAGATTAGAAGAAACAAAGCATGTTAAACACTTTAACACTAAGAGTTTGGGATTACAACCTTTGTAGTCCGGACCTTCACTTCTAAAGCTCCGTGTTGAGGTCCCTTCGCTGCGATCATCGAGTTTCCGAACTCTAGAGAGGCTCCACGAAGAGAAAGATGCAAGCTTGCTTTCGATCTTTGATAACTAAGATGATCTACCTTGAAGTTTCTATAACACAAGCTCTCACTCACTAAATGAAGTGAACACCCTAATCTAAATGGCTAGGATAGATTAGGATGATGAAGTAGGATTTTAGCTCTCACTTGTTTTCTTTTTCTCACTCATTTTCATCACATAAGAAAAACCTAGAATGTTTTTCAAAAGCTCAAGGAAGAAGAAAAAGAATAGTAATCCTTTTGTGATGAATAATGAAAACTCATATATGAGGTTAGAAATGCAACCATAGTTAAGAAAGAGAAGACTTAACCATTGTAGAGAATGAATCATAGTTAAGGGTTTGGCTTTGGTTAAGGAAATATCTACACAAAATATCTTTACAAGAGAACAAAAGCAAAGCTTCTAGAAGCTACTAGAAGGCTTAACCCTAATCCAAACCCTAACCATGTTTAAACTCCACAAAACATGTTGCATTTGTAAGCTTAACTTGTTACAATATTATATATCATATATATAACATTTATTGTAACAAAATAAAATAATACAATTAACATATATCGCATATATATCAATGTATTACCCGAGTGAGAAAAAGAATCTTTTAGTGAGCTTATATTAGTTAATGTAATTTAATATATCAAATATATAATTATACATTAAATTATCGAATCAACACTTGATCCGATAATCCGGGTATTTCACAAATAACCGACTAATATAATCTGTATCATTTCATCGAATCAACACTTGATCCGATGACCCGGCTATATCACATATACCCGGCCGATATCTCATATCGCGAGAATCTAATACGGTATCACATACATGTATTGTTCTCGGTCCCGCACATATCACATATGTGCCCCTACTCCGTTTTGCTTGAGTCAAGAAACCTTTGTGTAGGACTCTGAAGAATCGTCAATACGCCGGCAGTAGGTGATGATCATATCAAACACCCACAAGCTGCAAGCGGTCAGCTAAACGTAACAGCCAACCAGGTATTGAGTGATCAGAAGATCAACAAGAAAGCCTGTACTTTCTCCCGTGAATCCAATCTGTAACACTCCCGTACAGTCCGGTCTCTTCGTCTGATATGTCGCATATCTCGCCTGAGGGTGGTAAACGTCAGACCCCAGTAGCTTGATAAGTCGTGTCGATATGAGGCCATAACAGTTCGAGAAACTACTGATAACACTTACCAGTAAACCTCAGCAACCCTGGCCAGGGTTTTCTAGTTATAGCCAATCGAACACAGCGCAATATCAACTCCCTATACCGGGAAAGACGAATCCCCTCCTACCGCTCATTGCTTCCATGTGATTCGGGACTGTACCCAAAAGCCACCTTTTTGCATGCCCTCTTAGACGTGGTATGATGGAAATCAAAGCACAGTGGGAATCACACAAGACTCTATGACGATCTCGGGTCTACAGACTAACCTGTACCAGTGTCAGCAGAGAACTGCCATCTGACATGAGATATAACACCATCTGGGAGTTCTCGGCGAGTCCGTCCAGTATACCCAGTCTCCACTGAGCACCCGTACACCATCCTTGATGTCAAACACCGATGGATATGGGATCATCCATCGCCCATCATATGGGTCAAGATGCGTATACGCTAGTCTACTCTGGTGTATCGATGCCCTGTCTCGATACACCCTCGACTAGGAATAGTTATAGGATGTACTCGTCGACTACCGTGGCCCCATTAGTATGATCTCATCATAGTCTCAGTAGTCGAGTACATATCCTAAGGGCTTTATCAACATGTAACATAGAGACAATAAGAGTACATGTTAAGATAAAGAGTAACCAGATAGCGTACTATCATGTCGAGCAAGAAAGTCCTCCCTATATATGTCTAAGCATCCACTACAATATACATCGTATGTACAGTAATGGCCTCTAGGACATACATATAACTAACACAAGTGTCACAAGATGTAAATTTAAACTGATTTAAATATGCATCTTTATGTAACTTAGCTAGTCGGGTCGCATTGATATGACCTAGTCTACAATGCCTCAAGAAGGATTCGTTCATTTCTGAACTCTTCCTCTTGTGTGTGTTCTATACGTTATGAACTGTGGTTTAATTTAGAACGTATATGATTTTAGATAACGTGCCTGAACCGGCCAACTCTTGATATAGGAAATGTTCAAAACATTATCCAACAATACAAAATTATATCCTTCTTTACTAAATAAAGAGACTGATATGATGTTGTATATCAGGTTCGGTATCTAATAACATTCATTCATAATCAATGTATGTGGTAATACAGGGTGATAACTGCCAACATCTTGGCAGCAACAATTGCACCGTTTCTAACTTCTAAAACTTATCACCCATTCTCAGTTCTCTACCTATCTGTAGTCCATGTAACAGCTTACATATGTGGGATCCTTATCCGGTATCTCATACCCAGGACGTAAAAGTACTGAGAAACAGTTCTCTGCAATGAACACACCTGAAGAAGATGCATCATCATCATGCACTTTCTTCGTTTGGGCGGCACGGGAATCCTGGTATTCCCCTATTTCCTGCTCGGTCTTATAACAATTATAAGTTGGAGCGGGACCAACGTTCCCTAGCTCAGTATAACAAGCGGGTTCGGTCAATACATCCGTATTATTATCTTGATTAAGGCATGACATGGTCGCTACCTGGAAAGAGAGAGAAGAAAATACTCAGCGTATGTTCTTGCAAGATTAGATTGGTTATTATTTTATCTAATCAAGATGGCTCCCACTGTTTTTGTTAAATCTTCCTTCAAACCCTAAAAGGAAAGAATAGCCGGGATTAATTACACCCTACAAGTTCGCCAATCTTTCAGCCAGGCCAGTGCCGGTACTTTGAGGGAGGTTCCCCGTGCTTTCGCACGGACCTAATTAAAATAAACCTCGTTTTCCCAGAGGCGTAACCTCGTCGACACCTTTCTAGACACCTACTTGATCGGCTAATTGTAATGTGTTAAACTCTCCCAGGAGTAACTATTACTCGCAGTGGGTATCGGGATCCAACTATCTTATAGGAGGTATGCAATCTCATTGCAAATTTCAACACTTGAAATTCCCGATAATGTTTTGCCCTAAGCGATCTATGACCTTGACAAGGTCAACAAACATAGATCGCAAGTCAAGTTCAACCCGTCATTTCCTGATTGAATTAAACCCACCCACATGACCCTTGACAAGGTCAACAAGGTCGCACGACTACCCTAATCCAATTGCATCATATGCTAGCAGATAAGCACTAATCAGCTACCGCACACTACGCCTTGACAAGGTCAACAAACGCAGCACGAATACTAACTATTACTTATCTGAAATGACGGAGGTCTACGACAGGTTTTTAAGAAAACCTTTTTCTTAATGAACTTGATATCGTTGTAGAATCAAATGATTTAAATGGAGTGTTTTTTAGGCTTTTACTAGTTTCGCTAAAGAGGTCACTCCCGGTAAAGGGATCTCGGCTCTTTCCTTATCGAATAAGGTGCAGGATATTTCACAAATACCACTATGTAAAGTAAGAACTAGAAAAATAATCAAAAGACAAAAATGAGGGTTGTAGCATCTTCCAGTTATTGCTAAAGAGGTCACTCCCGGTGAAGGGATCTCGGCTCTTTCCTTATCGAATAAGGTGCAGCATGTTCTACAAGGAACACCGCTATGCAAAGCAAGAACTGTAGCTACCTATTTTTGAAAATTCGATTCCAAAACATCTTTAGGTTTATTTTCTTTCATTAATCTCATTAATGAAGTCCCGTCATTTAAGTTACCTAAGAATCATAGATAAATAAAACGTACGCTTATGCCATCCGCATTCACCCCGATGTCCCGTTATGCACCGTTAGGTTAGGTAACTAACGGCAGAGCGTGACAGGGCTAGTGCGGCTGTAAAACATAAGCAACGTTTATATAATATATCACATATACTATA
This sequence comes from Agapanthus africanus, assembly GCA_030015575.1. NCBI lineage: Eukaryota > Viridiplantae > Streptophyta > Magnoliopsida > Asparagales > Amaryllidaceae > Agapanthus > Agapanthus africanus. Next base: position 390,220,032 of record CM057337.1, on the reverse strand, counting down.
TACAATATCTATCTCATCATATAAAGTGATCACATAACAAAATATCGCAGCAGAACTCAACATATGAAATATTGGATATACTAGGATTTCCGAGTTTTAAATTAAGCCTGTATAAAACACGGATTCCACGGTCGCGATGAATAGCCAAACCTACATCCCTAGACCCTTACTAGAGCGGCAAGCAACCCTACCAATTCTAGATTTAGGAGACCCGGTCTCGAATCCTCGAGATAGTCTCCCACTGGACCCTAGAACCCGGTTACTTGTGCTCCCCACCTTGGGTCTATCCTAATACGGAAAAGTAAATAATATACATCAACGGTGACAACTTCCTTAACCCGGAAGTGCCCCAATAAAAGAATATTACATACATTGAATTTTACATGAACGAAAATAAAACGCTCATCTCACATAAAACCCCCGGCTATTCAAACATGACGATCCAATATAACATATCCCAGCAACACATAACATCATATGTCATCAATGTAAGTAAATATGCGTATCCCAATTGTCATTGATATATAGAAACAAAACCGAAGATACACCATATATTACACTTACGATCGCAGAAAAGAAAGTGAAAAACTACAACAATTGGAATCCGCAACCACCTTAGACATCATAAACCCGAAATATCTCATATTCCGGATTTCATGCCTAACCAAATGAATTCCTTAGACATCGCATTCCTAAGAATTATAAACTTCGCCTTTTAGTCTACATATCGAAAACACTTTTCAATAAAAAGTCGTGCAATTCAACAAGATTCCCGATATACTGATCGAATGCTCGTCGGAAACTTTAGTAGACGGCCGCACCGCCCGATGCCGTCGACGAAGTGCACTAAGGCGGAACACCGCGGCCGCGAGCACCCGAACGGATGCTTTTGGCGACGGGGTTCTCCTACAGTCACTTAGTCGGGGCTATGGGGAGTGGCTACCTAATAATGTTACCCGACGAGTATCCGCGTACGCTACGTAATTGCGATGGACTTTTGATCACATCAAAATCCCGTGGCAACCGATCAAATGAGACTAAATTGCTACATTTATAAAATTCAAATTAGTGTAGATTCCAAGTATTGTATCCCATCACATGATACCCGGACGACGTTAAAATTTTCGATCGATTCTTCAAAGTCCTAAAATTTCCCATGAGCTCAACACTTGAGCACAGTTTAATATTACCCAGAATATACCATAGTACCTATGCACCAGCCGTAGAAAGGCAGACCAAAGCCTTACTCATGTCGCCACGGAACTGTGGCGAACCCTAGGGTATGACCGTGGTTCCGCGATCCAAAATGTCGAGTTAGGCTTTCATTCTTCTAGAGGGTTCACAGAATTACTTGCATGTTTTTCCGAATACGTTAAACTTGGAAAAATAGGTTTTTGACATTCGATCGAACTTCTTAACTTCACCTAGACAACATGCGAATACCCGAAACAATGTTAAAACTATGAATACGAAACACTCCGAATTGCTTATAGTGTAAGATAACATCACATGCAAAATTAGCAAAAATGAACAACACCTGGAACACAAAAACCCAGTCACTGGAACACAGGAAAAATTCGAAGCCAAAACTCCATAGTAAAATCGATCTCGCCGAATTTCATGCCCATCTCGCCGGCCACATTCCGGCCAAAGTGCTTCAAATTTCTTCTATGTTCATGTAATATCACATATAACATTCTGCAGTTGTTTAAAAAAAATTTTGAACACTTTTTAAAATCGATAGAAACTAGGGTTTCGTGCTGCAAGTTTCGGAGTAGTTTCGATTTCGTAATCCTAACAAAATCCGTCTAATTTTCTAGCATGGCTTTGATACCACTACAGGGTCGCCTAGCACTGCAGCAATGTTTCGAGAGGCATCTTCCATGCTAAAATAAAATTTTGCCGTTCTAGCTAACTCTAACCCTAGAATCGTCTACTAGAAAAAGCGACTGAATGAAATGCAAACAACTTTGCAAGTAAAGTGAGCAAGGAATACAACCTTTGTAGACTGGTCCTTCACTTCAATAGCTCCGTGTAGTAGTCCCTTCGCTGCGATCATGAACTCCGGACTTTAGAGAGGCTCCCATGAAGAAATGAACAAGCTTGCATTGAAGTCTTCGAGGCCGAAGATGATCTACGTCGAGGAAACATTAACCCAAGCTATCTCTTCACTAATTTTGGAATTAATGACGCAAACACCCTATACTAAATGGCAAGTAGTAGAGGATGATGAAGTAGGAAGTGGGCTCACTTTAGATTTGATTTTCTCACATTTTTTCTCTCATCTCCATTGAAGCTAGAAAGCTTGAGAGGAAGAAGAAGAAGAAAATTCTCATGATAATTATCCAAAGGATTATTGCAACCATGGGTGAGTTAAGCATCATATGCTAACCCTTGTAGAGACATAACTATGGTTAGGATAATTGGTTGGGTTAATAAATATCTTAGGCAAAACAAAAGAGTGGACTTGGTCAATGATCACTACAAGCTTCTACAAGCTATCATCTATGACAAAATGCCACCATTTTGTAATTACAAAAATGAATAAAAAGCCTAATAATTATCATAAACATGTGTTTGTCTCATACACCATCTTGCATCTATCATCAAACATGAGACAATATTATGTACACTTGCATATATCACAAATATAGAATGTGCACAAAACAAAGTGAGAAAGAAATCTTAAGTGAGCTAATGCTAGTTAATGTAAATTAAATATATAATTATACATTAGATTATCAAATCAACTCTTGATTTAATAATGTAGGGTTCTTTGGCACAACCACAAGGTTCCACAAGGAATCAAACATGCTATATTTAAATTTTTAGTGTGCCGAACAACCCTAAACTAGGATCTAACTAGAGTTTTAGGAGCAAACTTGAAAGTAAATCTAAGTGATAACGGAATACAATCTTTGTAGACCGGTCCTTCACTTCAATAGCTCGTTATAGTGGTCCCTTCGCTGCGATCATGGTACTTCTTGGCTCTTGCATGGCTTCTCAAGGTGAGAAGAACGATCTTGCTTGAAATCTTCGAGGCCGAAAATGATCTACGTCGAGGAGACACTAACTCAAGCTACTACTTCACTAATTGCGAGATTAGTGAAGCTAACACCCTGTACTAAATTGTTAATCTAGTATAGGATGAAGAAGTAGGAAGTGGGCTCACTTTAGTTTTATTTTTCTCACAATATTTTCTCACTTTGCAAAAACCTAGCAAGTTTTTTCAAGGAAGAAGAAGATGGGCTCAAGAGATGAGAATGAACTAATGAGGTGAGAGAAAAAACCATGGGTGAGTTTGTATTATATACTAACTCATGTAGAGACATAACCATAGCTAAATTATAATGGTTAGGTTAATAAATATCTTAAGTAAAACAAGACTAGTGGACTAAGTCAATGCATCCATAAACTACATGAAGCTTCATGCATGTGAGCTCATTATCCACTAATTTTGGAATTACTTTAAATACTAAAACACAACATTATAATTAGTATGGTGTAAGTCTCATACACCCATGTAGTGTGTATCAACAACCATGATACAAAAAGAACACAATTAATATATATCACATATATAATAAGTGTGCACATGTGAGAATAAATAAATGCTTAAGTGGGCTAATATTAGTTAATGTAACCTAGTATATCACATATACAATTATACATTAAATTATCAAATCAACTCTTGATTTAATAATCCGGCTGTATCACATACAACCGACTAATATTAAATGTACCAACTTATCGAATCAACACTTGATTCGATAACCCAGCTATATTAACCGACCGATACAAAAATCGCGAGAATAGAATACGGTATCACATACTCGTATTATTCTCGGTCTCGCACATATCACATTTGTGCTCCTACTTCGTTTTGCCTGAGCCAGTAAAACCTTTATGTAGTACTCTAAAGACTTGTCAATACGCCGGCAGTAGGTGATGATCACATCAAGCACCCACAAGCCGTCTGCGGTACTAGCTGGACGTAACGGCTACCCGGGTATTGAATGATCAGAAGATCAGCAAGCAAGCTCGCTCTAGCTCCTGTAAAAGCCTGTCAGTAACACAACCGTACAGTCCGGTCTCCTCGTCTGATATATCGCATGTCCAGTCTAGGGGTGGTAAACGTCAGACCCCAATAACCGATAAGTCATGCCGATACGAGGCTCATAACGGGTCGAGAAACTACTGATAACACTTACCAGTAAATCTCTAAATCAGCCCTGGCCAGAGACTTCCCTGTTATGGCCAATCGAGCATAACGCAACATCAACCCCCAACACCGGGAGAGACGATACCCTTCCTATCGCTTATTGCCTCCATGTGACTCGGGACTGTGCCTAAAAACCACCGTTTTGCACGTCCTCTTGAACGTGATAAGGTGGAAATCAAAGCACGGTGGGAATCACACAAGACTCTATGACGATCTCGGGTCTACAGACTAACCTTTAGCAGTGTTTCCAGAGAACTGCTATCTGACGTCGGGTATAATACCATCTAGGAGTTCTCGGCGAGTTCGTCCAGTGTACCCAGTCTCCACTGAGCACCCATATTCCATCTCTGATGTCAAACACCAATGGATATGGGATCATCCATCGCCCATCTCATGGGTCGAGAAGCGTATATGCTAGTCAACTCTGGTATATCGATGCCCCATTGAGATAGACCCACGACTAAGAACATTAAAGAATGAACTTATGGACTACCATGGCCCTACTAGTATGATCCGCATCATAATCCTGGTAGTCAAGTACACATCCTAAGGGCTTTACCAACATGTAACCATAAAACTGTTAGTGTATATGCCCTAGGGGCCATTATTGTATCATACTAGTTTGTATATTACTTAATGGAAGCTTGGGATATTCACAGCTATATTAACAGTCTCGCTCAACATAGTAGTATGCTACTTTGTTTAAGTATATCTTAATATGTGTATATGTTAGCATATCGCGAATACATATTGATAGAGCCCTTAGGATCTTGCTTGACTACCAGCGTTGTGATGGCAGTCACACTAGTGGGGGCTGGGTAGTCTACAAGCACATCCTTTTTCAGGTCCCTAGTCATAGGATTATCGAGACAGGGCATCGATACTCCGGAGTAGACTAGTGTGTACGCTTCTCATCCCAGTTGGGGAGATGGTCTGTCCCACAGCCATCAGTACGTTGTACTGGAGATAGTATGCAGGTTCTTGTTGGGTTACGGGTACACCGGACAGGACTCGCAGGGAACTGTTGGTTGGTATTATACCCGTCGTCAGTTAACAGTTCCCAGGTGACATGAGTACAGCATAGTCCGCAGACTTGATACTGCTGCTTTGTCTCGAGTGTGTTCCCACTGTTCTTAGATTGCTACCCTACCACGGCTCAAAGGAGTCGTGCAAACAGGTAGCAGTTGGGTGCAGTCCCGAAGCACCTGGAGGCAGTGGCAGTTAGATAGGATTCGTCTCTCCCGGTATTGGGAGTTGATATCGCGCTGTGTTTGGAAAGCCATTACGCAAAGTCCCTGGCCAGGGTAAACGAGATTTACTGGTAGGATTTCCAGTAGCTTCTCAAGGTGTAATAGGCTTCACTCCGACACAACTTATACAGCTTTTAGGGGACAGACGCTTGCCGTCCTATAGGCCCGAAATACGATAGTCTTAGACGAACAGACCGGACTGTATGGAGATTATCACATTAGGCTCAGTAGGAGTTCGGATGGGTTTCCTCATCGGCCTTTTTATCGACATCTACCTGGGGACCGTTACCTACAGCTAGTGCCGCTTACGGTCTGTGGTTAAACCTACTGCCTGCGTAGTGTCGAGTTTTTAGAGTCCCACACAAAGAGTTTCCCTGCTTCGGGCGAAATGATATAGAGGTCGTATGGTTTTACGACAGGGTTCGGACACATACGTGTATTTATGCACGTACGATGTTCAAACAGTTTTTACTAGCCGGCTTTAGTTTAAGACAGATTCTAGTATTGGATTATTGGATTTATACAGTCTCAGGATTTCCGTGTTTTCACGGATAGGAGGGACATTCTCGTAATTAGTCGAGAAGCTTCTAGAAGAAAGATGAGGTGGAGAGCTTAGGTGTTATTTGCATTAAATAGATTAGTGACTCATGAGGTGATTCATCCAAATGAGTTAATGAAGCATTTATTGCTTAATGACTCATAAGATGATTCATTGTATATATTAAATTAATCATGGTTGTAAATATCATATAATGATTTATTTGATATTCTTTATACTTCATCATATATAGAAATGAGACATAATTCATTTCATTCTCACTTTCACATTCTCTCTCCTCAAGCTCTCTCTCTTCAAAGACCTAACCCTAATCCTCTCATGTGTTGAGATCCTAGGGTTAGCAAGACTAATAGATCCCTAATCCTCTTCTATATCATCTAGGTTACTTTGATTAGCACTCATAGCCATCTAGTTACCTCAAGTGAGAGGTTAAAGCTTGGAGAAGGAGCTCTGGGGTGGATTTTCTATCACATCGAGGAGGCCGACGAGGAGGTCAACTACAAGAACAAGAAGGACTTGAATCTTTAGATATAATCATCTATCATAGTAGCTAATCACTTCTATATAGTTGTTAGTTAGGGTTTAGCAAAGATCCGTAAAGTTAGTCGATGTTAACTTAAACAAAATGATTATTTTACCTATTCCGCCTCCCCGCATCATGTGGGGTGTCTAACGTCGACTTACAGTGGTATCAGAGCCCAGCTAAACCATAACTAACATGTTGGTAAAGTCGTTAGAAATTCGATCGCAAAACGAACCCAAAAAAACATCATTTTCACCATGTTTCTGCCGATTTTAAAACGGGGTCTAAAATTTTTTCAGGGACCCTTAAAAATACAAGCAGGGAAATTTATGAATTGTGAAGAAATTTGGGACTGTGAATTGGCCATACCGCCGTAGAACCGCCGCCGATCCAAGCGATCCGCCGCGGATCCGCGGCCGAGTTGACTCCGAGTCAACCCAAATTTGCTCAGTTATTCTTCTGTGTTGATGTTGTGTTTTCTGGAATATTTTGTTTCTGCTCATGTTTTATGTGCACAGAGAATTGTTTGGAGAAGATCCATTTATGTTGCTTGATCGAAATTCTAAGATGTTTGGCTAATTTGATTATATCTGTGTTGTGTTTAATGTGTTCGTAAACCTCCCCTAACTGCTAGTATGTCGGTTAGCAGGAGATTGCACATTTCTGTAATGGTTTTTACTTGTTTGTGAATGTGGACTTGTTGGATTGTCGTGAATGGATAGCCGGGGTTGTGAGACGAGTGTTTCTTTTATTCAAATGTAAATTGTAATTTGTTGTAATATTCTGTTGCGGGGCACATCCGGGTTGAGGTTGTAGCCACCGTTGTATTATTTCATTTACTGTTTTCTGCTCCTAGGATAGACCCAAGGTGGGGTACACAAACTACCGGGTACTTTGAAGTGCTTAGTGGCCTACTCACGTCGTTGAGGGAGACCGCTTCACTTCGGGTACTTGATGGGTAGTTTGCCGTACCTGTAGGGGTCTAGGGTGGGGTTTTGGCTATTCATCGCGATTGTGTAATCCGTCTTTCTTTGCAGGCTCAAAAGGAATGCGGATTCGTAGAAAATCCAATATGTTCATCTGTGATCTGGAATGCCTATTATTGCGTCTGACGAATGTACAATATCTATATATGATATCTACTAGGCGTCACTTATGTTTTGCACCCGCACTAGCCCAGCCCCCGCTCTGTCGTTAGTTAAGTAACCTAACGAGTGAATGACGGGGCCCAGTGGCGAATGCGGATGGCATATGAGAACGTTGTATTTTTGTTGTTTTCTGCAATGATAAGTTAATTGATGGGACGCATTATATTAATGCAAAGAAAATAAACCAAAGTTGAATCGTTGGAACAGTTTAAAAGAAACCACTCGGTTATTTTTAAACAGAAGATATTTTTTAAAATTACGGAGCTTTAACCACTCCTTTTAAAAGCTATTAGGTTCTTTCGATCATATCAAGTTCACAACGTTCACGGTTTCGCTAAAACCATTCGTAGCCCTCCGTCATTTCATTTGGGTATTCAGTAGTATTCAAGCTATGTATTTTGACCAACGCCAAGGCATAGTGTTTGGTAGCTGCTGGGTATTCATTTGTTGCATAGACAGATGAGTTGGTTTGGGACAGTCATACTATCATTTGGCCAACATCAGGGGTATGTACGGATGGATTCAAATTAACAAGATAATGATGGGTAGAACTTGACATGTGACTTATGACATTTTGACCAACGCCAAAGTCATTAGAGCATAGGGCAGAAAAAGATATCGGGAATTTCTAAAGAAACTGAAATTTGCTAAGAGTTGCATACCATTTGGAGTGTGATAATTTTGGTAGGATTCCTTCAGCTTTATCACACGATGATATTTGGATCACGATCCTATTGTGAGTATCCGCTACTCATCAGGAGATTCGTCACTTAACGATCAATGCTATAAACCAAGTAGGTGTCGAGAAAGGTGCAAAGAAAAGAGGTTATTTAATTAAGGAACTTCGTGAAAGCGTCGTAAAACCTCCCTCGAAGTACCGACACCGGCCTGGCTGAACGGTTAAGCATGTTTTGTACGGTGAGAATAGTCCTCACTAGTTCTTCCTTTATGGTTTGAGGAGGGATTCGAGAAACAGTGGGAGCCATCCTGTTTAGATAAACTAAAAACCACTCTAAACTTGCAAGAGCATCATGCTAAAGTGTTCCCTCTCTCTCTCATTGCAGCGACCCAGAACATGACAGGCCTTAAGTTATTATTAGATAAAAATATTTTGACAGGGCCAAACTATAAAGATTGGTTCTGGAATGTTAAGATGGCAATTACTTATAACAAATTGGGGTATGTCCTTACCACTAAGGCACCTACTATCCCTAGTCCAGAATCCAGTGTCGCGGATAAGGAAATCCGCAAGACCTGAGAGATTGATTGCGCGAAGGCCAAATGCATCGTGCTTGCCTCTATGAATAATGAACATCAGAGGAGGCACGAGAATATGGATCTAGAATCCATATTTCTCCACACCAAGGAACTGTATGGAGAGCAATCTCGTATAGCTAGATACGAGACCTCGAAGAACTTGTTTCAGTCGAGGATGGCCGTCGGATCATCTGTAGGGGAACATGTCCTTAAGATGATTGGCTATATTGAAGACCTCGCAGACCTTGGGACAACATTAGAGAACGAGCTGTATACAGACTTGATTCTCCAGTCCCTTCCTTCCACCTATGCCCAGTTTATCTTGAATTTCAACATTCAAGGTAAAGAAGTTGAACTTCCAGAACTCCTTAACATGCTGAGGAGTGCAGAGGGCACCTTGCAGAAAGCAAGGGAAACACCCACTATGTTTGTTCATGGTGCTTCCTATTCCAGGTCCAAGGCAAGGGCCAAAGGAAGGAAGAAGAAGGCCGCTACCAAACCGAGAGGTGGTGTTGGTAAGGTGGGCGTTAAGGGAAAGGCAAAGGTTGCTGTGCCAGTAGTGGCAAAGAACGAGTGCTTCCACTATCGTAGGAAAGGCCATTGGAAGAAAGATTGCAAAGCTTGGATTGCCAAGAATCAGGATTCGAAGCATGTTGTGGCTTCGACCTCGGGTGTGTTTGTTATTGAGAACTGTTTGTCAATTAACTCTCCTTCCTGGGTACTAGATACCGGAGAAAAATCTCATATCTGTAATTCATTACATGCTTTGAGAAACCGTAGAGTTATTAGGGTAGGCGATTTGTCTCTCAGAGTTGCGAACGGAATGAGCGTGGACGCTGAATCCGTGGGAGAATATTGCCTAGGTTTGATAAGTGGGCAGATATTGATTCTACGTAACTATTTGTATGTACCTAGTTTGACTTGTAATATCATATCTGTGTCCTCACTTTCGAGAGAAGGATATGATTTTACATTCGTAAGCGATGTAGTAAACATCCACCTAAATCAAGTTCTGATTGGGTCCGGTACATTAGATGACGGTATATACGTATTAAATCAAGCTCAGGTTTTCAATGTCCAGAACACACTAAAAAGAAAGTCTCCAGATATAAATCAGGCTTTCTTATGGCATTGTAGACTAGCTCACATCACTGAGACAAGAATAACTAAGTTATATAGAGAAGGATATTTAGATCCGTTCGAATATCAATCTTATGCCACTTGTCAATCATGTCTCAAAGGAAAGATGACAAAGACTCCATTCACTAGACATGGAGTAAGAGCAAGAGAGCTCTTAGGACTCATACACAGCGATATATGTGGTCCAATATCTACATATGCAAGAGGTGGTTTTTCATATTTCATTACTTTTACGGATGATTTCTCTAAGTATGGATTCATTTTCTTGATGAAACATAAATCCGAGGCCTTTGAGAAATTCTACGAATATAAGAATGAAGTAGAAAACCAAACCTGCAAAAGTATTAAGACACTGAGATCTGATCGAGGTGGTGAATACTTAAGTGCCGAGTTCCTGGGTTACCAAAAAGAGAAAGGAATTCTCTCTCAGCTTACTCCTCTATACACTCCACAACATAATGGTGTATCGGAGAGACGGAACTGAACCCTATTGGATACGGTACGTTCCATGATGAGTAATGCTGAGTTACCGCGATCTTTCTGTGGTTATGCGCTAGAATCAGCTGCATATCTTTTGAACAGGTTCCTACCAAGACTGTGCCTACCATGTCATATCAGATGTGGAGTGGGAAGAAACCCTATCTTCAGTATCTGAAGATATGGGGATGTCTAGCTTTTGTTAAAAAGCAGCATGTAGACAAACTTGAGGCACGCTCAGTACAGTGTAAGTTTGTGGGATATCCAAAGAACTCCAAGGGGTATTTTTTCTATTACGCAGAGGAACAAAAGGTTTTGTTTCTCGTAATGCCCATTTTCTAGAATAGCAGTTTTTAGAAAAGGAAACAAGTGGGAGCGCAATAGAACTGGAAGAAATTCCAGAACCACAATCCACTACTGAAAGTTTGGTAGAACCAGCAGTTCAAGAAGAACAGGACATTCCCGCACCCCTCCGTAGGAGTAGTAGGCCGTCCCATCCGCCTGAGAGATACTACGGTTTTCTCATAGACGGGGATAGAGAGGATTGCGTCACTGATAATGATGAACCTACTAGCTTCCAGCAGGCCATCTAGAGCGGCGACTCGGTAAGATGGCTGGATGCAATGCGGACCGAAATGGAGTCCATGTACACCAACAAAGTATGGACTTTGGACTTTGCTACAGATAGGGTAAAACCCATAGGATGCAAGGGGATCTTCAAGAAAAAGATTGGTGTAGATGGACAGGTAGAAACCTATAAGGCTAGACTTGTTGCAAAGGGTTTTCGTCAAAGACCTGGTTTGGACTATGACGAAAATTTTTCTCCAGTGGCTATGCTCAAATCCATTCGGATCCATCTTGCCATTGCCGCCTTCCATGATTATGAGATCTGGCAGATGGACGTAAAGACGGCATTTCTAAATGGTAATTTAGAAGAGTGCGTCTATATGGATTGTTAGTATATATGCCCTAGAGGCCATTACTGTATCATACTAGTTTGTATATTACTTAATGGAAGCTTGGGATATTAACCATTGTATACACAATCTTGCTCAAAATAGTAGTATGCTACTTGGTTTGTTTCTACTTCAATGTGTGTACATGTGTTTCTTTTAACATATCGCCTATACACATTAGTAGAGCCCTTAGGATCTTTGCTTGATTACCGGCGTTGTGATGGCGATCACACTCGTGGGGGCTGGGTGATCTACAAGCACATCCTTATGCAGGTCCCTAGTCGTAGGACTATCGAGACAGGGCATCGATACTCCGGAGTAGACTAGCGTATGCGCTTCTCATCCCAGCAGGGGAGACGGTCTGTCCCACAGCCGTCAGTACGTCGTACTTGAGATAGTATGCGGGTGCTCGTTAGGTTACGAGTACACTGGACAGGACTCGTCGGGAATTGTTGGTTGGTATTATACCTATCGTCAGTTAACAGTTCCCAGGTGACATGAGTGCAGCTTAGTCCGCTGACTTGACACTGTCACTTCGCCTCGAGTGTATTCCCACTGTTCTTTAATTACTACCTTACCACAGCTCTACTGAGTCATGCAAACAGGTAGTAGTTGGGTGCAGTCCCGAAGCACTTGGAGGCAGTGACGGTTAGACAGGATTCGTCTCTCCCGGTATTGGGAGTTGATATCACGCTGTGTCTAGGAGAGCCATTACACATAGTCGTCCCTGGCCAGGGCAAGCGAGATTTGCTGGTAGTGTTAGCAGTAGTTTCTCAGGGTGTTTTGGGCTACACTCCGACACAAGTTGTACCTCTATTAGGGGACTGATGTTTGCCACCCCCTAGGCCCGCCATGCGATACTCTTAGACGAACAGACCGGACTGTACGGAGATTGTCACATTCTGGCTCAGTAGGAGTTCGATGGGTTCACCTCATCAGTCTTCTTATCAGCATCTACCTAGGGACCGTTACGTACAGCTAGTGCCGCTTGCGGCCTGTGGTTAAACCCACTGCCAGCGTAATGTCGAGCCTTTAGAGTCCCACACAGAGGGTTACTCGCCTTTGGGCAAAACAGAGTAGAGGTTGCATGGTTTTGCAACGGGGTTCGTTCACATCCGCGCACCTGTGCACGTTTGGTGTCCGGACAGTAGTTACTAGCGGGCTTTGGATTAAGCCAGATCTTAGCAATTGTTTTAGGTTTGGTGTTGTCTCAGTGTATTCGTGTTCCTTAGAGCACGGATGCCAGTGTGTATGCACAGTTGACAGAGGCAGAGGATTCTCATTAGGGTTGTTGACCATTTGGCTTTGGTTGACTTGTTGACCGTTGACTTTCCTCTAAACCCTAATGAGAATATGATATATGATTAATAATATTAATTAAGTATTATTGTGCCATGGTTGAGTTGAAAGTTTGACTTATGTTGACTTGTTGACTTTGTGGATCGGTTGACCATTTTGGACTTGTTGACCATCATCATTTCATGGCTATCATTTCATGGGTATGACTTTTGCTTGCTTGTTATTTGCAAAATGCAATAATAGCATGAAATGATAATGGTCATTGAAACTAACCATCCCCATATACTTAATTATTATTATTATTATCATTATTCTCACTTTTGTGAGAAGGGTTGGATTATGAGAGCTCATTCTATCATTCTCTTTCTCTCTCCTAGAAAGAAAGCTCTCCCTCTTCTTCTCTCAAGGTTCAAGTGTTACATGAGTTGGAAATCATGAACTTTTGAGACAAAACCACCATCACTTTTCTCTACTCAATCTAAGATATTAGGTTTAGCAAACCAAATACCTTAGTCATCTCTAGGTTGAGATTGGAGCTCAATTTCGAGACCCTCGGGTGGATCCATCTATGGCAAAGAGGAGACGACAAGGAGGATCCGTTCAAGCAACTACAAGGAGCAAGCAAGAGGAAGAACAACAACAAGAAGAGAAGGAGTTCAAGACCAAGGTATAACCATTCTACATAGTAGTTAGAGCTTGTAGAATATTTGTTAGTTCTTGTTTAGCAACGATCTTTCTTGTACGGTCTATGCTACCTAGTTAGGAAAAAATTTCGTTTTACCTATTCCGCCTCCCCGAAAGTACCGGGATAGGTAACGTGGACCTAACATTGGTATCAGAGCCTAGGTAAACACTATCTAACATGTTAGCAAAGTAACTAGAAGTTCGATCGGAGAAAAAGTCACGAAACATGCCCGGAACATGAACTTTCTGTCAAATTTTGAACTGCTGTAAAAATTATTTGACATGTACTATAAATCGGCTCAGGGTTTTTAGTGAACAGTGCAGAAAAACCATCGATTGAACTGACCAACTCACCACGAAAACGCGGCAAGAAGAGCTTCTTGCCGCGGATCCGCGGCCGAGTTGACTCAGCCGTGGATGGGTTTTGCTGCAGTGTATTTCTGGGGGTGTTTTGGGATTTTTGGAATATGATTTTTCTGCCCAGATTTTCCAGAAAGCAAAATTTGTTTTTGGGGTTTAAAAATCCGTATTTTGATCGAACTTCTAAAGACTTAAGCTAACGGGTTATATCTGTGATGTGATATATGTATTGAACGTCTGCTAATCGCTATACGTCGATTAGTAGGGGTTATACATATCTGTGATCTGTAATGTTGATGGTATGTGCATATGAATTCATTGGATTGTCGCGGATGAATAGCCGGGGTGTTGTGAGATGAGAGTTTTCTTTTTCTTTCAATTCATGTAATTTGTAATTGATGTAATATTATTTATATGGCCGCACAACCGGGATGGGGTTGTAGCCATCATTGTATAATTTCTTTTACTGTTTTTGCTCCTAGGATAGACCCAAGATGGGGTGCACAAACTACCGGGTACCTCGAAGTGCCGAGAGGCCTACTCACGGTGTTGAGGGAGGTTGCTTCGCTTCGGGTACTTGGCGGGTAGTTTTCCACACCCGTAGAGGTCTACGGTGGGGTCTTGGCTATTCATTGCAACCGTGTAATCCGCTCTTCGTTACAGGCTCGTACGGAATGCGGATTCCTAGTATATCCAATGTGTTCATCTGTGTTCTGGAATGGCTATCATTGCATCTGACGAATGTTTATATAACTATATGATATCTATTTAGGCGTTGCTTATGTTTTGCATCCGCGCTAGTCCAGCCCCCGCTCTGTCGTTAGTTAAGTAACCTAACGGGTAATGATGGGGCCCCGTGGAGAATGCGGATGGCATAAGCGTACGTCATATTTTTTTGTTTTCTGCAATGGTAGGATTAACTGATGGGACGCATTAATCTAATGCAAAGAAAAAACAAACCTATAGGACGTTGTTGGAATAATTTTCAAAAAGCTGTTGTTGCAAGGACGCACTCTTTTGTTTTGCATAGAGGTATTCGGTTATGAATGCCCAGCACCTCAGTCGACGAGGCAAGGGCCGAGATCCCTTCATCGGGAGTGACCCCTTGGACAAAAAGTTTGCGTCAGGGTAATAACTTCACTATAGTCGATTATTCTTGCTTTGCATCGAGGTATTCAGTTTGGAATATCCTGCATCTCATTCGACGAGGAAAGAGCCGAGATCCCTTCACAGGGAGTGATCTCTTTAGCAAAAGTTTTCGCCACTATATATTTCAAAAGGGTTATCAGGTTCCTTCAACGATATCAAGTTCATTACGTTAACGGGTTTTTCGCCAAAAACCCAGCCGTAGCCCTCCGTCATTTCTTATAAGTTATACTTGGTATTCGTGCTGCGTTTGTTGATTGTGTCAAGGCGCAGTGAACGGTAGCTGAGTATTTCTTATCTGCTGGATACAATGTGATTGGTTAGGATAGTCGTGTAACCTTGTTGACTGTGTCAAGGGCTATGCGGGTGGGTTTAATGCAATCAAGATAATGACGGGTTGAACTTGACTAGGACTCTTTGATTTGTTGACTGTGTCAAGGTCAGTTGGGCCCATGGGAAAAAATCCACATCGGGAGTTTCTAAAGAAACTAAAACTTGCAGATTTAGCATACCTCCTGGAGTGTGGTGACTAGAGTAGATTCCATCTAGGTCATCGCACAATGATAGTTGGATCCCGATCCCACTGATGAGTTGGATTACTCTCGGGAGATTTTTTCACTTAACAATCAATGCTATAAACCAAGTACGTGTCTAGAACGGTGTTAGCGGGGCTACGCCTCCAGGGAAAAGAGGTTATTTAATTAACGAATTTCACGAAAGCGTTGGAAAACCTCCCTCGAAGTACCAACACTAGCCTGGCTGAAAGGTTAAGCAAGTATTGTGACGTGCGATTAATCCTGACTAGTTCTTCTTTTAGGGTTTGAAGAAGAATTTGAGGAAACAGTTGGTGCCATCCTGATAAGATAAATCATTAAACCAATCTAATCTTGCAAGAGCGCACGCTGAGTATTTCTTTTCTCTCTCTCCAGGTAGCAACCATTTCACGCCCTAATCAAGATAATAAAATGTATCGCTTGACCGATCTGAATTCTTATTCGGGGCTGGGGAACGTTGGTTCGGCTCTAACTTACGACAATAGTCATAAGTATGAGCAAGGGAAAGAGGATTGTATGGATTCCAAGAATACCCAGTTGAAGAAGAAGCATTGTTTTGCATCTACTTCAGGTGTTCTTGTAATTGAGAACTGCTTTACGGTCAGCCCTACCTCCTGGGTACTTGATACCGGATCAGGATCTCATATCTGTAATCTATTATAGGGACTGAGAAAAAGTAGGAGAGTTGTACCTGGTGATATGTCGCTCAGAGTAGCGAACGGAGCACAAGTTAATGCTGCAGCCGTCGGTGAATATCACCTAGTATTGCCAAATGGCAATACTATGATTTTGAACGATTGCTACTATGTACCTTCCATGGTTTGCAACATCATATCAGTTTCTTTACTCAATAAAGATGGATATAACTTTGTTCTTGATAGAAATATCATGAACATCTACCTTTATAAGGTACTGGTTGCAGAAGGTACACTGTGTAAAGGTATCTACATTCTAAATTAGAATACAGTTCTCAATGTACAAAACACACGCAAGAGGAAGAGTTCAGATACGAACGAATCCTACTTGTGGCATTGTAGACTTGGTCATATCGGAGAGAAAAGACTAAGTAAGTTGCATAAAGATGGACTCTTGGATACGTTCGAGTTTTCATCTTATGAAACTTGTCAGTCTTGTCTCAAAGGAAAGATGACCAAATCTCCCTTCACCGGACTTGGAGAAAGGGAAGCAGAGCTCTTGGGACTCATGCACAGTGATGTATGTGGTCCGATGTCTATAAATGCAAGGGGTGGGTTCTCGTACTTCATCACATTCACTGACGATCTCTCTAGATTCGGATATGTGTATCTTATGAAACATAAATCTGAAGCTTTTGAGAAATTCAAGGAATTCAGAAACGAAGAAGAGAACCAGACTAGCAAAAGTATCAAGATCCTCCGATCAGATAGAAGAGGGGAGTACTTAAGCAGGGAATTCCTAGATTACTTAAAAGAGAATGGTATTCTCTCTCAACTTACTCCTCCTTATACGCCAAAGCACAACAGTGTATCGGAACGGAGGAATCCTACCCTATTGGATATGGTTCGCTCCATGATGAGTAGTGCTGAGTTGCCTCTTTCATTCTGGGGATATGCACTTCAAACAGCAGCACATCTATTGAATCAAGTTACATCCAAATCTGTGTCTAAGACTCCGTATGAAATATGGAGTGGTAAGAGTTTGTATCTTAAACGTATTATGATTTGGGGTTGCCCAGCTTATGTCAAAAAGCAGAACCCAGACAAACTTGAGGCACGGGCAGTTTTATGTATGTTTGTGGGATATCCAAAAGATTCAAGTGGGTATCTATTCTACCATGCAAAGGAACAGAAGATAATTGTTTCCAGGAATGCCACATTTTTGGAAAAAAGAATATCTTGTTAAAAATATTAATGGCAGCATGGTAGAACTGGATGAAATTCCAGAAACACAAACTTTAACTAAAGATTTGGAGGAACCGCTAGATTCAGTTACACCCAACGAACCTCAGCCACTCCGTAGATCTGGTAGAATTTCTCATCCGCCCGAGAGATACTACGGTTTTCTCATAGACAGGGATCGAGAGGATTGCATCTTGGAAGACGATGACCCTACCAGTTTCAGGCAGGCCATTATCAGTCGAGACTCTGATAAGTGGCTGGAAGCAATGCAATCCGAAATGGAGTCCATGTACACCAATAAAGTGTGGACCTTGGATATTGCTCCACCTGGGGTAAAACCCGTTGGATGCAAATGGATCTACAAAAGGAAACTTGGTGTAGATGGGCAGGTGGAAACCTATAAAGCTAGACTCGTTGCAAAAGGTTTTCGTCAAAGACCTGTTTTGGACTATGACGAAACTTTTTCTCCGGTGGCTATGCTCAAATCCATTCGGATCCTACTTGCCATTGCTGCCTTCCATGACTAAGAAATCTGGCAGATGGATGTTAAAACGGATTTTCTAAACGGCAGTTTGGAAGAGTGCGTTTACATGGATCAGCCAGAAGGTTTCGTAGACAATGGGAGCAGCGGGAAGGTGTGCAAGTTGCTTAAATCCATTTATGGATTAAAGCAGGCATCGCGGAACTGGAACATCTATTTTGATGAGGCAATCAAGGAATTTGATTTCATCAAGAACGAAGATGAACCTTGTGTCTATAAGAAGATTGTAGGACGAACTGTCGTGTTCCTAGTCTTGTACGTGGACGATATTCTTTTGATAGGAAATGACATTCCTATGCTACAATCGGTCAAGCTATTTTTGTCACAACGGTTATCCATGAAGGACCTGGGTGATGCCTCGTACATTCTGAGGATCAAGATCTACAGAAGTAGATCCAAGAGACTACTGGGACTTTCGCAGTCCAGGTACATAGAGACCGTACTAAAGAGATTTAGTATGGAGGATTCCAAGCGCGGTAACATACCCGCATTGCACGGAATTACCCTTGTTGGATATAGTGCCCTCAGAGTCAATTATTGGATCACAGGCACGTGATTGCAATGATTGAGGGAGGACCTATGCCGGTAGGACAGTCTTACTCAAGATGATAGTATGCTATCTGGTTTATCTTTATCATCGTGTACTGCTTTAGGTGACCTTACAGGTCACTATTACGTGTTGATAGAGCCCCTAGGATTCTTGCTTGACTACCAGCAGTATGAGGGCGATCATATACGTGGGAGCTGGGGTCTATAAGCAAATACTTAAATAGTCCCTAGTCGTGGGAGTTTCGAGACAGGGCATCGATACTCCATAGTAGACTAGTGTATACAGTCGAGACCCCGACGAGGGGCGGTGGCCGGTCTCACAAGCCACTGGTGTCAATTGGTTCACCTAAGATGTATACAGGTGCTCATTGGGTTATGAGTACACCGGACAGGACTCGCCGGGAACATGCTAGTAGGTCTTATACCTGATGTCAAATAGCAGTTCCCTGGTGACATGTGTACAGGTTAGTTCATCGACCTGAGATCGTCATTTGTCTCGTGTGAGTTCCCACTGTGCTTTGATTACTACCCTACCATGCTCAAAGGAGACATGCAAACAGGTTTTAGTTGGGTACAGTCCCGAGCCACATGGAGGCAGTAAGCGGATCTTTAGGGGTTCGTCTCTCCCGGTATTGGCGGTGAGGTCGCGCTGTGTCTAGGAGAGCCATTACACGAAGTCCTTGGCCAAGGCAGGAGATTTACTGGTAGGTATTCCAGTAGTATCTCAGGGTGTTCTGGTCTACACTCCGACACGACTTGTACCGCTTTTGGGGGTCTGATTTTTACCAACCCCCTAGGCCCGCCATGCGATGCTCATAGACGAACGGACCGGACTGTACGGATATTGTCACTGACAGGCTCAGTAGGGTGTCAGGATGAGTTCGCTCATCGACGTCCCTTTTGGTCAATACCTGGTAGCCCGTTACGTATTGTCTAATACCTCTGACGTGCTAGTGGTTAAATCCACAGCCAAAATATTGACGAGTCTTTAGAGTCTCCCACAGACCGTTTTTTCAAGTTTCGGGCGAAACGCTGTAGAGGCTGTATAGAGATATGGCAGGGTTCGATCGGATACGTGCGGTATTGCACGGATCATGATCGGACGGATAATACTAGCGGGCTTTGGTTTAAGCCGGATCCTAGTATTGTACAGTATAGATTTTGTCTCTTTGCATTTGTGTTCAGTGGGAATACAAATGCGGGCATGTATATGCAGTCGCGGGGTTTTTCCTGTAATTTATTACGGGATCAGTTTTCTGAAGTTGCCAGTTTGCATTCCGTTCCGGCCAGTTTTCCTTTGTTCCTTCACGGCCGGACTTTTCCGATGGAGGGGGTTATTTGCAGTTGTGCAAATTACCTTTATGGAGGGAGTTATTTGTATATATGGCTTCATGATGGTTCTATGCATCATTAGATTCTTTTTGCATCACTTCTTTTGCATTAATTGAGATTAGAGTTGGATTTGATTTGGTGTGACATTGTTATCATCACATTTTGGTGTGGTCACCCCTTTGTTTTCCTACACTCACCTCCCTTGCTTTTTTTCCCTTCTCCATTTTAGGGGCCGGTCACATGAGGGGAGAAATGAGAGAGTTCATTTTCCATGAGGGAAAATCTACCATCTCATTGGCATGCTTGCAAAATTCCTAACACATCTCCAAAAGCTCATATTCCTTTGCTCATTCCTCCATCACCATGGCCACTTCATAAACCCCAAAGAGGCAAACCTTTCTACACTATTCTACAGCAAATCTTGGGCACGTCGACTTGCCAACTTCGTGCCTGAGTTGCCTCGGTCCAGAGGTGGGAGCCCGTAAAAGAACCCGGCGATGTGGTGCCCGTTCCGACGAGAAGATGAAGACCGGAGGTTCCGCGAGGAGATTGGAGTGGAAGCCGAAGACCGAAGGACACGGATCGCTCGGTATAGCTTCCTACCCATTCTCTAGTTTCCTAGAGTTAGGTTAATGGCCCGATCCAGGTTTTATAGTGCGCGGTGGTGTCGGTTTTCTAGTTTGAAAAGTTTTTCGTTTCCGCGTTTTGGCCTCGGATTGACGGCCGGGGTGCCGCCGTGCACTTACAACCCTCTCCAAGAAGATGTCTCCTAAGACTGAAGAGGAGAGGGTTCGCATGAGCACTATACCCTACGCTTCGGCGGTAGGATCTATAATGTATGCGATGCTATGTACAAGACGAGATGTAGCTTACGCGCTGAGCGTGGTGAGCCGGTATCAGTCAGACCCAGGTGAGGACCACTGGACGGCAGTGAAGAACATTCTCAAGTACCTAAGAAGGACTAAGGAGATGTTCCTAGTTTACGGTAATGGAGACCTCAGGGTCGAGTCCTTTACCGATTCAAGATTCCAGAGTGACAAAGAAGACAACAAGTCTGTCTCGGGTTTTGTGTTTACCTTGAACGGAGGGGCGGTATGTTGGAGGAGTTCCAAACAGGATACCGTCGCAGACTCGACGATGGAGACTGAATACATTGCTGCAAGCGATGCCTCAAAAGAGGCGGTCTGGATGAAGAAGTTCATTAGTGAACTTCAGGTGGTTCCGTCCATTGTTGACCCAATAGCTTTGTATTGCGATAAAAATGGGGCTATAGCTTTAGCGAAGGAACCAAGGTCCCAACAGAAATCCAGACACGTCTTAAGGTGGTATTACCTGATCAGGGAGATCATTGATCGCCAGGAGATCGAGGTACGGAGAGTGGACACAAAAGACAATACGGCGGATCCATTCACGAAGGCCTTTCCCCAGACTCAGTTCGAGCGGCTGATCGAGATGATAGGTCTTCGATACGCCAGTACAAGGCCTTAGTGCAAGTAGGAGATTGTTATTGTATATGCCCTAGAGGCCATTACTGTATCATACTAGTTTGTATATTACTTAATGGAAGCTTAGGATATTCACAATTGTATACACAATCTTGCTCAAAATAGTAGTATGCTACTTGGTTTGTTTCTACTTCAATGTGTGTACATGTGTTTCTTTTAACATATATCCTATACACATTAGTAGAGCCCTTGGGATCTTTGCTTGATTACCGGCGTTGTGATGGCGATCACACTCGTGAGGGCTGGGTGATCCACAAGCACATCCTTATGCAGGTCCCTAGTCGTAGGACTATCGAGACAGGGCATCGATACTCCGGAGTAGACTAGTGTATGCGCTTCTCATCCCAGCAGGGGAGACGGTCTGTCCCACAGCCGTCAGTACGTCATACTTAAGATAGTATGTGGGTGCTCGTTAGGTTACGAGTACACTGGACAGGACTCGTCGGGAACTGTTGGTTGGTATTATACCTATCGTCAGTTAACAGTTCCCAGGTGACATGAGTGCAACTTAGTCCGCTGACTTGACACAGTCACTTCGCCTTGAGTGTATTCCCACTATTCTTTGATTACTACCCTACCACGGCTCTACTGAGTCATGCAAGCAGGTAGTAGTTGGGTGCAGTCCCGAAGCACTTGGAGGCAGTGACGGTTAGACAGGAATCGTCTCTCTCGGTATTGGGAGTTGAGATCGCGCTGTGTCTAGGAGAGCCATTACACATAGTCATCCTTGGCCAGGGCAAGTGAGATTTGCTGGTAGTGTTACCTGTAGTTTCTCAGGGTGTTTTGGGCTACACTCCGACACGACTTGTACCGCTATTAGGGGACTGACGTTTGCCACCCCCTAGGCCCGCCATACGATACTCTTAGACGAACAGACTGGACTGTACGGAGATTGTCACATTCTGGCTCAGTAGGAGTTTGATGGGTTCACCTCATCAGTCTTCTTATCGGCATTTACCTGGGGACCGTTACGTACAGCTAGTGCCGCTTGCGGCCTGTGGTTAAACCCACTGCCAGCGTAGCGTCGAGCCTTTAGAGTCCCACACAGAGGGTTACTCGCCTTTGGGCAAAACAGAGTATAGGTTGCATGGTTTTGCAACGGCACGTTTGGTGTCCGGACAGTACTTACTAGCGGGCTTTGGATTAAGCCAGATCCTAGTAATTGTTTTGGGATTGGTGTTGTCTCAGTGTATTTGTGTTCCTTAGAGCACGGATGCGGGTGTGTATGCACAGTTGACAGAGGCAGAGGATTCTCATTAGGGTTGTTGACCATTTGGCTTTGGTTGACTTGTTGACCGTTGACTTTTCTCTAAACCCTAATGAGAATATGATATATGATTAATAATATTAATTAAGTATTATTGTTCCATGGTTGAGTTGAAATTTTGACTTATGTTGACTTGTTGACTTTGTTGACCGGTTGACCATTTTGGACTTGTTGACCATCATTTCATGGCTATCATTTCATGGGTTTGACTTTTGCTTGCTTGTTGTTTGGGAAATGATAATGGTCATTGAAACTAACCATCACCATATACTTAATTATTATTATTATTATCATTATTCTCACTTTTGTGAGAAGGGTTGGATTATGAGAGCTCAATCTATCTTTCTCTTTCTCTCTCCTAGAAAGAAAGCTCTCCCGCTTCCTCTTCCTCTCTCAAGGTTCAAGTGTTTCATGAGTTGGAATTCATGAACTTTTGAGACAAAACCACCATCACTCTTCTCTACTCAATCTAAGGTATTAAGTTTAGCAAACCAAATACCTTAATCATCTCTAGGTTGAGATTGGAGCTCAATTTTGAGACCCTCGGGTGGATCCATCTATGCCAAAGAGGAGACGACAAGGAGGATCCGTTCAAGCAACTACAAGGAGCAAGCAAGAGGAAGAACAATAACAAGAAGAGAAGGAGTTCAAGACCAAGGTATAACCATTCTACTTAGTAGTTAGAGCTTGTAGAATATTTGTTAGTACTTGTTTAGCAACGATCCTTCTTGTACGGTCCATGCTACCTAGTTAGGAAAAAATTTCGTTTTACCTATTCCGCCTCCCCGAAAGTACTGGGGTAGGTAACGTGGACCTAACATAGATGAGCCAGAAGGTTTCAATCAGAGTGGGAGCAGCGGGAAAGTGTGCAAGTTGCTTAAGTCAATTTATGCACTAAAGCAGGCATAGCGGAGTTGGAACATCTGTTTTGATGAAACGGTCAAAGAATATGACTTTATCAAAAATCCAGATGAACCATGTATATATAGTAAAATTGTAGAATGAACTGTTGTATTCCTCGTCTTGTACGTGGATGACATTCTCTTGATAGGAAATGATATTCCTATGCTACAATCTGTCAAAGGATTCTTGTCACACAGGTTCTACATGAAAGACCTGGGTGATGCCTCTTACATTCTGGGGATCCAGATCTATCGTGATAGATTTAGGAGGATGTTGGGACTTTCACAGTCTAGGTATATAAACACTATACTGAAAAGATTCAGTATGGAAGATTCTAAGCGCGGTAATTTACCGGCTTGTCGCGGAATCACCCTCTCCAAAGAGATGTCTCCCAAGACTGATTTGGGAAGGGATCGCATGTCAGTTATACCCTACGCTTCTGCAGTAGGCTCTATAATGTATGTGATGTTGTGCACCAGACTAGATGTAGCTTACGCACTGAGCGTGGTAAGCCGGTATCAGTCAGAACCAGGGGAGAAGTACTGGATAGCAGTAAAGAACATTCTCAAGTACTTGAGAAGGACTAAGGATATGTTCTTGGTTTACGGTGGAAAAGACCTCAGATCGAGGCTTTTGCTGACTCCAGCTTCCAGAGTGACAAGGATGACTCCAAGTCCATGTCAGGTTATGTCTTTACTCTCAATGGAAGGGCAGTGTGCTGGAAGAGTTCCAAGCAGGTCACCGTTGCTGACTCGACGATGGAAGCGGAGTATATCGCTGCTTGCGATGCCGCAAAAAAAGCAGTCTGGATTAAGAAGTTCCTAACAGAACTTCAGGTGGTTCCTACCATTGCTGATCCAATACCGCTGTATTGTGACAACAACGGTGTTATAGCTTTAGCGAAGGAACCCAGGTCCCATCAGAAGTCCAAACACATCTTGAGGCGGTATCACCTGATCAGGGAGATCATAGATTACCAGGAGATCGAGACTCGGAGAGTTGCTACAGAGAAGAACACTGCAGATCCATTCACAAAGGCCTTACTTCAGATTCAGTTCGAGAGGCTACTCGAGATGATAGGTCTTCGATATGCCAGTACATGACCCTAGTGCAAGAGGGAGATTGTTAGTGTATATGCCCTAGGGGCCATTATTGTATCATACTAGTTTGTATATTACTTAATGGAAGCTTGGGATATTCACAGTTATATTAACAGTCTCACTCAATATAGTAGTATGCTACTTGGTTTATGTCTATCTTAATATGTGTATATGTTAGCATATCGCGAATACATATTGATAGAGCCCTTAAGATCTTGCTTGACTACCAGTATTGTGATGGCAGTCACACTAGTGGGGGATGGGTAGTCTACAAGCACATCCTTTTTCAGGTCCCTGGTCGTAGGATTATCGAGATAAGGTATCGATACTCCGGAGTAGACTAGTGTATATGCTTCTTATCCCAGTTGGGGAGATGGTCTATCCCACAGCCATCAGTACATTGTACTGGAGATAGTATACAGGTGCTCGTTAGGTTACGGGTACACCGGACAGGACTCGAAGGGAACTATTGGTTGGTATTATACCCGTCGTCAGTTAACAGTTCCTAAGTGAAATGAGTACAGCATAGTCCGCAGATTTGACACTGCTTCTTCGTCTTGAGTGTGTTCCCACTATTCTTAGATTGCTACCCTACCACGGCTCAAAGGAGTCGTGCAAATAGGTAACAGTTGGGTGCAGTCCCGAAGCACTTGGAGGTAGTGGAGGTTAGATAGGATTCGTCTCTCCCGGTATAGGGAGTTGATATCGCGCTGTGTTTGGAAAGACATTACACAAAGTCCCTGGCCAGGGTAAACGAGATTTACTGGTAGGATTTCCAGTAGCTTCTCAAGGTGTAATGGGCTTCACTCCGACATGACTTATACAGCTTTTAGGGGACTGACGCTTGCCGCCCCCTAGGCCCGATATGCGATAGTCTTAGACGAACAGACCGGACTGTACAGAGATTGTCACATTAGGCTCAGTAGGAGTTCGGATGGGTTTCCTCATCGGCCTTCTTATTGACATCTACCTGGGGACCATTACGTACAGCTAGTGCCGCTTGCGGTCTGTGGTTAAACCCACTGCCAGCGTAGTGTCGAGTCTTCAGAGTCCCACACAGAGAGTTTCCCTGCTTCAGGCGAAACGATATAGAGGTCGTATGGTTTTACGATAGGGTTCGGACACATACGTGTATTTATGCACGTACGATGTTCGGACAGTTTTTACTAGCCGGCTTTAGTTTAAGCCAGATTCTAGTATTGGATTATTGGATTTATACAGTCTCAGGATTTCCGTATTTTCACGGATAGGAGGGGCATTCTCGTAATTAGTCGAGAAGCTTCTAGAAGAAAGATGAGGTGGAGAGCTTAGGTGTTGTTTGCATTAAATGGATTAGTGACTCATGAGGTGATTCATCCAAATGAGTTAATGAAACATTTATTGCTTAATGACTCATGAGATGATTCATTGTATATTTTAAATGAAGCATGGTTGTAAATATCATATAATGATTTATTTGATGTTCTTTATGCTTCATCATATATAGAAATGAGACATAATTCATTTCATTCTCACTTTCACATTCTCTCTCCTCAAGCTCTCTCTCTTCAAAGTCCTAACCCTAATCCTCTCATGTATTGAGATCCTAGGGTTAGCAAGACTAATAGATCCCTAATCCTCTTCTATATCATCTAGGTTACTTTGATTAGCACTCATAGCCACCTAGTTACCTCAAGTGAGAGGTTAAAGGTTGGAGAAGGAGCTCTCGGGTGGATCTTCTATCACATCGAGGAGGCCGACGAGGAGGTGAACTACAAGAACAAGAAGGACTTGAATCTTTAGGTATAATCATCTATCATAGTAGCTAATCACTTCTATATAATTGTTAGTTAGGGTTTAGCAAAGATCCGTAAAGTTAGTCGATGTTAAATTAAACAAAATGATTGTTTTACCTATTCCGCCTCCCCGCATCATGTGAGGTGTCTAACGTCGACTTACAAAGACAGTATCAAGAGACAAGTATACATGTTAAGATAAAGAGCAACCAGATAGCATACTATCATGTCGAGCAAGAAAGTCCTCTCTATATATGTCCAAGCATCCAATATAATATACATCATATATACAATAATGGCCTCTAGGGCATACATACTACTAACAATCTCCCACTTGCACTAGGGCCAGCTGTTGTAGTATCGCATACCCAGCATCCCGAAGAGTCTCTCGAACTGTATCTGGGGAATGGCCTTCGTGAGTGGATCCGCAGTGTTGTTCTTCATGTCAACTCTCCTGACCTCGATATCTCGGTGATCAACTATCTCCCGGATCAGGTGATACTGCCTCAGAATATGCTTGGGTCGCTGATGGGACCTGGGTTCCTTTGCCAAAGCCACCGCTCCATTGTTATCACAATACAAAGGTAATGGATACTCAATGGATGGAACCACTCCAAGTTCAGTGATGAACTTCTTTATCCAGACAGCCTCTTTGGCAGCATCGTTGGCAGCGATGTATTCAGCCTCCATCGTCGAGTCTGCCACGGTTTCCTACTTGGAACTATTCCAGCATACCGCCCCTCCATTGAGGGTAAAGACAAATCCCGAGTGCGACTTAGAGTCGTCCTTATCACTCTGGAAGCTTGAATCGGTAAAGGACTCCAC
Source organism: Agapanthus africanus (assembly GCA_030015575.1). Lineage (NCBI taxonomy): Eukaryota > Viridiplantae > Streptophyta > Magnoliopsida > Asparagales > Amaryllidaceae > Agapanthus > Agapanthus africanus. Next base: position 390,192,783 of record CM057337.1, on the reverse strand, counting down.
TTAGAGTTCTCCGTTACCATACACCAAGAGCATCTCTTTAGTCCTTCTCAAGTACTTGAGAATGTTCTTCATAGCTGTCCAATGACTCTTTCCAGGATCTTTTTGATACCTACTCACTACACTTAGTGAGTGTGCTACATCGGGTCTGGTACATAGCATCGCGTACATGATAGAGCCTACTGCCGAAGCATAGGGTGTCCCTTGCATGAGAGCTCTCTCCCAATCAGTCTTGGGAGACATCTCTTTAGAGAGAGTGAGTCCTGAGATCGTGGGTATGAACCCACACTTGGATTCTTCCATACTAAACCTCTTTAGTATGGTGTCAATGTACCTGGATTGGGACAATCCCAGTATCCGTTTAGATCTAACTCTATAGATCTTAATCCCCAAGATGTAGGAGGCATCCCCTAGATCTTTCATTAAGAATCTTTGTGACAAGAAGAGCTTGACCGATTGCAGCATAGGAATGTCATTTCCTATCAAGAGTATGTCATCCACGTACAATACGAGGAAGACAACCTTACTCTCTGCCACCTTCTTATATATACAAGGTTCATCTACATTTTTGACGAAGTCAAACTCTTTGATAACGACATCAAAACATATGTTCCAACTCCGCGATGCTTGCTTTAACCCGTAGATGGATTTAAGCAGCTTGCACACCTTTCCGCTGCTCCCACTGTCTACGAAGCCCTCTGGCAGAGTCATGTACACGCACTCTTCCAAATCACCATTCAGAAAGGCGGTCGTAATATCCATTTGCCATATTTCGTAGTCACGGTATGCAACAATGGCAAGCAGGATCTGGATGGACTTAAGCATAGTCGCTGGAGAAAAGGTTTCGTCATAATCCACACCTGGTCGTTGAAGAAAACCCTTTGCAACAAGTCTAGCTTTGAAAGTCTCAACTTTTCCATCTACACCAAGTTTCTTCTTAAAGATACATTTGCTCCCAATGGTTTTAACCCTTTCAGGAGCAACTTCCAAAGTCCATACTTTGTTGGTGTACATGGATTCCATCTCAGATCGCATTGCTTGCAGCCACTTTACTGAGTCCCCACTCGTGATGGCCTGCTCGAAGCTAGTTGGGTCATCATCCTCCATGATGCAATCATCGCTCCCATCATCAATGAGAAAACCGTAGTATCTCTGAGGTGGGTGAGGAACCCTACTAGATCGGCGGAGAGGCTGAGGTTCGTTGGGAACTACCGAATCCTCTGGTCCGACTAAATCTTCAGTTTCAGTTTGTGTAGCCGGAATTTCTTCCAGTTCTACCTCGTTGCCACTAATTTCCTTTGCAAGAAATTCCTTTCCTAAAAAGGTGGCATGTCGAGAAACAACCACTTTTTGTTCCTCACGATGGTAGAAAAGATATCCATGTGAATGTTTGGGATATCCCACAAACTTGCATAGAACTGACCGTGCCTCGAGTTTGTCCGGATTTTTCTTTTTGACATAGGCCGGAAAACCCCATATCTTAACTCGTTTAAGACATGGTCTCTTTCCACTCCATATCTCATATGATGTGGTAGGTACAGATTTAGATGGAACTTGATTCAATAGGTATGTTGCCGTTTCCAGCGCATAACTCCAAAAGGAATCCATGTACACCAACAAAGTGTATGTCCATGCTACCTCTCCCGGTACTTTCGGGAATGCGGAATTTGGTAAAAAACGATTTTTACGGAGGTGGTAACATGGACCTAAAACCCGGATCTTGGTTAAACATCTATCTAGCAACCTAACTGCAAGTTTCTAGCTACTCGGTTAGGGGGTTATACCTTGCTTGTCTTGAACTCCTTCGTCTTCAAGCTCCGATGGTGGTCCGGAATGGCTTCTTCTCGTCGTCTCCGTACGCCGAAGATAGATCCACCTGAAAGCTCCAACCTTTAGCTCCTTCTTCGTTCTTTGAAGAAACTAGTTCACTTGGTTTGCTAAACCTAGTGAACTAGAATGAGTAGAGAAGAATTAGAATGGGATTTTATCTATGGTTCTTGATTCTCAACTCATGAGACAAGAGAACCATAGATTAAAGAGAGGGAGCAAGAGCAAAAGGGTGAGAGCAAAAGGAGAGCTCAAGAACAAGAGAGAGAATGAGCAAGAAAGAATGAGGCTCTCTTTTGTCTTTCACCCTCTCATAATCCAAAGTCATGATAACTCATCATACTAACAAAAGTCTTATGTGATGGTTGAAGCAACCATAACCATATCATTTCATGCACTCATTTTGCACAAATGAGCAAGCAAACAAAAGTCTTTGCCATGAAATGATGGCTATGGTTATCATGATGGTCAACTAGTCAAGCCTAGTCAACCGGTCAACAAGTCAACAAAAGTCAACAAGTCAACAAAGTCAACAAGTCAACAAAAGTCAACAAGTCAACAAAGTCAACAACCATATCACCATAATACTTAATTAATATAATAGTTAATCACATATCATATTCTCATTAGGGTTGAGCAAAAAGTCAAATAGTCAACGGTCAACTGTCAACAACCCTAATGAGAATCCACTGCCTCTGTCTCCCTGTCAACTGTGCATACACACCCGCATCCGCGTTCCGAGGAACACGAATGCAAACTGGATAAATCCAATCCCATAAGGTACACTAGGATCTGGCTTAAACCAAAGCCCGCTAGTGTAAACTGTCCGGACACTATACGTGCACAAGTGCACGGATGTGACCGAACCCTGTCGCAAAACCATGCGACCTGTCGCAATACCATGCGACCTCTACACTTTTGCCTAAAGGCGAAAAGCTTTCTGTGTGGGACTCTAAAGACTCGACACTACGCTGGCAGTGGGTTTAACCACAGACCGCAAGCGGCACTAGCTGTGCGTAACGGTCCCCAGGTAATGCCGACAAGAAGACCGACGAGGCGAAACCCATCTGAACTCCTACTGAGCCTGAGTGTGACATCCTCCGTACAGTCCGGTCTGTTCGTCTGATACATCGCATGGCGGGCCTAGGGGGCGGTAAACGTCAGTCCCCCAATAGCGGTACAAGTCGTGCCGGAGCGAAGCCCAAAACACCCTGAGATAACACTGGAAACCTACCAGTATATCTCGTTTGCCCTGGCTAGGGACTACTCGTGTAATGGCTCTCCTAGACACAGCGCGATGTCAACCCCCAATACCGGGAGAGACGAATCCTGTCTAACCGTCACTGCCTCCAAGTGCTTCGGGACTGCACCCAACCACTACCTGTTTGCACGACTCCTTTGAGCCGTGGTAGGGTAGTGATCAAAGTACAGTGGGAACACACTCGAGGCGGAGTGACAGTGTCAAGTCAGCGGACTAAGCTGTACTCATGTCACCTGGGAACTGATAACTGACGATAGGTATAATACCAACTAGTCAGTTCCCGACGAGTCCTGTCCAGTGTACCCGTAACCTAACGAGCACCCGCATACTATCTCAAGTACGACGTACTGACGGCTGTGGGACAGACCGTCTCCCACACTGGGATGAGAAGCGCATGCGCTGGTCTACTCCGGAGTATCGATGCCCTGTCTCGATAGTCCTGCGACCAGGGACCTGCATAAGGATGTGCTTACAGATTACCCAGCCCCACTAGTGTGACGGCCATCACATCGCTGGTAATCAAGCAAAGATCCTAAGGGCTCTACTAATGTGTATAGGCGATATACAAAAATAAACATATGTACACATTGAAGTAGAAACAAACCAAGTAGCATACTACTATTTTGAGCAAGATTGTATATACAAGGTGAATATCCCAAGCATCCATTAAGTAATATACAAACCAGTATGATACAGTAATGGCCTTTAGGGCATATACACTAACAATCTCCCACTTGCACTAATGCCATGTACTGGCGTATCGAAGACCTATCATCTCGATCAGCCGCTCGAACTGAGTCTGGGGCAGGGCCTTGGTGAATGGATCTGCAGTGTTATCTTTTGAAGCGACTCTCCGAACCTCGATCTCCTGGTGATCCACGATCTCCTGGCGATCCACGATCTCCCTGATCAGGTGATACCGCCTCAAGATGTGCCTGGATCTCTGATGGACCTGGGTTCCTTCGCTAAAGCTATAGCCCCGTTGTTGTCGCAATACAGAGGTATTGGATCAAAAATGGACGGAACCACCTGAAGTTCTTTCAAGAACTTCCTCATCCAGACAGCTTCTTTTGCGGCATCAGATGCAGCGATGTATTCCGCTTCCATCGTCGAGTCTGCAACGGTTTCCTGTTTGGAACTCTTCCAACACACCGCCCCTCCATTGAGGGTAAAGACAAAACCCGACATGGACTTGGAATCATCCTTGTCACTCTGGAAGCTGAAGTCAGCAAAGGCCTCGATCTGGAGGTCTTTTCCGCCATACACCAAGAACATCTCCTTAGTCCTTCTCAGGTACTTGAGAATGTTCTTTACCGCTATCCAGTGTTTCTCCCCAGGGTTTGACTGATACCGGCTTACCTCACTCAGTGCATAAGCTACATCCGTTCTGGTACACAACATCGCATGCATTATAGAGCATACCGCAGAAGCGTAGGGTATAATAGACATGCGATCCCTCTCCAAATCAGTCTTGGGAGACATCTCTTTAGAGAGGGTGATCCCGTGACAAGCCGGCAGGTTACCGCGCTTGGAATCTTCCATACTGAATCTTTTCAACACGGTGTCGATGTACCTGGACTGAGAAAGTCCTAATATCCTCTTGGATCTGTCACGGTAGATCCGGATACCCAGAATGTATGAGGCATCACCCAGGTCTTTCATGGAGAACCTGTGTGACAAGAACCCCTTGACAGATTGTAGCATAGGAATGTCATTTCCTATTAAGAGAATGTCATCCACGTATAAAACGAGGAATACTACAGTTCTCGCTACAAATCTACTATAGATGCATGGTTCATCTGGATTTTTGATAAAGCCAAATTCTTTGACCGTCTCATCAAAGCATATGTTCCAACTCCGCGATGCCTGCTTTAGTCCATAGATGGGCTTAAGCAACTTGCACACCTTTCCGCTGCTCCCACTCTGAATGAAACCCTCTGGTTGGTCCATATAGACACACTCCTCTAAATTTCCATTTAGAAAAGCTGTCTTTACGTCCATTTGCCAGATCTCATAATCGTGGAAGGCAGCAATGGCAAGAAGGATCCGAATGGATTTCAGCATGGCTACTGGAGAAAAGGTTTCGTCATAGTCCAAGCCAGGTCTTTGACGGAAACCCTTTGCTACCAGCCTAGATTTATAGGTCTCAACCTGTCCATCTACACCAATCTTCCTTTTGAAGATCCACTTGCATCCTACGGGTTTTACCCCGTCTGGAGGAATGTCCAACGTCCATACCTTGTTGGTGTACATGGACTCCATTTCGGTCCGCATTGCATCCAGCCATTTCACTGAGTCAACGCTCTGAACGGCCTGCTGGAAGCTAGTAGGCTCATCATAATCTATGATGCAATCCTCTCTATCCCCGTCTATGAGAAAACCGCAGTATCTCTCGGGCGGATGAGACTGCCTACTACTCCTGCGGAGCGGCGTAGGAATGTCCTGTTCTGTTGAACCCTCTGGTTCCACTAACCTTTCAGTAATAGTCTGTGGTTCTGGAATTTCTTCCAGTTCCACTGCGCTCCCACTATTTTCCTTTTCCAAGAACTGGTGTTCTAGAAAGTGGGCATTACGAGAAACAAGGACTTTTTGTTCCTCTGCGTAGTAGAAAAGATACCCCCTGGTGTTCTTTGGGTATCCCACAAACTTGCACAGTACTGAGCGTGCCTCGAGTTTGTCCGCATGCTGCTTTTTGACAAAAGCTGGACATCCCCAGATCTTCAGATATTGAAGATAGGGTTTCTTCCCACTCCACATTTCATATGGGGTGGTAGGCACAGTCTTAGTGGGAACTCGGTTCAAAAGGTATGCGGCTGATTCTAGCGCATATCCCCAGAATGATCGCGGCAACTCAGCGTTACTCATCATGGACCGTACCATATCCAATAGGGTGCGGTTCCGTCTCTCCGATACACCGTTATGTTGCGGGGTGTATGGAGGAGTAAGCTGAGAGAGAATTCCATTCTCTTTTAAATAGTCCAGGAACTCGGTACTTAAGTATTCTCCACCTCGATCCGATCTTAGAATCTTAATACTTTTGCCGGTCTGTTTCTCTACTTCATTCTTATACTCCTGGAATTTTCTAAAGGCCTCGGACTTATGTTTCATCAAGAAGACATAACCGTACCTTGAGAAGTCATCCGTAAAAGTAATGAAGTAAGAATGTCTGCTTCGGGCATGTGTAGACATTGGACCGCACACGTCACTGTGTACGAGTCCCAAGAGCTCGCTCGCTCTTACTCCATGTCCAGTAAACGGAGTCTTTGTCATCTTTCCTTTGAGACAGGATTGACAAGTGGCATACGACTGATATTCGAACGCATTCAAATACCCCTCTGTATGTAACTTAGTCAACCTTCTCTCATTGATGTGACCCAGTCTACAATGCCACAAGAAAGTCTGATTTATTTCTGGAGACTTTCTTTTGTGTGTATTCTGGACATTAAAAATCTGTGGTTGGTTTAACACGTATATACCATTACTCAATGTACCTGACCCAATCAAAACTTGATTAAGGTGAATGTTTACAACATTACTTACAAACGCAAATTCATAACCTTCTTTAGAAACTAAAGATACAGAAATGATATTACAAGTTGCGTTGGGTACAAAAAAGCAATTACGCAAAACCAAAACATGTCTATCTGACATTCCCAGGTGATAGTCCCCCACGGCTTTAGCATCCATGCTAGCTCCGTTCGCAACTCTGAGGGTCATGTCACCTGCTTTCAAAACCCTACGGTTTCTCAACGCCTGCAAAGAATTACAGATATGAGATCCTGATCCGGTATCCAATACCCAGGAAGTAGAGTTTATTGAAAGACAGTTTTCAATAACATACACACCTGAAGCTGAAGCTGCAACCTGCTTCAATTCCTGTGTTCTGGCCTTCCAGGCCCTGCAATCATTCTTCCAGTGCCCTTTCTTATGACAATAGAAGCATTCTTCCTTATCTACAAGCTTCCCCGCTATCTTTGTTGCTTTACCTTTTCCCTTCGTATCCACTTTACTAACACCGCCCCTTGGTTTGGCGGGGGCCTTCTTCTTCTTTCCCTTGGCTTTCGCCTTGGACCTAGAAGAAGATGATCCTCCTATAAACAAAGTGGATGTATCCCTACCTTTCTGTAGGGTGCCCTCTGCGCTCCTCAGCATGTTGAGGAGCTCTGAAAGTTCAACCTCTTTTTCTTGTAAGTTGAAGTTCAGTATAAACTGGGCGTAAGTGGAAGGAAGGGACTGGAGAACTATATCCGTATATAGCTCACTCTCCAATGTGATCCCTAGGTCTGCGAGCTCCTCAATGTAGCCGATCATCTTTAGCACGTGCTCGGCTACTGATGATCCGACGGCCATTCTTGTCGAAATAACTTTTTCGACGCTTCGTATCTTGCGATACGAGATTGCTCTCCATACAGTTCTTTTGTATGAAGCAATATGGATTCCATGTCCATATTCTCGTGCCTCCTCTGATGTTCGTTGTCCATCGAGGCAAGCAGGAGGCATTTGGCCTTCGCTCTATCAATCTCCCAAGTCTTGCGGATTTCCTTATCCGCGACGCTGGAAGTTGGACCAGGGACAGGGGGAGCTTTGGTGGTAAGAAGATACCCCAGCTTGTCGTAAGTGATTGCTATCTTGACATTCCTGAGCCAATCTTTGTAGTTTGGCCCTGTCAGTTTGTTTTTATCTAGGAGTAACTTAAGTCCAGTCATGTTGATTGGTCGCTGCAATTAGGAGAGAGAAGAAGAAACACTCAGCATGATGCTCTTGCAAGTTTAGAGTGGTTTTTAGTTTGTCTAAACAGGATGGCTCCCACTGTTTCTCGAATCCCTCCTCAAACCATAAAGGAAGAATTAGTCAGGATCAATCCCACCGTACAATACTTGCTTAACCGTTCAGCCAGGCCGGTGTCGGTACTTCGAGGGAGGTTTTCCAACGCTTTCGCGAAGTTCCTTAATTAGAGAACCTCTTTTCCTTGGGGGCGTAGCCCCCCTAACACCTTTCTAGGCACCTACTAGGTTTATAGCATTGATCGTTAAGTGAGAAATTTCCCGAGGAGTAGCATATACTCACAGTAGGATCGGGATCCAAATATCATTGCGTGACGAAACTGAAGGAATCCTACCAGAATCATCACACTCCAAATGGTATGCAAATCTAGCAAGTTTCAGTACTTATGAAACTCCCGATGTGGATTTTTTTTGCCCCATGCTCTTATGACCTTGACTTTGGCCAAAATATCATAAGTCACATGTCAAGTTCTACCCGTCATTATCCAGGTTAATTTGGATCCATCCGTACCTACCCTTGACTTTGGCCAAAATGGCAGTACGACTGTCCCAAACCAACGCATCTATCTATGCTACACATGAACACCCAATAGCTACCAATCACTGTGCCTTGACTTTGGCCAACATACACAGCTTGAATACTATTGACTATTCATGTGAAACGACGGAGGGCTACGGATGGTTTTGGCAAAACCGTGAACGTAGTGAACTTGATATAGTCGATGGAACGAGATAGCTTTTAAAAGGAGTGGCTCAAGCTCCGTATTTAAAAGTTGTTTTTGAAAAGAACCGAGTGGTTTTTCGAAAGTGTTCCAACGACTTTAACTTGGTTTATTATCTTGCATTAGTTCTTTTAATGCGTGATATTCTTGCATTAGTTCTTTTAATGCGTCCCATCATTTAATCCTACCATTGCAGAAAACAACCAAAATATGACGTACGCTTATGCCGTTCGCATTCGCCATGGGGCCCCGTCATTACCCGTTAGGTTACTTAACTAACGACAGAGCGGGGGCTGGGCTAGCGCGTCTGTAAAACATAAGCAACGCCTAAATAATATCATATATAGATATACTGCAATGATAAACATTTCAGATCACAGATGAATACATTGGATATACTAGGAATCTGTAATTCGTACGAGCCTGTAACGAAAGACAAATTACACGGTCGCGGTGAATAGCCAAAACCCCACCCAAGACCCCTACGGGTGCGGCAAACTACCCGCCAAGTACCCGAAGCGTAGCAACCTCCCTCATCTCCATGAGTAGGCCACTCGACACTTCGGCATACCCGATAGTTTGTGCACCCCCTCCATGGGTCTATCCTAGGAGCAAAAACAGTAAAAAGAAATTATACAATGACGGCTACAACCCCGACCCGGTTGTGCGGCCATACAAATAATTATTACATCAATTTACAAATTTACATGAATTGAAAGAAAAGAAAACTCTCGTCTCACAACCCCCGGCTATTCACCCGCGACAATCCAACATATTCATATCCACATTCCAGCAACATTACAGATCACAGATTTGTATAACCCCCACTAATCGACATATAGCGATTAGTAGACGTTCAATACAAATATCACATAACAGAAAAACCCGTTAGCTAAAGTCTTTTAGAAGTTCGATCAAAAATACGGATTTTCGGGACCCCAAAATAAAATTTTCGTTCTGGAAAATCTGGGTTGAAAATATATATACTAAAAATCCCAAAATACCTCCAGAATAACACTGCACCAAAGATTGACCTCGGCCGAGTCAACTCGGCCGCGGATCCGCGGCGGGAGCGTGCTCCCGCCGCGCTTCCGCGGCGCTTTGACTCGATCGTGGTTCCATCTTTGGTGGTTATTCACAGAAAAGCCTGAGCCGATTTTAGGTGTTAAAATAATCAATTTTTGAACAGTAAAAAAATCGACAGAAACTGCAAATTTTCGGGGTTCGTTTTCGGGACTTTTTCTTTGATCGATCTTCTAGTTACTTGCTAACAAGTTAGATAGAGTTTAACCTGGCTCTGATACCACTGTAAGTCCATGCTACCTCTCCCGGTACTTTCGGGAATGCGGAATTTGGTAAAAAACGATTTTTACGGAGGTGGTAACATGGACCTAAAACCCGGATCTTGGTTAAACATCTATCAAGCTCCGATGGTGGTCCGGAATGGCTTCTTCTCGTCGTCTCCGTACGCCGAAGATAGATCCACCTGAAAGCTCCAACCTTTAGCTCCTTCTTCGTTCTTTGAAGAAACTAGTTCACTTGGTTTGCTAAACCTAGTGAACTAGAATGAGTAGAGAAGAATTAGAATGGGATTTTATCTATGGTTCTTGATTCTCAACTCATGAGACAAGAGAACCATAGATTAAAGAGAGGGAGCAAGAGCAAAAGGGTGAGAGCAAAAGGAGAGCTCAAGAACAAGAGAGAGAATGAGCAAGAAAGAATGAGGCTCTCTTTTGTCTTTCACCCTCTCATAATCCAAAGTCATGATAACTCATCATACTAACAAAAGTCTTATGTGATGGTTGAAGCAACCATAACCATATCATTTCATGCACTCATTTTGCACAAATGAGCAAGCAAACAAAAGTCTTTGCCATGAAATGATGGCTATGGTTATCATGATGGTCAACTAGTCAAGCCTAGTCAACCGGTCAACAAGTCAACAAAAGTCAACAAGTCAACAAAGTCAACAAGTCAACAAAGTCAACAACCATATCACCATAATACTTAATTAATATAATAGTTAATCACATATCATATTCTCATTAGGGTTGAGCAAAAGGTCAAATAGTCAACGGTCAACTGTCAACAACCCTAATGAGAATCCACTGCCTCTGTCTCCCTGTCAACTGTGCATACACACCCGCATCCGCGTTCCGAGGAACACGAATGCAAACTGGATAAATCCAATCCCATAAGGTACACTAGGATCTGGCTTAAACCAAAGCCCGCTAGTGTAAACTGTCCGGACACTATACGTGCACAAGTGCACGGATGTGACCGAACCCTGTCGCAAAACCATGCGACCTGTCGCAATACCGTGCGACCTCTACTCTTTTGCCTAAAGGCGAAAAGCTTTCTGTGTGGGACTCTAAAGACTCGACACTACGCTGGCAGTGGGTTTAACCACAGACCGCAAGCGGCACTAGCTGTGCGTAACGGTCCCCAGGTAATGCCGACAAGAAGACCGACGAGGCGAAACCCATCTGAACTCCTACTGAGCCTGAGTGTGACATCCTCCGTACAGTCCGGTCTGTTCGTCTGATACATCGCATGGCGGGCCTAGGGGGTGGTAAACGTCAGTCCCCCAATAGCGGTACAAGTCGTGCCGGAGCGAAGCCCAAAACACCCTGAGATAACACTGGAAACCTACCAGTATATCTCGTTTGCCCTGGCCAGGGACTACTCGTGTAATGGCTCTTCTAGACACAGCGCGATGTCAACCCCCAATACCGGGAGAGACGAATCCTGTCTAACCGTCACTGCCTCCAAGTGCTTCGGGACTGCACCCAACCACTACCTGTTTGCACGACTCCTTTGAGCCGTGGTAGGGTAGTGATCAAAGTACAGTGGGAACACACTCGAGGCGGAGTGACAGTGTCAAGTCAGCGGACTAAGCTGTACTCATGTCACCTGGGAACTGATAACTGACGATAGGTATAATACTAACTAGTCAGTTCCCGACGAGTCCTGTCCAGTGTACCCGTAACCTAACGAGCACCCGCATACTATCTCAAGTACGACGTACTGACGGCTGTGGGACAGACCGTCTCCCACACTGGGATGAGAAGCGCATGCGCTGGTCTACTCCGGAGTATCGATGCCCTGTCTCGATAGTCCTGCGACCAGGGAGCTGCATAAGGATGTGCTTATAGATTACCCAGCCCCACTAGTGTGACGGCCATCACATCGCTGGTAATCAAGCAAAGATCCTAAGGGCTCTACTAATGTGTATAGGCGATATACAAAAATAAACATATGTACACATTGAAGTAGAAACAAACCAAGTAGCATACTACTATTTTGAGCAAGATTGTATATACAAGGTGAATATCCCAAGCATCCATTAAGTAATATACAAACCAGTATGATACAGTAATGGCCTCTAGGGCATATACACTAACACAAAGTATGGACTCCGTGTTCAAGTATTCACCTCCTCGATCAGATCGTAAGATTTAAATACTTTTACCCGTTTGGTTCTTGGATTCGGATTTATATTCTTTGAATTTCTCAAAAGCTTCAGATTTGTGTTTCATCAGGAACACATGTTCGAATCTTGAGAGATCATCAGTGAATGTAATGAAGTACGAAGAACCATTCCTGGCATGTGTAGACATGGGACCACATACATCACCATGTATCAGTCCCAAGAGTTCCGTAACTCTTTCCCCGTGTCCTGTATATGGAGTTTTGGTCATTTTGCCTTTGAGACATGACTGGCAAGTGTCATAAGATGAAAATTCGAACGGATTCAAATATCCATCCTTATGCAACTTAGCCAGTCTTGTCGCATTGATATGACCTAGTCTACAATGCCACAAGAAGGATTCATTCATTTCTGAACTCTTCCTCTTGTGTGTGTTTTGTACATTTAGAACTGTGGTTTGATTTAGAATGTATATGCCATTATTTAACGAGCCTGATCCAATCAACTTTTGATTCAGGAAGATGTTCATAACAATATCCTGTACTACAAAATTATATCCTTCTTTACTTAGTAAAGAAACTGATATAAGATTGCATATCAGGGTCGGAATGTAATAGCATTCATTCAGAATCAATGTATTACCATTTGGTAATACAATGTTGTTAGTGTATATGCCCTAGAGGCCATTACTGTATCATACTAGTTTTTATATTACTTAATGGAAGCTTGGGATATTCACCTTGTATATACAATCTTGCTCAAAATAGTAGTATGCTACTTAGTTTGTTTCTACTTCAATGTGTACATGTGTTTATTTTATTATATCACCTATACGCATTAATGGAGCCCTTAGGATCTTTGCTTGATTACCAGCGTTGTGATGGCAGTCACACTAGTGGGGCTGGGTAATCTATAAGCACATCCTTATGCAGGTCCCTAGTCGCAGGACTATCGAGACAGGGCATCGATACTCCGGAGTAGACTAGCGCATGCGCTTCTCATCCCAGTGTGGGAGACGGTCTGTCCCACAGCCGTCAGTATGTCGTACTGGAGATAGTATGCGGGTGCTCGTTGGGTTATGAGTACACTGGACAGGACTCGTCAGGAACTGACCGGTTGGTATTATACCTATCATCAGTTATCAGTTCCCAGGTGACATGAGTACAGCTTAGTCCGCTGACTTGACATTGTCACTTCGCCTCGAGTGTGTTCCCACTGTACTTTGATTGCTACCCTACCATGGCTCAAAGGAGTCATGCAAACAGGTAGTAGTTGGGTGCAGTCCCGAAGCACTTGGAGGCAGTGACGGTTAGACAGGATTCGTCTCTCCCGATATTGGGGGTTGACATCGCGCTGTGTCTAGGAGAGCCATTACACGAGTAGTCCCTGGCCAGGGCAAGCGGGATATACTGGTAGGTTTCCAGTGTTATCTCAGGGTGTATTGGGCTTCACTCCGACACGACTTGTACCGCTATTAGGGGACTGACGTTTACCGCCCCCTAGGCCTGCCATGCGATGTATCAGACGAACAGACCGGACTGTAGGAGAATGTCACATTCAGGCTCAGTAGGAGTTCAGATGGGTTTCGCCTCGTCGGTCTTCTTGTCGGCATCTACCTGGGGACCGTTACGCACAGCTAGTGCTGCTTGCGGTCTGTGGTTAAACCCACTGCCAGCGTAGTGTCGAGTCTTTAGAGTCCCACACATAAAGCTATTCACCTTTAGGCAAAAGAGTAGAGGTCGCATGGTTTTGCGACAGGTCGCATGGTTTTGCGACAGGGTTCGGTCACATCCGTGCACTTATGCACGTACAGTGTCCGGACAGTTAACACTAGCGGGTTTTGGTTTAAGCCAGATCCTAGTGTACCTTTTGGGATTGGTTTTATCCAGTATGCATCCGTGTTTCTCGGAACGCGGATGCGGGTGTGTATGCACAGTTGACGGAGAGACAGAGGCAGAGGATTCTCATTAGGGTTGTTGACCGTTGACCGTTGACTATTGACTTTTTGCTCAACCCTAATGAGAATATGATATGTAATTAACAATTATATTAATTAAGTATTATGGTGACATGGTTGTTGAGGGGTTGACTTTGTTGACTTGTTGACTTTGTTGACCGGTTGACTAGGCTTGACTAGTTGACCATCATGATAACAATAGCTATCATTTCATAGCAAAGACTTTTGTTTGCTTGCTCTCTTGTGCAAAATGAGTGCATGAAATGATATGGCTATTGTTGCTTAAACCATCACATAATACTTGATTGCTATGATGTGTTATGGTGGTTTTGGATTATGAGAGCCAAGAGAGAAAAATCTTCTCTCATTCTATCATTCTCATTCTCTCTCTTGTTCTTGAGCTCTCATCTTCCTCCTTTTGCTCTCCCTCTCTTGAGTCTATGGTTCACTTGTCTCATGTGTTCAGAACCAAGAACCATAGATAAAATCCCAAACAAACTCTTCTCTACTCACTCTAGTTCACAAGGTTTAGCAAACCGAGTGAACTAGTTTCTTCATAGTTCGAAGAAGGAGCCAAAGGTAGAAGCTTTCAGGTGGATCGATCTTCGACGCAAGGAGACGACGGGGTGAAGCCGATCCGGACAACCATCGAGGCTTGAAGACGAAGGAGTTCAAGAAAGAAAGGTATAACCCCCTAACCGAGTAGTTAACAACTCCTAGTTAGGTTGTTAGTTAGATGTTTAACAAAGATCCGGTTTTGAGTCCATGTTACCACCTCTAGAAAATTGTTTTTCACCAAATTCCGCATGCCCGAAAGTACCGGGAGAGGTAGCATGGACTTACAGTGGTATCAGAGCCTAGTTTAACTCTACCTAACATGTTAGCATAGTAACTAGAAATTCGATCGGAGAAAAAGTCGCGAAATACACCCGGATTTCAAACTTTCTGTCGATTTTCAAAGTGCTGAAAAAATTATTTGAGATACACCAAAAATCGACTCAGGGTTTTTAGAGTAGACTGTAGAAAGACGGTCCCCTGATCTCATCAAAGCGCCGCGGAAACGCGACAATAGCTTGCTATTGCCGCGGTTCCGCGGCCGTCTTGGCTCCTCTCTGGGTCTTCTTTGCTACAGTATGCTTATAGGGGTATTTTGGGATTTTTGGAATATATATTTTCTGCCCAGATTTTCCAGAACGAAAATTTTGTGTTTGGGGCCTGAAAATCCGTATTTTTGATCGAACTTCTAAAAGACTTAAGCTGACGGGTTTTTCTGTGATGTGATATTTGTATTGAACGTCTGCTAATCGCTATATGTCGATTAGTGGGGGTTATACAAATCTGTGATCTGTAATGTTATTGGAATGTGTATATGAATTCATTGGATTGTCGCGGGTGAATAGCCGGGGGGGTTGTGAGACGAGAGTTTTCTTTTCTTTCAATTCATGTAAATTTGTAAATTGATGTAATAATTATTTGTATGGCCGCACAACCGGGTCGGGGTTGTAGCCGTCATTGTATAATTTCTTTTTACTGTTTTTGCTCCTAGGATAGACCCATGGAGGGGGTGCACAAACTACCGGGTATGCCGAAGTGCCGAGTAGCCTACTCACGGAGTTGAGGGAGGTTGCTTCGCTTCGGGTACTTGGCGGGTAGTTTGCCGCACCCGTAGGGGTCTTGGGTAGGGTATTGGCTATTCACCGCGACCGTGTAATCCGCTTTTCGTTACAGGCTCATACGAATTGCGGATTCCTAGTATATCCAATGTGTTCATCTGTGATCTGAAATGGATATCATTGCAATATATCTATATATGATATTATTTAGGCATTGCTTATGTTTTACAGCCGCGCTACCCCAGCCCCCGCTCTGTCGTTAGTTAAGTAACCTAACGGGTAATGACGGGGCCCCGTGGCGAATGCGAATGGCATAAGCGTACGTCATATTTTGGTTGTTTTCTGCAATGGTAGGATTAAATGATGGGACACATTAAAAGAACTAATGCAAGAATATCACGCATTAAAAGAACTAATGCAAGAAAAATAAACCAAGTAAAAGTCATTGGAACACTTTCGAAAAACCACTCGGTTCTTTTCAAAACTAACTTTTAAATGCGGAGCTTGAGCCACTCCTTTTAAAAGCTATCTCGTTCCATCGATTATATCAAGTTCACTACGTTCACGGTTTCGCCAAAAACCATTCGTAGCCGTCCGTCGTTTCGTATGAATATTCAATAGTATTCAAGCTATGTTTGTTGACCTTCGTCAAGGCATAGTGATTGGTAGCTGTTGGGTATTCATATGTAGCATAGATAGATGCGTTGGTTTGGGACATTCGCATTACCTTGTTGACCTTCGTCAAGGGTATATACGGGTGGGTTCAAATTAACCTGGATAATGACGGGCAGAACTTGACATGTGACTTATGATTTGTTGACCTTCGTCAAGGTCATAAGAGCATGGGGCAAAAATCTACATCGGGAGTTTCATAAGTACTGAAACTTGCTAGATTTGCATACCATTTGGAGTGTGATGATTCTGGTAGGATTGCTTCAGTTTCGTCACGCGATGATATTTGGATCCCGATCCTACTGTGAGTATATGCTACTCCTCGGGAAATTTTTCACTAAACGATCAATGCTATAAACCTAGTAGGTGCCTAGAAAGGTGTTAGCGGGGCTACGCCCCCAGGGAAAAGAGGTTCTTAAATTAAGGAACTTCGCGAAAGCGTTGGAAAACCTCCCTCGAAGTACCGACACCAGCGTGGCCGAACGGTTAAGCAAGTATTGTACGGTGAGATTGATCCTGACTAATTCTTCCTTTTTGGTTTGAGGAGGGATTCGAGAAACAGTGGGAGCCATCCAGTTTAGACAAACTAAAAACCATTCTAAACCTGCAAGAGCATCATGCTGAGTGTTTCTTCTCTCTCCTAATTGTAGCGACCAATCGACATGACTGGACTTAAGTTACTCCTAGATAAAAACATACTGACAGGGCCAAACTACAGAGATTGGCTCAGGAATGTCAAGATGGCAATCACTTACGACAAGCTGGGGTATCTTCTTACCACCAAAGCTCCCCCTGTCCCAGGTCCCAAAACCAGCGTCGCGGATAAAGAAATCCGTAAGACCTGGGAACTAGACTGCGCGAAGGCCAAGTGCCTCGTGCTTGCCTCTATGGACGATGAACATCAGAGGAGGCACGAGAATATGGACCTGGAATCCATATTTCTTCATACAAAAGAACTGTATGGAAAGCAATCTCGTATCGCAAGATACGAAGTGTCGAAGAAGTTATTTTCGGCAAGATTGGCCATCGGATCATCGGTAGCGGAACACGTGCTTAAGATGATTGGCTACATTGAGGAGCTCGCGGACCTTGGGACCACGTTGGAGAATGAGCTCTATACGGACTTGATTCTCCAGTCCCTTCCTTCCACTTACGCCCAGTTCATACTGAACTTCAACTTACAAGAAAAGGAAGTTGAACTTTCAGAACTCCTCAACATGCTGAGGAGCGCAGAGGGCACCCTACAGAAAGGTAGGGAAATATCCACTTTGTTTGTAGGAGGATCTTCTTCTTCTAGGTCCAAGGCGAAAGCCAAGGGAAAGAAGAAGAAAGCCCCCGCCAAACCAAGGGGCGGTGTTAGTAAAGTGGATACGAAGGGAAAGGCAAAAGCAACAAAGAAAGTGGGAAAGCTTTTGGATAAGGAAGAATGCTTCTATTGTCATAAGAAGGGACACTGGAAGAATGATTGCAGGGCTTGGAAAGCCAGAACACAGGATCTGAAGCAGGTTGCGGCTTCAGCTTCATGTGTGTATGTTATTGAAAACTGTCTTTCAATAAACTCTACTTCCTGGGTATTGGATACCGGATCAGGATCTCATATCTGTAATTCTTTGCAGGCGTTGAGAAATCGTAGGGTTTTGAAGGCAGGTGACATGACCCTCAAAGTTGCAAACGGAGCTAGCATGGATGCTAAGGCCGTGGGGGACTATCACCTGGGGTTGTCAGATGGACACGTTTTGGTTTTGCGTAATTGCTATTTTGTACCCAACGCAACTTGTAATATCATTTCTATATCTTTGACTTCTAAAGAAGGTTATGAATTTGCGTTTGTAAGTAATGTTGTAAACATTCACCTTAATCAAGTTCTGATTGGGTCAGGTACATTAAGCAATGGTATATACGTATTAAACCAACCACAGATTTTCAATGTCCAGAATACACACAAAAGAATGTCTCCGGAAATAAATCAGACTTTCTTGTGGCATTGTAGACTGGGTCACATCAATGAGAGAAGGTTGACGAAGTTACATACAGAAGGATATTTGAATGCGTTCGAATATCAATCGTATGCCACTTGTCAATCCTGTCTTAAAGGAAAGATGACAAAGACTCCGTTCACTGGACACAGGGAAAGAGCGAGCGAGCTCTTGGGACTCGTACACAGCGACGTGTGCGGTCCAATGTCTACACATGCGCGAAGCGGTTATTCTTACTTCATTACTTTTACGGATGACTTTTCAAGGTACGATTATGTCTTCTTAATGAAACATAAGTCCGAAGCCTTTGGAAAATTCCAGGAATATAAGAATGAAGTAGAAAAACAAACTGGCAAAAGTATCAAGATTCTATGATCGGATCGAGGTGGAGAATACTTAAGTGCCGAATTCCTGAATTACTTAAAAGAGAATGGAATTCTCTCTCAGCTTACTCCTCCATACACTCCGCAACATAACGGTGTATCGGAGAGACGGAACCGGACCCTATTGGATATGGTACGGTCCATGATGAGTAACGCTGAATTACCGCGATCATTCTGGGGATATGCACTAGAAGCAGCTGCATATCTCTTGAACAAGGCACCAACCAAGACTGTGCCTACCACCCAATATCAGATGTGGACTGGGAAGAAACCTTGTCTTAAGTATCTTAAGATATAGGGATGTCCAGCTTTTGTAAAAAGGCAGCATGCGGACAAGCTCGAGACACGTTCAGTACAGTGTAAGTTTGTGGGATACCCAAAGAACTCCAGGGGGTATCTTTTCTATTCCGCTGAGGAACAAAAGGTTTTTGTTTCTCAGCATGCCCGCTTCTTGGAAACTGAGTTTTTGGAAACCCAGATAGGTGGGAGCACAATAGAACTGGAAGAAATTCTAGAACCACAGACTATTACTGAAAGCTTAATGGAACCAGAGGGTTCAAAGGAACAGGACATTCCTACGCCGCTCCGCAGGAGTAGTAGGCAGTCTCATCCGCCCGAGAGATACTACGGTTTTCTCATAGACGGGGATAGAGAGGATTGCATCATAGATTATGATGAGCCTACTAGCTTCCAGTAGGCCGTTCAGAGCGTTGACTCACTAAAATGGCTGGATGCAATGCGGACCGAAATGGAGTCCATGTACACCAACAAAGTATGGACGTTGGACATTGCTCCAGACGGGGTAAAACCCGTAGGATGCAAGTGGATCTTCAAAAGGAAGATTGGTGTAGATGGACAGGTTGAGACCTATAAAGCTAGACTTGTAGCAAAGGGTTTTCGTCAAAGACCTGGTTTGGACTATGATGAAACCTTTTCTCCAGTGGCTATGCTGAAATCCATTTGGATCCTTCTTGCCATTGCTGCCTTCCACGATTATGAGATTTGGCAGATGGACGTAAAGACCGCTTTTCTAAATGGAAATTTAGAGGAGTGTGTCTATATGGACCAGCCAGAGGGTTTCATTCAGAGTGGGAGCAGCGGAAAGGTGTGCAAGTTTCTTAAGTCCATCTATAGACTAAAGCAGGCATCGCGGAGTTGGAACATCTGTTTTGATGAGACAGTCAAGGAATTTGGCTTTATCAAAAATCCAGATGAACCATGCATCTATAATAGATTTGTAACGAGAACTGTAGTATTCCTCGTTTTATACGTGGATGACATTCTCTTAATAGGAAATGACATTCCTATGCTACAATCTGTCAAGGGGTTCTTGTCACACAGGTTCTCCATGAAAGACTTGGGTGATGCCTCTTACATCCTGGGGATCCAGATCCATCGTGATAGATCCAAGAGAATATTAGGACTTTCACAGTCCAGGTACATCGACACCATACTGAAGAGATTCAGTATGGAAGATTCCAAGCGCGGTAACCTACCGGCTTGTCACGGGATCACCTTCTCTAAAGAGATGTCTCCCAAGACTGATTTGGAGAGGGATCGCATGTCTATTATACCCTACGCTTCTGCGGTAGGCTCTATAATGTATACGATGTTGTGTACCAGACCGGATGTAGCTTATGCACTGAGTGTGGTAAGCCGGTATCAGTCAAACCCTGGGGAGAAACACTGGATAGCAGTAAAGAACATTCTCAAGTACCTGAGAAGGACTATGGAAATGTTCTTGGTGTATGGCGGAAAAGACCTCCAGATCGAGGACTTTGCTGACTCCAGCTTCCAGAGTGACAAGGATGATTCCAAGTCCATGTCGGGTTTTGTCTTTACCCTCAATGGAGGGGCGGTGTGTTGGAAGAGTTCCAAACCGGAAACCGTTGCAGACTCGATGATGGAAGCGGAATACATCGCTGCATCTGATGCCGCAAAGGAAGCTGTCTGGATGAGGAAGTTCTTGAAAGAACTTCAGGTGGTTCCGTCCATTGTTGATCCAATACCTCTGTATTGCGACAACAACGGGGCTATAGCTTTAGCGAAGGAACCCAGGTCCCATCAGAGATCCAAACACATCTTGAGGCGGTATCACCTGATCAGGGAGATCGTAGATCGCCAGGAGATCGAGGTTCGGAGGGTTGCTTCAGAAGATAACACTGCAGATACATTCACCAAGGCCTTGCCCCAGACTCAGTTCGAGCTGCTGATCGAGATGATAGGTCTTCGATACGCCAGTACATGGCCTTAGTGCAAGTGGGAGATTGTTAGTGTATATGCCCTAGAGGCCATTACTGTATCATACTAGTTTGTATATTACTTAATGGAAGCTTGGGATATTCACCTTGTATATACAATCTTGCTCAAAATAGTAGTATGCTACTTGGTTTGTTTCTACTTCAATGTGTACATGTGTTTATTTTATTATATCACCTATACGCATTAGTGGAGCCCTTAGGATCTTTGCTTGATTACCAGCGTTGTGATGGCAGTCACACTAGTGGGGCTGGGTAATCTATAAGCACATCCTTATGCAGGTCCCTAGTCGCAGGACTATCGAGACAGGGCATCGATACTCCGGAGTAGACCAGTGCATGCGCTTCTCATCCCAGTGTGGGAGACGGTCTGTCCCACAGCCGTCAGTACGTCGTACTGGAGATAGTATGCGGGTGCTCGTTGGGTTATGAGTACACTGGACAGGACTCGTCGGGAACTGACCGGTTGGTATTATACCTATCGTCAGTTATCAGTTCCCAGGTGACATGAGTACAGCTTAGTCCGCTGACATGACACTGTCACATCGCCTCGAGTGTGTTCCCACTGTACTTTGATTACTACCCTACCACGGCTCAAAGGAGTCGTGCAAACAGGTAGTAGTTGGGTGCAGTCCCGAAGCACTTGGAGGCAGTGACGGTTAGACAGGATTCGTCTCTCCCGGTATTGGGGGTTGACATCGCGCTGTGTCTAGGAGAGCCATTACATGAGTAGTCCCTGGCCAGGGAAAGCGGGATATACTGGTAGGTTTCCAGTGTTATCTCAGGGTGTATTGGGCTTCACTCCGACACGACTTATACCGCTATTAGGGGACTGACGTTTACCGCCCCCCTAGGCCCGCCATGCGATGTATCAGACGAACAGACCGGACTGTACGGAGAATGTCACATTCAGGCTCAGTAGGAGTTCAGATGGGTTTCGCCTCGTCAGTCTTCTTGTCGGCATCTACCTGGGGACCGTTACGCACAGCTAGTGCCGCTTGCGGTCTGTGGTTAAACCCACTGCCAGCGTAGTGTCGAGTCTTTAGAGTCCCACACAGAAAGCTATTGGCCTTTAGGAAAAAGAGTAGAGGTCGCATGGTTTTGCGACAGGTCGCATGGTTTTGCAACAGGGTTCGATCACATCCGTGCACTTATGCACGTACAGTGTCCGGACAGTTAACACTAGCGGGCTTTGGTTTAAGCCTGATCCTAGTGTACCTTTTGGGATTGGTTTTATCCAGTATGCATCCATGTTCCTCGGAACGCGGATGCGGGTGTGTATGCACAGTTGACGGAGAGACAGAGGCAGAGGATTCTCATTAGGGTTGTTGACCGTTGACCGTTGACTATTGACTTTTTGCTCAACCCTAATGAGAATATGATATGTAATTAACAATTATATTAATTAAGTATTATGGTGACATGGTTGTTGAAGGGTTGACTTTGTTGACTTGTTGATTTTGTTGACTTGTTGACTTTGTTGACCGGTTGACTAGGCTTGACTAGTTGACCATCATGATAACAATAGCTATCATTTCATGGCAAAGACTTTTGCTTGCTTGCTCTCTTGTGCAAAATGAGTGTATGAAATGATATGGCTATTGTTGCTTAAACCATCACATAATACTTGATTGCTATGATGTGTTATGGTGGTTTTGGATTATGAGAGCCAAGAGAGAAAAGTCTTCTTTCATTCAATCATTCTCATTCTCTCTCTTGTTCTTGAGCTCTCATCTTCCTCCTCTTGCTCTCCCTCTCTTGAGTCTATGGTTCACTTGTCTCATGTGTTGAGAACCAAGAACCATAGATAAAATCCCAAACAAACTCTTCTCTACTCACTCTAGTTCACAAGGTTTAGCAAACCGAGTGAACTAGTTTCGTCAAAGTTCGAAGAAGAAGCCAAAGGTAGAAGCTTTCAGGTGGATCGATCTTCGGCGCAAGGAGACGACGGGGTGAAGCCGATCTGGACAACCATCGAGGCTTGAAGACGAAGGAGTTCAAGAAAGAAAGGTATAACCCGCTAACCGAGTAGTTAACAACTCCTAGTTAGGTTGTTAGTTAGATGTTTAACAAAGATCCGGTTTTGAGTCCATGTTACCACCTCTAGAAAATTGTTTTTCACCAAATTCCGCATGCCCGAAAGTACCGGGAGAGGTAGCATGGACTTACAAATGTGATATTCGCCAACATCTTTGGCTACAACATTTGCCCCATTCCCTACTCTTACGGAATGATCATCCATTCCCAGTTCTCTACCTTTCCTTAGCCCATGTAACATATTACATATGTGGGATCCTGATCCGGTATGTAATACCCAGGATGTAGAGTGAACTGAGAAACAGTTCTTGATGACTAACACACCCGAAGAAGATGCATCAACATGTTTCTTCTTCGTTTGGGCGGCGTAGGAATCCGGACATTCCCTAATTTCCTGATCAGTCTTATAACAATTATAAGAAAGAACGGAACCAGCGTTCCCCTGCTCAGTATAACAAGCGGGTTCGGCCAATACATCCATATTGTTATCTTGATTAAGGCCAGACATGGTCGCTACCTGGAGAGAAAGAGAAGAAAACACTTTAGCGTATGCTCTTGCAATATCAGATTGGTTATTATGTTATCTAATCAGGATGGCTCCCACTCTTTTTATCAAATCTTCCTTCAAACCCTAAAAGGAAAGACTAACCGGGATTAATTACACCCTACAATTTTACCAATCTTTTAGCCAGGCCAGTGCCGGTACTTTGAGAGAGGTTTCCCGTGCTTTCGCACGGACCTAATTAAAATAAACCTCATTTTCCCAGGGGTGTAACCCCGTTAAGACCTTTCTAGACACCTGCTTGATCGGCTAATTGTCCTGTGTAAAACTCTCCTAAGAGTAACTCTTACTCACAGTGGGTATCGGGATCCAACTATCTCATAGAAGGTATGCAATCTCATTGCAAATTTCAACACTTGAAATTCTCGATAATATTTTGCCCCTAACCCCCTATGAACTTGACAAAGGCCAACAAATTATAGGATGCTAGTCAAGTTCAACCCGTCATTTCCTGATTGAATTAAACCCACCCGCCTGACCCTTGACAAAGGCCAACAAGGTCGTACGACTACCCTAATCCAATCTGCATCACATGCATAAGCAGATAAGCACTATCCAGCTACCGCACACTACGTTTTGACAAAGGCCGACAAACGCAGCACGAATACTAAGTAGGACTTATGTGAAATGACGGAGGGCTACGACAGGTTCTTCAGAGAACCTTTTGCGTAATGAACTTGATATCGTTGTAGAATCGAGTAAATTTTGAAAAAAAGTGTTTTTGAGGCTTTCACTAGTTTTGCTAATGAGGTCACTCCCGGTGAAGGGGTCTCGGCTCTTTCCTTATCGAATAAGGTGCAAGATATTTCTCAAATATCGCTATGCAAAGCAAAAACTATAAAAGCAATCAAAAGAAAAACCGAGTTTTATAGCATCTGCTAGTTTTGCTAAAGAGGTCACTCCCGGTGAATGGATCTCGGCTCTTTCCTTATCGAATAAGGTGCTGGATATTCTACAAGGAATACCGCTATGCAAAGCAAAAACTAGAGCTACCCTTCTTTTGAAAATTTGATTCTTACAACATATTTTAGGTTTCTTTTGTTTCATTAATCACATTAATGAAGTTCCATCATTTATGCTTCCTAAGAATCACAGAAGAAACGAAAATACAACGTACGCTTATACCATCCGCATTCGCCACAGTGTCCCGTTATGCACCGTTAGGTTACTTAACTAATGGCACACCGGGGCGGGACTAGCGCGGGTCTAAAACATAAGCAACGTCTACTATATATCTCATATATAATGTATATCCATTCGTCTCAGAATCCACAGTGATCACATCACAAAGCAGCAGAAGAAACATATAAAATATTGGATATACTAGGAGGTCCGTGCTTCATTTCGAGCCTGTATGAAACACGGATTCCACGGTCGCGATGAATAGCCAAACCCACATCCCTAGACCCCTACGAGAGCGGCAAGAAACCCTACCAATTCTAGAGTTAGGAGACCCGGACTTGACCCCCCGAGTTGGTCTCCCACTGGACTCTAGAACCCGGTTACTTGTGCTCCCCTCCTTGGGTCTAACCTAATGCGGAAAAGTAAATAATATACAACAATGGTGACATCATCCTCAACCCGGAAGTGCCCTAATAAAAGAATATTACATACAATTAATTTTACATGAATGAAAATAAAAACTCTCATCTCACACAAAACCCCGGGCTATTCAAAACGTGACGATCCAATATAACATATCACAGCAACACATAACATCACATGTCATCAACGTAAGTAAATATGCGTATCCCAATTGTCGTTGACATATAGCAACAAAACCGGCGATACACCACATATTACACTTACGGTCGCAGAAAAGAAAATGTCAAACTACAACATTTGAAATTCATAATCATCTTAGACATCATAAACCCGAAATATCACATATTACGGATATCATGCCTAACTATATGAATTCCACATATTGTATCACATTAAAGAAAAAGCTAAACGATGTTAAACCTTTCAATCGAATCAACGAATTCCTAAAAATTCCTTAGAAAGCTCAACACATGAGCAGAAATAAAAATGCCCAGAATATGCCCCAGTACCTATGGACCAACAGCTGAAGGGCCCGACCCAAGCCTCTCAAGGGGCGCCGCGGATCCACGGTCACTTAGACGAGTTAGGGTTTCGTTCTTTACGTGTGTCCATAGAATTACCTGCATGATTTTCTGAATATTTTTAGTGTGAAAATTTTTAAATTTTGAATTTTTTTCCAGAAAGTCGATAAATCCGGTTATTTGGAGTTCGTTCGGACTTTTAACTTTTCCTAGACAACTTCTAATGCTCTAGCAAGGCTCTGATACCACTGTAGGGTTCTTTAGCACAACCACAAGGTTCCACAAGGCATCAAATATGCCATATTTAAATTTTTAGTGTGCCGAACAACCCTAACCTAGGATCTAACTAGAGTTTTAGGAGCAAACATGAATGTAAATCTAAGTGATAATGGAATACAAACTTTGTAGATCGGTCCATCACTTCAATAGCTCATTGTAGTGGTCCCTTCGCTGCGATAATGGTAATCCCGGGCTCTTGCATGGCTTCTCAAGGTGAAAAGAACGATCTTGCATGAAGTCTTCGAGGCCGAAGATGATCTACGTCGAGGAGACACTAACTCAAGTTACTACTTCACTAATTGAGAGATTAGTGAAGCTAACACCTTATACTAAATTGCTAATCTAGTAGAGTATGATGAAGTAGGAAGTGGGCTCACTTTAGTTTTATTTTTCTCACAATATTTTCTCACTTTGCAAAAACCTAGCAAGCTTTTTCAAGGAAGAAGAAGTTGAGCTCAAGAGATGAGAATGAACTAATGAGGTGAGAGAAACAACAATGGGTGAGTTTGTATCATATACTAACTCATGTAGAGACATAACCATAGCTAAATTATAATAGTTAGGTTAATAAATATCTTAAGTAAAACAAAACTAGTGGACTAAGTCAATGCATCCATAAACTTCATGAAGCTTCATGCATGTGAGCTCGTTATCCACTAATTTTGGAATTACTTTAAATACTAAAACCCAACATTATAATTAGTATGGTGTAAGTCTCATACACCCATGTAGTGTGTATCAACAACCATGATACAAAAAGAACACAATTAATATATATCACATGTATAATAAGTGTGCACATGTGAGAATAAATAAATGCTTAAGTGGGCTAATATTAGTTAATGTAATCTAGTATATCACATATACAATTATACATTAAATTATCAAATCAACTCTTGATTTAATAATCCGGCTATATCACATACAACCGACTAATAATAAATGTACCAACTTATCGAATCAATACCTGATTCGATAACCCGGCTATATCACATATAACCGACCGATACAAAAATCACAAGAATAGAATACGGTATCACATACTCGCATTTTTCTCGATCCCGTACATATCATATATGTGCTCCTATTTCATTTTGCCTGAGCTAGTAGAACCTCTATGTAGGACTCTAAAGACTCGTCAATATGCCGGCAGTAGGTGATGATCACATCAAGCACCCACAAGCCGTCGGCGGTACTAGCTGGACGTAATGGCTACCCGGGTATTGAACGATCAAAAGATCAGCAAGCAAGCCCGCTCTAGCTCCTGTAAAATCCTATCAGTAACACTACCGTACAGTCCGGTCTTCTCGTCTGATTTGTCGCATATCCAGTCTAGGGGTGGTAAACGTCAGACCCCAATAACCGATAAGTCATGCCGATACGAGGCTCATAACGGGTCGAGAAACTACTGATAACACTTACCAATAAATCTCTAAATCAGCCCTGGCCAAGGACCTCCCTGTTATGGTCAATCGAGCACAGCGCAACATTAACCCCCAATACCGGGAGAGACGAAACCCCTCCTATCGCTCATTGCCTCCATGTGACTCGGGACTGTGCCCAATAACGACCATTTTGCATGTCCTATTGAACGTGGTAAGGTGGAAATCAAAGCACAGTGGGAATCACACAAGACTTTATGACGATCTCGGGGCTACAGACTAACCTGTACCAGTGTTACCAGAGAACTGCTATCTGACGTCAGGTATAATACCATCTTGGAGTTCTCGGCGAGTCCGTCCAGTGTACCCAGTCTCCACTGAGCACCCGTATACCATTTCTGATGTCAAACACCAATAGATATGGGATCATCTATCGCCCATCTCATGGGTCGAGAAGCGTATACGCTAGTCTACTCTGGTATATCGATAACCCGTCTCGATACACCCACGACTAGGAACATTAAAGGATGAACTTATGGACTACCATGGACCCACTAGTATGATCCGCATCATAATCCTGGTAGTCAAGTACACATCCTAAGGGCTTTACCAACATGTAACTATAAGACAGTATCAAGAGACAAGTATACATGTTAAGATAAAGAGCAACCAGATAGCATACTATCATGTCGAGCAAGAAAGTCCTCTCTATATATGTCCAAGCATCCAATATAATATATATCATATGTACAATAATGGCCTCTAGAGCATACATACTACTAACAAATAATCCGTCTATATCACATATAACCGACTAATATCATATGTAACAACTTATCGAATCAACACTTGATCCGGTAACCCAGCTATATCGCATATAATCGACTGATAGCACAGATCGCGAGAATAGAATATGGTATCACATATCGTATTAATCTCGGTCCAGCACATATCGCATATGCGCTACTACTCCGTTTCGCTTAAGCTAGGAAATCTTTGTGTAGGACTCTAAAGACTCGTCAATACGCCGGTAGTAGGTGATGATCACATCAAACACCTATAAGCCACAAGTGTCACGACCCAATGTTTGGCCCATGACCGGCACTTAACTACGTAACGACTACAGGCGTAACGCGACTAAGTAAGCCAAAACCCAGAAATCAAAACCGGTAAAAGTATAGAGTGTTTAAACATTTAATTAGAACATTTGCTAAAAAGTTAAGAAAACCTCAAGTAGACAATCACCACGGTAACAATATACGACGCCGAAATGAGGGTTTCGCTCGTTATAGAACTTGGTAGCGAAGAAAAGAGCAATAAGTGGAAAAACATCGCACAAGATAAGAACTGCATAAGTAAAGTCGGCTCACAACGAGCTCGACACCAGAATACAAAATAATATACATCATCGTCCTCACACTGGTCTCTAAGTCAAATACATAAAAGTAGATGAAGAGTACTAGATACAAAATATGTACAATGGAAATAACCAGATACCACAAACCCACCTAGCAGCAAACAACTCACTCACCAACTGCAGTGGTATCCGTAGCCAAAAAGATATAGGAAAGCAGCCTGCCGCGACTACTCCGAGGGGCAACCTGCAAACATTGTGGCACAACGGGGGTGAGTTGCCAACTCGTGAGTAGTATATAACATATAAAGGTAATCGCGAGTATGCATGTGCCGCGATACTCTAACCTATGCCAACAGATAACATCTATATGATGAACTATATGAGCAGTAATCATGCATCAAGTACAATCTAACAACATCTCTAAATGATAAGCAGGGTATGCAATAATCGTGCATAGCAAATGCAATCTAATAACATCTATATGATGAGCAAGGTATGCAATAATCATGCATAGAAAATGTACTCTATCAGGTACAACAGATACAGGATGAGATGTAAAATACTGAATGCTGAGTATGGGAATAATTAATATCTACACGGAATATCAACGTGGAAAATAATCAGTGTCCATCCATATACCCAAATCATGTAAATCTTATAGAATCATAGGTGGCTAGCATCGGCACACTAAAATATCATGAATCATCATGTCTAGCATCGACACGGAAATCCTCAAGTATCGTACTCCGTCTGCGGAATCGGCCCTCGGCCCCGGCAGTACGAATCGTCCCGTATCCATCTCTCATAACTGGTCAGTATCCTCCGGATAACCTCCAGATCTAACCAATCACCGTTAGGTAGTAGTCCCTCCGCCAGGCTCACTGTCTACT
The DNA here is from genome assembly GCA_030015575.1 of Agapanthus africanus. Classification (NCBI taxonomy): domain Eukaryota; kingdom Viridiplantae; phylum Streptophyta; class Magnoliopsida; order Asparagales; family Amaryllidaceae; genus Agapanthus; species Agapanthus africanus. The sequence goes on along the minus strand of CM057337.1, from coordinate 390,163,330 downwards.
GCACAGCGATCCGTTCTCGCCCCGGGGTACCATACCGAGCCCACCATGTACCCGCAATCGGATCATCCAACTCCTCGATTCGGGTTCACATATCACACGTCTCAGAATCGAGAAAACATATGGTGGACGCACTGAAATTTCATATCAAGATAAACCGGGTTTTTAAATAATGCGTATTTTCTTAAAAGGATTACCTCGGTTCTCAAATCCAGAAATCATATGAATCCAAAACTCAATGCATAAATCCATGCAAGTATGAAGATATCAACATATGTGTGCACTGGTATGAATATACAGTGTGCATGTGCGCAAGTATGAAGATATCAATTTATGTGTGCACTGGTATGAATATACGGTGTGCATGTGCGTAAGTATGAAGATATCAATATATGTGTGCACTGGTATGAATATACGGTGTGCATGTGCGCAAGTATGAAGATATCAATATATGCGTGCACTGGTATGAATATATAGTGTGCATGTGTGCAAGTATGAAGATATCAATATATGTGTGCACTGGTATGAATATATAGTGTGCATGTGCGCAAGTATGAAGATATCAATATATGTGTGCACTGGTATGAATATATAGTGTGCATGTGCGCAAGTATGAAGATATTAATATATGTGTGCATTAGTATGAATATACGGTGTCCATGTGCGCAAGTATGAAGATAACAATATATGTGTGCACTGGTATGAATATATAGTGTGCATGTGCGCAAGTATGAAGATATCAATATATGTCAATATGCGACAAGTCATGACAATCATCAATGATGCAGCAATCAAACGATATGTATAATGCGTAGCAATCCTATAGTGCGAGTGTCATGGCAATCACTAACGGTGTGAGTGTAACATACAAATAGTGCTCGTGCAGCTTGAACCGTTAGTGACAGTGCAGTGTTCTATGCTATCATTTCTATATGCAACAAGAAGGTATGCTACTAGTCCATATGAACATCTACGACTAAATATCCTAACACGGCTTGATGCTTAACGCCATATGGGAGATTTCCCCGTAGATGTTAAATCTACTCACCTGGTCGTGCGCTACTCATAGCCGACCATCTGCTTCCCTTTCTTTGCTTCGTCCGACGTACCCGCCTGTGAACCAAGAATTCACACAAGGAAAATCCACATAAGCAAATATCGCAAAACGCGATATTGAAGTCAAACGATACACTCGCGTCGCGAACTAAACGCGCTTGTGTACGATACGCTAAAATGTATGTATACGCGTCTAAAACTATCCCGACAAGCCGTGACACGCTGGATCACAGAACCCACTCACGTATCGCGCGTATAGCGCGAACTAATCGTACTAGAAAAGCGATATATCGTCCCAGGTTTTCCTACAGAGAGAAACTTACAAAATTGCACATGCCAAAACACTAGAATATGTAGCAGACTCCCACAGCCAAAATCCTAACCCCTAACTCTCCTGTCTGGCCGCAATTTGCGGCCAGAATGATTAAAATGGCGGCCAGGGTAGGGTGTCTGGGGTTCGTGCTCTGGTGGTTTGGTCAGGGTCTCCCAAGTAGTCTACAGTTAACTCAGATTTTATCTGAAGTGCCCGGGTCTATAGCAGATCACAGAAAGGTGAAATCTCACTTAAAATGCTAAATTTACACAAAATGAAACCCTATGGTATTTTGGTGAAATCTGGGGATTATCTAGGTTTACTTGGCCCTAATAACACTTAATTAGGCTAGGTTAACCAACACTAACATCACTTGGACAAAAGTCCACACAATTCATCAACTCAAGCACTAAATCTCACATTTTACACAAACTGAAGCTAATTCTACACAGGTTAAGCAAACTAGAGAGTTAGGCTCAGATATTATACCTAACTAGACACTAGGTGCAAGGAGAAAGGAGGAGGAGAAGAGGGGAAGGAGCTGCTACTGCTGGGGTGTTGCTGCTGCTTGAAGCTGCTGCTGTTGCTGTGATGCTGTTTCTGTTGCTTCAGCTGCTGTTGTTGCTGCCTCTTCTGATGCTGCTGCTGCTTCTGCTGCTTGCTGCTGCTCCTTCAACTCCTGCTGCTGCTGCTGTGATGGATGAGGGGGTGTGTGTGTGTGAGAGAGAGAATGAGAGAAGTGAGATTGAGAATTAGAGCACAAGTTAAACACCCCCCCTCTCTCTCATCATTTAATGAGCATGTGTCATGCCATGAAGCCCATACTCCCTCTCTCTCTCACCAAGTCAATAAAGAAAAATCATTTCCATTTAAAAAAAAGAACACATAATTAAATATAAAAAAAAACCCAATTACACTTAAGGGAAAGGTTTAACCCACCATGGTTGCTAATCATGGTTTAACCCCAAATTAAAACCCTAGTTTACATGCACAAGTGTGTGCAAGCCTAGGAAAAATCTAATAAAATACTCATTAAATAGGATAAAATTTCTGAAATTCAATTTGGTAAACTTTTTATTAAAAACCATATATTAAAATATAATTAGTCACTAAACACATCCTAAGGTGTTACAATCTTCCCCCCTTAAAGAAATTCGTCCCTGAATTTAAAAATATACTGCTACGTGTACCTTCGAAGAGATGAGGGAACTTCTTCCGCATCTCGCCCTCAGCCTACCAAGTGATCTCTTCACCATTCAGGCTGCGCCAAAGCACCTTCACTGATTGCAAGACCTTCGATCGAAGTTTCTTCACCTGCCGGTCCAATATTACGACTGGCTGCTTGGTGAACGAAAGATCGCGCTTGAACTAAATGGTCTGGTGCTGAATTAAGTAAGAAAGGTCATGAAGGTAATTGCAACATATCGACACGAAAATACGGGGTGAATACTCAATAATCTGGACGAAAATGCCAAATTAAAGGCAACGATACTAATTCGCTTTAAGGAACTTAAAAAGACCTACAATCCTGGGATAAGCTTCTCAAAACTCAACATGTCATTTATCGGAAAAATCCGTAGGAATACATGATCTGCCACTGCGAACTCAAATCTGCGACCATCTTGGTCGGCATATGACCTCTGTCCGAAATGGACAATTCTCATCCTGACCTAAAACAATTGGATCATCTCCGAAGTCTCTAGACAAGCTGAGGTCCAAAAATCCTACAACGCGGAGTTAGAAAAACAGACTGGTGGTTGTTGGCTATATTGCCCTCAAGGAAATTATCATAGTCGCGGACTTGTGTTATGATGATTGAATGAGGACCTATACCGATAAAACAGTCTTACTCAAGATGATAGTATGCTATCTGGTTTGTTTTTATCATCATGTACATGTTGATAGAGCCCTTAGGATTCTTGCTTGACTGCCGACATTATGATGGCGATCATATATGTGGAAGCTGGGGTCTATAAGCACATCCTTAAATATCCCTAGTCGTAGGAGTATCGAGACCGGGCATCGATACTCCAGTGTAGACTAGTGTATACTGATCGAGACCACGACGAGGGGCGGGGGCCAGGTCTCACAAGCCATTGGTGTTAGTTTGTTCACCTAAGATAGTATACAGGTGCTCATTGGGTTATGAGTACACTGGACGGACTCGCCGGGAACCTACTAGTTGGTATTATACCTATTGTCAGATAGCAGTTCCCAGTTGAAATGTGTACAGGTTAGTCTGTCGACCTGAGATCGTCATTTGTCTCATGTGAGTTCCTACTGTGCTTTGATTACTACCCTACCACGGCTCAAAGGAGTCGTGCAAACAGGTTTTAGTTGGGTACAGTCCCGAGCCATATGGAGGTAGTGATCGGATCGTCAGGGATTCGTCTCTCGTAGTATTGGGGGTTGATGTCGCGTTGTGTACGGATGGCCATCACCATAAATCCGTGGCCACGGTGGACGAGAATTATCGATCCAGGATCGATAGTTTCTCACGTGGTGATGGGTTTCATACCAACACTAAATATCGCGTTGTTGGGGGTCTGACTTTATCCACCCTCCAGACTCGATATGCGATACTCTTAGACGAATAGACCGGACTGCACGGATATTGTCGCTGACAGGCTCAGTAGGGGTTCAGGATGAGTTTGCTCGTCGGCCTCCCTTTCGCTCAATACCTGGGTAGCCGTTACTTACAGCTAGTGCCGCTGACATGCTTATGGTTAAACCCAATACCAGCGTATTGACGAGTCTTTAGAGTTCCACACAGAGGGTTTTCACGGTTCAGGCGATATGGTGTACATGAGGTATGTTGATACATACAGGTGTCCGATTAAATATGTACAAGTACTGCGCAGACTTTAATCGGACAGTTGATAATACTAGCGGCTTAGGATTAAGCCAGATTATTAAATCAGGTTTTTGATTTAATAATTTACATATGTATTTATATATATGTATTCTAGTATTATTGTTCGCTATTTATTTTCTTTCTTGGCTATTCGTATTTTTGTACGAATACGCATATCTGTATTTCGGTACATGTACCGGGAAGTATTCCGTATTTTCTACGGAATAGCTTCTAGAAGGTGCCACATCATTTGTATGAATTTTCATTTTTGGAAATTCATTTGACTCACAAATGATGTGGAGGGTGTGAGGTGGCACAAGCATGGCATGAACATGGAATTTGGGTATGGTTTGATTTGTTTATAGTAATTTGATAAATGGAAAAGATTTCTTTAATGGAAATGAGAGAGGGAGAGGGGCCGGCCATGATTGAGGTGGGAATTGATTTTCTTTTGGTGAATTTACACTAGCTCTCTCTCACTCTCTCATGCTTGAAAAAGACTTAGCCAAATTTCCTTTGTTTATGCAGAAAGTTCACCTCTTTCATCTTCTTCTTCTTGAGTTGCTCCATGGAGCTCATAGGTAGAGAGAAAAACATAGTGACACACTCATGCACCCCCACTCTTCATCGCTAGCGACTTTGGAGCGTAGGTTACCTCGTTTGTCGAGGTTGGAGCTTGCGCCGTTTCCCTCGGGTGGATCATCGGAGATGGAGGAAGACCGGCAATCAAACATCGTCAAAGGATCACTAGGAGCTTGGAATGAAGACCGAAGGACTCGGATCATCTCGGTATAACCTTTCTAACTCTTAGTTAGCTCGCTAGAATAGGGTTTAAGGTCGATCCTGGATTCGGGTAGCGGTAGCACCGGTTTTAGAAATTTTTGTTCCGCATTTTGGCCGCGTTTCGACGACCGGGGCGCTGCCGGGACCCTTCATGGTATCAAAGCCACCCTTTAAACCCCTTAATATCTTGTTTAGACGTGCTTAAAAGATCGATCGACGGATTTTACCGAAACCACGATTTCATTTTTCAAGTTGCTGTCAATTTTAAAAAGTGTTCAAAAAATTATTTGCAGCATCTTAAAATTCCGTGCAGACAATTTTAAGGGTACTGGAAAAATTTAGGCTCGTGATTCCACAAAAGCGCCGCGGATCCGCCGCACTTGGCCCCTTTTGGCGGCGTTCCGCGGCGGTTTAGTGGCAACGGACGACAAAATTTTTTCTGTAGCTCATATACTTGGAATTGTGATTTTTGTGATATTCTGTTTTGGCCCAGGTTTCAGTGAAGTGTTGTTTTGCTATTGGGGCCAATTTGGAACTTAGTCGATTGTTATTTTAAGCATGCGTTTGATAATACATACATTATTATCTGCGACCGTGAATATCATTTGATCGGTAAACTCGTCTAATTGCTATATGTCTTTTTGACGGGTTTGCGAACGTGACATTCACGTTGATGTTCTGTGTTGTGCTGCGATGTTGGTTGGATCGTCGTGGTGGATAGCTATGGTGCAATGTTAGTACAGTTTAATTTCATTTGTACATTTGATATTGCGGGGCGAGCGTCCGACATGTGGACTGCCGTCACTGCCAGTTTGTATATTATTCTTTTGGGGCACGACCGGGCTGAGGTCGATGTCACCCTTGTATATTATTTTATTTTCTCTACTAGGATTACCCCGCGGTGGAGTGCACGAATAGCCGGGTTCTAGAGGGCAACTGGTCCTCATCTCATGGCGTTGGGACGGAGGGGACCTTACTCTAGAATTGGCGGGCTGTTCGCCGCACTCGTAGGGGGTATAGGTTGACCCAGGAGGGGTGCTCAAGTTACCAGATTCCGTAAAGTGTTGGGTGGTCCATTCACGTTGCTGAAAGGGGCTGCCTCACTTCTGGTTTTGGCGGGTAACTTGCCGCGCTCGTAGGGGTCTAGGTTTCATTGCACAGGCTTTCCACACGGCAGGGAACGTCGGGTCTCACTTGCGGCTCAAGTGAAACCCGGGGCTCCAGATTATCCACCATTCTGTATTGCTTCAGTGATGTTTCTGTGATGTTGCTTTATATCATGCCTGGGATGATTGTTATATATATTTATATATATACTAGTAGATGTTGTATATGTTTTGCACGCGCACTAGGCCAGTCCCCGCTCTGTCGTTAGTTAAGTAACCTAACGGGCGATGACGGGACCCAGTGGCGAATGCGGATGGCATATACGTACATTTTATTTTCGTTCTTTTCTGGTGTGATTAATTGATGGGAGTGCATAGATTCTTATCAATGAAAAGATAAAACAAACCTATATATATGATGTTGTTGGAACGAAGTTTTTAAAAACTGACATTACAGACGTACACTTTTGCTTTGCATCGCGGTATTCATTTGGAATATCCTGCACCTCATTCGACGAGGCAAGGGCCGAGATCCCTTCATCGGGAGTGACCCCTTGAGTAAAAGTTTGCGTCAACGTAATAACTTCACTATAATCGATTACTTTTGCTTTGCATCGTGGTACTCAGTTTGGGATATCTTGCACCCCATTCGACGGGGAAAGAGCCGAGATCCCTTCACCGGGAGTGACCTCTTTAGTTAAAGTTTTCGCCACTATATATTTATAAAACCACTTGGATTCCTTCAACGATATCAGGTTCATTACGTTAAAGGTTTTTCGCCAAAAACCAGCCGTAGCCCTCCGTCATTTGTTATGAGTATTATTTAGTATTTGTGCTGCGTTGGTTGACCTAGTCAAGACATAGTGTTCGGTAGCTAAGTGGTGCTTGTTTGTGGCATTTTAAATGCGATTGGTTAGGACAGTTGTGCGGCCTTGTTGACCTAGTCAAGGGCACGTGCGGGTGGGTTTAATGCAATCCAGGATAATGACGGGTTGAACTTGACTAGCGGTTTATGGTTTGTTGATCTAGTCAAGGTCATAAACTACTTGGGGTAAAAATCACATCGGGAGTTTCAAACATACAGGAAACTTGCCAGGCTTGTGCATACCTTCTGGAGTGTGGTGACTTGAGTGGCTTCCATCAAGTTATCATGCGATGATAGTTGGATCTTGATTCCCACTGATGAGTAGGATTACTCCTCGGGTGATTCCGACTAATTCTCCTTTTAGGTTTGGAGGAGAATTCGAGGAAACAGTGGGAGCCATCCAGATTAGATAAAATGATTAACCATTCTGATCTAGGTTAGAGTGCACGCCGAGTGTTTCTTCTCTCTCTCTCTCTCTGACTGCGACTATGACCCGACTTTTGACTAAAACTCATGAAACCAAGTTGACCAAACCTTCTTAAAACACTTTGGCTTTGGGAATGTCACGGTGTCGCATACATCATTGCCACTTCTATATCACCTTTGCATTTCTCCAGAACACCTCGTATTACTACGAACGTCAACTTCCATTGGATAAATCCATCGTATGGTTATATACGAACTCGAAGAAACTTTTTTGAGGATGGATTCTGGTTCAGGAGAGATTGAATAGGATTATTCGGTTGTCTTTTCTCTTTACCTTCTCTCAAGCTGTGAGGGCTCCTAGGATTAGGAGAGGGTACACCTATTAAGCTTATTGGATAGTCTTCCTCCTAACCATAGGCAGGTGCCGAACGGTAGGGAAGGAAGAAAACCAACAAGCTTAACTGTGGTGTACAGAAGGTAATAAGCAAAGACATATAAAGGGATTAGAATAATGGCAAAGGAAATTGCGACCACTATCATTCACGACAAAGAACGTGTATACCCCTGCCACTCCTACATTCACTTTACATCTCTCCAGAACACCTCGTATCACTACGAACATCTACTTCCATTAGATAAATCAATCGTATATTACATACGAACTCGAAGGAACTTTTTCGTGGATGGATTCTGGTCCAGGAGAAAAAGAATAGGATTATTCAGATGTCTTTTCCTATTACCTTCTCTCAGGTGACGAGGGCTCCAAGGATCAGGAGAGTACACCTATTACGCTTATTGGATAGTCTTCTTCCAAACCATAGGCTGGTGCCGAAACTTAGGGAAAGAAGAAAACCAGTTAGCCTAAAGAAGGTGTATAGAAGGTAATAAATAAAGACATAATAAAAGGATTGGAGTGAGGGCAGGTAAGTATATGGTTTCTGTCATGAATCAGGATAGTGGAACAGGCATTACTAGGAATACCAGTTAAACCCCTTCGAAACTTTTTCATGTTTCAGTTCCACTGTGCAATGTTAATTGAAAACTGTTTTCCCAATTGGAATCTAACTCCAGGGTATGTATTTACCAGATCAGTTTCTTACATCTTTATGTTATTACGGATGGTGAGTGGGAGTAAGATATTGGGAATTGGGTGATTAGATCCTCATTATATCGGAATTCGTTGTAATTGGTGATATTTGAGGAAATCATCTGGATTTTGCCGGATGGCAAATATTTGGTTTTGAATATCCGTTATTATGCACCAATTTCAAACTGATATATCTGTACCTTTATTTTATAAAGTGAGATATAACTTTTTGATATTATGTCTGTGACATTTACCTATATCAGTTGGTGATTAGGTAAGGTGCATTCAACAGCGGTGTAATTCTTCTTAACCATACTACAGTTTTTCGACCTACGACGCACAGGGTTTGAGTTATTGAACTCAGGGGACTTATACAAAGTATTGTATGTTGTCCAGTGTCGATTAGGACAAAGGGGTTGGTACTCGTACTATATTCTGTTCACTTATGACTTCTCCAGTTCTGGACATGTATTTCGTTGAAATGCAAGGTCCAGATATTCAGAAGTTATAGGTATAAGAATAAAGTAGAGGACCATTTGTTGTAAGTATCAGGATTCTTCGAGGAAATCGAAGATGTAGATACTTGTGTTTGGTATTCAGTTAATAGTAATGGTTTTGAGAACTTGCTTTTTTTTTCAGGTTACTCATATGTGGATGCACTCCTAGATGAGTAATGCTGATTGTCCTCTTTCCATTTGGTTGATATGCACTAGAGACAGATGCATGATTTTGAATCTGGTTCAAATTCGATTAGTGTTTTTGTTTCTATATTAGATTTATATAGAATCAATTTATATCTTAACGATGTTAAGGTATAGGGAGTTGTCCGGCTGATGCTTAAAACCAGAATCCGGATAAACTCAAGGCACGTTTCAGTAATGGCAGTTTATGGGTTATACCGGGCTTTGACGAGTGTTAACTTTCTACCATCAGGAAGATCAATATTTATATTGTTCTTGACTCGCCACAGTTTTAGTAAAATGGATTTTTTCAAAAAAGCAATAGTGGGAATATGGTAGAATTGGAAGTGATTCTAGAACCACAAACGATTACTGAAAATTTAATAGAACCTAAGGATTCAATTGGATTTGATGTTCCATTAGCCACTCCGTAGATTTGGTGGGTAACTTCAGGCACCTGAGAGGTACTTCGGTCTCCTCAGAGACGGTGACAGGGAGGTTCTTGTTTACCCAGAGTTGCCATTGCTGCTGTTCTAGACTATAAGACCCGGCAGGAGGATGAGTATAGCGTCGTTCTAAACTAGCTTTAGAAGTACACGTGTATATGACTCTGCCAGAGGGTTGTTGTAGTCAGTAGGAGAAGCGGAAGCATAGAAGGCAAGTAGCTTATGTCTATTTATAGACTAAAGCAGGTACATCGGAAATAGATCATCTATTTTTGATGTGACAGTCATAGGCTTTGACCTCATCAGAATAGGAGATGGATCTGGTAAGAAGGTAGTAGAGAGTGATGTCCAGGTATTTTGGATGACATGCACTTGATAGGAAGAGATATTCCTATACTACGATCGGTTATACTGTGGTTATCACAAAGTTGTTTCTCCACATAGGATATGGAAATAATATCAGGTTTTCTGGTTACTAGATCTATAGTATTAGATCTAGATTTGGGGAGTATCCTAACCTGGGTACTTTGACATTATTCTAAAGGAATTTTAGAATGGACTACTCCTGGCATTGTGGTGTACCTGCAGGTGATAGAGTCACCCTCTCTAAAGGTGTCTTACAGACTAAAGGAGAGAGGGGTCTGCATGATTAGCACATCACTTGCTTAGGCAATTGAGTTAATCATGCAATGTCCAGTACCACACCAGATATTGCTTTTGCACTAGATGCAATATGCAGATATATTAATCAAATCCTGAAGAAACATTGGGAAGAAGTTATTGAACATAAGTGAATGTTCTAGGGAAATGATTACAGCAGCCTCCTTTAGGAGACGGTTAGCATTTCAGGCTTCCAAGGTGACCTGGATGACAGAGTGACTGTCTGAGTTATAGTTTTCCCTCCTTTGAGGGACAGTATGTTGGACAGGTGGTCCAAGCGGATACTGAGGAAAGGCATGGCGCAGGATACTGATTAAATTCAGTGGATGATACAGTCTAAGTAGTTTGCTGGATTTGGGGTTCATTTGTTAACTAGGTCTCATCAGATATCCAGACAAATTCTAAGACAAGTATTGCTCATTTCGGGAGATAGCTTTCTTCGAAAAGTTGAGATTAAGAGAGATACAGAAAGAAACACTGGAGCGGATCCACTCACTGAGGCTATTTCTCGAACGCAATCATTTTCGCAAACAAGCTTTGCGAAACTGATTAGTAGAGAAGTTGGGTGTTCGGCATCACACGGACTGTGAGTATGCGATATCGCAATAATTGGCCATACTTGTCTGCCGGCATTATGATGGAGATCATATATGTGGGAGCTGGGGTCTATAAGAACATCTTTAAATGTCCCTAGTCTTAGGAGTATCGAGACTGGGATCGATACTCCAGTGTAGACTAGTGTATACTGATCGAGACACCGACGAGAGGCGGGGGCCAGGTTTCACAAGCCATTGGTGTTAGTTTGTTCACCTAAGATAGTATACAGGTGCTCATTGAGTTATGAGTACACTGGACGGACTCGCTGGGAACCTGCTTGTTGGTATTAAACCTATTGTCAGATAGCAGTTCCCAGGTGACATGTGTACAGGTTAGTCTGTCGACCTGAGATCGTCATTTGTCTCATGTGAGTTCCCACTGTGCTTCGATTACTACCCTACCATGGCTCAAAGGAATCGTGCAAACAGGTTTTAGTTGGGTACAGTCCCGAGCCACATGGAGGTAGTGATCGGATCGTCGGGTATTTGTCTCTCCCGGTACTGGGGGTTGATGTCGCGTTGTGTACGGATGTCCATCACCATAAATCCATAGCCACGGTGGACGAGATATCGATCCAGGATCGATAGTTTCTCAGGTGGTGATGGGTTTCATACCGACACTAAATATCGCGTTGTTGGGGGTCTGACTTTATCCACCCCCAGACTCGATATGCGATACTCTTAGACGAACAGACCGGACTGTACGGATATTGTCACTGACAGGCTCAGTAGGGGTTCAGGATGAGTTTGCTCGTCGGCCTCCCTTTCGCTCAATACCTGGGTAGCCGTTACGTACAGCTAGTGCCGCCGACGTGCTTATGGTTAAACCCACTGCCAGCGTATTGACGAGTCTTTAGAGTCCCACACAGAGGCTTTTCACGGTTCAGGCGATATGTTGTACATGAGATATGTTGATACATATAGGTGTCCGATTAAATATGTGCAAGTACTGCGCAGACTTTAATAGGACGGTTGATAATACTAGCGGCTTAGGATTAAGCCAGATTATTAAATCAGGTTTTTGATTTAATAATTTACATATGTATTTATATATATGTATTCTAGTATTATTGTTCGCTATTTATTTTCTCTCTTGGCTATTCGTATTTTTGTACGAATACGCGTATATGTATTTCGGTACATGTACCGGGAAGTATTCCGTATTTTCTACGGAATAGCTTCTAGAAGGTGCCACATCATTTGTATGAATTTCCATTTTTGGAAATTCATTTGACTCACAAATGATGTGGAGGGTGTGAGGTGGCACAAGCATGGCATGAACATAGAATTTGGGTATGGTTTGATTTGTTTATAGTAATTTGACAAAAGGAAAAGATTTCTTTAATGGAAATGAGAGTGGGAGAGGGGCCGGCCATGATTGAGGTGGGAATTGATTTTCTTTTGGTGAATTTACACTAGCACTCTCTCACTCTCTCATGCTTGAAAATGACTTAGCCAAATTTCCTTTGTTTGTGCAAAAAGTTCACCTCTTTCATCTTCTTCTTCTTGAGTTGCTCCATCGAGCTCATGGGTAGAGAGAAAAACATAGTGACACACTCATGAACCCCCACTCTTCATCGCTAGCGACTTTAGAGCGTAGGTTACCTTGTTTGTCGAGGTTGGAGCTTGCGCCGTTTCCCTCGGGTGGATCATCGGAGATGGAGGAAGACCGGCAATCAAACATCGTCAAAGGATCACTAGGAGCTTGGAATGAAGACCGAAGGACTTGGATCATCTCGGTATAACCTTTCTAACTCTTAGTTAGCTCGCTAGAATAGGGTTTAAGGTCGATCCGGGATTCGGGTAGCGGTAGCGCCGGTTTTAGAACTTTTTGTTCCGCATTTTGGCCGCGTTTCGATGGCCGGGGCGCTGCCGGGACCCTTCAGTGGTCGACACGACCTAACCCCTAAAACTAAAGGTTGCTAATTGGAGTGTCTCCTGATAACAGCTATCGAAGGAGAACCCTAACAATGGCGAGTGACGATCCCCAACTGCCGACAACAATTAATACATACGCATAAACTTAACAAAGAACAACTGAGCAAACTGAGTATAACCGGATGACAAGCATTCGATTGGAGTCACACCCTGACTAAACCTGGGTAGACACCACAATGAAATTTGTGGAGACCTGCTCCCATTCCCTCTTCGGAACGGTTAAAGGTTGCATCTTTCCCGCCGGTCTCAGTTGCTCAACCCAAGCACACAACTGGACAGACACCTTGAAACGAATCCCGAGATTTCTCTTTTTCCATCCTTTCCCACCCGTAACTATCTCACAAGTCACATTAAATGTTGGTGGGACTTGGATGAGTACAGTAAGTTAACCGATGTGCCTGCTCTAGGATTTCACGTCTCTACCCAATAATATCAGGTACACAAATGCGTCCCTAAACTTAGCACACCCTTGTCACAAATTAAGGACTCCGAATCATTACCCAGCCGAACAGGCTCAAGTATCTCTGACGAACGAGCGTCAGCGGGCAGTGTCTCGCGAAAGTGATTAAATAAGAATGGTCGGGCGCGGACATGAGCAAGCTGTCCCCTCAGTAGAGACGAACTTAAACTGTACGCAACGATCGCACAAGAATAGTAAATCTGCGGAGGACCATCAAAACTATCAAAATCCGCTGCAGGAAGATGTACATTAAGCTCTGGTGGTCCGTGAGAATCTGGCACGACCCTCGAACAAGTAGTGTGTCTCCAAATCTCCAACGCGAAACCACCGCGGCCATCTCCAGATCATGAGTGGGATATCCTTCTCGTACTTCCTCTAAATGTAGGGAAGCAAAAGCGATAACTCCATTGTGTCACCTCAGTACACATTCGAGCCATACTCACGAACCATCACAGTTAAACCACAAAGTCGCCCGAACCAAGAAGTAAAGAAAGAACTGATGCAGTTGTTAACCGAATCTTCAACTGCCGAAACTCCGCACACAAGCCTCAGTCCAAAGAAAGGAAACCTCCACTCTGGTCAATTCAGTCAACGGTGCAGCACTACACTAGCAATCCTGCCCGAAACGGCGGTAAAAACCTGCTAAGCCCAAAATCTGCGGACCTCCGTCCTGCTCACAAGCCTGGGTATAATCTGTACGGCCACGATCTTCCTCGGAACCATACAAAACCGTCTCCCGTAACTACAAGACCAAGGAGTCAACACAACGAGCCTGAAGGAACACTCCGAGAATCTAGCAAACCGCTGGGGCTCTCCCAGTATCCGCAAAACAAATCCTCAAGTGCTACTCCTATCCCTCAAGACACAATAAATAGATCAGGATGTCGTAAATAACACAACAATAACTGGTCGAGGAACGGCCTGAAGAAATCCGGTTCATCGCATCTATGAATGCTGCTAGTGTTAGTTATATGTATGCCCTAGAGGCCATTACTATACATTTGATGTATATTGTAGTGGATGCTTGGACATATATAGGGAGGACATTCTTGCTCGACATGATAGTATGCTATCTGGTTACCCTTTACCTTAACGTGTATACTGATTGTCTCTCTGTTACAAGTTGGTAAAGCCCTTAAGATGTGTACTTGACTACCTGGACTATGATGTGGATCATACTAGTGGGGACATGGTAGTCCATAAGTACATCCTTCAAGGTCCCTAGTCGTGGGTGTATCGAGACGGGGCATCTGTTAGTGTATATGCCCTAGAGGCCATTACTGTATCATACTAGTTTGTATATTACTTAATGGAAGCTTGGGATATTCACCTTGTATAAACAATCTTGCTCAATATAGTAGTATGCTACTTGGTTTGTTTCTACTTCAATGTGTACATGTGTTTATTTTGCGATATCACCTATACACATTAGTGGGGCCCTTAGGATCTTTGCTTGATTACCAGCGTTGTGATGGCAGTCACACTAGTGGGGGCCGGGTAATCTATAAGCACATCCTTATACAGGTCCTTAGTCGTAGGACTATCGAGACAGGGCATCGATACTCCGGAGTAGACTAGCGTATGCGCTTCTCATCCCAGTGTGGGAGATGATCTGTCCCACAGCCATCAGTACGTCGTACTGGAGATAGTATACGGGTGCTCGTTGGGTTACGAGTACACTGGACAGGACTCGTCGGGAACTGACAGGTTGGTATTATACCTATCGTCAGTTATCAGTTCCCAGGTGACATGAGTACAGCTTAGTCCGCTGACTTGACACTGGCACTTCGCCTCGAGTGTGTTCCCACTGTACTTTGACTACTACCCTACCACGGCTCAAAGGAGTCGTGCAAACAGGTGGTAGTTGGGTGCAGTCCCGAAGCACTTGGAGGCAGTGCCGGTTAGACAGGATTCGTCTCTCCCGGTATTGGGGGTTGACATCGCGCTGTGTCTAGGAGAGCCATTACACGAGTAGTCCCTGTCCAGGGCAAGCGAGATATACTGGTAGGCTTCCAGTGTTATCTCAGGGTGTTTTGGGCTTCACTCCAACACGACTTGTACGGCTATTGGGGGACTGACGTTTACCGCCCCCTAGGCCCGACATGCGATGTATCAGATGAACAGACCGGACTGTACGGAGAATGTCACATTCAGACTCAGTAGGAGTTCAGATGAGGTTCACCTCGTCAGCCTTCTTGTCGGCATCTACCTGGGGACCGTTACACACAGCTAGTGCCGCTTGCGGTCTGTGGTTAAACCCACTGCCAGCGTATTGTCGAGTCTTTAGAGTCCCACACAGAGGGTATTCGCCTCTGGGCAAAACAGAGTAGAGGTCGCATGGTTTTTGCGACAGGGTTCGTTCTCATCCGCGCACTTGTGCACGTTTGGAGTCCGGACGGATATTACTGGCTGGCTCTGGTTTGAGTCAGATACTGGTATATGTTTTGGGGTTGCTTTTATCTCTCGGTATTCTTGTTCCTCGGAACGAGAATGCAGGTGTGTATGCACAGTTGTTTGAGGCGGAGGAAGAGGTTTTTCATTAGGGTTTCGGAACGGGTGCGTATGCACAGTTGACAGTCGTCTTTTTCCAAACCCTAATGGATTTATGAAATATCAATTAATAATAGTAATTAAATGAAATTGTGTCATGGTTGATTTTGTTGACTTGTTGACCATGGTTGACTTGTTGACCATGGTTGAATGTTTGACCATCATCATTGCTTTGCAAGGATACTCCTTGATTCTAGCTTACATTCATTTAATGAAGTGATGATAATGGTCATTCCAAATACAACCATCAACTATTTCATTTGAATTATTATTATTAATTAGATAATTCTTTTTCTTTTGTTATGGTTGCTAGAAGAAAAAGAGCTCATTCTATCATAACCATTCTCTCTCCTCACTTCATCTTCTTCTTCCTCAAGCTCAAGGAGAATCCTTCTCATGTGTTGAGAATCCCTCTCCTTGAAAAGAAAACACCCCTTAGACACTCTCTACTCACTCTAGGATCAAAGGTTTAGCAAGCCGAACATTCTAGTTCTCTCAAAGTTCGAGAAAGAGCCGGAAGGTTGAACCCTCAGGTGGATCCATCTTTGACGGAAGAAGGCGACGAGGAAAGAACCATCAACCTCTACAAGGTTTGAAGAAGAAGGAGTTCAAGTTTAGGTATAACCATCTTTCCGAGTAGCTAACTCTCTTTAGCTTGTTTGCTAGTTTTAGTTTAGGAAAAGATCCCGACTTTGTTAGTCCATGTTGCCCCATGCGCTAAAAATTTGATTTTTATACCGTTTCCGCCTCCCCGTAAGAACCGGGGGTCGCAACGTGGACTTACAGTGGTATCAGAGCCTAACTAAACTTAAACTAGCTTGGTAGCGAAGTGTATGGAAGTTCAAAAAGGAAAAAATCACAAAAACCGGAAATCAAAAACACTAAGTTTCTGTTGAAATTTTTTGTGCTCTAAAAGTAAAAAGTTTTACTCCTAAAATCGGCTCAGGGTTTTGTGAGAACACCCTCGAAAAACGATCACATGATTCCTTCAAACCACCGCGGATCCGCGGCCTCAGCTATTCTCTTCGCCGCGGATCCGCCGCCGTTTAGCCTCTTCATGTGATCGTGTTTTGTGCAGTGTTCATCTGGTAGGGTTTTGGGATTTTTCAAATAAGTTATATGTGCCCAGATTTTCCAGAAAAGAAATTTACTTTTGGGGTCCTATAAATCCGTATTTTTTTTCGAACTTCGCTACACTTTGGCTATATTGGTTATATCTGTGATGTTTGTATGTATTGAAGGTCGGCTAATCGCTATAA
The DNA here is from genome assembly GCA_030015575.1 of Agapanthus africanus. Lineage (NCBI taxonomy): Eukaryota > Viridiplantae > Streptophyta > Magnoliopsida > Asparagales > Amaryllidaceae > Agapanthus > Agapanthus africanus. The sequence goes on along the minus strand of CM057337.1, from coordinate 390,146,254 downwards.
GTCGATTAGTCGGGGTTATACATCTCTGTGATCTGTGTTTGATATTGGAATGTGCATATGAATGTGTTGGACTGTCGCGGGTGAATAGCCGGGGTGGATGTGAGATGAGCTTTTGTTTTTCTTTCATTCATTTGTAATATGTAAATTGATGTAATAATATTATTTGTATGGCCGCACAACCGGGTCGGGGTTGTAGCCGTCATTGTATAATTCTTTTTACTGTTTTTGCTCCTAGGATAGACCCATGGAGGGGTGCACAAACTACCGGGTACTTGGCGGGTAGTTTGCCGCACCCGTAGGGGTCTTAGGTGGGGTTTTGGCTATTCACCGCGACCGTGTAATCCGCTTTTCGTTGCAGGCTCGAACGGATTGCGGATTCCTAGTATATCCAATGTATTCATCTGTGATCTGTAATGTCTATCATTGCTTTATATTTAGGCGTTGCTTATGTTTTACAGCCGCGCTAGCCCAGCCCCCGCTCTGTCGTTAGTTAAGTAACCTAACGGGTGATGACGGGACCCCGTGGCGAATGCGAATGGCATAAGCGTACGTCATATTTTGGTTGTTTTCTGCAATGGTAGGATTAAATGATGGGACGCATTAAAAGAACTAATGCAAGAATATCACGCATTAAAAGAACTAATGCAAGATAATAAACCAAGCTAAAGTCGTTGGAACACTTTCGAAAAACCACTCGGTTCTTTTCAAAACTAACTTTTAAATGCCGAGCTTGAGCCACTCCTTCTAAAAGCTATCTCGTTCCATCGATTATATCAAGTTCACTACGTTCACGGTTTTACCAAAACCATTCGTAGCCCTCCGTCGTTTCATATAAATAGTCAATAGTATTCAAGCTATGTTTCTTGGCCAAAGTCAAGGCATAGTGATTGGTAGCTATTGGGTATTCATGTGCAGCATAGATAGATGCGTTGATTTGGAACAGTCGCACTACCTTGTTGGCCAAAGTCAAGGGTAGGTACGAATGGATTCAAATTAACCTGGAGAACGACGGGCAGAACTTGACATGTGACTTATGATTTGTTGGCCAAAGTCAAGGTCATAAGAGCATAGGGCAAAAATCCACATCGGGAGTTTCATAAGTACTGAAACTTGCTAGATTTGCATACCATTTGGAGTGTGATGATTATGGTAGGATTCCTTCATTTTCGTCACGCAATGATATTTGGATCCCGATCCTACTGTGAGTATATGCTACTCCTCGGGAAATTTCTCACTAAACGATCAATGCTATAAACCTAGTAGGTGCCTAGAAAGGTGTTAGCGGGGCTACGCCCCCAGGGAAAAGAGGTTCTTAAATTAAGGAACTTCGCGAAAGCGTTGGAAAACCTCCCTCGAAGTACCGACACTGGCCTGGCTGAACGGTTAAGCAAGTATTGTGCGGTGGGATTGATCCCGGCTAATTCTTCCTTTATGGTTTGAGGAGGGATTCGAGAGACAGTGGGAGCCATCCTGTTTAGACAAATTAAAAACCATTCTAAACTTGCAAGAGCATCATGCTAAAGTGTTTCTTCTCTCCCCCCTGCAGCGACCAAATCGAAATGACTGGACTTAAGTTACTTCTAGATAAAAACATACTGACAGGGCCAAACTACAAAGATTGGCTCAGGAATGTCAAAATGGCAATCACTTACGACAAGCTGGGGTATCTTCTTACCACCAAAGCTCCCCCCGTCCCAGGTCCCACCTCCAGCGTCGCGGATAAGGAAATCCGTAAGACTTGGGAGATTGATTGAGCGAAGGCCAAGTGCCTCGTGCTTGCCTCTATGGACAACGAACACCAGAGGAGGCACGAGAATATGGACTTGGAATCCATATTTCTTCACACAAAAGAACTGTATGGAGAGCAGTCTCGTATCGCAAGATACGAAGTGTCGAAGAAGTTATTTTCGGCAAAGTTGGCCGTCGGATCATCGGTAGCGGACCACGTGCTTAAGATGATTGGCTACATTGAGGAGCTCGCGGAACTTGGGACCACGTTGGAAAGTGAACTCTATACGGATTTAGTTCTCCAGTCCCTTCCTTCCACTTACGCCCAGTTCATACTGAATTTCAACTTGCAAGAAAAGGAAGTTGAACTTTCATAACTCCTCAACATGCTGAGGAGCGCAGAGGGCACCCTACAGAAAGGTAGGGAAACACCCGCTTTGTTTGTAGGAGGATCTTCTTCTTCTAGGTCCAAGGCGAAAGCCAAGGGAAAGAGGAAGAAAGCCCCCGCCAAACCAAGGGGCGGTGTTAGTAAAGTGGGTACGAAGGGAAAAGAAAAGGCAACAAAGATAGCGGGGAAGCTTGTGGGTAAAGAGGAATGCTTCTATTGTCACAAGAGTGGACACTGGAAGAAGGATTGCAGGGCTTGGAAAGCCAGGACACAGGAACTGAAGCAGGTTGCGGCTTCAGCTTCAGGTGTGTATGTTATTGAAAACTGTCTTTCGATAAACTCTACTTCCTGGGTATTGGATACCGGATCAGGATCTCATATCTCTAATTCTTTGCAGGCGTTGAGAAACCGTAGGGTTTTGAAGGCAGGTGACATGACCCTCAGAGTTGCGAACGGAGCTAGCATGGATGCTAAAGCCGTGGGGGACTATCACCAGGGAATGTCAGATGGGCATGTTTTGGTTTTGCGTAATTGCTTTTTTGTACCCAACGCAACTTGTAATATCATTTCTGTATCTTTGGTTTCTAAAGAAGGTTATTAATTTGCGTTTGTAAGTAATGTTGTAAACATTCACCTTAATCAAGTTCTGATTGGGTCAGGTACACTGAGCAATGGTATATACGTATTAAACCAACCACAGATTTTCAATGTCCAGAATACACACAAAAGAAAGTCTCCGGAAATTAATCAGACTTTCTTATGGCATTGTAGACTGGGTCACATCAATGAGAGAAGGTTGACTAAGTTACATAAAGAAGGGTATTTGGATCCGTTCGAATATCAATCGTATGCCACTTGTCAATCCTGTCTCAAAGGAAAGATGACAAAGACTCCATTCACTGGACACGGAGTAAGAGCGAGCGAGCTCTTGGGACTCGTACACAGCGACATGTGCGGTCCAATGTCTACACATGCGCGAAGCGGTTATTCTTACTTCATTACTTTTACGGATGATTTTTCAAGGTACGGTTATGTCTTCTTAATGAAACATAAGTCCGAAGCCTTTGAAAAATTCCAGGAATATAAGAATGAAGTAGAAAAACAAACCGGCAAAAGTATCAAGATTCTAAGATCGGATCAAGGTGGAGAATACTTAAGTGCCGAGTTCCTGAATTATTTAAAAGAGAACGGGATTCTCTCTCAGCTTACTCTTCCATACACTCCGCAACACAACGGTGTATCGGAGAGACGGAACCGAACCCTATTGGATATGGTACGGTCCATGATGAGTAACGTTGAGTTACCGCGATCATTCTGGGGGTATGCGCTAGAATCAGCTGCGTACCTTTTGAACCGAGTTCCTACTAAGACTGTGCCTACCACAGCATATGAGATGTGGTGTGGGAAGAGGCCCCATCTCAGTCACATTAAGACTTGGGGAAGTCCAGCTTTTGTTAAAAAGCAGCATGCGGACAAGCTCGAGGCGCGCTCAGTACAGTGCAAGTTTGTGGGATATCCAAAGAACTCCAAGGGATATTTCTTCTACTGTGAAGAGGAACAAAAAGTTCTTGTTTCTCGTCATGCCTACTTCTTGGAAACTGAGTTTTTGGAAAACCAGATAAGTGGGAGCACAGTAGAACTGGAAGAAATTCCAGAACCACAAGCTATTACTGAAGGTTTGGTGGAACCAGAGGGTTCAAATGAACAGGACATTCCTACGCCGCTCCGCAGGAGTAGTAGGCAGTCTCATCCGCCCGAGAGATACTACGGTTTTCTCATAGACGGGGATAGAGAGGATTGCATCATAGATTATGATGAGCCTACTAGCTTCCAACAGGCCGTTCAGAGCATTGACTCGGTAAAATGGCTGGATGCAATGAGGACCGAAATGGAGTCCATGTACACCAACAAAGTATGGACGTTGGACATTGCTCCAGACGGGGTAAAACCCGTAGGATGCAAGTGGATCTTCAAACGGAAGATTGGTGTAGATGGACAGGTTGAGACCTATAAAGCTAGACTTGTAGCAAAGGGTTTCCGTCAAAGACCTGGCTTGGACTATGACGAAACCTTTTCTCCAGTGGCTATGCTGAAATCCATTCGGATCCTTCTTGCCATTGCTGCCTTCCACGATTATGAGATTTGGCAGATGGACGTAAAAACCGCTTTTCTAAATGGAAATTTAGAGGAGTGTGTCTATATGGATCAGCCAGAGGGTTTCATTCAGAGTGGGTGCAGCGGAAAGGTGTGCAAGTTGCTTAAGTCCATCTATGGACTAAAGCAGGCATCGCGGAGTTGGAACATCTGTTTTGATGAGACGGTCAAGGAATTTGGCTTTATCAAAAATCCAGATGAACCATGCATCTATAGTACATTTGTAGCGAGAACTGTAGTATTCCTCGTTTTATACGTGGATGACATTCTCTTAATAGGAAATGACATTCCTATGCTACAATCTGTCAAGGGGTTCTTGTCACAAAGGTTCTCCATGAAAGACCTGGGTGATGCCTCATACATCCTGGGGATCTGGATCCATCGTGATAGATCCAAGAGGATATTAGGACTTTCACAGTCCAGGTACATCGACACCGTACTGAAAAGATTCAGTATGGAAGATTCCAAGCGCGGTAACCTACCGGCTTGTCACGGGATCACCCTCTCTAAAGAGATGTCTCCTAAGACATATTTGGAGAGGGATCGCATGTCTATTATACCCTACGCTTCTGCGGTAGGCTCTATAATGTATGCGATGTTGTGTACCAGACCGGATGTAGCTTATGCACTGAGTGTAGTAAGCCGGTATCAGTCAAACCCTGGGGAAAAACACTGGATAGCAGTAAAGAACATTCTCAAGTACCTGAGAAGGACTAAGGAGATGTTCTTGGTGTATGGCGGAAAAGACCTCCAGATCGAGGCCTTTGCTGACTCCAGCTTCCAGAGTGACAAGGATGATTCCAAGTCCATGTAGGGTTTTGTCTTTACCCTCAATGGAGGGGCGGTGTGTTGGAAGAGTTCCAAACAGGAAACCGTTGCAGACTCGACGATGGAAGCGGAATACATCGCTGCATCTGATGCCGCAGAAGAAGCTGTCTGGATGAGGAAGTTCTTGAAAGAACTTCAGGTGGTTCCGTCCATTGTTGACCCAATACCTCTGTATTGCGACAACAACGGGGCTATAGCTTTAGCGAAGGAACCCAGGTCCCATCAGAGATCCAGGCACATCTTGAGGCGGTATCACCTGATCAGGGAGATCATGGATCGCAAGGAGGTCGAGGTTCGGAGGGTTGCTTCAGAAGAAAACACTGCAGATCCATTCACCAAGGCCCTACCCCAGACTCAGTTCGAGTGGCTGATCGAGATGATAGGTCTTCGATACGCCAGTACATGGCCTTAGTGCAAGTGGGAGATTGTTAGTGTATATGCCCTAGAGGCCATTACTGTATCATACTAGTTTGTATATTACTTAATGGAAGCTTGGGATATTCACCTTGTATAAACAATCTTGCTCAATATAGTAGTATGCTACTTGGTTTGTTTCTACTTCAATGTGTACATGTGTTCATTTTGCGATATCACCTATACACATTAGTGGGGCCCTTAGGATCTTTGCTTGATTACCAGCGTTGTGATGGCAGTCACACTAGTGGGGGCTGGGTAATCTATAAGCACATCCTTATACAGGTCCCTAGTCGTAGGACTATCGAGACAGGGCATCGATACTCTGGAGTAGACTAGCGTATGCGCTTCTCATCCCAGTGTGGGAGATGGTTTGTCCCACAGCCATCAGTACATCGTACTGGAGATAGTATACGGGTGCTCGTTGGGTTACGAGTACACTGGACAGGACTCGTCGGGAACTGACAGGTTGGTATTATACCTATCGTCAGTTATCAGTTCCCAGGTGACATGAGTACAGCTTTGTCCGCTGACTTGACACTGGCACTTCGCCTCGAGTGTGTTCCCACTGTACTTTGACTACTACCCTACCACGGCTCAAAGGAGTCGTGCAAACAGGTGGTAGTTGGGTGCAGTCCCGAAGCACTTGGAGGCAGTGCCGGTTAGACAGGATTCGTCTCTCCCGGTATTGGGGGTTGACATCGCGCTGTGTCTAGGAGAGCCATTACACGAGTAGTCCCTGGCCAGGGCAAGCGAGATATACTGGTAGGCTTCCAGTGTTATCACAGGGTGTTTTGGGCTTCACTCCGACACGACTTGTACCGCTATTGGAGGACTGACGTTTACCGCCCCCTAGGCCCGACATGCGATGTATCAGATGAACAGACCGGACTGTACGGAGAATGTCACATTCAGACTCAGTAGGAGTTCAGATGGGGTTCACCTCGTCAGCCTTCTTGTCGGCATCTACCTGGGGACCGTTACGCACAGTGGAGACTGGGAACACTGGACGGACTTGCCGAGAACTCCCAGATGGTATTATACCTTACGTCAGATGGCAGTTCTCTGATGACACTGGTACAGGTTAGCCTTTAGACCCAAGATCGTCATAGAGTCTTGTGTGATTCCCACTGTGCTTTGATTTCCACCTTACCACGTCCAAGAGGGCGTGCAAAATGGTGGTTTTTGGGTACAGTCCCGAGTCACATGGAGGTAATGAGCGATAGGAGGGGTTTCGTCTCTCCCGGTATTGGGGGTTGATGTTGCGCTATGCTCGATTGGCCATAACAGGGAAGTCCCTGGCCAGGGCTGGTTTAGAGATATACTGGTAAGTGTTACCAGTAGTTTCTCGACCCGTTATGCGCCTCATATCGGCATGACTTATCGGTTATTGGGGTCTGACGTTTACCACCCCTAGAACTGATATGCGACATATCAGACGAGGAGACCGGACTATACGGTAGTGCCACTGTCAGGCTTTTACAGGAGTTGGAGCGGGCATGCTTGATGATCTTCTGATCGCTCAATACCCGGGTAGCCGTTACGTCCATCTAGTACCGCTGACGGCTTGTAGGTGCTTGATATGATCATCACCTACTGCCGGTGTATTGACGAGTCTTTAGAGTCCTACATAGAGGTTGTACTGGCTCAGGCAAAACGAAATAAGAGCGCATATGTGATATGTGCGGGACCGAGAATAATGCGTGTATGTGATACCGTATTCTATTCTTGCAATGATTGTATCGATTGGTTGTATGCGATATAACCTAGTTATTGAATCAATGATTGATTCGATAAGTCGATACATTGATATTAGTCGGTTATATGCGATATGACCGGATCGTTAAATCAAGTGTTGATTTAATGATTTAATGTATAATTATATATTTGATATATTACTTTACATTAACTAGTATTGGTTCACTTTAGGTTGATTTTTTCTCACTTGATGTGCACAAGTTGTATATGTGATATATTTTTGTGCACAAGTTTGTATCATGTGTGATGATACATGCAAACTTGGGTGTGTGTATGACTTACACCATGTTTAGGTTAAAGGTTTGGGTTTTTATTTATTTTGGTAAAATAAAATGGTGGATTGCTTTGTCTTTGCTTGAAGCTTCTTGAAGCTTTCAAGCATCTTTGACAAAGTCCACCATTTTGTTTTGCATGTCATTTTCCTTAACCTAACCATTAACCTAAACTCAAGTTTAGTCTCTACAATGGTTTAACTCACCCATGGTTGCATTATGATAAACATCACTTGATAATTAATTTTTTGATGATTATTCTTATGCTTTTCTTTTCTTCTTCTTCTTCTTGAAGAAAAGGAAAATCTTGCTAGAAATTATCAAGTGAAGATTAAGAGTGAGAAATCAAAATCTAAAGAGAACCCACTTCCTATCTCGCCATCCTCTACTAGACTAGCACTTTAGTTTAGGGTGTTTGCTTCACTAATTCTATGGTTAGTGAGGTAGAAGCTTGAGTTCGTATTCTCTCGACGTAGATCATCTTCGGCACCGAAGACTTCAAGCGATCCCATTGCAATTTCATCAAGGAGCCATCCGAGAGTCCGGAGTTGGATGATCGCAGCGAAGGGACGTCATCACGGAGCTTTGGAAGTGGAGGACCGGATCTACAAAGGTTGTAGTCCCTTCCCTTAGTGATAATTGTTATCTACTAGCTTTATGTTTCGCCTAATCTCTAGTTAACGATCTTGCTTAGGGTTATTCGGCTTATAAAATTTTAATCCGGCATGGTCGATGCCTTGTAGAGCCTCATTAGTGTGCCTAGTAACCCTATAGTGGTATCAAAGCCTAGCTAGAGCATTAGGCGATGTGTTAACGAAGTTAAAACCCCGATCGAACCCGATAATGTCAAATTATACCCCTCTCTGTACATTTTCTAAAATCTAGGTTTTTCCAGAATTAAAAATACCTAAAAAATTCAGCAGGCAAATATAAGAATTATGGTGAAAAACGAGAACCTAATACGTCCAAACCGCCGCGGAACCACGGCCGTACCGCGCTTGGGCCACGGATCCGCGGCAGTACAGGGGAGTTAAGTACATGTCTTTTCACTATAATTCCTATTTCTGTGACTTATATTTTATGGGTATTTTTATTATGACTCAAGTGTTGAGTATTTTGGGGTTTATTTTGTAATCGTCGATTCGATCGGAGAATTTAATTTTGTTAAGTTTACCGGATAATTTTAGTAAGTGTTAAAAAGTTCGACCGGATATAAATACCCACTTTTCACCTGCCGGGAATTTTCCAAGTGTTGGATCTTTCCGTAGTTTAAGAACGTTTGAAGTAGTGCAAGTAACGCGATGGACCCTCTAGAAGACAAAAAACCTTAACTCGATTCTGTGACCGTCTTGAACTGCCCTTTGAACCATAGGGTTTGGAGCAGTACGGCGTGCCACATGTGAGGCGTTGGCTTGACCCTTCTACGGCTGGACCGTTGGTACTGAGGCATGAAGTGAATGTTTTAAAACTTATTTCATGTGTTGAGCCGTTTCGAGAAAACTTGGGTGTTTGATTATTCGATCGGAAAGTTTAACATTTTCTTTTTATCCGGAATGTGATACAATATTTGGAATCCACATGTAGTTATGAGATAACTAATTTGATTGTTATAAACATAGCAGTTTAGTCTCATTTGATCGGTTGCCACGGGATTTTGATGTGATCAAAAGTCCGTCGCAATCACGTAGTGTACGCGGATACTCGCCGGGTAAACTTAATAGACAGCCATGCCCCATAGCCCCGACCAAGTGACTGTCGGAGAACCCCGTCGCCAAAAGCATCCGTTCGGGTGCTCGCGGCAGCGGTGTTCCGCCTTAGTGCAGTTCGTCGACGGCATCTTGGGGTGCGGCCGTCTACTATAGTTTGCGACGAGCATTCGATCACTTATCAGGAATCTTGTTGAATTGCCCGACATGATATTGAAAAGTGTTTTCGATATGGAGAGTAAAATGCAGGGTTTATAACTGTTAGGCATGCGATGTCTAAAGAGTTTGCGGATTCCATCTATTGTAGTTTTACACTTTCTTTTCTGCGACCGTAAGTGTAATATGTGATATCGCCGGTTTCGTTGCTATATGTCAACGACAATTGGGATGCGCATGTTTACTTACGTTGATGACATGTGATGTTCTGTGTTGCTGGATATGTTATATTGGATCGTCGCGTTTTGAATAGCCGGGGGTTTTTATGTGAGATGAGTGTTTTTCATTTTCATTCATGTAAATTTAAATGTATGTAATATTCTTTTATTGGGGCACTTCCAGGTTGAGGTCGTTGTCACCATTTGTATATTAATTACTTTTCCGCACTAGGATAGACCCAAGGAGGAGAGCACAAGTATCCGGGTTCTGGGGTCCAGAGGGAGACCAACTCGAGGAGTCGAGTCCGGGTCTCCTAACTCTAGAATTGGTAGGGTTGCTTGCCGCTCTCGTAGGGGTCTATGGGTGTGGGTTTGGCTATTCATCGCGATCGTGGAATCCGTGTTTTATACTGGCTCATATTAAAAACACGGACGTCCTAGTATATCCATTGTTTCATATGTTTCTTCTGCTGCGATATCTGTGATGTGATCATGTGATGTGCTGTGATAGATACTATATATAGTATATATGATATATTATATAGACGTTACTTATGTTTTACACCCGCGCTAGCCCTGCCCTGCTCTGCCGTTAGTTACCTAACCTAACGGTGCACGAGGGGACATCGAGGCGAATGCGGATGGCATAAGTGTACGTCGTATTTATCTGTGATGTTTAGGTGTTTAAATGATGGGACTTCATTAATGTGATTAATGAAAGAAAAGAAACCTAAAAGATGTTGTGGAATCGAATTTTCAAAAACAGGTAGCTACAGTTCTTTCTTTGCATCGCGGTGTTCCTTGTAGACCATCCTGCACCTTATTCGATGAGGAAAGGGCCGAGATCCCTTCACCGGGAGTGACCCCTTTAGCAATAACTGGCAGATGCTACACACTCGGTTTGTCTTTTGATTGCTTCTATAGTTTCTGCTTTGCACAGTGATATATATGATATATCCCGCACCTCATTCGAAGAGGAAAGGGCCGACGATCCCTTCACCGCGAGTGACCCCTTTAGCAAAACTAGAAAAGCCTAAAAAACACTCCATTTAAAATCACTCGATTCTACGACGATATAAAGTTCATTACGCAAAGGGTTTTCTTAAAAACCTGTCGTAGCCCTCCGTCGTTTCAGATAAGTAATAGTTAGTATTCGTGCTGCGTTTATTCACTTAGTCAAAGCGTAGTGTGCGGTAGCTGATTAGTGCTTATCTGCAAAGCATATGATGCGATTGGATTAGGGTAGTCGTGCGGCCTTGTTGACTCAGTCAAGGGTCGTGCGGGTGGGTTTAATTCAATCGGGAAATGACGGGTTGAACTTTACTTGCGGTCTATGGTTTGTTGATTTAGTCAAGGTCATAGATCGCTTAGGGAAAAATATTATCGGGAATTTCAAGTGTTGAAATTTGCAATGAGATTGCATACCTTCTATGAGATAGTTGGTTCCCAATACCCGCTGCGAGTAAGAGTTACTCCTGGGAGAGTTTTACACATAACAATTAGTCGATCAAGTAGGTGTCTAGAAAGGTGTTAACGAGGTTACGCCTCTGGGAAAACGAGGTTTACTTTAATTAGGTTCGTGCGAAAGCACGGGGTACCTCCCTCAAAGTTCCGACACTGGCCTGGCTGAAAGATTGGCGAACTTGTAGCGTGTAATTAATCCCGGCTAGTCTTTCCTTTTAGGTGTTGAAGGAAGATTTGATAAAAACGGTGGGAGCCATCCTGATTAGATAAAATAAAAACCAATCTGATCTTGCAAAAGCGCACGCAGAGGGTTTTCTTCTCTCTCTCTCTCCAGGTAGCGACCATATCACGCCTTAATCAAGATAATAATACAGATATTTGATCGAACCCGCTTGTTATACTGAGCTGGGGTAAGTTGGTCCCGCTCCAACTTATAATTGTTATAAGACAGAGCAGGAATTTGGGGAATACCAGATTTCCCGTGCCGCCCAAACGAAGAAAGTGCATGATGATGCATCATCTTCGGGTGTGTTCATTACAGAGAACTGTTTCTCAGTGTCCTTTACGTCCTGGGTATGTGATACCAGATCAGGATCCCACATATGTAATTTGTTACATGGGCTACAGATAGGTGGAGAACTGAGAACGGGTGATAAGTTTCATGAGGCAGAAAACGGTGCAAGTGTTGCAACCAAGTCTGTTGGTCACTGTCACCCTGTATTACAAGAATACATTGATTCTGAACAAATGCTCTTAGATACCGGACCTGATATACAAAATCATATCAATCTCTTTATTAGTAAAGAAAGGATATAATTTTGTATTGTTGGATAATGTTTTGAACATTTCCTATATCAAAAATTGATCGGTTCAGGCACGTTATCTAAAACCATTGATGTTCTAAATCAAACTACAGTTCTCAGTATACAGAACACACACAAGAGGAAGAGTTCAGAAATGAACGAATCCTTCTTGAGGTATTGTAGACTAGGTCATATCAATGCGACCCGACTAGCTGAAGTTACATATAGATGCATATTTAAATTAGTTTGAATTTACATCTTGTGAAACTTGCTGGTCATGTCACAGAGATAAGATGACCATAGCTCTGTTTAATGGAAGCAGAGAAAGAGTTAGTGAACTTTTGGGATAATACATGTTAATGTATGAAGGTCCCCTGTCTACACATGCCAAGACCGGTTCTTTGTACTTCATTACATTCTCTGATGATCTCTTAAGATTCAGACATATGTTCCTGTTGAAACACAAGTCCGAAGCTTTTGAGATATTCACAGAATATAACCTAGAAGTAGAGAACCAAAAACAGGTATAAGTATTATGTCCTTTGATTTGATCAAGGAGAAGAATACTTGAGCACGGAATTCCTGGATTATTCTAAAGGAGAATAAGTTTCTCTCTCAGCATTACTCCTCCGTATATACCATAGCACGATGGTATATCGGGACGGAGCAATCACACCCTATATGATAAGGTGTGCTCTATGATGAGTACTACTGAGTTACCTATTTCCTTTTGGGAGTTATGCACTTATGAAGTTGCATACCTATTGAATAGGGTTCCGATGAAATTAGTTGCCTACTACTTCATATGAGATATGGAAAGGGAAGAGCCCATTTCTTAAGTTAGTTAAGATTTGGGGTTGTCCGGCCTATGTCTAAAAGCAAAATCCGGACAAGCTTGAGGTACAGTTAGTTCTGTGGAAATTTGTTGGATATCCTAAGCATTCGCAAGGGAATATCTTCTACCAAACCGAGAAACAAAAGTGTTTTTATTTCTCAACATGCCACCTTTATGAAATGGAATTTCTTGTGGAAGGAATTATTGGTCTTGAGGTAGAACTGGAAAGAGTTCCAGCTATACAAACTGAAGCTGATGATTTGGTAGAACAAAAGGATTCAATAGCAACCAACGAACCTCAGCCTCTCCGCCGATCTAGTAAGGTTTCTCACCCACCTGAGGGATACATTGGTTTCTTTATGAAAGTGGGAGCGTGGATTGCATCATGAGATGATGACCCAACTAGTTTCGAACTGGCCATCAGGAGTGGGACTCTGTAAGAATGGCTGGATGCTTAGCGATCTGAGATGGAATCCTTATACACCAACAAAGTATGGACTTTGGTTGCTTTATCTGAAGGGTTAAATCCCCATCAGGAGCAAGTATATCTTGAGAAGATTACTTGGTGTACATGGAAAAGTTGTGACTTTCAAAGCTAGACTTGTTAAAGGTTTGCATCATTGACCAGGTATGGCTAATGATGAAACCTTTTCTGGGGCCTATACTTAAGTCCATCCAGATCCTACTTGCCACGGCTACATACCATGACTACAATATCTGGCGGTTGGGTGTCATGACTGCTTTTCTAAATGATGTTTTAGAAGAGAGAGTCTATAAGTACACAGTCAGAGGGCTTCGTAGACAGTGGGAGCCGCGGAAACGTGTGTAAGTTGTTTTATGTGATAAAGCAGGCATCGCGGAGATGGAACATCTGTTTTGATGAGTTAGTCAAAAAGTTTGACATCATCAAAATGGTAGATGAACCTTGTATAAACAAAAAGGTAGTAGGGAGTATAGTGGTGATCCTCGTAGAGTACATGGATGACATACTCTTGACGGTGAAGGAGTTTCCTATGCTACGCTCGGTCAATCTCCGCTTATCATAATGATTCTCCATATGGGATCAAAGTGACACCTACTAAATCCTGGGTTTTGGATCTATGAGATAGATCTAATTAGATATTTGGATACTCACTAGTTATAGCGAGATGGTATCAATTGATCCTGGGGAGAATCACTGGAAAGGTTCCAGGATGATAAGGACGACTGAAAGTCAGTCACAGGCATTGTCTTTACCCTCAGTAAAGGGACGGTATGTTGGAAGAGTTCCAAGCTAGATACCGTGACATACTAGACGATTAAAGGCAAGATACATCGTTACCAAAGATACTACCAAAGAGGCAGTCTGGGTGTATATTAGTTCATGAGATGAATTTCGTTCCTCCCATTGTGTGACAATGGAGTTGTGGCTTATGCCAAGGAACGCCCATCCCATCAGTGATCCAGAAATATTCTAAGGCAGTGTCACCTGATCGTGGAGATGGTTGATCTCCAGGGGATCGAGGTTAGGAGAGCAGACTCAGAGGACAACACGGCGGATCCACTCACAAAGGCCTTTTCCCAAAGAGAGACTATTATGGGATGGTTGAGTATGAGATACTACAACCACTATTACCAGATGGCTCTAGTGCAAGTGGGAGATTGTTAGTTATATGTATGCCCTAGAGGTCATTACTATACATCTGATGTATATTTTAGTGGATGCTTGGACATATATAGGGAGGACTTTCTTGCTCGACATGATAGTATGCTATCTGGTTACCCTTTACCTTAACGTGTATACTGATTGTCTCTCTGTTACATGTTGGTAAAGCCCTTCGGATGTGTACTTGACTACCTGGACTATGATGCGGATCATACTAGTGGGAACATGGTAGTCCATAAGTACATCCTTCAAGGTCCCTAGTCGTGGGTGTATCGAGACGGGGCATCCATATACCAGAGTAGACTAGCGTATGCCTTCTCGACCCATACAGATGGGCGATGGATGATCCCACATCCATTGGTGTTTGACATCAGAGATGATATACGGGTGCTCGGTGGAGACTGGGTACACTGGACGGACTCGCCGAGAACTCCCAGATGATATTATACCATACGTCAGATGGCAGTTCTTTGGTGACACTGGTACAGGTTAGTCTGTAGACCCGAGATCGTCATAGAGTCTTGTGTGATTCCCACTGTGCTTTGATTTCCACCTTACCGCGTCCAAGAGGGCATGCAAAACGGTGGTTTTTGGGTACAGTCCCGAGTCACATGGAGGCAATGAGCGATAGGAGGGGTTTCGTCTCTCCCGGTATTGGGGGTTGATGTTGCGCTATGCTTGATTGGCCATAACAGGGAAGTCCCTGGCCAGGGCTGGTTTAGAGATATACTGGTAACTGTTACCAGTAGTTTCTCGACCCGTTATGCTCCTCATATCGGCATGACTTATCGGTTATTGGGGTCTGACGTTTACCACCCCTAGAACTGATATGCGACATATCAGACGAGGAGACCGGAGTGTACGGTAGTGCCACTGTCAGGCTTTTACAGGAGTTGGAGCAGGCTTGCTTCCTGATCTTCAGATCGCTCAATACCCGGGTAGCCGTTACGTCCAGCTAGTACCGCTGACGGCTTGTGGGTGCTTGATAAGATCATCACCTACTGCCGGCGTATTGACGAGTCTTTAGAGTCATACATAGAGGTTGTACTGGTTCAGGAAAAACGAAATAGGAGCGCATATGTGATATGTGCGGGACTGAGAATAATGCGTGTATGTGATACCGTATTCTATTCTCGCGATGATTGTATCGATTGGTTGTATGCGATATAACCTAGTTATTGAATCAAGGATTGATTCGATAAGTCGATACATTGATATTAGTCGGTTATATGCGATATGACCGGATCGTTAAATCAAGTGTTGATTTAATGATTTAATGTATAATTATATATTTGATATATTACTTTACATTAACTAGTATTGGTTCACTTTAGATTGATTTTTTCTCACTTGATGTGCACAAGTTGTATATGTGATATATTTTTGTGCACAAGTTTGTATCATGTTTGATGATACATGCAAACTTGGGTGTGTGTATGACTTACACCATGTTTAGGTTAAAGGTTTAGGTTTTATTTATTTTGGTAAAATAAAATGGTGGATTGCTTTGTCTTTGCTTGAAGCTTCATGAAGCTTTCAAGCATCTTTGACAAAGTCCAACATTTTGTTTTGCATGTCATTTTCCTTAACCTAACCATTAACCTAAACTCAAGTTTAGTCTCTACAATGGTTTAAATCAGCCATGGTTGCATTATGATAGACATCACTTGATAATTCATTTTTTTTTGATTATTCTTATGCTTTTCTTTTCTTCTTCTTCTTCTTGAAGAAAAGGAAAAGCTTGCTAGAAATTATCAAGTGAAGATTAAGAGTGAGAAATCAAAATCTAAAGAGAACCCACTTCCTATCTCACCATCCTCTACTAGTCTAGCACTTTAGTTTCGGGTGTTTGCTTCACTAATTCTATGGTTAGTGAGGTAGAAGCTTGAGTCCGTATTCCCTCGACGTAGATCATCTTCGGCACCGAAGACTTCAAGCGATCCCGTTGCAATTTCATCAAGGAGCCGTCCGAGAGTCCGGAGTTGGATGATCGCAGCGAAGGGACGTCATCACGGAGCTTTGGAAGTGGAGGACCGGATCTACAAAGGTTGTAGTCCCTTCCCTTAGTGATAATTGTTATCTACTAACTTTATGTTTCGCCTAATCTCTAGTTAACGATCTTGCTTAGGGTTATTCGGCATATAAAATTTTAATCCGGCATGGTCAATGCCTTGTAGAGCCCCATTAGTGTGCCTAGTAACCCTACAGCTAGGGCATTGATGAATCCAATGACACACCAAAACACACAAAGCCCGTAGCACGCACAAGGCAGTTTTCGGAATGTCATCACTCCGAACCCGCAACAATGATGACCTGATCCCAAACAAACATAGAAAATGTCTCGCACTCTGAAGCTGATCGAAGAAATCGTCAATGCGAGGTAAAGGATACCTATCCGCACCGTAAGCCGGTTCAATTGACGATCCATCAATACAGAACCTCAATCTGTCGTCTTTCTTCTTGACGAACAGAAATAGGATCTTCCAAATGCAAAACACTCAGACGCATGAAATTCCCCCAACAAATAACTCTGCAGCAGATCCTTAAGCTCTTTAAGCTTCGCCGGGTCATCTGGAACAATGTCGGAACTCTCGCACGAAAGAAAACCGGTCCAACAAACCAACTGTGGCTATGGTATCACGAACGAACGCAAAGAATCCACGACATCTCCTTAAAAGCCGACTAGCGAAAAAGGCCGAATTCAAGCTGTGAGAGGTGGCACAACTATCCACCTGCACAACAAGAACTGACTCGCCGGGGAAACAAAACTTAACTGTTTCCTCACGGTAGTCTACAACGCCTAGCACGTACCTAACCAGTCCGTGCCCAGGAGAACGCTAAGTCCAACATCTCTAGAAGGATCAAAACGATAAACGAATCTCTATCTCCTACCCGATTGGCACACGACCGAATTACGTGTCGCGCAACAAAAGAATCGCTGACAGAAGTTAACACAACAAACGACTGATCTACCTAACACGACTCTCGTCCCAAACCCGGCACGAAGTGTGGAAACGTACGAGTGCGTGGATCCGGATCAAACAAATACATCGAAAGAACATACGAATTAAGGATACCTGAAAACTCTGCATTGGACGCCCTCGCATCCCGATGAGTCGAAGCGAAAACTTATGCCTGCCCTTCACCTGCGACTGACCGAACGCCTCCTCTACCAGACTAACCCCTCTGTGCGAACCTTTCGTGTCCACGACGTCTCAGAATACGACCCTGACATGGTGCTAAGGAACAATGCCTGACGAAGTGTTGAAGGCTTCCGCATCGAAAACATCCACCCGCCGACTGCTGACCTTCCTAGGGATGAGAGCTGAACAACTGTCCCCGTCCTAAGCTTCTGCTCTGGGCTTGTACACCAGTACGATTCCTTAACTGTTCCGAAACTCTTAAAGTCTCTGGAAGACGTGTCTCGTAAACTGGGGCTGCATCTACTGGTGCTATATAGGTGAGGGAATACTGCATGATGATCGCAAGGAACAACTGGGTAACAGGGGTGACAACCTCTTATCACTGCGCTCGAACGGCCTCCACCAGTAAGCTCATCGTCTGGCACAAGTCCTGCATCTCTGCCACTAGTCTAGCGATCTGATCTGTCGTAGGAGGAACAATCTGCTCTGGTACAACAGGGGTACTACCCGGATCAGTCCTCGTCTCGGACGAATCAACTCGAATCTCAGCTCTCGCGGCCGCTCTCTGTGCCCTCGTAATCCTTAGCGGCATAATGGCTGAAAAGAAAGTAGGATTCGATGAGGATACAGAAATCGAATCACAAGGAAGTATACAATCATGAAGGAATTTCAATCAATAAGTCCTAAGGTGGCTTAGGCGGAGTACCGTGTCGTGAGTATGCCGCGGAACATACGAACGCTATGCCACTCTGCTGCAGCTACTTACTCCATCATACCAGGGTCATCCTACACCCCGAAGGTAAAACCTACGCTCTGATACCAACTTTTTCACGACCCAAAGTTTAGCCCGTGACCGGCACTTAACCACGTAACGTCTACAGGCATAACGCGACTAAGTAAGCCGAAACCCAGAAATCAAAACCAGTAAAACTATAGAGTTTTAAACATTTAATAGGAACATTTGCTAAAAATTAAGAAAACCTCAAGTAGACAATCACCACGGTAACAATATACGACGCTGTAGCGAAGAAAAGAGCAATAAGTGGAAAAACATCACACAAGATAAGAACTGCATAAGTAAAGTCGGCTCATAACGAGCTGGACACCAGAATACAAAATAATATACATCATCGTCCTCACACTAGTCTCTAAGTCAAATACATAAAAGTAGATGGAGAGTGCTAGATACAAAATATGTACAATGGAAATAACTAGATACCACAAACCCACCTAGCAGCAAACATCTCACGTACCAACTACAGTGGTATCCGTAACCAAAAAGATATAAGAAAGCAGCCTGCCGCGACTACTCCGAGGGGCAACCTACAAACACTGTGGCACAACGGGGGTGAGTTGCTAACTCGTGAGTAGTAGATAACATATAAAAGTAATCGTGAGTATGCATGTGCTGCATTACTCTAACCTATGCCAACAGATAACATCTATATGATGAACTATATGAGCAGTAATCATGCATCAAGTACGATCTATCAACATCTTTAAATGATAAGCAGGGTATGCAATAATCGTGCATAGAAAATGCAATCTAATAACATCTATATGATGAGAAAGGTATGCAATAATCGTGCATAGAAAATGTACTCTATCAGGTACAACAGATACAGGATGAGATGTAAAATACTGAATGCTGAGCATGGGAATAATTAATATCTACACGGAATATCAACGTGGAAAATAATCAGTGTCCATCCATATAACCAAATCATGTAAATCTGAAAGAATCATGGGTGCCTAGCATCGGCACACTAAAATATCATGAATCACCGTGTCTAGCATCGACACGCAAATCCTCAAGTATTGGGCTCCGTCTGTGGAATCGGCCCTCGGCCCCGGCAGTGCGGATCGTCCCGTATCCATCTCTCATCACTGGTCAGTATCCTCCAGGTAACCGCCAGATCTAACCAATCACCGGAAGGTAGTACTCCCTCCGCCAGGCTCACCGTCTACTGCACAGCGATCCGTTCTTGCCCCGGGGTACCATATCGGGCCCACCATTTACCCGCAATCGGATCTTCCAACTCCTCGATTCGGGTTTACATATCACATGTCTCAGAACCGAGAAAACGCATGGTGGACGCACTGAAATATCATATCAAGAGAAACCGGGTTTTTAAATAATGTGTATTTTCTTAAAAGGATTACCTCGGTTCTCAAATCCAGAAATCATTTGAATCCAAAACTCAATGCGTAAATCCATGCAAGTATGAAGATATCAATAAATGTGTGCACTGGTATGTGTAGACAGTGTGCATGTGCGTAAGTATGAAGATATCAATATATGTGTGCACTGGTATGAATATACGGTGTGCATGTGTGCATGTATGAAGATATCAATATATGGGTGCACTGGTATGAATATACGGTGTGCATGTGCGCAAGTATGAAATTATCAATATATGTGTGCACTGGTATGAATATATAGTATGCATGTGTGCAGGTATGAAGATATCAATATATGCGTGCACTGGTATGAATATATAGTGTGCATGTGCGCAGGTATGAAGATATCAATATATGCGTGCACTGGTATGAATATATAGTGTCCATGAACGCAAATATGAAGATGTCAATATATGTGTGCACTGGTATGAATATATAGTGTGCATGTGCGCAAGTATGAAGATATCAATATATGTGTGCATTAGTATGAATATATGGTGTGCATGTGCGCAAGTATGAAGATATCTATATATGTGTGCACTGGTATGAATATATAGTGTGCATGTGCGCAAGTATGAAGATATCAATATATGTCAATATGCGACAAGTCATGACAATCATCAATGATGCAGCAATCAAACGATATGTATAATGCGTAGCAATCTTATAGTGTAGGTGCCATGGCAATCACTAACGGTTTGAGTATAACATACAAATAGTGCTCGTGCAGCTTGAACCGTTAGTGACAGTGCAGTGTTCTATGCTATCATTTCTATATGCAACAAGAAGGTATGCTACTAGTCCATATGAACATCTACGACTAAATATCCTAACACGCCCTGACGCTTAACGCTATACGGGCGATTTCCCCGTAGATGTTAAATCTACTCACCTGGTCGTGCGCTACTCGTAGCCGACCACCTGCTTCCCTTTCTTTGCTTCGTCCGACATACCCCCCTGCGAACCTAGAATTCACATAAGGAAAATCAACATAAGCAAATATCTCGCAAAACGCGATATTGAAGTCAAACGATACACTCGCGTTGCGAACTAAACGCGCTTGTGTACGATACGCTAAAACGTATGTATACGCGTCTAAAACTATCCCGACACGCCGCGACATGCTGGATCACAGAACCCACTCACGTATCGCACGTATCGCGCGATCTAAACATACTAGAAAAGCGATATATCGTCCCAGATTTTCCTACAGAGAGAAACATACAAAATTGCACATGCCAGAACACTAGAATATGTAGCAGACTCCCACAGCCAAAACCCTAATCCCTGACTCTCCTCTCTGGCCGCAATTTGCGGCCAGAATGATTAAAATGGAGGCCAGGGTGGGGTGTCTGGGGTTCGTGCTCTGGTGGTGTGGTCAGGGTCTCCCAAGAAGTCTACAGTTAACTCAGATTTTATCTGAAGTGCCCGGATCTATAGCAGATCACAGAAAGGTGAAATCTCACTTAAAACGCTAAATTTTGCACAAAATGAAACCCTATGGTATTTTGGTGAAATCTGGGGTTTATCTAGGTTTACATGGCCCTAATAACACTTAATTAGGTTAGGTTAACCAACACTAACATTACTTGGACAAAAGACCACACAATTCATCAAATCAAGCACTAAATCTCACATTTTACACAAACCGAAGCTAATTCTACACAAGTTAAGCAAACTAGAGAGTTAGGCTCAGAGATTATACCTTACTAGACCCTAGGTGCAAGGAGAAAGGAGGAGGAGAAGAGGGGAAGGAGCTGTTGCTGCTGGGGTGCTGCTGCTGCTTGAAGCTGCTATTGTTGTTGTGATGCTATTGCTGTTGCTTCAGCTGCTGATGCTGCAGCCTCTTCTGCTGCTCCTTCAACTCCTGCTGCTATTGCGGCTGTGATGGATGAGGGTGTGTGTGTGTGTGTGTGTGAGAGAGAGAGAATGAGAGAAGTGAGAGTGAGAATGAGAGCACAAGTCAAACACCCCCCTCTCTCTCTCATCATTTAATGAGCATGGCTCATGCCATGAAGCCCATACTCCCTCCCTCTCTCACCAAGTCAACAAAGAACAAATCATTTCCATTTAAAAAAAAGAACACATAATTAAATTTAAAAAACCCAATTACACTGAATTCAAATTATAAAATTAGCTTAAGGGAAAGGTTTAACCCACCATGGTTGCTAATCATGGTTTAACCCCAAATTAAAACCCTAGTTTACATGCACAAGTGTGTGCAAGCCTAGGAAAAATCTAATAAAATACTCATTAAATAGGATAAAATATTTGAAATTCAATTTGGTAAACTTTTTATTAAAAACCATATATTAAAATATAATTAGCCACTAAACACATCCTAAGTTGTTACAACAAGCGGTCTGCTAAACGTAACGGCCACCCGGGTATTGAGCGATCAGAAGATCAACAAGCAAGCCTGCTCATACTCCTGCGAATCCAATCTGTAACACTACCGTACAGTCCCGTCTCTTCGTCCGATTTGTCGCATATCTCGTCTAGGGGTGGTAAATATCAGACCCCAGTAACTCGATAAGTCATGTCGATATGAGGCTCATAACGGGTCGAGAAACTACTAATAACACTTACCAGTATATCTCTGAAGCAACCCTGGCCAGGGACTTCCTGTTATAGCCAATCGAGTACAGCGCAACATCAACCCTCAATACCGGGAGAGACGAAACTCCTCCTATCGCTCATTGCCTCCATGTGATTCGGGACTGTACCCAAAAGCCACCGTTTTGCACGTTCTCTTGAATGTGGTAAGGTAAAAATCAAAGCACAGTGGGAATCACATAAGACACTATGACGATCTCGGGTCTACAGACTAACCTGTACCAGTGTCACCAGAGAACTGCTATCTGACTATAGGTATAATACCATTTAGGAGTTCTCGGCGAGTCCGTTCAGTGTACCCAGTCTCCACTGAGCACCCGTATACTATCTCTGATGTCAAACACCAATGGATATGGGACCATCCATCGCCCATCTACATGGGTCGAGAAGCTATACGCTAGTTTACTCTGGTATATCGATGCCCTATCTCGATACACCTACGACTAGGAACATTTGAAAGATGTACTTAGCGACTACACTGTCCCCACTAATATGGTCTGCATCATAATCCTGGTAGTCGAGTACTCATCCTAAGGGTTTTATCAACATGTAATAGAGAGACAATAAATGTACATGTTAAGATAAAGAGCAACCAGATAGCATACTATCATATTGAGCAAGAAAGTCCTCCCTATGTATTCCAAGCATCCACTATAATATACATCACATGTACAATAATGGCCTCTAGGGCATACATATAACTAACATAACGAGCTCCAACCTCATATCCGAGGCAACTAGGGCATCTAGATCCCTACTCTAGTATCGTAGATGAAGTAGAGAGTGATGAAGGATTAATTTGTCTCAAGACACCCAAGGATTCTCAATTCATGAGAGGGTTTGGGTGGAGCTAGAGGAAGAAGAAGATGCCATGAGAATGAGGTGTTGAGAGCAACTCAAGAAAGAGAATGAAAATGAATAATGGCTTGTGTTTTTGTTTGTTGTGTGAGTGTGATAAGAAATTATGGAGCCATCACATAAATGTCCATATCTCCAAAATATCTTAGTCAACAAAAAATATCTCAAGTCAACATAATCTCACAACAAACAAAAACCCCTATGCATGCTAGAATAGTAACCATGGGTCACTAATTAGCCATGCCACAAAAATGCAATAAACACCTCATCCTACACCTCAATAACCTTTGAATTCAAAAAGGTCTAAACCATGATGAGGTGTAATCTTCTAAAAGTAATCTTGTAATAAATTACATGAATATCCCTCAACCATATATACATACCCGCATCCGTATTCCGAAGAATATGAATACAAAGAGACGAAAATAATCCAACAAATATAATACTAGGATCCGGCTTAAACCAAAGCCCATTAGTATTATCCGTCCGAACATCATGCACGCACAAGTACATGTATGTGATCGAACCTTGCCGCAAAACCATACGGCCTCTACAACGTTTCACCCGAAACAAGGAAACCCTATATGTGGGACTCTAAAGACTCGTCAATACGCTGGTAGTGGGTTTAACGACAAGTATGTCAGCGGCATTAGCTGTATGTAACGGCTACCCAGGTATTGAGGGAAAGGGAGGCCGACGATCAAACTCATCCTGAAATCCTTACTGAGCCTGACAGTGATAATATCAGTACAGTCCGGTCCGTTCGTCTATGAGTATCGCATATCTAGTCTAGGGAGTGGATAAAGACAGACCCATAATAACTTTGTTGGAGATAGTGCCCTCAGAGTCAATTATTAGGTCACAGGTACGTGATTGCAATGATTGATGGAGGACCTATCCCGGTAGGACAGTCTTACTCGAGATGATAGTATGCTATCTGGTTTACCTTTATCATCGTGTACTGCTTTAGGTGACCTGACAAGTCGCTATTACACGTTGGTAGAGCCCCTAGGATTCTTGCTTGACCACCAGCAGTATGAGGGCGATCATATAAGTGGGAGCTGGCGGTCTATAAGCATATCCTTAAATGGTCCCTAGTCGTGTGAGTTTCGAGACAGGGCATCGATACTCCATTGTAGACTAGTGTATACAGTCGAGACCCCGACGAGGGGCGGTGGCCGGTCTCACAAGCCACTGGTGTCAGTTGGATCACCTAAGATGTATACAGGTGCTCATTGGGTTATGAGTACACCGGACAGGACTCGCCGGGAACATGCTAGTTGGTCATATACCTGACGTCAGATGGTAGTTCCCTGGTGACATGTGTGCAGGTTAGTTCATCGACCTGGGGATCGTCATTTGTCTCGTGTGAGTTCCCACTGTACTTTGATTACTACCCTACCACGGATCAAAGGAGTCGTGCAAACAGGTTTTAGTTGGGTACAGTCCCGAGCCACATGGAGGCAGTGAGCGTATCTTCAGGGGTTCGTCTCTCCTGGTATTGGGGGTGAGGTCGTGCTGTGTCTAGGAGAGCCATTACACAAAGTCCTTGGCCAAGGCAAGGAGATTTACTGGTAGGTATTCCAGTAGTATCTCAGGGTGTTCTGGGCTACACTCCGACACGACTTGTACCGCTTTTGGGGGTCTGACTTTTACCAACCCCCTAGGCCCGCCATGCGATGCTCATAGACGAACGGACCGGACTGTACGGATATTGTCACTGACAGGCTCAGTAGGGAGTCAGGCTGAGTTCGCTCACAGACGTCCCTTTTGGTCAATACCTGGTAGCCCGTTATGTATTGGCTTATACCTCTAACGTGCTAGTGGTTAAATCCACAACCAAGGTGTTGATGAGTCTTTAGAGTCCCCCACATTCAGTTACTCATCTTTCGGGCGAAAAGTTGTAGAGGCCGTATGGAGATATGGCAAGGTCCGATCAGATACGTGCGGTATTGCACGGATCAGGATCGGACAGTTTGTACTATAGGCCGTATGCATATATGGCAGGGTTCGATCAGATACGTGTGGTATTGCACGGATCAGGATCGAACGGATATTACTAGCCGGCTTTGGCTTAAGCCGGATCCTAGTATAGTACAGTGGAGATTTTGTCTCATTGCATTTGTATTTCGGTCGGAATACAAATGCGGGTGTGTATGCACAGTATCAGGGTTTTCCTGTAATTTATTACGGGACCAGTTTTCTGGAGTTGCCAGTTTGCTTTCCGTTTCGGCCAATTTCCTTTGTATCGTTCATTGGCCGAAGATTGGTGGAGGAGGGCTTATTTGCATTGTTGCAAATAGGCAATTGTGGAGGGGGTCTTTGCATATTTCCTTGTATCATGATGGCTCACCATCACTTGACTTTCTATGCTCATGATGGCTTGACCTTTTTGGAGCCATCATGCATGAGATGATGGTTGTGTGGAGTGTTGGCATAGTTTTGTGATCATGGTTGTTTATGATAACCATTCCTCTATCTTTTTCTTGGATGATTGATATGGTCACCCCCCCTTGACTTTTTGCTCTCTCCCATTTTTTTTCCTAAAAGGGCCAGCCACTATTGGAAGGGGGTTGATTGATTTTGGTGTGGCAATTTTTTTTGGTTCTCTTGATGCTCCAAAAATCACACAAGAAGACTCTCCAAAAATTCCAAGTTCTTTTTCCTCCACCACAAAGGCAATTCCACAAACCCCAAATGAGACATGATTCTTCACTACACATTCTACAGCAAATCTTGGGCACGTCGAGTAGCCGGCTTCGTGCCCGAGTTGCCTCGGCATTGAGGTGGGAGCCCGTAAAAGAAGTAGGCGATGTGGTGCACTTCCGGCGACGAGGAGGAGACGGGACATTCCGCAGGAGATCGGGACGATGACGAGAAGACCGGAGGACTTGGATCGTCGGTATATCTCTATTCCCTTTCTTGTAGATAGCTAGGACTAATTAATGGTTCGATCCGGGTATTAGTGCGCGGCGGTTTGCCGGTTCAAGAAAATTTAAAGTTTATCACCGCTTCCGCATTTGGCCGTCGGATTGACGGCCGGGGCTCCGCCGTGCACTTACAGTGGTATCAGAGCCTCGCCATTAACTTAGTCTAGCTTGGTTTAATGTGTTTGCAATTCGGATCGATCAAAAATCCCAAAACCCGCATTTCCTTCAGCATCAGTTTCTGTTGAAAATTTTTGGTCTCGAAAAATTTTTCAGGTTGTAAAATATTGATGTACTGGAAAATCTAAGATCTCTGTAAAAATTCGATGAAGTGAATCCACAGTTGGAGCGCGGAACCGCCGCAAATACCCCCTTACCGCCGCTGTTCCGCCGCATACTGTGGGGATCCCTGCACCAATTTTTTACAGAGGCTTTCTGGGCTTAAAATATGGGTTTTGGAATATTAATTTTGGTCCCATAATTTCTGTGAGTGCTACAGTATTGTTTGGGGGCCCACTTGTTAATGTTTGATCGATCGGATATTTTAAACACATTATTTCACAGTATTTACATTATATCTGCGACCGTGAATGTCACTCGATCGGTAAATCCGGTCTAACTGCTATAGCCCGGTTAGACGGATTTGCGAACGTGACTTTCACGTTGATGTTCTATTTTTGCTGTGATGTTGCGGATCGGTCGTGGGGATAGCCTGGATGCAATGCTAGTACAGTTTTGTTGTATTATGTACATTTGATATTGCGGGGCGAGCATCCGACATGTGGACTGCCGTCACTGCCTGATTGTATTATTTTTTTGGGGCACGACCTGGTTGCGGTCGATGTACCCGTTGTATGTATATTTTACTTTCTGTACTAGGCTTACCCCGCGGAGGGGTGCACGGATAGCCGGGTTCTAGAGGGCAACAAGCCCGCATCTCATGGCATTGAGACGGAGGGGGCTTCACTCTAGAATTGGCAGGCTATTCGCCGCACTCGTAGGGGGTACAGGTTGACCCAGGAGGGGTGCGCAAGTTACCGGATTCCGTGAAGTGCTGGGTGGTCCATTCACGGATCTGAAGGGGGCTGCCTCGCTTCAGGTTTTGGCGGGTGACTTGCCGCGCCCGTAGGGGTCTAGGATTTCATTGCACAGGCTATCCACACGACCAGGGGAGCGTCGGGTTTCAGCGGCTCTGTGAAACCCGGGGATCCCAGATATCTGTATTGTTTCTGTGATGCTGTACATTTCTGTGATGTTGCTTTTTATCACGCCTTGAGCGAATATAATATATTGGTATATATATTAGTAGATGTTGTGTATGTTTTACATCCGCGCTAGTCCAGTCCCCGCTCTGTCGTTAGTTAGCTAACCTAACGGGTAATGACGGGACCCAGTGGCGAATGCGGATGGCATATACGTACATCAGTATATTTTCGTTCTTTTTGGTGTGATCAATTAATGGGGCTGCGTTGATTCGGACAATGCAAGTTAAAAAACAAACCTTATCTGATGTTGTTGGAACACTTTTTCAAAAAGCTGTTATTGCAAAGACGTTCACTTTTGTTTTGCATCGTGGTATTCAGTTGGAATATCCTGCTCCTCAGTCGACGAGGCAAGGGCCGAGATCCCTTCACCGGGAGTGACCCCTTGGACAAAAAGTTTGCGTCAGGGCAATGACTTCACTATAGCCGATTACTTTTGCTTTGCATCGTGATATTCAGTTGGAATATCCTTCACCTCATTCTACGGGGAAAGAGCCGAGATCCCTTCACCGGGAGTGACCTCTTTAGCAACGGTTTTCGTCACTATATTTTCAAAAAGCTATCAGTTCCTTCAACGATATCAAGTTCATTACGTTAAAGGTTTTCGCCAGAAACCATTCGTAGCCCTCCATCATTTCAGTTAAATATTCGGTAGTATTCAAGCTATGTATTTTGACCTCACGCCAAGGCATAGTGATTGGTAGCTGCCCGGTATTTATCTGTAGCATAGATAGATGCGTTGGTTTGGGACAGTCGTACTACTATTTTGGCCTACGTCAAGGGTATGTACGGGTGGGTTCAAATTAACCTGGATAATGATGGGCAGAACTTGACATGTGACTTATGATATTTTGACCTCACGCCAAGGTCATAAGAGCATGGGGCAGAAATCATATTGGGAGTTTCAAAAGAACTGAAACATGCCAGATATGCGCATACCTTCTGGAGTGTGATGACGTGAGCGGATTCCGTCACGTTATCATGCGATGAGAGTTGGATCCCGATTCCCACTGATGAGTTAGTTTACTCCTCGGGTGACCCCGACTAATTCTTCTTTTAGGTTTGGAGGAGAATTTGAGGTACAGTGGGAGCTTTCCAGATTAGATAAATTGGTAACCATTCTGATCTAGGTTAGAGTGCACGCTGAGTGTTTCTTTTCTCTCTCTCTGGCAGCGACCATTTGACCCGACCCTAAGACTATGACTCAGTGACCAAGTTGACCGAACCTTCTTAACACTGGCTTTTGGATTGTCAGAGTTGCAAACCTCGTTGCCACTCCTACTTTTACCCTTTTCTCCAGGACACCCTGTACTACTACGAACGTCCACTTCCATTGGACAAAACCATCGTATGGTTAGATACGAACTCGAAGGAATTTATTCGAGGATGGTTTCAGGTTCTGGAGAAAACGGATAGGACTATTCAGTTGTCTTTTCCTTTTACCTTCTCTCAGGTTGCGAGTACTCCTTGGTTTAGGAGATAGTACACCTATTACGCAAATTGGATAGTCTTCTTCCGAACCTTAGGCTGGTGCCGACTGGTAGGGAATGAAGAAAACCAATTAGCATAACGATGGTGTACAGAAGGTATTAAGTTAAGACAAAGCAAGGGATTAGTAAGAGGGCAAAGTAAATTGCAACAGATATTCACGACCGAACCAAGTATTCCTTCGCCAATCCTAAAATCACCTTTGTATTTCTCCAGGACACTCCGTATCACTACGAAGATCCACAGTTTATTGGATACTCCATCGTATGGTTATATACGAACTCGAAAGGAACTTGTTCCAGTTCGGGGATGGATTCTGGTCCAGGAGAAATAGGAATAAGGTTTATTCGGTTGTCTTTTATCTTCACCCTCTCTCATTGCGAGTGTTCCTAGGATTGGGACAGTACACCCATTATGCTTATTGGATAGTCTTCTTCCAAACCATAGGCTGGTGCCGAACGGTAGGGAAGGAAGAAAACCATTTGGCCTAAAGGGGTGTACAGAAGGTAAAGACTAAAGACATATGAAGGGATTTGGAGAGGTGGCAAAGAATTATACGGTTACAGTCGTGAATCTGGAAGAGGCATTACTAGGAATACCAGGATACCCCATCGAAACATTTCAATGTTTCAGTCTCACTGTGTACTGTTAAAGGAAAACTGATTTCCCGATTAGATACTTACTCCAGGGTATGTATTTACCAGTTACGATTCTCACATCTGTATGGCTTTACGGATGATGAGTGGGAGTAAGTTATTGGGAATCGGGTGATTATCCTCATTATATCGGGATTCGTTGTAATCGGTGATATTTGAGGAAATCACCTGGGCTGTTTGCCGGTCGGCAAATATTTGGTTTTGAATATCCGCTGTTATACACCAATTTCAAATTGATATATCTGTACGTCTATTTTCATAGAGTGAGATATACCTTTCTGAAATTATGTCTACGACATTTACCTATATCAGTGGATGGTTAGGTAAGGAGCATTAAACAGCGGTGTAATTCTTCTTAACCATAAGTACAGTTTTCAACCTAGGACACACAGTGAATGAGTTATCAGACTCAAGGGACTTGTACAGAGTATTGTATGTTGTCCAGGGTCCATCAGGACAGAGGGGTTGGTCCTCATACTATATTCGGTTTACTTATGACTTCTCTAGTTTTTAGACAGGTGTTTCGTGGAAACACAGGGTCTGAATTTTAAGAAGTTATAGGTATTTGAATAGAGTAGAGAACCAGGTGTAGCAAGTATCGGGGTTCTTCAAAGTGATCGAAGATGTAGATACTTATGTATGGTATTCAGATGATAGTAATGATTAAGAGAACTTGCTTCTCTTTCAGGTTACTCATAATTGGAAGCATTCCTAAGTTGAGTTACGCTGATCGGCCTTCTTCCATTTAGTTGACATGCACTGGAGACAGCTGCTTGATTTGAATCTGGTTCAAATAAATCAGTGCCTCTGATTCTATATTGGATATAGAACAGTTCATATCTTAACGATGTTAAGGTACGGGGAGTTGTCCGGATTATGCTTAAAACCAGACTCTGGATAACTCAAGGCACGTTTTCTGTAATGGCTGTTTGTGGGTTGATCCAGGCTATGACGAGGGTTGACTTTCTACCATCTGGATGAACAATAGCGATATTGTTCTACACTCGCCACAGTTTTATTAAAAATGGATTTTTTCAGAAAACAGTAGTGGGAGTATGGTAGAACTGGAAGTGATTCCAGAACCACAAACGATTACTGAAGATTTGATAAGGAACCTAAAGATTCAATCCGGTTTGACATTCCATTGGCCACTCCGCAGATAAGGTGGGTAACTTCAGGCACCCGAGAGGTACTCCGGTAGCCTCAAGGACGGTGACAAGGAAGTTCTTGTTTACCCACACTTGCCATTGCTGTTGTTCCAGACTGTGAGACCCGGCAGGAGGATGAGTATAGCGTCGTTCTGAACTCGCTTCAGAAGTGTACGTGTATATGACTCTGCCAGAGGGTTGTCGTAGTCAGTGGGAGCAGCGGAAGCATTGGTAGACAGGTAGCTTATGTCTATTTATAGACTAAAGCAGATATAACGGAGATAGATCATCTATTTCTGACATGACTGTCATGGGTTTGACTTCATCAGAATAGGGGATGGATCTGTTGAGAAGGTAGTAGGGTGTGATGTCCTGGTATTTGGATGACATACACAGAGTAGGAAGAGATATTCCTATACTACGATCGGTTATACTTTGGTCGTCACACAGTTGTTTCTCCACAAAGGAAATGGATTTTATATCAGACATACTGGTTACTAGATCTATGGTTTTAGATCTAGATTTGGGTAGTCTCCCAATCTGGGTACTTAGACAGCATTCTAAGGGTATTTAGAATGGAAGACTCCATGCACGGTAGTGTACCTGCAGAAGATGGAGTCACCCTCTCTAAAGGTGTCTTACAGACTAAAGGGGAGAGGGATGTGCATGATTGGCAGATCACTTGCTCAGGCAATTGAGTCAATCGTGATATGTCAAGTACCACACCAGATGTTGTTCTTGCACTAGATGCAATAAGTTGACATTAATCCAATCCTGGAGAAACAGTCGGAAGTAGTTTTAGAACATAAGTGGATGTTCTAGGGATATGATAACGACAGCCTTATTCGGGAGACAGTTATCATTCCAGGCTTCCAAGGTGACCTGGACGACAGGGAGGTTGTCAGAGTTATAGTTTTCCTTCTGATGAGGGGCAGTATTTTGGACAGGTGATCCAAGGAAATACTGAGGGTGGCATGGCGCAGGATACTGATTAAGTTCAGTTGACGATACAGTCTAAGAAGTTTGGATTTGGAGTTCATTTATGAGCTAAGTCCCATCAGACATCCAGACATATTCTAAGACAGGTATCGCTCATTTCGGGAGATGGGTTTTCTCCGTGAACTTGAGATATAGAGAGACATAGAAAGAGACAACAAAGCGGATCCACTCACTGAGGCTATTCCTCGAACGCAATAGTTTCGCAAACGAGCTTTGTGAGACTGACTAGTAGAGGAGTTGGGTGTTCGGTATCACACGGGCTGTGAGTATGCGACATCGCAATAATTAGCCTTGAGTGCAAGTGGGAGATTGTTGGAGATAGTGCCCTCAGAGTCAATTATTAGGTCACAGGTACGTGATTGTAATGATTGATGGAGGACCTATCCCGGTAGGACAGTCTTACTCGAGATGATAGTATGCTATCTGGTTTACCTTTATCATCGTGTACTGCTTTAGGTGACCTGACAAGTCGCTATTACACGTTGGTAGAGCCTCTAGGATTCTTGCTTGACCACCAGCTGTATGAGGGCGATCATATAAGTGGGAGCTGGCGGTCTATAAGCATATCCTTAAATGGTCCCTAGTCGTGTGAGTTTCGAGACAGGGCATCGATACTCCATGGTAGACTAGTGTATACAGTCGAGACCCCGACGAGGGGCGGTGGCCGGTATTACAAGCCACTGGTGTCAGTTGGATCACCAAAGATGTATACAGGTGCTCATTGGGTTATGATTACACCGGACAGGACTCGCCGGGAACATGCTAGTTGGTCATATACCTGACGTCAGATGGCAGTTCCCTGGTGACATGTGTGCAGGTTAGTTCATCGACCTGGGGATCGTCATTTGTCTCGTGTGAGTTCCCACTGTACTTTGATTACTACCCTACCACGGCTCAAAGGAGTCGTGCAAACAGGTTTTAGTTGGGTACAGTCCCGAGCCACATGGAGGCAGTGAGCGTATCTTCAGGGGTTCGTCTCTCCCGGTATTGGGGGTGAGGTCGTGCTGTGTCTAGGAGAGCCATTACACAAAGTCCTTGGCCAAGGCAAGGAGATTTACTGGTAGGTATTCCAGTAGTATCTCAGGGTGTTCTGGGCTACACTCCGACACGACTTGTACCGCTTTTGGTGGTCTGACTTTTACCAACCCCCTAGGCCCGCCATGCGATGCTCATAGACGAACGGACCGGACTGTACGGATATTGTCACTGACAGGCTCAGTAGGGAGTCAGGCTGAGTTCGCTCACAGACGTCCCTTTTGGTCAATACCGGGTAGCCCGTTATGTATTGGCTTATACCTCTAACGTGCTAGTAGTTAAATCCATAACCAAGGTGTTGATGAGTCTTTAGAGTCCCCCACATTCAGTTACTCAGCTTTCGGGCGAAAAGTTGTAGAGGCCATATGGAGATATGGCAAGGTCCGATCAGATACGTGCGGTATTGCACGGATCAGGATCGGACAGTTTGTACTATAGGCCGTATGCATATATGGTAGGGTTCGATCAGATACGTGTGGTATTGCACGGATCACGATCGAACGGATATTACTAGCTGGCTTTGGTTTAAGCCGGATCCTAGTATAGTACAGTGGAGATTTTGTCTCATTGCATTTGTATTTCGGTCGGAATACAAATGCGGGTGTGTATGCACAGTATCGGGGTTTTCCTGTAATTTATTACGGGACCAGTTTTCTGGAGTTGCCAATTTGCTTTCCGTTTCGGCCAATTTCCTTTGTATCGTTCATTGGCCGAAGATTGGTGGAGGAGGGCTTATTTGCATTGTTGCAAATAGGCAATTGTGGAGAGGGTCTTTGCATATTTTCTTGTATCATGATGGCTCACCATCACTTGACTTTCTATGCTCATGATGGCTTGACCTTTTTGGAGCCATCATGCATGAGATGATGGTTGTGTGGAGTGTTGGCATAGTTTTGTGATCATGGTTGTTTATGATAACCATTCCACTCTCTTTTTCTTGGATGATTGATATGGTCACCCCCCTTGACTTTTTGCTCTCTCCCATTTTTTTTCCTAAGAGGGCCGGCCACTATTGGAAGGGGGTTGATTGATTTTGGTGTGGCAATTTTTTTTGGTTCTCTTGATGCTCCAAAAATCACACAAGAAGACTCTCCAAAAATTCCAAGTTCTTTTTCCTCCACCACAAAGGCAATTCCACAAACCCCAAATGAGACATGATTCTTCACTACACATTCTACAGCAAATCTTGGGCACGTCGAGTAGCCGGCTTCGTGCCCGAGTTGCCTCGGCATTGAGGTGGGAGCCCGTAAAAGAAGTAGGCGATGTGGTGCACTTCCGGCGACGAGGAGGAGAAGGGACATTCCGCAGGAGATCGGGACGATGACGAGAAGACCGGAGGACTTGGATCGTCGGTATATCTCTATTCCCTTTCTTGTAGATAGCTAGGACTAATTAATGGTTCGATCCGGGTATTAGTCTGCGGCGGTTTGCCAGTTCAAGAAAATTTAAATTTTATCACTGCTTCCGCATTTGGCCGTCGGATTGATGGCCGGGACTCCGCCGTGCACTTACAAACTTGACATTCAGTATCGGTATGAAGCCCATCACCACCTGAGAAACTACTGATCCGAATCAGTAATTCTCGACTACCTTGGCCAAGGATTTCTGGTGATGGCCACCCGTGCACTCCGCGACATCAACCCCCATTACCGGGAGATTCGAATCCCCTGACGATCCGCTCACTGCCTCCATGTGGCTCGGGACTGTACCCAACTAAAACTAGTTTGCACGACTCCTTTGAGCCATGGTTAGGTAGTAATCAAAGCACAGTGGGAACTCACACGAGAAAAATGATGATCTCAGGTCGATAGACTAACCTGTACATATGTCACCAGGGAACTGCTATCTGACAATAGGTATAATACCAACTAGCATGTTCCCGGCGAGTCCGTTCGGTGTACTCATAACCCAATGAGCACCTGTATACATCTTAGGTGAACCAACTGACACCAATAGCTTGTGAGACCGGCCACCGCCCCACTTCAGGGTCTCGAACCGTATACACTAGTCTACTCTTGGAGTATCGATGCCCAGTCTCGAAACTCTCATGACTAGGTACACTTTAAGGAAGTTCTTATAGACCACCCAACTCTTACGTATATGATCGCTATCATACTGCTGGTAGTCAAGCAAGAATCCTATGGGCTATATCAACATGTAATAGTGATCTGTAATGTCACCTAAAGCATGTACATGATGACAAAGACAAACCAGATATCATACTATCATCTCGAGTAAGATTGTTCTACCGGTATAGGTCGTCCCTCAATCATTGAAATAAGGTGCCTGCGATCCAATAATTGACTTGAGGGCACTATAGCCAACACAACAAACTTACATAGAACTGACCTTGTCTCGAGCTTGTCCGGATTTTGCTTTTAACATAAGCCGAACAACCCCATATCTTAATAAAATTAAGACATGGTCTCTTCCCCTCCCATATCTCATATGGAGGTAGGCGCAGATTTGGTAGGAACCCTATTCAATATCTATGTAGCTGTCTCAAGTGCATAACGCCAAAAAGAAATAGGTTACCCAGCAATACTCATCATAGAGCGCACCATATCTAATTGGGTGAGATTCCTCTGCTCCGATACTCCATTGTGCTATGGTGTATTCAGAGGAGTAAGCTGAGAGTGAATTCCATTATCTTTTAGATAATCTTGGAATTCTGTGCTTATGTATTCTTCTCCTCGATCAGATCGAAGGATTTTAATACTTTTACCCGTCTGGATCTCTACTTCGCTTTTATATTCCTTGAATTTCTCAAAAGCTTCAGATTTGTGTTTCAACAGGAACACATGTCTGAATCTTTAAAGATCATCGGTGAATCTAATGAAGTACGAGAAACCATTCCTGACATTTGTAGACATAGGACCACATACATCACTATGTATCAGTACCAAGAGCTCAGTAGTGCTAGTGATATATGCCCTAGAGGCCATTATTGTATCATACTGGATTGTATATTACTTAAT
This sequence comes from Agapanthus africanus, assembly GCA_030015575.1. Classification (NCBI taxonomy): domain Eukaryota; kingdom Viridiplantae; phylum Streptophyta; class Magnoliopsida; order Asparagales; family Amaryllidaceae; genus Agapanthus; species Agapanthus africanus. Next base: position 390,110,594 of record CM057337.1, on the reverse strand, counting down.
AGGAGCTTGGGATATACACGGATATAGTAACAGTTTTGCTCAAAATGGTAGTATGCTACCTGGTTATTTTCTACCTCAATATATGCGTGTGTTTCTTTTAGCATATCGCTTATACATATTAGTAGAGCCCTTAGGATCTTTGCTTGATTACCAGCGTTGTGATGGCAGTCACACTACTGGGGGCTGGGTAGTCTATAAGCACATCCTTATACAGGTCCCTAGTCGTAGGATTATTGAGACGGGGCATCGATATTCTAGAGTAGACTAGTGTATATGCTTCTCATCCCTGCAGGGGAGATGGTCTGTCCCACAGCCGTTTTGCCTGAGTCAAGAAACCTTTGTGTAGGACTCTGAAGAATCGTCAATACGCCGGCAGTAGGTGATGATCATATCAAACACCCACAAGCTGCAAGCGGTCAGCTAAACGTAACAGCCACCCAGGTATTGAGCGAACAGAAGATAAACAAGCAAACCTGTACTTTCTCCCATGAATCCAATCTGTAACACTCCGGTACAGTCCGGTCTCTTCGTCTGATATGTCGCATATCTCGCCTGGGGTTGGTAAATGTCAGACCCCAGTAGCTTGATAAGTCGTGTCGATATGAGGTCCATAATAGTTCGAGAAACTACTGATAACACTTACCAGTAAATCTCAGCAACCCTGGCCAGGATTTTCTAGTTATAGCCAATCGAACACAGCGCAATATCAACTCCCTATACAGGGAGAGACGAATCCCCTCCTATCGCTCATTGCCTCCATGTGATTCAGGACTGTACCCAAAAGCCACCTTTTTGCACGCCCTCTTAGACGTGGTATGATGGAAATCAAAGCACGGTGGGAATCACACAAGACTCAATGACGATCTCGGGTCTACAGACTAACCTGTACCAGTGTCAGCAGAGAACTGCCATCTGACATGAGGTATAACACCATCTGGGAGTTCTCGGCGAGTCCGTCCAGTGTACCCAGTCTTCACTGAGCACCCGTATACCATCCTTGATGTCAAACACCGATGGATATGGGATCATCCATCGCCCATCATATGGGTCAAGATGCGTATACGCTAGTCTACTCTGGTGTATCGATGCCCTGTCTTGATACACCCTCGAATAGGAACAGTTATAGGATGTACTCTAAAGGGTTAGCCTAGCACCTCATGAAGGGTTTGGAAGCATCACATCTACCAAAGGTGGAGTCTTTAGGGTGCTAAGTTAACAAACATCGGATCATTCCTAGAAAAATTAGGGTTTCATAAACTACACTTCATCATGAGTAAGAAAAGCTAGGGTTTTGAGAGTACAACCTTTGTAGCTCCTTACGCTAGACTCCTCGGCCACTTAGGGTTTGGAAAAAGTCCGCTTGATCTCCCCTAGGTCCACGATGATCCACCCGGAGTCCGCTTTGTCCAAGCTTGCAACTTCACTTTATCAAGAAGATGAAACGAAACTAACACTCTAAACAAGTGGGCTAGACTTGTGTAGAATTGTGTTGTGGTTCTCTTTCTCACTTCAAAATCCTATCTTGTTGAGTATTTTGCTCACTTGAAAAGTCGAGAGAGCAAGAGCTCAAGGTTGAAGAAGATGATGGCTTTTTAAGAAGAATACAAAAGATAAACCCTAATGAGAAAATAAAAATATATCAATATATATTTTTCTTCTCTCATCTCAAACCATGGTTAAACAATAAATATATTATTGAACTTGAGTTAAAACCCAAAAGGAAAGTTAATCCATGGTTAAAAGGTGGGTGAGCATGGTTAGGTCAAAGAAGAGTGTAGAAAGAAACCATGAATTATCCTTTCCTTTTTCCTTTTGTTTTAAATCAAATGCAATAATAATTCATATAAATAAAACCATGGTGTGAGTCTTATATCGCCACCATTTTCTTTGTATAAGCAACCATGATAGATGATGTATATATGTATGTATGTATACACATCCATATGTGCATGAAACTAGAAAGAAAGAAAAACTTACATGCATGCATACATCCATAATATACAAGAAAAGATTTCAAGTGAGAAAACTAATGGTTAAATGATAAATCAACACTTGATTTATCAATCCGGCCATATCACACATGACCCTACAAAAATCAAGCCGTCCGATCAATATACGGTATCCCATACGTGCATTTTAATCGGGTCCAAGCGCATATCGCATACGCGCACCACAACGTTTCGCCTGGACTAGGTAACTCCTTTGTGGGACTCTAAGACTCGTCAATACGCCGGCAGCGGGTGATGATCATATCAGGCACCCCCAAGCCGCAAGCGGTCAGCTAAACGTAACGGCCATCCGGGTATTGAGCGATCGTAAGAAAACAAGCGAACCTGCTACAACTCCCGTCGAGCCAACCGGCAACACTACCGTGCAGTCCGGTCTCCTCGTCTGATATGTCGCATATCAAGTCTAGGGATGGTAAACGTCAGACCCCAATAACTGATAAGTCGTGCCGATGTGAGGCTCATAATGGGTCGAGAAACTACTGGTAACACTTACCAGTAAATCTCTAATCAGCCCTGGCCAGGGACTTCCCTGTTACGGCCAATCGAGCACAGCGCAACATCAACCCCCAATACCGGGAGAGACGAAACCCCTCCTATCGCTCATTGCCTCCATGTGACTCGGGACTGTACCCGAAAACCACCATTTTGCATGCCCTCATGGACGTGGTAAGGTGGAAATCAAAGCACAGTGGGAATCACATAAGACTCTATGACGATCTCGGGTCTACAGACTAACCTGCACAAGTGTCACCTGAGAACTGCCATCTGACGTGAGGTATAATACCATATGGGAGTTCTCGGCGAGTCCGTCCAGTGTACCCAGTCTCTACTGAGCACCCGTATATCATCTCTGATGTCAAACACCAATGGATATGGGATCATCCATCGTGCATCTCATGGGTCGAGAAGCGTATACGCTAGTCTACACTGGAATATCGATGCCCCGTCTCGATACACCCACGACTAGGGACCTTGAAGGATGTACTTATGGACTACCATGTCCCCACTAGTATGATCCGCATCATAGTCCAGGTAGTCAAGTACACATCCTAAGGGCTTTACCAACATGTAACTATAAGAAAGTATAAAGAGACAAGTATACATGTTAAGATAAAGTGCAACCAGATAGCATACTATCATATCGAGCAAGAAAGTCATCTCTATATATGTCCAAGCATCCAATATAAAATACACCATCTGTATAATACTGGCCTCTAGGGCATACATACAACTGACAATCTCCTACTTTCTCTAGGGCCAGCTGCTGTAGTATCGCATACCGAGCATCCCGAAAAGTCTCTCAAACTGTATCTGGGGAATGGCCTTCGTGAGTGAATCCGCTGTGTTATTCTTCATGTCAACTCTCCTGACCTCGATCTCCCGGCGATCAACTATCTCCCGGATCAGGTGATATCGCCTCAGAATATGCCTGGATCGCTGATGGGACCTGGGTTCCTTGGCCAAAGCCACCGCTCCATTGTTATCACAATACAAAGGTATTGGATGCTCAATGGATGGAACTACTCCAAGTTCAGTAATGAACTTCTTGATCCAGACAGCCTCTTTGGCAGCATCGTTGGCAGCGATGTATTAAGCCTCTATCGTCGAGTCTGCCACGATTTCCTGCTTGGAACTCTTCCAGCTAACCGCCCCTCCGTAAAGGGTAAAGACAAATCCCGACTGCGACTTAGAGTCGTCCTTATCACTCTGGAAGCTCGAATCGGTAAAGGACTCCACTAGGAGTTCTCCGTTACCATACACCAAGAGCATCTCTTTAGTCCTTCATAAGTACTTGAGAATGCTCTTCACAGCTGTCCAGTGACTCTCTCCAGGATCAGCTTGATACCTGCTCACTACACTTAGTGAGTATGCTACATCGGGTCTGGTACATAGCATCGCGTACATGATAGAGCCTACAGCCGAAGCATATGGTATCCCTTGCATGCGAGCTCTCTCCTAATCAGTCTTGGGAGACATCTCTTTGGAGAGAGTGACTCCAGAGATCGTGGGTAAGTTCCCACGCTTGGATTCTTCCATACTAAACCTCTTTAGTATGGTGTCAATGTACCTGGATTGGGACAATCCCAATATCCGTTTGGATCTATCTCTATAGATCCTAATTCCCAATATGCAGGAGGCATCACCAAGATCATTCATTGAGAATCTTTGTGATAAGAAGAGCTTGACCGATTGCAGCATAGGAATGTCATTTCCTATCAAGAGTATGTCAGCCACGTACAATACGAGGAAGACAACCTTACTCTCTGCTACCTTCTTGTAAATACAAGGTTCATCTACGTTTTTGATGAAATCAAACTCTTTGATAACGACGTCAAAGCAGATGTTCCAACTCCCCGATGCTTGCTTTAATCCATAAATGGATTTAAGCAGCTTGCACACCTTCCCGCTGCTCCCTCTATCTACGAAGCCCTCTGGCTGAGTCATGTACACGCACTCTTTTAAATCACCGTTTAGAAAGGCGGTCTTAACATCCATTTGCCAGATTTCGTAGTCATGATATGCAGCGATGGCAAGCATGATCCGGATGGATTTAAGCATAGCCACTGGAGAAAAGGTTTCGTCATAGTCCACACCTGGTCTTTGACGAAAACCCTTTGCAACAAGTCTAACTTTGAAAGTCTCCACTTTCCCATCTACACCAAGTTTTTCTTGAAGATCCACTTGCTCCCAATGGGTTTTACCCCTTCAGGAGCATCTTCCAAAGTCCATACTTTATTGGTGTACATGGATTCCATCTCGTACCGCATTGCATCCAGCCATTTCACTGAGTCCCCACTCGTGATGGCCTGCTCGAAGCTAGTTGGGTCATCATCCTCCATGATGCAATCCTCGCTACCACCATCAATGAGAAAACCGTACTATCTCTCAGGTGGGTGAGAAACCCTGCTAGATCGGCGAAGTGGCTGGGGTTCGTCAGGTACTACTGAATTCTCTGGTTCTACCAAGTCTTCTGTTATAGTTTGTGTCGCTGGAAACTCTTCCAGTTCTACCTCAATGCCACTGATCTGTTTCATAAGAAAACCTTTTTCTAAGAAGGTGGCATGTCGAGAAACAAACACCTTTTGTTCCTCGGGGTGGTAGAAGATATACCCTTGTGAATTTTTGGAATATCCTACAAACTTACATAAGACAGATCTTGCCTCGAGTTTGTCCGGATTTTTTCTTTTGACATAGGCCGGACAACCCCATATCTTAACATACTTAAGAGATGGTCTCTTCCCTTTCTATATCTCATATGGAGTAGTAAGCACTGATTTGGTAGGAACCATATTCAATAGGTGCATGGCTGTCTCAAGCGCATACCCCGAGAAGGAAATAGGCAACTCAGCAGTGCTCATCATGGAGCGCACCATATCTAATAGCGTGCGATTCCTCCGTTCCGATACACCGTTGTGCTGTGGTGTATAAGGAGGAGTGAGCTGAGAGAGAATCCCATTCTCTTTTAAATAATCCAGAAAATCATTGCTCAAGTATTCTCCTCCTCGATCAGATCGAAGGATCTTAATACTTTTGCCCGTTTGGTTCTCTACTTCGTGCTTATATTCTCTGAATTTCTCAAAAGCTTCAGACTTGTGTTTTATCAGGAACACATGTCCGTATCTAGAGAGATCGTCAGTGAATGTAATGAAGTAGGAAGAACCGTTCCTGGTATGTGTAGACATGGGACCGCATACATCACTTTGTATCAGCCCTAAGAGTTCCGTAACTCTTTCTCCGTGTCCCGTAAACGGAGTTTTGGTCATTTTACCTTTGAGACATGACTGGCAAGTGTCATAAGATGAAAATTCAAACGGATTCAAATATCCATCTTTATGCAACTTAGCTAGTCGTGTCGCATTTATGTGACCTAGTCTACAATGCCACAAGAAGGATTCGTTCAGTTCTGAACTCTTCCTCTTGTGTGTGTTTTGTAAATTGAGGACTGTATTTTGATTGAGAATGAATATGCCATTATGTAACGAGCCTGATGCAATCAACTTTTGATCTAGGAAGATGTTCATAACATTATCCTGTACTACAAAATTATATCCTTCTTTACTCAGTAAAGAAACTGATATAATGTTGCACATCATGTTCGGTATATAATAGCACTCATTCAGAACCAGTGTATTATGACTTGGTAATACAAGGTGATATTCGCCAACTGCTTTGGCTGCAACACTTGCACCATTCCCTACTTGAACGGAATGATCACCCTTTCCCAGTTCTCTACCTTTCCGTAGCCCATGTAATTGTTTACATACGTGGGATCCTGATCCGGTATCTAATACCCAGGACGTAGGGTGAACTGAAAAACAGTTCTCAATGACAAACACAAACGAAGAAGGTGCATCAACATGCATGTCCTCCGTTTGGGCGGCGTGAGAATCCAGACATTCTCCTGTTTCCTGTTCAGTCTTATAACACTTATAAGATAGAATGTGTCCAACGTTCCCCTGCACAGTATAATACGCGGGTTCGGTCAATACATCCATATTATTATCTTGATTAAGGCATGGCATGGAGAGAGAAGAAAACACTTTAGCGTATGCTCTTGCAAGATCAGATTGGTTATTATCTTATCTAATCAGGATAGCTCCCACTGTTTTTATCAAATCTTCCTTCAAACCCTAAAAGGAAAGACTAGCCGGGATTAATTACACCCTACAACTTCGCCGATCTTTCAGCCAGGCCAGTGTCGGTACTTTGAGGGAGGTTCCCCGTGCTTTCGCACGGACCTAATTAAAGTAAACCTCATTTTCCCAGAGGCGTAACCCCGTTGACACCTTTCTAGACGCCTACTTGATCGGCTAATTGTCCTGTGTAAAACTCTCCCAGGAGTAACAATTACTCGCAGTAGGTATCGGGATCCAACTATCTCATAGAAGGTATGAAATCTTATTGCAAATTTCAACTCTTGCAATTCCAGATAATGCTTTTGCCCCTAACGTACTATGACCTTGACGAATGCCAAACAACCCATAGTGCGCTAGTCAAGTTCAACCCGTACATTTCTTGATTGAATTAAACCCACTCGCACGACCTTTGACGAATGCCAAACAACGCCGTACGAATACCCTAATCCAATCGCATCATATGCTACAGATAAATAGTAAATAGCTACCGTACACTACGCCTTGACGAATGCCAAACAACCGTAGCACGAATACTAAGTAATATCTATCTGAAATGTCGGAGGGCTACACAGGTTTTTCAGAAAAACCATGAGCGTAATGAACTTGATATCGTTGTAGAATCGAGTGAATTTTGAAATGGAGTGATTTTGAGGCTTTCATTTGTTTTGCTAAAGAGGTCACTCCCGGTGAAGGGATCTCGGCTCTTTCCTCATCGAATAAGGTGCGGGATATATCATATATATCACTGTGCAAAGTAAAACTCCAAAAGCAGTCAAAAGTCAAACCGAGTGTTGTAGCATCTGCCAGTTTTGCTAAAGTGGTCACTCCCGGTGAAGCGATCTCGGCTCTTTCCTCATCGAATAAGGTGCAGGGTATATCATATATACCGCTATGCAAAGCAAAACTGTAGCTACCCTTTTATTTGAAAATTTGATTCTAAAACATCTTTTAGGTTTCTTTTCTTTCATTAATCACATTAATGAAGTCCCATCATTTATCTCACCTAAACATCACAGATAAATACGACGTACACTTATGCCATCCGCATTCGCCTCGATGTCCCCTCGTGCACCGTTAGGTTTGGTAACTAACGGCAGAGCAGGGCAGTGCTAGCGCGGGTGTAAAACATAAGTAACGCCTATATAATATATCATATATACTATATACTGTATCCATCACAGAACATATCTAATGATCACATCACAGATATCGCAGCAGAAACATAGATATAATGTGAGATATACTAGGACGTCCGTATTTAGTATTTAGCCAACAATAGAAAATACGGATTCCACAGTCGCGATGAATAGCCAAGCCCACACCCTGGACCCCTACGAGAGCGGCAAGCGATCCTACCAATTCTGGAGTTTAGGAGACCCGGTCTCGACTCCTCGAGATGGCCTCCCACTGAACCCCAGAACCCGTTCACCTGTGCTCCCCTCCTTGGGTCCATCCTAATGCGGAAAAGTAAATAATATACAACACTGGTGGCATCGACCTCAACCCGGAAGTGCCCCAAATAAAAGAATATTACATTTGAATTTACATGAATGAAAATATAAAACTCTCATCTCACATAAAACCCCCCCGGCTATTCAATTGCGACAATCCTGCACATCATATCTCAGCAACACATAATATCATATATCATCAACGTAAGTAAGTATGCGTACCCCAATTGTCGTTGATGTATAGCAACGAAACCGGCGATATCGACATACTGCACTTACGGTCACAGAAAAGAAAGTGTAAAACTGCAATATTTGAAATCCACATTCTCTTTAGACATCGTAAATGCGAAATATCACATACTTCGTATTTCATGTCCAGCTATATGAATTCCACATGTTGCATCACATTCCAGATAAATAGACGGTATTAAAGTTTTCGAACGAACGATCAAATACCCAAGATTCGCTAAAGCTCAACACTTGAGCGGAGTTCAAAAAAAAAAACCCAGAGTGTGACACAGTGGTAGCGGTCCAGCCGTAGAAGGGTCAAGCCAACACCTCACATGTGGCACGCCGTACTGCCCCAAACCCTAAGGTTCAAAATGCAGTTCAAGACGGTCACATAATCGAGTTCAGGTTTGTTGTCTTCTAGAGGGTCCACCACAAACAAACTTGCACGTATTTCCGAAAGATTTTAAACCCCGTGAAAAGTGAGTAAATGATACTCGTTCAAACACTTCAATACATTCTGATTTATCCGGAAAAGTCACGAAATGAAAATTTCGATCGAATCGACGAGTCCAAAACCATCTCCAGAACAAACAGCAAAAAATTCAGATTAAAAACACGCTAAAAAATATACAAGAGGAAACAAGCATTACTGTATAAAATTCATGCAGTGATTGATGTGTACGGCCGCGGAACCGCGGCCCAAGCAAGCTTAGGCCGCGTTTCTGCGACAATAATGACTATTCACAGCATAGAATTTTACAGTAATTCTTATGTTTACCTGCTGGATTTTTTACATATTTTTAATTCTGAAAATAACCAGTTTTTAAAAAATGTCCAGAGAGGGTCCCGTAACGTCGTATTTTTGTTCGATCGGAGTTTTTACTTCGTAGAAGTGTCGCCTAATGTTCTAGGTTGGCTCTGATACCAATGAAGGGTTAGCCTAGCACCTCATGAAGGGTTTGGACGCATCACATGTACCAAAGGTGGAGTCTTTAGGGTGCTAAGTTAACAAACATCGGATCATTCCTAGAAAAATTTGGGTTTCATAAACTACACTTCATCATGAGTAAGAAAAGCTAGGGTTTTGAGAGTACAACCTTTGTGGCTCCCTACGCTAGACTCCTCGGCCACTTGGGGCTTGGAAAAAGTCCGCTTGATCTCCTCTAGGTCCACGATGATCCACCCGGAGTCCGCTTTGTCCAAGCTTGCAACTTCACTTTATCAAGAAGATGAAACGAAGCTAACACTCTAAACAAGTGGGCTAGACTTGTGTAGAATGGTGTTGTGGTTCTCTTTCTCACTTCAAAATCCTATCTTGTTTAGTATTTTGCTCACTTGAAAAGTCTAGAGAGCAAGAGCTCAAGGTTGAAGAAGATGATGGCTTTTTAAGAAGAATACAAAAGATAAACCCTAATGAGAAAATAAAAATATATCAATATATATTTTTCTTCTCTCATCTCAAACCATGGTTAAACAATAAATATATTATTGAACTTTAGTTAAAACCCAAAAGGAAAGTTAATCCATGGTTAAAAGGTGGGTGAGCATGGTTAGGTCAAAGAAGAGTGTAGAAAGAAACCAAGAATTATCCTTTCCTTTTTCCTTTTGTTTTAAATCAAATGCAATAATAATTCATATAAATAAAACCATGGTGTGAGACTTATATTGCCACCAATTTCTTTGTATAAGCAACCATGATAGATGATGTATGTATGTATGTATACACATCCATATGTGCATGAAACTAGAAAGAAAGAAAAACATACATGCATGCATACATCCATCATATACAAGAAAAGATTTCAAGTGAGAAAACTAATGGTTAAATGATAAATCAACACTTGATTTATCAATCCGGCCATATCACACATGACCCTACCAAAAGCAAGCATCCCGATCAATATACGGTATCCCATACGCGCATTTTAATCGGGTCCAAGCGCATATCGCATACGCGCACCACAACATTTCGCCTGGACTAGGTAACTCCTTTATGGGACTCTAAGACTCGTCAATACGCCGGCAGCGGGTGATGATCATATCAGGCAGCCCCAAGCCGCATGCGGTCAGCTAAACGTAAGGGCCACCCGGGTATTGAGCGATCAGAAGAAAACAAGCGAACCTGCTACAACTCCCGTCGAGCCAATCGGCAACACTACTGTGCAGTCCGGTCTCCTCGTCTGATATGTCGCATATCAAGTCTAGTGGTGGTAAACGTCAGACCCCAATAACTGATAAGTTGTGCAGATGTGAGGCTCATAACGGGTCGAGAAACTGTTAGTTATATGTATGCCCTAGAGGCCATTACTGTACCTAGGATGTATATTGTAGTGGATGCTGGGACATATATAGGGAGGACTTTCTTGCTCGACATGATAGTATGCAATCTGGTTACTCTTTACCTTGACGTGTACACTGATTGTCTTTCTGTTACATGTTGGTAAAGCCCTTAGGATGTGTACTTGACTACCTGGACTATGATGCGGATCATACTAGTGGGGACATGGTAGTCCATAAGTACATCCTTCAAAGTCCCAAGTCGTGGGTATATCGAGACGGGGCATCGATATACCAGAGTAGACTAGCGTATACCTTCTCGACCCATACAGATGGGCAATGGATGATCCCATATCCATTGGTGTTTGACATCAGAGATGATATACGGGTGCTCAGTGGAGACTGGGTACACTGGACGGACTCGCCGAGAACTCCCAGATGGTATTATACCTTACGTCAGATGGCAGTTCTCTGGTGACACTGGTACAGAGTAGTCTGTTGACCCGAGATCGTCATAGAGTCTTGTGTGGTTCCCACTGTGCTTTGATTTCCATCTTACCATGTCCAAGAGGGCGTGCAAAATGGTGGTTTTTGGGTACAGTCCCGAGTCACATGGAGGCAATGAGCGATAGGAGCGGATTCGTCTCTCCCGGTATAGGGGGTTGATGTTGCGCTGTGTTCGATTGGCTATAACCGGAAATCCCTGGCCAGGGTTGCTGAGATTTACTGGTAAGTGTTACCTGTAGTTTCTCGAACTGTTATAGGCCTCATATCGATACGACTTATCGAGCTATTGGGGTCTGACGTTTACCACCCCTAGGCAAGATATGCGACATATCAGACGATCAGACCGGACTGTACGGTAAGTGTTACTAGTTGGATTCACAGGAGTGTGAGCGGGCTTGCTCGTCGATCTTCTGATCGCTCAATACCCAGGTGGCCGTTACGTTTGGCAGACCCCTTGCGGCTTGTGGGTGTTTGATATGATCATCACCTGCTGCCGACGTATTGACGAGTCTTTAGAGTTCTACACAGAGGTTTCCTGGCTCAAGCGAAACGAAATAGGAGCGCATATGAAATATGTGCGGGACCGAGAATAATGCGTGTATGTGATACCGTATTTCATTCTCGCGATGAATGTGTCGAATGGTTATATGCGATATAACTTAGTTATCGAATCAAGGATTGATTCGATAAAACGATACATTGTATACTAGTCGGTTGTGTGCGACATGACCGGATCATTGAATCAAGTGTTGATTTAATGATTTAATGCATAATTATATATTTGATATATTACTTTGCATTAACTAGTATTGGTTCACTTTAAATGGATTTTCTCACTTGAAGTTCACAAGTTGTATATGTGATATACTTTTGTGCACTTGATTGTATCATGTTTGATGATACATGTTAACTTGATTTTGTGTAAAGATTAAACCATGGTTATATGAGTGGTTAGGGTTTTGTTTATTTACTTATTCATTTATTTATTTCTTTTGTTCATTTTGGCAAAAGAAAATGATAAAGAGAAAATGGTGGCTTTCTTTGTTTGATATTGAAGCTTCATGAAGCTTTGACTAAGTCACCATTTTGTCTCATGCTTAACCCTAACCATTCCACTTAATCCTAGTTCATTCTCTACACTTGACCATGGTTGGTTTATGATAAGTATTCTTTTTATTTTCCTTTTTGAAAAAGACTTATCATAATATACTTCATCTTCTTCTTCTTCTTCTTCAAGAAGAAGCTTGCCTCCATCAATGGCAACTTGAGAAAATGAGTGAGAAATCCAATTCTAAAGTGAACCCACCTCCTATTTCTTCATCCTCTACCTCTTGCAAAGTAGTATAGGGTGTTTTCTTCACAAGTTTCATGACTTGGTGAAGTGCGAGCTTGATCTTGCGATGCCTCGACGTAGATCATCTTCGGCATCGTAGTCGATGACCTAGCCCGCCCATTTCTCCGATGAAGCCGATGCTAGAGTCCGGGATGCGATTTGTACAGCGAGGGGACTTCATCACGGAGCTATGGAGGTAGAGAACCGGATCTACAAAGGTTGTATTTCCGTTCACTTAGAGTAAAGTAGTTTACTTTTTTTTGTTTCGCCTAAAATCTAGTTAACGATCCGTATTAGGGTTTCTCGGCACTTGTAAAATTTGAAATTGGCATGGTTGATGCCTTGTGAGACCTCATTAGTGTGCCTAGAAACCCTACAGTGGTATCAGAGACTAGCTAGAGCCTTAGGCGACGCGTAGACGGAGTTAGAAGTCCGATCGAGCCGAAACCCTAATTCAAAACATGCTCTCTGTACATTTTTTAATTTCGGGGATTTTTCGACATTAAAATTATGCAGAAAATTCAGCAGGGAATTGTAAGAATTACTGTGAAGCCCGTACCCATGATTCCCTTAAAGCGCGGCGGAACCGCGGCATTAGCAATGCTAATGCCGCGGTTCCACGGCCATTTTGACTTTTCTTCAGTTGGTCTTTGCACAGTAATTCCTATATGTGGGTGCTGTATTTTCTGGGAATTTTTAATATTTATTCAAGAGTTGAATTTTCTGAGTTGTTTTAGGGACTCGGCGTTTCGATCGGATCGTCTAATTTTGTCTGTGTGCTTTTCCGGATAATTTTAGAATATGTTAAAAAGTTCGACCGGATGTAAATACCCAATCTTTCCCCTATCGGGAAATTTCCAGGTGTTGGATCTTTCCGTGGTTTAATAACGTTCTAAGTAGTGCAAGTAACGCGATGGTCCCTCTAGAAGACAACAAACCTTAACTCGATTATGTGACCGTCTTGAACTGCCCTTTGAACCTTCGGGTTTGGGGCAGTACGGTGTGCCATATGTGAGGCGTTGGCTTGACCCTTCTACGGCTGGACCGTTGGTACTGAGGCACGAACTGAATGTTTTTAGACTTATTTCATGTGTTGATCTGTTTCGGGAAAACTTGGGTGTTTGAATGTTCGATCGGAAAGTTTAATATTTTCTATTTATCTGGAATGTGATACAACAATTGGAATTCATAAGAAGTTATAAGATAACTGAATGAATGTTATAAACATAGCAGTTTAGTCTCACTTGATCGGTTGCCACGGAATTTTGATGTGATCAAAAGTCCTCTGCAATCACGTAGGGTACGCGGATACTCGCCGGGTAAACTTAATAGACAGCCTCACTCCATAGCCCCGACCAAGTGACTGTAGGAGAACCCTGTCGCCGAAAGCATCCGTTCGGGTGCTCGTGGCAGCGGTGTTCCGCCTTGGTGCACTTCGTCGACGGTATCGGGGGTTGCGGCCGTCTACTAAAGTTTGCGACGAGTATTCGATCAGGATGTCGGGAATCTTGTTGAATTACCCGACTTGATATTGAAAAGAGTTTTCGATAATGAGACTAAAATGCGGGGTTTATAATTGTTAGGCATGCGATGTCTAAGGAATTCATTTGATTAGGCTTGCGATGTCTATGCAGGTTGCGGATTCCAACTGTTGTAGTTTTACACTTTCTTTTCTGTGACCGTAAGTGTAATATGTGATATCGCCGGTTTCGTTGCTATATGTCAACGAAAATTGGGATGGGCATATTTACTTACGTTGATGACATGTGATGTTATGTGTTGCTGGATATGTTATATTGGATCGTCGTGTTTGAATAGCCGGGGGTTTTTATGTGAGATGAGTGTTTTTCATTTTCATTCATGTAAAAACTTGTATGTAATATTCTTTTATTGGGGCACTTCCAGGTTGCGGAAGTTGTCACCTTTTGTATATTATTTACTTTTCCGCACTAGGATAGACCCAAGGAGGGGAGCACAAGTAACCAGGTTCTAGAGTCCAGTGGGAGACCAACTCGAGGAGTCGAGTCCGGGTCTCCTAACTCCAGAATTGGTAGGGTTGCTTGCCGCTCTCGTAGGGGTCTAGGGGTGTGGGATTGGCCATTCCTCATGACCGTGGAATCCGTGTTTTATACTGGCTCGTATTGAAAACACGGACGTCCTAGTATATCCAATATTTCATATGATTCTTCTGCTGCGATATCTGTGATGTGATCATGTGATGTTCTGTGATAGATACTTTATATAGTATATATGATATATTATATAGATGTTACTTATGTTTTACACCCGCGCTAGCCCTGCCCTGCTCTGCCGTTAGTTACCTAACCTAACGGTGCACGAGGGGACATCGAGGCGAATGCGGATGGCATAAGTGTACGTCGTATTTATCTGTGATGTTTAGGTACTTGATTGATGGGACTTCATTAATGTGATTTATGAAAGTAAAAGAAACCTAAAGATGTTTTAGAATCGAATTTCTAAAAATAAAACAGGTAGCTACAGTTCTTGCTTTGCACAGCGGTATATATGATATATCCTGCACCTTATTCGATGAGGAAAGGACCGAGATCCCTTTACCGGGAGTGACTCCTTTAGCAATAACTGGTAGATGATACACACTCGGTTTGTCTTTTGATTGCTTTTAAGACTTTTTGCTTTGCACAGTGATATATATGATATATCCCGCACCTCATTCGACGAGGAAAGGGCCGACGATCCCTTCACCGGGAGTGACCCCTTTAGCAAAACTAGAAAAGCCTCAAAAACATTCCATTTAAAAATCATTTGATTCTACAACGATATCAAGTTCATTACGCAATAGGTTTTCAGAAAAACCTGTCGTAGCCCTCCGTCATTTCAGATAAGTCCTATTTAGTATTCGTGCTACGTTTGTTGACCTCCGTCAAGACGTAGTGTGCGGTAGCTAACTAGTATTTATCTGTTTATGCATATGATGCAAATTGGATTAGGGTAGTCGTGCGGCCTTGTTGACCTCCATCAAGGGTCGTGCGGGTGGGATTAATTCGATCAAGAAATGACGGGTTGAACTTGACTAGTAGCCTATGGTTTGTTGACCTCCGTCAAGGTCATAGGGTGCTACGGGCAAAATATTATCGGGAATTTCAAGTGTTGAAATTTGCAATGAGATTGCATACCTTTTATGAGATAGTTGGATCCCGATACCCGCTGCGAGTAAAAGTTACTCCTGGGAGAGTTTTACACATTACAATTAGCCGATCAAGTAGGTGTCTAGAAAGGTGTTAACGAGGTTACGCCTCTGGGAAAACGAGGTTTACATTAATTAGGTTCGTGCGAAAGCACGGGGGACCTCCTTCAAAGTACCGACACTGGCCTGGCTGAAAGATTGGCGAACTTATAGTGTGTAATTAATCCCGGCTAGTCTTTCCTTTTAGGGTTTGAAGGAAGATTTGATAAAAACAGTGGGAGCCATCCTGATTAGATAAAATAAAAACCAATCCATTCTTGCAAGAGCGCACGCTGAGTGTTTTCTTCTCTCTCTCTCCAGGTAGCGACCATATCACGCCTTATTCAAGATAATAATACGGATGTATTGACCGAACCCGCTTGTTATACTGAGCTGTGGAACGTTGGTCCCGCTCCAACTTATAATTGTTATAAGACAGAGCAGGAAATTGGGGATTACCAGAATTCCCGTGCCGCCCAAACAAAGAGAGTGCATGCTGATGCATCATCTTCGGGTGTGTTTATTACAAAGAATTGTTTCTCAGTATCCTCCGCATCCTGGGTATGTGATACCGGATCAGGATCCCAGATATGTAATCTGTTACATAGGGCTATAGATAGGTAGAGAACTGAGAACGGATGATAAGTTTCATGAGACAGAAAACGGGGCAAGTGTTGCAGCCAAGTTTGTTGGTCACTGTCACCCTGTATTACCAATACATTGATTCTGAACGAATGTTATTAGATACCGAACCTGATATACAAAATCATATCAGTCTCTTTATTAGTAAAGAAAGGATATAATTTTGTATTGTTGGATAATGTTTTGAACATTTCCTATATCAAAAGTTGATCGGTTCAGGCACGTTATCTAAAAGCATTGATGTTTTAAATCAAATTACAGTTCTTAGTATACAGAACACACAAAAGAGGAAGAGTTCACAACTGAACGAATCCTTCTTAAGGTATTGTAGACTAGGTCATATCAATGCGACCAGACTAGCTGAAGTAACATATAGATGCATATTTAAATCAGTTTGAATTTACATCTTATGAAACTTGCCAGTCATGTCACAGAGATAAGACGACCATAGCCCTATTTATTGGAAACAGAGAAAGAGTTAGTGAACTCTTGGGATTGATACATGTTGATGTATGTAAAGTCCCCTGTCTACATATGCCAAGACCGGTTCTTTGTACTTCATTAAATTCTCTGATGATCTCTTTTGATTCAGACGTATGTTCCTGTTGAAACACAAGTCCGAACCTTTTGAGATATTCACAGAATATAAGTTAGAAGTAGAGAACCAAAATACGGGTATAAGTATTATGTCATTTGATGAGATCAAGGAGGAGAATACTTGAGCACGAAATTCTTGGACTTTTCTAAAGGAGAATGAGATTCTCTCTCAGCATTACTCCTCCGTATACACCATAGCACGATGGTATATCTGGACGGAGCAATAGCACCCTATGTGATATGGTGTGCTCTATGATGAGTACTACTGAGTTTCCTATTTCCTTTTGGGAGTTATGCACTTGAGAAGCTACATACCTATTGAATAGGGTTCAAATCAAATCAGTTGCCTACCACTTCATATTTGATATGATAAGGGAAGAGCCCATCTCTTAAGTTAGTTAAGATTTGGGGTTGACCGGCCTATGTCTAAAAGCAAAATCCGGACAAGCTCGAGGCAAGGTCAGTTATGTAGAACTGGAAGTGTTTCAGCTATACAAACAACAACAGATGATTTGAAAGAACCAAACGATTATGTAGATTCCAACGAACCTCAGCCTCTCCGCCGATCTAGTAGGGTTCCTCACCCACCTGAGAGATACTTCGGTTTCTCTATGACAGTGGGAGAGAGGATGGCATCATGAGATGATGACCCAACTAGTTTCGAGCTGGCCATCGAGAGTGGGACTCTATAAGAATGGCTGGATGCTTAGCGATCTGAGATGGAATCCATGTACACCAACAAAGTATGGACTTTGGTTGCTATATCTGAAGGGTTAAATCCCCATCAGGAGCAAGTATATCTTGAGAAGATTACTTGGTGTACGTGGAAAAGTTGAGACTTTCAAAGCTAGACTTGTTAAAGGTTTGCATCATTGACCATGTGTGGATCATGAGGAAACCTTTTTCTAAGGAGCTATGCTTAAGTCCATCCAGATCCTACTTACCACGGCTACATACCAGGACTACGATATCTGGTGGTTGGGTGTCATGACAGCTTTTCTAAATGATGTTTTAGAATAGAGCGTCTATAAGTACACAGCCAGAGTGCCTCGTAGACAGTGGGAGCAGCGGAAACGTGTGGAAGATGTTTTATGTGATAAAGCAGGCATCGCGGAGTTGGAACATCTGTTTTGATGGATAAGACAAAGAGTTTGACATCATCAAAATGGTAGATGAACCTTGTATAAATAAAAAGGTAGTAGGGAGTATGGTGGTGATCCTCGTAGAGTACGTGGATGTCATGCTCTTGATAAGAAAGGAGTTTCCTATGCTACGCTCGGTCAATCTCCGTTTATCACAATGATTCTCCATATAGGATAAAAGTGATACCTCCTAAATCCTGGGTTTTGGATCTATGAGATAGATCTAATTGGATGTTAGGATTCTCACTAGTTGTAGTGAGATGGTATCAACCGATCCTGGGGAGAATCACTGGAAGGGTTCCAGGGTGATAAGGACGACTGAAAACCAGTCGCGGGCATTGTCTTTACCCTCAGTAAAGGGACGGTATGTTGGAAGAGTTCCAAGATAGATACCGTGGCATACTAGACGATAAAGGCCCGATACATCGCTACTTAAGATGCTACCAAAGAGGCAGTCTGGGTGTATATTGGTTCATGAGATGAACTTAGTTCCTCCCATTGTGTGATAATGGAGTTATGGCTTATGCCAAGGAACGTCCGTCCCGTCAGTGATCCAGACATATTCTAAGGCAGTATCACCTGATCATGGAGATGTTTGATCTCAAAGGGATCGAGGTTAGGAGAGTAGACGCAGAGGACAACACGGCGGATCCACTCACAAAGGCCTTTTCCCAGAGAGAGATTTTTATGGGATGGTTGAGTATGAGATACTACAACCACTGCTATCAGATGGCCCTAGTGCAAGTGGGAGATTGTTAGTTATATGTATGCCCTAGAGGCCATTACTGTACATAGGATGTATATTGTAGTGGATGCTGGGACATATATAGGGAGGACTTTCTTGCTCGACATGATAGTATGCTATCTGGTTACTCTTTACCTTGACGTGTACACTGATTGTCTCTCTGTTACATGTTGGTAAAGCCCTTAGGATGTGTACTTGACTACCTGGATTATGATGCGGATCACACTAGTGGGGACATGGTAGTCCATAAGTACATCCTTCAAAGTCCCTAATCATGGGTATATCGAGACGGGGCATCGATATACCAGAGTAGACTAGCGTATACCTTCTCGACCCATACAGATGGGCAATGGATGATCCCATATCCATTGGTGTTTGACATCAGAGATGATATACGGGTGCTCAGTGGAGACTGGGTACACTGGACGGACTCGCCGAGAACTCCCAGATGGTATTATACCTTACGTCAGATGGCAGTACTCTGGTGACACTGGTACAGAGTAGTCTGTTGACCCGAGATCGTCATAGAGTCTTGTGTGGTTCCCACTGTGCTTTGATTTCCATCTTACCACGTCCAAGAGTGCATGCAAAACGGTGGTTTTTGGGTACAGTCCCGAGTCACATGGAGGCAATGAGCGATAGGAGGGGATTCGTCTCTCCCGGTATAGGGGGTTGATGTTGCGCTGTGTTCGATTGGCTATAACCGGAAATCCCTGGCCAGGGTTGCTGAGATTTACTGGTAAGTGTTACCTGTAGTTTCTCGAACTGTTTTAGGCCTCATATCGACACGACTTATCGAGATATTGGGGTCTGACGTTTACCACCCCTAGGCAAGATATGCGACATATCAGACGATCAGACCGGACTGTACGGTAAGTGTTACTGGTTGGATTCACAGGAGTGTGAGCGGGCTTGCTCGTCGATCTTCTAATCGCTCAATACCCGGGTGACCGTTACATTTGGCAGACCGCTTGCGGCTTGTGGGTGTTTGATATGATCATCACCTGCTGCCGGCGTATTGACGAGTCTTTAGAGTCCTACACAGAGGTTTCCTGGCTCAAGCGAAATGAAATAGCAGCGCATATGAGATATGTGCGGGACCGAGAATAATGCGTGTATGTGATACCGTATTTCATTCTCGCGATGAATGTGTCGAATGGTTATATACGATATAACCCAGTTATCGAATCAAGGATTGATTCGATAAAACGATACATTGTATACTAGTCGGTTGTGTGCGACATGACCGGATCATTGAATCAAGTGTTGATTTAATGATTTAATGCATAATTATATATTTGATATATTACTTTGCATTAACTAGTATTGGTTCACTTTAAATGGATTTTCTCACTTGAAGTTCACAAGTTGTATATGTGATATACTTTTGTGCACTTGATTGTATCATGTTTGATGATACATGTTAACTTGAGTTTGTGTAAAGATTAAACCATGGTTATATGAGTGGTTAGGGTTTTGTTTATTTACTTATTCATTTATTTATTTCTTTTGTTCATTTTGGCAAAAGAAAATGATAAAGAGAAAATGGTGGCTTTCTTTGTTCGATATTGAAGCTTCATGAAGCTTTGACTAAGTCACCATTTTGTCTCATGCTTAACCCTAACCATTCCACTTAACCCTAGTTCATTCTCTACACATGACCATGGTTGGTTTATGATAAGTATTCTTTTTATTTTCCTTTTTGAAAAAGACTTATCATAATATACTTCATCTTCTTCTTCTTCTTCTTCAAAAAGAAGCTTGCCTCCATCAATAGCAACTTGAGAAAATGAGTGAGAAATCCAATTCTAAAGTGAACCCACCACCTATTTCTTCATCCTCTACCTCTTGCCAAGTAGTATAGGGTATTTTCTTCACAAGTTTCATGACTTGGTGAAGTGCGAGCTTGATCTTGCGATGCCTCGACGTAGATCATCTTCGGCATCGTAGTCGATGACCTAGCCCGCCCATTTCTCCGATGAAGCCGATGCTAGAGTCCGGGATGCGATTTGTACAGCGAGGGGACTTCATCACGGAGCTATGGAGGTGGAGAACCAGATCTACAAAGGTTGTATTTCCGTTCACTTAGAGTAAAGTAGTTTACTTGTTTTTGTTTCGCCTAAAATCTAGTTAACGATCCGTATTAGGGTTTCTCGGCACTTGTAAAATTTGAAATTGGCATGGTTGATGCCTTGTGAGACCTCATTAGTGTGCCTAGGAACCCTACAGAAACTACTGGTAACACTTACCAGTAAATCTCTAATCATCCCTGGCCAGGGACATCCCTGTTACGGCCAATCGAGCACAGCGCAACATCAACCCCCAATACCGGGAGAGACGAAACCCCTCCTATTGCTCATTGCCTCCATGTGACTCGGGACTGTACCTAAAAACCACCGTTTTGCACGCCCTCATGGACGTGGTAAGGTGGAAATCAAAGCACAGTGGGAATCACACAAGAATCTATGACGATCTCGGGTCTATAGACTAACCTGCACAAGTGTCACCTGAGAACTACCATCTGACGTGAGGTATATTACCATCTAGGAGTTCTCGGCGAGTCCGTCCAATATACCCAGTCTCCACCGAGCACCCGTATATCATCTCTGATGTCAAACACCAATGGATATGGGATCATCCATCGCCCATCTCATGGGTCGAGAAGCGTATACGCTAGTCTAAACTGGTATATCGATGCCCCGTCTCGATACACCCACGACCAGGGACCTTGAAGGATGTACTTATGGACTACCATGTCCCCACTAGTATGATCCGCATCATAGTCCAGGTAGTCAAGTACACATCCTAAGGGCTTTACCAACATGTAACTATAAGAAAGTATAAAGAGACAAGTATACATGTTAAGATAAAGTGCAACCAGATTGCATACTATCATATCGAGCAAGAAAGTCATCTCTATATATGTCTAAGAATCCAATATAATATACATCATCTGTACAATACTGGCCTCTAGGGCATACATACAACTAACATACTCGTCGACTACCGTGGCCCTACTAGTATGATCTCATCATAGTCCCAGTAGTCGAGTACATATCCTAAGGGCTATATCAACATGTAACATAGAGACAATCAGAGTACTTGTTAAGATAAAGAGTAACCAGATAGCGTACTATCATGTCGAGCAAGAAAGTCCTCCCTATATATGTCTAAGCATCCACTACAATATACATCGTATGTACAGTAATGGCCTCTAGGGAATACATATAACTAACACAAGTGTCACAAGATGTAAATTTAAACTGATTTAAATATGCATTTTTATGTAACTTAGCTAGTAGGGTCGCATTGATATGACCTAGTCTACAATGCCTCAAGAAGGATTCGTTCATTTCTGAACTCTTCCTCTTGTGTGTGTTCTGTACGTTATGAACTATGGTTTGATTTAGAACATATATGATTTTAGATAACGTGCCTGAACCGGCCAATTCTTGATATAGGAAATGTTCAAAACATTATCCAACAATACAAAATTATATCCTTCTTTACTAAATAAAGAGACCGATATGATGTTGTATATCAGGTTCGGTATCTAATAACATTCATTCATAATCAATGTATTTTGTAATACAGGGTGAGAACTGCCAACATCTTGGAAGCAACAATTGCACCGTTTCTAACTTTTAAAACTTATCACCCATTCTCAGTTCTCTACCTATCTGTAGTCCATGTAACAGCTTACATATGTGGGATCCTTATCCGGTATCTCATACCCAGGACGTAAAAGTACCGAGAAACAGTTCTCTGCAATGAACACACCCGAAGAAGATGCATCATCATCATGCACTTTCTTCGTTTGGGCGGCACGGGAATCCTGGTATTCCCCTATTTCCTGCTCGGTCTTATAACAATTATAAGTTGGAGCGGGACCAACGTTCCCTAGCTCAGTATAACAAGCGGGTTCGGTCAATACATCCGTATTATTATCTTGATTAAGGTATGACATGGTCGCTACCTGGAAAAAGAGAGAAGAAAATACTCAGCGTATGCTCTTGCAAGATTAGATTGGTTATTATTTTATCTAATCAAGATGGCTCCCACTGTTTTTGTCAAATCTTCCTTCAAACCCTAAAAGGAAATACTAGCCGGGATTAATTACACCCTACAAGTTCGCCAATCTTTCAGCCAAGCCAGTGCCGGTACTTTGAGGGAGGTTCCCCATGCTTTCGCACGGACCTAATTAAAATAAACCTCGTTTTCCCAGAGGCGTAACCCCGTCGACACCTTTCTAGACACCTACTTGATCGGCTAATTGTAATGTGTTAAACTCTCCCAGGAGTAATTATTACTCGCAGTGGGTATCGGGATCCAACTATCCATAGGAGGTATGCAATCTGATTGCAAATTTCAACACTTGAAATTCCCGATAATGTTTTGCCCCAAGCGATCTATGACCTTGACAAGGTCAACAAACCATAGATCGCAAGTCAAGTTCAACCCGTCATTTTCTGATTGAATTAAACCCACCCACATGACCCTTGACAAGGTCAACAAGGTCGCACGACTACCCTAATCCAATTGCATCATATGCTAGCAGATAAGCACTAATCAGCTACCGCACACTACGCCTTGACAAGGTCAATAAACGCAGCACGAATACTAACTATTACTTATCTGAAATGACGGAGGGCTACGACAGGTTTTTAAGAAAACCTTTTGCTTAATGAACTTGATATCGTTGTAGAATCAAATTATTTAAATGGAGTGTTTTTTAGGCTTTTACTAGTTTCGCTAAAGAGGTCACTCCCGGTGAAGGGATCTCGGCTCTTTCCTTATCGAATAAGGTGCAGGATATTTCACAAATACCACTATGTAAAGCAAGAACTAGAAAAACAATCAAAAGACAAAAATGAGGGTTGTAGCATCTTCCAGTTATTGTTAAAGAGGTCACTCCCGGTGAAGGGATCTCGGCTCTTTCCTTATCGAATAAGGTGGAGCATGTTCTACAAGGAACACCGCTATGCAAAGCAAGAACTGTAGCTACCGATTTTTGAAAATTCGATTCCACAACATCTTTAGGTTTATTTTCTTTCATTAATCTTATTAATGAAGACCCGTCATTTAAGTTACCTAAGAATCATAGATAAATAAAACGTACGCTTATGCCATCCGCATTCGCCCCGATGTCCCGTTATGCACCGTTAGGTTAGGAAACTAACGGCAGAGCGCGATAGGGCTAGTGTGGCTGTAAAACATAACCAACGTCTATATAATATATCACATATACTATATATAGTATCTATCTCATCATATTAAGTGATCACATCACAAAATATCGCAGCAGAACACAACATATGAAATATTGGATATACTAGGATTTCCGAGTTTTAAATTAAGCCTGTATGAAACACGGATTCCACGGTCGCGATGAATAGCCAAACCTACATCCTTAGACCCCTACGAGAGCGGCAAGCAACCCTACCAATTCTAGATTTAGGAGACCCGGTCTCGAATCCTCGAGATGGTCTCCTACTGGATCCTAGAACCCGGTTACTTGTGCTCCCCACCTTGGGTCTATCCTAATGCGGAAAAATAAATAATATACATCAACGGTGACAACTTCCTTAACCCGAAAGTGCCCCAATAAAAGAATATTACATACATTGAATTTTACATGAACGAAAATAAAACGCTCATCCCACATAAAACCCCCGGCTATTCAAACATGACGATCCAATATAACATATCCCAGCAACACATAACATCACATGTCATCAACGTAAGTAAATATGCGTATCCCAATTATCATTGATATATAGCAACAAAACCGGCGATACACCATATATTACGCTTACGGTCGCAGAAAAGAAAGTGAAAAACTACAACAATTGGAATCCACAACCACCTTAGACATCATAAACCCGAAATATCTCATATTCCGGATTTCATGCCTAACTAAATGAATTCCTTAGACATCGCATGCCTAAGAATTATAAACTCCGCCTTTTATTCTACATATCGAAAACACTTTTCAATAAAAAGTCGGGCAATTCAACAAGATTCCCGATATACTGATCGAATGCTCGTCGGAAACTTTAGTAGACGGCCGCACCCCCCGATGCCGTCGACGAAGTGCACTAAGGCGGAACACCGCGGCCGCGAGCACCCGAACGGATGCTTTTGGCGACGGGGTTCTCCTACAGTCACTTGGTCGGGGCTATGGGGCGTGGCTACCTAATAATGTTACCTGACGAGTATCCGCGTACGCTACTTAATTGCGATGGACTTTTGATCACATCAAAATCCCATGGCAACCGATCAAATGAGACTAAATTGCTAGATTTATAATATTCAAATTTGTGTAGATTCCAAGTATTGTATCCCATCACATGATACCCGGACGACGTTAAACTTTTCGATCGATTCTTCAAAGTCCCAGAATTTCCCATGAGCTCAACACTTGAGCACAGTTTAATAATACCCAGAATATACCACAGTACCTATGCACCAGCCGTAGAAGGGCAGACCGAAGCCTCACTCATGTCGCCACAGAACTGTGGTGAACCCTAGGGTATGACCGCGGTTCCGCGATCCAAAATGTCGAGTTAGGGTTTCATTCTTCTAGAGAGTTCACAGAATTACTTGCATGTTTTTCCGAATACGTTAAACTTGGAAAAATAGGTTTTTGACATTCGATCGAACTTCTTAACTTCGCCTAGACAACATGCGAATACCCGAAACAATGTTAAAACTACGAATACGAAACACTCCGAATTGCTTATACTGTAAGATAACATCACATGCAAAATTAGCAAAAATGAACAACACCTGAAACACAGAAACCCAGTCACTGGAACACAGGAAAAATTCGAAGCCAAAACTCCATAGTAAAATCGATCTCGACGGATTTCATGCCCATCTCGCCGGCCACATTCCGGCCAAAGTGCTTCAAATTTCTTCTATGTTCATGTAATATCACATATAACATTCTGCAGTTTTTAAAAAAAATTTTGAACACTTTTTAAAATCGATAGAAACTAGGGTTTCGTGTTGCAAGTTTCGGAGTAGTTTCGGTTTCGTAATCCTTACAAAATCCGTCTAATTTTCTAGCAAGGCTCTGATACCACAGCAGGGTCGCCTAGCACTGCAGCAATGTTTCGGGAGGCATCTTCCATGCTAAATTATAATTTTGCCGTTCTAGCTAACTCTAACCCTAGAATCGTCTACTAGAAAAAGCGACGGAATGAAATGCAAACAACTTTGCAAGTAAAGTGAGCAAGGAATACAACCTTTGTGGACTGGTCCTTCACTTCAATAGCTCCGTGTAGTAGTCCCTTCGCTGCGATCATGAACACCGGACTTTAGAGAGGCTCCCATGAAGAAATGAACAAGCTTGCATTGAAGTCTTCGAGGCCGAAGATGATCTACGTCGAGGAGACACTAACCCAAGCTATCTCTTCACTAATTTTGGAATTAGTGACGCAAACACCCTATACTAAATGGCAAGTAGTAGAGGATGATGAAGTAGGAAGTGTGCTCACTTTAGATTTGATTTTCTCACATTTTTTCTCTCATCTCCATTGAAGCTAGAAAGCTTGAGAGGAAGAAGAAGAAGAAAATTCTCATGATAATTATCCAAAGGATTATTGCAACCATGGGTGAGTTAAGCATCATATGCTAACCCTTCTAGAGACATAACTATGGTTAGGATAATTGCTTGGGTTAATAAATATCTTAGGCAAAAGAAAAGAGTGGACTTGGTCAATGATCACTACAAGCTTTTACAAGCTATCATCTATGACAAAATGCCACCATTTTGTAATTACAAAAATGAATAAAAACCCTAATAATTATCATAAGCATGTGTATGTCTCATACACTCATCTTGCATCTATCATCAAACATGAGACAATATTATGTACACTTGCATATATCACATATATACAATGTGCACAAAACAAAGTGAGAAAGAAATATTAAGTGAGCTAATGCTAGTTAATGTAAATTAAATATATAATTATACATTAGATTATCAAATCAACTCTTGATTTAATAATGTAGGGTTCTTTGGCACAACCACAAGGTTCCACAAGGTATCAAACATGCCATATTTAAATTTTTAGTATGCCGAACAACCCTAACCTAGGATCTAACTAGAGTTTTAGGAGCAAACTTGAAAGTAAATCTAAGTGATAACGGAATACAATCTTTGTAGACCGGTCATTCACTTCAATAGCTCCTTATAGTGGTCCCTTCGCTGCGATCATGGTACTCCTTGGCTCTGGCATGGCTTCTCAAGGTGAGAAGAACGATCTTGCTTGAAGTCTTCGAGGCCGAAGATGATCTACATCGAGCAAACACTAACTCAAGCTACTACTTCACTAATTGAGAGATTAGTGAAGCTAACACCCTATACTAAATTGTTAATCTAGTATAGGATGAAGAAGTAGGAAGTGGGCTCACTTTAGTTTTATTTTTCTCACAATATTTTCTCACTTTGCAAAAACGTAGCAAGCTTTTTCAAGGAAGAAGAAGATGAGCTCAAGAGATGAGAATGAACTAATGAGGTGAGAGAAACAACCATGGGTGAGTTTGTATTATATACTAACTCATGTAGAGACATAACCATAGCTAAATTATAATGGTTAGGTTAATAAATATCTTAAGTAAAACAAAACTAGTGGACTAAGTCAATGCATCCATAAGCTTCATGAAGCTTCATGCATGTGAGCTCATTATCCACTAATTTTGGAATTACTTTAAATACTAAAACACAACATTATAATTAGTATGGTGTAAGTCTCATACACCCATGTAGTGTGTATCAACAACCATGATACAAAAAGAACACAATTAATATATATCACATATATAATAAGTGTGCACATGTGAGAATAAATAAATGCTTAAGTGGGCTAATATTAGTTAATGTAATCTAGTATATCACATATACAATTATACATTAAATTATCAAATCAACTCTTGATTTAATAATCCGGCTATATCACATACAATCGACTAATATTAAATGTACCAACTTATCGAATCAACACTTGATTCGATAACCCGGCTATATCACATATAACCCACCGATACAAAAATCGCGAGAATAGAATACGGTACCACATACTCGCATTATTCTCGGTCTCGCACATATCACATTTGTGCTCCTACTTCGTTTTGCCTGAGCCAGTAAAACCTTTATGTAGTACTCTAAAGACTTGTCAATACGTCGGCAGTAGGTGATGATCACATCAAGCACCCACAAGCCGTCTGCGGTACTAGCTGGACATAATGGCTACCGGGGTATTGAACGATCAGAAGATCAGCAAGCAAGCTCGCTCAAGCTCCTGTAAAGCCTGTCAGTAACACTACCGTACAGTCCGGTCTCCTCGTCTGATATATCGTATATCCAGTCTAGGGGTGGTAAACGTCAGACCCCAATAACCGATAAGTCATGCCGATACGAGGCTCATAACGGGTCGAGAAACTACTGATAACACTTACCAGTAAATCTCTAAATCAGCCCTGGCTAGAGACTTCCCTGTTATGGCCAATCGAGCAGAGCGCAACATCAACCCCCAACACCGGGAGAGACGAAACCCCTCCTATCGCTCATTGCCTCCATGTGACTCAGGACTGTGCCCAAAAACCACCGTTTTGCACGTCCCCTTGAACGTGATAAGGTGGAAATCAAAGCACGATGGGAATCACACAAGACTCTATGATGATCTCGGGTCTACAGACTAACCTTTACCGGTGTTTCCAGAGAACTGCTATCTGACGTCAGGTATAATACCATCTAGAAGTTCTCGGTGAGTTCGTCCAGTGTACCCAGTCTCCACTGAGCACCCATATACCATCTCTGATGTCAAACACCAATGGATATAGGATCATCCATCGCCCATCTCATGGGTCGAGAAGTGTATATGCTAGTCTACTCTGGTATATCGATGCCCCATCTTGATACACCCACGACTAAGAACATTAAAGAATGAACTTATGGACTACCATGGCCCTACTAGTATGATCCGCATCATAATCCTGGTAATCAAGTACACATCCTAAGGGCTTTACCAACATGTAACCATAAAACTGTTAGTGTATATGCCCTAGAGGCCATTACTGTATCATACTAGTTTGTATATTACTTAATGGAAGCTAGGGATATTCACAGCTATATTAACAGACTCGCTCAACATAGTAGTATGCTACTTTGTTTAGGTCTTTCTTAATATGTGTATATGTTAGCATATCGCGAATACATATTGATAGAGCGCTTAGGATCTTGCTTGACTACCAGCGTTGTGATGGCAGTCACACTAGTGGGGGCTGGGTAATTTACAAGAACATCCTTTTTCAGGTCCCTAGTCATAGGATTATCGAGACAGGGCATCGATACTCCGGAGTAGACTAGTGTGTACGCTTCTCATCCCAGTTGGGGAGATGGTCTGTCCCACAGCCATCAGTACGTTGTACTGGAGATAGTATACAGGTGCTCGTTGGGTTACGGGTACACCGGATAGGACTCGCAGGGAACTGTTGGTTGGTATTATACCCGTCGTCAGTTAACAGATCCCAGGTGACATGAGTACAGCATAGTCCGCAGACTTGATACTGCTGCTTCGTCTCGAGTGTGTTCCCACTGTTCTTAGATTGCTACCCTACCACGGCTCAAAGGAGTCGTGCAAACAGGTAGCAGTTGGGTGCAGTCCCGAAGCACCTGGAGGCAGTGGCGGTTAGATAGGATTCGTCTCTCCCGGTATTTGGAGTTGATATCGCGCTGTGTTTGGAAAGCCATTACGCAAAGTCCCCGACCAGGGCAAACGAGATTTACTGGTAGGATTTCCAGTAGCTTCTCAAGGTGTAATGGGCTTCACTCCGACACAACTTATACAGCTTTTAGGGGACAGACGCTTGCCGTCCCATAGGCCCGATATACGATAGTCTTAGAGGAACAGACCGGACTGTATGGAGATTATCACATTAGGCTCAGTAGGAGTTTGGATGGGTTTCCTCATCGGCCTTTTTATCGACATCTACCTGGGAATCGTTACCTACAGCTAGTGCCGCTTGCGGTCTGTGGTTAAACCCACTGCCAGCATAGTGTCGAGTTTTTAAAGTCCCACACAAAGTGTTTCCCTGCTTCGGGCGAAACGATATAGAGGTCGTATGGTTTTACGACAGGGTTCGGACACATACGTGTATTTATGCACGTACGATGTTCGAACAGTTTTTACTAGCCGGCTTTAGTTTAAGCCAGATTCTAGTATTGGATTATTGGATTTATACAGTCTCAGGATTTCCGTGTTTTCACGATAGGAGGGACATTCCCGTAATTAGTCGAGAAGCTTCTAGAAGAAAGATGAGGTGGAAAGCTTAGGTGTTATTTTCATTAAATGGATTAGTGACTCATGAGGTGATTCATCCAAATGAGTTAATGAAGCATTTATTGCTTAATGACTCATAAGATGATTCATTGTATATATTAAATGAAGCATGGTTGTAAATATCATATAACGATTTATTTGATATTTTTTATACTTCATCATATATAGAAATGAGACATAATTCATTTCATTCTCACTTTCACATTCTCTCTCCTCAAGCGCTCTCTCTTCAAAGACCTAACCCTAATCCTCTCATGTGTTGAGATCCTAGGGTTAGCAAGACTAATAGATCCCTAATCCTCTTCTATATCATCTAGGTTACTTTGATTAGCACTCATAGCCATCTAGTTACCTCAAGTGAGAGGTTAAAGCTTGGAGAAGGAGCTCTCGGGTGGATCTTCTATCAGATCGAGGAGGCCGACGAGGAGGTGAACTACAAGAACAAGAAGGACTTGAATCTTTAGGTATAATCATCTATCATAGTAGCTAATCACTTCTATATAGTTGTTAGTTAGGGTTTAGCAAAGATCCGTAAAGTTAGTCGATGTTAACTTAAACAAAATGATTGTTTTACCTATTCCGCCTCCCCGCATCATGTGGGGTGTCTAACGTCGACTTACAGTGGTATCAGAGCCCAGCTAAACCATAACTAACATGTTAGTAAAGTCGTTAGAAATTCGATTGCAAAACGAACCCGAAAAAACATCATTTTCACCATGTTTCTGCCGATTTTAAAACGGGGTCTAAAAATTTTTCATGGACCCTTAAAAATACAAGCAGGGAAATTTAAGAATTGTGAAGAAATTTGGGACTGTGAATCGGCCATACCGCCGCGGATCCGCGACCGAGTTGACTCCGAGTCAACCCAAATTTGCTCAGTTATTCTTCTGTGTTGATGTTGTGTTTTCTGGAATATTTTGTTTCTGCTTAGGTTTTATGTGCACAGAGAATTGTTTGGAGAAGATTCATTTATGTTGCTTGATCGAAATTCTAAGATGTTTGGCTAATTTGATTATATCTGTATTGTGTTTAATGTGTTCGTAAACCTCCCCTAACTGCTAGTATGTCGGTTAGCAGGGGGTTGCACATTTCTGTAAGGGTTTTTACTGGTTTGTGAATGTGGACTTGTTGGATTGTCGTGAATGGATAGCCGGGGATGTGAGACGAGTGTTTCTTTCGTTCAAAAGTAAATTGTAATTTGTTGTAATATTCTTTTGCGGGGCACATCCGGGTTGAGGTTGTAGCCACCGTTGTATTATTTCATTTACTGTTTTCTGCTCCTAGGATACACCCAAGGTGGGGTACACAAACTACCGGGTACTTTGAAGTGCTTAGTGGCCTACTCACGTCGTTGAGGGAGACCGCTTCACTTCGGGTACTTGATGGGTAGTTTGCCGTACCTGTAGGGGTCTAGGGTGGGGTTTTGGCTATTCATCACGATTGTGTAATCCGTCTTTCTTTGGAGGCTCAAAAGGAATGCGGATTCGTAGAAAATCCAATATGTTCATCTGTGATCTGGAATGCCTATTATTGCGTCTAACGAATGTACAATATCTATATATGATATCTACTAGGCGTCACTTAGGTTTTGCACCCGCACTAGCCTAGCCCCCGCTCTGTCGTTAGTTAAGTAACCTAACGAGTGAATGACGGGGCCCAGTGGCGAATGCGGATGGCATAAGAGAACGTTGTATTTTTGTTGTTTTCTGCAATGATAAGTTAATTAATGGGACGCATCATATTAATGCAAAGAAAATAAACCAAAGTTGAATCGTTAGAACAGTTTAAAAGAAACCACTCGGCTATTTTAAAACAGAAGATATTTTTTTAAATTGCGGAGCTTTAACCACTCCTTTTAAAAGCTATTAGGTTCTTTCGATCATATCAAGTTCACAACGTTCACGGTTTTGCCAAAACCATTCGTAGCCCTCCGTCATTTCATTTGGGTATTCAGTAGTATTCAAGCTATGTATTTTGACCAACGCCAAGGCATAGTGTTTGGTAGCTGCTGGGTATTCATTTGTTGCATAGATAGATGAGCTGGTTTGGGACAGTCGTACTATCATTTGGCCAACGTCAGGGGTATGTACGGATGGATTCAAATTAACAAGATAATGATGGGTAGAACTTGACATGTGACTTATGACATTTTGTCCAACGCCAAAGTCATAAGAGCATAGGGCAGAAAAAGATATCGGGAATTTCTTAAGAAATTGAAATTTGCTAAGAGTTGCATACCATTTGGAGTGTGATAATTTTGGTAGGATTCCTTCAGCTTTATCACACGATGATATTTGGATCCCGATCCTATTGTGAGTATCCGCTACTCATCAGGAGATTCGTCACTTAACGATCAATGCTATAAACCAAGTAAGTGTCGAGAAAGGTGCAAAGAACAGAGGTTATTTAATTAAGGAACTTCGTGAAAGCGTCGTAAAACCTCCTTCGAAGTACCGACACCGGCCTGGCTGAACGGTTAAGCAAGTATTGTACGGTGAGAATAGTCCTTACTAGTTCTTCCTTTATGGTTTGAGGAGGGATTCGAGAAACAGCGGGAGCCATCCTATTTAGATAAACTAAAAACCACTCTAAACTTGCAAGAGCATCATGCTAAAGTGTTCCCTCTAACTCTCATTGCAGCGACCCAGAACATGACAGGCCTTAAGTTATTATAAGATAAAAATATTTTGACAGGGCCAAACTATAAAGATTGTTTCTGGAATGTTAAGATGGCAATTACTTATAACAAATTGGGGTATGTCCTTACCACTAAGGCACCTACTATCCCTAGTCCAGAATCCAGTGTCGCGGATAAGGAAATCCGCAAGACCTGAGAGATTGATTGCGCGAAGGCCAAATGTATCGTGCTTGCCTCTATGAATAATGAACATCAGAGGAGGCACGAGAATATGGATCTAGAATCCATATTTCTCCACACCAAGGAACTGTATGGAGAGCAATCTCGTATAACTAGATACGAGACCTCGAAGAACTTGTTTCAGTCGAGGATGGCCGTCAGATCATCTGTAGGGGAACAAGTCCTTAAGATGATTGGCAATATTGAAGACCTCGCAGACCTCGGGACAACATTAGAGAACGAGCTGTATACAGACTTGATTCTCCAGTCCCTTCCTTCAACCTATGCCCAGTTTATCTTGAATTTCAACATTCAAGGTAAAGAAGTTGAACTTCCAGAACTCCTTAACATGTTGAGGAGTGCAGAGGGCACCTTGCAGAAGGCAAGTGAAACACCCACTATGTTTGTTCATGGTGCTTCCTATTCCAGGTCCAAGGAAAGGGCCAAAGGAAGGAAGAAGAAGGCCGCTACCAAACCGAGAGGTTGTGTTGGTAAGGTGGGCGTTAAAGGAAAGGCAAAGGTTGCGGTGCCAGTAGTGGCAAAGAACGAGTGCTTCCACTATCGTAGGAAAGGCCATTGGAAGAAAGATTGCAAAGCTTGGATTGCCAAGAACCAGGATTCGAAGCATGTTGTGCCTTCGACCTCGGGTGTGTTTGTTATTGAGAACTGTTTCTCAATTAACTCTCCTTCCTGGGTACTAGATACCGGAGTAAAATCTTATATCTGTAATTCATTACATGCTTTGAGAAACCGTAGAGTTATTAGGGTAGACGATTTGTCTCTCAGAGTTGCGAACGGAACGAGCGTGGACGCTGAATCCGTGGGAGAATATCGCCTAGGTTTGATAAGTGGGCAGATATTGATTCTACGTAACTGTTTGTATGTACCTAGTTTAACTTGTAATATCATATCAGTGTACTCACTTTCGAGAGAGGGATATGATTTTACATTCGTAAGCGATGTAGTAAACATCCACCTAAATCAAGTTCTTATTGGGTCCGGTACATTAGATGACGGTATATACGTATTAAATCAAGCTCAGGTTTTCAATGTCCAGAACACACTAATAAGAAAGTCTCCAGATATAAATCAGGCTTTCTTATGGCATTGTAGACTAGCTCACATCATTGAGACAAGATTAACTAAGTTATATAAAGAAAGATATTTAGATCCGTTCGAATATCAATCTTATGCCACTTGTCAATCATGTCTCAAAGGAAAGATGACAAAGACTCCATTCACTAGACATGGAGTAAGAGCAAGCGAGCTCTTAGGACTCATACACAGCGATATATGTGGTCCAATATCTACATATGCAAGAGGTGGTTTTTTATATTTCATTACTTTTACGGATAATTTCTCTAGGTATGGATTCATTTTCTTGATGAAACATAAATCCGAGGCCTTTGAAAAATTCTACGAATATAAGAATGAAGTAGAAAAACAAACCGGCAAAAGTATTAAGACACTGAGATCTGATCGAGCTACTGAATACTTAAGTGCCGAGTTCCTTTGTTACCTAAAAGAGAAAGGAATTCTCTCTCAGCATACTCCTCCATACACTCCACAACATAACGGTGTATCGGAGAGACGGAACCGAACCCTATTGGATATGGTATGTTCCATGATGAGTAATGCTGAGTTACCGCTATCTTTCTGGGGTTATGCGCTAGAATCAGCTGCATATCTTTTGAACAGGTTCCTACCAAGACTGTGCCTACCCCGTCATATCAGATGTGGAGTGGGAAGAAACCCTATCTTCAGTATCTGAAGATATGGGGATGTCTAGCTTTTGTTAAAAAGCAGCATGCAGACAAACTCGAGGCACGCTCAGTACAGTGTAAGATTGTGGGATATCCAAAGAACTCCAAGGGGTATTTTTTCTATTACGCAGAGGAACAAAAGGTTTTTGTTTCTCGTAATGCCCATTTTCTAGAACAGCAGTTTTTAGAAAAGGAAACAAGTGGGAGAGCAATAGAACTGGAAGAAATTCCAGAACCACAAACTACTACTGAAAGTTTGGTAGAACCAGTAGTTCAAGAAGAACAGGACATTCCCGCACCCCTCCGTAGGAGTAGTAGGCCGTCTCATCCGGCTGAGAGATACTACGGTTTTCTCATAGACGGGGATAGAGAGGATTGCGTCACTGATAATGATGAACCTACTAGCTTCCAGCAGGCCATCTAGAGCGGCGATTCGGTAAGATGGCTGGATGCAATGCGGACCGAAATGGTGTCCATGTACACCAACAAAGTATGGACTTTGGACTTTGCTACAGATGGGGTAAAACCCATAGGATGCAAGGGGATCTTCAAGAAAAAGATTGGTGTAGATGGACAGGTAGAAACCTATAAGGCTAGTCTTGTTGCAAAGGGTTTTCGTCAAAGACCTGGTTTGGACTATGACGAAACTTTTTCTCCAGTGGCTATGCTCAAATCCATTCGGATCCATCTTGCCATTGCCGCCTTCCATGATTATGAGATCTGGCAGATGGACGTAAAGACGGCTTTTCTAAATGGTAATTTAGAAGAGTGCGTCTATATGGATTGTTAGTGTATATGCCCTAGAGGCCATTACTGTATCATACTAGTTTGTATATTACTTAATGGAAGCTTGGGATATTAACCATTGTATACACAATCTGGCTCAAAATAGTAGTATGCTACTTGGTTTGTTTCTACTTCAATGTGTGTACATGTGTTTCTTTTAACATATCGCCTATACACATTAGTAGAGCCCTTAGGATCTTTGCTTGATTACCGGCGTTGTGATAGCGATCACACTCGTGGGAGCTGGGTGATCCACAAGCACATCCTTATGCAGGTCCCTAGTCGTAGGACTATCGAGACAGGGCATCGATACTCCGGAGTAGACTAGCGTATGCGTTTCTCATCCCAGCAGGGGAGACGGTCTGTCCCACAGCCGTCAGTACGTCGTACTTAAGATAGTATGCGGGTGCTCGTTAGGTTACGAGTACACTGGACAGGACTCGTCGGGAACTGTTGGTTGGTATTATACCTATCGTCAGTTAACAGTTCCGAGGTGACATGAGTGCAGCTTAGTCCGCTGACTTGACACTGTCACTTCGCCTCGAGTGTATTCCCACTGTTCTTTGATTACTACCCTACCACGGCTCTACTGAGTCGTGCAAACAGGTAGTAGTTGGGTGCAGTCCCAAAGCACTTGGAGGCAGTGACGGTTAGACAGGATTCGTCTCTCCCGGCATTGGGAGTTGATATCGCGCTGTGTCTAGGAGAGCCATTACACAGTCGTCCCTGGCCAGGGCAAGCGAGATTTGCTGGTAGTGTTAGCAGTAGTTTCTCAGGGTGTTTTGGGCTACACTCTGACACGACTTGTACCGCATTTACGGGACTGATGTTTGCCACGCCCCTAGGCCCGCCATGCGATACTCTCAAACGAACAGACCGGACTGTACGGAGATTGTCATATTCTGGCTCAGTAGGAGTTCGATGGGTTCACCTCATCAGTTTTCTTATCGGCATCTACCTGGGGATCGTTACGTACAGCTAGTGGCGCTTGCGGCCTGTGCTTAAACCCACTGCCATCGTAGTGTCGAGCCTTTAGAGTCCCACACAGAGGGTTACTCGCCTTTGGGCAAAACAGAGTAGAGGTTGCATGGTTTTGCAACGGGGTTCGTTCAAATCCGCGCACTTGTGCACGTTTGGTGTCCGGACAGTAGTTACTAGCGGGCTTTGGATTAAGCCAGATCCTAGTAATTGTTTTAGGTTTGGTGTTGTCTCAGTGTATTCGTGTTCCTTAGAGCACGGATGCCGGTGTGTATGCACAGTTGACAGAGGCAGAGGATTCTCATTAGGGTTGTTGACCATTTGGCTTCGATTGACTTGTTGACCGTTGACTTTTCTCTAAACCCTAATGAGAATATGATATATGATTAATAATATTAATTAAGTATTATTGTGCCATGGTTGAGTTGAAAGTTTGACTTATGTTGACTTGTTGACTTTGTTGACCGGTTGACCATTTTGGACTTGTTGACCATCATCATTTCATGGCTATCATTTCATGGGTATGACTTTTGCTTTCTTGTTGTTTGCAAAATGTAATAACAGCATGAAATGATAATGGTCATTGAAACTAACCATCACCATATACTTAATTATTATTATTATCATTATTCTCACTTTTGTGAGAAGGGTTGGATTATGAGAGCTCATTCTATCATTCTCTTTCTCTCTCCTAGAAAGAAAGCTCTCCCTCTTCCTCTCTCAAGGTTCAAGTGTTACATGAGTTGGAAATCATGAACTTTTGAGACAAAACCATCATCACTCTTCTCTACTCAATCTAAGATATTAGGTTTAGCAAACCAAATACCTTAGTCATCTCTAGGTTGAGATTGGAGCTCAATTTCGAGACCCTCGGGTGGATCCATCTATGGCAAAGAGGAGACAACAAGGAGGATCCGTTCAAGCAACTACAAGGAGCAAGCAAGAGGAAGAACAACAACAAGAAGAGTAGAAGTTCAAGACCAAGGTATAACCATTGTACATAGTAGTTAGAGCTTGTAGAATATTTGTTAGTTCTTGTTTAGCAACGATCCTTCTTGTACGGTCTATGCTACCTAGTTAGGAAAAATTTTCGTTTTACCTATTCCGCCTCCCCGAAAGTACCGGGGAAGGTAACGTGGACCTAACATTGGTATCAGAGCCTAGCTAAACACTATCTAACATGTTAGCAAAGTAACTAGAAGTTCGATCGGAGAAAAAGTCACGAAACATGCCCGGAACATGAACTTTCTGTCAAATTTTAAACTGCTGTAAAAATTATTTGACATGTACCATAAATCGGATCAGGGTTTTAAGTGAACAGTGCAGAAAAACCATCGACTGAACCGACCAACTCACCGCGGAAACGCGGCAAGAAGAGCTTCTTGCCGCGGATCCGCGGCCGAGTTGACTCAGCCGTGGATGGGTTTTGCT
The DNA here is from genome assembly GCA_030015575.1 of Agapanthus africanus. NCBI lineage: Eukaryota > Viridiplantae > Streptophyta > Magnoliopsida > Asparagales > Amaryllidaceae > Agapanthus > Agapanthus africanus. Next base: position 390,072,652 of record CM057337.1, on the reverse strand, counting down.
GCTGTGTATTTCTGGGGGTGTTTTGGGATTTTTGGAATATGATTTTTCTGCCCAGATTTTCCAGAAAGCAAAATTTGTTTTTGGGGTTTAAAAATCCGTATTTTGATCGAACTTCTAAAGACTTAAGCTAACGGGTTATATCTGTGATGTGATATATGTATTGAACGTCTGTTAATCGCTATACGTCGATTAGTGGGGGTTATACATATCTGTGATCTGTAATGTTGATGGTATGTGCATATGAATTCATTGGATTGTCGCGGATGAATAGCCGGGGGTTGTGAGATGAGAGTTTTCTTTTTCTTTCAATTCATGTAATTTGTAATTGATGTAATATTATTTATATGGCCGCACAACCGGGATGGGGTTGTAGCCATCATTGTATTATTTCTTTTACTGTTTTTGCTCCTAGGATAACACCAAGATGGGGTGCACAAACTACCGGGTACCTCGAAGTGCCGAGAGGCCTACTCACGGTGTTGAGGGAGCATGCTTCGCTTCGGGTACTTGGCGGGTAGTTTGCCGCACCCGTAGGGGTCTAGGGTGGGGTCTTGGGTATTCATCGCGACCGTGTAATCCGCTCTTCGTTACAGGCTCGTACGGAATGCGGATTCCTAGTATATCCAATGTGTTCATCTGTGATCTGGAATGGCTATCATTGCATCTGACGAATGTTTATATAACTATATGATATCTATTCAGGCGTTGCTTATGTATTGTATCCGCTCTAGTCCAGCCCCCGCTCTGTCGTTAGTTAAGTAAGCTAACGGGTAATGACGAGGCCCCGTGGCGTATGCGGATGGCATAAGCGTACGTCATATTTTCGTTGTTTTCTGCAATGGTAGGATTAACTGATGGGACACATTAATCTAATGCAAAGAAAAAACAAACCTATAAGACGTTGTTGGAATAATTTTCAAAAAGCTGTTATTGCAAGGACGCACTCTTTTGTTTTGCATAGAGGTATTCGCTTATGAATGCCCAGCACCTCAGTCGACGAGGCAAGGGCCGAGATCCCTTCATCGGGAGTGACCCCTTGGACAAAAAGTTTGCGTCAGGGTAATAACTTCACTATAGTCGATTATTCTTGCTTTGAATCGAGGTATTCAGTTTGGAATATCCTGCACCTCATTTGACGAGGAAAGAGCCGAGATCCTTTGACAGGGAGTGATCTCTTTAGCAAAAGTTTTCGCCACTATATTTTTCAAAAGGGTTATCAGGTTCCTTCAACGATATCAAGTTCATTACGTTAACGGGTTTTTCGCCAAAAACCCAGCCGTAGCCCTCCGTCATTTCTTATAAGTTATACTTGGTATTCATGCTGCGTTTGTTGACAGTGTCAAGGCGCAGTGAACGGTAGCTGAGTATTGCTTATCTGCTGGATACAATGTGATTGGTTAGGACAGTCGTGTCACCTTATTGACTGTGTCAAGGGCTATGCGGGTGGGTTTAATGCAATCAAGATAATGATGGGTTGAACTTGACTAGGACTCTTTGATTTGTTGACTATGTCAAGGTCAGTTGGGCCCATGGGCAAAAATCCACATCGGGAGTTTCTAAAGAAACTGAAACTTGCAGATTTAGCATACCTCCTGGAGTGTGGTGACTAGAGTGGATTCCATCTAGGTCATCGCACAATGATAGTTGGATCTCGATCCCACTTATGAGTTGGATTACTCTCGGGAGATTTTTTCACTTAACAATCAATGGTATAAACCAAATAGGTGTCTAGAACGGTGTTAGCAGGGCTACGCCTCCAGGGAAAAGAGGTTATTTAATTAAGGAACTTCGCGAAAGCTTTGGAAAACCTCCCTCGAAGTACCAACACTAGCCTGGCTGAAAGGTTAAGCAAGTATTGTGACGTGCGATTAATCCTGACTAGTTCTTCTTTTAGGGTTTGAAGAAGAATTTGAGAAAACAGTGGGTGCCATCCTGATTAGATAAATCATTAAACCAATCTAATCTTGCAAGAGCACACGCTGAGTGTTTCTTTTCTCTCTCTCCAGGTAGCAACTATTTCACGCCCTAATCAAGATAATAAAATGTATTGCTTGACCGATCCGAATTCTTATTCGGGGCTGGAGAACGTTGGTTCGGCTCTAACTTACGACAACAGTCATAAGTATGAGCAAGGGAAAGAGGATTGTATGGATTCCAAGAATACCCAGTTGAAGAAGAAGCATGGTTTTGCATCTACTTCAGGTGTTCTTGTAATTGAGAAATGCTTTACGGTCAGCCCTACCTCCTGGGTACTTGATACCGGATCAGGATCTCATATCTGTAATCTATTGCAGGGACTGAGAAAAAGTAGGAGAGTTGTACCTGGTGATATGTCGCTCAGAGTAGCGAACAGAGCACAAGTTAATGCTGCAGCCGTCGGTGAATATCACCTAGTATTGCCAAATTGCAATACTATGATTTTGAACGATTGCTACAATGTACCTTCCATGGTTTGCAACATCATATCAGTTTCTTTACTCGATAAAGATGGATATAACTTTGTTCTTGATAGAAATATCATGAACATCTACCTTTATAAGGTACTGGTTGCAGAAGGTACACTGTGTAAAGGTATCTACATTCTAAATCAGAATACAGTTCTCAATGTACAAAACACACGCAGGAGGAAGAGTTCAGATACGAACGAATCCTACTTGTGGCATTGTAGACTTGGTCATATCGGAGAGAAAAGACTAAGTAAGTTGCATAAAGATGGACTCTTGGATACGTTCGAGTTTTCATCTTATGAAACTTGTCAGTCTTGTCTCAAAGAAAAGATGACCAGATCTCCGTTCACCGGACTTGGAGAAAGAGCAGCAGAGCTCTTGAGACTCATACACAGTGATGTATGTGGTCCGATATCTATAAATGCAAGGGGTGGGTTCTCGTACTTCATCACATTCACTGACGATCTCTCTAGATTCGGATATGTGTATCTTATGAAAAATAAGTCTGAAGCTTTTGAGAAATTCAAGGAATTCAGAAACGAAGTAGAGAACCAGACTAGCAAAAGTATCAAGATCCTCCGATCAGATAGAGGAGGGGAGTACTTAAGCAGGGAATTCCAAGATTACTTAAAAGAGAATGGTATTCTCTTTCAGCTTACTCCTCCTTATACGCCACAGCACAACGGTGTATCGAAACGGAGGAATCGTACCCTATTAGATATGGTTCGCTCCATGATGAGTAGTGCTGAGTTGCCTCTTTCATTCTGGGGATATGCACTTCAAACAGCAGCACATCTATTGAATCAAGTTCCATCCGAATCCGTGCCTAAGACTCCGTATGAAATATGGAGTGGTAAGAGTTTGTATCTTAAACGTATTATGATTTGGGGTGTAACACTTTGAGTTTTTCCGTTTGAATGTTTGGTGATAATTAGTAGTCGTGCATGTTTTATATATGTGTTCATAGGATTTATAGTTATTATTGGTAGTGTTAGCATATTGGAAATTTTCCCTTGTTGTGCACACTTGCACACTTAGACTTTTCTTGTGACTTGTTAACCATTCTTGTGCATGGTTGCAAACTCTTTTCCCCACCATTTAAATCCTTTTCTAAACCCTTTTTATAATTTCAAAAGAAACAACAAAAGAAAAGAAATCCAAATAAACAAAGGAGCATGGTGTTAGGTAGAGATTTTGACTTTTGGACCCATTTCATTGCTTCTCTCTCTCTCCTCTCCCCACTTCAGAATTCCTGCAGCCCCAGCAGAAATTCTCTCCCATTTTCTTCATCCTTTCTCCTCCTTTTCACTTCCCTTTTGAATCCCAAACAAATCCTACACAAAAACCACATCTTTCCATCACAAAACATGAAAAAAGCAAGGTTTTTGGAGGTGTTCAAGGCTAATCTGCACACTTGAGGGAGGGACTGGACTTTAGGTAGTTTTTAAGGTCATTAGAAGGTATAAATCTCAATCCTAGCACCCAATTTTCATAACTTGCATGTTTAGTTTAGAAATATCATATTTTTATGCCTTTTTAGTGCTATTGAAAGGGATTTAGTGTTAATATGTTAAATTTGTGTTGTTGTGGCTTGATTAGCTTGTTAATAAGTTATTAGTGTGGGATTAAACCTAGGCTTGTTTCAGATTTCATCAAAATACCATAAAGTTACAGTTTTGTGCAAAATGTGTGATTTGAACTGATTTTAGGCACTGTAGGAAATCTGCTACTACCCGAGACTTTTCAGTAGAAATCTAGATGTTACTATAGCATGTATGGGGAGAATAGAGTGCACCAACCAAACCTGGGAACCCAATTCCCAAGTCTGGCCGCCAATTATTGCATTTTGGCCGCAAATTGCGGCCAGATAGGGGAGCCAAGGGTTGGGGTTTGGGGTGTGGGTCTCTGCTTGTATGTGGGTTATTTTGGTATATATAGTTTTGAAATATCTTTCCTGTATCAAAATCTGGGGTAGAATACCTATTTTCCCGCATTTTCAAACTTTCGCGACACGCGTGATACGTGTGTGTGGGTTTTGGGTTTCTGCGTATCACGACGCGTCGGAGTGATTTCAGACACGTAACCACACGTTTTAGAGTATCGCACACACGCGCGCTTGGTTCGCGACACGAGTTACTGGTTCGGCTTAAATGTCGCGTTTCTGTGATTTCAAGCTTACGTGTGATATATTGTGTAATTATAGGTTCGCAGGCGAGTACAGCGGACGCCGCGCAGGAGGGGAAACAGGTTGTTGGCTATACCTAGTGGAAGGCTACGGTGAGTAGATTTCACATCTACGGGGATATCGCCCGCATGGCGTTCTACGTCAGGGCTGATAGGACCTTATAGCATTCCTTATATATATATTGCATGTTCATGGTTACTAGCTAGTGCATTGTATACCTACTACACACATCACATTGATCATTGCATTGTAGCTTATCTATATGTGACATGACTTGATACTCATATTTGATACCTATATCACATTGGATCATTGCATTGTAGCTTATCTATATGTGACATGACTTGATACTCATATTTGATACCTATATCACATTGGATCATTGCATTGTAGCTTATCTATATGTGACATGACTTGATACTCATATTTGATACCTATATCACATTGGATCATTGCATTGTAGCTTATCTATATGTGACATGACTTGATACTCATACTTGATGCACATATCACATCACAATTACTTGTATTATTGGTTGAGATTTCATGTGATTTCTGGATTTGGGAACCGTGGCCTTTTCAAATAAGTAATCATTTAAAAACCCGGTTCCCTTGATATGATATTTTGGGGCGCCGCCCCGTGTTTTCTCGGTGCTAGAGGCATGTACTGAGAGAGGGCTGACCCGGACTGACGGATGCCTGATGGATTGATATAGGGCTGACCCGGAATGACGGATGCCCGATGTATTGAGAGAGGGATGACCCGGAATGACGGATTCCCGATATATACTTTGAGAGAGGGCTGACCCGGACTGACGGATGCCCGATGGATTGATATAGGGCTGACCCGGAATGACGGATGCCCGATGTATTGAGAGAGGGATGACCCGGACTGACGGATTCCCGATATATATACTTTGAGAGAGGGCTGACCCGGAATGACGGATTCCCGATATATACTTTGAGAGAGGGCTGACCCGGACTGACGGATGCCCGATGGATTGATATAGGGCAGACCCGGAATGACGGATGCCCGATGTATTGAGAGAGGGATGACCCGGACTGACGGATTCCCGATATATATACTTTGAGAGAGGGCTGACCCGGAATGACGGATGCCCAATACAGGATGTTTTGCGTGTCGATGCTAGACACGAGTATTTATGATATTTGGGTGCCGATGTTGGGCACTCGGGATTCTCAGAGATGTACAGGATTGAGGGCCGAGGAGAGTGCCGGCGCATGAGCTAGTTTTGGGAGATCTGGGTGCATTGAGAAGCCGATTATATATGTTCCACGTTGACATTCCGTGTAGATATTATATTGCCCCTGCTCAGCATTACTTTTGTACCTCATCCTGTAGATGCATTACCTGTTAGAGCATTTGTACCTCATGTGGTAGTACAGGACCCTATAGAGCACTTGCATGATTATTGCACAAACTGCTTATCACATATTGATATCATCTGTTGGCATATGATAGAGTAGCATAGTACGTGCATGCTCGCGATTACCTTTATATGTTATCTCTATTTACGAGTTGGCAACTCACCCCCGTTGTGCCACAGTGTTTGCAGGTTGCCCTTCGGAGTAGTCGCGGCAGGCTGCTTTGCATCTTTTGGCACAGATACCCCCACAGTTGGTGTACTAGCTCTTTTGCTGATAGGTGGGTTTTGTGCGGTATCTGTTTATCTTTCTGTATGTACATTGTTGTATCTAGTATTCTCCATCTACCATGTATGTATTTGACTTAGAAACAGTGTGAGGACGATGTTGTATTATTTTGTAGTCTGGTGTCGAGCTCGTTGTGAGCCGGCTGTACTTACAGTTTATTCTATCTGTGATGTTCCCACTTGTGGATCTTGATCTTCGCTACGGCGTCGTATATTGTTTTCTTGGAGATTGTTTACTTAGGTTTCTTATCATGTTTTAGTTAGTGCTTTCTTTAGAACTTCTAACACTCTATACTTTCACTGGTTTGATTTCTGGGTTTTCGGTTCACTTAGTCGCGTTACGCCTGTAGACGTTACGTGGTTAAGTGCCGGTCACGGGCTAAACTTCGGGTCGTGACAAAGTTGGTATCAAAGCGTAGGTTTTACCTTTCGGAGTGTAGGACGACCCTGGTAATATGGAGTAGGTAGCTGCGGCAGGGTAGCATAGCGTGTGTATGTTCCGCGGCATACTCACGACACGGTACTCCGCCTACGCGACCTTAGGACTTGTTGATTTAAAATTCCTCCTTGAGTATATACATTCTTGCGATTCGATTTCCGTATCCTTATCGAATCCTGTTGTTTTTGATAGCCAATATGCCGCCAAGGACTACGAGGGCACAGAGAGCGGCCGCGAGGGCCGAGGTTCGAGTTGATTCATCTGAGACAAGGACTAATCCGAGTAATACTCCTGTTGCACCAGGACAGATTGTTTCCCCTACGGCAGCTCAGATCGCTGGACTAGTGGTAGAGATGCAGGGCCTATGCCAGGCGATGAGCTCATTAGTAGAGGTCGTTCAAGCGCAGCGACAGATGGTTGCCACCCTTGTTACCCAGTTGTTCCTGGCGATCATCATGCAGTATTCCGTCCCCTACATAGCACCGGTGGAGGCAGCTCCCGTGTACGAGACACGTCTTCCAGAGACCGTGAGAATTCCGGAACGGTTGTGGAATTATACTAGTGTACCAGCCCAGAGCAGAGGCTTAGGACGAGGACAGCCGTTTGGCTTCCATCCCCAGGCAGGACAGCATTCAGTGCGTAGGTGTTTACGATGCGGAAGCCTTCAACACCTCATCAGGCAGTGTTTCTTCACAGCACGTCAGGGTCGTGTTCTGAGACGTCGTGGACGCGGAAGGTTTGCACAGAGGGGTCAGGCTAGTAGAGGAGGAGTTCGGTCAGTCGCAAATGAAGGTCAGGCACAAGTTTTTGCTTCGACTCATCGGGACGTGCGGGTATCCGATGCTGTGGTTTCAGGTACTCTTTCAGTTTGTCCTTTGTTGCACACGTATTGTTTGATCCGGATCCTTGTGCTCATATGTTTCCACGTACCCGTATGTATCCACACCCCTTGTGCTGAGTTTGAGTAGAGAGTCCGGTTTGCTTGGTCAACCGCTAGTTGTGACTACTCCTGCGGGAGAGTCGTTTGTTTTTAGGCACGTGTTCCGATCCTGTACCGTCCGTATCGGCGAGAGAGAGTTGCCGGTCGTTTCGATCCTTCATGCGATGTTGGACTTTGACGTTCTTTTGGACATGGTTTTGGTTAGCCACGTGCTATGCTTCTGTTGACTACCGCGAGAAGATAGTTCGATTTTGTTTTCCCGGCAAGTCGGTTGTTGTTGTGTTAGGGGGACCGTAGTGCCACCCCTCACAGTGTGATTTCTTCGGTTCGCGCTGGACAGCTTTTGCGGAAGGGATGTCAGGGATTTCTCGCATATGTTTGCGATACTAGGGCTATAGAGGTTCTTTTGGATCAGGTTCCGGTTGGTAGCGAGTTCCCTGATGTGTTCCCTGGCGAGCTTCCTGGGCTACCGCCCGAGCGTGATAATTCTTTCTGCTTTGATTTGGTTCCTGGCACGGGACCTATTTCGGTACCGCTTTATTGGATGGCCCCGGTGGAATTTAAAGAGTTGAAGGGTCAGTTGCAGGATACTTTTCGAGGATCGATTTACGATCGGGCTATCATCAGCTGCGGGTTCGACAGGAGGACATTCCCCGGACAGCCTTCCGTACGCGCTACGGCCATTATGAGTTTTGGTGATGTCGTTCGGACTCACCAACACGCCAACAGCATTTATGGATTTGGTGAACCGTATTCCCGGCCGTATCTTGATCTGTTCACTGTGGTGGGTTTTGACGATACCTTGGTGTATTCTCGGAGTAGAGAGGAGCACGAGCAGCACCTGCGGATTACGCTGCAGACCTTGAGGGAGCATCAGCTTTTCGCCAAATTCTCCAAGTGTGCCTTCTGGCTAGACAGCGTAGACTTATTGGGGCACGTAATTACACGAGATGGTATAGGTGTCGACCTGAGGAAGATCGAGGCAGTTCGGAGTTGGCCTAGACTCACGTCAGTGACAGAGATTCGCAGCTTTCTAGGGCTGGCAGGCTATTACCGGCGATTCGTGCAGGACTTCTCTAGCATTGCTACACCTTTGACCGGGTTGACCGGGAGGGAGTTCACTTCGATTGGACGGAGGAATGTGAGCACAGTTTCCAGCGGTTACGAGCTCTACTGACTACGACACCAGTGCTGTCATTGCCTTCGGGATCAGACGGATTTGTGGCCTACTGCGATGCTTCACGAGTAGGGTTGGGGTGCGTTTTGATGCAGCATGACAGGGTGATTGCGTATGCTTCACGGCAATTAAAGAAACATGAACAGAATTACCCTACTCATGATCTGGAGATGGCTACAGTGGTCTTTGCACTCAAGATCTGGCGACATTATCTGTATGGAGAGTCGTGCCAGATATTCACCGACCACAAGAGCTTAAAGTACATATTTCAGCAGCGAGAACTGAACCTTAGACAGCGCCGATGGATGGAGTTAGTGAAAGACTACGATTGTGAGATCTTGTATCACCCGGGCAAGGCGAATGTAGTGGCAGATGCGTTGAGCAGGAGGCTCGGGGGTAGTCTATCTTGTTTGAGCGCAGTGCAGAGGCAGTCGTCGGCAGATTGGCAGATCTTATGCGACAGCCGGGTACAGATTCGAGTTTACGCCGATCGGAGGACGAATTGCGCATGTTCGTGCACGCCCACAGTGGCTTGACTGTATACAAGAGGCACAGCACAGTGATAACCACTGTTCAGAGATCAGGACACAGATGGGACATGGCAGATTTTCCGAGTTCGTGATCGACGATCAGGGGATACTACGATTTGGGGCTAGACTGTGCGTACCGGATGCTGAGGGATTGCGGCGCGAGATTCTTGAGGATGCACATCGATCGGTATATAGTGTTCATCCCGGTTCCACCAAGATGTATCATGAGATGAGAGATGTTTACTGGTGGGAAGGAATGAAGAGGGACATTGCAGATTTTGTATCGAGATGCCCGACTTGTCAGCAAGTCAAGGCTATGCACCAGAGGCCGCGGGAGGGCTACAGCCGTTACCCATTCCGGAGTGGAAATGGGAACAGATTTCGATGGATTTCGTGGTGGGTCTACCCAGGACTAGTCGGGAGTATGACCCCATCTGGGTGATCGTGGATCGTTTGACGAAAGCAGCTCACTTCCTACCAGTAAAGACGACTTTCGGATTTACTCAGTATGCCTAGATCTACATTGACGAGATAGTGCGACTACGTGGAGTTCCGACGTGCATTGTGTCCGACAGAGGCACCCAGTTTATCAGCCGGCTATGTCAGAGGCTTCAGGAGGCTTTGGGCACTCGTTTGAGTTTCAGCACAGCGTTTCATCCGCAGACCGACGGACAGTCAGAGCGGACCGTTCAGACTCTCGAGGACATGCTCAGGGCCTGTGTACTAGATCTCGGAGGTAGCTGGGATCATCATTTGCCCTTGGTAGGGTTCCCCTACAACAACAGCTACCAGGAGACCATTCAGATGGCACCGTTTGAGGCTCTTTATGGGAGGAGATGCAGATGACCCACCTGTTGGACGGAGCTCAGTGAGAGCAGTATCTTAGGGCCACAGGTTGGGGAGGAGACGACAGCGAAGGTCCAGTTGATTCGCGATAGGATGAGAGCAGCCAGAGTAGGCAGATATCTTATGCGGACCGTCGTCGGCGCAGGCTTAAGTTTTCTGTTAGGTGATCATGTTTTCTTGAGGGTCTCCCCAATGAAAGGTGTGATGAGGTTTGGGAAGAAGGGGAAGCTCAGTCCCAGATATGTGGGCCCCATTGGAGGTCCTTGAGCGAATTGGTGCAGTTGCGTATCGTTTAGCCCTTCCGCCCAGTTTTCCAGGCGTGCATCCCGTATTTCACGTTTCGATGCTCCGTAGATATCTTCATGATCATTCGCATGCGATTCAGCACCCGACGATCCAGCTTAAGCGCGACCTTTCCTATGCGGAGCAGCCGGTGACGATCTTGGATCGACAAGTGAAGGAATTGAGGTCGAAAGAGATACCGTCCATCAAGGTACTTTGGCGCGGCCAGAGCAGGGAGGAGGTCACTTGGGAGGCCGAAAGCGAGATGAGGAAGAGGTATCCCCATCTTTTTGAAGGTGCGTATGGTTAGATTTTTAAATTCGGGGACCGAATTTCTTTAAGGGGGGTAGATTGTAACACTTTGAGTTTTTCCGTTTGAATGTTTGGTGATAATTAGTAGTCGTGCATGTTTTATATATGTGTTCATAGGATTTATAGTTATTATTGGTAGTGTTAGCATATTGGAAATTTTCCCTTGTTGTGCACACTTGCACACTTAGACTTTTCTTGTGACTTGTTAACCATTCTTGTGCATGGTTGCAAACTCTTTTCCCCACCATTTAAATCCTTTTCTAAACCCTTTTTATAATTTCAAAAGAAACAACAAAAGAAAAGAAATCCAAATAAACAAAGGAGCATGGTGTTAGGTAGAGATTTTGACTTTTGGACCCATTTCATTGCTTCTCTCTCTCTCCTCTCCCCACTTCAGAATTCCTGCAGCCCCAGCAGAAATTCCCTCCCATTTTCTTCATCCTTTCTCCTCCTTTTCACTTCCCTTTTGAATCCCAAACAAATCCTACACAAAAACCACATCTTTCCATCACAAAACATGAAAAAAGCAAGGTTTTTGGAGGTGTTCAAGGCTAATCTGCACACTTGAGGGAGGGACTGGACTTTAGGTAGTTTTTAAGGTCATTAGAAGGTATAAATCTCAATCCTAGCACCCAATTTTCATAACTTGCATGTTTAGTTTAGAAATATCATATTTTTATGCCTTTTTAGTGCTATTGAAAGGGATTTAGTGTTAATATGTTAAATTTGTGTTGTTGTGGCTTGATTAGCTTGTTAATAAGTTATTAGTGTGGGATTAAACCTAGGCTTGTTTCAGATTTCATCAAAATACCATAAAGTTCCAGTTTTGTGCAAAATGTGTGATTTGAACTGATTTTAGGCACTGTAGGAAATCTGCTACTACCCGAGACTTTTCAGTAGAAATCTAGATGTTACTATAGCATGTATGGGGAGAATAGAGTGCACCAACCAAACCTGGGAACCCAATTCCCAAGTCTGGCCTCCAATTATTGCATTCTGGCCGCAAATTGCGGCCAGATAGGGGAGCCAAGGGTTGGGGTTTGGGGTGTGGGTCTCTGCTTGTATGTAGGTTATTTTGGTATATATAGTTTTGAAATATCTTTCCTGTATCAAAATCTGGGGTAGAATACCTATTTTCCCGCATTTTCAAACTTTCGCGACACGCGTGATACGTGTGTGTGGGTTTTGGGTTTCTGCGTATCGCGACGCGTCGGAGTGATTTCAGACACGTAACCACACGTTTTAGCGTATCGCACACACGCGCGCTTGGTTCGCGACACGAGTTACTGGTTCGGCTTAAATGTCGTGTTTCTGTGATTTCAAGCTTACGTGTGATATATTGTGTAATTATAGGTTCGCAGGCGAGTATAGCGGACGCCGCGCAGGAGGGGAAACAGGTTGTTGGCTATATCTAGTGGAAGGCTACGGTGAGTAGATTTCACATCTACGGGGATATCGCCCGCATGGCGTTCTACGTCAGGGCTGATAGGACCTTATAGCGTTCCTTATATATATATTGCATGTTCATGGTTACTAGCTAGTGCATTGTATACCTACTACACACATCACATTGATCATTGCATTGTAGCTTATCTATATGTGACATGACTTGATACTCATATTTGATACCTATATCACATTGGATCATTGCATTGTAGCTTATCTATATGTGACAAGACTTGATACTCATATTTGATACCTATATCACATTGGATCATTGCATTGTAGCTTATCTATATGTGACATGACTTGATACTCATATTTGATACCTATATCACATTGGATCATTGCATTGTAGCTTATCTATATGTAACATGACTTGATACTCATACTTGATGCACATATCACATCACAATTACTTGTATTATTGGTTGAGATTTCATGTGATTTCTGGATTTGGGAACCGTGGCCTTTTCAAATAAGTAATCATTTAAAAACCCGGTTCCCTTGATATGATATTTTGGGGCGCCGCCCCGTGTTTTCTCGGTGCTAGAGGCATGTACTGAGAGAGGGCTGACCCGGACTGACGGATGCCCGATGGATTGATATAGGGCTGACCCGGAATGACGGATGCCCGATGTATTGAGAGAGGGATGACCCGGAATGACGGATTCCCGATATATACTTTGAGAGAGGGCTGACCCGGACTGACGGATGCCCGATGGATTGATATAGGGCTGACCCGGAATGACGGATGCCCGATGTATTGAGAGAGGGATGACCCGGACTGACGGATTCCCGATATATATACTTTGAGAGAGGGCTGACCCGGAATGACGGATTCCCGATATATACTTTGAGAGAGGGCTGACCCGGACTGACGGATGCCCGATGGATTGATATAGGGCTGACCCGGAATGACGGATGCCCGATGTATTGAGAGAGGGATGACCCGGACTGACGGATTCCCGATATATATACTTTGAGAGAGGGCTGACCCGGAATGACGGATGCCCAATACAGGATGTTTTGCGTGTCGATGCTAGACACGAGTATTTATGATATTTGGGTGCCGATGTTGGGCACTCGGGATTCTCAGAGATGTATAGGATTGATGGCCGAGGAGAGTGCCGGCGCATGAGCTAGTTTTGGGAGATCTGGGTGCATTGAGAAGCCGATTATATATGTTCCACGTTGACATTCCGTGTAAATATTATATTGCCCCTGCTCAGCATTACTTTTGTACCTCTTCCTGTAGATGCATTACCTGTTAGAGCATTTGTACCTCATGTGGTAGTACAGGACCCTATAGAGCACTTGCATGATTATTGCACAAACTGCTTATCACATATTGATATCATCTGTTGGCATATGATAGAGTAGCATAGTACGTGCATGCTCGCGATTACCTTTATATGTTATCTCTATTCACGAGTTGGCAACTCACCCCCGTTGTGCCACAGTGTTTGCAGGTTGCCCTTCGGAGTAGTCGCGGCAGGCTGCTTTGCATCTTTTGGCACAGATACCCCCACAGTTGGTGTACTAGCTCTTTTGCTGATAGGTGGGTTTTGTGCGGTATCTGTTTATCTTTCTGTATGTACATTGTTGTATCTAGTATTCTCCATCTACCATGTATGTATTTGACTTAGAAACAGTGTGAGGACGATGTTGTATTATTTTGTAGTCTGGTGTCGAGCTCGTTGTGAGCCGGCTGTACTTGCAGTTTATTCTATCTGTGATGTTCCCACTTGTGGATCTTGATCTTCGCTACGGCGTCGTATATTGTTTTCTTGGAGATTGTTTACTTAGGTTTCTTATCATGTTTTAGTTAGTGCTTTCTTTAGAACTTCTAACACTCTATACTTTCACTGGTTTGATTTCTGGGTTTTCGGTTCACTTAGTCGCGTTACGCCTGTAGACGTTACGTGGTTAAGTGCCGGTCACGGGCCAAACTTCGGGTCGTGACATGGGGTTGCCCAGCTTATGTCAAAAAGCAGAACCTAGACAAACTTGAGGCACGGGCAGTTTTATGTAAGTTTGTGGGATACCCAAAAGATTCAAGTGGGCATCTATTCAACCATGCAAAGGAACAGAAGATAATTGTTTCCAGGAGTGCCACATTTTTGGAAAATGAATTTCTTGTTAAAAATATTAATGGCAGCACGGTAGAACTGGATGAAATTCCAGAAACACAAACTTTAACTAAAGATTTGGAGGAACCGCTAGATTCAGTTACACCCAACGAACCTCAGCCACTCCGCAGATTTGGCAGGATTTCTCATCCGCCCGAGAGATACTACGGTTTTCTCATAGACGGGGATCGAGAGGATTGCATCTTGGAAGAAGATGACCCTACCAGTTTCAGGAAGGCCATTATCAGTAGAGACTCTGATAAGTGGCTGGAAGCAATGCAATCCGAAATGGAGTCCATATACACCAATAAAGTGTGGACCTTGGATATTGCTCCACCTGGGGTAAAACCCGTTGGATGCAAATGGATCTACAAAAGGAAACTTGGTGTAGATGGGCAGGTGGAAACCTATAAAGCTAGACTCGTTGCAAAAGGTTTTCGTCAAAGACCTGGTTTGGACTATGACGAAACTTTTTCTCCGGTGGCTATGCTCAAATCCATTCGGATCCTACTTGCCATTGCTGCCTTCCATGACTATGAAATCTGGCAGATGGACATTAAAACGGCTTTTCTAAATGGTTGTTTGGAAGAGTGCGTTTACATGGATCAGCCATAAGGTTTCGTAGACAATGGGAGCAGCGGGAAGGTGTGCAAGTTGCTTAAATCCATTTATGGATTAAAGCAGGCATCGCGGAGCTAGAACATCTATTTTGATGAGGCAATCAAGGAATTTGATTTCATCAAGAACGAAGATGAACCTTGTTTCTATAAGAAGATTGTAGGACAAACTGTCGTGTTCCTAGTCTTGTACGTGGACGATATTCTTTTGATAGGAAATGACATTCCTATGCTACAATCGGTCAAGCTATTTTTGTCACAACGGTTCTCCATGAAGGACCTGGGTGATGCCTCGTACATTCTGGGGATCAAGATCTACAGAAATAAATCCAAGAGACTACTGGGACTTTCGCAGTCTAGGTACATAGAGACCGTACTAAAGAGATTTAGTATGGAGGATTCCAAGCGCGGTAACATACCCGCATTGCACGGAATTACCATTGTTGGATATAGTGCCCTCAGAGTCAATTATTGGATCACAGGCACGTGATTGCAATGATTGAGGGAGGACCTATGCCGGTAGGACAGTCTTACTCAAGATGATAGTATGCTATCTGGTTTATCTTTATCATCGTGTACTGCTTTAGGTGACCTTACAGGTCACTATTACGCGTTGATAGAGCCCCTAGGATTCTTGCTTGACTACCAGCAGTATGAGGGCGGTCATATACGTGGGAGCTGATGTCTATAAGCAAATCCTTAAATGGTCCCTAGCCGTGGGAGTTTCGAGACAGAACATCTGTTTTGATGAAACGGTCAAAGAATATGACTTTATCAAAAATCCAGATGAACCATGTATATATAGTAAAATTGTAGCATGAACTGTTGTATTCCTCGTCTTGTACATGGATGACATTCTCTTGATAGGAAATGATATTCCTATGCTACAATCTGTCAAAGGATTCTTGTCACACAGGTTCTCCATGAAAGACCTGGGTGATGCCTCTTACATTCTAGGGATCCAGACCTATCGTGATAGATTTAAGAGGATGTTGGGACTTTCACAGTTCAGGTATATCAACACTATACTGAAAAGATTCAGTATGGAAGATTCTAAGCGCGGTAATTTACCGGCTTGTCACGGAATCACCCTCTCCAAAGTGATGTCTCCCAAGACTGATTTGGGAAGGGATCGCATGTCCGTTATACCCTACGCTTCTGCAGTAGGCTCTATAATGTATGTGATGTTGTGCACCAGACTAGATGTAGCTTACGCACTGAGCGTGGTAAGCCGGTATCAGTCAGAACCAAGGGAGAAGTACTGGATAGCAGTAAAGAACATTCTCAAGTACCTGAGAAGGACTAAGGATATGTTCTTGGTTTATGGGGGAAAAGACCTCAGATCGAGGCTTTTGCTGACTCCAGCTTCCAGAGTGATAAGGATGACTCCAAGTCCATATCATGTTATGTCTTTACCCTCAATGGAAGGGCGGTGTGCTGGAAGAGTTCCAAGCAGGACATCGTTGCTGACTCGACGATGGAAGCGGAGTATATCGCTGCTTGCGATGCCGCAAAAAAAGCAGTCTGGATTAAGAAGTTCTTAACAGAACTTCAGGTGGTTCCTACCATTTCTGATCCAATACCGCTGTATTGTGATAACAACGGTGCTATAGCTTTAGCGAAGGAACCCATGTCCCATCAGAAGTCCAAACACATCTTGAGGCGGTATCACCTGATCAGGGAGATCATAGATCGCCAGGAGATCGAGGTCCGGAGAGTTGCTACAGAAGAGAACACTGCAGATCCATTCACAAAGGCCTTACCTCAGATTCAGTTCGAGAGGCTACTCGAGATGATAGGTCTTCGATATGCCAGTACATAACCCTAGCGCAAGTGGGAGATTGTTAGTGTATATGCCCTAGGGGCCATTATTGTATCATTCTAGTTTGTATATTACTTAATGGAAGCTTGGGATATTCACAGTTATATTAACAGTCTCACTCAATATAGTAGTATGCTACTTGGTTTATGTCTATCTTAATATGTGTATATGTTAGCATATCGCGAATACATATTGATAGAGCCCTTAAGATCTTGCTTGACTACCAGCATTGTGATGGCAGTCACACTAGTGGGGGATGGGTAGTCTACAAGCACATCCTTTTTCAGGTCCCTAGTCGTAGGATTATCGAGACAGGGCATCGATACTCCGGAGTAGACTAGTGTGTACGCTTCTCATCCCAGTTGGGGAGATGGTCTGTCCCACAGCCATCAGTACATTGTACTGGAGATAGTATACAGGTGCTCTTTGGGTTACGGGTACACAGGACAGGACTCGCAGGGAACTGTTGGTTTGTATTATACCCGTCGTCAGTTAACAGTTCCCAGGTGAGTTGGTCGGTTTGGGGTTGTCCGGCCTATGTCTAAAAGCAAAATCCGGACAAGCTCGAGGCAAGATCTATTATGTAGAACTGGAAATGTTCCAACTATACAAACTGCAGCTGATGATTTGATAGAACCAAAGGATTCAATAGTTACCAACGAACCTCCGCCTCTCCGCCGATCTAGTAAGGTTCCTCACCCGCCTGAGAGATACTTCGGTTACTCTATGACAGTGGGGGCGAGGATTTTATCATGAGATGATGACCCAATTAGTTTCGAGCTGGCCATCAGGAGTGGGACTCTGTAAGAATGGCTGGATGCTTAGCGATCTGAGATGGAATCCATATACACCAACAAAGTATGGACTTTGGTTGCTATATCTGAAGGGTTAAATCCCCATCAGGAGCAAGTAAATCTTGAGAAGATTACTTGGTGTAGATGGAAAAGTTGAGACTTTCAAAGCTAGACTTGTTAAAACTTTTCGTCATCGACCAGGCGTGGATAATGATGAAACCTTTTCAAGTGGCTATGCTTAAGTCCATCCAGATCCTACTTGCCACGGCTACATACCATGACTACGATATCTGGCGGTTGGGTGCCATGACTGCTTTTCTAAATGATGTTTTAGAAGAGAACGTCTATAAGTACACAGCCGGAGGGCTTCCTAGACAGTGGGAGCAGCGAAAAAGTGTACAAGATGCTTTATATGATAAAGCAGGTATCGCGGAGTTGGAACATCTGTTTTGATGTGTTAGTCAAAGAGTTTGACATCATCAAAATTGTAGATGAACCTTGTATAAACAAAAAGGTAGTAGGGAGTATTGTGTCGATCCTCGTAGAGTACGTGGATAACATACTCTTGATAGGGAAGGAGTTTCCTATGCTACGCTCGGTCAATCTCCGCTTATCACAATGATTCTCCATATAGGATCAAAGTGATACCTCCTAAATCCTGGATTTTGGATCTATGAGATAGATCTAATTGGATGTTAGGATTCTCACTAGTTGTAGTGAGATGGTATCAACCGATCCTGGGGAGAATCACTGGAAGGGTTCCAGGGTGATAAGGACGACTGAAAGTCAGTCACAGGCATTGTCTTTACCCTCAGTGAAGGGACGGTATGTTAGAAGAGTTCGAAGCTAGATACCGTGGCATACTAGACAAAAAGGCTCGATACATCGCTACTTAAGATGCTACCAAAGAGGCAGTCTGGATGTATATTTGTTCATGAGATGAACTAAGTTCCTCCCATTGTGTGACAATGGAGTTGTGGCTTATGCCAAGGAACGTCCGTCCCATCAGTGATCCAGACATATTCTAAGGCAGTATCACCTGATCATGGAGATGCTTGATCTTCAAGGGATCGAGGTTAGGAGAGTAGACGCAGAGGACAACACAACGGATCCACTCACAAAGGCCTTTTCCCAGAGAGAGACTTTTATGGGATGGTTGAGTATGAGATACTACAACCACTGCTATCAGATGGCCCTACTGCAAGTGGGAGATTGTTAGTTATATGTATGCCCTAGAGGCCATTACTATACATAGGATGTATATTGTAGTGGATGCTTGGACATATATAGGGAGGACTTTCTTGCTCGACATGATAGTATGCTATCTTGTTGCTCTTTACCTTAACGTGTATACTGATTGTCTCTCTGATACATGTTGGTAAAGCCCATAGGATGTGTACTTGACTACCTGGACTATGATGCGGATCATACTAGTGGGGACATGGTAGTCCATAAGTACATCCTTCAAAGTCCCTAGTCGTGGGTATATCGAGACGGGGCATCGATATACCAGAGTAGACTAGCGTATACCTTCTCGACCCATACAGATGGGCGATGGATGATCCCATATCCATTGGTGTTTGACATCGGAGATGATATACGGGTGCTCAGTGGAGACTGGGTACACTGGACGGACTCGCCGAGAACTCCCAGATGGTATTATACCTTACGTCAGATGGCAGTTCTCTGGTGACACTGGTACAGAGTGGTCTGTTGACCCGAGATCGTCATAGAGTCTTGTGTGTTTCCCACTGTGCTTTGATTTCCAACTTACCACGTCCAAGAGGGCGTGCAAAACGGTGGTTTTTGGGTATAGTCCCGAGTCACATGGAGGCAATGAGGGATAGGAGGGGATTCGTCTCTCTCGGTATAGGGGGTTGATGTTGCACTGTGTTCGATTGGCTATAACCGGAAATCCCTGGTCAGGGTTGCTGAGATTTACTCGTAAGTGTTACCTGTAGTTTCTCGAACTATTATAGACCTCATATCGACACGACTTATCGAGCTATTGGGGTCTGACGTTTACCACCCCTAGGCGAGATATGCGACATATCAGACGACGAGACCGGACTGTACGGTAAGTGTTACTGGTTGGATTCACAGGAGTATGAGCGGGCTTGCTCGTCGATCTTCTGATCGCTCAATACCCGGGTGGCCGTTACGTTTAGCAGACCGCTTGCGGCTTGTAGGTGTTTGATATGATCATCACCTGCTGCCGGCGTATTGATGAGGCTTTAGAGTCCTACACAGAGGTTTCCTGGCTCAAGCGAAACGAAATAGGAGCGCATATGAGATATGTGCGGGACCGAGAATAATGCGTGTATGCGATACCGTATTCTATTCTCGCGATGAATGTATCGAATGGTTGTATGCGATATAACCTAGTTATCGAATCGAGGATTGATTTGATAAGCCGATACATTGGATATTGGTCGGTTATATGCGATATGACCGGATCGTTAAATCAAGTGTTGATTTAATGATTTAATGTATAATTATATATTTGATATATTACTTTGCATTAACTAGTATCGGTTCACTTAAGATGGATTTTCTCACTTGGTGTGCACATTGTATATGTGATATATTTTTGTGCACTTGCTTGTACCATGTTTGATGATACATGCATGTTTGGGTGTATGTTTAGATTAAACCATGGTTATGTAATGGTTAGGGTTTTGTTTTTATTTATTTATTCATTTATTTATTTATTTATTTGGCATAAAAGAGAAATGGTGGCTTTCTTTGTTTTGTAGTTGAAGCTTCATGAAGCTTTGAAAAAGTCCACCATTTTTGTTTCATGCTTAACCCTAACCATTCAACCTAACCCTAGTTTATTCTCTACACCTAACTATGGTTGATAAGTGATAAGTATTCTCTTTATTTTCTTTTTTGGAAGATAATACTAATCATATCATTATCTTCTTCTTCTTTTTCTTCAAGATGAAGAAGCTTGCAACCATCAATGGTGACTTGATGAAAAGAGTGAGAAATCCAATTCTAAAGTGAACCCACTTCCTATTTCTTCATCCTCTACCTCTTGCCAAGTAGTATAGGGTGTTTTCTTCACAAGTTTCATGACTTGGTGAAGTGGGAGCTTGATCTTGTGATGCCTCGACGTAGATCATCTTCGGCATCGAAGTCGACGACCTAGCCCGCCCATTTCTCCGATGAAGCCGACGCTAGAGCCCGGGATTCGATTTGGATAGCAAGGAGACTTCATCATGGAGCTATGGAGGTGGAGGACCGGATCTACAAAGGTTGTATTTCTGTTCACTTAGTTAAGTTGTTAACTAGTTGCATGTTTCGCCTAAAATTCTAGTTAACGATCCGTATTAGGGTTTCTCGGCACTTGTAAAATTTGAAATTGGCATGGTTGATGTCTTGTGAGACCTCATTAGTGTGCCTAGGAACCCTACAGGTGGCATGTCGAGAAACAACCACTTTTTGTTCCTCGTGATGGTAGAAAAGATATCCATGTGAATGTTTGGGATATCCCATAAACTTGCATAGAACTGACCGTGCCTCGAGTTTGTCCGGATTTTTCTTTTTGACATAAGCCGGACAACCCCATATCTTAACTCGTTTAAGACATGGTCTCTTTCCACTCCATATCTCATATGATGTGGTAGGTAAAGATTTAGATGGAACTTGATTCAATAGGTATGTTGCCGTTTCCAGCGCATAACTCCAAAAGGAAATATGTAACTCAGCGGTGCTCATCATTGAGCGCACCATATCTAATAGGGTGTGATTCCTCCGCTCAGATACACCGTTGGGTTGTGGTGTATACAGAAGAGTAAGCTTAGAGAGAATCTCATTCTCTTTTAGAAAGTCCAGGAGCTCCGTGTTCAAGTATTCACCTCTTCGATTAGATCGTAAGATTTTAATACTTTTACCCGTTTGGTTCTTGGCTTCGGATTTATATTCTTTGAATTTCTCAAAAGCTTCAGACTTGTGTTTCATCAGGAACACATGTTCGAATCTTGAGAGATCGTCAGTGAATGTAATGAAGTACGAAGAACCATTCCTGGCTTGTGTAGACATGGGACCACATACATCACCATGTATCAGTCCCAAGAGTTCCGTAACTCTTTCCCCGTGTCCTGTAAACGGAGTTTTGGTCATTTTGCCTTTGAGACATGACAGGCAAGTGTCATAAGATGAAAATTCGAACGGATTCAAATATCCATCCTTATGCAACTTAGCCAGTCTTGTCGCATTGATATGACCTAGTCTACAATGCCACAAGAAGGATTCATTCATTTCTGAACTCTTCCTCTTGTGTGTGTTTTGTACATTAAGAACTGTGGTTTGATTTAGAATGTATATGCCATTATTTAACGAGCCTGATCCAATCAACTTTTGATTCAGGAAGATGTTCATAACATTATCCTGTACTACAAAATTATATCCTTCTTTACTTAGTAAAGAAACTGATATAAGATTGCATATCAGGGTCGGAATGTAATAGCATTCATTCAGAATCAATGTATTACCATTTGGTAATACAATGTGATATTCGCCAACAATTTTGGCTACAACATTTGCCCCATTCCCTACTCTTACGGAATGATCACCCATTCCCAGTTCTCTACCTTTCCTTAGCCCATGTAACATATTACATATGTGGCATCCTAATCCGGTATCTAATACCCAGGACGTAGAGTGAACTGAGAAACAGTTCTTGATGACTAACACAACCGAAGAAGATGCATCAACATGTTTCTTCTTCGTTTGAGCGGCGTAGGAATCCGGACATTCCCCAATTTCCTGATCAGTCTTATAACAATTATAAGAAAGAACGGAACCAGCGTTCTCCTGCTCAGTATAACAAGCGGGTTCGGCCAATACATCTATATTGTTATCTTGATTATGGCCAGACACGGTCGATACCTGGAGAGAAAGAGAAGAAAACATTTTAGCGTATGCTCTTGTAATATCAGATTGGTTATTATGTTATCTAATCAGGATGGCTCCCACTTTTTTTATCAAATCTTCCTTCAAACCCTAAAAGGAAAGACTAGCCGGGATTAATTACACCATACAATTTTACCAATCTTTTAGCCAGGCCAGTGCCGGTACTTTGAGAGAGGTTCCCCGTGCTTTCGCGCGGACCTAATTAAAATAAACCTCATTTTCCCAGGGGTGTAACCCCGTTAACACCTTTCTAGACACCTACTTGATCGGCTAATTGTCCTGTGTAAAACTCTCCTAAGAGTAACTCTTACTCACAGTGGGTATCGGGATCCACTTATCTCATAGAAGGTATGCAATCTCATTGCAAATTTCAACACTTGAAATTCTCGATAATATTTTGCCCCTAACCCCCTATGACCTTGACAAAGGCCAACAAATCATAGGATGCTAGTAAAGTTCAACTCGTCATTTCCTGATTGAATTAAACCCACCCGCATGACCCTTGAAAAAGGCCAACAAGGTCATACGACTACCTTAATCCAATCTGCATCACATGCATAAGCAGATAAGCACTATTCAGCTACCGCACACTACGTTTTGACAAAGGCCAACAAACGCAGCACGAATACTAAGTATGACTTATCTGAAATGACGGAGGGCTACGACAGGTTCTTCAGAGAACCTTTTGCGTAATGAACTTGATATCGTTGTAGAATCGAGTGAATTTTGAAAAAAAGTGTTTTTGAGGCTTTCACTAGTTTTGCTAAAGAGGTCACTCCCGGTGAAGGGATCTCGGCTCTTTCCTTATCGAATATGGTGCAAGATATTTCTCAAATACCGCTATGCAAAGCAAAAACTATAAAAGCAATCAAAAGACAAACCGAGTTTTGTAGTATCTGCTAGTTTCGCTAAAGAGGTCACTCCCGGTGAATGGATCTCGGCTCTTTCCTTATCGAATAAGGTGCTGGATATTCTACAAGGAATACCGCTATGCAAAGCAAAAACTAGAGCTACCCTTCTTTTGAAAATTTGATTCTTACAACATATTTTAGGTTTCTTTTGTTTCATTAATCACATTAATGAAGTTCCATCATTTATGCTTTCTAAAAATCATAGAAGAAACGAAAATACAACGTACGCTTATACCATCCGCATTCGCCACAGTGTCCCGTTATGCACCGTTAGGTTACTTAACTAATGGTACACCGGGGCGGGACTAGCATGGGTCTAAAACATAAGCAACGTCTACTATATATCTCATATATAATGTATATCCATTCATCTCAGAATCCACAGTGATCACATCACAAAGCAGCAGAAGAAACATATAAAATATTGGATATACTAGGAGGTCCGTGTTACATTTCGAGCCTGTAAGAAACACGGATTCCACGGTCGCGATGAATAGCCAAACCCACATCCTTAGACCCCTACGAGAGCGGCAAGAAACCCTACCAATTCTAGAGTTAGGAGACCCGGACTTGACCCCTCGATTTGGTCTCCCATTGGACTCTAGAACCCGGTAACTTATGCTCCCCTCCTTGGGTCTAACCTAATGCGGAAAAGTAAATAATATACAACAATGGTGACATCATCCTCAACCCGGAAGTGCCCCAATAAAAGAATATTACATACAATTAATTTTACATGAATGAAAATAAAAACTCTCATCTCACACAAAACCCCGAGCTATTCAAAACGTGACGATCCAATATAACATATCACAGCAACACATAACATCACATGTCATCAACGTAAGTAAATATGCGTATCCCAATTGTCGTTGACATATAGTAACGAAACCGGCGATACACCACATATTACACTTACGGTCGCAGAAAAGAAAATGTCAAGCTACAACATTTGGAATCCATAATCATCTTAGACATCATAAACCCGAAATATCACATATTACGGATTTCATGCCTAACTATATGAATTCCACATATTGTATCACATTAAAGAAAAAGCTAAACGATGTTAAACCTTTCGATCGAATCAACGAATTCCTAAAAATTCCCTAGAAAGCTCAACACATGAGCAGAAATAAAAATGCCCAGAATATGCCCCAGTACCTATGGACCAACAGCTGAAGGGCCCGACCCAAGCCTCTCAAGTGGCGCCGCGGATCCGCCGCCAAAAACATGTTTTGGCCGCGGATCCACGATCACTTAGACGAGTTAGGGTTTCGTTCTTCACGTGTGTCCATAGAATTACCTGCATGATTTTCTAAATATTTTTAGTGTGAATTTTTAAATTTTGAAATTTTTTTCCGGAAAGTCGGTAAATCCGGTTATTTGGAGTTCGTTCGGACTTTTAACTTCGCCTAGACAACTTCTAATGCTCTAGCAAGGCTCTGATACCACTGTAGGGTTCTTTAGCACAACCACAAGGTTCCACAAGGCATCAAATATGCCAAATTTAAATTTTTAGTGTGCCGAACAACCCTAACCTAGGATCTAACTAGAGTTTTAGGAGCAAAGATGAAAGTAAATCTAAGTGATAACGGAATACAAACTTTGTAGACCGGTCCTTCACTTCAATAGCTCCTTATAATGGTCCCTTCGCTGCGATAATGGTACTCCCGGGCTCTTGCATGGCTTCTCAAGGTGAAAAGAACGATCTTGCTTGAAGTCTTCGAGGCCGAAGATGATCTACGTCGAGGAGAAACTAACTCAAGTTACTACTTCACTAATAGAGAGATTAGTGAAGCTAACACCCTATACTAAATTTCTAATCTAGTAGAGTATGATGAAGTAGGAAGTGGGCTCACTTTAGTTTTATTTTTCTCACAATATTTTCTCACTTTGCAAAAACCTAGCAAGCTTTTTCAAGGAAGAAGAAGATGAGCTCAAGAGATGAGAATGAACTAATGAGGTGAGAGAAACAACAATGGGTGAGTTTATATCATATACTAACTCATGTAGAGACATAACCATAGCTAAATTATAATAGTTAGGTTAATAAATATCTTAAGTAAAACAAAACTAGTGGACTAAGTCAATGCATCCATAAACTTCATGAAGCTTCATGCATGTGAGCTCGTTATCCACTAATTTTGGAATTACTTTAAATACTAAAACCCAACATTATAATTAGTATGGTGTAAGTCTCATACACCCATGTAGTGTGTATCAACAACCATGATACAAAAAGAACACAATTAATATATATCACATATATAATAAGTGTGCATATGTGAGAATAAATAAATGCTTAAGTGGGCTAATATTAGTTAATGTAATCTAGTATATCACATATACAATTATACATTAAATTATCAAATCAACTCTTGATTTAATAATCCGGCTATATTACATACAACCGACTAATAATAAATGTACCAACTTATCGAATCAATACCTGATTCGATAACCCGGCTATATCACATATAACCGACCGATTCAAAAATCACAAGAATAGAATACGGTATCACATACTCGCATTTTTCTCGGTCCCGCACATATCACATATATGCTCCAACTTCATTTTGCATGAGCTAGTAAAACCTCTATGTAGGACTCTAAAGACTCGTCAATATGCCGGCAGTAGGTGATGATCACATCAAGCACCCACAAGCCGTCGACGGTACTAGCTGGACGTAATGGCTACCCGGGTATTGAACGATCAAAAGATCAGCAAGCAAGCCCGCTCTAGCTCCTGTAAAATCCTGTCAGAAACACTACCGTACAGTCCGGTCTCCTCGTCTGATATGTCGCATATCCAGTCTAGGGGTGGTAAACGTCAGACCCCAATAACCGATAAGTCATGCCGATACGAGGCTCATAACGGGTCGAGAAACTACTGATAACACTTACCAGTAAATCTCTAAATCAGCCCTGGCCAAGGACTTCCCTGTGATGGCCAATCGAGCACAGCGCAACATCAACCCCCAATACCGGGAGAGACGAAACCCCTCCTATCGCTCATTTCCTCCATGTGACTCGGGACTGTGCCCAATAACGACCATTTTGCATGTCCTCTTGAACGCGGTAAGGTGGAAATCAAAGCACAGTGGGAATCACACAAGACTTTATGACGATCTCGGGGCTACAGACTAACCTGTACCAGTGTTACCAGAGAACTGCTATCTAACGTCAGGTATAATACCATCTTGGAGTTCTCGGCGAGTCCGTCCAGTGTACCCAGTCTTCACTGAGCACCCGTATACCATCTCTGATGTCAAACACCAATAGATATGGGATCATCTATCGCCCATCTTATGGGTCGAGAAGCGTATACGCTAGTCTACTCTGGTATATCGATGACCCGTCTCGATACACCCACGACTAGGAACATTAAAGGATGAACTTATGGACTACCATGGACCCACTAGTATGATCTGCATCATAATCCTGGTAGTCAGGTACACATCCTAAGGGCTTTACCAACATGTAACTATAAGACAGTATCAAGAGACAAGTATACATGTTAAGATAAAGAGCAACCAGATAGCATAATATCATGTCGAGAAAGAAAGTCCTCTCTATATATGTCCAAGCATCCAATATAATGTATATCATATGTACAATAATGGCCTCTAGGGCATACATACTACTAACAAATAATCCGACTATATCACATATAACCGACTAATATCATATGTAACAACTTATCGAATCAACACTTGATCCGGTAACCCAGCTATATCGCATATAATCGACTGATGTCACAGATCGCGAGAATAGAATATGGTATCACATATCGTATTAATCTCGGTCCCGCACATATCACATATGCGCTCCTACTCCGTTTCGCTTGAGCTAGGAAATCTTTGTGTAGGACTCTAAAGACTCGTCAATACGCCGGTAGTAGGTGATGATCACATCAAACACCTATAAGCCACAAGTGTCACGACCCAAAGTTTGGCCCATGACCGGCACTTAACCACGTAACGTCTACAGGCGTAACGCGACTAAGTAAGCCGAAACCCAGAAATCAAAACCGGTAAAAGTATAGAGTGTTTAAACATTTAATAGGAACATTTGCTAAAAAGTTAAGAAAACCTCAAGTAAACAATCACCACGGTAACAATATACGACGCCGAAATGAGGGTTTCGCTCGTTATAGGACTTGGTAGCGAAGAAAAGAGCAATAAGTGGAAAAACATCGCACAAGATAAGAACTCCATAAGTAAAGTCGGCTCACAACGAGCTCGACACTAGAATACAAAATATTATACATCATCGTCCTCACACTGGTCTCTAAGTCAAATACATAAAACTAGATGGAGAGTACTAGATACAAAATATGTACAATGGAAATAACCAGATACCACAAACCCACCTAGCAGCAAACAGCTCACGCACCAACTGCAGTGGTATCCGTAGCCAAAAAGATATAGGAAAGCATCCTGTCGCGACTCCTCCGAGGGGCAACCTGCAAACATTGTGGCACAACGAGGGTGAGTTGCCAAGTCGTGAGTAGTAGATAACATATAAAGGTAATCGCGAGTATGCATGTGCCGCGATACTCTAACCTATGCCAACAGATAACATCTATATGATGAACTATATGAGCAGTAATATGCATCAAGTACAATCTAACAACATCTCTAAATGATAAGCAGGGTATGCAATAATCGTGCATAGAAAATGCAATCTAATAACATCTTGTAGGGATCCTAGGCACGCTAATGAAGTCTCATAAGGCATCAACCATGCCAATTTCAAATTTTACAGGTGCCGAGAAAACCTAATACGGATCGTTGACTAGAGTTTAAGCGAAAAACGAAACTAGTTAACATCTTAACTAAAGGAGAGATGCTACAACCTTTGTAGATCCGTTTCTCCACTTCCTTAGCTCCACATAGGCGTCCTCTCGCTGTCCGTCTCGAATCCCGAACTCAATCGTCGGCTTCATCGGAGAAATGGGCGGGCTAGGTCGTCGGCTTCGTGCCGAAGATGATCTACGTCGAGGCATCACAAGTTCAAGCTCCGACTTCACCAAGTTGTGAAACTTGTGAAGAAAACACCCTATACTACTTGGCAAGAGGTAGAGGGTGAAGAAATAGGAGGTGGGTTCACTTTAGAATTGGATTTCTCACACTTTTGCTCAAGTTGCCATTGTTGGTAGCAAGCTTTTCTTCATGAAGATGAAGAAGAAGATGAAGCTAGAATATGATAAGTGTTAATCAAAAATAGAAAAGAAAATAGATACTTATCATATACTAACTATGGTAGAGTGTAGAGAATAGACCATGGTTACTTGGAATGGTTAGGGTTAAGCATGAAGACAAGAATGGTTACAAAGTCAAAGCTTCATGAAGCTTCAACAAGAAACAAAGAAAGCCACCATTCTCTCCAAAATCTTTTCCAAATAAATGAATAAATTAATAAATGAGCAAAACCCTAATCATCTTTTTAACCATGGTTTGATTCTTTACACTTAACCAATTAAACATGCATCATCAAACATGATACAAACATGTGCACAAAAGTATATCACATATACAACTTGCACATCAAGTGAGAAAATCCATTTAAAGTGAACCAATACTAGTTAATGCAAAGTAATATATCAAATATATAATTATACATTAAATCATTAAATCAACACTTGATTTAACGATCCGGTCATATCGCATATAACCGACTAGTATCCTATGTATCGGCTTATCGAATCAATCCTTGATTCGATATCTAGGTTATATCGAATATAACCATTCGATACATTCATCGTGAGAATGGAATACGGTATCACATACAGGCATTATTCTCGGTCCTGCACATATCTCATATGCGCTCCTATTTCATTTCGCTTGAGCCAGGAAACCTCTGTGTAGGACTCTAAAGACTCGTCAATACGCCGGTAGCAGATGATGATCATATCAAGCACCCACAAGCCGCAAGCGGTCTGCTAAATGTAACGGCCATCCGGGTATTGAGCGATCAGAAGATCGACGAGCTAGCCCGCTCACACTCCTATGAATCCAACCAGTAACACTTATCGTACAGTCCGGTCGGTTCGTCTGATATGTCGCATATCAAGTCTAGGGGTGGTAAACGTCAGACCCCAATAACCGATAAGTCGTGCCGATGTGAGGCTCATAACGGGTCGAGAAACTACTGGTAACACTTACCAGCAAATCTCTGATCAGCCCTGGCCAGGGACTTCCCTGTTACGGCCAATCGAGCACAGTGCAACATCAACCCCCAATACTGGGAGAGACGAAACCCCTCCTATCGCTCATTGCCTCTATATGACTCGGGACTGTACCTAAAGACCACCGTTTTGCACGCCCTCATAGACGTGGTAAGGTGGAGATCAAAGCACAGTGGGAATCACACAAGACTCTATGACGATCTCGGGTCTACAGACTAACCTGCACAAGTGTCACCTGAGAACTGCCATCTGACGTGAGGTATAATACCATCTGGGAGTTCTCGGCGAGTCCGTCCAGTGTACCCAGTCTCCACTGAGCACCCGTATACCATCTCTGATGTCAAACACAATGGATGTGGGATCATCTATCGCCCATCTCATGGGTCGAGAAGCGTTTACGCTAGTCTACACTGGTATATCGATGCCCCGTCTCGATACACCCACGACTAGGGACCTTGAAGGATGTACCTATGGACTACCATGTCCCCACTAGTATGATCTGCATCACAGTCCAGGTAGTCAAGTACACATCCTAAGGGCTTTAGCAACATGTAACTATAAGACAGTTTAAAGAGACAAGTGTACATGTTAAGATAAAGAGTAACCAGATAGCATACTATCATATCGAGCAAGAAAGTCATCTCTATATATGTCCAAGCATCCAATATAATATACATCATCTGTACAATACTGGCCTCTAGGGCATACATACAACTAACAATCTTCCACTTGCACTAGGGCCAGCTGCTGTAGTATCGCATACCGAGCATCCCGAAGAGTCTCTCAAACTGTATCTGGGGAATGGCCTTCGTGAGTGGATCCGCCTTATTGTTCTTCGTGTCAACCCTCCTGACCTCGATCTCCTGGCGATCAACTATCTCCCGGATCCGGTGATACCGCCTCAGAATATGCCTTGATCGCTGATGGGACCTGGGTTCCTTGGCCAAAGCCACCGCTCCATTGTTATCGCAATACAAAGGTATTGGATGCTCAATGGATGGAACCACTCCAAGTTCAGTAATGAACTTCTTGATCCAGACAGCCTCTTTGGCAGCATCGTTGGCAGCGATGTATTCAGTCTCCATCGTCGAGTCTGCCACGGTTTCCTTCTTGGAACTCTTCCAGCTAACCGCCCCTCCGTAAAGGGTAAAGAAAAATCCCGACTGTGACTTAGAGTCGTCCTTATCACTCTGGAAGCTTGAATCGGTAAAGGACTCCATTTGGAGTTCTCCATTACCATACACCAAGAGCATCTCTTTAGTCCTTCGTAAGTACTTGAGAATGCTCTTCACAGCTGTCCAGTGACTCTCTCCAGGATCAGCTTGATACATGCTCACTACACTTAGTGAGTATGCTACATCGGGTCTGGTACATAGCATCGCGTACATGATAGAGCCTGCTGCCGAAGCATAAGGTATCCCTTGTATGCGAGCTCTCTCCAAATCAGTCTTGGGAGACATCTTTTTGGAGAGAGTGACTCCAGAGATCGTGGGTAAATTCCCACGCTTGGATTCTTCCATACTAAACCTCTTTAGTATGGTGTCAATGTACCTGGATTGGGACAATCCCAATATCCGTTTGGATCTATCTCTATAGATCCTTATTCCCAATATGCAGGAGGCATCACCAAGATCTTTCATTGAGAATCTTTGTGATAAGAAGAGCTTGACCGATTGCAGCATAGGAATATCATTTCCTATCAAGAGTATGTCG
The DNA here is from genome assembly GCA_030015575.1 of Agapanthus africanus. NCBI lineage: Eukaryota > Viridiplantae > Streptophyta > Magnoliopsida > Asparagales > Amaryllidaceae > Agapanthus > Agapanthus africanus. The sequence goes on along the minus strand of CM057337.1, from coordinate 390,041,279 downwards.
TCTACATACAATACGAGGAAGACAACCTTACTCTCTGCTACTTTCTTGTAGATACAAGGTTCATCTGGGTTTTTGACGAAATCAAAATCTTTGATAACGATGTCAAAGCAGATGTTCCAACACCGCGATGCTTGCTTTAATCCATAAATGGATTTAAGCAGCTTGCACACCTTCCCGCTGCTCCCACTGTCTACGAAGCCCTCTGGCTGAGTCATGTACACGCACTCTTCTAAATCACCATTAGAAAGGCGGTCTTAACATCCATTTGCCAGATTTCCTAGTCATGATATGCAGCGATGGCAAGCATGATCCGGATGGATTTAAGCATAGCTACTGGAGAAAAGGTTTCGTCATAGTCCACACCTGGTCTTTGACGAAAACCCTTTGCAACAAGTCTAGCTTTGAAAGTCTCCACTTTCCCATCTACACCAAGTTTTTTCTTGAAGATCCATTTGCTCCCAATGGGTTTTACCCCTTCAGGAGCAACTTCCAAAGTCCATACTTTGTTGGTGTACATGGATTCCATCTCGGACCGCATTGCATCCAGCCATTTCACTGAGTCCCTACTCGTGATGGCCTGCTCGAAGCTAGTTGAGTCATCATCCTCTATGATGCAATCCTCGCTCCCACCATCTATGAGAAAACCGTAGTATCTCTCAGGTTGGCGAGGAACCCTACTAGATCGGCGGAGAGGCTGAGGTTCATTGGGAGCTACTGAATTCTCTGGTTCCACTAAATCTTCAGTTACGGTTTGTGTATCTGGAACTTCTTCCAGCTCTACCACTTTGCCACTAATTTCTTTTTCAAGGAATTCCTTTTCTAAAAAGGTGGCATGTCGAGAAACAAACACTTTTTGTTCCTCTGCATGGTAGAAAAGATATCCATGTGAATGTTTGGGATATCCCACAAACTTGCATAGAACTGACCGTGCCTCGAGTTTGTCCGGATTTTGCCTTTTGACATAGGCCGGGCAACCCTATATCTTAACTCGTTTAAGACATGGTCTCTTCCCACTCCATATTTCATATGGTGTGGTAGGTACAGATTTAGTTGGAACTTGATTCAATAGGTATGCTGCTGTTTCCAGCGCATTTCCCCAGAAGGAAATAGGTAACTCAGCTGTGCTCATCATAGAGCGCACCATATCTAATAGGGTGCGGTTCCTCCGTTCTGATACACCGTTGTGCTGTGGTGTATATGGAGGAGTCAGCTGAGAGAGAATCCCATTCTCTTTTAGGAAGTCTAGGAATTCATTGCTTAAGTATTCACCTCCTCGATCAGATCGTAGGATTTTAATACTTTTTCCAGTTTGGTTCTCAACTTCTTGCTTATATTCTCTAAATTTCTCAAAAGCTTCTGATTTGTGTTTCATCAGGAACACATACCCGAACCTAGAGAGATCGTCAGTGAATGTAATGAAGTATGAAGAACCATCCCTGGCATGTGTAGACATAGGACCGCATACATCACTATGTATCAGTCCTAAGAGTTCAGTAACTCTTTCTCCGTGTCCCGTAAACGGAGTTTTGGTCATCTTGCCTTTGAGACATGACTGGCAAGTGTCATAAGATGAAAATTCAAACGGATTCAAATATCCATCCTTATGTAACTTAGCTAGTCGTGTCGCATTGATATGACCCAGTCTACAGTGCCACAAGAAGGATTCGTTCAGTTCTGAACTCTTCCTCTTGTGTGTGTTTGTTATGCTCAGAACTGTTGATTGATTTAGAACATAAATGCCATTGCACAACGTGCCTGATCCAACCAACTTTTGGTTACGGAGAATGTTCATAACATTATCCTGTAATACAAAATTATATCCCTCTTTACTCAACAAAGAAACCGATATAATGTTTCATATCAGGTTCGGCATGTAATAGCATTCGTTCAGAACCAATGTATTACCAGTTGGTAATTCAAGGTGATATTCCCCGACAGTCTTAGCTGCAACTATTGCACCATTTCCAACTCTAATGTCTTTATCACCTTCTCCAAGTTCTCTACCTTTCCTGAGCCCATGTAACTGATTACATATATGGGATCCTGACCCGGTATCTAATACCCAGGACATAAAGCAAATGGAGAAACAGTTCTCTGTAACGAACACACCCGAAGAAAATGCATCAACATGTACTTTCTTCATTCGGGTGGCAAGGGAGTCCTGGTATTCCCCTATGTCCTATTCATTCCCATAACACTTATAAGAAAGAACGGAACCAACGTTCCCCAGCACAGTATAACATGCGGGTTCAGTCAATACATCCATATTATTATCTTTATTAGGGCATGACATGGTCGCTACCTGGAGAGAGAGAGAAGAAAACACTTTAGCGTTTGCTCTTGCAAGATCAGATTGATTATTATCTTATCTAATCAGGATGGCTCCCACTGGTTTTTATCAAATCTTCCTTCAAACCCTAGAAGGAAAGACTAGCCGGGATTAATTACACCCTACAACTTCGCCAATCTTTCAGCCAGGCCAGTGTCGGTACTTTGAGGGAGGTTCCCCGTGCATTCGCACGGACCTAATTAAAGTAAACCTCGTTTTCCCAGAGGCGTAACCCCGTTGACACCTTTGTAGGGTTCCTAGGCACTCTAATGGAGTCTCACAAGTGATCAAACATGGCCAATTGAAATTTTACAAGTGCCTACAAACCCTAATACGGATCGTTAACTAGATATATAGGCAAAAAAGCAACTAGCAAACTACTTTACTAAGAGAATACGGAAATACAACCTTTGTAGATCCGGTGCTCCACCTCCATAGCTCCGCAATGAAGTCCTCTCACTGTCCAAAACAAATTCCGGGCTCTAGCGTCGGCTTCATCGGAGAATAGGCGAGCTAGGTCGTCGATGTCCATGCCGAAGATGATCTACGTCGAAGCATCGCTCGATCAAGCTCCAACTTCACCAAGTCAAGAAAACTTGTGAAGGAAACACCCTATACTACTTGGCAAGAGGTAGAGGATGAAGAAATAGGATGTGGGTTCACTTTAGAATTGGATTTCTCACTAGTTTTTTCAAGTTGCCATTTTACTAGAAAGCTTTTCTTTTTCTAGCTCTTGAAGAAGAAGAAGTAAGATATGATAAATCTTGTTTTTTAAAATGAAAAAGAATTAAATCTTATCATAGTTTCAACCTTAGTTAGGTGTAGAGAAAAGACCATGGTTAAAAGGATGGTTAGGGTTAAGCATAAGAACAAAAGAGTGACTTAGTCAAAGTTTCAAGAAACTTCAACTAAAAACAAAACATTCAACCATTCATTTATCCTTTTCTTTTTCCAAAATGAATAAATGAGAAAGATAAATGAATAAATAATCAAAACCCTAATCATTAACTTAAACCATGGTTTGATTCGTTACACTTAACCAAGTAAGCATGTATCATCAAACATGACACAAACATGTGCACAAAACTATATCGCATATACAATGTGTACAATTCAAGTGAGAAAATCCTTTTAAAGTGAACCAATACTAGTTAACGCAAAGTAATATATCAAATATATAAATATGCACTAAATCATTAAATCAACACTTGATTCAATGATCCGGTCATATCGCATATAACCGGCTAGTATCCAATGTATCGGCTTATCGAATCAATCCTTGATTCGATAACTAGGTTATATCGCATATAACCAATCGATACATTGATCGCGAGAATGGAATACGGTATCACATACTCGAATTATTCTCGGTCCCGCACATATCTCATATGCGCTCCTATTTCGTTTCTCTTGAGCCAGGAAACCTCTGTGTAGGACTCTAAAGACTCATCAATACGCCGGCAGCAGATGATGATCATATCAAGCATCCACAAGCCGCAAGCGGTCTGCTAAACGTAACGGCCACCCGGGTATTGAGAGATCAGAAGATCGACGAGCAAGCCCGCTCACACTCCTGCGAATCCAACCAGTAACACTTACCGTACAGTCCGGTCTGTTCGTCTGATATGTCGCATATCTCGCCTAGGGGTGGTAAACGTCAGACCCCAGTAGCTCGATAAGTCATGCCGACTTGAGGTCCATAACATTCGTGAAACTATTGATAACTCTTACCAGTATATCACTGCAACCCTGGCAAGGGATTTCCTGTTATGGCCAGTCGAGCATAGCACAACATCAACCCCCAATACCGGGAGAGACGAATCCCCTTCTATCGCTCATTGCCTCCATGTGAATCGGGACTGTACCCAATAACCACCTGTTTGCACAACTCAGTAGAGCCGTGGTAGGGTGGAAATCAAAGCACAGTGGGAGACACACAAGACTCTATGACGATCTCGGGTCAATAGACTAAGCTGTACCAGTGTCACCAGAGAACTGCCATCTGACGTGAGGTATAATACCATCTGGGAGTTCTCGGCGAGTCCATTCAGTGTACCCAGTCTCCACTGAGCACCCGCATACCATCTTCGATGTCAAACACCAATGGATATGGGATCATCCATCGCCCATCGCATGGGTCGAGAAGATATGCGCTAGTCTACTCTGGAATATCGATGCCCCGTCTCGATATTCCCTCGACTAGGAACATTTCAAGGATGTACTCATAGACTACCCAGGCCCCACTAGTATGATCTACATCATAGCCCTGGAAGTCGAGTACACATCCTAAGGGCTTTATCAACATATAACAGAGAGACAGAAAGTATACACGTTAAGATAAAGAGCAACCAGATAGCATACTATCATGTCGAGCAAGAAAGTCCTACCTATATATGTCCCAGCATCCACTACAATATACATCCAATGTACAGTAATGGCCTCTAGGGCATACATATAACTAACAATCTCCCACTTGCACTAGGGCCATCTGTAGCAGTGGTTGCAGTATCGCATACTCAACCATTCCCTAAAAGTCTCTCTTTGGGAAAAGGCCTTCGTGAGTGGATCCGCCGTGTTGTCCTCTGAGTCTACTCTCCTAACCTCGATCACCCTGGAGATCAGCTATCTCCATGATCAGGTGATGCTGCCTCAGAATATGTCTGGGTCACTGATGGGACCATGGTTCCTTGGCCAAAGCCACAGTTCCATTGTCACACAATGGTAGGAACCTAGTTCATCTTATGAACCAATATACTCCCAAACTTCCTCTTTGGTAGTATCATTAATAGCTATGTTACCAGCCTTTATCGTCTAGTTTGTCACGGTATCTAGCTTGGAAATCTTCCAACATACCGTCCCTTTACCGAGGGTAAAGACAATGCCTGCGACTGACATTCAGTCGTCCTCATCACTCTGGAACACTTCCAGTGATTCTCCCCAGGATCGATTGATACTATCTTACTACAGCTAGTGAGAATCCTAACATCCATTTAGATCTATCTCATAGACCCGAATTCCAGGATTTAGGAGGTATCATCTTTATCCTATTGCAGAATCCTTATGATAAGAGGAGATTGACCGATCGTAGTATAGGAAACTCTTTTCCTATCAAGAGTATGTTGTCCACGTATAATACGAGGATGACCACCTTACTCTCTACTACCATTTTGTATATACAAGGTTCATCTACCATTTTGATGAAGTCAAACACTTTGACTATCACATCAAAACAGACGTTCCAACTCCACGATGCCTGCTTCATTATGTAAAGCAACTTGCACACGTTTCCGCTGCTCCCACTGTTTACGAAGACCTCTGGCTGTGTTCTTATAGACGTTCTCTTCTAAATCAATATTCAGAAAAGTAGTCATGGCACCCAACCACCAGATATCGTAGTCATGGTATGTAGCCGTGGCAAGTAGGATATGGATGGACTTAAACATAGTCCCTAGAAAAGGTTTCATCATTATCCGTGCCTGGTTGATGACGAAAAACTTTAACTAGTCTAGCTTTGAAAATCTCAACTTTTCCATGTACACCAAGTAATCTTCTCAAGATATACTTGCTCCTGATGGGGATTTAACCCTTCAGATATAGCAACCAAAGTCCATACTTTGTTGGTGTATAAGGATTCCATCTCAGATCACTAAGCATCCAACCATTCTTACAGAGTCCCTACTCTCGATGGCCTGCTCGAATCTAGTTGGGTCATCATTTCATGATGCAATCCTCGCTCCCACTGTCATCGAGAAACCGAGGTATCTCTCAGGCGGATGAGGAACCCTACTAGATCGGCGGAGAGGCTGAGGTTCGTCGGGAATCTACTGAATCCTTTGGTTCTACCAAATTATCTGCTGTAGTTTCGTATAGCTGGAACCTTTCCAGTTCTACATTACAGACCTTGCCTCGAGCTTGTCCGGATTTTGCTTTTAGACATAGGCCGGACAATCCCAAATCTTAACTAACTTAAGATATGGCTCTTCCCTTTCCATATCACATATGAAGTGGTAGGCAGTGATTTGATTCGAACCTAATTCAATAGGTTTGCAGCTTCTCAAGCGCATAACACCCAAAAAGGAAATAGGTAACTCAGTAATACACATCACAGAGCACACCATATCTAATATTGTGCGATTGCTCCGCCCTGATGCACCAATGTGCTGTGGTGTATTCAGAGGAGTAATACGGAGAGAGAATCTCATTCTCCTTTAGAATGGTCCAGGAATGCCATGCACAAGTATTCTCCTCCCTGATCTTATCATAGGACATAATACTTATACCCGTATTTTGGTTCTCTACTTCCATCTTATATTCTGTGAATACCTCAAAAGCTTCGGACTTATGTTTCAACAGGAACATACGACTGAATCTTGAGAGATTATCAGAGAATATAATGAAGTATAAAGAACCAGTCCTGGCATGTGTAGACAGAAGACCTTACATACATCATCATGTATCAGTCCCAAGAGTTTACCAACTCTTCCTCTGTTTCCAATAAACAGAGCTATGGTCATCTTATCTTTGTGACATGACTGGCAAGTTTCACAATATGTAAATTCAAACTGATTTAAATATACATCTAAATGTAACTTCAGCCAGTCGGGTCGCATTGATATGACCTAGTCTACAATGCCTCAAGAAGAATTCGTTCATTTCTGAACTCTTCCTCTTGTGTGTGTTCTGAATACAAAGAACTGTAGGTTGATTTAGAACGTTAATGCTTTTAGATAACGCGCCTAAACCGATCAACTTTTGATATAGGAAATGTTCAAAACATTATCCAACAATACAAAATTATATCATTTCTTTACTAATAAAGAGACTGATATGATTTTGTATATCAGGTTCGGTATCTAATAGCATTTGTTCAGAATCAATGTATTCGTAATACAGGGTGACAGTGACCAACAGACTTGACTGCAACACTTGCCCCGTTTTCTGCCTCATGAAACTTATCACCCGTTCTCAGTTTTTCTACCTTTTTGTAGCCCTATGTAACAGATTACATATCTGGGATCCTGATCCGGTATCAAATACCCAGGATGCAGAGGATACTGAGAAACAGTTCTTTGTAACGAACACACCCGAAGATGATGCATCAGCATGCACTCTCTTCGTTTGGGCGGCATAGGAATTCTGGTATTCCCTAATTTCCTGCTCTGTCTTATAACAATTATAGGTTGGAGCGGGACCAACGTTCCCCAGCTCAGTATAACAAGCGGGTTCGGTCAATACATCCATTTTATTATCTTGATTAAGGCATGATATGGTCGCTACCAGGAGAGAGAGAGAAGAAAACACTCTGCGTGCGCTCTTGCAAGATCAGATTGGTTATATATTTTATCTAATCAGGATGGCTCCCACTGTTTTTATCAAATCTTCGTTCAAACCTTAAAAGGAAAGACTAGCCGGAATTAATTACACTCTACAAGTTCGCCAATCTTTCAGCCAGGCCAGTGTCGGTACTTTGAGGGAGGTTCCCCGTGCTTTCGCACGGACCTAATTACTGTAAACCTCGTTTTCCTAGAGGCGTAACCTCGTTGACACCTTTCTAGACACCTACTTGATCGGCTAATTGTAAAGTGCAAAACTCTCCCAGGAGTAACAATTACTCGCAGTGGGTATCAGGATCCAACTATCATATAGAAGGTATGCAATCTTATTGCAAGTTTCAACACTTGAAACTCCCGACAATGATTTTTACCCCTAGCACCTATGACCTTAACTATGGTCAACAAATCATAAGTACTAGTCAAGTTCTACCCGTCATTTCGTGATTAATTAGACCCACCCACATGACCCTTAACTAAGGTCAACAAAGTCACGCGACTGTCCTAACTAATCGCATCATATGCGGTGTAGGAAGACATCACTTAGCTACCGTACACTGTGCCTTGACTATGGTCAACAAACACAGCACGAATACTAAGTACTCTACTTCCTAAAATGACGGAGGGTTGCGTCTGGTTTTTTGTGAAAACCTTTAACGCTTTGAACTTGATCTCGTTGCGGAATCAAATGGTTTTTAAATGGAATGTTTTTGAGGCTTTTCTAGTTTTGCTAAAGGGGTCACTCCCGGTGAAGGGATCGTCGGCCCTTTCCTCGTCGAATGAGGTGCGGGATATATCATATATATCACTGTGCAAAGCAGAAACTATAGAAGCTATCAAAAGACAAACCGAGTGTGTAGCATCTTCCAGTTATTGCTAAAGGAGTCACTCTCGGTGAAGGGATCTCGGTCCTTTCCTCATCGAATAAGGTGCAGGATGTTCTATAATGAACACCGCGATGCAAAGCAAGAACTGTAGCTACCTGTTTTTATTTTGAAATTCGATTCCACAACATCAATTAGGTTTATTTTCTTTCATTAATCTCATTAATGAATATCCCATCATTTAAGTCCACCTAAACATCACAGATAAATATAACGTACGCTTATGCCATCCGCATTCGCCTCGATGTCCCGTCTGCACCGTTAGGTTAGGTAACTAACGGCAGAGCGGGGCAGGGCTAGCGCGGGTGTAAAACATAAGCAACGTTTATATAATATATCATATAAATTATATATAATATCTGTCACAGAACATCACATGATCACAGATAAATCACAGCAGAAGAAACATATGAAATATTGGATATACTAGGACGTCCGTGTTTTCAATACGATCCAGTATAAAACACGGATTCCACGGTCGTGATGAATAGCCAATCCCACACCCCTAGACCCCTACGAGAGCGGCAAGCAACCCTACCAATTCTAGGGTTAGGAGACCCGTACTCGACTCCTCGAGATGGTCTCCCACTGGATCCTAGAACCCGGTTACTTGTGCTCCACTCCTTGGGTCTATCCTAGTGCAGAAAAGTAAATAATATACATCAACGGTGACCACTTCCGCAACCTGGAAGTGCCCCAATAAAAGAATATTACATACAAGTTTTTACATGAATGAAAATGAAAAACACTCATCTCACATAAAAACCCCCCGGCTATTCAAACACGACGATCCAATATAACATATCCAGCAACACATAACATCACATGTCATCAACGTAAGTAAATATGCGCATCCCAATTGTCGTTGATATATAGCAACGAAACCGGCGATATCACATATTACACTTACGGTCACAGAAAAGAAGTGTAAAACTACAACAGTTGGAATCCGCAACCTCCTCAGACATCGCATGCCTGACCAAATGAAATACTTAGACATCGCATGCCTAACAATTATAAACCCCGCATTTTAGTCTCATTATCGAAAACTCTTTTCAATATCAAGTCGGGCAATTCAACAAGATTCCCGAAAAACTGATCAAATGCTCGTCGCAAACTTTAGTAGGCGGCCGCACCCCTGATACCGTCGACGAAGTGCACCAAGGCGGAACATCGCTGCCGCGAGCACCCGGACGGATGCTTTCGGCGACGGGGTTCTCCGACAGTCACTTGGTCGGGGCTATGGAGTGAGGCTGTCTATTAAGTTTACCCGGCGAGTATCCGCGTACACTACGTGATTGCGACGGACTTTTGATCACATCAAAATTCCGTGGCAACCGATCAAGTGAGACTAAACTGCTACGTTTATAATATTCATTACGTTATCTCATAACAATTTGTGAATTCCAATTATTGTATCACATTCCGGATAAATAGAAAATGCTAAACTTTTATATCGAACAATCGAACACCCAAGTTTTCCCGATACAGCTCAACACATGAAATATGTCTAACAACATTCAGTTCGTGCCTCAGTACCAACGGTCCAGCCGTAGAAGGGTCAAGCCAACGCCTCACATGTGGCACGCCGTACTGCCCCAAACCCGAAGGTTCAAAGGGCAGTTCAAGACGGTCACATAATCGAGTTAAGGTTTGTTGTCTTCTAGAGGGTCCATCGCGTTACTTGCACTACTTAGAACGTCGTTAAACTATGGAAAGATCCAACAATTGGAAATTTCCCAGTAGGGGAAAAAGTGGGTATTTATATCCGGTCGAACTTTTTAACATATTCTAAAAATTACCCGGAAAAACACACAGACAAAATTAGACAATCCGATCGATACACCGAGTCCCGAATACAACCCAGAAAACTCAACTCTTGAGTTCAGATTAAAAATTCCCAGGAAAACCAGAATAACAAAATAAGAGATACTGTGCAAAGAAAATTGGGCAAAGAGACAATTCAGCCGCGGAACCGCCGCACGAGCCATGCTCGTGCCGCGGAACCGCGGCGGTTTGATCGAATTGGTTCATCGAATTTCACAGTAACTCTTAAAACTTCCTGCTGGATTTTCTGCATATTTTTAATGTGGAAAAATGCACAGTTTTGAAAGAAGTACAGAGAACAAGTTTGGAGTTAGGGTATTGGATCGATCGGACTTCAAATTCCGTCTGGACTTCGCCTAAGGCTCTAGCTAGGCTCTGATACCACTGTAGGGTTCCTAGGCACTCTAATAGAGTCTCACAAGTGATGAAACATGGCCAATTGAAATTTTACAAGTGCCTACAAACCCTAATACGGATCGTTAACTAGATATATAGGCGAAAAAGCAACTAGCAAACTACTTTACTAAGAGAATACGGAAATACAACCTTTGTAGATCCGGTGCTCCACCTCCATAGCTCCGCAATGAAGTCCTCTCGCTGTCCAAAACAAATTCCGGGCTCTAGCGTCGGCTTCATCGGAGAATAGGCGAGCTAGGTCGTCGATGTCCATGCCGAAGATGATCTACGTCGAAGCATCGCTAGATCAAGCTCCAACTTCACCAAGTCAAGAAAACTTGTGAAGGAAACACCCTATACTACTTGGCAAGAGGTAGAGGATGAAGAAATAGGATGTGGGTTCACTTTAGAATTGGATTTCTCACTAGTTTTCTCAAGTTACCATTTTACTAGAAAGCTTTCTTTTTCTAGCTCTTGAAGAAGAAGAAGAAAGATATGATAAATCTTGTTTTTTAAAATGAAAAAGAATTAAATCTTATCATACTTTCAACCTTAGTTAGGTGTAGAGAAAAGACCATGGTTAAAAGGATGGTTAGGGTTAAGCATAAGAACAAAAGAGTGACTTAGTCAAAGTTTCAAGAAACTTCAACTAAAAACAAAAAATTCAACCATTCATTTATCCTTTTCTTTTTCCAAAATGAATAAATAAGAAAGATAAATGAATAAATAATCAAAACCCTAATCATTAACTTAAACCATGGTTTGATTCTTTACACTTAACCAAGTAAGCATGTATCATCAAACATGATATAAACATGTGCACAAAACTATATCGCATATACAATGTGTACAATTCAAGTGAGAAAATCCTTTTAAAGAGAACCAATACTAGTTAACGCAAAGTAATATATCAAATATATAAATATGCACTAAATCATTAAATCAACACTTGATTCAATGATCCGGTCATATCGCATATAACCGGCTAGTATCCAATGTATCGGCTTATCAAATCAATCCTTGATTCGATAACTAGGTTATATCGCATATAACCAATCGATACATTGATCGCGAGAATGGAATACGGTATCACATACTCGAATTATTCTCGGTCCCGCACATATTTCATATGCGCTCCTATTTCGTTTCGCTTGAGCCAGGAAACCTCTGTGTAGGACTCTAAAGACTCGTCAATACGCCGGCAGCAGATGATGATCATATCAAGCATCCACAAGCCGTAAGCGGTCTGCTAAACGTAACGGCCACCCGGGTATTGAGCGATCAGAAGATCGACGAGCAAGCCCGCTCACACTCCTGCGAATCCAACCGGTAACACTTACCGTACAGTCCGGTTTGTTCGTCTGATATGTCGCATATCTCGCCTAGGGGTGGTAAACGTCCGACCCCAGTAGCTCGATAAGTCATGCCGACTTGAGGTCCATAACATTCGTGAAACTACTGATAACTCTTACCAGTATATCACTGCAACCCTGACCAAGGATTTCCTGTTATGGCCAGTCGAGCATAGCACAACATCAACCGCCAATACCGGGAGAGACGAATCCCCTCCTATCGCTCATTGCCTCCATGTGAATCGGGACTGTACCCAATAACCACCTGTTTGCACAACTCAGTAGAGCCGTGGTAGGGTGGAAATCAAAGCACAGTGGGAGACACACAAGACTCTATGACGATCTCGGGTCAACAGACTAAGCTGTACCAGTGTCACCAAAGAACTGCCATCTGACGTGAGGTATAATACCATCTGGGAGTTCTCGGCGAGTCCGTTCAGTGTACCCAGTCTCCACTGAGCACCCGCATACCATCTTCGATGTCAAACACCAAAGGATATGGGATCATCCATCGCCCATCGCATGGGTCGAGAAGATATGCGCTAGTCTACTCTGGAATATCGATGCCCCGTCTCGATATTCCCTCGACTAGGAACATTTCAAGGATGTACTCATGGACTACCCAGGCCCCACTAGTATGATCTACATCATAGTCCTGGAAGTCGAGTACACATCCTAAGGGCTTTATCAACATGTAACAGAGAGACAGAAAGTATACACGTTAAGATAAAGAGCAACCAGATAGCATACTATCATGTCGAGCAAGAAAGTCCTACCTATATATGTCCCAGCATCCACTACAATATACATCCAATGTACAGTAATGGCCTCTTGGGCATACATATAACTAACAACCTTTCTAGACACCTACTTGATCGGCTAATTGTAATGTGTAAAACTCTCCCAGGAGTAACTCTTACTCGCAGCGGGTATCGGGATCCAACTATCTCATAGAAGGTATGCAATCTCATTGCAAATTTCAACACTTGAAATTCCCGATAATATTTTGCCCCTAGCGTCCCATGACCTTGACAAAGGCCAACAAATCATAGGCTGCTAGTCAAGTTCAACCCGTCATTTCTTGATTGAATCAAACCCACCCGCACGGCCCTTGACAAAGGCCAACAAGGTCGTACGACTACCCTGAAACAATCTGCATCACATGCACTAGCAGATAAGCACTATTCAGCTACCGCACACTACGCCTTGACAAAGGCCAACAAACGCAGCACGAATACTAAACCGTTCTTATCTGAAATGACGGAGGGCTACGACAGGATTTTCTGAAAACCTATTGCGTAATGAACTTGATATCGTTGTAGAATCAAATGAAGTTTTGAAATGGAGCGATTTTGAGGCTTTTCTAGTTTTGCTAAAGGGGTCACTCCCGGTGAAGGGATCGTCGGCCCTTTCCTCGTTGAATGAGGTGCGGGATATATCGTATATATCACTGTGCAAAGCAGAAACTATAGAAAAAATCAAAAGCAAACCGAGTATGTAGCATCTGCCAGTTATTGCTAAAGGAGTCACTCCTGGTGAAGGGATCTCGGTCCTTTCCTCATCGAATAAGGTGCATGGTATATCATATATACCGCTATGCAAAGCAAGAACTGTAGCTACCTGTTTTGTTTAAAATTTTATTCTACAACATCTTAGGTTTCTTTTCTTTCATTAATCACATTAATGAAGTCCCATCATTTAAATACCTAAACATCTCAGATAAATACGACGTACACTTATGCCATCCGCATTCGCCTGGATGTCCCCTCGTGCACCGTTAGGTTAGGTAACTAACGACAGAGCAGGGCAGGGCTAGTGCGGATGCAAAACATAAGAAACGTCTATATAATATATCATATATACTATATAAAGTATCCATCACAGAACATCTCACATGATCACATCACAGATATCGCAGCAGAAGAAATATATGAAACATTGGATATTCTAGGACGTCCCTGTTTTCAATACGAGCCAGTATAAAACACGGATTCCACGGTCGTGATGAATAGCCAATCCCACACCCCTAGACCCCTACGAGAGCGGCAAGAAACCCTACCAATCCTAGGGTTAGGAGACCCGTACTCGACTCCTCGAGATGGTCTCCCACTGGACCCTAGAACCCGGTTACTTGTGCTCCCCTCCTTGGGTCTATCCTAGTGCAGAAAAGTAAATAATATATAAAGGGTGACAGCTTCCGCAACCTGGAAGTGCCCCAAATAAAAGAATATTACATACAAGTTTTTACATGAATGAAAATGAAAAACACTCATCTCACATAAAAACCCCCGGCTATTCAAACACGACAATCCAATATAACATATCCAGCAACACATAACATCACATGTCATCAACGTAAGTAAATATGCGCATCCCAATTGTCGTTGACATATAGCAATGAAACCGGCGATATCACATATTACACTTACGGTCACAGAAAAGAAAGTGTAAAACTACAACAGTTGGAATCCGCAACCTCTTTAGACATCACATGCCTAATCAAATGAAATACTTAGACATCACATGCCTAACAGTTATAAACCCCGCATTTTAGTCTCATTATCGAAAACTCTTTTCAATATCAAATGAAACTAAACCGCTAGATTTATAACAATTATTCAGTTATCTCATAACTGTTTGTGAATTCCAATTATTGTATCCCATTCCGGATAAATAGAAAATATTAAACTTTCCGATCGAACATTCGAACACCCAAGTTTTCCCGAAACCGTTCAACTCATGAAATAGGTTCAAAAACATTCACTTCATGCCTCAGTACCAACGGTCCAGCCGTAGAAGGGTCAAGCCAACGCCTCACATGTGGCACGCCGTACTGCCCCAAACCCGAAGGTTCAAAGGGCAGTTCAAGACGGTCACATAATCGAGTTAAGGTTTGTTGTCTTCTAGAGGGACCATCGCATTACTTGCACTACTTAGAACGTCCTTAAACCACAGAAAAATCCAACACTTGGAAATTTTCCGGCAGGGGAAAAGTTGGGTATTTATATCCGGTCGAACCTTTTAACATATTCTAAAATATCCGGAAAGCCACATAGACAAGGTTTGATAATCCGATCGACTCGTCGATTCCCAATACAACCCCAGAACACTCAACTCCTGAGTCAAATTAAAAATTCCCAGAAAATTCAGCATAATAACGTAGGAATTACTGTGCAAAAATGGACAGATGATGTCATCAGATGGCCGCGGAACCGCCGTAGAAGCCAGGCTTCTGCCGCGGTTCCGCCGCGCCCTTAGCAGATCATGGGATAAATTTTGCATCGTAATTCTTAGAATTCCCTGCTGAATTTTTTAAGCATTTTTAATATGGAAAAATCCCAGATTTTAGAAAAAGTCCAGAGAGCATATCGGGAATTAGGGTTTCGGTTCGATCGGGTTTCAAACGTCGTCTAGACTTCTCCTGAGGCTCTAACTAGTATCTGATACCACTGTAGGGTTCCTAGGCACGCTAATGAAGTCTCACAAGGCATCAACCATGCCAATTTCAAATTTTACGGGTGCCGAGAAAACCTAATACGGATCGTTGACTAGAGTTCAGGCGAAAAACGAAACTAGTTAACATCTTAACTAAAGGAGAGATGCTACAACCTTTGTAGATCCGTTTCTCCACTTCTTTAGCTCCACGTAGGCGTCCTCTCGCTTTCCGTCTCGAATCCCGAACTCAATCGTCGGCTTCATCGGAGAAATGGGCGGGCTAGGTCGTCGGCTTCGTGCCGAAGATGATCTACGTCGAGGCATCACAAGTTCAAGCTCCGACTTCACCAAGTTGTGAAACTTGTGAAGAAAACACCCTATACTACTTGGCAAGAGGTAGAGGGTGAAGAAATAGGAGGTGGGTTCACTTTAGAATTGGATTTCTCACACTTTTGCTCAAGTTGCCATTGTTGGTAGCAAGCTTTTCTTCATGAAGATGAAGAAGAAGATGAAGCTAGAATATGATAAGTGTTAATCAAAAATAGAAAAGAAAATAGATACTTATCATATACTAACTATGGTAGAGTGTAGAGAATAGACCATGGTTACTTGGAATGGTTAGGGTTAAGCATGAAGACAAGAATGGTTACAAAGTCAAAGCTTCATCAAGCTTCGACTAGAAACAAAGAAAGCCACCATTCTCTCCAAAATCTTTTCCAAATAAATGAATAAATAAATAAATAAATGAGCAAAACCCTAATCATCTTTTTCACCATGGTTTGATTCTTTACACTTAACCAATTAAACATGCATCATCAAACATGATACAAACATGTACACAAAAGTATATCACATATACAACTTGCACATCAAGTGAGAAAATCCATTTAAAGTGAACCAATACTAGTTAATGCAAAGTAATATATCAAATATATAATTATACATTAAATCATTAAATCAACACTTGATTTAACGATCCGGTCATATCGCATATAACCGACTAGTATCCTACGTATCGGCTTATCGAATCAATCCTTGATTCGATATCTAAGTTATATCGAATATAACCATTCGATACATTCATCGCGAGAATGGAATACGGTATCACATACACGCATTATTCTCGGTCCTGCACATATCTCATATGCGCTCCTATTTCATTTCGCTTGAGCCAGGAAACCTCTGTGTAGGACTCTAAAGACTCGTCAATATACCGGTAGCGGGTGATGATCATATCAGGCACCCCCAAGCCGCAAGCGGTCAGCTAAACGTAACGGCCATCCGGGTATTGAGCGATCATAAGAAAACAAGCGAACCTGCTACAACTCCCGTCGAGCCAACCGGCAACACTACCGTGCAGTCCGGTCTCCTCGTCTGATATGTCGCATATCAAGTCTAGGGGTGGTAAACGTCAGACCCTAATAACCGATAAGTCGTGCCGATGTGAGGCTCATAACGGGTCGAGAAACTACTGGTAACACTTACCAGCAAATCTCTGATCAGCCCTGGCCAGGGACTTCCCTGTTACGGCCAATCGAGCACAGTGCAACATCAACCCCCAATACCGGGAGAGACGAAACCCCTCCTATCGCTTATTGCCTCCATGTGACTCGAGACTGTACCCAAAGACCACCATTTTGCACGCCCTCATGGACGTGGTAAGGTGGAGATCAAAGCACAGTGGGAATCACACAAGACTCTATGACGATCTCGGGTCTACAGACTAACCTGCACAAGTGTCACCTGAGAACTGCCATATGACGTGAGGTATAATACCATCTGGGAGTTCTCGGCGAGTCCGTCCAGTGTACCCAGTCTCCACTGAGCACCCTATACCATCTCTGATGTCAAACACCAATGGATGTGGGATCATCCATCGCCCATCTCATGGGTCGAGAAGCGTTTACGCTAGTCTACACTGGTATATCGATGCCCCGTCTCGATACACCCACGACTAGGGACCTTGAAGGATGTACCAATGGACTACCATGTCCCCACTAGTATGATCTGCATCACAGTCCAGGTAGTCAAGTACACATCCTAAGGGCTTTACCAACATGTAACTATAAGACAGTTTAAAGAGACAAGTGTACATGTTAAGATAAAGAGTAACCAGATAGCATACTATCATATCGAGCAAGAAAGTCATCTCTATATATGTCCAAGCATCCAATATAATATACATCATCTGTACAATACTGGCCTCTAGGGCATACATACAACTAACACATCTATATGATGAGCAAGGTATGCAATAATCATGCATAGCAAATGTACTTTATCAGGTACAACAGATACAGGATGATATGTAAAATACTGAATGCTGAGTATGGGAATAATTAATATCTACACGGAATATCAACGTGGAAAATAATCAGTGTCCATCCATATACCCAAATCATGTAAATCTTATAGAATCATAGGTGGCTAGCATCGGCACACTAAAATATCATGAATCATCGTGTCAAGCATCGACACGCAAACCCTCAAGTATCGGACTCCGTCTGCGGAATCGTCCCTCGGCCCCGGAAGTACGAATCGTCCCGTACCCATCTCTCATAACTGGTCAGTATCCTCCGGATAACCTCCAGATCTAACCAATCACCGGTAGGTAGTAGTCCCTCCGCCAGGCTCACCGACTACTGCACAGCGATCCGTTCTCGCCCCGGGGTACCATACCGAGCCCACCATGTACCCGCAATCGGATCATCCAACTCCTCGATTCGGGTTCATATATCACACGTCTCAGAACCGAGAAAACGCATGGTAGACGCACTGAAATATCATATCAAGAGAAACCGGGTTTTTAAATAATGCGTATTTTCTTAAAAGGATTACCTCGGTTCTCAAATCCAGAAATCATATGAATCCAAAACTCAATGCATAAATCCATGCAAGTATGAAGATATCAACATATGTGTGCACTGGTATGAATATACAGTGTGCATGTGCGCAAGTATGAAGATATCAATATATGTGTGCACTGGTATGAATATACGGTGTGCATGTGCGTAAGTATGAAGATATCAATATATGTGTGCACTGGTATGAATATACGGTGTTCATGTGCGCAAGTATGAAGATATCAATATATACGTTCACTGGTATGAATATATAGTGTGCATGTGCGCAAGTATGAAGATATCAATATATGTGTGCACTGGTATGAATATATAGTGTGCATGTGCGCAAGTATGAAGATATCAATATATGTGTGCATTAGTATGAATATACGGTGTACATGTGCGCAAGTATGAAGATATCAATATATGTGTGCACTGGTATGAATATATAGTGTGCATGTGCGCAAGTATAAAGATATCAATATATGTCAATATGCGACAAGTCATGACAATCATCAATGATGCAGCAATCAAACGATATGTATAATGCGTAGCAATCCTATAGTGCGAGTGTCATGGCAATCACTAACGGTGTGAGTGTAACATACAAATAGTGCTCGTGCAGGTTGAACCGTTAGTGACAGTGCAGTGTTCTATGCTATCATTTCTATATGCAACAAGAAGGTATGCTACTAGTCCATATGAACATCTACGACTAAATATCCTAACACGGCTTGACGCTTAACGCCATATGGGCGATTTTCCCGTAGATGTTAAATCTACTCACCTGGTCGTGCGCTACTCATAGCCGACCATCTGCTTCCCTTTCTTTGCTTCGTCCGACGTACCCGCCTGTGAACTTAGAATTCACACAAGGAAAATCCACATAAGCAAATATCTCGCAAAACGTGATATTGAAGTCAAACGATACACTCGCGTCGCGAACTAAACGCGCTAGTGTACGATACGCTAAAACGTATGTATACGCGTCTAAAACTATCCCGACACGCCGTGACACGCTGGATCACAGAACCCACTCACGTATCGCGTGTATTGCGCGAACTAATCGTACTAGAAAAGCGATATATCGTCCCAGGTTTTCCTACAGAGAGAAACTTACAAAATTGCACATGCCAAAACACTAGAATATGTAGCAGACTCCCACAGCCAAAACCCTAACCCCTAACTCTCCTGTCTGGCCGCAATTTGCGGCCAGAATGATTAAAATGGCTGCCAGGGTGGCGTGTCCGGGGTTCGTGCTCTGGTGGTGTGGTCAGGGTCTCCCAAGTAGTCTACAGTTAACTCAGATTTTATCTGAAGTGCCCGGGTCTATAGCAGATCACAGAAAGGTGAAATCTCACTTAAAATGCTAAATTTTACACAAAATGAAACCCTATGGTATTTTGGTGAAATTTGGGGTTTATCTAGGTTTACTTGGCCCTAATAATACTTAATTAGGCTAGGTTAACCAACACTAACATCACTTGGACAAAATTCCACATAATTCATCAAATCAAGCACTAAATCTCACATTTCACACAAACTGAAGCTAATTCTACACAAGTTAAGCAAACTAGAGAGTTAGGCTCAGAGATTATACCTTACTAGACCCTAGGTGAAAGGAGAAAGGAGGAGGAGAAGAGGGGAAGGAGCTGCTACTGCTGGGGTGCTGCTGCTGCTTGAAGCTGCTGCTGTTGCTGTGATGCTGTTGCTGTTGCTTCAGCTGCTGTTGTTGCTGCCTCTTCTGATGCTGCTGCTGCTTCTGCTGCTTGCCGCTGCTCCTTCAACTCCTGCTGCTGCTGCTATGATGGATGAGGGTGTGTATGTGTGTGAGAGAGAGAATGAGAGAAGTGAGATTGAGAATTAGAGCACAAGTCAAACACCCCTCCTCTCTCTCATCATTTAATGAGCATGGGTCATGCCATGAAGCCCATACTCCCTCTCTCTCTCACCAAGTCAAAAAAGAACAAATCATTTCCATTTAAAAAAAAGAACACATAATTAAATATAAAAAAAAACCAATTACACTTATTTCAAATTATAAAATTAGCTTAAGGGAAAGGTTTAACCCACCATGGTTGCTAATCATGGTTTAACCCCAAATTAAAACCCTAGTTTACATGCATAAGTGTGTGCAAACCTAGGAAAAATCTAATAAAATACTCATTAAATAGGAAAAAATTTCTGAAATTCAATTTGGTAAACTTTTTATTAAAAACCATATATTAAAATATAATTAGTCACTAAACACATCCTAAGGTGTTACAATCTTCCCCCTTAAAGAAATTCGTCCCTGAATTTAAAAATATACTGCTACGTGTACCTTCGAAGAGATGAGGGAACTTCTTACGCATCTCTCCCTCAGCCTCCCAAGTGATCTCTTCACCATTCGGGCTGCGCCAAAGCACCTTCACTGATTGCAAGACCTTCGATCGAAGTTTCTTCACCTGCCTGCTTGGTGAACGAAAGATCACGCTCGAACTAAATGGTCTGGTGCTGAATCAAGTAAGAAAGGTCATGAATGTAATTGCAAGGTATCGCCACGAAAATACGGGGTGAATACTCAATAATCTGGACGAAAATGCCAAATTAAAGGCAACGATACTAATTCGCTTTAAGGATCTTAAAAAGACCTACAATCCTGGGATAAGCTTCTCAAAACTCAACATGTCATTTATCGAAAAAATCCGTAGGAATACATGATCTGCCACTGCGAACTCAAATCTGCGACCATCTTGGTCGGCATATGACCTCTGTCCGAAATGGACAATTCTCATCCTGACCTAAAACAACTGGATCATCTCCGAAGTCTCTAGACAAGCCGAGGTCCAAAAATCCTACAACGCGGAGTTAGAAAAACAGACTGGTGGTTGTTGGCTATATTGCCCTCAAGGCAATTATCATAGTCGCGGACTTGTGTTATGATGATTGAGTAAGGACCTATACCGATAAAACAGTCTTACTCAAGATGATAGTATGCTATCTGGTTTGTTTTTATCATCATGTACATGTTGATAGAGCCCTTAGGATTCTTGCTTGACTGCCGACATTATGATGGCGATCATATATGTGGAAGCTGGGGTCTATAAGCACATCCATAAATATCCCTGGTCGTAGGAGTATCGAGACCGGGCATCGATACTCCAGTGTAGACTAGTGTATACTGATCGAGACCCCGACGAGGGGCGGGGGCCAAGTCTCACAAGCCATTGGTGTTAGTTTGTTCACCTAAGATAGTATACAGATGCTCATTGGGTTATGAGTACACTGGACGGACTCGCCGGGAACCTGCTAGTTGGTATTATACCTATTGTCAGATAGCAGTTCCCAGGTGAAATGTGTACAGGTTAGTCTGTCGACCTGAGATCGTCATTTGTCTCATGTGAGTTCCCACTGTGCTTTGATTACTACCCTGCCACGGCTCAAAGGAGTCGTGCAAACAGGTTTTAGTTGGGTACAGTCCCGAGCCACATGGAGGTAGTGATCGGATCGTCGGGGATTCGTCTCTCCCAGTATTGGGGGTTGATGTCGCGTTGTGTACGGATTGCCATCACCATAAATCCGTGGCCACGGTGGACGAGAATTATCGATCCAGGATCGATAGTTTCTCAGGTGGTGATGGGTTTCATACCAACACTTAATATCGCGTTGTTGGGGGTCTGATTTTATCCACCCCCAGACTCGATATGCGATACTCTTAGATGAACAGACCGGACTGTACGGATATTGTCACTGACAGGCTCAGTAGGGGTTCAGGATGAGTTTGCTCGTCGGCCTCCCTTTCGCTCAATACCTGGGTAGCCATTACGTACAGCTAGTGCCGCTAACGTGCTTGTGGTTAAACCCAATGCCAGCGTATTGACGAGTCTTTAGAATTCCACACAGAGGGTTTTCACGGTTCAGGCGATATGGTGTACATGAGGTATGTTGATACATACAGATGTCCGATTAAATATGTACAAGTACTGCGCAGACTTTAATCGGACGGTTGATAATACTAGCGGCTTAGGATTAAGCCAGATTATTAAATCAGGTTTTTCATTTAATAATTTACATATGTATTTATATATATGTATTCTAGTATTATTGTTCGCTATTTATTTTCTCTCTTGGCTATTCATATTTTTGTACGAATACGCGTATATGTATTTCGGTACATGTACCGGGAAGTATTCCGTATTTTCTACGGAATAGCTTCTAGAAGGTGCCACATCAATTGTATGGATTTTCATTTTTGGAAATTCATTTGACTCACAAATGATGTGGAGGGTGCGAGGTGGCACAAGCATGGCATGAACATGGAATTTGGGTATGGTTTGATTTGTTTATAGTAATTTGATAAAAGGAAAAGATTTCTTTAATGGAAATGAGAGAGGGAGAGGGGCCGGCCATGATTGAGGTGGGAATTGATTTTCTTTTGGTGAATTTACACTAGCTCTCTCTCACTCTCTCATGCTTGAAAAAGACTTAGCCAAATTTCCTTTGTTTATGCAAAAAGTTCACCTCTTTCATCTTCTTCTTCTTGAGTTGCTCCATGGAGCTCATAGGTAGAGAGAAAAACATAGTGACACTCTCATGCACCGCCACTCTTCATCGCTAGCGACTTTGGAGCGTAGGTTACCTCGTTTGTCGAGGTTGGAGCTTGCGCCGTTTCCCTCGGGTGGATCATCGGAGATGGAGGAAGACCGTCAATCAAACATCGTCAAAGGATCACTAGGAGCTTGGAATGAAGACCGAAAGACTCGGATCATCTCGGTATAACCTTTCTAACTCTTAGTTAGCTCGCTAGAATAGGGTTTAAGGTCGATCCTGGATTCGGGTAGCGGTAGCGCCGGTTTTAGAAATTTTTGTTCCGCATTTTGGCCGCGTTTCGACGGTCGGGGCGCTGCCGGGACCCTTCATTGTATCAAAGCCACCCTTTAAACCACTTAATAGCCTGTTTAGACGTGCTTAAAAGATCGATCGACGGATTTTACCGAAACCACGATTTCATTTTTCAAGTTGCTGTCAATTTTAAAAAGTGTTCAAAAAATTATTTGCAGCATCTTAAAATTCCGTGCAGACAATTTTAAGGGTACTGGAAAAATTTAGGCTCGTGATTCCACAAAAGCGCCGCGGATCCACCACACTTAGCCCCTTTTGGCGGCGTTCCGCGGCGTTTTAGTGGCAACGGGCGACCAAATTTTTTCTGTACCTCATATACTTGGAATTATGATTTTTGTGATATTCTGTTTTGGTCCAGGTTTCAGTGAAGTGTTGTTTTGCTATTGGGGCCAATTTGGAACTTAGTCGATCGATATTTTAAGCGTGCGTTTGACAGTACATACATTATTATCTACGACCGTGAATGTCATTTGATCGGTATACTCGTCTAATTGCTATATGTCTTTTAGATGGGTTTGCAAACGTGACATTCACGTTGATGTTCTGTGTTGTGCTGCGATGTTGGTTGGATCGTCATGGTGGATAGCTATGGTGCAATGTTAGTACAGTTTAATTTCATTTGTACATTTGATATTGCGGGGCGAGCGTCCGACATGTGGACTGCCGTCACTGCCAGTTTGTATATTATTCTTTTGGGGCACGACCGGGCTGAGGTCGATGTCACCCTTATATATTATTTTATTTTCTCTACTAAGATTACCCCACGGTGGAGTGCACGAATAGCCGGGTTCTAGAGGGCAACTGGTCCTTATCTCATGGCGTTGGGATGGAGGGGACCTTACTCTAGAATTGGCGGGCTGTTCGCCGCACTCGTAGGGGGTATAGGTTAACCCAGGAGGGGTGCTCAAGTTACCAGATTCCGTAAAGTGTTCGGTGGTCCATTCACGTTGCTGAAGGGGGCTGCCTCACTTCTGGTTTTGGCGGGTAACTTGCCGTTCTCGTAGGGGTCTAGGTTTCATTGCACAGGCTATCCACACGGCAGGGAACGTCGGGTCTCACTTGCGGCTCAAGTGAAACCCGGGGCTCCAGATTATCCACCATTCTGTATTACTTCTGTAATGTTTCTATGATGTTGCTTTATATCATGCCTGGGATGATTGTTATATATATTTATATATATACTAGTAGATGTTGTATATGTTTTGCACCCGCGCTAGGCCAGTCCCCGCTCTGTCGTTAGTTAAGTAACCTAACGGGCGATGACGGGACCCAGTGGCGAATGCGGATGGCATATACGTACATTTTATTTTCGTTCTTTTCTAGTGTGATTAATTGATGAGAGTGCATAGATTCTTATCAATGCAAAGATAAAACAAACCTATATATATGATGTTGTTGGAACGAAGTTTTTAAAAACTGACATTACAGGCGTACACTTTTGCTTTGCATCGCGGTATTCATTTGGAATATCCTGCACCTCATTCGACGAGGCAAGGGCTAAGATCCCTTCATCGGGAGTGACCCCTTGAGTAAAAGATTGCGTCAACGTAATAACTTCACTATAGTCGATTACTTTTGCTTTGCATCGTGGTATTCAGTTTGGGATATCCTGCACCCCATTCGACGGGGAAAGAGCCGAGATCCCTTCACCGGGAGTGACCTCTTTAGTTAAAGTTTTCGCCACTATATATTTATAAAACCACTTGGATTCCTTCAACGATATCAAGTTCATTATGTTAAAGGTTTTTTGCCAAAAACCAGCCGTAGCCCTCCGTCATTTGTTATGAGTATTATTTAGTATTTGTGCTGCGTTTGTTGACCTAGTCAAGACGTTGTGTTCGGTAGCTAAGTGGTGCTTGTTTGTGGCATTTTAAATGCGATTGGTTAGGACAGTTGTGCGGCCTTGTTGACCTAGTCAAGGGCACGTGCGGGTGGGTTTAATGCAATCCAGGATAATGATGGGTTGAACTTGACTAGCGGTTTATGGTTTGTTGACCTAGTCAAGGTCATAAACCGCTTGGGGTAAAAATCACATCGGGAGTTTCAAACATACAGGAAACTTGCCAGGCTTGCGCATACCTTCTGGAGTGTGGTGACTTGAGTGGCTTCCATCAAGTTATCATGCGATGATAGTTGGATCCTGATTCCCACTGATGAGTAGGATTACTCCTTCGGTGATTCCGACTAATTCTCCTTTTAGGTTTGGAGGAGAATTCGAGGAAACAGTGGGAGCCATCCAGATCAGATAAAATGATTAACTATTCTGATCTAGGTTAGAGTGCACGCTGAGTGTTTCTTCTCTCTCTCTCTCTCTCTGACTGCGACTATGACCCGACTTTTGACTAAAACTCATGAAACCAAGTTGACCAAACCTTCTTAAAACACTTTGGCTTTTGAATGTCACGGTGTCGCATACATCATTGCCACTTCTATATCACCTTTGCATTTCTCCAGAATACCTCGTATTACTACGAACGTCCACTTCCATTGGATAAATCCATCGTATGGTTATATACAAACTCGGAGGAACTTTTTCGAGGATGGATTCTGGTTCAGGAGAGATTGAATAGGATTATTCGGTTGTCTTTTCTCTTTACCTTCTCTCAGGCTGTGAGGGCTCCTAGGATTAGGAGAGGGTACACCTATTGAGCTTATTGGATAGTCTTCCTCCTAACCATAGGCAGGTGCCGAACGGTAGGGAAGGAAGAAAACCAACATGCTTAACTGTGGTGTACAGAAGGTAATAAGCAAAGACATATAAAGGGATTAGAATAATGGCAAAGGAAATTGTGACCACGATCATTCATGACAAAGAACGTGTATACCCCTGCCACTCCTACATTCACTTTACATCTCTCCAGAACACCTCGTATCACTACGAACATCCACTTCCATTAGATAAATCCATCGTATATTACATACGAACTCGAAGGAACTTTTTCGAGGATGGATTCTGGTTCAGGAGAAAAAGAATAGGATTATTCAGATGTCTTTTCCTATTACCTTCTCTCAGGTTGCGAGGGCTCCTAGGATAAGGAGAGTACACCTATTATGCTTATTGGATAGTCTTCTTCCAAACCATAGGCTGGTGCTGAAGGGTAGGTGTAGGGTTCCTAGGCACACTAATGAAGTCTCACAAGTGATCAAGCATGGCTAATTCAAATTTTACAAGTACCTACAAACCCTAATACGGATCGTTAACGAGATATATAGGCGATGCAAGCATGTAAACGAATTAAATGCTAAAGGAAAGTGACTACAACCTTTGTAGATCCGGTCCACCACTTCCTAAGCTCCACGATGATGTCCCTCCGCTGTCCAAATCGGAATCCGGACTGTAGCATCGGCTTCATCGAAAAAATGGACGGGCTTGGTCGTCGGTTTCGATGCCGAAGATGATCTACGTCGAGGCATCACAAGATCAAATTCCGACTTCACTAAGTCATGAAACTTGTGAAGAAAACACCCTATACTACTTGGCAAGAGGTAGAGGATGAAGAAATAGGAAGTGGGTTCACTTTAGAATTGGATTTCTCACTTGTTTTCATCACTTGCCATTGATGTAGCAAGCTTTTCTTCATGGAAGAAGAAGATGAAGAAGAAGAAGAAGATATGATAAGTGTTGAATAATTAAATAAATAAATCAATACTTATCATATATTAACCCTTGGTTAATTGTAGAGAATGGACCATGGTTAACTTGAATGGTTAGGGTTAAGTATAAGACAAGAATGGTGGACTAGTTCAAAGCTTCAAGAAGCTTCAAGGAAAAAACAAAACTAGCAACCATTCTTTTCTCTTTATCATTTCAAATGAAATAAATAAAATAAATAAATAGATAAAAGAATAAGTGAATGAAATGAAACCCTAATCATTAGTTTAACCATGGTTTGATTCTTTACACTTAACCAAGTAAACATGTATCATCAAACATGATACAATCAAGTGCACAAAAGTATATCACATATACAACTTGCACAATTCAAGTGAGAAAATCCATTTAAAGTGAACCAATACTAGTTAATGCAAAGTAATATATCAAATATAATTATACATCAAATCATTAAATCAACACTTGATTCAATGATCCGGTCATGTCGCATATAACCGGCTAGTATCCAATGTATCGGCTTATCGAGTCAATCCTTGATTCGATAACTAGGTTATATCGCATACAACCATTCGACACATTCATCACGAGAATGAAATATGGTATCACATACATGCATTATTCTCGGTCCCGTACATATCTCATATGCGCTCCTATTTCGTTTCGCTTGAGCCAGGAAACCTCTGTGTAGGACTCTAAAGACTCGTCAGTACGCCGGCAGCAGATGATGATCATATCAAACACCCACAAGCCGCAAGTGGTCTGCTAAACGTAACGGCCACCCGGGTATTGAGCGATCAGAAGATCGACGAGCAAGCCCGCTCACACTCCTGTGAATCCAACCAGTAACACTTACCGTAAAGTCCGGTCTGTTCGTCTGATATGCCGCATATCTCGCCTAGGGGTAGTAAACGTCAGACCCCAGTAGCTCGATAAGTCATGCCGACGTGAAGTCCATGACATGTGTGAAACTACTGATAACACTTACCAGTAGGTCACTGCAACCCTGGCCAGGGATTTCCTGTTATGGCCAGTCGAGCATAGCGCAACATCAACCCCCAATACCGGGAGAGACGAATCCTCTCCTATCGCTCATTGCCTCCATGTGAATCGGGACTGTACCCAAAAACCACCTGTTTGCACGACTCAGTAGAGCCGTGGTAGGGTGGAAATCAAAGGACAGTGGGAGACACACAAGACTCTATGACGATCTCGGGTCAACAGACTAAGCTGTACCAGTGTCACCAGAGAACTGCCATCTGACGTGAGGTATAATACCATCTGGGAGTTCTCGGCGAGTCCGTTCAGTGTACCCAGTCTCCACTGAGCACCCGCATACCATCTCCGATGTCAAACACCAATGGATATGGGATCATCCATCGCCCATCACATGGGTCGAGAAGATATACGCTAGTCTACTCTGGAATATCGATGCCCCGTCTTGATATTCCCACGACTAGGAACAATGAAGGATGTACTCATTGACTACCCAGGCCCTACTAGTATGATCTTCATCATAGTCCTGGAAGTCGAGTACACATCTTAAGGGCTTTATGAACATGTAATCAGAGAGACATAAAGTATACATGTTAAGATAAAGAGCAACCAGATAGCGTACTATCATGTCGAGCAAGAAAGTCCTTCCTATATATGTCCCAGCATCCACTACAATATACATCCAATGTACAGTAATGGCCTCTAGGGCATACATATAACTAACAATCTCCCACTTGCACTAGGGCCATCTGTAGCAGTAGTTGTAGTATCTAATACTCAACCATCCCCATAAAAGTCTCTCTTTGGGAAAAGGCCTTCGTGAGTGGATCCGCTGTGTTGTCCTCTGAGTCTACTCTCCTAACCTTGATCACCCTGGAGATCAACTATCTCCATGATCAGGTGATGCTGCCTCAGAATATGTCTGGGTCACTGATGGGACCAGGGTTCCAGGGCCAAAGCCACAGTTCTATTGTCACACAATGGTAGGAACCTAGTTCATCCTCTGAACCAATATACACCCAAACTGCCTCTTTGGTAGTATCTTTAATAGCGATGTTACCAGCCTTTATCTTCTAGTTTGTCACGGTATCTATCTTGGAAATCTTGCAACATACCTTCCCTTTACTGAGGGTAAAGACAATGCCTGTGACTGACATTCAGTCGTCTTTATCACCCTGGAACACTTCCAGTGATTCTCCCCAGGATCAACTGAAACTATCTCACTATAGCTAAAGAGAATCCT
The DNA here is from genome assembly GCA_030015575.1 of Agapanthus africanus. NCBI lineage: Eukaryota > Viridiplantae > Streptophyta > Magnoliopsida > Asparagales > Amaryllidaceae > Agapanthus > Agapanthus africanus. Next base: position 390,012,150 of record CM057337.1, on the reverse strand, counting down.
AAAATCTATTTAGATCTATCTCATAGATCCAAATCCCAGGATTTAGGAGGTATCACTTTGATCCTTTATGGAGAATCTATGTGATAAGAGGAGATCGACCGATCGTAGCATAGGAAATTCCTTTCCTATCAAGAGTATGTTGTCCACGTACAATACGAGGATGACCACTTCACTCTCTACTTCCGTTTTGTATATACAAGGTTCATCTACCATTTTGATGATGTCAAATTGTTTGACTAACTCATCAAAACAGATGTTCCAACTCCGCGATGCCTGCTTCATCACATAAAACATCTTGCACACGTTTCCGCTGCTCCCACTGTTTACGTAGCCCTCTGGCTGTGTTCTTATAGACGTTCTCTTCTAAATCATTATTTAGAAAAGTAGTCATGGCACCCAACCACCAGATATCGTAGTCATGGTATGTAGCCATGGTAAGTAGGATCTGGATGGACTTAAGCATAGTCCCTGGAAAAGGTTTCATCATTATTCGTGCCTGGTCGATGACGAACACCTTTAACAAGTCTAGCTTTGAAAGTCCCAACTTGTCCATCTACACCAAGTAATCTTCTCAAGATATACTTGCTCCTGATGGGGATTTAACCCTTCAGTTATCGCAACCAAAGTCCATACTTTGCTGGTGTACATGGATTCCATCTCAGATCGCTAAGCATCCAGCCATTCTTACAGAGTCCCACTCTTGATGGCCAGCTCGAAACTAGTTGGGTCATCATCTCATGATGCATTCCTCGCTCCCACTGTCATTGAGAAACCGAGGTATCTCTCAGGCAGATGAGGAACCCTACCAGATCGGCAGAGAGGCTGAGGTTCGTCGGAAACTATTGAATCCTTTGGTTCTGTCAAATCATTAGCAGTTTTGTACAGCTGGAACCTTTCCAGTTCTACAGAACTGATCTTGCCTCGATCTTGTCCGGATTTTGCTTTTGACATAGGCCAGACAACCCCAAATCTTAATTAACTTAAGATATGGGCTCTTCCCTTTCCATATCACATATGAAGTGGTAGGCAACTGATTTGATTTGAACCCAATTCAATAGGTATGCAGCTTCTCAAGTGCACAACCCAAAAAGGAAATAGGTAACTCAGTAATACTCATCATAGAGCACACGATCTCTAATATTGTGCGATTGCTCCGCCCCGATACACCATTGTGCTGTGGTGTATTCAGAGGAGTAATACGGAGAGAGAATCTCATTCTCCTTTAGAATGGTCCAGGAATGCCATGCACAAGTATTCTCCTCCCTGATCTTATCACAGGACATAATACTTATACCCGGTTGTTGGTTCTCTACTTCTAACTTATATTCTGTGAATATCTCAAAAGGTTCGGACTTGTGTTTCAACAGGAACATATGTCAGAATCTTGAGAGATCATCAGAGAACGTAATGAAGTATAAAGAACCAGTCCTGGCATGTGTAGATAGGAGACCTTACATACATCATCATGTATCAGTCCCAAGAGTTCATTAACTCTTTCTCTGTTTCCAATAAACAGGGCTATGGTCATCTAATCTTTGTGACATGACTGGCAAGTTTCATAATATGTAAATTCAAACTGATTTAAATATGCATCTAAAATGTAACTTCAGCCAGTCGGGTCGCATTGATGTGACCTAGTCTACAATGCCTCCAGAAGGATTCGTTCATTTCTGAACTCTTCCTCTTGTGTGTGTTCTGCATACTAGCAACTGTAGTTTGATTTAGAACGTCAATGCTTTTAGATAACGTGCCTGAACCGATCAACTTTTGATATAGGAAATGTTCAAAACATTATCCATCAATACAAAATTTTATCATTTCTTTACTAATAAAGAGACTGATATGATTTTGTATATCAGGTTCGGTATCTAATAGCATTTGTTCAGAATCAATGTATTGGTAATACAGGGTGACAGTGACCAACAGACTTGGCTGCAACACTTGCCCCGTTTTCTGTCTCATGAAACTTATCACCCTTTCTCAGTTTTTCTACCCTTTTGTAGCCCTATGTAACAGATTACATATCTGGGATCCTGATCCGGTATCGAATACCCAGGATGCAGAGGATACTGAGAAACAGTTCTTTATAATGAACACACCCGAAGGAGGTGCATCATATGCACTTTCTTCGTTTGGGCGGCATAGGAATTCTGGTATTCCCCTTATTTCCTGCTCTGTCTTATAACAATTATAAGTTGGAGCGGGACCAACGTTCCCCAGCTCAGTATAACAAGCGGGTTCGGTCAATACATCCATTTTATTATCTTGATTAAGGCGTGATATGGTCGCTACCAGGAGAGAGAGAGAAGAAAACACTCAGCGTGCGCTCTTGCAAGATTAGATTGGTTATATATTTTATCTAATCAGGATGGCTCCCACTGTTTTTATCAAATCTTCCTTCAAACCCTAAAAGGAAAGACTAGCCGGGATTAATTACACTCTACAAGTTCGCCAATCTTTCAGCCAGGCCAGTGTCGGTACTTTGAGGGAGGTTCCCCGTGCTTTCGCACGGACCTAATTAATGTAAACCTCGTTTTCCCAGAGGCGTAACCCCGTTGACACCTTTCTAGACACCTACTTGATCGGCTAATTGCAAAGTGCAAAACTCTTGCAGGAGTAACAATTTCTCGCAGTGGGTATCGGGATCCAACTATCATATAGAAGGTATGCAATCCCATTGCAAATTTCAACACTTGAAACTCCCGATAAAGGTTTTTACCCCTAGCACCTATGACCTTAACTATGGTCAACAAATCATAAGTACTAGTCAAGTTCTACCCGTCATTTCATGATTAATTAGACCCACCCACATGACCCTTAACTAAGGTCAACAAAGTCACGCGACTGTCCTAACTAATCGCATCATATGCGGTGTAGGAAGACATCACTTAGCTACCGTACACTGTGCCTTGACTTTGGTCAACAAACACAGCACGAATACTAAGTACTCTGCTTCCTAAAATGGCGGAGGGTTGCGAATGGTTTTTTATGAAAACCTTTAACGCTTTGAACTTGATCTCGTTGCGGAATCAAATGGTTTTTTAAATGGAATGTTTTTGAGGCTTTTCTAGTTTTGCTAAAGGGGTCACTCCCGGTGAAGGGATCGTCGGCCCTTTCCTCGTCGAATGAGGTGCGGGATATATCATATATATCACTGTGCAAAGCAGAAACTATAGAAGCGATCAAAAGACAAACCGAGTGTGTAGCATCTGCCAATTATTGCTAAAGGAGTCCCTCCCGGTAAAGGGATCTCGGTCCTTTCCCCATCGAATAAGGTGCAGGATGTTCTACAATGAACACCGCGATGCAAAGCAAGAACTGTAGCTACCTGTTTTATTTAGAAATTCGATTCCACAACATCAATTAGGTTTATTTTCTTTCATTAATCTCATTAATGAATATCCCATCATTTAAGTCCACCTAAACATCACAGATAAATATAACGTACGCTTATGCCATCCGCATTCGCCTCGATGTCCCGTCTGCACCGTTAGGTTAGGTAACTAACGGCAGAGCGGGGCAGGGCTAGCGCGGGTGTAAAATATAAGCAACGTTTATATAATAAATCATATATACTATATATAATATCTGTCACAGAACATCACATGATCACATCACAGATAAATCACAGCAGAAGAAACATATGAAATATTGGATATACTAGGACGTCCGCGTTTTCAATACGAGCCAGTATAAAACACGGATTCCACGGTCGTGATGAATAGCCAATCCCACACCCCTAGACCCCTACGAGAGCGGTAAGCAACCCTACCAATTCTAGGGTTAGGAGACCCGGACTCGACTCCTCGAGTTGGTCTCCCACTGGACCCCAGAACCCGGTTACTTGTGCTCCCCTCCTTGGGTCTATCCTAGTGCAGACAAGTAAATAATATACATATGGTGACAACATCCGCAACCTGGAAGTGCCCCAATAAAAGAATATTACATACAAGTTTTTACATGAATGAAAATAAAAAACACTCATCTCACATAAAAAAAACCCCGGCTATTCAAACACGACGATCCAATATAACATATCCAGCAACACATAACATCACATGTCATCAACGTAAGTAAATATGCGCATCCCAATTGTCGTTGACATATAGCAACGAAACCGGCGATGTCACATATTACATTTACGGTCACAGAAAAGAAAGTGTAAAACTACAACAGTTGGAATCCGCAACCTCTTTAGACATCGCATGCCTAATCAAATGAAATACTTAGACATCCCATGCCTAACAATTATAAACCCCGCATTTTAGTCTCATTATCGAAAACTCTTTTCAATATCAAGTCGGGCAATTCAACAAGATTCCCGACATCCTGATCGAATGCTCGTCGCAAACTTTAGTAGGCGGCCGCACCCCTGATACCGTCGACGAAGTGCACCAAGGCGGAACACCGCTACCGCGAGCACCCAAACGGATGCTTTCGGCGATGGGGTTCTCCTACAGTCACTTGGTCGGGGCTATGGGGTGAGGCTGTCTATTAAGTTTACCCGGCGAGTATCCGCGTACGCTACGTGATTGCGACGGACTTTTGATCACATCAAAACTCCGTGGCAACCGATCAAGTGAGACTAAACTGCTATGTTTATAACATTCTTTCCGTTATCTCATAACTACTTGTGAATTCCAATTATTGTATCACATTCCGGATAAATAGAAAATGTTAAACTTTCCGATCGAACAATCGAACACCCAAGTTTTCCCGAAACAGCTCAACACATGAAATAAGTCTAACAACATTCAGTTCGTGCCTCAGTACCAACGGTCCAGCCGTAGATGGGTCAAGCCAACGCCTCACATGTGGCACGCCGTACTACCCCAAACCCTAAGGATCAAAGGGCAGTTCAAGACGGTCACATAATCGAGTTAAGGTTTGTTGTCTTCTAGAGGGTCCATTGCGTTACTTGCACTACTTAGAACGTTACTAAACCACGGAAAGATCCAACACTTGGAAATTTCCCGACAGGGGAAAAATGGGTATTTATATCCGGTCGAACTTTTTAACATATTCTAAAAATTGCCCGGAAAAACACACAGACAAAATTAGACAATCCGATCGATACACCGAATCCCCAAAACAACCCAGAATATTCAACTCTTAAAAAAATATTAAAAATTCCCAGGAAAACCAGCACTGCAAACTAAGAATTACGGTGCAAACTTCGATGCACAACAAGACAAAATGGCCACGGAACCGCCGCATGAGCATGCTCATGCCGCGGATCCGCGGCGCCTTTAAGGAATTAGGCCATCGAATTTTCCAGTAACCCTTACAATCCCCTGCTGATTTTTCTGCATATTTTTAATCTACAAAAATCCACATTTTACAGAATTGTCCAGAGAGCATTTTAAAGTCGGGGTTTTGGGTCGATCGGACTTCTAACTCCGTCTACGCATCGCCTAAGGCTCTAGCTAGGCTCTGATACCACTGTAGGGTTCCTAGGCACACTAATGAAGTCTCACAAGTGATCAAGCATGGCTAATTCAAATTTTACAAGTGCCTACAAACCCTAATACGGATCGTTAACTAGATATATAGGCGATGCAAGCATGTAAACGAATTAAATGCTAAAGGAAAGTGACTACAACCTTTGTAGATCCGGTCCACCACTTCCTAAGTTCCACGATGATGTCCCTCCGCTGTCCAAATCGGAATCCGGACTCCAGCATCGGCTTCATCGAAGAAATGGGCGGGCTTGGTCGTCGGCTTCGATGCCGAAGATGATCTACGTCGAGGCATCACAGGATCAAACTCCGACTTCACTAAGTCATGAAACTTATGAAGAAAACACCCTATACTACTTGGCAAGAGGTAGAGGATGAAGAAATAGGAAGTGGGTTCACTTTAGAATTGGATTTCTCACTTGTTTTCATCACTTGCCATTGATGTAGCAAGCTTTTCTTCATGGAAGAAGAAGATGAAGAAGAAGAAGAAGATATGATAAGTGTTGAATAATTAGATAAATAAATCAATACTTATCATATATTAACCCTTGGTTAATTGTAGAGAATGGACCATGGTTAACTTGAATGGTTAGGGTTAAGTATAAGACAAGAATGGTGGACTAGTTCAAAGCTTCAAGAAGCTTCAAGGAAAAAACAAAACTAGCAACCATTCTTTTCTCTTTATCATTTCAAATGAAATAAATAAAATAAATAAATAGATAAAAGAATAAGTGAATGAAATGAAACCCTAATCATTAGTTTAACAATGGTTTGATTCTTTACACTTAACCAAGTAAACATGTATCATCAAACAAGATACAATCAAGTGCACAAAAGTATATCACATATACAACTTGCACAATTCAAGTGAGAAAATCCATTTAAAGTGAACCAATACTGGTTAATGCAAAGTAATATATCAAATATAATTATACATCAAATCATTAAATCAACACTTGATTCAATGATCCGGTCATGTCGCATATAACCGGCTAGTATCCAATGTATCGGCTTATCGAGTCAATCCTTGATTCGATAACTAGGTTATATCGCATACAACCATTCGACACATTCATCGCGAGAATGAAATATGGTATCACATACACGCATTATTCTCGGTCCCGCACATATCTCATATGCGCTCCTATTTCGTTTCGCTTGAGCCAGGAAACCTCTGTGTAGGACTCTAAAGACTCGTCAATACGCCGGCAGCAGATGATGATCATATCAAACACCCACAAGCCGCAAGCGGTCTGCTAAACGTAACGGCCACCCGGGTATTGAGCGATCAGAAGATCGACGAGCAAGCCCGCTCACACTCCTGTGAATCCAACCAGTAACACTTACCATACAGTCCGGTCTGTTCGTCTGATATGCCGCATATCTCGCCTAGGGGTGGTAAACGTCAGACCCCAGTAGCTCGATAAGTCATGCCGACGTGAAGTCCATGACATATGTGAAACTACTGATAACACTTACCAGTAGGTCACTGCAACCCTGGCCAGGGATTTCCTGTTATGTCCAGTCGAGCATAGCGCAACATCAACCCCCAATACCGGGAGAGACGAATCCTCTCCTATCGCTCATTGCCTCCATGTGAATCGGGACTGTACCCAAAAACCACCTGTTTGCACGCCTCAGTAGAGCCGTGGTAGGGTGGAAATCAAAGCACAGTGGGAGGCACACAAGACTCTATGACGATCTCGGGTCAACAGACTAAGCTGTACCAGTGTCACCAGAGAACTGCCATCTGACGTGAGGTATAATACCATCTGGGAGTTCTCGGCGAGTCCTTTCAGTGTACCCAGTCTCCACTGAGCACCCGCATACCATCTCCGATGTCAAACACCAATGGATATGGGATCATCCATCGCCCATCACATGAGTCGAGAAGATATACGCTAGTCTACTCTGGAATATCGATGCCCTGTCTCGATATTCCCACGACTAGGAACAATGAAGGATGTACTCATTGACTACCCAGGCCCTACTAGTATGATCTTCATCATAGTCCTGGAAGTCGAGTACACATCTTAAGGGCTTTATGAACATGTAATCAGAGAGACATAAAGTATACATGTTAAGATAAAGAGCAACCAGATAGCGTACTATCATGTCGAGCAAGAAAGTCCTTCCTATATATGTCCCAGCATCCACTACAATATACATCCAATGTACAGTAATGGCCTCTAGGGCATACATATAACTAACAATCTCCCACTTGCACTAGGGCCATCTGTAGCAGTAGTTGTAGTATCTAATACTCAACCATCCCCTTAAAAGTCTCTCTTTGCGAAAAGGCCTTCGTGAGTGGATCCGCCGTGTTGTCCTCTGAGTCTACTCTCCTAACCTTGATCACCCTGGAGATCAACTATCTCCATGATCAGGTGATGCTGCCTCAGAATATGTCTGGGTCACTGATGGGACCAGGGTTCCAGGGCCAAAGCCACAGTTCCATTGTCACACAATGGTAGGAACCTAGTTCATCCTATGAACCAATATACACCCAAACTGCCTCTTTGGTAGTATCTTTAATAGCGATGTTACCATCCTTTATCTTCTAGTTTGTCACGGTATCTAGCTTGGAAATCTTCCAACATACCTTCCCTTTACTGAGGGTAAAGACAATGCCTGTGACTGACATTCAGTCGTCTTTATCACCCTGGAACACTTCCAGTGATTCTCCCCAGGATCAACTGATACTATCTCACTATAGCTAGTGAGAATCCTAAAATCTATTTAGATCTATCTCATAGATCCAAATCCCAGGATTTAGGAGGTATCACTTTGATCCTTTATGGAGAATCTATGTGATAAGAGGAGATCGACCGATCGTAGCATAGGAAATTCCTTTCCTATCAAGAGTATGTTGTCCACGTACAATACGAGGATGACCACTTCACTCTCTACTACCGTTTTGTATATACAAGGTTCATCTACCATTTTGATGATGTCAAATTGTTTGACTAACTCATCAAAACAGATGTTCCAACTCCGCGATGCCTGCTTCATCACATAAAACATCTTGCACACGTTTCCGCTGCTCCCACTGTTTACGTAGCCTTCTGGCTGTGTTCTTATAGACGTTCTCTTCTAAATCATTATTTAGAAAAGTAGTCATGGCACCCAACCACCAGATATCGTAGTCATGGTATGTAGCCGTGGTAAGTAGGATCTGGATGGACTTAAGCATAGTCCCTGGAAAAGGTTTCATCATTATTCGTGCCTGGTCGATGACGAACACCTTTAACAAGTCTAGCTTTGAAAGTCCCAACTTGTCCATCTACACCAAGTAATCTTCTCAAGATATACTTGCTCCTAATGGGGATTTAACCCTTCAGTTATCGCAACCAAAGTCCATACTTTGCTGGTGTACATGGATTCCATCTCGGAAGGCTAAGCATCCAGCCATTCTTACAGAGTCCCACTCTTGATGGCCAGCTCGAAACTAGTTGGGTCATCATCTCATGATGCATTCCTCGCTCCCACTGTCATTGACAAACCGAGGTATCTCTCAGGCAGATGAGGAACCCTACCAGATCGGCGGAGAGGCTGAGGTTCGTCGGAAACTATTGAATCCTTTGGTTCTGTCAAATCATTAGCAGTTTTGTACAGCTGGAACCTTTCCAGTTCTACAGAACTGATCTTGCCTCGATCTTGTCCGGATTTTGCTTTTGACATAGGCCAGACAACCCCAAATCTTAATTAACTTAAGATATGGGCTCTTCCCTTTCCATATCACATATGAAGTGGTAGGCAACTGATTTGATTTGAACCCAATTCAATAGGTATGCAGCTTCTCAAGTGCACAACCCAAAAAGGAAATAGGTAACTCAGTAATATTCATCATAGAGCACACGATCTCTAATATTGTGCGATTGCTCCGCCCCGATACACCATTGTGCTGTGGTGTATTCAGAGGAGTAATACGGAGAGAGAATCTCATTCTCCTTTAGAATGGTCCAGGAATGCCATGCACAAGTATTCTCCTCCCTGATCTTATCACAGGACATAATACTTATACCCGGTTGTTGGTTCTCTACTTCTAACTTATATTCTGTGAATATCTCAAAAGGTTCGGACTTGTGTTTCAACAGGAACATATGTCAGAATCTTGAGAGATCATCAGAGAACGTAATGAAGTATAAAGAACCAGTCCTGGCATGTGTAGACAGGAGACCTTACATACATCATCATGTATCAGTCCCAAGAGTTCATTAACTCTTTCTCTGTTTCCAATAAACAGGGCTATGATCATCTAATCTTTGTGACATGACTGGCAAGTTTCATAATATGTAAATTCAAACTGATTTAAATATGCATCTAAAATGTAACTTCAGCCAGTCGGGTCGCATTGATGTGACCTAGTCTACAATGCCTCCAGAAGGATTCGTTCATTTCTGAACTCTTCCTCTTGTGTGTGTTCTGCATACTAGCAACTGTAGTTTGATTTGGAACGTCAATGCTTTTAGATAACGTGCCTGAACCGATCAACTTTTGATATAGGAAATGTTCAAAACATTATCCATCAATACAAAATTTTATCATTTCTTTACTAATAAAGAGACTGATATGATTTTGTATATCAGGTTCGGTATCTAATAGCATTTGTTCAGAATCAATGTATTGGTAATACAGGGTGACAGTGACCAACAGACTTGGCTGCAACACTTGCCCCGTTTTCTGTCTCATGAAACTTATCACCCTTTCTCAGTTTTTCTACCCTTTTGTAGCCCTATGTAACAGATTACATATCTGGGATCCTGATCCGGTATCGAATACCCAGGATGCAGAGGATACTGAGAAACAGTTCTTTATAATGAACACACCCGAAGGAGGTGCATCATATGCACATTCTTCGTTTGGGCGGCATAGGAATTCTGGTATTCCCCTTATTTCCTGCTCTGTCTTATAACAATTATAAGTTGGAGCGGGACCAACGTTCCCCAGCTCAGTATAACAAGCGGGTTCGGTCAATACATCCATTTTATTATCTTGATTAAGGCGTGATATGGTCGCTACCAGGAGAGAGAGAGAAGAAAACACTCAGCGTGCGCTCTTGCAAGATTAGATTGGTTATATATTTTATCTAATCAGGATGGCTCCCACTGTTTTTATGAAATCTTCCTTCAAACCCTAAAAGGAAAGACTAGCCGGGATTAATTACACTCTACAAGTTCGCCAATCTTTCAGCCAGGCCAGTGTCGGTACTTTGAGGGAGGTTCCCCGTGCTTTCGCACGGACCTAATTAATGTAAACCTCGTTTTCCCAGAGGCATAACCCCGTTGACACCTTTCTAGACACCTACTTGATCGGCTAATTGCAAAGTGCAAAACTCTTCCAGGAGTAACAATTACTCGCAGTGGGTATCGGGATCCAACTATCTTATAGAAGGTATGCAATCTCATTGCAAATTTCAACACTTGAAACTCCCGATAAAGGTTTTTACCCCTAGCACCTATGACCTCAACTATGGTCAACAAATCATAAGTACTAGTCAAGTTCTACCCGTCATTTCGTGATTAATTAGACCCACCCACATGACCCTTAACTAAGGTCAACAAAGTCACGCGACTGTCCTAACTAATCGCATCATATGCGGTGTAGGAAGACATCACTTAGCTACCGTACACTGTGCCTTGACTATGGTCAACAAACACAGCATGAATACTAAGTACTCTGCTTCCTAAAATGGCGGAGGGTTGCGAATGGTTTTTTATGAAAACCTTTAACGCTTTGAACTTGATCTCGTTGCGGAATCAAATGGTTTTTTAAATGGAATGTTTTTGAGGTTTTCTAGTTTTGCTAAAGGGGCCACTCCCGGTGAAGGGATCGTCGGCCCTTTCCTCGTCGAATGAGGTGCGGGATATATCATATATATCACTGTGCAAAGCAGAAACTATAGAAGCGATCAAAAGACAAACCGAGTGTGTAGCATCTGCCAGTTATTGCTAAAGGAGTCACTCTCGGTAAAGGGATCTCGGTCCTTTCCCCATCGAATAAGGTGCAGGATGTTCTACAATGAACACCGCGATGGAAAGCAAGAACTGTAGCTACCTGTTTTATTTAGAAATTCGATTCCACAACATCAATTAGGTTTATTTTCTTTCATTAATCTCATTAATGAATATCCCATCATTTAAGTCCACCTAAACATCACAGATAAATATAACGTACGCTTATGCCATCCGCATTCGCCTCGATGTCCCGTCTGCACCGTTAGGTTAGGTAACTAACGACAGAGCGGGGCAGGGCTAGCGCGGGTGTAAAACATAAGCAACGTTTATATAATATATCATATATACTATATATAATATCTGTCACAGAACATCACATGATCACATCACAGATAAATCACAGCAGAAGAAACATATGAAATATTGGATATACTAGGACGTCCGCGTTTTCAATACGAGCCAGTATAAAACACGGATTCCACGGTCGTGATGAATAGCCAATCCCACACCCTTATACCCCTACGAGAGCGGTAAGAAACCCTACCAATTCTAGGGTTAGGAGACCCGGACTCGACTCCTCGAGTTGGTCTCCCACTGGACCCCAGAACCCGGTTACTTGTGCTCCCCTCCTTGGGTCTATCCTAGTGCAGAAAAGTAAATAATATACAAATGGTGACAACATCCGCACCCTGGAAGTGCCCCAATAAAAGAATATTACATACAAGTTTTTACATGAATGAAAATGAAAAACACTCATCTCACATAAAAAAAACCCCGGCTATTCAAACACGACGATCCAATATAACATATCCAGCAACACATAACATCACATGTCATCAACGTAAGTAAATATGCGCATCCCAATTTTCGTTGACATATAGCAACGAAACCGGCGATATCACATATTACATTTACGGTCACAGAAAAGAAAGTGTAAAACTACAACAGTTGGAATCCGCAACCTCTTTAGACATCGCATGCCTAATCAAATGAAATACTTAGACATCCCATGCCTAACAATTATAAACCCCGCATTTTAGTCTCATTATCGAAAACTCTTTTCAATATCAAGTCGGGCAATTCAACAAGATTCCCGACATCCTGATCGAATGCTCGTCGCAAACTTTAGTAGGCAGCCGCACCCCTGATACCGTCGACGAAGTGCACCAAGGCGGAACACCGCTACCGCGAGCACCCAAACGGATGCTTTCGGCGACGGGGTTCTCCTACAGTCACTTGGTCGAGGCTATGGGGTTAGGCTTTCTATTAAGTTTACCCGGCGAGTATCCGCGTACGCTACGTGATTGCGACGGACTTTTGATCACATCAAAACTCCGTGTCAACCGATCAAGTGAGACTAAACTGCTATGTTTATAACATTCTTTCTGTTATCTCATAACTACTTGTGAATTCCAATTATTGTATCACATTCCGGATAAATAGAAAATGTTAAACTTTCCCATCGAACAATCGAACACCCAAGTTTTCCCGAAACAGCTCAACACATGAAATAAGTCTAACAACATTCAGTTCGTGCCTCAGTACCAACGGTCCAGCCGTAGATGGGTCAAGCCAACGCCTCACATGTGGCACGCCGTACTATCCCAAACCCTAAGGTTCAAAGGGCAGTTCAAGACGGTCACATAATCGAGTTAAGCTTTGTTGTCTTCTAGAGGGTCCATTGCGTTACTTGCACTACTTAGAACGTTACTAAACCACGGAAAGATCCAACACTTGGAAATTTCCCGACAGGGGAAAAATGGGTATTTATATCCGGTCGAACTTTTTAACATATTCTAAAAATTGCACGGAAAAACACACAGACATAATTAGACAATCCGATCGATACACCGAATCCCCAAAACAACCCAGAATATTCAATTCTTAAAAAAATATTAAAAATTCCCAGGAAAACCAGCACTGCAAACTAAGAATTACGGTGCAAACTTCGATGCACAACAAGACAAAATGGCCGCGGATCCGCGGCGCCTTTAAGGAATTAGGCCATCGAATTTTCCAGTAACCCTTACAATCCCCTGCTGATTTTTCTGCATATTTTTAATCTACAAAAATCCACATTTTACAGAATTGTCCAGAGAGCATTTTAAAGTCGGGGTTTTGGGTCGATCGGACTTCTAACTCCGTCTACGCATCGCCTAAGGCTCTAGCTAGGCTCTGATACCACTGTAGGGTTCTTAGGCACACTAATGAAGTCTCACAAGTGATCAAGCATGGCTAATTCAAATTTTACAAGTGCCTACAAACCCTAATACGGATCGTTAACTAGATATATAGGCGATGCAAGCATGTAAACGAATTAAATGCTAAAGGAAAGTGACTACAACCTTTGTAGATCCGGTCCACCACTTTCTAAGTTCCACGATGATGTCCCTCCGCTGTCCAAATCGGAATCCGGACTCCAGCATCGGCTTCATCGAAGAAATGGGCTGGCTTGGTCGTCGGCTTCGATGCCGAAGATGATCTACGTCGAGGCATCACAAGATCAAACTCCGACTTCACTAAGTCATGAAACTTGTGAAGAAAACACCCTATACTACTTGGCAAGAGGTAGAGGATGAAGAAATAGGAAGTGGGTTCACTTTAGAATTGGATTTCTCACTTGTTTTCATCACTTGCCATTGATGTAGCAAGCTTTTCTTCATGGAAGAAGAAGATGAAGAAGAAGAAGAAGATATGATAAGTGTTGAATAATTAGATAAATAAATCAATACTTATCATATATTAACCCTTGGTTAATTGTAGAGAATGGACCATGGTTAACTTGAATGGTTAGGGTTAAGTATAAGACAAGAATGGTGGACTAGTTCAAAGCTTCAAGAAGCTTCAAGGAAAAAACAAAACTAGCAACCATTCTTTTCTCCTTATCTTTTCAAATGAAATAAATAAAATAAATAAATAGATAAAAGAATAAGTGAATGAAATGAAACCCTAATCATTAGTTTAACCATGGTTTGATTCTTTACACTTAACCAAGTAAACATGTATCATCAAACATGGTACAATCAAGTGCACAAAAGTATATCACATATACAACTTGCACAATTCAAGTGAGAAAATCCATTTAAAGTGAACCAATACTAGTTAATGCAAAGTAATATATCAAATATAATTATACATCAAATCATTAAATCAACACTTGATTCAATGATCCGGTCATGTCGCATATAACCGGCTAGTATCCAATGTATCGGCTTATCGAGTCAATCGTTGATTCGATAACTAGGTTATATCGCATACAACCATTCGACACATTCATCGCGAGAATGAAATATGGTATCACATACACGCATTATTCTTGGTCCCACACATATCTCATATGCGCTCCTATTTCGTTTCGCTTGAGCCAGGAAACCTCTGTGTAGGACTCTAAAGACTCGTCAATACGCCGGCAGCAGATGATGATCATATCAAACACTCACAAGCCGCAAGCGGTCTGCTAAACGTAACGGCCACCCGGGTATTGAGCGATCAGAAGATCGACGAGCAAGCCCGCTCACACTCCTATGAATCCAACCAGTAACACTTATCGTACAATCCGGTCTGTTCGTCTGATATGCCGCATATCTCGCCTAGGGGTGGTAAACGTCAGACCCCAGTAGCTCGATAAGTCATGCCGACGTGAAGTCCATGACATGTGTGAAACTACTGATAACACTTACCAGTAGGCCACTGCAACCCTGGCCAGGGATTTCCTGTTATGGCCAGTCGAGCATAGCGCAACATCAACCCCCAATACCGGGAGAGACGAATCCCCTCATATCGCTCATTGCCTCCATGTGAATCGGGACTGTACCCAAAAACCACCTGTTTGCATGACTCAGTAGAGCCGTGGTAGGGTGAAAATCAAAGCACAGTGGGAGACACACAAGACTCTATGACGATCTCGGGTCAACAGACTAAGCTGTATCAGTGTCACCAGAGAACTGCCATCTGACGTGAGGTATAATACCATCTGGAAGTTCTCGGCGAGTCCGTTCAGTGTACCCAGTCTCCACTGAGCACCTGCATACCATCTCCGATGTCAAACACCAATGGATATGGGATCATCCATCGCCCATCACATGGGTCGAGAAGATATACGCTAGTCTACTCTGGAATATCGATGCCCCGTCTCGATATTCCCACGACTAGGAACAATGAAGGATGTACTCATTGACTACCCAGGCCCCACTAGTATGATCTTCATCATAGTCCTGGAAGTCGAGTACACATCCTAAGGGCTTTATCAACATGTAATCAGAGAGACATAAAGTATACATGTTAAGATAAAGAGCAACCAGATAGCGTATTATCATGTCGAGCAAGAAAGTCCTTCCTATATATGTCCCAGCATCCACTACAATATACATCCAATGTACAGTAATGGCCTTTAGGGCATACATATAACTAACAGTAGGGAAAGAAGAAAACCAGTTAGCCTAAAGAAGGTGTACAGAAGGTAATAAGTAAAGACATAATAAAGGGATTGGAGTGAGGGCAGGTAAGTATATGGTTTCTGTCATGAATCAGGATAGTGGAAGAGGCATTACTAGGAATACCAGTTAAACCCCTTCGAAACTTTTTCAAGTTTCAGTTCCACTGTGCAATGTTAATTGAAAACTGTTTTCCCAATTGGAATCTAACTCCAGGGTATGTATTTACCAGATCAGTTTCTTACATCTGTATGTTATTACGGATGGTGAGTGGGAGTAAGATATTGGGAATTGGGTGATTAGATCCTCATTATATCGGAATTCGTTGTAATTGGTGATATTTGAGGAAATCTTCTGGATTTTGCCGGATGGCAAATATTTGGTTTTGAATATCCGTTGTTATGCACCAATTTCAAACTGATATATCTGTACCTTTATTTTATAAAGTGAGATATAACTTTTTGATATTATGTCTGTGACATTTACCTATATCAGTTGGTGATTAGGTAAGGTGCATTCAACAGCGGTGTAATTCTTCTTAACCATACTACAGTTTTTCGACCTACGACGCACAGGGTTTGAGTTATTGAACTCAGGGGACTTATACAAAGTATTGTATGTTGTCCAGTGTCGATTAGGACAAAGGGGTTGGTACTCGTACTATATTCTGTTCACTTATGACTTCTCCAGTTCTGGACATGTATTTCATGGAAATGCAAGATCCAGATATTCAGAAGTTATAGGTATAAGAATAAAGTAGAGGATCATTTGTTGTAAGTATCAGGATTCTTCGAGGAAGTCGAAGATGTAGATACTTGTGTTTGGTATTTAGTTAATAGTAATGGTTTTAAGAACTTGCTTTTTTTCAGGTTACTCATATATGGATGCACTCCTAGATGTGTAATGCTGATTGTCCTCTTTCCATTTGGTTGATATGCACTAGAGACAGATGCATGATTTTGAATCTGGTTCAAATTAGATTAGTGTTTTTGTTTCTATATTAGATTTATATAGAATCAATTTATATCTTAACGATGTTAAGGTATAGGGAGTTGTCCGGCTGATGCTTAAAACCAGAATCCGGATAAACTCAAGGCAAGTTTCAGTAATGGCAGTTTATGGGTTATCCCGGGCTTTGACGAGTGTTAACTTTCTACCATCAGGAAGATCAATATTTATATTGTTCTTGACTCGCCACAGTTTTAGTAAAATGGATTTTTTCAAAAAAGCAATAGTGGGAATATGGTAGAACTGGAAGTGAATCCAGAACCACAAACGATTACGGGAAATTTAATAGAACCTAAGGATTCAATTGGATTTGATGTTCCATTAGCCACTCCGCAGATTTGGTGGGTAAGCTCAGGCACCTGAGAGGTACTTCGGTCTTCTCAGAGACGGTGACAGGGAGGTTCTTGTTTACCCAGACTTGCCATTGCTGCTGTTCTAGACTATAAGACCCGGCAGGAGGATGAGTATAGCGTCGTTCTAAACTAGCTTTAGAAGTACACGTGTATATGACTCTGCCAGAGGGTTGTTGTAGTCAGTGGGAGAAGCGGAAGCATAGAAAGCAAGTAGCTTATGTCTATTTATAGACTAAAGAAGGTACAGCGGAAATAGATCATCTATTTTTGATGTGACAGTCATAGGCTTTGACCTCATCAGAATAGGAGATGGATCTGGTAAGAAGGTAGTAGAGAGTGATGTCCAGGTATTTTTGATGACATGCACTTGATAGGAAGAGATATTCTTATACTACGATCGGTTATACTGTGGTTATCACAAAGTTGTTTCTCCACATAGGATATGAAAATAATATCAGGTTTTCTGGTTACTAGATCTATAGTATTAGATCTAGATTTGGGGAGTATCCCAATATGGGTACTTTGACATTATTCTAAAGGAATTTTAGAATGGACGACTCCTGGCATGGTGGTGTACCTGCAGGTGATAGAGTCACCCTCTCTAAAGGTGTCTTACAGACTAAAGGAGATAGGGGTCTGCATGATTAGCACATCACTTGTTTAGGCAATTGAGTTAATTATGCAATGTCAAGTACAACACCAGATATTGCTTTTGCACTAGATGCAATATGCAGATATATTAATCAAATCCTGAAGAAACATTGGCAAGAAGTTATTGAACATAAGTGAATGTTCTATGGAAATGATTACGGCAGCCTCCTTTAGGAGACGGTTAGCATTTCAGGCTTCCAAGGTGACCTGGATGACAGAGTGACTGTCAGAGTTATAGTTTTCCCTCCTCTGAGGGACAGTATATTGGACAGGTGGTCCAAGCGGATACTGAGGAAAGGCATGGCGCAGGATACTGATTAAATACAGTGGTACAGTCTAAGTAGTTTGCTGGATTTGGAGTTCATTTGTTAACTGGGTCCCATCAGATATCCAGAAAAATTCTAAGACAAGTATTGCTCATTTCGGGAGATAGCTTTCTTCGCAAAGTTGAGATTAAGAGAGATACAGAAAGAAACACTGGAGCGGATCCACTCACTGAGGCTATTTCTCGAACGCAATCATTTTCGCAAACAGGCTTTGCGAAACTGATTAGTAGAGAAGTTGGGTGTTCGGCATCACACGGGCTGTGAGTATGCGATATCGCAATAATTGGCCATAAGTGCAAGTGGGAGATTGTTGGCTATATTGCCCTCAAGGCAATTATCATAGTCGTGGACTTGTGATTATGATGATTGAGTGAGGACCTATACCGATAAAACAGTCTTACTCAAGATGATAGTATGCTATCTGGTTTGTCTTTATCATCATGTACATGTTGATAGAGCCCTTAGGATTCTTACTTAACTGCCGGCATTATGATGGAGATCATATATGTGGGAGCTGGGGTCTATAAGAACATCTTTAAATGTCCCTAGTCGTAGGAGTATCGAGACTGGGTATCGATACTCCAGTGTAGACTAGTGTATACTGATCGAGACACCGATGAGGGGCGGGGGCCAGGTCTCACAAGCCATTGGTGTTAGTTTGTTCACCTAAGATAGTATACAGGTGCTCATTGAGTTATGAGTACACTGGACGGACTCGCTGGGAACCTGCTAGTTGGTATTATACCTATTGTCAGATAGCAGTTCCCAGGTGACATGTGTACAGGTTAGTCTGTCGACCTGAGATCGTCATTTGTCTCATGTGAGTTCCCACTGTGCTTTGATTACTACCCTACCTGGCTCAAAGGAATCGTGCAAACAGGTTTTAGTTGGGTACAGTCCCGAGCCACATGGAGGTAGTGATCGGATCGTCGGGGATTCGTCTCTCCCGGTATTGGGGGTTGATGTCGCGTTGTGTACAGATGTCCATCACCATAAATCCATGGCCACGGTGGACGAGATATCGATCCAGGATCGATAGTTTCTCAGGTGGTGATGGGTTTCATACCGAAACTAAATATCGCGTTGTTGGGGGTCTGACTTTATCCACCCCCAGACTCGATATGCGATACTCTTAGACGAACAGACCGGACTGTACGGATATTGTCACTGACAGGCTCAGTAGGGGTTCAGGATGAGTTTTCTCGTCGGCCTCCTTTTCGCTCAATACCTGGGTAGCCGTTACGTACAGCTAGTGCCGCCGACGTGCTTATGGTTAAACCCACTGCTAGCATATTGACGAGTCTTTAGCGTCCCACACAGAGGGTTTTCACGGTTCAGGCGATATGGTGTACATGAGATATGTTGATACATACAGGTGTCCGATTAAATATGTGCGAGTACTGCGCAGACTTTAATAGGACGGTTGATAATACTAGTGGCTTAGGATTAAGCCACATTATTAAATCAGGTTTTTGATTTAATAATTTACACATGTATTTATATATATGTATTCTAGTATTATTGTTCGCTATTTATTTTCTCTCTTGGCTATTCGTATTTTTGTACGAATACGCGTATATGTATTTCGGTACATGTACCGGGAAGTATTCCGTATTTTCTACGGAATAGCTTCTAGAAGGTGCCACATCATTTGTATGAATTTCCATTTTTGGAAATTCATTTGACTCACAAATGATGTGGAGGGTGTGAGGTGGCACAAGCATGGCATGAACATAGAATTTGGGTATGGTTTGATTTGTTTATAGTAATTTGACAAAAGGAAAACATTTCTTTAATGGAAATGAGAGAGGGAGAGGGGCCGGCCATGATTGAGGTGGGAATTGATTTTCTTTTGGTGAATTTACACTAGCACTCTCTCACTCTCTCCGGCTTGAAAATGACTTAGCCAAATTTCCTTTGTTTGTGCAAAATGTTCACCTCTTTTATCTTCTTCTTGAGTTTCTCCATGGAGCTCATGGGTAGAGAGAAAAACATAGTGACACACTCATGCACCCCCACTATTCATCGCTAGCGACTTTGGAGCGTAGGTTACCTCGTTTGTCGAGGTTGGAGCTTGCGCCGTTTCCCTCGGGTGGATCATCGGAGATGGAGGAAGACCGGCAATCAAACATCGTCAAAGGATCACTAGGAGCTTGGAATGAAGACCGAAGGACTCGGATCATCTCAGTATGAACTTTCTAACTCTTAGTTAGCTCTCTAGAATTGGGTTTATGGTCGATCCGGGATTCGGGTAGCGGTAGCGCCGGTTTTAGAAATTTTTGTTCCGCATTTTGGCCGCGTTTCGTTGGCCGAGGCGCTGCCGGGACCCTTCAGTGGTCGACACGACCTAACCCCTAAAACTAAAGGTTGCTAATTGGAGTGTCTCCTGATAACAGCTATCGAAGGAGAACCCTAACAATGGCGAGTGACGATCCCCAACTGCCGACAACAATTAATACATACGCATAAACTTAACAAAGAACAACTGAGCAAACTGAGTATAACCGGATGACAAGCATCCGAATGGAGTCATACCCTGAGTAAACCTGGGTAGACACCACAATGAAATTTGTGGAGACCTGCTCCCATTCCCTCTTCGGAACGGTTAAAGGTTGCAACTCTCCCGCCGGTCTCAGTTGCTCAACCCAAGCACACAACTGGACAGACACCTTGAAAGGAATCCCGAGACTTCTCTTTTTCCATCCCTTCCCACCCGTAAATACCCAATAATATCAGGTACACAAATGCGTCCCTAAACTTAGCACACCCTTGTCACAAATTAAGGACTCCGAATCATTACCCACCCGAACAGGCTCAAGTATCTCTGACAAACGAGCGTCGGCGGGCAGTGTCTCGCGAAAGTGATTAAATAAAAGTGGTCGGGCGCGGACAAGAGCAAGCTGTCCCCTCAGTAGAGACGAACTTAAACTGTACGCAACGATCGCACAAGAACTGTAAATCTGCGGAGGACCATCAAAACTATCAAAATCCGCTGCAGGAAGATGTACATTAAGCTCTGGTGGTCCGTGAGAATCTGGCATGACTCTCGAACAAGTAGTGTGTCTCTAAATCTCCAACGCGAAACCACCGCAGCCATCTCCAGATCATGAGTGGGATATCCTTCTCGTACTTCCTCCAAATGTAGGGAAGCAAAAGCGATAACTCCATTGTGTCACCTCAGTACACATTCGAGCCCTACTCAAGAACCATCAAAGTTAAACCACAAAGTCGCCCGAACCAAAAAGCAAAGAAAGAACTGATGCAGTTCTTAACTGAATCTTCAACTGCCGAAACTTCGCACACAAGCCTCAGTCCAAAGAAAGGAAACCTCCACTCCGGTCAATTCAGTAAACGGTGCAGCACTACACTAGCAATCCTACCCGAAACGGCGGTAAAAACCTGCTAAGCCCAAAATCTGCGGACCTCCGTCCTGCTCACAAGCCTGGGTATAATCTGTACGGCCACGATCTTCCTCGGAACCATACAAAACCGTCTCGTGTAACTACAAGACCAAGGAGTCAACACAACGAGCCTGAAGGAACACTCTGAGAATCTAGCAAACCGCTGGGGCTCTCCCAGTATCCGCAAAACAAATGCTCAAGTGCTACACCTATCCCTCAAGACACATTAAATAGACCAGGATGTCGTAAATAACACAACAATAACTGGTCGAGGAACGGCCTGAAGAAATCCGGTTCATCGCATCTATGAATGCTGCTATTGTTAGTTTTATGTATGCCCTAGAGGCCATTACTATACATCTGATGTATATTGTAGTGGATGCTTGGACATATATAGGGAGGACTTTCTTGCTCGACATGATAGTATGCTATCTGGTTACCCTTTACCTTAACGTGTATACTGATTGTCTCTTGTTACATGTTGGTAAAGCCCTTAGGATGTGTACTTGACAACCTGGACTATGATGCGGATCATACTAGTGGGGACATTGTAGTCCATAAGTACATCCTTCAAGGTCCCTAGTCGTGGGTGTATCGAGACGGGGCATCGATATACCAGAGTAGACTAGCGTATGCCTTCTCGACCCATACAGATGGGCGATGGATGATCCCACATCCATTGGTGTTTGACATCAGAGATGGTATACGGGTGCTCAGTGGAGACTGGGTACACTGGACGGACTCGCCGAGAACTCCCAGATGGTATTATAGCTTATGTCAGATGGCAGTTCTCTGGTGACACTGGTACAGGTTAGTTTGTAGACCCAAGATCGTCATAGAGTCTTGTGTGATTCCCACTGTGCTTTGATTTCCACCTTACCACGTCCAAGAGGGCGTGCAAAACGGTGGTTTTTGGGTACAGTCCCGAGTCACATGGAGGCAATGAGCGATAGGAAGGGTTTCGTCTCTCCCGGTATTGGGGGTTGATGTTGCGCTATGCTCGATTGGCCATAACAGGGAAGTCCCTGGCCAGGGCTGGTTTAGAGATATACTGGTAAGTGTTACCAGTAGTTTCTCGACCCGTTATGTGCCTCATATCGGCATGACTTATCGGTTATTGTTGTCTGACGTTTACCACCTATAGAACTGATATGCGACATATCAGACGAGGAGACCGGACTGTACGGTAGTGCCACTGTCAGGCTTTTACAGGAGTTGGAGCGGGCTTGCTTGATGATCTTCTGATCGCTCAATACCCGGGTAGCCGTTACGTCCAGCTAGTACCGCTGACGGCTTGTCGGTGCTTGATATGATCATCACCTACTGCCGGCGTATTGACGAGTCTTTAGAGTCCTACATAGAGGTTGTACTGGCTCAGGCAAAACGAAATAGGAGCGCATATGTGATTTGTGCGGGACCGAGAATAATGCGTGTATGTGATACCGTATTCTATTCTCGCGATGATTGTATCGATTGGTTGTATGCGATATAACCTAGTTATTGAATCAAGGATTGATTCGATAAGTCGATACATTGATATTAGTCGGTTATATGCGATATGACCGAATCGTTAAATCAAGTGTTGATTCAATGATTTAATATATAATTATATATTTGGTATATTACTTTACATTAACTAGTATTGGTTCACTTTAGGTTGATTTTTTCTCACTTGATGTGCACAAGTTGTATATGTGATATATTTTTGTGCACAAGTTTGTATCATATTTGATGATACATGCAAACTTGGGTGTGTGTATGACTGACACCATGTTTAGGTTAAAGGTTTGGGTTTTTATTTATTTTGGTAAAATAAAATGGTGGATTTCTTTGTCTTTGCTTGAAGCTTCATGAAGCTTTCAAGCATCTTTGACAAAGTCCACCATTTTGTTTTGCATGTTATTTTCCTTAACCTAAACATTAACCTAAACTCAAGTTTAGTCTCTACAATGGTTTAACTCACCCATGGTTGCATTATGATAGACATCACTTGATAATTCATTTTTTGATGATTATTCTGATGCTTTTCTTTTCTTCTTCTTCTTCTTGAAGAAAAGGAAAAGCTTGCTAGAAATTATCAAGTGAAGATTAAGAGTGAGAAATCAAAATCTAGAAAGAACCCACTTCCTATCTCACCATCCTCTACTAGACTAGTACTTTAGTTTAGGGTGTTTGCTTCACTAATTCTATGGTTAGTGAGGTAGAAGCTTGAGTCCGTATTCTCTTGACGTAGATCATCTTCGGCACCGAAGACTTCAAGCGATCCCGTTGCAATTTCATCGAGGAGCCGTCCGAGAGTCCGGAGTTGGATGATCGCAGCGAAGGGACATCATCACGGAGCTTTGGAAGTGGAGGACCGGATCTACAAAGGTTGTAGTCCCTTCCCTTAGTGATAATTGTTATCTACTAGCTTTATGTTTCGCCTAATCTCTAGTTAACGATCTTGCTTAGGGTTATTCGGCATATAAAATTTTAATCCGGCATGGTCGATGCCTTGTAGAGCCTCATTAGTGTGCCTAGTAACCCTATAGTGGTATCAAAGCCTAGCTAGAGCATTAGGCGATGTGTTAACGAAGTTAAAACCCCGATTAAACCCGATAACGTCAAATTATACCCCTCTCTGTACATTTTCTAAAATCTGGGTTTTTCCAGAATTAAAAATACCTAAAAAATTCAGCAGGCTAATATAAGAATTATGGTGAAAAACGAGAACCTAATACGTCCAAACCGCCGCGGAACCACGGCCGTACCGCGCTTGGGCCGCGGATCCGCAGCAGTACAGGGGAGTTAGGTACATGTCTTTTCACTATAATTCCTATTTCTGTGAATTATATTTTATGGGTATTTTTATTATGACTCAAGTGTTGATTATTTTGGGGTTTATTTTGTAATCGTCGATTCGATCGGAGAATTTAATTTTGTTAAGTTTTCCGGATAATTTTAGTAAGTGTTAAATAGTTCGACCGGATATAAATACCCACTTTTCCCCTGCCGGGAAATTTGCAAGTGGTGGATCTTTCCGTAGTTTAAGAACGTTCGAAGTAGTGCAAGTAACACGATGGACCCTCTAGAAGACAACAAACCTTAACTCGATTATATGACCGTCTTGAACTGCCCTTTGAATCTTAGGGTTTGGGGCAGTACGGCGTGCCACATGTAAGGCGTTGGCTTGACCCTTCTACGGCTGGACCGTTGGTATTGAGGCATGAAGTGAATGTTTTTAAACTTATTTCATTTGTTGAGCTGTTTCGAGAAAACTTGGGTGTTTGATTATTCGATCGGAAAGTTTAACATTTTCTTTTTATCCGGAATGTGATACAATATTTGGAATCCACATGTAGTTATGAGATAACTAATTTGATTGTTATAAACATAGCAGTTTAGTCTCATTTGATCGGTTTCCACGGGATTTTGATATGATCAAAAGTCCGTCGCAATCACGTAGTGTACGCGGATACTCGCCGGGTAAACTTAATAGACAGCCATGCCCCATAGCCCTGACCAAGTGACTGTAGGAGAACCCCGTCGCCAAAAGCATCCGTTCGGGTGCTCGCGGCAGCGGTGTTCCGCCTTAGTGCACTTCGTCGACGGCATCTGGGGGTGCGGCCGTTTACTAAAGTTTGCGACGAGCAATCGATCACTTATCAGGAATCTTGTTGAATTGCCCGACTTGATATTGAAAAGTGTTTTCGATATGGAGACTAAAATGCAGGGTTTATAACTGTTAGGCATGCGATGTCTAAAGAGTTTGCGGATTCCAACTATTGTAGTTTTACACTTTCTTTTCTGCGACCGTAAGTGTAATATGTGATATCGCCGGTTTCGTTGCTATATGTCAACGACAATTGGGATGCGCATGTTTACTTACGTTGATGACATGTGATGTTCTGTGTTGCTGGATATGTTATATTGGATCGTCGCGTTTTGAATAGCCGGGGGTTTTTATGTGAGATGAGTGTTTTTCATTTTCATTCATGTAAATTTAAATGTATGTAATATTCTTTTATTGGGGCACTTCCGGGTTGAGGTCGTTGTCACCATTTGTATATTAATTACTTTTCTGCACTAGGATAGACCCAAGGAGGAGAGCACAAGTAACCGGGTTCTGAGGTCCAGAGGGAGACCAACTCGAGGAGTCGAGTCCGGGTCTCCTAACTCTAGAATTGGTAGGGTTGCTTGCCGCACTCGTAGGGGTCTATGGGTGTGGGTTTGGCTATTCATCGCGACCGTGGAATCCGTGTTTTATACTGGCTCGTATTAAAAACACGGACGTCCTAGTATATCCAATGTTTCAAATGTTTCTTCTGCTGCGATATCTGTGATGTGATCATGTGATGTGCTGTGATAGATACTATATATCGTATATATGATATATTATATAGACGTTACTTATGTTTTACACCCGCGCTAACCCTGCCCTGCTCTGCCGTTAGTTACCTAACCTAACGGTGCACGAGGGGACATCGAGGCGAATGCGGATGGCATAAGTGTACGTCGTATTTATCTGTGATGTTTAGGTGTTTAAATGATGGGACTTCATTAATGTGATTAATGAAAGAAAAGAAACCTAAAAGATGTTGTGGAATCGAATTTTCAAAAACAGGTAGCTACAGTTCTTGCTTTGCATCGCGGTGTTCCTTGTAGAACATCCTGCACCTTATTCGATGAGGAAAGGGCCGAGATCCCTTCACCGGGAGTGACCCCTTTAGCAATAACTGGCAGATGCTACACACTCGGTTTGTCTTTTGATTGCTTCTATAGTTTCTGCTTTGCACAGTGATATATATGATATATCCTGCACCTCATTCGATGAGGAAAGGGCCGACGATCCCTTCACCGGGAGTGACCCCTTTAGCAAAACTAGAAAAGCCTCAAAAACACTCCATTTAAAATCACTCGATTCTACGACGATATAAAGTTCATTACGCAAAGGCTTTTCTTAAAAACCTGTCGTAGCCCTCCGTCATTTCAGATAAGTAATAGTTAGTATTCGTGCTGCGTTTGTTGACTTAGTCAAAGCATAGTATGCGGTAGCTGATTAGTGCTTATCTGCAAAGCATATGATGCGATTGGATTAGGGTAGTCGTGCGGCCTTGTTGACTCAGTCAAGGGTCGTGCGGGTGGGATTAATTCAATCGGGAAATGACGGGTTGAACATTACTTGCGGTCTATGGTTTGTTGACTTAGTCAAGGTCATAGATCGCTTGGGGCAAAATATTATCGGGAATTTCAAGTGTTGAAATTTGCAATGAGATTGCATACCTTCTATGAGATAGTTGGATCCCGATACCCGCTGCGAGTAAGTGTTACTCCTGGGAGAGTTTTACACTTTACAATTAGCCGATCAAGTAGGTGTCTAGAAAGGTGTTAACGAGGTTACGCCTCTGGGAAAACGAGCTTTACTTTAATTAGGTTCGTGCGAAAGCATGGGGGACCTCCCTCAAAGTACCGACACTGGCCTGGCTGAAAGATTGGCGAACTTGTAGCGTGTAATTAATCCCGGCTAGTCTTTCCATTTATGGTTTGAAGGAAGATTTGATAAAAACAGTGGGAGCCATCCTGATTAGATAAAATAAAAACCAATCTGATCTTGCAAGAGCGCACGCAGAGTGTTTTCTTCTCTCTCTCTCTAGGTAGCGACCATATCACGCCTTAATCAAGATAATAATACGGATATTTGACCGAACCCGCTTGTTATACTGAGCTGGGGTAAGTTGGTCCCGCTCCAACTTATAATTGTTATAAGACAGAGCAGGAATTTGGGGAATACCAGATTTCCCGTGCCGCCCAAACGAAGAAAATGCATGATGATGCATCATCTTCGGGTGTGTTCATTACAGAGAACTGTTTCTCAGTGTCCTTTACGTTCTGGGTATGTGATACCAAATCAGGATCCCACATATGTAATTTGTTACATGGGCTATAGATAGGTGGAGAACTGAGAACGGGTGATAAGTTTCATGAGGCAGAAAACGGTGCAAGTGTTGCAACCAAGTCTGTTGGTCACTGTCACCCTGTATTACCAGAATACATTGATTCTGAACAAATGCTATTAGATACCGGACCTGATATACAAAATCATATCAATCTCTTTATTAGTAAAGAAAGGATATAATTTTGTATTGTTGGATAATGTTTTGAACATTTCCTATATCAAAAGTTGATCGGTTCAGGCACGTTATCTAAAAGCATTGATGTTCTAAATCAAACTACAGTTCTTAGTATACAGAACACACACAAGAGGAAGAGTTCAGAAATGAACGAATCCTTCTTGAGGTATTGTAGACTAGGTCATATCAATGCGACCCGACTAGCTGAAGTTACATATAGATGCATATTTAAATTAGTTTGAATTTACATCTTGTGAAACTTGCTGGTCATGTCACAGAGATAAGATGACCATAGCTCTGTTTAATGGAAACAGAGAAAGAGTTAGTGAACTTTTGGGATAATACATGTTGATGTATGAAGGTCCCCTGTCTACACATGCCAAGACCGGTTCTTTGTACTTAATTACATTCTCTGATGATCTCTCAAGATTCAAACATATGTTCCTGTTGAAACACAAGTCCGAAGCTTTTGAGATATTCACAGAATATAAGCTAGAAGTAGAGAACCAAAAACAGGTATAAGTATCATGTCCTTTGATGTGATCAAGGAGGAGAATACTTGAGCACGGAATTCCAGGATTATTCTAAAGGAGAATAAGTTTCTCTCTCAGCATTACTCATCCGTATATACCATAGCACGATGGTATATCGGGACGGAGCAATCACACCCTATATGATAAGGTGTGCTCTATGATGAGTACTACTGAGTTACCTATTTGCTTTTGGGAGTTATTCACTTATGAAGTTGCATACCTATTGAATAGGGTTCCGATCAAATTAGTTGCCTACCACTTCATATGAGATATGGAAAGGGAAGAGCCCATTTCTTAAGTTAGTTAAGATTTGGGGTTGTCCGGCCTATGTCTAGAAGCAAAATCCGGACAAGCTCGAGGTACAGTCAGTTCTGTGGAAGTTTGTTGGATATCCCAAGCATTCGCAAGGGAATATCTTCTACCAAACCGAGAAACAAAAGTGTTTTTATTTCTCAACATGCCACCTTTGTGAAAGGGAATTTCTTGTGGAAGGAATTATTGGTCTTGAGGTAGAACTAGAAAGAGTTCCAGCTATACAAATTGAAGCTGATGATTTGGTAGAACAAAAGGATTCAATAGCAACCAACGAACCTCAGCCTCTCCGTCGATCTAGTAGGGTTTCTCACCCACCTGAGTGATACTTTGGTTTCTTTATGAAAGTGGGAGCGAGGATTGCATCATGAGATGATGACCCAACTAGTTTCGAACTGGCCATCAGGAGTGGGACTCTGTAAGAATGGCTGGATGCTTAGCGATCTGAGATGGAATCCTTATACACCAACAAAGTATGGATTTTGGTTGCTTTATCTGAAGGGTTAAATCCCAATCAGGAGCAAGTATATCTTGAGAAGATTACTTGGTGTACATGGAAAAGTTGAGACTTTCAAAGCTAGACTTGATGAAGGTTTGCATCATTGACCAGGTATGGCTAATGATGAAACCTTTTCTGGGCCTATGCTTAAGTCCATCCAGATCCTACTTGCCACGGCTACATACCATGACTACGATATCTGGCGGTTGGGTGTCATGACTGCTTTTCTAAATGATGTTTTAGAAGAGAGAGTCTGTAAGTACACAGTCAGAGGGCTTCGTAGACAGTGGGAGCAGCGGAAACGTGTGTAAGATGTTTTATGTGATAAAGCAGGCATCGCGGAGATGGAACATCTGTTTTGATGAGTTAGTCAAAAAGTTTGACATCATCAAAATGGTAGATGAACCTTGTATATACAAAAAGGTAGTAGGGAGTATGGTGGTGATCCTCGTAGAGTACATGGATGACATACTCTTGATAGGGAAGGAGTTTCCTATGCTACACTCGGTCAATCTCCGCTTATCACAATGATTCTCCATATAGGATCAAAGTGACACCTACTAAATCCTGGGTTTTGGATCTATGAGATAGATCTAATTGGATATTAGGATACTCACTAGTTGTAGAAAGATGGTATCAATTGATCCTGGGGAGAATCACTGGAAAGGTTCCAGGATGATAAGGACGACTGAAAGTCAGTCACAGGCATTGTCTTTACCCTCAGTAAAGGAACGGTATGTAGGAAGAGTTCCAAGCTAGATACCATAACATACTAGACGATTAAAGGCAAGATACATCGTTACCAAAGATACTACCAAAGAGGCAGTCTGGGTGTATAATAGTTCATGAGATGAACTTCGTTCCTCCCATTGTGTGACAACGGACTTATGGCTTATACCAAGGAACGCCCGTCCCATCAGTGATCCAGAAATATTCTAAGGCAGTGTCACCTGATCGTGGAGATGGTTAATCTCCAGAGGATCGAGGTTAGGAGAGCAGACTCAGAGGACAACACGGCGGATCCACTCACAAAGGCCTTTTCCTAGAGAGAGACTATTATGGGATGGTTGAGTATGAGATACTACAACCACTGTTACCAGTTGGCCCTAGTGCAAGTGGGAGATTGTTAGTTATATGTATGCCCTAGAGGCCATTACTATACATCTGATGTATATTGTAGTGGATGCTTGTGTAGGGTTCCTAGGCATCCTAATGAGGTCTCACAAGGCATCAACCATGCCAATTTCAAAAAATCTAGGTGCCGAGAAACCCGACTACGGATCGTTGGCTAGAAATCTAGGCGAAAAAGCTAACTAGTTAACACTTAACTATGAGAATACGGATATACAACCTTTGTAGATCCGGTGCTCCACCTCCACGGCTCTGCAATGAAGTCTCCTCGCTGTCCAAGACGGATCCCAGGCTCTAGCGTCAGCTTCATCGGAGAATGGACGGGCTAGGTCATCGACAACGTGCCGAAGATGATCTACGTCGAAGCATCACTAGATCAAGCTCCACCTTCACCGAGCCTTGAAAACTTGTGAAGGAAACACACTCTACTACTTGGCAAGAGGTAGAGGATGAAGAAATAGGAAGTGGGTAGACTTTAGATTTGGATTTCACACTCTTTTTCATCACTTGCCATTGATGGAGGCAAGCTTTCTTCACTTGAAGAAATGAAGAAGAAGATGAAAGAATTATGATAAGTTAATTAAAAAAGAAAAGAATATCCAAACTTATCATAATCCTAACTATGGTTATGTGTAGAGAATTGACCAAGGTTAAAGCAATGGTTAGGGTTAAGGATGAGATAAGAATGGTGGACAAAGTCAAAGCTTCATGAAGCTTCAACTAAAGAACAAATAAAGCCACCATTCTTTTCTCTTTTCCATTTATTTTCCAAAAAATATAAACAAATAAATAAATGAATAAACAAATAAAAAGCCTAACCATTTCTTTAACCAAGGTTTAATTCTTTACACAAACCCTAATTTGCATGTATCATCAAATATGATACAAACAAGTGCACAAAATCATATCGCATATGCAATGCGCACAACCGAGCGAGAAAATCCATCTTAAGTGAACCGATACTAGTTAACGCAAAGTAATATATCAAATATATAATTATGCATTAAATCATTAAATCAACACTTGATTTAACGATCCGGTCATGTCGCACACAACCGACTAGTATACAATGTATCGGCTTATCGAATCTATCCTTGATTCAATAACTAGGTTATATCGCATATAACCATTCGACACATTCATCGCGAGAATGGAATACGGTATCACATACACGTATTATTCTCGGTCCCGCACATATCTCATATGCGCTCCTATTTCGTTTCGCTTGAGCCAGGAAACCTCTGTGTAGGACTCTAAAGACTCGTCAATACGCCGGCAGCAGGTGATGATGATATCAAACACCCACAAGCCGCAAGCGGTCTGCTAAACGTAACGGCCACCCGGGTATTGAGCGATCTGAAGATCGACGAGCAAGCCCGCTCACACTCCAGTGAATCCGACCAGTAACACTACCGTACAGTCCGGTCTGATCGTCTGATATGTCGCATATCTCGCCTAGGGGTGGTAAACGTCAGACCCCAATAGCTCGATAAGTCGTGTCGATATGAGGTCTATAACTGTTCGAGAAACTACTGGTAACACTTACCAGTAAATCTCAGCAACCCTGGCCAGGGATTTCCTGTTATAGCCAATCGAACACAGCGCAACATCAACCCCCTATACCGGGAGAGACGAATCCCCTCCTATCGCTCATTGCCTCCATGTGACTCGGGACCGTACCCAAAAACCACCGTTTTGCACGCCCTCTTGGACGTGGTAAGATGGAAATCAAAGCACAGTGGGAACCACACAAGACTCTATGACGATCTCGGGTCAACAGACTACTCTGTACCAGTGTCACCAGAGAACTGCCATCTGACGTGAGGTATAATACCATCTGGGAGTTCTCGGCGAGTCCGTCCAGTGTACCCAGTCTCTACTGAGCACCCGTATATCATCTCTGATGTCAAACACCAATGGATATGGGATCATCCATCGCCCATCTGTATGGGTCGAGAAGGTATACGCAAGTCTACTCTGGTATATCGATGCCCCGTCTCGATACACCCTCGACTAGGGACTTTGAAGGATGTACTTATGGACTACCATGTCCCCACTAGTATGATCCGCATCATAGTCCAGGTAGTCAAGCACACATCCTAAGGGCTTTACCAACATGTAACAGAGAGATAATCAGTATACACGTTAAGGTAAAGTTCAACCAGATAGCATACTATCATGTCGAGCAAGAAAGTCCTCCCTATATATGTCCCAGCATCCACTACAATATACATCCTATGTACAGTAATGGCCTCTAGGGCATACATATAACTAACAATCTCCCACTTGCACTAGGGCCATCTGTAGCAGTGGTTGCAGTATCTCATACTCAACCATCCCATAAAAGTCTCTCTCTGGGAAAAGGCCTTTCGTGAGTGGATCCGCTGTGTTTGTCCTCTAAGTCTACTCTCCTAACCTCGATCCCTTGGAGATCAACCATCTCCATGATCAGGTGATACTGCTTCAGAATATGTCTGGATCACTGATGGGACGGACGTTCCTTGGCATAAGCCACAACTCCATTGTCACACAATGGGAGGAACATGGTTCATCTTATGAACCAATATATACCCAAACAGCCTCTTTGGTAGCATCTTAAATAGCGATGTATCAAGCCTTTATCGTCTAGTATGCCACGGTATCTATCTTGGAACTCTTCCAACATACCGTCTCTTTACTGAGGGTAAAGACAATGCCTGCGACTGACATTCAGTCGTCTTTATCACCCTGGAACCTTTCCAGTGATTCTCCCCAGGATCGATTGATACCATCTCACTTCGACAAGTGAGAATTCTAACATCCATTTAGATCTATCTCATAGATCCAAAATCCAGGAATTAGTAGGTATCATTATGATCCTATATGGAGAATCATTGTGATAAACGGAGATTGACCGAGCGTAGCATAGGAAACTCCTTCCCTATCAAGAGTATGTCATCCACGTACTCTACGAGGATCGTCACCATACTCCCTACTACCTTTTTGTTTATACAAGGTTCATCTACCATTTTGATGATATCAAACTATTTGACTAATCCATCAAAACAGATGTTCCAACTCCGCGATGCCTGCTTTAATCCTATAAAGCATCTTGCACACGTTTCCGCTGCTCCCACTGTCTACGAAGCCCTCTGGCTGTGTACTTATAGACGCACTCTTCTAAAACATCATTTAGAAAAGCCGTCATGACACCCAACCACCAGATATCGTAGTCATGGTATGTAGCCGTGACAAGTAGGATCTGGATGGACTTAAGCATAGCTACTTGAAAAGGTTTCATCATTATCCACACCTGGTCAATGATGCAAACTTTTAACAAGTCTAGCTTTGAAAGTCTCAACTTTTCCATCTACACCAAGTAATCTTCTCAAGATATACTTGCTCCTGATGGGGATTTAACCCTTCAGATATAGCAACCAAAGTCCATACTTTGTTGGTGTATAAGGATTCCATCTCAGATCACTAAACATCCAGCCATTCTTACAGAGTCTTACTCTCGATGGCCTGCTCGAAACTAGTTGGGTCATCATCTCATGATGCAATCTTCACTCCCACTGTCATAGAGAAACCTATGTATCTCTCAGGTGGGTGAGAAAACCCTACTAGATCGGCGGAGAGGCTGAGGTTCGTTGGTAACCACTGAATCCTCTGGTTGTACCAAATCATGCTGTAGTTTGTATAGCTGGAACACTTCCAGTTCTACATAACAGACCTTGCCTCGAGCTTGTCCGGATTTTGCTTTTAGACATAGGCCGGACAACCCTAAATCTAAACTAGCTTAAGACATGAGCTCTTCCCTTTCCATATCTCATATGGAATGGTAGGCAACTGATTTGATTGGAACCCTATTCAATAGGTATGCAGCTTCTCAAGTGCATAACACCCAAAAGGAAATAGGTAGCTCAGTATTACTCATCATAGAGCACACCTTATCACATAGGGTGTAATAGCTCCACCCCGATATACCATCGTGCTATGGTGTATGCGGAGGAGTAATGCTGAGAGAGAATCTCATTCTCCTTTAGAAAAGTCCAGGATTTCCGTGCTCAAGTATTCTCCTCCTCGATCACATCAAAGGACATAATACTTATACCCTTATTGGTTCTCTGCTTCTAACTTATATTCTATGAATATCTCAAAAGGTTCGGACTTGTGTTTCAACAGGAACATATGTCTGAATCTTGAGAGATTATCAGAGAATGTAATGAAGTACAAAGAACCGGTCTTGGCATGTGT
This sequence comes from Agapanthus africanus, assembly GCA_030015575.1. Taxonomy (NCBI): domain Eukaryota; kingdom Viridiplantae; phylum Streptophyta; class Magnoliopsida; order Asparagales; family Amaryllidaceae; genus Agapanthus; species Agapanthus africanus. The sequence goes on along the minus strand of CM057337.1, from coordinate 389,977,741 downwards.
AGACAGGGGACCTACATACATCAACATGTATCATCCCAAGAGTTCACTAACTCTTTCTCTGTTTCCAATAAACAGAGCTGTGGTCATCTTATCTCTGTGACATGACTGGCAAGTTTCACAAGATGTAAATTCAAACTGATTTAAATATGCATCTACATGTAACTTCAGCTAGTCGGGTCGCATTGATATGACCTAGTCTACAATGCCTCAAGAAGGATTCGTTCAGTTCTGAACTCTTCCTCTTGTGTGTGTTCTGTATACTAAAAACTGTAGTTTTATTTAGAACATCAACGCTTTTAGATAACGTGCCTGAACCGATCAACTTTTGATATAGGAAATGTTCAAAACATTATCCAACAATACAAAATTTTATCATTTCTTTACTACTAAAGAGACTGATATAATTTTGTATATCAGGTTCGGTATCTAACAGCATTCGTTCAGAATCAATGTATTTGTAATACAGGGTGACAGTGACCAACAGACTTGGCTGCAACTCTTGCCCCGTTTTCTGTCTCATGAAACTTATCACCCGTTCTCAGTTCTCTACCTTTCTGTAGCCCTATGTAACAGATTACATATCTGGGATCCTGATCTGGTATCACATACCCAGGACGTAAAGGATACTGAGAAACAGTTCTCTGTAATGAACACACCCGAAGATGATGCATCAGCATGCACTCTCTTCGTTTGGGCGGCACGGGAATTCTGGTAATCCCCAATTTCCTGCTCTGTCTTATAACAATTATAAGTTGGAGCGGGACCAACGTTTCCCAGCTGAGTATAACAAGCGGGTTCGGTCAATATTCCGTATTATTATCTTGATTAAGGCGTGATATGGTCGCTACCTGGAGAGAGAGAGAAGAAAACACTCAGCGTGCGCTCTGTCAAGAATAGATTGGTTATTATTTTATCTAATCAGGATGGCTCCCACTGCTTTTTATCAAATCTTCCTTCAAACCCTAAAAGGAAAGACTAGCCGGGATTAATTACACACTACAAGTTCGCCAATCTTTCAGCCAGGCCAGTGTCGGTACTTTGAGGGAGGTCCCCCGTGCTTTCGCACGAACCTAATTAATGTAAACCTCGTTTTCCCAGAGGCGTAACCTCGTTAACACCTTTCTAGACACCTACTTGATCGGCTAATTGTAATATATAAAACTCTCCCAGGAGTAACACTTACTCGCTGCGGGTATCGGGATCCAACTATCTCATAGAAGGTATGCAATCTCATTGCAAATTTCAACACTTGAAATTCTCGATAATATTTTGCCCCTAGCTAGCTATGACCTTGACGCATGCCAAACAACCCATAGTCTGCTAGTCAAGTTCAACCCGTACATTTCTTGATTGAATTAAACCCACCCGCACGACCCTTGACGCATGCCAAACAACGCCGTACGAATACCCTAATCCAATCGCATCATATGCTAGCAGATAAGCACTAGTTAGCTACCGTACACTACGCCTTGACGCATGCCAAACAACCGCAGCACGAATACTAAATAGTACTTATCTGAAATGACGGAGGGCTACGACAGGTTTTTCTGAAAACCTATTGCGTAATGAACTTGATATCGTTGTAGAATCAAATGATTTTTAAAATGGAGTGTTTTTTAGGCTTTTCCAGTTTTGCTAAAGGAGTCACTCCCGGTGAAGGGATCGTCGGTCCTTTCCTCGTCGAATGAGGTGCGGGATATATCATATATATCGCTGTGCAAAGCAAAAACACTTAAAAGCAATCAAAAGACAAACCGAAGGTTGTAGCATCTGCCAGTTATTGCTAAAGGAGTCACTCCCGGTGAAGGGATCTCGGTCCTTTCCTCATCGAATAAGGTGCAGGATATATCGCATATACCGCTGTGCAAAGCAAGAACTGTAGCTACCTGTTTTATTTTGAAATTCGATTCTACAACATCTTAGGTTTCTTTTATTTCATTAATCTCATTAATGAAGTCCCATCATTTAAGTACCTAAACATCACAGATAAATACGACGTACACTTATGCCATCCGCATTCGCCTCGATGTCCCCTCGTGCACCGTTAGGTTAGGTAACTAACGACAGAGCGGGGCAGGGCTAGCGCGGGTGTAAAACATAAGTAACGTCTATATAATATATCATATATACTATATACTATATCTATCACAGAACATCACATGATCACGCAGCAGAAGAAACATATGAAATATTGGATATACTAGGATGTCCGTGTTTTCAATACGAGCCAGTATAAAACACGGATTCCACAGTCGCGATGAATAGCCAAACCCACACCCCTAGACCCCTACGAGAGCGGCAAGCAACCCTACCAATTCTAGAGTTAGGAGACCCGGACTCGACTCCTCGAGTTGGTCTCCCACTGGACTCCAGAACCCGGTTACTTGTGCTCCCCTCCTTGGGTCTATCCTAGTGCGGAAAAGTAAATAATATACAAAAGGTGACTACTTCCGCAACCTGGAAGCGCCCCAAATTAAAAGAATATTACATACAAGTTTTTACATGAATGAAAATGAAAAACACTCATCTCACATAAAAAACCCCGGCTATTCAAACACGACGATCCAATATAACATATCCAGCAACACATAACATCACATGTCATCAACGTAAGTAAATATGCGCATCCCAATTGTCGTTGACATATAGCAACGAAACCGGAGATATCACATATTACACTTACGGTCACAGAAAAGAAAGTGTAAAACTACAACAGTTGGAATCCGCAACCTGCATAGACATCGCATGCCTAATCAAATGAATTCCTTAGACATCGCATGCCTAACAATTATAAACCCCGCATTTTAGTCTCATTATCGAAAACACTTTTCAATAACAAGTCGGGTAATTCAGCAAGATTCCCGACATCCTGATCGAATACTCGTCGCAAACTTCAGTAGACGGCCGCACCCCCGACGCCGTCGACGAAGTGCACCAAGACGGAACACCGCTACCGCGAGCACCCTGACGGATGCTTTCGGCGACGGGGTTCTCCTACAGTCACTTGGTCGGGGCTATGGAGTGAGGCTGTCTATTAAGTTTATCCGGCGAGTATCCGCGTATGCGACGGACTTTTGATCACATCAAAATTCCGTGGCAACCGATCAAGTGAGACTAAACTGCTACGTTTATAACATCCATTCAGTTATCTCATAACTTATTGTGAATTCCAATTATTGTATCCCATTCCGGATAAACAGAAAATGTTAAACTTTTCGATCGAACAATCGAACACCCAAGTTTTCCCAAAACAGATCAACACATGAAATAAGTCTAACAACATTCAGTTCGTGCCTCAGTAGCAACGGTCCAGCCGTAGAAGGGTCAAGCCAACGCCTCACATGTGGCACGCCGTACTGCCCCAAACCCGAAGGTTCAAAGGGCAGTTCAAGACGGTCACATAATCGAGTTAAGGTTTGTTGTCTTCTAGAGGGTCCATCGCGTTACTTGCACTACTTAGAACGTCGTTAAACTACGGAAAAATCCAACACTTGGAAATTTCCCGACAGGGGAAAAATTGGGTATTTATATCCGGTCGAACTTTTGAACATATTCTAAAAATTATCCGGAAATACACAAAAGACGAAATTTGATAATCCGATCGAAATACCGAATCCCCAAAACAACTGCAGAAAATTCAACTCAGGAAAAAATATTAAAAATTCCCAGAAAACTCAGCATCAGACAAAATGAATTACTGTACAAAAATTGGATGATGACGCCACATTTTTGCCGCGGATCCGCCGCATTATCCAAGCTCATGCCGCGGATCCGCGCCAATATTTACTGTTCATCAAAAAAATTTTGTGTCGAAATTCTTATATTTCTCTGCTGGTTTTTCTGCATATTTTTAATACTGAAAAATCCCTGTTTTTAGAAAAAGTACAGAGAGCATATTTTGGGTTTCGGTTTTGGGTCATTCGGACTTCAAAATCCCTCTAGACTTCGCCTAAGGCTCTAGCTAGGCTCTGATACCACTGTAGGGTTCCTAGGCATCCTAATGAGGTCTCACAAGGCATCAACCATGCCAATTTCAAAAAATCTAGGTGCCGAGAAACCCGACTACGGATCGTTGGCTAGAAATCTAGGCGAAAAAGCTAACTAGTTAACACTTAACTATGAGAATACGGATATACAACCTTTGTAGATCCGGTGCTCTATCTCCATGGCTCCGCAATGAAGTCTCCTCGCTGTCCAAGACGGATCCCGGGCTCTAGCGTCGGCTTCATCAGAGAATGGACGGGCTAGGTCATCGACAACGTGCCGAAGATGATCTACGTCGAAGCATCACTAGATCAAGCTCCACCATCACCGAGCCTTGAAAACTTGTGAAGGAAACACACTCTACTACTTGGCAAGAGGTAGAGGATGAAGAAATAGGAAGTGGGTAGACTTTAGATTTGGATTTCACACTCTTTTTCATCAGTTGCCATTGATGGAGGCAAGCTTTCTTCACTTGAAGAAATGAAGAAGAAGATGAAAGAATTATGATAAGTTAATTAAAAAAGAAAAGAATATCCCAACTTATCATAATCCTAACTATGGTTATGTGTAGACAATTGACCAAGGTTAAAGCAATGGTTAGGGTTAAGGATGAGATAAGAATGGTGGACAAAGTCAAAGCTTCATGAAGCTTCAACTAAAGAACAAATAAAGCCACCATTCTTTTCTCTTTTCCATTTATTTTCCAAAAAATATAAACAAATAAATAAATGAATAAACAAATAAAAACCCTAACCATTTCTTTAACCAAGGTTTAATTCTTTACACAAACCCTAATTTGCATGTATCATCAAATATGATACAAACAAGTGCACAAAATCATATCGCATATGCAATGCGCACAACCGAGCGAGAAAATCCATCTTAAGTGAACCGATACTAGTTAACGCAAAGTATTATATCAAATATATAATTATGCATTAAATCATTAAATCAACACTTGATTTAACGATCCGGTCATGTCGCACACAACCGACTAGTATACAATGTATCGGCTTATCGAATCTATCCTTGATTCAATAACTAGGTTATATCGCATACAACCATTCGACACATTCATCGCGAGAATGGAATACGGTATCACATACACGTATTATTCTCGGTCCCGCACATATCTCATATGCGCTCCTATTTCGTTTCGCTTGAGCCAGGAAACCTCTGTGTAGGACTCTAAAGACTCGTCAATACGCCGGCAGCAGGTGATGATCATATCAAACACCCACAAGCCGCAAGCGGTCTGCTAATCGTAACGGCCACCCGGGTATTGAGCGATCTGAAGATCGACGAGCAAGCCCGCTCACACTCCAGTGAATCCGACCAGTAACACTACCGTACAGTCTGGTCTGATCGTCTGATATGTCGCATATCTCGCCTAGGGGTGGTAAACGTCAGACCCCAATAGCTCGATAAGTCGTGTCGATATGAGGTCTATAACTGTTCGAGAAACTACTGGTAACACTTACCAGTAAATCTCAGCAACCCTGGCCAGGGATTTCCTGTTATAGCCAATCGAACACAGCGCAACATCAACCCCCTATACCGGGAGAGACGAATCCCCTCCTATCGCTCATTGCCTCCATGTGACTCGGGACCGTACCCAAAAACCACCGTTTTGCACGCCCTCTTGGACGTGGTAAGATGGAAATCAAAGCACAGTGGGAACCACACAAGACTCTATGACGATCTCGGGTCAACAGACTACTCTGTACCAGTGTCACCAGAGAACTGCCATCTGACGTGAGGTATAATACCATCTGGGAGTTCTCGGCGAGTCCGTCCAGTGTACCCAGTCTCTACTGAGCACACGTATATCATCTCTGATGTCAAACACCAATGGATATGGGATCATCCATCGCCCATCTGTATGGGTCGAGAAGGTATACGCAAGTCTACTCTGGTATATCGATGCCCCGTCTCGATACACCCTCGACTAGGGACTTTGAAGGATGTACTTATGGACTACCATGTCCCCACTAGTATGATCCGCATCATAGTCCAGGTAGTCAAGCACACATCCTAAGGGCTTTACCAACATGTAACAGAGAAATAATCAGTATACACGTTAAGGTAAAGTTCAACCAGATAGCATACTATCATGTCGAGCAAGAAAGTCCTCCCTATATATGTCCCAGCATCCACTACAATATACATCCTATGTACAGTAATGGCCTCTAGGGCATACATATAACTAACAGCTTGGACATATATAAGGAGGACTTTCTTGCTCGACATGATAGTATGCTATCTGGTTACCCGTTACCTTAACGTGTATACTGATTGTCTCTCTGTTACATGTTGGTAAAGCCCTTAGGATGTGTACTTGACTACCTGGACTATGATACGGATCATACTAGTGGGGACATGGTAGTCCATAAGTACATCCTTCAAGGTCCCTAGTCGTGGGTGTATCGAGACGGGGCATCGATATACCATAGTAGACTAGCGTATGCCTTCTCAACCCATACAGATGGGCGATGGAGGATCCTACATCCATTGATGTTTGACATCAGAGATGATATACGGGTGCTCAGTGGAGACTGGGTACACTGGACGGACTCGCCGAGAACTCCCAGATGGTATTATACCTTACGTCAGATGGCAGTTCTCTGGTGACACTAGTACATGTTAGTCTGTAGACCCGAGATCGTCATAGAGTCTTGTGTGATTCCCACTGTGCTTTGATTTCCACCTTACCACGTCCAAGAGGGCATGCAAAACGGTGGTTTTTGGGTACAGTCCCGAGTCACATGGAGGCAATGAGCGATAGGAGGGGTTTCGTCTCTCCCGGTATTGGGGATTGATGTTGCGCTATGCTCGATTGGTCATAACAGGGAAGTCCCTGGCCAGGGCTGGTTTAGAGATATACTGGTAAGTGTTACTAGTAGTTTCTCGACCCGTTATGCGCCTCATATCGGCATGACTTATCTGTTATTGGGGTCTCACGTTTACCACCCCTAGAACTGATATGCGACATATCAGACGAGGAGACCGGACTGTACGGTAGTGCCACTGTCAGGCTTTTACAGGAGTTGGAGCGGGCTTGCTTGCTGATCTTCTGATCGCTCAATACCTGGGTAGCCGTTACGTCCAGCTAGTACCGCTGACGGCTTGTGGGTGCTTGTTATGATCATCACCTATTGCCGGCGTATTGACGAGTCTTTAGAGTCCTACATAGAGGTTGTACTGGCTCTGGCAAAACGAAATAGGAGCGCATATGTGATATGTGCGGGACCGCGAATAATGCGTGTATGTGATACCGTATTCTATTCTCGCGATGATTGTATCGATTGGTTGTATGCGATATAACCTAGTTATTGAATCAAGGATTGATTCGATAAGTCGATACATTGATATTAGTCGGTTATATGCGATATGACCGGATCGTTAAATCAAGTGTTGATTTAATGATTTAATGTATAATTATATATTTGATATATTACTTTACATTAACTAGTATTGGTTCACTTTAGATTGATTTTTTCTCACATGATGTGCACAAGTTGTATATGTGATATATTTTTGTGCACAAGTCTGTATCATGTTTGATGATACATGCAAACTTGGGTGTGTATGACTTACACCATGTTTAGGTTAAAGGTTTGGGTTTTTATTTATTTTGGTAAAATAAATGGTGGATTGCTTTGTCTTTGCTTGAAGCTTCATGAATCTTTCAAGCATCTTTGACAAAGTCCACCATTTTGTTTTGCATGTCATTTTCCTTAACCTAACCATTAACCTAAACTCAAGTTTAGTCTCTACAATGGTTTAAATCACCCATGGTTGCATTATGATAGACATCACTTGATAATTCATTTTTTGATGATTATTCTGATGCTTTTCTTTTCTTCTTCTTCTTCTTGAAGAAAAGGAAAAGCTTGCTAGAAATTATCAAGTGAAGATTAAGAGTGAAAAATCAAAATCTAAAGAGAACCCACTTCCTATCTCACCATCCTCTACTAGACTAGCACTTTAGTTTAGGGTGTTTGCTTCACTAATTCTATGGTTAGTGAGGTAGAAGCTTGAGTCCGTATTCCCTCGACGTAGATCATCTTCGGCACCGAAGACTTCAAGCGATGCCGTTGCAATTTCTTCAAGGAGCCGTCCGAGAGTCCGGAGTTGGATGATCGCAGTGATGTGACGTCATCACGGAGCTTTGGAAGTGGAGGACCGGATTTACAAAGGTTGTAGTCCCTTCCCTTAGTGATAATTGTTATCTACTAGCTTTATGTTTCGCCTAATCTCTAGTTAACGATCTTGCTTAGGGTTATTCGGCATATAAAATTTTAATCCGGCATGGTCGATGCCTTGTAGAGCCCCATTAGTGTGCCTAGTAACCCTACAGCTAGGGCATTGATGAATCTAATGACACACCAAAACACATAAAGCCCGTAGCACGCACAAGGCAGTCTTCGGAATGTCATCAATCCGAACCCGCAACAATGATGACCTGATCCCAAACAAATTTATAAAATGTCTCGCACTCTGAAGCTGATCGAAGAAATCGTCAATGCGAGGTAAAGCATACCTATCCGCACTGTAAGCCGGTTCAATTGACGATCCATCAATACAGAACCTCAATCTGTCGTCTTTCTTCTTGACGAACAGAAATAGGAGCTTCCAAATGCAAAACACTCAGACTCACGAAACTCCCCCAACAAATAACTCTGCAGCAGATCCTTAAGCACTTTAAGCTTCGCCGGGTCATCTGGAACAACGTCGGAACTCTCGCACGAAAGAAAACCGGTCCAATAAACCAATTGTGGCTATGGTATCACGAACGAACGCCAGGAATCCACGACATCTCCTCAAAAGCCGACTAGCAAAAATGGCCGAATTCAAGCTGTGAGAGGCGGCACAACTATCCACCTGCACAACAAGAACTGACTCGTCGGGGAAAACAAAACCTAACTGTTTCCTCACGGTAGTCCAGAACGCCTAGCACGTAGCTAACCAGTCTGTGCCCAGGAGAACGCCAAGTCCAACATCTCTAGAAGGATCAAAACGACAGACGAATATCTATCTCTTACCCGATTGGCACACGACCGAATTACGTGTCGCGCAACAAAAGAATCGCTGACAGAAATTAACACAACAAACGGCTGATCTACCTAACACGACTCTCGTCCCAAACCCGGCACGAAGTGTGGAAACGTATGAGTGCGTGGATCCGGATCAAACAAATACATCGAAAGAACATACGAATTAAGGATACCTGAAAACTCTGCATTGGAGGCCCTCGCGTCCCGATGAGTCGAAGCGAAAACTTATGCCTGCCCTTCACCTACGACTGACCGAACGCCTCCTCTACCAGACTAACCCCTCTGTGTGAACCTTCCGTGTCCACGACGTCTCAGAATACGATCCTGACATGGTGCTAAGGAACAATGCCTGACGAAGTGTTGAAGGCTTCCGCATCGAAAACATCCACCCGCTGACTGCTGACCTTTCTAGGGATGAGAGCTGAACAACTGTCCCCGTCCTAAGCCTCTGCTCTGGGCTGGTACACCAGTACGATTCCTCAACTGTTCCGGAACTCTTAAAGTCTCCGGAAGACGTGTCTCGTAAACTGGGGCTGCATCTACTGGTGCTATGTAGGTGAGGGAATACTGCATGATGATCGTAAGGAACAACTGGCTAACATGGGTGACAACCTCTTGTCACTGCGCTCGAACGGCCTCCACCAGTAAGCTCATCGTCTGGCACAAGTCCTGCATCTCTGCCACTAGTCTAGCGATCTGATCTGTCGTAGGAGGAACAATCTGCTCTGGTACAACAGGGGTATTACCCGGATCAGTCCTCGTCTCGGACGAATCAACTCGAATCTCAGCTCTCGCGGCCGCTCTCTGTGCCCTCGTAATCCTTGGCGGCATAATGGCTGAAAAGAAAGTAGGATTCGATGAGGATACAGAAATCGAATCACAAGGATGTATACAATCATGAAGGAATTTCAATCAATAAGTCCTAAGGTCGCTTAGGCGGAGTACCGTGTCGTGAGTATGCCGCGGAACATACGCACGCTACGCCACTCTGCTGCAGCTACTTACTCCATCATACCAAGGTCATCCTACACTCCCAAGGTAAAACCTACGCTCTGATATTAACTTTTCACGACCCAAAGTTTGGCCCATGACCGGCACTTAACCACGTAACGTCTACAGGCATAACGCGACTAAGTAAGCCGAAACCCAGAAATCAAAACCAGTAAAAGTATAGAGTGTTTAAACATTTAATAGGAACATTTGCTGAAAAGTTAAGAAAACCTCAAGTAGACAATCACCACGGTAACAATATACCACGCTGTAGCGAAGAAAAGAGCAATAAGTGGAAAAACATCACACAAGATAAGAGCTGCATAAGTAAAGTCGGCTCACAACGAGCTCGACACCAGAATACAAAATAATATACATCATCGTCCTCACACTGATCTCTAAGTCAAATACATAAAAGTAGATGGAGAGTGCTAGATACAAAATATGTACAATGGAAATAACCAGATACCACAAACCCACCTAGCAGCAAACAGCTCACGCACCAACTGCAGTGGTATCCGTAGCCAAAAAGATATAAGAAAGCAGCCTGCAGCGACTACTCCGAGGGGCAAGCTACAAACACTGTGGCACAACGGGGGTGAGTTGCTAACTCGTGAGTAGTAGATAACATATAAATGTAATCGCGAGTATGCATGTGCTGCATTACTCTAACCTATGCCAACAGATAACATCTATATGATGAACTATATGAGCAGTAATCATGCATCAAGTACGATCTAACAACATCTCTAAATGATATGCAGGGTATGCAATAATCGTGCATAGCAAATGCAATCTAATAACATCAATATGATGAGAAAGGTATGCAATAATCATACATAGCAAATGTACTCTATCAGGTACAACAGATACAGGATGAGATGTAAAATACGGAATGCTGAGCATGGGAATAATTAATATCTACACGGAATATCAACGTGGAAAATATTCAGTGTCCATCCATATACCCAAATCATGTAAATCTGATAGAATCATGGGTGCCTAGCATCGGCACACTAAAATATCATGAATCACTGTGTCTGGCATCGACACGCAAATCCTCAAGTATTGGGCTCCGTCTGCGGAATCGGCCCTCGGCCCCGGCAGTGCGGATCGTCCCGTATCCATCTCTCATCACTGGTCAGTATCCTCCCGATAACCGCCAGATCTAACCAATCACCGGAAGGCAGTAGTACCTCCGCCAGGCTCACCGTCTACTGCACAGCGATCCGTTCTCGCCCCGGGGTACCATATCGGGCCCACCATGTACCCGCAATCAGATCATCCAACTCCTCGATTCGGGTTTACATATCACACGTCTCAGAACCGAGAAAACGCATGGTGGACGCACTGAAATATCATATCAAGAGAAACCGGGTTTTTAAATAATGCGTATTTTATTAAAAGGATTACCTCGGTTCTCAAATCCAGAAATCATTTGAATCCAAAACTCAATGCGTAAATCCATGCAAGTATGAAGATATCAATAAATGTGTGCACTGGTACGAATAGACAGTGTGCATGTGCGCAAGTATGAAGATATCAATATATGCGTGCACTGGTATGAATATACGGTGTGCATGTGCGCAAGTATGAAGATATCAATATATGGGTGCACTGGTATGAATATACGGTGTGCATGTGCGCAAGTATGAAGATATCAATATATGCATGCACTGGTATGAATATATCGTATGCATGTGTGCAAGTATGAAGATATCAATATATGCGTGCACTGGTATGAATATATAGTGTGCATGTGCGCAAGTATGAAGATATCAATATATGCGTGCACTGGTATGAATATATAGTGTCCATGTGCGCAAGTATGAAGATATCAATATATGTGTGCACTGGTATGAATATATAGTGTGCATGTGCGCAAGTATGAAGATATCAATATATGTGTGCATTAGTATGAATATACGGTGTGCATGTGCTCAAGTATGAAGATAACTATATATGTGTGCACTGGTATGAATATATAGTGTGCATGTGCGCAAGTATGAAGATATCAATATATGTCAATATGCGACAAGTCATGACAATCATCAATGATGCAGCAATCAAACGATATGTATAATGCGTAGCAATCTTATAGTGTGAGTGCAATGGCAATCACTAACGGTTTGAGTGTAACATACAAATAGTGCTCGTGCAGCTTGAACCGTTAGTGACAGTGAAGTGTTCTATGCTATCATTTCTATATGCAACAAGAAGGTATGCTACTAGTCCATATGAACATCTACGACTAAATATCCTAACACGCCCTGACGCTTAACGCTATACGGGAGATTTCCCCGTAGATATTAAATCTACTCACCTTGTCGTGCGCTACTTGTAGCCAACCACCTGCTTCCCTTTCTTTGCTTCGTCCGACATACCCGCCTGCGAACCTAGAATTCACACAAGGAAAATCAACATAAGCAAATATCTCGCAAAACGCGATATTGAAGTCAAACGATACACTCGCGTTGCGAACTAAACGCGCTTGTGTATGATACGCTAAAACGTATGTATACGCGTCTAAAATTATCCCGACACGCCGCGACACGCTGGATCACAGAACACACTCATGTATCGCGCGTATCGCGTGAACTAAACGTACTAGAAAAGCGATATATCGTCCCAGATTTTCCTACAGAGAGAAACATACAAAATTGCACATGCCAAAACACTAGAATATGTAGCAGACTCCCACAACCAAAACCCTAATCCCTAACTCTCCTGTCTGGCCGCAATTTGCGGCCAGAATGATTAAAATGGAGGCCAGGGTGGGGTGTCTGGGGTTCGTGCACTGGTGGTGTGGTCACGGTCTCCCAAGAAGTCTACAGTTAACTCAGATTTTATCGGAAGTGCCCGGATCTATAGCAGATCACAGAAAGGTGAAATCTCACATAAAACGCTAAATTTTGCACAAAATGAAACCCTATGGTATTTTGGTGAAATCTAGGGTTTATCTAGGTTTACTTGGCCCTAATAACATTTAATTAGGTTAGGTTAACCAACACTAACATTACTTGGACAAAAGTCCACACAATTCATCAAATCAAGCACTAAATCTCACATTTTACACAAACCGAAGCTAATTCTACACAAGTTAAGCAAACTAGAGAGTTAGGCTCAGAGATTATACCTTACTAGACCCTAGGTGCAAGGAGAAAGGAGGAGGAGAAGAGGGGAAGGAGCTGCTGCTGCTGGGGTGCTGCTGCTGCTTGAAGCTGCTGCTGTTGTTGTCACGACCCAAAATTGGCCCGTGACGGCCCTAATACTACGCAACGCCAAAAGACGTAACGCAGTAAAAGAAAGCCAAAACCCAAAAATCTAAACCAAGAAAAATACGGAAAAGATAATATAGTTTTTGAAACATTTGAAATCACAACCCAAATTCTTTAAAAGTCTTACTTTCTTTCTTTAAAATTTTGGCAACACCCCCTTTTTGGAAAAACTAGCCAAGAAGAATACAATACAAATATACGACGCCGTAGCGAAGAAATAAAGACAACAGAGAGAAAGTTGTATATAAAAGACAACAAACCCACAAATAATATACTGTAACGTCCTCACCAAGTCTCTAAGTGAACAATACAGTAGTAGATGGAGAGTACAAAATACAACGAATGTACAATATGAATACAGATAATCATCCAACCCACCTAAGCAAAATAGCACTGTGAGCTGATGCGGTATCTGTAGCAAAAGATGAAAGCTGGAAAGCTGAATGGAAGAATAGCCTGCCTCGACTACTCTGGGGAACGACCTGAAACACCTGTGGCACAACGGGGGTGAGTTGCCAACTCGTGAATAGTAGATAACATATGCAGGTAATCGCAGGAATGCACGTACAGCGTGAATCTAAGATATGCGATTACAGTAATAACATGTCATGCAAATGCTGAATAAAGGAAAGTACACTAGCAGGTACAATCAATATGTGAAGCAATAGTAACATGACAATAATATGCAATAACCATGCAATAGGGATATGAGAATGTAAATATGCAACTATCGTAAGGGTACACTAACAGGTACTACCAATATATGAATCTGTGCATAGAATGGATAAGTGTGAGGTATGGGGTGGAATATGTCATTTCCACGGAAACCTGACATCATGGCAGGATCACAATCCATCAAGACATTCAATCCCAAATCCTTTAATCAGCCCCCAACTGGGCTCTCACATCGTTTAAGTATAACATCACCTCAATGTACAATATCGAATAGCTCTCCTATATCTCGAATGTACAGATTAACAATCTCCTTCATATCCAATATCCAATGTCAATGAATCACCTATATCCCAAGTCGAATCTCAAGTAAGTTTCTAACATCCTAAAGGTATATATATAATTGCAGAAATAAATATGATGGGGGCAATACACATATATTAGCGTCCCACTCCACTAATATTGGTGTAAGGGTATATATAACAACGGCAAATCCCCTGTTATATATACAAAGGTGTTTAAAAGAAATATCATGAAAACAATGTGCCAAGCATCGACACAGAAATCCTGATAGGTACGTATCATACGCTGTCCCGAAAGCACGAGTGCCTAGCTCTGACCCTCGCCTTTCGACGTATGCATACGTGCATGACTCCCAACAGTGTCTCCATGACCCCCGCCGAGTCATTAGTACTGTCACCGGTAGGTACTAGCCCGCCTCCAGGCTCAATCGGCAAAATCCATCGATCTTCTTGCCGAGGGGAACCATACCGGGCCCCACCATGTACCCTCTACAGCCTCGACGCCTCCTCGTAGGGGTATATATATATATCAGCACCGATAAAACTCATGGTGGATGCGCAAATATCATATCAAGGAAACCGGGTTTTTCAATGTATGCATAATTTCATGAACTCCCGCGGTTCCCAAATCCAGAAAACATCATCTAAAATCCTAATAACAATTCGCAAATCCAGGAATAAATAAATGCGATATATCTGAAATGCGAGCATATAAATGAGAATATGTAGCTGAAAACAGATGTATGCGAAACCAATAAGGTACAGCTAAGTAACATCAGTAAAGGTAAATATGTAACAGCAACTGAATATGTGTGTAACATACAGGTGTAGCAATGTATAGGTATCTACCTATAAAAACTGATGTCGTATACCCCCTGGGTATAAGTAAAATATGTGCATGGTATATCTGTAGTTGTATCGCAAGGTGTATATGTACCTATCACTAATGGTAGGATACACTACAAGTATAACGATAAGATAGATGTTAAGTATGATAAGCAATAGTATCTAAAAAGGTTGTGTGTGACATGGCAATTATTGACGGTGTGTGTGTAGCATGCAATCCGTGCTCGTGCAACATGAACCGTCAATAATATGTGCAGTGTCCTACGTCTGCTAGTCACAGTATAACTATATCAAGGAAATACAGTAAAGGCGCAATTCTAACAATGACGTAGAATGTGCGACAGGTATTTGAATCCTAGCCCAGACGCATAACGCCATGCGGGCGATTCCCCTGTAGATGTTAAATCTACTCACCTACGCTCCACGCTAGGTGAATCCTACCATCTGCTCTCTCCTGTAGCCGTGTCCGTAGTCCCTGCCTGTAAACCTGCAAATAAGACATAGAAATCGCATATAAGCCAAATATTCCGCGAAACGCGATATTGAACCAAAACGAGAAACTCGCGTCGCGAATTAAACGCGCGTGCACCATACGCTAAAACGTGAGTATACGCGTCTAAGACCATCGCGACACGCCACGATACGCTGGATTACAGAACCTTCTCACGTATCGCGCGTATCGTGCAAACACAACGAACATCAAATACGATATATAGTCCCAGATTTTCCTACAGGTAAAATATTACAAAACTAGACATGCCAAAGCCCTAGACAACACAGAAGAGAGCCCTACACAAAACCCCAACACCCATGCCCCCTACTTGGCCGCAAATTGCGGCCAAACCTAATAAAACTGCGGCCTGGGTTGAGAATTAGGGGGGTCGTGCTCAGGTGGTGGTATCTAGACCTAGTGTACGTGCTCCAGTTTGCTCGATTTTGTTCTGTAGGGTCCGGGTCAAAAGCAGATCCCAGAAGTCACAAATATCGCTTTAAAAACGCCAAATTGTACAATTAAGAAACCCTATGGTATTTTACTGTAACCTGGGTTGAATCTCAGTTGAGGTGACCTAACAACACTAAAATGAGCTAGGTTAACCAACTCAAACTCATTCCAAATAAAATTCCACACAAATTACCTTAAATGGCACTAAACTAGCAATTTAACACAAACCGACACTAACAATCACACAACTAAGCAAACTAGGGATTTGGGTTCAGAAAGTAAACCCTATGGAGCCCTGGAAGGCAGGTGAAGAAGTGTATGGAGGAGGTGAGAGCTTCTGCAAGTGCTGGGGCTCCTCCTGCTGCTGTTGATGCTTGCTGTTGCTACTGCTGCTACTTGCTGATATTGCTGTTGCTGTTGCTGCCTCTGGTGCTGATGGTGCTGCTTGCTGCTACTGCTGTGTGAGTGTGTGTGTGTGTGTGTTTGTGAGAGAGAATGAGAGAAAGAGAAAATGAGATGAGAAATGAGAGAACAAAGCCAAGACCCCCCTCTCTCTCTTCCCTCATAATGAGGCATGGCTTACACCATGCTTCCCATGCCCCCCTCTCTCACACAAAGTCAACATTCAAATTAATATTAAAGCCTTTTTTCCAAATTCATTTTCGTTTTAAAATCATCATGACTAAATACAACCATAACTCTTAAACTAATCATAAAACTAACTTAAGACAAATGGTTAGTTAACCATGATTGCTAATCATGTTTAACCCCAAAAACAACCCTAGTTATCATGCACAAGTGTGTGTGTGCCTAACAAAATTCTAATAAAATACTCAATAAATAGGATAAAATATTTAAAAACCAAATTGGTAAACTTTTTATTCAAAACTATATATATAAAATATAATTAGCTACAAAACACATTCTAAGGTGTTACAATCTCCCCCCTTAAAAGAAATTCGTCCCCGAATTTAAAAAATATACAGCTACTCGTACCTTCAAAGAGAAGACTACAATCTCAAATCTCTCTCGCAGCCTCCCAAGTGACTATCTCACTATACGGCTACGTCCAAGAAAAACCTTTCACAGATGGCAAGACCCTTGACTGACGTTTCTTCACCTGCCGAACCATTAACACAATTGGCTGCTGGTGAACGAAAGATCGCGTCCAAACTAAATGGTCTGATGCCATAACATGTGAGAAAGGTCAAGAAGGTAGTTGTAGAGTATCATCACAAGGGATACGGGGTGAAAATCTAATAATCTGGGCGGAAGTGCCAAATTAAAGGCAACGAAACTAACTCGCTTATAGGATCTCAGAAAGACCTAAATCTTGGGACAAGCTTCCCAAAATCCAACACGTCATTCATCGGAAAGTCCACAGGAATACATGATCTGTCCCTGCGAACTAGAGTTTATGACCAACACAGTCGGCATAAGACCTCAGTTCGCAATGGACAATTCCCATCCTGACTTAACACAACTGGACTATCTCCGAAACTCTAGACTAGCTGGGGTCCAAAGTCCTACTTACGCGGAGTCAGAAGAACAGACTGGTGATCAACACGACCTAACCCCAAAACCTAAAGGTGGCCAATTGGAGTGTCTCCTGATAACAGCTATCGAAGGAGAAACCTTAACGATGGCGAGTGACGATCCCCAACTGCTGACAACAAACAAACAAAAAAACAACTTAACAAGAACCAACTGAGCATACTGAGTGTAACCGGACGACAAGAATTTGAATGGAGTCACACCCTGACTAAACTTGGGTGGAAACCATAACAAAATTCATGGAGATCTGCTCCCATTCCTGCTTCGGAACGGTAACAGATGGCAACTCTCCAGCCGGCCTCAGATGCTCGACCGAAGCACACAACAAGACATACACCTTGAAACGAATCCTGACTTCTCTTTACATCCCTGTCCACGCATAACTATCTCACAAGTCACGTCAAATGTTGGTGGAACTTGAATGCATATAGAGAGTTGACAGATATGCATGTTCTAGGATTACACGTCTCTACCCGATGATGTCAGGTACCCAAACGTGTCCCTAACTTAGCACGTCATTGTTATAAATCAAGGTCTCCGAATCATTACCCAGCCGAGCATGCTCAAGTATCACTGACGAATGAGCATAGGCGGGCAGTGTCTCGCGAAAACGATTTAAGGAAAGTGGTTGGGCGCAGACATGAGCAAGCTGTCCCCTCCGTAGAGACGAACTAAAGCTGTACTCAACGATCACACAAGAACTGTAAATCTGCAGAAGATTATCACAACAATCAAATCTGCTGCAGGAAGATGAACATTAAGCTCTGGTGGTCCATGAAAATCTGACACGACTCTCAAACAAGTAGTGTCCCCAAATCTCCAACGCAAAACCACCGCGGCCATCTCCAGATCATGAGCGGAATATCCTTCTCGTACTTCCTCCAAATGTAGGGAAGCAAAAAAGATAACTCTTTGGTGTCACCTCAGTACACACTCGAGCCCACTCAAGAAACATTACAGTTAAACCACAAGGTCGCCCGAACCAAAGGCAAGGAAAGAACTGATGCAGTTGTTAACCGAATCTCCAACTGCTGAAAGCTCCGTACACATGCCTCAGTCCACAGAAAAGAAACCTCCATCTCGGTCAATTCAGTCGACGGTGCAGCACTTACTCTAGCAATCCTGCATGAAACGGCGGTAAGAACCTGCTAAGCCCAAAATCTGCGGATCTCCGTCCTGCACACATGTCTGGACCTAAGCTGTACGGTCACGATCTCCCTCGGGACCATACAAAACCGTCTCCCGTGACTACAAGACCTAGGAGTCAACACAAAACAAGCCTGAAGAAACACTCCGAGAATTTAGCAAACTGCTAGTGCACTCCCAGTATCTGCATAACAAATTCCCAAGTGTTACTCCTGTTCCTCAAGACACATTAAGTGGACCAGAATGTCGTAAATAACACAACAGAAACAGGTCGAGGAACGGCCTGAAGAAATCCGGTTCATCACATCTACGAATGCTGCTAGGCATCAGTGAACCCAACGACTCACAAAAACACACAAAGCCCGTAGCACGCACAAGGCAGTCTTCGGAATGCCATCACTCCGAATCCGCAGTAATGATGACCTGATCCCAAGCAAACTTAGAAAGTGTCTCGCACTCTGGAGCTGATCGAAGAAATCGCCAATGCGAGGCAAGGATACCTATCCGCACCGTAAGCCGGTTCAATTGACGACCGTTGATACACAACCCTAAACTTCCGTTTTCCTCCTCGACGAACAGAAAAAGGAGCTTCCAAAAGCGAAACACTCGGACGCACAAAACTCCCCGAACCACAACTCTGCAGCTGATCCTTAAGCTCCCCATGCTTCGCCGGCTTATCCGGAACAACGTCGGAAAAACTCTCGCACGAAAAGAACCCGGTCCAACAATCCCACTGTGGCTCCGGTATCACGAATGAACGCCAAGAATCCAGGACATCTCCTCAGTAGCCGACTAGTGAAAAGGGCTGAATTCAAGCTGTGAGAGGCGGCACAACTATCCACCTGCACAACAAGAACTGACCTGCCGGGAAAACGAACTTGACTGTTTCCTCACGGTAGTCCACAGACTCCTAACACATAACTAAACAGTCTGTGCCCAGGAGAACGTCAAATCCAACATCTCTAGAAGGATCAAAACGACGGACGAATCTCTATCTCCTATCCGGTTGGCACACAACTGAAATACGCGTCGCGCAACAAAAGGATCGCTGACAGAAGTTAGCACAACTACGACTAATCTACCCAACCACGGTACAAGTATGAAGAACAAACAAATATATGAAAAGAACATATAAATCAAGGGTACCTGAAAACTCCACATTGGACGTCTGCGCGTCCTGATGAGTAGAAGCAAACTCCTGTGTCTGCCCTCTACCCACAGCTGGATGAACTCCTCTGGTAGACTGAGCCCTCTGAGCAAACCTTCCACGTCCACGGCCTCTTTGAGTACGATCCTGACGCCGTGCTGAGGAACAATCCCTGACGAAGTGCTGAAGGCTCCCACATCGAAAACATCCACGCGCTGACTGCTGACTATCCTGGGGATGAGAGCTGAACGACTGTCCTCGTCCTAAGCCTCTGCTACTCCCGCGACGGCCACGAAATCTGTCTCGATGACCAAACCTCTGTCTCTGGGCTGGTACACTGGTACGAGTCCTCCACTGTCCTGGAACTGTCTGAGCCTCTGGAATATGTGCCTCGTCAACTGGAGCTGCAACCACTAGTGCTATGTAGGTGACGGACTGCTGCATATTGATCGCAAGTGACAACTGAGTAACAGGGGTGACAACCTCCTGTCGTAGCTCTCGAACGACATCAACCAAAGAACTCATAGTCTGGCAGAAGTCCTGCATCTCTGCCAAAAGTCTATCAATAATATATGTCGTAGGCTGATCCGTCTGCACCTGTGCAACTAGAGTGCCATCCTGGTCAGTACTCGTCTCACCCGAGCCAACACTGACCTCGGCCCTCGCTGCATCACTCTGAGTCCCCATAGTCATCGGCGGCAAGGCTATAAATAGATATAAGATTCGATGAGAATAAGGAATCGAATCTCAAGGATATGAATCATCAAGGAAGGAATTTCAAGCAAAATTGTACTTAGGTCACTTAATGCAAAGTACCGCATCGTGGGTATGCTGCAGACATACACACACTACGTTATTCTGCTTAAGCTACCTACTCCATCATACTAAGGTCATCCTACACTCCGAAAGGTAAAACCTAGCGCTCTGATACCAACTTTGTCACGACCCAAAATTGGCCCGTGACGGCCCTAATACTACGCAACGCCAAAAGACGTAACGCAGTAAAAGAAAGCCAAAACCCAGAAATCTAAACCAAGAAAAATACGGAAAAGATAATATAGTTTTTGAAACATTTGAAATCGCAACCCAAATTCTTTAAAAGTCTTACTTTCTTTCTTTAAAATTTTGGCAACACCCCATTTTTGGAAAAACTAGCCAAAAAGAATACAATACAAATATACGACGCCGTAGCGAAGAAATAAAGACAATAGAGAGAAAACTGTATATAAAAGACAACAAACCCACAAATAATATACAGTAACGCCCTCACCAAGTCTCTAAGTCAACAATACAGTAGTAGATGGAGAGTACAAAATACAACGAATGTACAATATGAAATACAGATAATCATCCAACCCACCTAAGCAAAATAGCACTGTGAGCTGATGCGGTATCTGTAGCAAAATATGAAAGCTGGAAAGCTGAATGGAAGAATAGCCTGCCTCGACTACTCTAGGGAACGACCTGAAACACCTGTGGCACAACGGGGGTGAGTTGCCAACTCGTGAATAGTAGATAACATATGCAGGTAATCGCAGGAATGCACGTACAGCATGAATCTAAGATATGCGATTACAGTAATATCATGTCATGCAAATGCTGAATAAAGGAAAGTATACTAGCAGGTACAATCAATATGTGAAGCAATAGTAACATGACAATAATATGCAATAACCATGCAATAGGGATATGAGAATATAAATATGCAACTATCATAAGGGTACACTAACAGGTACTACCAATATATGAATCTATGCATAGAATGGATAAGTGTTAGGTATGGGGTGGAAAATGTCATTTCCACGGAAACCTGACATCGTGGCAGGATCACAATCCATCAAGACACTCAATCCCAAATCCTTTAATCAGCCCCCAATTGGGCTCTCACATCGTATAAGTATCACATCACCTCAATGTACAATATCGAATAGCTCTCCTATATCTCGAATGTACAGATTAACAATCTCCTTCATATCCAATATCCAATGTCAATGAATCACCTATATCCCAAGTCGAATCTCAAGTAAGTTTCTAACATCCTAAAGGTATATATATAATTGCAGAAATAAATATTATGGGGGCAATACACATATATTAGCGTCCCACTCCACTAATATTGGTGTAAGGGTACATATAACAATGGCAAATCCCCTATTATATATACAAAGGTGTTTAAAAGAAATATCATGAAAATAATGTGCCAAGTATCGACACAGAAATCCTGATAGGTACGTATCATACGCTGTCCTGAAAGCACGAGTGCCTAGCTTTGACCCTCGCCTTTCGACGTATGCATACGTGCATGACTCACAACGGTGTCTCCATGACCCCCGCCGAGTCATTAGTACTGTCACCGGTAGGTACTAGCCCGCCTCCAGGCTCAATCGGCAAAATCCATCGATCTTCTTGCCGAGGGTAACCATACCGGGCCCCACCATGTACCCTCTACGGCCTTGATGCCTCCTCGTAGGGGTATATATATATATATATATCAGCACCGATAAAACTCATAGTGGATGCGCAAATATCATATCAAGGAAACCGGGTTTTTCAATGTACGCATAATTTCATGAACTCCCGCGGTTCCCAAACCCAGAAAACATCATTTAAAATCCCAATAACAATGCCCAAATCGAGGAATAAATATACGCGATATATCTGAAATGCGAGCATATAAATGAGAATATGTAGTTGAAACCAGATGTATGTGAAACCAATAAGGTACAGCTAAGTAACATCTGTAAAGGTAAATATGTAACAGCAACTGAATATGTGTGTAACATACAGGTGTAGCAATGTATAGGTATCTACCTATAAGAACTGATGTCGTATACCCCCCTGGGTATAAGTAAAATATGTGCATGGTATATCTGTAGTTGTATCGCAAGGTGTATATGTACCTATCACTAATGGTAAGATACACTACAGGTATAACGATAAGATAGATGTCAAGTATGATAAGCAATAGTATCTATAAAGGTTGTGTGTGACATGGCAATTATTGACGGTGTGTGTGTAGCATGCAATCCGTGCTCGTGCAACATGAACCGTCAATAATATGTGCAGTGTCCTACGTCTGCTAGTCACAGTATAACTATATCAAGGAAATACAGTAAAGGCGCAATTCTAACATTGACGTAGAATGTGCGACAGGTATTTGAATCCTAGCCCAGACGCATAACGCCATGCGGGCGATTCCCTTATAGATGTTAAATCTACTCACCTACGCTCCACGCTAGGTGAATCCTACCATCTGCTCCCTCCTGTAGCCGTGTTCGTAGTCCCTGCCTGCAAACCTGCAAATAAGACATGGAAATCGCATATAAGCCAAATATTCCGCGAAACGCGATATTGAACCAAAACGAGAAACTCGCGTCGCGAACTAAACGCGCGTGCACGATACGTTAAAACGTGAGTATACGCGTCTAAGACCATCGCGACACGCCGCGATACGCTGGATTACAGAACCCTCTCAGGTATCGCCCAAACTCAACGAATATCAAATACGATATATAGTCCCAGATTTTCCTACAGGTAAAATATTAGAAAACTAGACATGCCAAAGCCCTAGACAACACAGAAGAGATCCCTACACAAAACCCCAACACCCATGCCCCCTACTTGGCCGCAAATTGCGGCCAAACCTAATAAAACTGCGGCCTGGGTAGAGAATTAGGGGGGTCGTGCTCAGGTGGTGGTATCTAGACCTAGTGTACATGCTCCAGTTTGCTCAATTTTGTTCTGTAGTGTCCGGGTCAAAAGCAGATCCCAGAAATCACAAATATCGCTTTAAAAACGCCAAATTGCACAATTAAGAAACCCTATGGTATTTTAGTGTAACCTGGGTTGAATCTCAGTTGAGGTGACCTAACAACACTAAAATGAGCTAGGTTAACCAACTCAAACTCATTCCAACCAAAATTCCACACAAATTACCTTAAATGGCACTAAACTAGCAATTTAACACAAACCAACACTAACAATCACACAACTAAGCAAACTAGGGATTTGGGTTCAGAAAGTATACCCTATGGAGCCCTAGAAGGCAGGTGAAGAAGTGTATGGAGGAGGTGAGAGCTTCTGCAAGTGCTGGGGCTCCTCCTGCTGCTGTTGATGCTTGCTGTTGCTACTGCTGCTGCTTGCTGATGTTGCTGTTGCTGTTGCTGCCTTTAGTGCTGATGGTGCTCCTTGCTGCTGCTTCTGCTGCTTGCTGCTACTGCTGTGTGAGTGTGTGTGTGTGTGTTTGTGAGAGAGAATGAGAGAAAGAGAAAATGAGATGAGAAATGAGAGAACAAAGCCAAGACCCCCCCTCTCTCTCTTCCCTCATAATGAGGCATGGCTCACACCATGCTTCCCAGGCCCCCCTCTCTCACACAAAGTCAACATTCAAATTAATATTAAAACCTTTTTTCCAAATTCATTTTCATTTTAAAATCATCATGACTAAATACAACCATAACTCTTAAACTAATCATAAAACTAACTTAAGACAAATGGTTAGTTTACCATGATTGCTAATCATGTTTAACCCCAAAAACAACCCTAGTTATCATGCACAAGTGTGTGCGTGCCTAACAAAATTCTAATAAAATACTCAATAAATAGGATAAACTATTTAAAAACCAAATTGGTAAACTTTTTATTCAAAACTATATATATAAAATATAATTAGCTACAAAACACATTCTAAGGTGTTACAGTTGTTGTGATGCTGTTGCTGTTGCTTCAGCTGCTGATGCTGCAGCCTCTTCTGCTGCTGCTTCTGCTGCTCCTTCACCTCCTGCTGCTGTTGTTGCTGTGATGGATGAGGGGGTGTGTGTGTGTGTGTGAGAGAGAGAGAATGAGAGAAGTGAGAGTGAGAATGAGAGCACAAGTCAAACACCCCCCTCTCTCTCATCATTTAATGAGCATGGCTCATGCCATGAAGCCCATACTCCCTCTCTCTCTCACCAAGTCAACAAAGAACAAATCATTTCCATTTAAAAAAAAAGAACACATAATTAAATAAAAAATACACAATTACACTGAATTCAAATTATAAAATTAGCTTAAGGGAAAGGTTTAACTCACCATGGTTGCTAATCATGGTTTAACCCCAAATTAAAACCCTAGTTTACATGCACAAGTGTGTGCAAGCCTAGGAAAAATCTAATAAAATACTCATTAAATAGGATAAAATATTTGAAATTCAATTTGGTAAACTTTTTATTAAAAACCATATATTAAAATATAATTAGCCACTAAACACATCCAAAGTTGTTACAACAAGCGGTCTGCTAAACGTAACGGCCACCCGGGTATTGAGCGATCAGAAGATCAACAAGCAAGCCTGCTCATACTCCTGTGAATCCAATCAGTAACACTACCGTACAGTCCGGTCTCTTCGTCTGATTTGTCGCATATCTCGTCTAGGGGTGGTAAATATCAGACCCCAGTAACTCGATAAGTCATGTCGATATGAGGCTCATAACGGGTCGAGAAACTACTAATAACACTTACCAGTATATCTTTGAAGTAACCATGGCCAGGGACTTCCTGTTATAGCCAATCGAGCACAGCGCAACATCAACCCCCAATACCGGGAGAGACGAAACTCCTCCTATCGCTCATTGCCTCCATATGATTCGGGACTGTACCCAATAGCCACCGTTTTGCACGTTCTCTTGAATGTGGTTAGGTGGAAATCAAAGCACAGTGGGAATCACATAAGACACTATGACGATCTCGGGTCTACAGACTAACCTGTACCAGTGTCACCAGAGAACTGCTATCTGACTATAGGTATAATACCATTTAGGAGTTCTCGGCGAGTCCGTTCAGTGTACCCAGTTTCCACTGAGCACCCGTATACTATCTCTGATGTCAAACACCAATGGATATGGGACCATCCATCGCCTATCTACATGGGTCGAGAAGCTATACGCTAGTTTACTCTGGTATATTGATGCCCTGTCTCGATACACCTACGACTAGGAACATTTGAAAGATGTACTTAGCGACTACACTGTCCCCACTAATATGGTCTGCATCATAATCCTGGTAGTCAAGTACTCATCCTAAAGGCTTTATCAACATGTAATAGTGAGACAATAAGTGTACATGTTAAGATAAAGAGCAACCAGATAGCATACTATCATGTTGAGCAAGAAAGTCCTCCCTATGTATGTCCAAGCATCCACTATAATATACATCACATGTACAATAATGGCCTCTAGGGCATACATATAACTAACATAACGAGCTCCAACCTCATATTCGAGGCAACTAGGGCATCTAGATCCCTACTCTATATATCGTAGATGAAGAAGAGAGTGATGAAGGATTAATTTGTCTCAAGACACCCAAGAATTCTCAATTCATGAGAGGGTTTGGGTGGAGCTAGAGGAAGAAGAAGATGCCATGAGAATGAGGTGTTGAGAGCAACTCAAGAAAGAGAATGAAAATGAATAATGGGTTGTGTTTTTGTTTGTTGTGTGAGTGTGATAAGAAATTATGGAGCCATCACATAAATGTCCATGTCTCCAAAATATCTTAGTCAACAAAAAAAATCTCAAGACAACATAATCTCACAACAAACAAAAACCCCTATGCATGCTAGAATATTAACCATGGGTCACTAATTAGCCATGCCACAAAAATGCAATAAACACCTCATCCTACACCTCAATAACCTTTGAATTCAAAAAGGTCTAAACCATGATGAGGTGTAATCTTCTAAAAGTAATCTTGTAATAAATTACATGAATATCCCTCAACCATATATACATACCCGCATCCGTATTCCGAAGAATATGAATACAAAGAGACGAAAATAATCCAACAAATATAATACTAGGATCCGGCTTAAACCAAAGCCCACTAGTATTATCCGTCCGAACATCATGCATGCACAAGTACATGTATGTGATCGAACCCTGCCGCAAAACCATACGGCCTCTACAATGTTTCACCCGAAACAAGGAAACCTTATATGTGGGAATCTAAAGACTCGTCAATACGCTGGTAGTGGGTTTAACGACAAGCATGTCAGCGGCACTAGCTGTATGTAATGGCTACCCAGGTATTGAGGGAAAGGGTGGCCGACGATCAAACTCATCCTGAAATCCTTACTGAGCCTGACAGTGATAATATCCGTACAGTCCGGTCCGTTCGTCTATGAGTATCGCATATCTAGTCTAGGGAGTGGATAAAGTCAGACCCATAATAACTTGACATTCAGTATCGGTATGAAGCCCATCACCACCTGAGAAACTACTGATCCGAATCAGTAATTCTCGACTACCTTGGCCAAGGATTTCTGGTGATGGCCACCCGTGCACTCCGCGACATCAACCCCCAATACCGGGAGAGACGAATCCCCTGACGATCCGCTCACTGCCTCCATGTGGCTCGGGACTGTACCCAACTAAAACTAGTTTGCACGACTCCTTTGAGCCATGGTTGGGTAGTAATCAAAGCACAGTGGGAACTCACACGAGAAAAATGATGATCTCAGGTCGATAGACTAACCTGTACACATGTCACCAGGGAACTGCTATCTGACAATAGGTATAATACCAACTAGCATGTTCCCGGCGAGTCCGTCCGGTTTACTCATAACCCAATGAGCACCTGTATACATCTTAGGTGAACCAACTGACACCAATGGCTTGTGAGACCGGCCACCGCCCCACTTCAGGATCTCGATCCATATACACTAGTCTACTCTTGGAGTATCGATGCCCAGTCTCGAAACTCTCACGACTAGGGACACTTTAAGGATGTTCTTATAGACCACCCAACTCTTACGTATATGATCGCTATCATACTGCTGGTAGTCAAGCAAGAATCCTATGGGCTATATCAACATGTAATAGTGATCTGTAATGTCACCTGAAGCATATACATGATGACAAAGACAAACCAGATATCATACTATCATCTCGAGTAAGATTGTTCTACCGGTATAGGTCGTCCCTCAATCATTGCAATAAGGTGCCTGCGATCCAATAATTGACTTGAGGGCACTATAGCCAACACAACAAACTTACATAGAACTGACCTTGTCTCGAGCTTGTCCGGATTTTGCTTTTAACATAAGCCGGACAACCCCATATCTTAATAAAATTAAGACAAGGTCTCTTCCCCTCCCATATCTCATATGGAGGTAGGCGCAGATTTGGTAGGAACCCTATTCAATATGTATGTAGCTGTCTCAAGTGCATAACGCCAAAAAGAAATAGGTTACTCAGCAATACTCATCATAGAGCGCATCATATTTAATTGGGTGAGATTCCTCTGCTCCGATAATCCATTGTGCTATGGTGTATTCGGAGGAGTAAGCTGAGAGAGAATCCCATTCTCTTTTAGATAATCTTGGAATTCTGTGCTTATGTATTCTTCTCCTCGATCAGATCGAAGGATTTTAATACTTTTACTCGTCTGGATCTCTACTTCGCTTTTATATTCCTTGAATTTCTTAAAATCTTCAGATTTGTGTTTCAACAGGAACACATGTCTGAATCTTTAAAGATCATCGGTGAATGTAATGAAGTACGAGGAACCATTCCTGGCATTTGTAGACATAGGACCACATACATCACTATGTATCAGTCCCAAGAGTTCAGTAGTGCTAGTGATATATGCCCTAGAGGCCATTATTGTATCATACTGGATTGTATATTACATAATGGGAGCTTGGGATATACACGGATATAGTAACAGTCTTGCTCAAAATGGTAGTATGCTACCTGGTTATTTTCTACCTCAATATATGCGTGTGTTTCTTTTAGCATATCGCTTATACATATTAGTAGAGCCCTTAGGATCTTTGCTTGATTACCAGCGTTGTGATGGCAGTCACACTAGTGGGGGCTGGGTAGTCTATAAGCACATCCTTATACAGGTCCCTAGTCGTAGGATTATTGAGACGGGGCATCGATATTCTAGAGTAGACTAGTGTATATGCTTCTCATCCCAGCAGGGGAGATGGTCTGTCCCACAGCCATTAGTACGTCGTACTGGAGATAGTATGCAGGTGCTCATTAAATTATGAGTACACTGGACATGACTCGTCGGGAACTGCTGGTGGGTATTATACCTATCGTCGGGTCGTAGTTCCCAGGTGACATGAGTACAACATAGTCTCGAAGTGTGTTCCCACTGTACTTTGATTACTACCCTACCACGGCTCATAGGAGTCGTGCAAACCGGTAGTAGTTGGGTGCAGTCCCGAAGCAGTTGGAGGCAGTAGCGGTTAAATAGGATTCGTCTCTCCCGGTATTGGGGGTTGATGTCGCGCTGTGTTTGGAAGGCCATTACACAATGGCCAAGGCAAGCGAGATTTACTGGTAGGTACTCCAGTAGTTTCTCAGGGTGTTATGGACTGTACTCCGACATGAATTATACCGCTATTAAGGGTCTGACGCTTATCATCCCCCTAGGCCCGATATGTGATACTCTTAGACGAACAGACCGGACTGTACGGAGATTGTCACAGATAGTCTCAGTTGGAGTTCGGATGAGTTATTCTCATCGGCCTTCTCATCGACATATACCTAGGGGCCGTTATGTACAGCTAGTGCCGCTTGCGGCCTGTGGTTAAACCCACTGCCAGCGTAGTGGCGAGTCTTTTGAGTCCCATACAGAGAGTTTCCCTGCATCGGACAAAAGATGTAGAAG
The DNA here is from genome assembly GCA_030015575.1 of Agapanthus africanus. Classification (NCBI taxonomy): domain Eukaryota; kingdom Viridiplantae; phylum Streptophyta; class Magnoliopsida; order Asparagales; family Amaryllidaceae; genus Agapanthus; species Agapanthus africanus. The sequence continues at coordinate 389,948,162 of CM057337.1, read as the reverse complement.
TCGTATGGTTTTACGATAGAGTTCGATCGCGTACGTGTACTTATGCACGCATGATGTTTCGGACGGACAATATTAGTGGGCTTTAATTTAAGCCGGATCCTAGTATTGTACTGATGGATTGTTTTCCTCTTTTGTATTCGCATTTTTTCGGAATACGGATACGGGTATGTATATACAGACTAGGGGCATTTTTGTAAAATGGTCAAAGATGCTTCTAGAAGGTGACGTGTCATATTGTTATTTTTCATTTTAGTTTAAATGGAATTGATTTATGACATGGAAAGAATGAGGTGCAAATTGCATGAATTTAGATGTAGCTTCTCATGACACATGGTGGCATTTGGTCCCATGACTCATTTTTTGTTACTTAAACCTTATTATATGTTTTATATTGATTTATTCATGAGAAAATATAATATGGTTCAGTTAAGAAAAAAGAAAAGAGCTATCTTTATTCTTCATTCTTTTTCCACACAAGTTTCTTTCCATAGCCACCTTCTTCCTCACACCCTAGTGAACTCATGTGTTGGGTGATCTAGGGTAAGAAAAGATATTACAATCCTTCCACACATCTCTACATTGTCTACGACATCATGAGTAGCGATCTTGATGCCCTAGTTGCCTTCGTTGAGGTAGGAGCTCGATGCACATTCACTCGGGTGGATCATCTTCGATTTGAGAGGACCGATGAGGAAGTCTGATCCGGACGATCCGAGGAGGCTATGACGAGGTGGAGGACAGCGAGGAATGAAGACCTGAAAGACATGATCGTGAGGTATTAACTTCTATACATTTAGTTTACCTCACTTCTAGTTGCTGGTTTGGGTTTAGCACCGATCCTGGAGTTCGAGTCCATGCCGTGATCTTTGCAAAATCCGTTTTTTGAAATTCCATCTCCGTGCGAACCCACGGGGTGCGTGACATGGACTTACAAGTAGCTCTTTCTCTGTGTCCAGTAAATGGAGTTTTGGTCATCTTTCCTTTGAGGCATGACTGACAAGTTTTATAAGATGTAAATTCGAATGGATTCAAATATCCATCTTTATGCAACTTAGCTAGTCTGGTCGCATTGATATGACCAAGTCTATAATGCCACAAGAAAGCTTCGCTCATTTCTAAACTTTTACTCTTGTGTGTGTTTTATATATTCAGAACTGTATTTAATTTAGAACGTATATACCATTACATACATAACGTACCAAACCCAATCAACACTTTATTTAGAAAAATGTTCATAACATTTTTGTCTAATGCAAAGTTATATCCTTCTTTAAATAAAGAAACTGATATTATATTGCACATCATCAACAGTATGTAATAACAATCATTCAAAATCAATGTATTACCATTTGGCAATACTAGGTGATATTCATTGACCGCTTCGGCAGCAACAATTGCTCTGTTCCCTACTCTGAGAGACATATCACCCTTTCCCAGTTCTCTACATCTCTTTAACCCTTTTAACAGATTACAAATATAGGATCCTGATCCGGTATCTAATACCCAGAACATAGAGCAGACTGAGAAACAGTTTTCAATAACTAACACACCCGAAGAACATGCATCAGAATGCTCATTCTTCATTCGGGTTGCGTGGAAATCCTTGTATTCCCCTATCTCTTGCCCAGACTTATGACAGTTGTCATAAGATAGAGCGGAACCAACATTCCCTAGCCCAGTATAATAAGCGTGTTCGGTCAATATATCCATGCTATTATCTTGATTATGGCGTGACTTGGTCGCTACCTGGAGAAAGAGAGAGAGAAGAAAACACTTTAGCATGAGCTCTTGCAAGATTAAACTGGTTATTATCTTATCTAATCAGGATACCTCCCACTGTTTTTATCAGATCTTCCTTCAAACCCTAAAAGGTCAGATTAGCCGGGCTTAATTATACCCTACAAGTTCGCTAATCGGTCAGCCAGGTAGGTGTTGGTACTCTGAGGGAGTCTCTGTTGGATATAGTGCCCTCAGAGTCAATTATTGGATCGCAGGCACGTGATTGCAATGATTGAGGAGGACCTATACTGGTAGGACAGTCTTACTCGAGATGATAGTATGCTATCTGATTTGCCTTTATCAGTCATGTACAGCTTTAGGTGACATTACTGATCACTATTACAAGTTGATTGAGCCCTTAGGATTCTTGCTTGACTACCAACAGTATGATGGAGATCATATACGTGAGAGTTGGGTAGTCCATATGCACATCCTTAAAAGTGGTCCCTAGTCGTGGGAGTTTCGAGACAGGGCATCGATACTCCGGAGTAGACTAGTGTATACAGTCGAGACCCCGTCGAGGGGGGATGGCCGGTCTAACAAGCCATTGGTGTCAGTTGGATCACCTAAGATGCATACAGGTGCTCATTGGGTTCTGAGTACACCGGACAGGACTCGCCGGGAACCTGCTAGTTGGTATTATACCTAGCGTCAGATAGCAGTTCCCTGGTGACATGTGTACAGGTTATTTCATCGACCTGAAGTCGTCATTTGTCTCGTGTGAGTTCCACTGTACTTTGATTATTACCCTACCACAGCTTAAAGGAGTCATGCAAACAGGTTTTAGTTGGGTACAGTCCCGAGCCACATGGAGGCAAGTGAGCGGATCGGCAGGGGATCCGTCTCTCCCGGTATTGAGGGTGAGATCGCGCTGTGTCTAGGAGAGCCATTACACAAAGCCTTCGGCCGAGGCAGGATATTTACTGGTAGGTACTCCAGTAGTATCTCAGGGTGTTCTTGGCTACACTCCGACACGACTTATACCGCTATTGGGGGTCTGACGTTACCAGCCCCTAGGCCCGATATGCGATTCTCATAAACGAACAGACCGGACTGTACGGATATTGTTACTGATAGGCTCAGTAGGGTTTCAGGATGAGTTCGTTCATAAGCTTCCCGTTCTGTCAATACATGGGCAGCCGTTACGTACAGCTAATACCACTGACGGCTTGAGGTTAAACCCATAGCCAGAGTATTGACGAGTCTTTAGAGTCCCCCACAGATAGTTTCCCAAATTCGGAAGAAACATTATAGAGGCCGTATAGTTTTATGGCAGGGTTCGAACATGCACGTGCACTTGTGCACGTGTCATGGTTCGGACAGATAATACTACTGGGTTTTGGTTTAAGCCGGATCCTAGTATTATATTCTGTAGGGATATTTTTGTCTCTTTGCATTGTATATTCGGTCGGAATACAAATGCGGTTATATTTATACTGTTGTGGGGTTATCCTGTAATTAGTTATGGGATCGCTTTTTGAAGTTGCCAGTTTGTATCTTCGTTTTGGCCATTTTTCTTTCTATCCTTCTTAGCTGAATTTCTTAGTTGCGAAGGGGTTCTTTGTAAATGTGGCTTTTGTAATTGGAGGGTTTTTTTTTGGTGCCCGGGGCTCCAGCAGCACATGGGAAGGTTCTAGAATTGTGTGGTGTTTTTGAGTCACCATTTGCATTAATTATCTTTGTCTTTGCAAAGATATTTGATCATGATATTTTGTTATGACATTTTTCCTTATGGCCACCCTTCTTTCTTTTGTGCTCACCCCCTCCACCTCATGGCCGACCCCACACCCATTTCAGCCCCAAAATTTGGCCGAGCCTATTTAGAGGAGAAGATCGATTCATTTGATAATTTCTAAGTTCAATTTCATCACCCCAAAATGGCAACCTCAATTTACCTCTACCCAATGGCTTGGGTGCCTTGAGACAAAATATTCTACACTATCTCTACTTCAATCTTGAACATGTCGGTTGGCAAACTTCATGTCCGAGTTGCCTCGGTTTAGAGGAGGGAGCCCGTATAAAGATTCGTTGACGTGGTGCCACAACGATGAGGAGACAGGAGATCGGAGATGCCGCGAGGAGCGTGGGATGATGGCTAAAGACCGAAGGACACGGATCGATCAGTATATCCATTCTATCATTTTACAGTTTGCTAGTTTAGTGTTAATGGCACAATCCGGGTTACAGTCTATGTTAGCGCCAGTTTATGAAAAAGTTTTTATTCTGCGTTTGGCCTCAGATTATTGGACGGGGCGCTGGCGTAGACTTACATGGTATCAGAGCCATGCCATTAACCTTTACTAGCTTGTTCTAACATGTTTAAAATATCGATCAAACGAAATTTCCAAATTTAAAGTTTCTGTCGAAATTTTTTGTCGTCTAGAAATTATTTTGAGTATGTCAGAAAATCGAGCAGGCTTTTCTAAGACTGCAGAAAAAATTTGGTAGACTGATCCCACAAAACCGCCGCGTAACTGCTGTAAGTCCATGCTACCTCTCCCAGTACTTACGGGCTTGCAGAATTTGGTGAAAAACGATTTTCTAGAGGCGGTAACATGGACTCAAACGGATCTTTCTTAAACTTGGTGACCTAACAACCTAACTAAGAGTTGTTAACTACTCGGTTAGGGAGTGATACCTTTCCTTCTTGAACTCCTTCGTCTTCTACACTTGATGGTTTTCCGTATCGGCTTCACCCTGTCGTCTCCTTCCGCCGAAGATCGATCCACCTGAAAGCTTCTACCTTTGGCTTCTTCTTCGAACTTTGAAGAAGCTAGTTCACTCGGTTTGCTAAACCTTGTGAACTAGAGTGAGTAGAGGAGAATGTGTTGGGATTTTTCTCTATGGTTCTTCCTTCTCAACACATGAGACCAGTGAACCATAGACTAGAGAGAGGGAGAGCAAGAGGAAGAAGATGAGAGCTCAAGAACAAGAGAGAGAATGAAAATGATAGAATGAGAAAGACTTTTCACTCTTGGCTCTCATAATCCAAAGCCATCATAACAAAACATAGCAATCAAGTATTATGTGATGGTTTAAGCTACAATAGCCATATCATTTCATGCACTCAATTTTCACAAGAAAAACAAGCAAGCAAAAGTCTTTGCCATGAAATGATAGCTATTGTCATCATGATGGTCAACTAGTCCAACCTAGTCAACCGGTCCACAAAGTCAACAAGTCAACAAAGTCAACCCCTCAATAACCATGTCACCATAATACTTAATTAATAATATTGTTAATCATATATCATATTCTTATTAGGGTTTAGCAAGAAGTCAATGGTCAACAGTCAACAACCCTAATGAGAATCCTCTGCCTCTGTCTCTCCGTCAACTGTGCATACACACCCGCATCCGCGTTCCAAGGAACACGAATACATACGAGATAAAATCAATCCCAAACCGTACACTAGGATATGGCTTAAACCAAAGCCCGCTAGTGTTAACTATCCGGACACTAAACGTGCACAAGTGCATGGATGTGACCGAACCCTGTCGCAAAACCATGCGACCTGTCGCAAAACCATGCGACCTCTACTCTTTTGCCTAAAGGCGAATAGCTTTCTGTGTGGGACTTTAAAGACTCGACACTACGCTGGCAGTGGGTTTAACCACAGACCGCAAGCGGCACTAGCTGTGCGTAACGGTCCCCAGGTAGATGCCGGCAAGAAGACTGATGAGGTGAAACCCATCTGAACTCCTACTGAGCCTGAATGTGACAGTCTCCGTACAGTCCGGTCTGTTCGTCTGATACATCGCATGGCGGGCCTAGGGGGCGGTAAACGTCAGTCCCCTAATAGCGGTTCAAGTCGTGTCGGAGTGAAGCCTAAAACACCCTGAGATAACACTGGAAGCCTACCAGTATATCTCGCTTGCCCTGGCCAGGGACTACTCGTGTAATAGCTCTCCTAGACACAGCGCGATGTCAACCCCCAATACAGGGAGACACGAATCCTGTCTAACCGTCACTGCCTCCAAGTGCTTCGGGACTGCACCCAACTACCACCTGTTTGCATGACTCCTTTGAGCCGTGGTAGGGTAGTAATCTAAGTACAGTGGGAACACACTCGAGGCGAAGTGACAGTGTCAAGTCAGCGGACTAAGCTGTACTCATGTCACCTGGGAACTGATAACTGACGATAGATATAATACCAACCGGTCAGTTCCCGACGAGTCCTGTCCAGTGTACTCGTAACCCAACGAGCACCCGCATACTATCTCCAGTACGACGTACTGATGGCTGTGGGAAAGACCATCTCCCACCCTGGGATGAGAAGCGCATACTCTAGTCTACTCTGGAGTATCGATGCCCTGTCTCGATAGTCCAGCGACTAGGTACCTGCATAAGGATGTGCTTATAGATTACCCAGCCCCCACTAGAGTGACTGCCATCCCAACGTTGGTAATCAAGCAAAGATCCTAAGGGCTCCACTAATGTGTATAGGTGATATACTAAAATAAACACATGTACACATTGAAGAAGAAACAAACCAAGTATCATACTACTATTTTGAGCAAGATTGTATATACAAGGTTAATATCCCAAGCTTCCATTAAGTAATATACAAACTAGTATGATACAGTAATGGCCTCTAGGGCATATACACTAACAATCTCCCACTTGCACTAAGGCCATGTACTGGCGTATCGAAGACCTATCATCTCGATAAGCCACTCGAACTGAGTCTGGGCCAAGGCCTTGGTGAATGGATCTGCAGTGTTATCTTCTGAAGCAACCCTCCAAACCTCGATCTCCTGGCGATCCACGATCTCCCTGATCAGGTGATACCGCCTCAAGATGTGTCTGGATCTCTGATGGGACCTGGGTTCCTTTGCTAAAGCTATAGCCCCGTTGTTGTCACAATACAAAGGTATTGAATCAACAATGGACGGAACCACCTAAAGTTCTTTCAAGAACTTCCTCATCCAGACAACTTCTTTTGCCGCATCAGATGCAGCGATGTATTCCGCTTTCATCGTCGAGTCTGCAACGGTTTCCTGTTTAGAACTCTTCGAACACACCGCCCCTCCATTGAGCGTAAAGACAAAACCCGACATGGACTTGGAATCATCCTTGTCACTCTGGAATCTGGAGTCAGCAAAGGCCTCGATCTGGAGGTCTTTTCCGCCATACACCAAGAACATCTCCTTAGTCCTTCTCAGGTACTTGAGAATGTTCTTTACCGCTATCCAGTGTTTCTCCCCAGGGTTTGACTGATACCGGCTTACCACACTAAGTGCATAAGCTACATCCGGCCTGGTACACAACATCGCATACATTATAGAGCCTACCGCAGAAGCGTAGGGTATAATAGACATGCGATCCCTCTCCAAATCATTCTTGGGAGACATCTCTTTGGAAAGGGTGATCCCATGACAAGCCGGTAGATCACCGCGTTTGGAATCATCCATACTGAATCTTTTCAGTATGGTGTCGATGTACCTAGACTGTGAAAATCCTAATATCCTCTTGGATCTATCACGATGGATCCGGATCCCCAGGATGTATGAGGCATCACCCAGGTCTTTCATGGAGAACCTGTGTGACAAGAACCCCTTGACAGATTGTAGCATAGGAATGTCATTTCCTATTAAGAGAATGTCATCCACGTATAAAACGAGGAATACTACAGTTCTCGCTACAAATCTACTATAGATGCATGGTTCATCTGGATTTTTGATAAAGCCAAATTCTTTGACCGTCTCATCAAAGCAGATGTTCCAACTCCGCGATGCCTGCTTTAGTCCATAGATGGACTTAAGCAACTTGCACACCTTTCCGCTGCTCCCACTCTGAATGAAACCCTCTGGCTGGTCCATATAGACACATTCCTCTAAATATCCATTTAGAAAAGCGGTCTTTACGTCCATCTGCCAAATCTCATAATCGTTGAAGGCAGCAATGGCAAGAAGGATCCGAATGGATTTCAGCATAGCCACTGGAGAAAAGGTTTCGTCATAGTCCAAACCAGGTCTTTGACGAAAACCCTTTGCAACAAGTCTAGCTTTATAGGTCTCAACCTGTCCGTCTACACCAATCTTCCTTTTGAAGATCCACTTGCATCCTACGGGTTTTACCCCGTCTGGAGCAATGTCCAACGTCCATACTTTGTTGGTGTATATGGACTCCATTTCGGTCCGCATTGCATCCAGCCATTTTACCAAGTCAACGCTCTGAACGGCCTGCTGGAAGCTAGTAGGCTCATCATAATCTATGATGCAATCCTCTCTATCCCCGTCTATGAGAAAACCGTAGTATCTCTCGGGCGGATGAGACTGCCTACTACTCCTACGGAGCGGCGTAGGAATGTCCTGTTCTTTTGAACCCTCTGGTTCCACTAAGCTTTTAGAAATAGTCTGTGGTTCTGGAATTTCTTCCAGTTCTACTACGCTCCCACTAATTTCCTTTTCCAAGAACTGGTGTTCTAAAAAGTGGGCATGCCGAGAAACAAAAACCTTTTGTTCCACTTCGCAGTAGAAGAAATATCCCTTGGAGTTCTTTGGATATCCCACAAACTTCCACTGTACTGAGCGTGCCTCGAGCTTGTCCGCATGCTGCTTTTTGACAAAAGCTGGACTTCCCCATGTCTTAATGTGATTAAGATGGGGCCTCTTCCCGCACCATATCTCATATGGTGTGGTAGGCACAGTCTTAGTGGGAACTCGGTTCAAAAGGTATGCAGCCGATTCTAGCGCACACCCCCAGAATGATCGCGGTAACTCAGCGTTACTTATCATGGACCGTACCATATCTAATAGGGTTCGGTTCCGTCTCTCCGATACACCGTTATGTTGCGGAGTGTATGGAGGAGTAAGCTGAGAGAGAATTCCGTTCTCTTTTAAATAGTCCAGGAACTCGGCACTCAAGTATTCACCACCTCGATCCGATCTTAGAATCTTGATACTTTTGCCGGTTTGTTTTTCTACTTCATTCTTGTATTCCTGGAATTTTCCAAAGGCTTCGGACTTATGTTTCATTAAGAAGACATAACCGTATCTTGAAAAGTCATCCGTAAAAGTAATGAAGTAAGAATATCCGCTTCGCGCATGTGTACACATTGGACCGCACACGTCGCTGTGTACGAGTCCCAAGAGCTCGCTCGCTCTTACTCCATGTCCAGTGAACGGAGACTTTGTCATCTTTCCTTTGAGACAAGATTGACAAGTGGCATACGATTGATATTCGAACGGATTCAAATATCCTTCTGTATGTAACTTTGTCAACCTTCTCTCATTGATGTGACCCAGTCTATAATGCCATAAGAAAGTCTGATTGATTTCTGGAGACTTTCTTTTGTGTGTATTCTGGACATTGAAAATCTGTGGTTGGTTTAATACGTATATACCATTGCTTAATGTACCTGACCCAATCATAATTTGATTAAGGTGAATGTTTACAACATTTCTTACAAACGCAAATTCATAACCTTCTTTAGAAACCAAAGATACAAAAATGATATTACAAGTTGCGTTGGGTACAAAAAAGCAATTACGCAAAACAAAAACATGTACATCTGACATTCCCAGGAGATAGTCCCCCACGGCCTTAGCATCCATGCTAGCTCCGTTTGCAACTTTGAGGGTCATGTCACCTGCCTTCAAAAACCTACGGTTTCTCAACGCCTGCAAAGAATTACAGATATGAGATCCTGATCCGGTATCCAATACCCATGAAGTAGGGTTTATTGAAAGACAGTTATCAATAACAACACACCTGAAGCTGAAGCCGCAACCTGCTTCAGTTCCTGTGTTCTGGCTTTCCAAGCCCTGCAATCATTCTTCCAGTGTCCCTTCTTATGACAATAGAAGCATTCTTTTTTATCCACAAGCTACCCCGCTTTCTTTGTTGCTTTTGCTTTTGCTTTTCCCTTCGTATCCACTTTACTAACACCGCCCCTTGGTTTGGCGGGGGCTTTCTTCTTCTTTCCCTTGGCTTTCGCCTTGGACCTAGAAGAGGAAGATCCTCCTACAAACAAAGTAGATGTTTCCCTACCTTTCTGTAGGGTGCCCTCTGCGCTCCTCAGCATGTTGAGGAGTTCTGAAAGTTCAACTTCCTTTTCTTATAAGTTGAAGTTCAGGATAAACTGGGCATAAGTGGAAGGAAGGGACTGGAGAATCAAGTCCGTATAGAGCTCATTCTCCAATGTGGTCCCAAGGTCCGCGAGCTCTTCTATGTAGCCAATCATCTTAAGCACGTGTTCCGCTGCCGATGATCCGACGGCCAACCTTGCCGAAAATAACTTCTTCGACACTTCGTATCTTGCGATACGAGACTGCTCTCCATACAGTTCTTTTGTATAGAGAAATATGGATTCGATGTCCATATTCTCGTGCCTCCTCTGATGTTCGTTGTCCATAGAGGCAAGCACGAGGCACTTGGCCTTCGCGCAATCGATTTCCCAGGTCTTACGGATTTCTTTATCCGCGACGCTGGTTTTGGGACCTGGGACAGGGGGAGCTTTAGTGGTAAGAAGATACCCCAGCTTGTCGTAAGTGATTGCCATCTTGACATTCCTGAGCCAATCTTTGAAGTTTGGCCCTGTCAGTATGTTTTTATCTAGAAGTAACTTAAGTCCAGTCATGTCGATTGGTCGCTGTAATTAGGAGAGAGATAAGAAACACTCAGCATGATGCTCTTGCAAGTTTAGAATGGTTTTTAGTTTATCTAAACAGGATGGCTCCCACTGTTTCTCGAATCCCTCCTCAAACTAAAACGGAAGAATTAGTCAGGATCAATCTCACCGTACAATTCTTGCTTAACCGTTCAGCCAGGCCAGTGTCGGTACTTCGAGGGAGGTTTTCCAACGCTTTCGCGAAGTTCCTTAATTAAATAACCTCTTTTCCCTGTGGGCGTAGCCCCGCTAACACCTTTCTAGACACCTACTAGGTTTATAGCATTGATCGTTAAGTGAGAAATTTCCCAAGGAGTAGCATATACTCACAGTAGGATCGGGATCCAAATATCATCGTGTGACGAAACTGAAGGAATCCTACCAAAATCATCACACTCCAAATGGTATGCAACACTAGCAAGTTTCAGTTCTTTTGAAACTCCCGATGTGGATTTTTGCCCCATGCTCTTATGACCTTGACTTTGGCCAAAATATAATAAGTCACATGTTAAGTTCTACCCGTCATTCTCCAGGTTAATTTGGATCCACCCGTACCTACCCTTGACTTTGGCCAAAATGGAAGTACGACTGTCCCAAACCAACGCATCTATCTATGCTATACATGAATACCCAATAGCTACCAATCACTATGCCTTGACTTTGGCCAACATACATAGCTTGAATACAATTGACTATTCATGTGAAACGACGGAAGGCTACGAATGGTTTTGGCGAAACCGTGAACGTAGTGAACTTGATATAATCGATAGAACGAGATAGCTTTTAAAAGGAGTGGCTCAAACTCCGCATTTAAAAGTTGGTTTTGAAAAGAACCGAGTGGTTTTTCGAAAGTGTTCCAACGACTTTTAATTGGTTTATTTTTCTTGCATTAGTTCTTTTAATGCGTGATATTCTTGCATTAGTTCTTTTAATGCGTCCCATCATTTAATCCTACCATTGCAGAAAACAACCAAAATATGACGTACGCTTATGCCATTCGCATTCGCTACGGGGCCCCGTCATTACCCGTTAGGTTACTTAACTAACGACAGAGCGGGGGCTGGGCTAGCGCGGCTGTAAAACATAAGCAACGCCTAACTAATATCATATATAGATATATTGCAATGATATCCATTTCAGATCACAGATGAACACATTGGATATACTAGGAACCCGCAATTCGTACGAGCCTGTAACGAAAAGCAGATTACACGGTCGCGGTAAATAGCCAATACCCCACCCAAGACCCATACGGGTGCGGCAAACTACCCGCCAAGTACCCGAAGCGAAGCAACCTCCCTCAACTCCATGAGTAGGCCACTCGGCACTTCGGCATACCCGGTAGTTTGTGCACCCCTCCATGGGTCTATCCAAGGAGCAAAAACAGTAAAAAGAAATTATACAATGACGGCTACAACCCCGACCCGGTTGTGCGGCCATATAAATAATTATTACATCAATTTACAAATTTACATGAATTGAAAGAAAAGAAAACTCTCGTCTCACAACCCCCGGCTATTCACCCGCGACAATCCAATGAATTCATATACACAAACCAATAACATTACAGATCACAGATTTGTATAACTCCCACTGATCGACATATAGCGATTAGCAGACGTTCAATACAAATATCACATCACAGATAAAAATCCGTCAGCTTAACTCTTTAGAAACTCGATCGAAATACGGTTTTTAAAGCCCCAAAAACAAAATTTTCTTTCTGGAAAATCTGGGCTGAAAAAACATATACCAAAATTCCCAAAATACCCCACTGAACAAACTGCAACCAAAATTTCCCACGGCCGAGTCAACTCGGCCGCGGAACCGCGGCGGGAGCACGCTCCCGCCGCGTTTCCGCGGCGCGTTGATCGGATCAGTGGATGAAATTTTTGCAGTTTGCTATAAAAACCCTGAGCCGAATTTTAAAGTATGATTTATCATTTTTGGAACAGAGTAAAAATTCGACAGCAAGCATGAATTCCGGGTTCATTTCGGGAATTTTTCTCCGATCGAATTTCTAGCAACTATGCTAACATGTTAGATAGAGTTTAACTAGGCTATGATACCACTGTAAGTCCATGCTACCTCTCCCGGTAATTACGGGCTTGCGGAATTTGGTGAAAAACGATTTTCTAGAGGCGGTAACATGGACTCAAACGGATCTTTCTTAAACTTAGCTACCTAACAACCTAACTAAGAGTTGTTAACTACTCAGTTAGGGAGTTATACCTTTCCTTCTTGAACTCCTTCGTCTTCTACACTTGATGGTTGTCCGGATCGGCTTCACCCCATCGTCTCTGTGCGCCGAAGATCGATCCACCTGAAAGCTTCTACCTTTGGCTTCTTCTTCGAACTTTGAAGAAACTAGTTCACTCGGTTTGCTAAACCTTGTGAACTAGAGTGGGTAGAGGAGAATGTGTTGGGATTTTTCTCTATGGTTTTTGCTTCTCAACACATGAGACAAGTGAACCATAGACTAGAGAGAGGGAGAGCAAGAGGAAGAAGATGAGAGCTCAAGAACAAGAAAGAGAATGAAAATGATAGAATGAGAAAGACTTTTCTCTCTTGGCTCTCATAATCCAAAGCCATCATAACAAAACATAGCAATCAAGTATTATGTGATGGTTTAAGCTACAATAGCCATATCATTTCATGCACTCAATTTTCACAAGAAAAACAAGCAAGCAAAAGTCTTTGCCATGAAATGATAGCTATTGTCATCATGATGGTCAACTAGTCCAACCTAGTCAACCGGTCAACAAAGTCAACAAGTCAACAAAGTCAACCCCTCAATAACCATGTCACCATAATACTTAATTAATAATATTGTTAATCATATATCATATTCTCATTAGGGTTTAGCAAGAAGTCAATGGTCAACAGTCAACAACCCTAATGAGAATCCTCTGCCTCTGTCTCTCCGTCAACTGTGCATACACACCCGCATCGCGTTCCGAGGAACACGAATACATACGAGATAAAATCAATCCCAAACCGTACACTAGGATCTGGCTTAAACCAAAGCCCGCTAGTGTTAACTGTCCGGACACTAAACGTGCACAAGTGCACGGATGTGACCGAACCCTGTCGCAAAACCATGCGACCTCTACTCTTTTGCCTAAAGGCGAATAGCTTTCTGTGTGGGACTCTAAAGACTCGACACTACGCTGGCAGTGGGTTTAACCACAGACCGCAAGAGGCACTAGCTGTGCGTAACGGTCTCCGGGTAGATACCGACAAGAAGACTGACGAGGTGAAACCCATCTGAACTCCTACTGAGCCTGAATGTGACAGTCTCCGTACAGTCCGGTCTGTTCGTCTGATACATCGCATGGCGGGCCTAGGGGGGCGGTAAACGTAAGTCCCCTAATAGCGGTACAAGTCGTGTCGGAGTGAAGCCCAAAACACCCTGAGATAACACTGGAAGCCTACCAGTATATCTCGCTTGCCCTGGCCAGGGATTACTCGTGTAATGGCTCTCCTAGACACAGCGCGATGTCAACCCCCAATACCGGGAGAGACGAATCCTGTCTAACCGTCACTGCCTCCAAGTGCTTCGGGACTGCACCCAACTACTACCTGTTTGCACGACTCCTTTGAGCCGTGGTAGGGTAGTAATCTAAGTACAGTGGGAACACACTCGAGGCGAAGTGACAGTGTCAAGTCAGCGGACTAAGCTGTACTCATGTCACCTGGGAACTGATAACTGACGATAGGTATAATACCAACCGGTCAGTTCCCGACGAGTCCTGTCCAGTGTACTCGTAACCCAACGAGCACCCGCATACTATCTCCAGTACGACGTACTGATGGCTGTGGGACAGACCATCTCCCACACTGGGATGAGAAGCGTATACGCTAGTCTACTCCGGAGTATCGATGCCCTGTCTTGATAGTCCTGCGACTAGGGACCTGCATAAGGATGTGCTTATAGATTACCCAGCCCCCACTAGTGTGACTGCCATCACAACGCTGGTAATCAAGCAAAGATCCTAAGGGCTCCACTAATGTGTATAGGTGATATACTAAAATAAACACATGTACACATTGAAGTAGAAACAAACCAAGTAGCATACTACTATTTTGAGCAAGATTGTATATACACGGTGAATATCCTAAGCTTCCATTAAGTAATATACAAACTAGTATGATACAGTAATGGTCTCTAGGGCATATACTCTAACAACTGCCGCATAACCCATGGGTTTGCCGCGGTTCCGCCGCCGTTTTAGCGATTTAGTGCACCATTTTTCTTCTGGATGTCTTTCATGTGGAATTGTGGTTTCTGGAATATTTTTTTTGGGCCCAGATATGTTTGAGTACTGGATTTGTACTTGGGGCCCACTTCGGGAAGTTTTGTCGATCGGAATTTTAAATGTGTTAGTTTATAGTAATTACATTATATCTGCGACCGTGAATATCATTCGAGCGGTATAATTTGTCTAATTGCTATAGTCCTTTTAGACGGGTTTGCGAACGTGACATTTACCTAGATGTTCTGTGTTGTACTATGATGTTGCGGATTTGTCTTGGTGGATAGCTTGGTGCAATGTTAGTGCAGTTTGGATCTATTTGTGCATTTGATATCGCGGGGCGAGCGTCCGACATGTGGACTGCCATCGCTGCCTGTTTGTATATTATTCTTTTGGGGCACGACCGGGTTGAGGTCGATGTAGCCGTTGTACATATTTTCATTTCTGTACTTGGTTTACCCCGCGAC
Source organism: Agapanthus africanus (assembly GCA_030015575.1). Taxonomy (NCBI): domain Eukaryota; kingdom Viridiplantae; phylum Streptophyta; class Magnoliopsida; order Asparagales; family Amaryllidaceae; genus Agapanthus; species Agapanthus africanus. The sequence continues at coordinate 389,933,046 of CM057337.1, read as the reverse complement.
GGAGTGCACGGATAGCCGGGTTCTGGAGGGCAACGGGTCCGCATTTCAAGGCTTTGAGAGGGAGGGGGCCTCACTCTAGAATTGGCAGGCTATTCACCGCACTCGTAGGGGGTACAGGATGACCCAAAGAGGGGTACTCAAGTTAGCGGATTTCGTGAAGTGCTAGGTGGTCCATTCACTTTGATGAAGGGGGCTGCCTCGCTTCAGGTTTTGGCGGGTAACTTACCGCACCCGCAGGGGTCTAAGTTTCATTGCACAGGCTTTCCATACGACCAGGGGAACGTCGGGTTTCAGTAGAGGCTCTGTGAAACCCGGGGATCCCAGATTATCTATATTGTTCTGTGATGCTTATTACTTTTCTGTGATGTTGCATTTATCACGCCTGGAGCAATTATTGTATATTAGTATATATACTAGTAGATGTTGTATATGTTTTGCACCCGCGCTAGTCCAGTCCCCGCTCTGTCGTTAGTTAAGTAACCTAATGGGTGATGACGGGACCCAGTAACGAATGCGGATGGCATATACGTACATTTTATTTTCGTTCTTTCCTGGTGTGATTTATTGATGGGACTGTGTTGATTTTGATCAATGCAAGGAAAACAAACCTGTTTGACATTGTTGTAACAGTTTTCAAAAAGTGTTATTACAAGGACATTTTCTTTTGTTTTGCACAGTGGTATTCAGTTGGAATATCCTGCACCTCATTCGACGAGGTAAGGGCCGAGATCCCTTCACCGGGAGTGACCCCTTGAGCAAAAGTTTGCGTCAGGGTAATAACTTCACTATAGTCGATTACTTGTTGCTTTGCATAGCGGTATTCAGTTGGAATATCCCGCACCTCATTCCACAAGGAAAGAGCCGAGATCCCTTCACCGGGAGTGACCTCTTTAGCAAAGATTTTTGCCACTATATTTTTGTAAAAAGCTATCAGGTTCCATCAGCGATATAAAGTTCGTTGCGTTAAAGGTTTTTCGCCAAAAACCAGCCGTAGCCCTCCGTCATTTCAGTTGGGTATTCAGTAGTATTCAAGCTATGTATTTTGACCAACGCCAAGGCATAGTGTTTGGTAGCTGCTGGGTATTTATCTGTTGCATAGATAGATGAGTTGGTTTGGGACAGTCGTACTGCCATTTGGCCAACGTCAGAGGTATGTACGGGTGGGTTCAAATTAACAAGATAATGATAGGTAGAACTTGACATGTGACTTATGATATTTTGTCCAACATCAAGGTCATAAGAGCATGGGGCAAAAATCAATATCGGGAGTTTCTAAAGAAACTGAAACTTGCCAGGTATGCGCATACCTTATGGTGTGTGATAACGTGAGTGGATTCCTTCATGTTATCATGCGATGAGAGTTGGATCCCGATTCCCATTGATGAGTTGGTTTACTCTTCGGGGGATCCCGATTAATTCTTCTTTCAGGTTTGGAGGAGAATTTGACGATATAGTGGGAGGTTTCCTGATTAGGTAATGTGATAACCATTCTGATCTAGGTTAGAGTGCACGCAGAGTGTTTATTTTCTCTCTCTCTTTGGCAGTGACCATTGACTGACCCTAGACTATGACTCAGTGACCAAGTTGACTGAACTTTCTTAAAACACTGGCTTTTGGATTGTCTGAGTTGCATACATCGTTGCCATTCCTTGTTTTACCCTTTGAATTTCTCCAGAACACCTCGTATTAGTACGAACATCCACTTCCATTGGATAAATCCATCGTATGGTTATATAAAAACTCAAAGGGTCTTTTTCAAGGATGGTTTAAGGTTCAGGAGAAATTAAATAGGTTTATTCAGTTGTTTTTTTCATCACCTTCTCTCAGGTTGCGAGGGCTCCTTGGTTTAGGAGAGTACACCTATTGCGCTTATTGGATAGCCTTCTTCCAAACCATAGGCAGGTGCCGAAATGTAGGGAATGAAGAAAACCAATTAGCCTAAGTAGGGTGTACAGAAGGTAATAAGTAAAGACATATGAAGGGATTATAAAGCGGGGAAAGTAAAATGCGACAGGTATCATTCACGACCAAACCGCGTACATCATCGCCACTCCTATTTCACCTTTGCTTTTCTCCGGTTCAGGAGGAATAGAATAAGGTATTATTCAGTTGTCTTTTATCATCACCATCTCTCAAGTTGCGAGTACTCCTTGGTTTAGGAGGGTACACTTATTACGCTTATTGGATAGTCTTCTTCCAAACCATAGGCTGGTGCCGAACGGTAGGGAAGGAAGAAAACCATTTAGCCTAACGATGGTGTACAGAAGGTAACGACTAAAGACAAATAAAGGGATTTGGAGAGATGGCAACGAAATATACGGTTATAGTCATGAATCTGGATAATGGAAGAGGCATTACTATGAATACCAGGATACCCCTTCGAAACATATTCATGTTTCAGTTTCACTGTGCATTGTTAATAGAAAACCGATTTCCCAATTAGACACTTGCTCCAGGGTATGTATTTACCAGGTATGATTCTCACATCTGTATGGTTTTACAGATGATGAGTGGGAGAAAGTTATTGGGAATTAGGTGATCATCCTCATTATATCGGAATTCGTTGTAATTGGTGATATTTGAGGAAATCGCCTGGGTTTTTGCCTGACGGCAAGTATTTGGTTTTGACTATCCGTTGTTATGCACCAATTTCAAATTGATATATCTGTACGTTTATTTTCATAAAGTGAGATATAACTTTTGAAATTAAGTCTATGACATTTACCTATATCAGTTAACTATTGGGTAAGGAGCATTGAACAGCGGAGTAGTTCTTAACCATAAGTACAGTTTTCAACCTACGATGCATAGGTTTTGAGTTATTCAATTCAGCGGACTTATACAGAGTATTGTATGTTGTCCAGTGTCCATTAGGACAATGGGGTTGGTCCTCGTACTATGTTCTGTTTACTTGTGACTTCTCTAGTTTTTAGACAAGTGTTTCGTAGAAATACAAGGTCTAAGTTTTGAGAAGTTATGGGTACAGGAATAAAGTAGAGAACCAGGTGTTGCAAGTATCGGGATTCTTCAAGGTGATCGAAGATGTAGATACTTGTGTATGGTATTCAGTTGATAGTAATGGTTTGAGAAACTTGTTTCTCTTTCGGGTTACTCATAATTGGATGAATTTCTATGTTGAGTAATGCTGATCGGCCTCTCTCAATTTTGTTGACATGCACTGGAGACAGCTTCATGATTTAAATCTGGTTCCAATTAAATCAGTGCCAAAGTTTCTATAGTGGATATTGAATGGTTTGTATCTTAACGATGTTAAGGTACGGGGAGTTTGTTAGTTATATGTATGCCCTAGAGGCCATTACTGTACATAGGATGTATATTGTAGTGGATGCTGGGACGTATATAGGAAGGACTTTCTTGCTCGACATGATAGTATGCTATCTGGTTACACTTTACCTTAACGTGTATACTGATTGTCTCTCTGTTACATGTTGGTAAAGCCCTTAGGATGTGTACTTGACTACCTGGACTATGATGCGGATCATACTAGTGGGGACATGGTAGTCCATAAGTACATCCTTCAAAGTCCCTAGTCGTGGGTGTATCGAGACGGGGCATCGATATACCAGAGTAGACTAGCGTGTACCTTCTCGACCCATACAGATGGGCGATGGATGATCCCACATCCATTGGTGTTTGACATCAGAGATGATATACGGGTGCTCAGTAGAGACTGGGTACACTGGACGGACTCGCCGAGAACTCCCAGATGGTATTATACCTCACGTCAGATGGCAGTTCTCTGGTGACACTGGTACAGAGTAGTCTGTTGACCCGAAATCGTCATAGAGTCTTGTGTGGTTCCCACTGTGCTTTGATTTCCATCTTACCACGTCCAAGAGGGCGTGCAAAATGGTGGTTTTTGGGTACAGTCCCGAGTCACATGGAGGCAATGAGCGATAGGAGAGGATTCGTCTCTCCCGGTATAGGGGGTTGATGTTGCGCTGTGTTTGATTGGCTATAACAGGAAATCCCTGGCCAGGGTTGCTGAGATTTACTGGTAAGAGTTACCAGTAGTTTCTTGAAGTGTTATAGACCTCATATCGACACGACTTATCGAGCTATTGGGGTCTGACGTTTACCACCCCTAGGCGAGATATGCGACATATCAGACGATCAGACCGGACTGTACGGTAGTGTTACTGGTTGGATTCACTGGAGTGTGAGCGGGCTTGCTCGTCGATCTTCAGATCGCTCAATATCCGGGTGGCCGTTACATTTAGCAGACCGCTTGCGGCTTGTGGGTGTTTGATATGATCATCATCTGCTGCCGGCGTATTGACGAGTCTTTAGAGTCCTACACAGAGGTTTCCTGGCTCAAGTGAAACGAAATAGGAGCGCATATGAGATATGTGCGGGACCGAGAATGATACCAGTATGTGATACTGTATTCGATTCTCGCGATATGTGACATTGATCGGTTATATGCGATATAGCCGGCATATCGGATCAAGTGTTGATTCGATAAGTTGTTACTGTTGATATTAGTCGGTTATATGCGATATGACCGGATCATTAAATCAAGTGTTGATTTAATGATTTAATGTATAATTATATATTTGATATATTGCTTTGCATTAACTAGTATTGGTTCACTTTAAATGGATATTCTCACTCGGATGTGCACATTGTATATGTGATATAATTTTGTGCATTAGTTTGTATCATGTTTGATGATGCATGCTAAATTGGCTAAGTGTAAAGATTAAACCATGGTTGTTTAATGGTTAGGGTTTTGTTTTTACTTATTCATTTATTTATCTATTTATTCTTTTTGGAAAATGATTTGCATAAAGAATAAATGGTGGCTTTTTTTGGATGGATTATGAAGCTTCATGAAACTTTGACTAAGTCACCATTTTGTCTTGATGCTTAACCCTAACCCTTCAATCTAACCATGATTTATTCTCTACACTAAACTATGGTTGGTTAATGATAAGTATTCATATTTATTTATTTTTACAAAATGAACTTATCATAACTTTTATCATCTTCTTCTTCTTCACTTCAAGAAGAAAGCTTACCTCATCAATGGTGATTGATGAATTAGAGTGAGAAATCCAATTCTAAAGTGAACCCAACTCCTATTTTTTCATCCTCTACCTCTTGCCAAGTAGTAGAGTGTGTTTCCTTCACAAGTTTTCTTAACTTGATGAAGTTGGAGCTTGATCTAGCGATGCCACGACGTAGATCATCTTCGGCACGTCGTCGATGACCTAGCCCGCTTCTTCTCCGATGAAGCCGACGCTAGAGCCCGGGATTGCATGAGGACAGCGAGGAGACTTCATTGAGGAGCTATGGAGGTGGAGCACCGGATCTACAAAGGTTGTATTTCCGTATTCTTGTAGTTAAGTGTTAACTAGTTGCTTTTTCGCCTAGACATCTAGCCAACGATCCGTACACTAGGGTTTCTCGGCACCATAATTTTTGAAATTGGCATGGTTGATGCCTTGTGAGACCTCCTGAGAGTGCCTAGGAACCCTACAGTGGTATCAGAGCCTAGCTAGAGCCTTAGGCGAAGTCTAGACGGAATTTGAAGTCCGAACTAACCGAAACCCCAAAAATTTCCATGCTCTCTGTCCTTTTTTCAAAAACTGGGATTTTTCGAAATTAAAAATATGCAGAAAATCAAGCAGGGTTTTCTAGGAATTACTGTAAATTTCGTGGACCTAATTCATCTAAACCGCCGCGGATCCGCGGCATAAGCATGGCTCATGCGGCGGATCCGCGGCCGTACGGTCGATTTACACAGCAAAAGTTTCACAGTAATTCCTCCTTAGTTGTGCTGTATTTTCTGGGATATTTTAATATTTATTATAGAGTTGAATTTTCTGGGATTGATTTGGGGATTCGGTGTTTCGATCGGAGTATCAAATTTTGTCTGTGTGGCTTTCCGGATAAATTTTAGAATATGTTAAAAAGTTCGACCGGATATAAATACCCAATTTTTCCCCTGTCGGGAAATTTCCAAGTGTTGGATTTTTCCGTAGTTTAACGACGTTCTAAGTAGTGCAAGTAACGCGATGGACCCTCTAGAAGACAACAAACCTTAACTCGATTATGTGACCGTCTTGAACTGCCCTTTGAACCTTCGGGTTTGGGGCAGTACGGCGTGCCACATGTGAGGCGTTGGCTTGACCCTTCTACGGCTGGACCGTTGGTACTGAGGCACGAACTGAATGTTTTTAGACTTGTTTCATGTGTTGATCTGTATCGGGAAAACTTGGGTGTTCGATTGTTCGATCGGAAAGTTTGACATTTTCTATTTATCCGGAATGGGATACAATAATTGGAATTCACAAGTAGTTATGAGATAACTGAATGAATGTTATAAACATAGCAGTTTAGTCTCACTTGATCGGTTGCCACGGAATTTTGATGTGATCAAAAGTCCGTCGCAATCACGTAGCGTACGCGGATACTCGCCGGGTAAACTTAATAGACAGCCTCACTCCATAGCCCCGACCAAGTGACTGTAGGATAACCCCGTCGCCGAAAGCATCCGTTCGGGTGCTCGCGGCAGCGGTGTTCCGCCTTGGTGCACTTCGTCGACGGTATCGGGGGTGCAGCCGTCTACTAAAGTTTGCGACGAGCATTCGATCAGGATGTCGGGAATCCTGTTGAATTACCCGACTTGATATTCAAAAGTGTTTTCGATAATGAGACTAAAATGCGGGGTTTATAATTGTTAGGCATGCGATGTCTAAGAAATTCATTTGGTCAGGCATGCGATGTCTGAGGAGGTTGCGGATTCCAACTGTTGTAGTTTTACACTTTCTTTTCTGTGACCGTAAGTGTAATATGTGATATCGCCGGTTTCGTTGCTATATGTCAACGACAATTGGAATGCGCATATTTACTTACGTTGATGACATGTGATGTTATGTGTTGCTGGATATGTTGTATTGGATCGTCGTGTTTGAATAGCCGGGGGGTTTTTATGTGAGATGAGTGTTTTTCATTTTCATTCATGTAAAAACTTGTATGTAATATTCTTTTATTGGGGCACTTCCAGGTTGCGGAAGTTGTCACCGTTGATGTATATTATTTACTTTTCCGCACTAGGATAGACCCAAGGAGGAGGGCACAAGTAACCGGGTTTTGGAGTCCAGTAGGAGACCAACTCGAGGAGTCGAGTCCGGGTCTCCTAACTCCAGAATTGGTAGGGTTGCTTGCCGCTCTCGTAGGGGTCTAGGGGTGTGGGTTTGGCTATTCATCACGACCGTGGAATCTGTGTTTTATACTGGCTCGTATTGAAAACACGGACGTCCTAGTATATCCAATATTTCATATGAATCTTCTGCTGCGATATCTGTGATGTGATCATGTGATGTTCTGTGATAGATACAGTATATATTATATATGATATATTATATAGACGTTACTTATGTTTTACACCCGCGCTAGCCCTGCCCCGCTCTGCCGTTAGTTACCTAACCTAACGGTGCACGAGGGGACATCGAGGCGAATGCGGATGGCATAAGTGTACGTCGTATTTATCTGTGATGTTTAGGTACTTAAATGATGGGACTTCATTAATGTGATTAATGAAATAAAAGAAACCTAAGATGTTGTAGAATCGAATTTCAAAAATTAAAAAAGGTAGCTACAGTTCTTGCTTTGCACAGAGGTATATGTGATATATCCTGCACCTTATTCGATGAGGAAAGGACCAAGATCCCTTCACCGGGAGTGACTCCTTTAGCAATAACTGGCAGATGCTACACACTCGGTTTGTATTTTGATTGCTTTTAAGAGTTTTTTCTTTGCACAGTGATATATATGATATATCCCGCACCTCATTCGACGAGGAAGGGACCGACGATCCCTTCACCGGGAGTGACTCCTTTAGCAAAACTAGAAAAGCCTCAAAAGCACTCCATTTTAAAATCATTTGATTCTATAACGATATCAAGTTCATTACGCAATAGGTTTTCAGAAAAACCTGTCGTAGCCCTCCGTCATTTCAGATATGTACTGGTTAGTATTCGTGCTGCGTTTGTTGACCTCTGTCAAGGCGTAGTGTGCGGTAGCTGATTAGTGCTTATCTGCATAAGCATATGATATGATTGATTTAGGGTAGTCGTGCGACCTTGTTGACCTCTGTCAAGGGTCGTGCGGGTGGGTTTACTTCAATCAGGAAATGACGGGTTGAACTTGACTAGCAGCCTATGGTTTGTTGACCTCTGTCAAGGTCATAGGACGCTAGGGGCAAAATATTATCGGGAATTTCAAGTGTTGAAATTTGCAATGAGATTGCATACCTTCTATGAGATAGTTGCATCCCGATACCCGCTGCGAGTAAGAGTTACTCCTGGGAGCGTTTTATACATTACAATTAGCCGATCAAGTAGGTGTCTAGAAAGGTGTCAACGGGGTTACGCCTCTGGGAAAACGAGGTTTACATTAATTAGGTTCGTGCAAAAGCACGGGGGACCTCCCTCAAAGTACCGACACTGGCCTGGATGAAAGATTGGCGAACTTGTAGTGTGTAATTAATCCCGGCTAGTCTTTCCTCTTAGGGTTTGAAGGAAGATTTGATAAAAAGCAGTGGGAGCCGTCCTGATTAGATAAAATAATAACCAATCTATTCTTGCAAGAGCGCACGCTGAGTGTTTTCTTCTCTCTCTCTCCAGATAGCGACCATATCACGCCTTAATCAAGATAATAATACGGATTATTGACCGAACCCGCTTGTTATACTGAGCTGGGGAACGTTGGTCCCGCTCCAACTTATAATTGTTATAAGACAGTGCAGGAAATTGGGGATTACCAGAATTCTCGTGCCGCCCAAACGAAGAGAGTGCATGCTGATGCATCATCTTCGGGTTTGTTCATTATACAGAACTGTTTCTCAGTATCCTTTACGTCCTGGGTATATAATACCGGATCAGGATCCCAGATATGTAATCTGTTACATAGGGCTACAGATAGGTAGAGGACCGAGAACGGGTGATAAGTTTCATGAGGCAGAAAACGGGGCAAGTGTTGCAGCCAAGTCTGTTGGTCACTGTCACCCTGTATTACCAATACATTGATTCTGAACGAATGTTGTTAGATACCGAACCTGATATACAAAATCATATCAGTCTCTTTATAAGTAAAGAAATGATAAAATTTTGTATTGTTGGATAATGTTTTGAACATTTCCTATATCAAAAGTTGATCTGTTCAGGCACGTTATCTAAAAGCATTGATGTTCTAAATCAAACTACAGTTCTTAGTATACGGAACACACACAAGAGGAAGAGTTCAGAAATGAACGAATCCTTCTTGTGGCATTGTAGACTAGGTCATATCAATGCTACCCGACTAGCTGAAGTTACATGTAGATGCATATTTAAATTAGTTTGAATTTACATCTTTTGAAACTTGCCAGTCATGTCACAAAGATAAGATGACCATAGCTCTGTTTATTGGAAACAGAGAAAGAGTTAGTGAACTCTTGGGATGATACATGTTGATGTATATAGGTCTCCTGTCTACACATGCCAGGACTGGTTCTTAGTACTTCATTACATTCTCTGATAATCTCTCAAGATTCAGACATATGTTCCTGTTGAAACACAAGTCTGAACCTTTTGAGATATTCACAGAATATAAGTTAGAAGTAGAGAACGAATACGGGTATAAGTATTATGTCCTTTGATGAGATCAAGGAGGAGAATACTTGAGCACGGAATTCCTGGACTATTCTAAAGGAGAATAAGATTCTCACTCAGCATTACTCCTCCGTATACACCATAGCACGATGGAATATCGGGGCGGAGCGATCACACCCTATATGATAAGGTGTGCTCTATGATGAGTACTACTGAGTTACCTGTTTCCTTTTTGGGGGTTATGCACTTATGAAGTTGCATACCTATTGAATCGGGTTCGAATCAAATCAGTGCCTACCACTTCATATGTGATATGGAAAGGGAAGAGCCCATGTCTTAAGCTAGTTAAGATTTGGGGTTGTCCGGCCTATGTCTAAAAGAAAAATCCGGACAAGGTCAGTCATGTAGAACTGGAAATGTTCCAGCTATACAAAACTGCAGCTGAAGATTTGACAGAACCAAAGGATTCAATAATTACCAATGAACCTCAGCCTCTCCGCCGATCTAGTAGGGTTCCTCACCCACCTGAGAGATACTTCGGTTTCTCTATGACAGTAGGAGCGAGGATTGCATCATGAGATGATGACCCAACTAGTTTCGAGCTGGCCATCGAGAGTGAAGACTCTGTAAGAATGGCTGGATGCTTAGCGATCTGAGATGGAATCCTTATACACCAACAAAGTATGGACTTTGGTTGCTATATCTGAAGGGTTAAATCCCCATCAGGAGCAAGTATATCTTGAGAAGATTACTTGGTGTAGATGGAAAAGTTGAGACTTTCAAAGCTAGACTTGTTAAAGGTTTGCATCATTGACCAGATGTGGATTATGTTGAAACCTTTTCTAAGGATCTAGGCTTAAGTCCATCCAGACCCTACTTGCCACGGCTACATACCATGACTACGATCTCTGGTGGTTGGGTGTCTTGTCTGCTTTTCTAAATGATGATTTGGAAGAGTGTGTCTATAAGTACACAGCCAGAGGGCCTCGTAGACAGTGGGAGCAGCGGAAACGTATGCAAGATGTTTTATAGGATAAAGCAGGCATCGCGGAGTTGGAACATCTGTTTTGATGAAGTAGTCAAAGAGTTTGACATCATCAAAATGGTAGATGAACCTTGTATAAACAAAAAGGTAGTAGGGAGTATGGTGGTGATCCTCGTAGAGTACGTGGATGACATACTCTTGATAAGAAAGGAGTTTCTTATGCTACGCTCGATCAATCTCCGCTTATCACAATGATTCTCCATATAGGATCAAAGTGATACCTCCTAAATCCTGGATTTTGGATCTATGAGATAGATCTAAATGGTTGTTAGGATACTCACTAGTTGTAGTGAGATGGTATCAATTGATCCTGGGGAAAATCACTGGAAGTGTTCCAGGGTGATAAAGACGACTGAATGTCAGTCACAGGCATTGTCTATACCCTCAGTAAAGGGACGGTATGTTGGAAGAGTTCCAAGCTAGATACCGTGGCATACTAGACGATAAAGGCTGGATACATCGCTACTTAAGATGCTACCAAAGAGGCAGTCTGGGTGTATATTGGTTCATGAGATGAACTTTGTTCCTCCCATTGTGTGACAATGGAGTTGTGGCTTTTGCCAAGGAACGTCCCTCCCATCAGTGATCCAGACATATTCTAAGGCAGTATCACCTGATCATGGAGATGGTTGATCTCCAAGGAGATAGAGGTTAAGAGAGTAGACTCAGAGGACAACACAGCGGATCCACTCACAAAGGCCTGTTCCTAGAGAGAGACTTTTATAGGATGGTTGAGTATGAGATACTACAACCACTGTTACAGATGGCCCTAGTGCAAGTGGGAGATTGTTAGTTATATGTATGCCCTAGAGGCCATTACTGTACATAGGATGTATATTGTAGTGGATGCTGGGACGTATATAGGAAGGACTTTCTTGCTCGACATGATAGTATGCTATCTGGTTACACTTTACCTTAACGTGTATACCGATTGTCTCTCTGTTACATGTTGGTAAAGCCCTTAGGATGTGTTCTTGACTACCTGGACTATGATGCGGATCATACTAGTGGGGACATGGTAGTCCATAAGTACATCCTTCAAAGTCCCTAGTCGTGGGTGTATCTGTTAGTTATATGTATGCCCTAGAGGCCATTACTGTACATAGGATGTATATTGTAGTGGATGCTGGGTCATATATAGGGAGGACTTTCTTGCTCGACATGATAGTATGCTATCTGGTTGAACTTTACCTTAACGTGTATACTGATTGTCTCTCTGTTACATGTTGGTAAAGCCCTTAGGATGTGTGCTTGACTACCTGGACTATGATGCGGATCATACTAGTGGGGACATGGTAGTCCATAAGTATATCCTTCAAAGTCCCTAGTCGTGGGTGTATCGAGACGGGGCATCGATATACCAGAGTAGACTAGCGTATACCTTCTCGACCCATACAGATGGGCGATGGATGATCCCATATCCATCGGTGTTTGACATCAGAGATGATATACGGGTGCTCAGTAGAGACTGGGTACACTGGACGGACTCGCCGAGAACTCCCAGATGGTATTATACCTCACGTCAGATGGCAGTTCTGTGGTGACACTGGTACAGAGTAGTCTGTTGACCCGAGATCGTCATAGAGTCTTGTGTGGTTCCCACTGTGCTTTGATTTCCATCTTACCACGTCCAAGAGGGCGCGCATAACGGTGGTTTTTGGGTACAGTCCCGAGTCACATGGAGGCAATGAGCTATAGGAGGGGATTCGTCTCTCCCGGTATAGGGAGTTGATGTTACGCTGTGTTCGATTGGCTATAACAGGAAATCCCTGGCCAGGGTTGCTGAGATTTACTGGTAAGTGTTACCAGTAGTTTCTCAAACAGTTATAGACCTCATATCGACACGACTTATCGAGCTATTGGGGTCTGACGTTTACCACCCCTAGGCGAGATATGCGACATATCAGACGATCAGACCGGACTGTACGGTAGTGTCACTGGTTGGATTCACTGGAGTGTGAGAGGGCTTGCTCGTCGATCTTCAGATCGCTCAATACCCGGGTGGCCGTTACGTTTAGCAGACCGCTTGCGGCTTGTGGGTATTTGATATGATCATCATCTGCTGCCGACGTATTGACGAGTCTTTAGAGTCCTACACAGAGGTTTCCTGGCTCAAGCGAAACGAAATAGGAGCGCATATGAGATATGTGCGGGACCGAGAATAATGCGTGTATGTGATACCGTATTTCATTCTCGCGATGAATGTGTCGAATGGTTGTATGCGATATAACCCAGTTATCGAATCAAGGATTGATTCGATAAGCCGATACATTGAATACTAGTCGGTTGTGTGCGACATGACCGGATCATTGAATCAAGTGTTGATTTAATGATTTAATGCATAATTATATATTTGATATATTACTTTGCATTAACTAGTATTGGTTCACTTTAAATGGATTTTCTCACTCTCGTGTGCGCATTGCATAATTATATATTTGATATATTACTTTTTGGTTAAGTGTAAAGTATTAAACTATGATTAAGTGGATGATTAGGGTTTTTACTTATTCATTTATTTGTTTATTTATTCATTTTTGGCAAAAGGAAAATGGTGGCTAATTTGGATATATGTTGAAGCTTCATGAAGCTTTGACTTAGTCACCATTTTTGTCTTCATTACTAACCTAACCATTCACTTAACTTGGGTTTAGTCTCTACACTTAACCATGGTTGATCATGATAAGTATTATTATTTTTCTATTTTCTTATTAACACTTATCATAACAATTAGCTTCTTCTTCTTCATTTCTTCAAGTGAAGAAAGCTTGCCTCCATCAATGGCAAGTGATGAAAAAGAGTGAGAAATCCAAATCTAAAGTCTACCCACTTCCTATTTCTTCATCCTCTACCTCTTGCCAAGTAGTAGAGTGTGTTTTCTTCACAAGTTTGTAGACTTGGTGAAGTCGGAGCTTGATTTAGCGATGCCTCGACGTAGATCATCTTCGGTATGGACATCGACGACCTAGCTTGCCCATTCTCCGACGAAGCCGACGCTAGAGCCCGGGAACTCATTTGGACAGCGAGGGCACTTCGTTGCAGAGCTATGGAGGTGGAGCACCAGATCTACAAAGGTTGTATTTCCGTATTCCTTGTAGTTAAGTGTTAACTAGTTTACTTTTCGCCTAGATTTCTAGCAAACGATCCGTAGTCGGGTCTCTCGGCACCTAGATTTTTTGATATTGGCATGTTCGATGCCTTGTGAGACCTCACTAGGGTGCCTAGGAACCCTACAGTGGTATCAGAGTCTAGCTAGAGCCTTAGGCGAAGTCTAGACGGAATTTGAAACCCGATCGAACCCGAAACCCCAAATCAAAATTGCTCTCTGGAAATTTTCTAAAATCGTGGATTTTTCCAAATTAAAAATTGCTAAAAAATTCAGCAGGGAAAAATAAGAATTACGGTGCAAAAAGTTTCTGGTGAACAGTAAATTTCGCGCCGGATCCGCGGCAGAAGCATGGTTTCTGCGGTGGATCAGCGGCCCGTTGATGACGTCAGCCCTGTTCCTTTGCACAGTAATTCCTAGTTCAAAGAGCTGAGTTTTCTGGGAATTTTTAATATTTATTCAAGAGTTGAATTTTTGTGCTGTGTTTTTGGGGATTCGGTGTTTCGATCGGAGTATCAAATTTTATCTGTGTGGCTTTCCGGATAAATTTTAGAATATGTTAAAAAGTTCGACCGGTTATAAATACCCAATTTTTCCCCTGTAGGGAAATTTCCAAGTGTTGGATTTTTCCGTAGTTTAACGACGTTCTAAGTAGTGCAAGTAACGCGATGGTCCCTCTAGAAGACAACAAACCTTAACTCGATTATGTGACCGTCTTGAACTGCCCTTTGAACCTTCGGGTTTGGGGCAGTACGGCGTGCCACAAGTGAGGCGTTGGCTTGACCCTTCTACGGCTGGACCGTCGGTACTGAGGCACGAACTGAATGTTGTTAGACTTATTTCATGTGTTGATCTGTATCGGGAAAACTTGGGTGTTCGAATGTTCAAACGGAAAGTTTAACATTTTCTAATTATCTGGAATGGGATACAATAATTGGAATTCACAAGAAGTTATGAGATAACTGAATGAATGTTATAAGCATAGCAATTTAGTCTCACTTGATCGGTTGCCACGGAATTTTGATGTGATCAAAAGTCCGTCGCAATCACGTAGCGTACGCGGATACTCGCCGGGTAAACTTAATAGACAGCCTCACTCCATAGCCCCGACCAAGTGACTGTAGGAGAACCCCGTCGCCGAAAGCATCCGTTCGGGTGCTCGCGGTAGCGGTGTTCCGCCTTGGTGCACTTCGTCGACGGTATCGGGGGTGCGGCCGCCTACTAAAGTTTGCGACGAGTATTCGATCAGGATGTCGGGAATCTTGTTGAATTGCCCGACTTGATATTGAAAAGTGTTTTCGATTTTGAGACTAAAATGCGGGGTTTATAATTGTTAGGCATGCGATGTCTAAGTAATTCATTTGGTCAGGCATGCGATGTCTGAGGTGGTTGCGGATTCCAACTGTTGTAGTTTTACACTTTCTTTTCTGTGACCGTAAGTGTAATATGTGATATCGCCGGTTTCGTTGCTATATGTCAACGACAATTGGGATGGACATATTTACTTACGTTGATGACATGTGATGTTATGTGTTGCTGGATATGTTATATTGGATCGTCGTGTTTGAATAGCCGGGGGTTTTTATGTGAGATGAGTGTTTTTCATTTTCAGTCATGTAAAAACTTGTATGTAATATTCTTTTATTGGGGCACTTCCAGGTAGCGGAAGATGTCACCGTTTGTATATTATTTACTTTTCTGCACTAGGATAGACCCAAGGAGGAGGGCACAAGTAACCGGGTTCTGGAGTCCAGTGGGAGACCGACTCGAGGAGTCGAGTCCGGGTCTCCTAACTCTAGAATTGGCAGGGTTGCTTGCCGCTCTCATAGGGGTCTAGGGGTGTGGGTTTGGCTATTCATCACGACCGTGGAATCCGTGTTTTATACTGGCTCGTATTGAAAACACGGACGTCCTAGTATATCCAATATTTCATATGATTCTTCTACTGCGATATCTGTGATGTGATCATGTGATGTTCTGTGATAGATACATTATATAGTATATATGATGTATTATATAGACGTTACTTATGTTTTACACCCGCGCTAGCCCTGCCCCGCTCTGCCGTTAGTTACCTAACCTAACGGTGCATGAGGGGACATCGAGGCGAATGCGGATGGCATAAGTGTACGTCGTATTTATCTGTGATGTTTAGGTACTTAAATGATGGGACTTCATTAATGTGATTAATGAAATAAAAGAAACCTAAGATTTTGTAGAATCGAATTTCAAAATAAAACAGGTAGCTACAGTTCTTGCTTTGCACAGCGGTATATGTGATATATCCTGCACCTTATTCGATGAGGAAAGGACCGTGATCCCTTCACCGGGAGTGACTCCTTTAGCAATAACTGGCAGATGCTACACACTCGGTTTGTCTTTTGATTGCTTTTAAGAGTTTTTGCTTTGCACAGTGATATATATGATATATCCCGCACCTCATTCGACGAGGAAAGGACCGACGATCCCTTCATCGGGAGTGACTCCTTTAGCAAAACTAGAAAAGCCTCAAAAACACTCCATTTCAAAATTCATTTGATTCTACAACGATATCAAGTTCATTACGCAATAGGTTTTCAGAAAAACCTATCGTAGCCCTCCGTCATTTCAGATAAGTATTAGTTAGTATTCGTGCTGCGGTTGTTTGGCATGCGTCAAGGCGTAGTGTACGGTAGCTAACTAGTGCTTATCTGCCAGCATATGATGCGATTGGATTAGGGTATTCGTACGGCGTTGTTTGGCATGCGTCAAGGGTCGTGCGGGTGGGTTTAATTCAATCAAGAAATGTACGGGTTGAACTTGACTAGCAGACTATGGGTTGTTTGGCATGCGTCAAGGTCATAGCGAGCTAGGGGCAAAATATTATCGGGAATTTCAAGTGTTGAAATTTGCAATGAGATTGCATACCTTCTATGAGATAGTTGGATCCCGATACCCGCTGCGAGTAAGAGTTACTCCTGGGAGAGTTTTATACATTACAATTAGCCGATCAAGTAGGTGTCTAGAAAGGTGTTAACGGGGTTACGCCTCTGGGAAAATGAGGTTTACATTAATTAGGTTCGTGCGAAAGCACGGGGGACCTCCCTCAAAGTACCGACACTGGCCTGGCTGAAAGATTGGCGAACTTGTAGTGTGTAATTAATCCCGGCTAGTCTTACCTTTTAGGGTTTGAAGGAAGATTTGATAAAAAGCAGTGGGAGCCATCCTGATTAGATAAAATAATAACCAATCTATTCTTGACAGAGCGCACGCTGAGTGTTTTCTTCTCTCTCTCTCCAGGTAGCGACCATGTCACGCCTTAATCAAGATAATAAAACGGATTATTGACCGAACCCGCTTGTTATACTGAGCTGGGGAACGCTGGTCCCGCTCCAACTTATAATTGTTATAAGACAAAGCAGGAAATTGGGGATTACCAGAATTCCCGTGCTGCCCAAACGAAGAGAGTGCATGCTGATGCATCATCTTCGGGTGTGTTCATTACAGAGAACTGTTTCTCAGTATTCTTTAGGTCCTGGGTATGTGATACCAGATCAGGATCCCAGATATGTAATCTGTTACATAGGGCTACAGAAAGTTAGAGGACTGAGAACGGGTGATAAGTTTCATGAGGCAGAAAACGGGGCAAGTGTTGCAGCCAAGTCTGTTGGTCACTGTCACCCTGTATTACCAATACATTGATTCTGAACGAATGTTATTAGATACCGAACCTGATATACAAAATCATATCAGTCTCTTTATTAGTAAAGAAATGATAAAATTTTGTATTGTTGGATAATGTTTTGAACATTTCCTATATCAAAAGTTGATCGGATCAGGCACGTTATCTAAAAGCATTGATGTTCTAAATCAAACTACAGTTCTTAGTATACGGAACACACATAAGAGGAAGAGTTCAGAATTGAACGATTCCTTCTTGAGGTATTGTAGACTAAGTCAGATCAATGCGACCCGACTAGCTGAAGTTACATGTAGATGCATATTTAAATCAGTTTGAATTTACATCTTGTGAAACTCGCCAGTCATGTCACAAAGATAAGATGACCATAGCTCCATTTACTGGAAACAGAGAAAGAGTTAGTGAACTCTTGGGATTGATACATGTTGATGTATGTAACGTCCCCTGTCTACACATGCCAAGACTGGTTCTTTGTACTTCGTTACATTCTCTGATAATCTCTCAAGATTCAGACCTATGTTCCTGCTGAAACACAAGTCCGAACCTTTTGAGATATTCACAGAATATAAGTAAGAAGTAGAGAACCAAAATACGGGTATAAGTATTATGTCCTTTGATGTGATCAAGGAGGAGAATACTTGAGCATGGAATTCCTGGACTTTTCTAAAGGAGAATGAGATTCTCTCTCAGCATTACTCCTCTGTATACACCATAGCACGATGGTATATCAGGGCGGAGCAATCACACCCTATATGATAAGGTGTGCTCTATGATGAGTACTACCGAGTTACCTTTTTCCTTAAGGGAGTTGTGCACTTGAGAAGTTGCATACCTATTGAATAGGGTTCGAATCAAATCAGTTGCCTACCACTCCATATGAGATATGCCCATGTCTTAAGCTAGTTAAGATATGGGGTTGTCCGGCCTATGTCTAAAAGCAAAATCCGGACAAGCTCGAGGCAAGGTCTGTAATGTAGAACTGGAAATGTTCCAGCCATACAAACTGCAGCTGATGATTTGGTAGAACCAAAGGATTCAGTAGATTCCAACGAACCTCAGCCTCTCCGCCGATCTAGTAGGGTTCCTCACCCACCTGAGAGATACTTCGGTTCCTCTATGACAGTGGGAGCGAGGACTGCATCATGAGATGATGACCCAACTAGTTTAGAGCTGGCCATCAAGAGTAAGACTCTGTAAGAATGGCTGGATGTTTATCGATCTGAGATGGAATCCATGTACACCAACAAAGTATGGACTTTGGTTGCTATATCTGAAGGGTTAAATCCCCATCAGGAGCAAGTATATCTTGAGAAGATTACTTGGTGTAGATGGAAAAGTTGAGACTTTCAAAGCTAGACTTATTAAAGGTTTGCATCATTGACCAGGTGTGGATCATGATGAAACTTTTTCTAAGGATCTATGCTTAAGTCCATCCAGATCCTACTTGTCATGGCTACATACCATGACTACGATATCTGGTGGTTGGGTGTCTTGTCTGCTTTTCTAAATGATGATTTAGAAGAGAGCGTCTATAAGTACACAGCCAGAGGGCCTCGTAGACAGTGGGAGCAGCGGAAACGTCGGCAAGATGCTTTATAGGATTAAAGCAGGTATCGCGGAGTTGGAACATCTGTTTTGATAGATTAGTCAAAGAGTTTGACATCATCAAAATGGTAGATGAACCTCGTATAAACAAAAAGGTAGTAGGGAGTATGGTGACGATCCTCGTAGAGTACGTGGATGACATACTCTTGATAGGGAAGGAGTTTCCTATGCTACGCTCGATCAATCTCCGCTTATCACCATGATTCTCCATATAGGATCAAAATGATACCTCCTAAATCCTGAGTTTTGGATCTATGAGATAGATCTAATTGGATGTTAGAATACTCACTAGTTGTAGTGAGATGGTATCAATCGATCCTGGGGAGAATCACTGGAAGGGTTCCAGGGTGATACAGACGACTGAATGTCAGTCGCAGGCATTGTCTTTACCCTCAGTAAAGGGATGGTATGTTGGAAGAGTTCCAAGCTAGATACCGTGACATACTAGACGATAAAGGCACGATACATCGCTACTTAAGATGCTACCAAAGAGGCAGTCTGGGTGTATATTGGTTCATGAGATGAACTACGTTCTAACCATTGTGAGACAATGGAGTTGTGGCTTATGCCAAGGAACGTCCGTCCCATCAGTGATCCAGACATATTCTAAGGCAGTATTACTTGATCATGGAGATGGTTGATCTCCAGGGAGATCGAGGTTAGGAGAGTAGACTCAGAGGACAACACAGCGGATCCACTCACAAAGGCCTGTTCCCAGAGAGAGACTTTTATGGGATGGTTGAGTATGAGATACTGCAACCACTGCTATCAGATGGCCCTAGTGCAAGTGGGAGATTGTTAGTTATATGTATGCCCTAGAGGCCATTACTGTACATAGGATGTATATTGTAGTGGATGCTGGGACATATATAGGGAGGACTTTCTTGCTCGACATGATAGTATGCTATCTGGTTGAACTTTACCTTAACGTGTATACTGATTGTCTCTCTGTTACATGTTGGTAAAGCCCTTAGGATGTGTGCTTGACTACCTGGAGTATGATGCGGATCATACTAGTGGGTACATGGTAGTCCATAAGTACATCCTTCAAAGTCCCTAGTCGTGGGTGTATCGAGACGGGGCATCGATATACCAGAGTAGACTAGCGTATACCTTCTCGACCCATACAGATGGGCGATGGATGATCCCATATCCATCGGTGTTTGACATCAGAGATGATATACGGGTGCTCAGTAGAGACTGGGTACACTGGACGGACTCGCCGAGAACTCCCAGATGGTATTATACCTCACGTCAGATGGCAGTTCTCTGGTGACACTGGTACAGAGTAGTCTGTTGACCCGAGATCGTCATAGAGTCTTGTGTGGTTCCCACTGTGCTTTGATTTCCATCTTACCACGTCCAAGAGGGCGTGCAAAACGGTGGTTTTTGGGTACAGTCCCGAGTCACATGGAGGCAATGAGCGATAGGAGGGGATTCGTCTCTCCCGGTATAGGGAGTTGATGTTGCGCTGTGTTCGATTGGCTATAACAGGAAATCCCTGGACAGGGTTGCTGAGATTTACTGGTAAGTGTTACCAGTAGTTGCTCGAACAGTTATAGACCTCATATCGACACGACTTATCGAGCTATTGGGGTCTGACGTTTACCACCCCTAGGCGAGATATGCGACATATCAGACGATCAGACCGGACTGTACGGTAGTGTCACTGGTTGGATTCACTGGAGTGTGAGCGGGCTTGCTCGTCGATCTTCAGATCGCTCAATACCCGGGTGGCCGTTACGTTTAGCACACCGCTTGCGGCTTGTGGGTGTTTGATATGATCATCATCTGCTGCCGGCGTATTGACGAGTCTTTAGAGTCCTACACAGAGGTTTCCTGGCTCAAGCGAAACGAAATAGGAGCGCATATGAGATATGTGCGGGACCGAGAATAATGCGTGTATGTGATACCGTATTTCATTCTCGCGATGAATGTGTCGAATGGTTGTATGCGATATAACCCAGTTATCGAATCAAGGATTGATTCGATAAGCCGATACATTGAATACTAGTCGGTTGTGTGCGACATGACCGGATCATTGAATCAAGTGTTGATTTAATGATTTAATGCATAATTATATATTTGATATATTACTTTGCATTAACTAGTATTGGTTCACTTTAAATGGATTTTCTCACTCTCGTGTGCGCATTGCATATGTGATTTTGTGCACATGATTGTATCATGTTTGATGATACATGCTTTTTGGTTAAGTGTAAAGTATTAAACTATGATTAAGTGGATGATTAGGGTTTTTACTTATTCATTTATTTGTTTATTTATTCAATTTTGGCAAAAGGAAAATGGTGGCTAATTTGGATATATGTTGAAGCTTCATGAAGCTTTGACTTAGTCACCATTTTTGTCTTCATTCCTAACCTAACCATTCACTTAACTTGGGTTTAGTCTCTACACTTAACCATGGTTGATCATGATAAGTATTATTATTTTTCTATTTTCTTATTAACACTTATCATAACAATTAGCTTCTTCTTCTTCATTTCTTCAAGTGAAGAAAGCTTGCCTCCATCAATGGCAAGTGATGAAAAAGAGTGAGAAATCCAAATCTAAAGTCTACCCACTTCCTATTTCTTCATCCTCTACCTCTTGCCAAGTAGTAGAGTGTGTTTTCTTCACATGTTTCTAGACTTGGTGAAGTCGGAGCTTGATTTAGCGATGCCTCGACGTAGATCATCTTCGGCATGGACATCGACGACCTAGCTTGCCCATTCTCCGACGAAGCCGATGCTAGAGCCCGGGAACTCATTTGGACAGCGAGGGGACTTCATTGCGGAGCTATGGAGGTGGAGCACCGGATCTACAAAGGTTGTATTTCCGTATTCCTTGTAGTTAAGTGTTAACTAGTTTACTTTTCGCCTAGATTTCTAGCAAACGATCCGTAGTCGGGTCTCTCGGCACCTAGATTTTTTGATATTGGCATGTTCGATGCCTTGTGAGACCTCACTAGGGTGCCTAGGAACCCTACAGTATCGAGACGGGGCATCGATATACCAGAGTAGACTAGCGTGTACCTTCTCGACCCATACAGATGGGCGATGGATGATCCCATATCCATTGGTGTTTGACATCAGAGATGATATACGGGTGCTCAGTAGAGACTGGGTACACTGGACGGACTCGCCGAGAACTCCCAGATGGTATTATACCTCACGTCAGATGGCAGTTCTCTGGTGACACTGGTACAGAGTAGTCTGTTGACCCGAAATCGTCATAGAGTCTTGTGTGGTTCCCACTGTGCTTTGATTTCCATCTTACCACGTCCAAGAGGGCGTGCAAAACGGTGGTTTTTGGGTACAGTCCTGAGTCACATGGAGGCAATGAGCGATAGGAGGGGATTCGCCTCTCCCGGTATAGGGGGTTGATGTTGCGCTGTGTTCGATTGGCTATAACAGGAAATCCCTGGCCAGGGTTGCTGAGATTTACTGGTAAGTGTTACCAGTAGTTTCTCGAAGTGTTATAGACCTCATATCGACACGACTTATCGAGCTATTGGGGTCTGACGTTTACCACCCCTAGGCGAGATATGCGACATATCAGACGATCAGACCGGACTGTACGGTAGTGTTACTGGTTGGATTCACTGGAGTGTGAGCGGGCTTGCTCGTCGATCTTCAGATCGCTCAATACCCGGGTGGCCGTTACATTTAGCAGACCGCTTGCGGCTTGTGGGTGTTTGATATGATCATCATTTGCTGCCGGCGTATTGACGAGTCTTTAGAGTCCTACACAGAGGTTTCCTAGCTCAAGTGAAACGAAATAGGAGCGCATATGAGATATGTGCGGGACCGAGAATGATACCAGTATGTGATACTGTATTCGATTCTCGCGATATGTGACATTGATCGGTTATATGCGATATAGCCGGCATATCGGATCAAGTGTTGATTCGATAAGTTGTTGCTGTTGATATTAGTCGGTTATATGCGATATGACCGGATCATTAAATCAAGTGTTGATTTAATGATTTAATGTATAATTATATATTTGATATATTGCTTTGCATTAACTAGTATTGGTTCACTTTAAATGGATATTCTCACTCGGATGTGCACATTGTATATGTGATATACTTTTGTGCATTAGTTTGTATCTTGTTTGATGATGCATGCTAAATTGGCTAAGTGTAAAGATTAAACCATGGTTGTGTAATGGTTAGGGTTTTGATTTTACTTATTCATTTATTTATCTATTTATTCTTTTTGGAAAATGATTTGCATAAAGAATAAATGGTGGATTTCTTTGGATGGATTATGAAGCTTCATGAAACTTTGACTAAGTCACCATTTTGTCTTGATGCTTAACCCTAACCCTTCAATCTAACCATGATTTATTCTCTACACTAAACTATGGTTGGTTAATGATAAGTATTCATATTTATTTCTTTTTACAAAATGAACTTATCATAACTTTTATCATCTTCTTCTTCTTCACTTCAAGAAGAAAGCTTACCTCATCAATGGTGATTGATGAATTAGAGTGAGAAATCCAATTCTAAAGTGAACCCAACTCCTATTTCTTCATCCTCTACCTATTGCCAAGTAGTAGAGTGTGTTTCCTTCACAAGTTTTCTTGACTTGATGAAGTTGGAGCTTGATCTAGCGATGCCTCGACGTAGATCATCTTCGGCACATCGTCGATGACCTAGCCCGCTTCTTCTCCGATGAAGCCGACGCTAGAGCCCGGGATTGCATGAGGACAGCGAGGAGACTTCATTGCGGAGCTATGGAGGTGGAGCACCGGATCTACAATGGTTGTATTTCCGTATTCTTGTAGTTAAGTGTTAACTAGTTACTTTTTCGCCTAGACATCTAGCCAACGATCCGTACACTAGGGTTTCTCGGCACCATAATTTTTGAAATTGGCATGTTTGATGCCTTGTGAGACCTCTTGAGAGTGCCTAGGAACCCTACAGTGTTGTCCGGCTTATGCTTAAAACCAGACTCTGGATAACTCAAGACACATTTCTGTAATGGCAGTTTGTGGGTTGACCCAGGCTATGTCGAAGGTTGATTTTCTACCATCTAGAAGATCAATAGTGATATTGTTCTTGACTCGCCACAGTTTTAGTAAAATGGATTTTTTTCAGAAAACAGTAGTGGAAGTATGGTAGAACTGGAAGTGATTCCAGAACCGCAAACGATTACTAAAAATTTAATAGAACCTAAAGATTCAATCAGGTTTGACATTCCATTAGCCACTCCGCAGATATGGTGGGTAACCTCAGGCACCCGAGAGGTACTCCGGTAGCCTCAAGGACGGTGACAGGGAGGTTCTTGTTTACCCAGACTTGCCATTACTGCTGTTCCAGACAATGATACCCGGCAGGAGGATGAGTATAGCGTCGTTCTAAACTAGTTTTAGAAGTGCACGTATATATGACTCTGCCAGAGGGTTGTTGTGGTTAGTGGGAGCAGCGAAAGCATAGTGGACAAGTAGCTTATGTCTATTTATAGACTAAAGCAGATATAGCGGAGACAGATCATCTATTTTTGATGTGACAGTCATTGGTTTGACTTCATTAGAATAGGGGATGGATCTATTAAGTGTAAGTCCACGTTTCCCACCCCGGTGCTTACGGGGAGGCGGAAAACATAATAAAAATTGGATTTTTATCAACTATAGGCAACATGGACTAAGCTTTAAGGATCTTTGCTAAACATAAACTTGCTAAAGCTAACTACAAAGTAGCTAAGTGATTGAAAGGTTATACCTTGAGCTCAAAGTCCTTCTCTCCTTGCTCCTTGGAATGGTAGAAAGAGGTCACCGTGCTTGTCTTCTCCCGTCAAAGAAGGATCCACCCGAAAGCCTCGACCTTTAGCTTCAACTCCAAGCTAGGAGTAACTAGAGTGCAAGAAATGCTAAGACTTGAACCCTAGAAGAGAGTAGAGAAGATCAAGTGAAGGTTTTTCTCAAGCTTTTTGTTTCTCAACACATGAGAGGGAGAGAGCTTGAGGGAGAGGATGAACAAGAGAGAGAAATGATATGAGAGAATGAATTATTAGTGAGCCATTCTCACTAATATGTGTGCATTATTTTAATTCAATAATTAGCTTGAAAATTGTCATGGTAAATCATGACATGACCATTATCATTTCAATTTTGCAAAGATCAAAGAGCATCTTCCAAAAGAAATGATGATGGTCAAAGTGTCAACCTTAGTCAACAAGTCAATGAAGTCAAATTGTCAACAACAACAACCATGCACAACTATTAAGCTAATTATCAATTAACTATAATACACACAAAAGCAATAGGGTTAATAAAATGACAATAGCCATTAACCCTAAACAAGGTCCTCTCCCCCAATCTCAAGCAACTGTGCATACGCACCCGCATTCGTGATCCGAGGAACACGAATACATTGAGAAAAACCAATCTCAAATCATATACTAGGATCCGGCTTAAACCAAAGCCCGCTAGTATAAACTGTCCGGACAGCAAACGTGCACAAGTGCGCGGATGCGAACGAACCCTGTCGCAAAACCATGCGACCTCTACTCATTTTGCCTAAAGGCGAATAGCTCTCTGTGTGGGACTCTAAAGACTCGACACTACGCTGGCAGTGGGTTTAACCACAGACCGCAAGCGGCACTAGCTGTACGTAACGGTCCCCAGGTAGATGTCGATAAGAAGACTGACGAGGTGAACCCCATCTGCACTCCTACTGAGCCTGTATGTGACAGTCTCCGTACAGTCCGGTCTGTTCGTCTGATACATCGCATGGCGGGCCTAGGGGGCGGTGAACGTCAGTCCCCTAATAGCGGTACAAGTCGTGTCGGAGTGTAGCCCAGAACACCCTGAGATAACCCTGGAAACCTACCAGTATATCTCGCTTGCCCTGGCCAGGGACTACTCGTGTAATGGCTCTCCTGGACACAGCGCGATGTCAACCCCCAATACCGGGAGAGACGAATCCTGTCTAACCGTCACTGCCTCCAAGTGCTTCGGGACTGCACCCAAAAACTATCTGTTTGCACGACTCCTTTGAGCCGTGGTAAGGTAGTAATCAAAGTGCAGTGGGAACACACTCGAGGCGAAGTGGCAGTGTCAAGTCAACGGACTAAGCTGTACTCATGTCACCTGGGAACTGATAACTGACGATAGGTATATTACCAACCAACAGTTCCCGACGAGTCCTGTCCAGTGTACTCGTAACCTAACGAGCACCCGCATACTATCCCAAGTACGACGTACTAACGGCTGTGGGACAGACCGTCTCCCACACTGGGATAAGAAGCGCATACGCTAGTCTACTCCGGAGTATCGATGCCCTGTCTCGATAGTCCAACGACCAGGGACCTGTATAAGGATGTGCTTATAGATTACCCAGCTCCCATGAGTGCGAGCGCCATCACAACGCTGGTAATCAAGCAAAGATCCTAAGGGCTCTACTAATATGTATACCAGCAATATGCGAAAAGAAACACATGCGCATATTAAAGCAGAGACAAACCAAGTAGCATACTACCATTTCGAGCAAGATTGTATGTACAACTGTGAATATCCCAAGATTCCATTAAGTAATATACAAACTAGTATGATACAGTAATGGCCTCTAGGGCATATACACTAACATTAAGAAGGTAGTAGGGTCTAATGTCTTGGTATTTGGATGACATACACAGGGTAGGAGGTAAAATTCCTATACTACGATCGGTTATACTGTGGTTGTCACACAGTTGTTTCTCCACAAAGGATATGGATATAAAATCTGACATTCTGGTTACTAGATCTATGGTTTTAGATCTAGATTTAGGTAGTTTCCCAATCTTGGTACTTAGACGGTATTCTAAAAATGTTTTAGAATGGACGACTCCTGGCATGGTGGTGTACCTGCAGGTGATGGATTCTCCCTCTCTAATGGTGTCTTACAGACTAAAGGGGAGAGGGATGTGCATGATTGGCATATCACTTACTTAGGCAATTGAGTCAATCATGAGATGTCAAGTACCACACCAGATGTTGTTTTTTCACTAGATGTAATAAGTTGATATTAATCCAAACCTGGAGAAACATTCGGAAGCAGTTTTAGAACATAAGTGGTTGTTCTAGGGATTTGATGACGGCAGCCTCCTTGGTTATCATTCCAGGCTTCCAAGGTGACATGGATGACAGAGTGACTGTCAGAATTATAGTTTTCCCTCTGACGAAGGGGGTAGTATTATGGACAGCTGGTCCAACAGGATACTGTGGGAAGCATGGTGCAGGATACTGATTAAGTTCAGTTGACGATACAGTCTAAGAAGTTTGGATTTAGAGTTCATTTATGAACTAGGTCCCATCAGATATCCAGACATATTCTAAGACAGGTATTACTCTATTCGGGAGATGGCTTTCTCCGCGAACATGAGATTAAGAGAGACATAAAAAGAAACATCAGGGCGGATCCACTCACTGAGGCTATTTCTCGAACACAAGAGTTTTTCAAACGAGCTTTGTGAAACTGATTATTGAAGAGTTGGGTGTTCGGTTTCACACGGGCTGTGAGTATGCGACATCGCAATAATTAGCCTTAAGTGCAAGTCGGAGATTGTTGGATATAGTGCCCTCAGAGTCAATTATTAGATTGCAGGCACGTAATTGCAATGATTGAGGAGGACCTATACCGGTAGGACAGTCTTACTCGAGATGATAGCATGCTATCTGGTTTGCCTTTATCAGTCGTGTACAGCTTTAGGTGACATTACTGATCACAATTACACGTTGATAGAGCCCTTAGGATTATTGGTTGACTACCAACAGTATGATGGCGATCATATACGTGAGAGTTAGGTAGTCCATAAGCACATCCTTAAAAGTGGTCCTTAATCGTGGGAGTTTCGAGACAGGGCATCGATACTCCGGTGTAGACTAGTGTATACAGTCGAGACCCCGACGAGGGGCAGTGGCTGGTCTCACAAGCCATTGGTGTCAGTTGGATTACCTAAGATGTATACAGGTGCTCATTGGGTTATGAGTACACCGGACAGGACTCGCCGGGAACCTGCTAGTTGGTATTATACCTAGCGTCAGATAGCAGTTCCCTGGTGATATGTGTACAGGTTAGTTCATCGACCTGAGGTCGTCATTTGTGTTCCTACTGTGCTTTGATTATTACCCTACCACGGCTCAATGGAGTCGTGCAAACAGGTTTTAGTTGGGTACAGTGCCGAGCCACATGGAGGCAAGTGAGCGGATCGGCAGGGGATTAGTCTCTCCCGGTATTCCGGGTGAGATCACGCTGTGTCTAGGAGAGCCATTACACAAAGCCCTCGGCCGAGGCAGGAGCTTTACTGGTAGGTACTCCAGTAGTATCACGAGATGTTCTTGGCTACACTCCGACACGACTTATACCTCTATTGGGGGTCGGACGTTACCAGCCCCCTAGGCCCGATATGCGATGCTTGTAGACGAACGGACCGGACTGTACGGATATTGTCACTGATAGGCTCAGTAGGGTTTCAGGATGAGTTCGCTCATCACTTTCCCTTTCTGTCAATACATGGGTAGCCGTTACGTGCAGCTAGTACCACTGACGGGTTGTATTGACGAGTCTTTAGAGTCCCCCACAAATAGTTTCCCAAGTTCGGGCGAAACGTTGTAGAGGTCGTATGGTTTTATGGCAGGGTTCGAACATGCACGTGCACTTATGCACGTGTCATGGTTCGGACAGATAATACTAGTGGGCTTTGGTTTAAGCCGGATCCTAGTATTATATTGTGTAGGGATATTTTTGTCTTTTTGCATTTTGTATTCGGTCGGAATACAAATGCGGGTATGTTTATACTATTGTGGGGTTATCCTGCAATTAGTTACGGGATCGCTTTTTGATGTTTCCAGTTTGTATCTTCGTTTTGGCCATTTTTCTTTCTATCCTTCTTGGCTGAATTTCTTAGTTGCGAAGGGGTTCTTTTTAAATGTGGCTTTTGTAATTGGAAGGGTTTTTTTTGTGGTGCCCGGTGCTCCAGCAGCACATGGGTAGGTTCTAGAATTGTGTGGTGTTTTTGAGTCACCGTTTGCATTAATTATCATTGTCTTTGCAAAGATATTTGATCATGATATTTTGTTATGATATTTTTCCTTGTGGTCACCCTCTTTCTTTTGTGCTCACCCCCTCTACCTCATGGCCGACCCCACACCCATTTCAGCCCCAAAATTTGGCCAAGCCTATTTAGAGGAGAAGATTGATTCATTTGATAATTTCTAAGTTCAATTTCATCACCCCAAAATGGCAACATCAATTTACCTCCACCCAATGGCTTGGGTGCCTTGAGACAAAGTATTCTACACAATCTCTACTTCAATCTTGGACTTGTCGGTTGGCAAACTTCATGTCCGACTTGCCTCGGTTTAGAGGCGGGAGCCCATATAAACATTCGTTGACGTGGTGCCACCTCGACGAGGAGACAGGAGATCGGAGATACCGCGAGGAGCATGGGATGATGGCTAAAGACCGAAGGACACGGATCAATCGGTATAGCCATTCTATCATTTTACAGTTTGCTAGTTTAGTGTTAATGGCACGATCCGAGTTACAGTCTATATTAGCGCCAGTTTATGAAAAAGTTTTTATTCCACGTTTGTGTAAGTGCACGGCGGTGCCCCGGCCGTCGATCCGACGCCGGAAACACGGAAACGAAAAACTTTGCGAAACTTACAAACCGGCAACACCGCGCACTTTTAACCCGGATCGGGCCATTATCCTAACTACTAGCAAACTACAAGATGGGAAGAGAGATATACCGAGCGATCTGTGTCCTTCGGTCTTCTCGTCGTCGTCCCGATCTCCCGCGGAATCACCGTTCATCACCTCCTCGTCGGAAAAGGGCACCACGTAGCCGATTTCTTTTACGGGCTCCCACCTCTGGACCGAGGCAACTCGGGCGCGAAGTTGGCAAGCCGACGCATCCAAGGGTACTGTAGGTGTAGTGTAGAATCTTTGTCTCAATGGGGTTATTGAAGTTGCCATGGAGGAATGAGGAGGAGAATGAAAAGGAGCAATGAGAAAAATGGAGCTATCATTTTCTTGCAAGGAATTAGATGAGGCAAAAAATACCACACACTAAAAAGAATCTCTCTCCTTTTCTCCCTAGTGGCCAGCCCTTCCTCAAAATAGGAGTGTCAAGGAATAAAACAAGAAGGGAGGTGAGTGTAGGAAATGAAAAGAGGTGACCACACCCAAAAGCAATGATAACAAGGTCAAATCCATTTCTAATCTCAATTAATGCAAAAGAAGTGATTCAAAAAGAATCTCATCATAAAGCCACATAATGCAAGAAAACCCCTCCACAAAATGTTATTTGCACACTAGCAAATAACCCCCTCTATCGGAAAAGTCCGGCCGGGAAGGAACAAAGAAAAACTGGCCGGAACGGAATACAAACTGGCAACTTCAGAAAACTGATCCCGTAATAAATTACAGGAAAAAACCCGCGACTGTATATACATACCCGCATTTGTATTCCTACTGAACACAAATGCAAAGAGACAAAACTACACTGTCTAATACTAGGATCCGGCTTAAACCAAAGCCCGCTAGTAAAATCCGTCCGATCACGATCCGTGCAATACCGCACGTATCTGATCGAACCCTGCCATATCTCCATACGGTCTCTACAGCGTTTCGCCCGAAACCTGAGTAACTGTGTGTGGGGGACTCTAAAGACTCGTCAATACTATGGCTGTGGATTTAACCACTAGCACGTCAGAGGTATCAGCCATACGTAACGAGCTACCAGCTATTGAGCAAAAGGGACGTCGATGAGCGAACTCATCCTAACACCCTACTGAGCCTGTCAGTGACAATATACGTACAGTCCGGTCCATTCGTCTATGAGCATCGCATGGCGGGCCTAGGGGGTTGGTAAAAGTCAGACCCCCAAAAGCGGTACAAGTCGTGTCGGAGTGTAGCCCAGAACACCCTGAGATACTACTGGAATACCTACCAGTAAATCTCCTACCTCGGCCGAGGGCTTTGTGTAATGGCTCACCTAGACACAGCACGACCTCACCCCCAATACCGGGAGAGACGAACCCCTGCAGATCCGCTCACTGCCTCCATGTGGCTCGGGACTATACCCAACTAAAACCTGTTTGCACATCTTCTTTGAGCGTGGTAGGGTAGTAATCTAAGTACAATGGGAACTCACACGAGACAAATGACGATCTCAGGTCGATGAACTAACCTGTACACATGTCACCTGGGAACTGCTATCTGACATCTGGTATACTCCCAACTAGCAGGTTCCCGGCGAGTCGTGTCCGGTGTACTCATAACCCAATGAGCACCTGTATACATCTTAGGTGAACCAACTGACACTAGTGGCTTATGTGACCGGCCACCGCCCCTCGTCGGGGTCTCGACTGTATACACTAGTCTACTCTGGAGAATCGATGCCCTGTCTTGAAACTCCCACGACTAGGGACCTTTTAAGGATTTTCTTGTAGACTCCAGCTCCCACGTATATGATCGCCTTCATACTGCTGGTAGTCAAGCAAGAATCCTAGGGGCTCTATCAACGTGCAATAGTGACCTGTAAGGTCACCTAAAGCAGTACACGATGATAAAGATAAACCAGATAGCATACTATCATCTCGAGTAAGACTGTCCTACCGGTATAGGTCCTGCCTCAATCCTTGCAGTCATGTGCCTGTGATCCAATAATTGACTCTGAGGGCACTATATCCAACAATCTCCCACTTGCACTCAAGGCTAATTATTGCGATGTCGCATACTCACAGCCCGTGTGATACCGAACACCCAACTCCTCTACTAGTCAGTCTCACAAAGTTCGTTTGCGAAACTATTGCGTTCGAGGAATAGCCTCAGTGAGTGGATCCGCTTTGACGTTTCTTTCTATGTCTCTCTATATCTCAAGTTCACGGAGAAAACCATCTCCCGAAATGAGTAATACCTGTCTTAGAGTATGTCTGGATATCTGATGGGACCTAGTTCATAAATGAACTCCAAATCCAAACTTCTCAGACTGTATCGACAACTGAACTTAAATCAGTGTCCTGCGTCGTGCCTCCCTCAGTATCCACCTGGACCACCTGTCCAAAATACTGCCCCTCGTCAGAGGGAAAACTATAACTCTGACGACCACCCTGTCGTCCATGTCACTTTGGAAGCCTGGAATGATAACCGTATCCCGAAGGAGGCTGCCGTTATCATATCCCTAGAACATGCACTTATGTTCTAAAGCTGCTTCCCATCGTTTCTCCAGGATTGGATTAATATCAACTTATTGCATATACTGCAAGAACAACATCTGGTGTGGTACTTGACATCTCATGATTGACTCAATTGCCTAAGCAAGTGATCTGCCAATCATGCACATCCCTCTCTACTTTAGTCTATAAGACACCTTTAGAGAGGGTGACTCCATCACCTGCAGGTATACTACCGTGCCAGGAGTCGACCATTCTAAATACTCATAGAATGCTGTCTAAGTACCCAGATTGGGATACTTCCAAAATCTAGATCTAAAACCATAGATCTAGTTGTTAGTGTATATGCCCTAGAGGCCATTACTGTATCATACTAGTTTGTATATTACTTGATGGAAGCTTGGGATATTCACAGTTGTATATACAATCTTGCTCGAAATGGTAGTATGCTACTTGGTTTGTCTCTGCTTTAATATGTGCATGTGTTTCTTTTAGCATATCGCTGATATACATATTAGTAGAGCCCTTAGGATCTTTGCTAGATTACCAGCGTGGTGATGGCGCTCACACTCGTGGGAGCTGGGTGATCTATAAGCACATCCTTATACAGGTCCCTAGTCGTTGGACTATCGAGACAGGGCATCGATACTCCGGAGTAGACTAGCGTATGCGCTTCTCATCCCAGTGTGGGAGACGGTCTGTCCCACAGCCGTCAGTACGTCGTACTTGAGATAGTATGCGGGTGCTCGTTAGGTTACGAGTACACTGGACAGGACTCGTCGGGAACTGTTGGTTGGTATTATACCTATCGTCAGTTATCAGTTCCCAGGTGACATGAGTACAGCTTAGTCCGCTGACTTGACACTGTCACTTCGCCTCGAGTGTGTTCCCACTGCACTTTGATTACTACCCTACCACGGCTCAAAGGAGTCGTGCAAACAGGTAGTTTTTGGGTGCAGTCCCGAAGCACTTGGAGGCAGTGACGGTTAGACAGGATTCGTCTCTCCCGGTATTGGGGGTTGACATCGCGCTGTGTCTAGGAGAGCCATTTCACGAGTAGTCCCTGGCCAGGGCAAGCGGGATATACTGGTAGGTTTCCAGTGTTATCTCAGGGTGTTCTGGGCTACACTCCGACATGACTTGTACCGCTATTAGGGGACTGACGTTTCACCGCCACCTAGGCGCTCCATGCGATGTATCAGACGAACAGACCGGACTGTACGGAGATTGTCACATACAGGCTGAGTAGGTGTTCAGATGGGGTTCACCTCGTCAGTCTTCTTATCGACATCTACCTGGGGACCGTTACGTACAGCTAGTGCCGCTTGCGGTCTGTGGTTAAACCCACTGCCAGCGTAGTTTCGAGTCTTTAGAGTCCCACACAGAGAGCTATTCGCCTTTAGGCAAAATGAGTAGAGGTCGCATGGTTTTGCGACAGGGTTCGTTCACATCCGCGCACTTGTGCACGTTTGTTGTCCGGACAGCTTATACTAGCGGGCTTTGGTTTAAGCCAGATCCTAGTATAGATTTGGGATTGGTTTTATCTCATTGTATTCATGTTCCTCGGATCACGAATACGGGTGCGTATGCACAGTTGCTTGAGACAGAGGGAGAGGACTTTGATTAGGGTTAATGACTATTGTCATTTTATTAACCCTAATGCTTATGTGTGTATTATGGTTAATTGATATTAGTTTAAATAATTGTGCATGGTTATGGTTGCTGACCATTTGACCTCCTTGACTTATTGACCTTGGTTGAAACTTTGACCATCATCATTTCATTTGGAAGATGCTCTTTGATCCTTGCAATTTGCATTAAAAATGAAATGATAATGGTCATGTCTTGATTAAGCCATGACAATTATCTTACTAATTATCTAATTAAAATAATACACACATATATGTGAGAATGGTTTATTTTATTCTCATTCTATCATTTTCTTTCTCTCTCTTGTTCTTCTTCTCCCTCAAGCTCTCCCCTCTCATGTGTTGAGAAACACTTGAGCTTGAGAAAAACCCTTTCTTGATGATCTTTACTCTCATCTAGGGTTCAAGGATTAGCACTTCTTGCACCCTAGTTACTTCTAGCTTGGAGTTGAAGCCAAAGGTTGAGGCTTTCGGGTGGATCTTTCTTCGACGTGAGAAGACGACAAAGGTGAGCTCTTTCCACTACTCCAAGGAGCAAGGAGAGAAGGACATAAAGCCCTAGGTATAACCTTTCTAACACTTATCTAGTTTCTAGTTAGCTTTAGCTTGTTTTTGTTTAGCAAAGATCCTTCATAGTCTAGTCCATGTTTCCTAAGTTCATAAAAATTGTATTTTTATTCCGTTTTCTGCCTCCCCGTAAGCACCGGGGTGGGCAACATGGACTTACAGTGGTATCAGAGCCTAACTAAACACAAACTAGTTAGGTAGTAGAGTGTATCGAAGTTTGAATCGGAAAAATCGAAAAACCAAGTTTTCAAAACCCTAAGTTTCTGTTAAAATTTTTTCTGTTCAAAACAAAATAAATCATACTCCAAAAATCATCTCAGGGTTTTGTGAAGAAAGCCACCAAAAACGATCCAGTGATTCGACCAAAGAGCCGCGGTTCCGCGGCAATAGCAAGCTATTGCCGCGCAACCGCGGCCGTCTTGGCTCTTCACTGGGTCGAGTTTGGTGCAGTGTATTTCTGGCTTGGTTTTGGGATTTTTAAGATGGTTTATATGTGCCCAGGTTTTCCAGAATAGAAATTTGTTTTTGGGGGCCTATAAATCCGTATTTTTTATCGAACTTCAATACACTTTGACTAAAAGGTTATATCTGTGATGTTTATATGTATTGAACGTCGGCTAATCGCTATATGTCGATTAGTCAGGGTTATACATATCTGTGATCTGTGTTTGATGATGGTATGTGTATATGAATGTGTTGGATTGTCGCGGGTGAATGACCGGGGTGGATGTGAGATGAGTGTTTCTTTTTCTTTCATTCATTGTAATATGTAAATTGATGTAATAATATTATTTGTTTGGCCGCACAACCGGGTCGGGGTTGTAGCCGTCATTGTATAATTCTTTTACTGTTTTTGCTCCTAGGATAGACCCATGGAGGGGGTGCACAAACTACCGGGTATCTCAAAGTGCCGAGTGGCCTACTCACGGTGGTGAGGGAGGTTGCTTCGCTTCGGGTACTTGGCGGGTAGTTTGCCGCACCCGTAAGGGTCTTGGGTGGGGTATTTGGCTATTCACCGTGACCGTGTAATCCGCTTTTCGTTGCAGGCTCGAACGGATTGCGGATTCCTAGTATATCCAATGTATTCATCTGTGATCTGTAATGTCTATCATTGCTATATATTTATATATGATAACTATTTAGGCGTTGCTTATGTTTTACAGCCGCGCTAGCCCAGCCCCCGCTCTGTCGTTAGTTAAGTAACCTAACGGGTGATGACGGGGCCCCGTGGCGAATGCGAATGGCATAAGCGTACGTCATATTTTGGTTGTTTTCTGCAATGGTAGGATTAAATGATAGGACGCATTAAAAGAACTAATGTAAGAAAATAAACCAAGTAAAAGTCGATTGGAACACTTTGAAAACCACTCGGTTCTTTTCAAAACTAAACTTTTAAATGCGGAGCTTGAACCACTCCTTTTAAAAGCTATCTCGTTCCATCGATTATATCAAGTTCACTACGTTCACGGTTTCGCCAAAACCATTCGTAGCCCTCCGTCATTCCACATGAATGGTCAAAAGTATTCAAGCTATGTATTTTGGCCAAAGTCAAGGCATAGTGATTGGTAGCTATTGGGTATTCATGTGCAGCATAGATAGATGCGTTGGTTTGGGACAGTCATGCTGCCATTTTGGCCAAAGTCAAGGGTATGTACGGGTGGGTCCAAATTAACCAGGAGAATGACGGGTAGAACTTGACATATGACTTATGATATTTTGGCCAAAGTCAAGGTCATAAGAGCATGGGGCAGAAATCCACATCGGGAGTTTCAAAAGTACTGAAACTTGCTAGCGCTGCATACCATTTGGAGTGTGATAATTCTGGTAGGATTCCTTCGGTTTTATCACGCGATGATATTTGGATCCCGATCCTACTGTGAGTATATGCTACTCCTCGGGAAAACTCTCACTTAACGATCAATGCTATAAACCTAGTAGGTGTCTAGAAAGGTGTTAGCGGGGCTACGCCCACAGGGAAAAGAGGTTACTTAATTAAGGAACTTCGCGAAAGCGTTGGAAAACCTCCCTCGAAGTACCGACACTGGCCTGGCTGAACGGTTAAGCAAGTATTGTACGCTGAGATTGATCCTGACTAATCCTTTCTTTACGGTTTGAGAAGGGATTCGAGAGACAGTGGTAGCCATCCTGTTTAGACAAACTAAAAACCACTCTAAACTTGCAAGAGCATCATGCTAAAGTATTTCTTTTCTCTCTCCTAATTGCAGCAACCATTCAACATGACCGGACTTAAGTTATTACTAGATAAAAACATATTGACAGGGCCAAACTACAAAAATTGGCTCAGGAATGTCATGTAAGTCTACGGTAGCGCCCCGGCCGTCTACAGACGCCAAATGCGGAACAAAAAACTTTTAACTGGGGCTATCATATACTATAACCCGGATCTGTCATTATTGCCAAACTAACAAATTGTAAAGAGTGTAGAAAGGTTATACCGAACGATCCGAGTCCTTCGTTCTTTAACCATAATCCCACGCTCCATTGCGGCTGCTCTGATCTCGTCGATCTCCGATCTGCTCGTCCAGGTGGCACCACGTCGATGATTCTTTAAACGGGCTCCCGCCTCTGACTCGAGGCAACTCGGTCGTCAAGTTTGCTAAAAGAGACGACCAAGAATGATGAAGAGAATTAGTGGAAGACTTTGTCTCATTTCGTCCAAAGCCGTGGACGATCGGTTAATGAAGTTGCCATGGGAATCGGGTGATGGAATGAAATGAGCTGTGAAATTCCATACACCCCAAAATCTATCATAATCTTTTTACCAAAAATAAAACAACAAGTGAGAGTGGGAGAGAGAGGGGGAAGGGGCCGGCCATATATAGGAATGGGGGGTGAGTGTAGGAGAGAAGAGGGTGACCACAAGAAAAAATATCAAGTGTGAACACAATAAAATATCTCTAGTGTGAACACAAAGTGTGAACACAAAGTGTGAACACACCAAAAGCAACCAATGAAAACTCAACACCATTCAACCTAGTCACCTCTTCTAGAAACTTCTAGAAGCATGACTCACCCTCATCCAAGAAAAGATAAATCCGTCTTTAACCGAATGTTAAAAGACGGCTGATAGAAAACTGGAAACTGGAAACTACCAAAAGTGATCCCGAAACGAATTTCAGGATAACCCCGTAACTGTATAAATATACCCGCATTTGTATTACAACCGAATACAAATGCAACTGAGACAAAGATATTATATCTACTCAATATAATACTCGGACCCGGCTTAAACCAAAGCCGACCAGTATCATCTGTCCTTAATCTGACATGTGCGTAAACACACGTGCATTTTCCGAACCCTGCCATAAAACCATACGGCCTCTACAACGTTTCGCCCGAACTTAGGAAACTGTCTGTGGGGGACTCTAATGACTCGTCAGTACCCTGGCAGTGGGTTTAACCACAAACCGTCAGCGGCACTAGCTATGCGTAACGGCTGCCCATGGACTGACCTCAAAGGAGGCCGATGAGCGAACTCACCCGGAAACCCTACTGAGCCTAACAGTGACAATGTATATACAGTCAGGTCCGTTCGTCTATGAGTATCGCATATCTGCCTAAGGGGCTAGTAACGTCAGACCCCCAATAGCAGTATAAGTCGTGTCGGAGTGTAGCCCAATAACACCCTGAGATACTACTGGAGTACCAACCAGTAAATCTCCTGCCACGGCCATGGGCTTTGTGTAATGGCTCTCCTAAACACAGAACGATCTCGCCCCCAATACCGGGAGAGACGAATCCCCTGCCGATTCGCTCACGTGCCTCCATATGGCTCGGGACTGTACCCAAAAGCTACCTGTTTGCACGACTCCTTTGAGCCGTGGTAGGGTAGAAATCAAAGTACAGTGGGAACTCACACGAGACAAATGACGACCTCAGGTCGATGAACTAACCTGTACACATGTCACCAGGGAACTGCTATCTGATGATATGTATAATACCAACTAGCAGATTCCCGGCGAGTCCTGTCCGGTGTACTCATAACCCAATGAGCACCTGTATACATCTTAGGTGATCCAACTGACACCAGTGGCTTGTGAGACCGGCCACCGCCCCTCGTCGGGGTCTCGACTGTATACACTAGTCTACTCCGGAGTATCGATGCCCTGTCTCGAAACTCCCATGACTAGGGACCACAATTAAGGATATGCATATAAACTACCCAACTCTTACATATATGATCGCCGTCATACAGTTGGTAGTAAAGCAAGATCCTAAGGGCTCTATCAAAGTGTAACATGTAATCAGTTACCTGAACATGTACACGACTGATAAAGGCAAACCAGATAGTATACTATTATCTCGAGTAAGACTGTCCTACCGGTATAGGTCCTCCGCAATCATTGCAATCACGTACCTGCGATCCAATAATTGACTATGAGGGCACTATCACCAACAATCTCCCACTTGCACTCAAGGCTAATTATTGCGATGTCGACTACTCACAGCCCGTGTGAAACCGAACATCCAACTCCTCTACTAATCAGTTTCACAAATATCGTTTGTTAAACTTGTAAGTCCATATTGCGACCCCCGGTTCTTACGGGGAGGCGGAAACGGTATAAAAAACGAATTTTTATCGCAAGAGGCAACATGGACTAACTTATGGTCGGGATCGTTACCTAAACTAAAACTAGCAAACTAAGCTAAAGATATTTAGCTACTCGGATGAAGATGGTTATACCTAAACTTGAACTCCTTCTCTTCAAGCTCCGGTGGTGGTCCGATGGCTCCTTCTCGTCGTCTCCGTACGCCGAAGATAGATCCACTTGAAAGCTCCAACCTTTAGCTCCTTCTTCGGTCTTTGAAGAAACTAGTTCACTTGGTTTGCTAAACCTAGTGAACTAGAATGAGTAGAGAGGAAAATAGAATGGGATTTTATCTATGGTTCTTGATTCTCAACTCATGAGACAAGAGAACCATAGATCAAGAGAGGGAGCAAGAGGTTGAGGGTGAGAGCAAGGGGAGAGCTCAAGAACAAGAGAGAGAATGAGCAAGGAAGAATGAGGCTCTCTTTTCTCTCTCACCCTCTCATAATCCAAAGTGATCATAACTCATCATATCAAAAAAGTCTTTTGGTGATGGTTAGAAGCAACCGTAAGGTTATCATATCATGCACTCATTTTACTCAAAAAAGCAAGCAAGAAAAAAGTCTTTGGCATGAAATGATAACCATGGTCATCATGATGGTCAACTAGTCAAGCCTAGTCAACCGGTCAACAAGTCAACAAAAGTCAACAAGTCACCAAAATCAACAAGTCAACAAAATTCAACAAGTCAACAACCATATCACCATAATACTTAATTAATATAATAGTTAATCACAAATCATATTCTCATTAGGGTTGAGCAAAAAGTCAAAAGTCAACGGTCAACTGCCAACAACCCTAATGAGAATCCACTGCCTCTGCCTCCCTGTCAACTGTGCATACACACCCGCATCCGCGTTCCGAGGAACACGAATGCAAACTGGATAAATCCAATCCCATAAGGTACACTAGGATCTGGCTTAAACCAAAGCCCGCTAGTGTAAACTGTCCGGACACTGTGCGTGCACAAGTGCACGGATGTGACCGAACCCTGTCGCAAAACCATGCGACCTGTCGCAATACCATGCGACCTCTACTCTTTTGCCTAAAGGCGAAAAGCTTTCTGTGTGGGACTCTAAAGACTCAACACTACGCTGGCAGTGGGTTTAACCACAGACCGCAAGCGGCACTAGCTGTGCGTAACGGTCCCCAGGTAATGCCGACAAGAAGACTGACGAGGCGAAACCCATCTGAACTCCTACTGAGCCTGAGCGTGACATTCTCCGTACAGTCCGGTCTGTTCGTCTGATACATCGCATGGCGGGCCTAGGGGGCGGTAAACGTCAGTCCCCCAATAGCGGTACAAGTCGTGCCGGAGTGAAGCCCAATACACCCTGAGATAACACTGGAAACCTACCAGTATATCTCGTTTGCCCTGGCCAGGGACTACTCGTGTAATGGCTCTCCTAGACACAGCGCGATGTCAACCCCCAATACCGGGAGAGACGAATCCTGTCTAACCGTCACTGCCTCCAAGTGCTTCGGGACTGCACCCAACCACCACCTGTTTGCACGACTCCTTTGAGCCGTGGTAGGGTAGTAATCAAAGTACAGTGGGAACACACCCGAGGCGAAGTGACAGTGTCAAGTCAGCGGACTAAGCTGTACTCATGTCACCTGGGAACTGATAACTGACGATAGGTATAATACCAACTAGTCAGTTCCCGACGAGTCCTGTCCAGTGTACCCGTAACCTAACGAGCACCCGCATACTATCTCAAGTACGACGTACTGACGGCTGTGGGACAGACCGTCTCCCACACTGGGATGAGAAGCGCATGCGCTGGTCTACTCCGGAGTATCGATGCCCTGTCTCGATAGTCCTGCGACCAGGGACCTGAATAAGGATGTGCTTATAGATTACCCAGCCCCCACTAGTGTGACTGCCATCACAACGCTGGTAATCAAGCAAAGATCCTAAGGGCTCCACTAATGCGTATAAGTGATATACTGAAATAAACACAAGTACACATTGAAGTAGAAACAAACCAAGTAGCATACTACTATTTTGAGCAAGATTGTATATACAAGGTGAATATCCCAAGCATCCATTAAGTATTATACAAACTAGTATGATACAGTAATGGCCTCTAGGGCATATACACTAACAATCTCCCACTTGCACTAAGGCCATGTACTGGCGTATCGAAGACCTATCATCTCGATCAGCCGCTCGAACTGAGTCTGGGGCAAGGCCTTGGTGAATGGATCTGCAGTGTTATCTTCTGAAGCGACTCTCCGAACCTCGATCTCCTTGCGATCCACGATCTCCCTGATCAGGTGATACCGCCTCAAGATGTGCCTGGATCTCTGATGGGACCTGGGTTCCTTTGCTAATGCTATAGCCCCGTTGTTGTCGCAATACAGAGGTATTGGATCAACAATGGACGGAACCACCTGAAGTTCTTTCAAGAACTTCCTCATCCAGACAGCTTCTTTTGCGGCATCAGATGCAGCGATGTATTCCGCTTCCATCGTCGAGTCTGCAACGGTTTCTTGTTTGGAACTCTTCCAACACACCGCCCCTCCATTGAGGGTAAAGACAAAACCCGACATGGACTTGGAATCATCCTTGTCACTCTGGAAGCTGGAGTCAGCAAAGGCCTCGATCTGGAGGTCTTTTCCGCCATACACCAAGAACATCTCCTTAGTCCTTCTCAGGTACTTGAGAATGTTCTTTACCGCTATCCAGTGTTTCTCCCCAGGGTTTGACTGATACCGGCTTACCACACTCAGTGCATAAGCTACATCCGGTCTGGTACACAACATCGCATACATTATAGAGCCTACCGCAGAAGCGTAGGGTATAATAGACATGCGATCCCTCTCCAAATCAGTCTTGGGAGACATCTCTTTAGAGAGGGTGATCCCGTGACAAGCTGGTAGGTTACCACGCTTGGAATCTTCCATACTGAATCTTTTCAGTACGGTGTCGATGTACCTGGACTGAGAAAGTCCCAATATCCTCTTGGATCTATCACGATGGATCCGGATCCCCAGGATGTATGAGGCATCACCCAGGTCTTTCATGGAGAACCTTTGTGACAAGAACCCCTTGACAGATTGTAGCATAGGAATATCATTTCCTATTAAGAGAATGTCATCCACGTATAAAACGAGGAATACTACAGTTCTCGCTACAAATCTACTATAGATGCATGGTTCATCTGGATTTTTGATAAAGCCAAATTCTTTGACCGTCTCATCAAAGCAGATGTTCCAACTCCGCGATGCCTGCTTTAGTCCATAGATGGACTTAAGCAACTTGCACACCTTTCCGCTGCTCCCACTCTGAATGAAACCCTCTGGCTGGTCCATATAGACACACTCCTCTAAATTTCCATTTAGAAAAGCTGTCTTTACGTCCATTTGCCAGATCTCATAATCGTGGAAGGCAGCAATGGCAAGAAGGATCCGAATGGATTTCAGCATGGCTACTGGAGAAAAGGTTTCGTCGTAGTCCAAGCCAGGTCTTTGACGAAAACCCTTTGCTACCAGCCTAGCTTTATAGGTCTCAACCTGTCCATCTACACCAATCTTCCTTTTGAAGATCCACTTGCATCCTACGGGTTTTACCCCGTCTGGAGCAATGTCCAACGTCCATACCTTGTTGGTGTACATGGACTCCATTTCGGTCCGCATTGCATCCAGCCATTTCACTGAGTCAACGCTCTGAACGGCCT
This sequence comes from Agapanthus africanus, assembly GCA_030015575.1. Lineage (NCBI taxonomy): Eukaryota > Viridiplantae > Streptophyta > Magnoliopsida > Asparagales > Amaryllidaceae > Agapanthus > Agapanthus africanus. Next base: position 389,890,309 of record CM057337.1, on the reverse strand, counting down.
GCTGGAAGCTAGTAGGCTCATCATAATCTATGATGCAATCCTCTCTATCCCCGTCTATGAGAAAACCGCAGTATCTCTCGGGCGGATGAGACTGCCTACTACTCCTGCGGAGCGGCGTAGGAATGTCCTGTTCTGTTGAACCCTCTGGTTCCACTAACCTTTCAGTAATAGTCTGTGGTTCTGGAATTTCTTCTAGTTCTACTGCGCTCCCACTAATTTCCTTTTCCAAGAACTGGTGTTCTAGAAAGTGGGCATTACGAGAAACAAGGACTTTTTGTTCCTCTGCGTAGTAGAAAAGATACCCCCTGGTGTTCTTTGGGTATCCCACAAACTTGCACAGTACTGAGCGTGCCTCGAGTTTGTCCGCATGCTGCTTTTTGACAAAAGCTGGACATCCCCAGATCTTCAGATATTGAAGATAGGGTTTCTTCCCACTCCACATTTCATATGGGGTGGTAGGCACAGTCTTAGTTGGAACTCGGTTCAAAAGGTATGCTGCTGATTCTAGCGCATATCCCCAGAATGATCGCGGCAACTCAGCGTTACTCATCATGGACCGCACCATATCCAATAGGGTGCGGTTCCGTCTCTCCGATACACCGTTATGTTGCGGGGTGTATGGAGGAGTAAGCTGAGAGAGAATTCCGTTCTCTTTTAAATAGTCCAGGAATTCGGCACTTAAGTATTCTCCACCTCGATCCGATCTTAGAATCTTAATACTTTTGCCGGTCTGTTTCTCTACTTCATTCTTATACTCCTGGAATTTTCCAAAGGCCTCGGACTTATGTTTCATTAAGAAGACATAACCGTACCTTGAGAAGTCATCCGTAAAAGTAATGAAGTAAGAATGTCCGCTTCGGGCATGTGTAGACATTGGACCGCACACGTCACTATGTACGAGTCCCAAGAGCTCGCTCGCTCTTACTCCTTGTCCAGTAAATGGAGTCTTTGTCATCTTTCCTTTGAGACAAGATTGACAAGTGGCATACGATTGATATTTGAACGCATTCAAATATCCTTCTGTATGTAACTTAGTCAACCTTCTCTCATTGATGTGACCCAATCTACAATGCCATAAGAAAGTCTGATTTATTTCTGGAGACTTTCTTTTGTGTGTATTCTGGACATTAAAAATCTGTGGTTGGTTTAACACGTATATACCATTACTCAGAGTACCTGACCCAATCAATACTTGATTAAGGTGAATGTTTACAACATTACTTACAAACGCAAATTCATAACCTTCTTTAGAAACTAAAGATACAGAAATGATATTACAAGTTGCGTTGGGTACAAAAAAGCAATTACGCAAAACCAAAACATGTCCATCTGACATTCCCAGGTGATAGTCCCCCACGGCTTTAGCATCCATGCTAGCTCCGTTCGCAACTTTGAGGGTCATGTCACCTGCCTTCAAAACCCTACGGTTTCTCAACGCCTGCAAAGAATTACAGATATGAGATCCTGATCCGGTATCCAATACCCAGGAAGTAGAGTTTATTGAAAGACAGTTTTCAATAACATACACACCTGAAGCTGAAGCTGCAACCTGCTTCAATTCCTGTGTTCTGGCCTTCCAGGCCCTGCAATCATTCTTCCAGTGTCCTTTCTTATGACAATAGAAGCATTCTTCCTTATCCACAAGCTTCCCCGCTATCTTTGTTGCTTTGCCTTTTCCCTTCGTATCCACTTTACCAACACCGCCCCTTGGTTTGGCGGGGGCCTTCTTCTTCTTTCCCTTGGCTTTCGCCTTGGACCTAGAAGAAGATGATCCTCCTACAAACAAAGTGGATGTTTCCCTACCTTTCTGTAGGGTGCCCTCTGCGCTCCTCAGCATGTTGAGGAGCTCTGATAGTTCAACCTCTTTTTCTTGTAGGTTGAAGTTCAGTATAAACTGGGCGTAAGTGGAAGGAAGGGACTGGAGAACTATATCCGTATATAGCTCACTCTCCAATGTGATCCCTAGGTCAGCGAGCTCCTCAATGAAGCCGATCATCTTTAGCACATGCTCGGCTACTGATGATCCGACGGCCATTCTTGTCGAAAATAACTTTTTCGACGCTTCGTATCTTGCGATACGTGATTGCTCTCCATACAGTTCTTTTGTATGGAGCAATATGGACTCCATGTCCATATTCTCATGCCTCCTCTGATGTTCGTTGTCCATCGAGGCAAGCAGGAGGCACTTGGCCTTCGCGCTATCAATCTCCCAAGTCTTGCGGATTTCCTTATCCGCGACACTGGAAGTTGGACTAGGGACAGGGGGAGCTTTGGTGGTAAGAAGATACCCCAGCTTGTCATAAGTGATTGCTATCGTGACATTCCTGAGCCAATCTTTGTAGTTTGGCCCTGTCAGTTTGTTTTTATCTAGGAGTAACTTAAGTCCAGTCATGTTGATTGGTCGCTGCAATTAGGAGAGAGAAGAAGAAACACTCAGCATGATGCTCTTGCAAGTTTAGAGTGGTTTTTAGTTTGTCTAAACAGGATGGCTCCCACTGTTTCTCGAATCCCTCCTCAAACCATAAAGGAAGAATTAGTCAGGATCAATCCCACCGTACAATACTTGCTTAACCGTTCAGCCAGGCCGGTGTCGGTACTTCGAGGGAGGTTTTCCAACGCTTTCGCGAAGTTCCTTAATTAGAGAACCTCTTTTCCCTGGGGGCGTAGCCCCGCTAACACCTTTCTAGGCACCTACTAGGTTTATAGCATTGATCGTTAAGTGAGAAATTTCCCGAGGAGTAGCATATACTCACAGTAGGATCGGGATCCAAATATCATCGCGTGACGAAACTGAAGGAATCCTACCAGAATCATCACACTCCAAATGGTATGCAAATCTAGCAAGTTTCAGTACTTATGAAACTCCCGATGTGGATTTTTGCCCCATGCTCTTATGACCTTGGCGTGAGGTCAAAATGTCATAAGTCACATGTCAAGTTCGTCCCATCATTATCCAGGTTAATTTGAATCCACCCGTACATACCCTTGACGTAGGCCAAAATGGCAGTACGACTGTCTCAAACCAACGCATTCTATCTATGCAACAGATAAATATCCGGCAGCTACCAATCACTATGCCTTGGCGTGAGGTCAAAATACATAGCTTGAATACTACCGAATATTTAACTGAAATGATGGAGGGCTACGGATGGTTTTGGCAAAACCGTGAACGTAGTGAACTTGATTTGGTCGATGGAACGAGATAGCTTTAAAATGGAGTGGCTCAAACTCCGTATTTTAAAAGTTTGTTTTGAAAAGAACCGAGTGGTTTTTCGAAAGTGTTCCAACGACTTTAACTTGGTTTATTATCTTGCATTAGTTCTTTTAATGCGTGATATTCTTGCATTAGTTCTTTTAATGCGTCCCATCATTTAACCCTACCATTGCAGAAAACAACCAAAATATGACGTACGCTTATGCCATTCGCATTCGCCACTGGGCCCCGTCATTACCCGTTAGGTTACTTAACTAACGACAGAGCGGGGGCTGGGCTAGCGCGTCTGTAAAACATAAGCAACGCCTAAATAGTAAGCAATGATAGACATTACAGATCACAGATGAATGCATTGGATATACTAGCAATCCGCAATCCTTTCGAGCCTGAAACGAAAAGCGGATAACACGGTCGCGGTGAATAGCCAAATACCCCACCCAAGACCCCTACGGGTGCGGCAAACTACCCGCCAAGTACTCGGCAGTTTGCGCACCCCTCCATGGGTCTATCCTAGGAGCAAAAACAGCAAAAAGAATTATACAATGACGGCTACAACCCCGACCCGGTTGTGCGGCCAAACAAATAATATTATTACATCAATTTACATTTACAATGAATGAAAGAAAAACAAAAGCTCATCTCACATCCACCCCGGCTATTCACCCGCGACAGTCCAACACATTCATATACACATTCCAGCACATTACAGATCATGTATAACCCCGACTAATCGACTTATAGCGATTAGCCGACGTTCAATACATGCAAGCATCACAGATATAACCATCATAGTCAAAGTGCAGTGAAGTTCGGAAAAAATACGGAATTATAGGACCCCAAAAGGAAATTTCTTTTCTGGAAAATCTGGGCACATATAATATATTTTAAAAATCCTAAAACCAAAACACAAACACACTGCACGAAAAACGATGCAGAGAAGAAACCAAGTCGCGGCGGTTCCGCGGCGTCCAAGAAGGATCACGCGGCGGAAGCGCGGCACTTTAGGCGAATCACTGTATCGTTTTTCTTGGGTGTTCACACAAAACCCTGAGCCGAATTTAGGAGTATAAAGTTTTTCATTTTGACCAGGAAAAATTTCAACAGAAACTCAGATTTTGTAAAGTTTGATTTTTGGATTTTTCCGGTTCCGAACTTCGTTACACTTCACTACCAAGCTAGTTTAAGTTTAGTTAGGCTCTGATACCAGTGTAAGTCCATATTGCGACCCCCGGTTCTTACGGGGAGGCGGAAACGGTATAAAAAACGAATTTTTATCGCAAGAGGCAACATGGACTAACTTATGGTCGGGATCGTTACCTAAACTAAAACTAGCAAACTAAGCTAAAGATATTTAGCTACTCGGATGAAGATGGTTATACCTAAACTTGAACTCCTTCTCTTCAAGCTCCGGTGGTGGTCCGATGGCTCCTTCTCGTCGTCTCCGTACGCCGAAGATAGATCCACTTGAAAGCTCCAACCTTTAGCTCCTTCTTCGGTCTTTGAAGAAACTAGTTCACTTGGTTTGCTAAACCTAGTGAACTAGAATGAGTAGAGAGGAAAATAGAATGGGATTTTATCTATGGTTCTTGATTCTCAACTCATGAGACAAGAGAACCATAGATCAAGAGAGGGAGCAATAGGTTGAGGGTGAGAGCAAGGGGAGAGCTCAAGAACAAGAGAGAGAATGAGCAAGGAAGAATGAGGCTCTCTTTTCTCTCTCACCCTCTCATAATCCAAAGTGATCATAACTCATCATATCAAAAAAGTCTTTTGGTGATGGTTAGAAGCAACCATAAGGTTATCATATCATGCACTCATTTTACTCAAAAAAGCAAGCAAGAAAAAAGTCTTTGGCATGAAATGATAACCATGGTCATCATGATGGTCAACTAGTCAAGCCTAGTCAACCGGTCAACAAGTCAACAAAAGTCAACAAGTCACCAAAATCAACAAGTCAACAAAAGTCAACAAGTCAACAACCATATCACCATAATACTTAATTAATATAATAGTTAATCACAAATCATATTCTCATTAGGGTTGAGCAAAAAGTCAAAAGTCAACGGTCAACTGCCAACAACCCTAATGAGAATCCACTGCCTCTGCCTCCCTGTCAACTGTGCATACACACCCGCATCCGCGTTCCGAGGAACACGAATGCAAACTGGATAAATCCAATCCCATAAGGTACACTAGGATCTGGCTTAAACCAAAGCCCGCTAGTGTAAACTGTCCGGACACTGTGCGTGCACAAGTGCACGGATGTGACCGAACCCTGTCGCAAAACCATGCGACCTGTCGCAATACCATGCGACCTCTACTCTTTTGCCTAAAGGCGAAAAGCTTTCTGTGTGGGACTCTAAAGACTCAACACTACGCTGGCAGTGGGTTTAACCACAGACCGCAAGCGGCACTAGCTGTGCGTAACGGTCCCCAGGTAATGCCGACAAGAAGACTGACGAGGCGAAACCCATCTGAACTCCTACTGAGCCTGAGCGTGACATTCTCCGTACAGTCCGGTCTGTTCGTCTGATACATCGCATGGCGGGCATAGGGGGCGGTAAACGTCAGTCCCCCAATAGCGGTACAAGTCGTGCCGGAGTGAAGCCCAATACACCCTGAGATAACACTGGAAACCTACCAGTATATCTCGTTTGCCCTGGCCAGGGACTACTCGTGTAATGGCTCTCCTAGACACAGCGCGATGTCAACCCCCAATACCGGGAGAGACGAATCCTGTCTAACCGTCACTGCCTCTAAGTGCTTCGGGACTGCACCCAACCACCACCTGTTTGCACGACTCCTTTGAGCCGTGGTAGGGTAGTAATCAAAGTACAGTGGGAACACACCCGAGGCGAAGTGACAGTGTCAAGTCAGCGGACTAAGCTGTACTCATGTCACCTGGGAACTGATAACTGACGATAGGTATAATACCAACTAGTCAGTTCCCGACGAGTCCTGTCCAGTGTACCCGTAACCTAACGAGCACCCGCATACTATCTCAAGTACGACGTACTGACGGCTGTGGGACAGACCGTCTCCCACACTGGGATGAGAAGCGCATGCGCTGGTCTACTCCGGAGTATCGATGCCCTGTCTCGATAGTCCTGCGACCAGGGACCTGAATAAGGATGTGCTTATAGATTACCCAGCCCCCACTAGTGTGACTGCCATCACAACGCTGGTAATCAAGCAAAGATCCTAAGGGCTCCACTAATGCGTATAAGTGATATACTGAAATAAACACAAGTACACATTGAAGTAGAAACAAACCAAGTAGCATACTACTATTTTGAGCAAGATTGTATATACAAGGTGAATATCCCAAGCATCCATTAAGTATTATACAAACTAGTATGATACAGTAATGGCCTCTAGGGCATATACACTAACAAAACTAATGTGTTCGAGAAATAGCCTCAGTGAGTGGATCCGCCTAGATGTTTCTTTCTATATCTCTCTAAATCTCAAGTTCGCGGAGAAAACCATCCCCCGAATTGAGTAATACCTGTCTTAGAATATGTCTGGATATCTGATGGGACCTAGTTCATAAATGAACTCCAAATCCAAACTTCTTAGACTGTATCGATCACTGAACCTAATCAGTATCCGGCACCATGCCACCCACAGTATCCTCTTGGACCACCTGTCCATAATACTGTCCCTCGTCAGAGAGAAAACTAAAACTCTGACAATCACTCTGTTATCCACGTCACCTTTGAAGCCTGGAATGATAATCGTCTCCCGAAGGAGGCTGCCGTCATCAAATCCGTAGAACATCCACTTATGTTCTATAACTGCTTCCTCATGTCTCTCCAGGATTGGATTAATACAAACTTATCGCATCTAGTGCAAAAACAACATCTGGTATGGTACTTGACACCTCACGATTGACTCAATTGCCTAAGCAAGTGATCTGCCAATCATGCACAGCCCTCTCCATTTTAGTCTATACGACAACTTTAGAGAGGGTGACTCCATCACGAGCAGGTACACCACCATGCTAGGAGTCAACTATTCTAAAAACCATTAGAATATCTGTCAAAGTACCCACATTGGGAAACTACCGAAATCTAGATCTAAAACCATAGATCAAGAAACCAGAATGTCAAATATTATATCCATATCCTGTCTGGAGAAACAACTGTGTGACGACCACAGTACAATCGATCGTAGTATAGGAATTTTACTTCCTACTCTGTGTATGTCATCCAGATACCATGACATCACACCCTACTACCTTCTTAACAGATCCATCTTCTATTCTGATGAAGTCAAACCTATGACTGTCACATCAAAATTAGATGATCTATCTCTGCTATAACTGCTTTAGTCTATAAATAGATATAAGCTACTTGTCCACTATACTTCCGCTGCTCCCACTGACTACGACAACCCTCTGGCAGAATAATATACACGTACACTTCTAAAGCTAGTTTAGAACGACGCTATACTTATCCTCCTGCCTGGTCTCATAATCTGGAACAACAGTAGTGTCAAGTCTGGGTAAACAAGAACCTCCCTGTCAACGTCCTTGAGGCTACCGAAGTACCTCTCGGGTGTCTGAGGTTACCCACCATATCTGCGGAGTGGCTAATGGAATATCAAACCTGATTGAATATATAGGTCCTATTAAATTTTCCGTAATCGTTCGCGGTTCTGGAATGACTTCCAGTTCTACCATACTCCCACTACTGTTTTCTGAAAAAATCCATTTTACTAAAATTGTGGCGAGTCAAGAACAATATCACTATTGATCTTCCAAATGGTAGAATATCAACCCTCGTCATAGCCAGGGTTAACCCACAAACAGCCATTACAGAAACGTGCCCTGAGTTATCCAGTGTCTGGTTTTAAGCATAAGCTGGACATCTCCCCGTACCTTAACATCTTTTAAGGTACGAACTATTCTATATCCAATATAGAAACTTTGGCACTTATTTAATTGGAACCATATTCAATCGTGCAGCTGTCTCCAGTGCATATCAACTTAATAGAAAGAGACTAATCAGCATTACTCAATTTAGGAATCCTTCCAATTATGAGTAACCTGAAAGAGAAACTAGTTTCTCAAAATCATTACTATCATCTGAATACCAAACACAAGAATCTATATCTTCGATCTCTTTGAAGAATCCCGATACTTGTGACACCTGGTTCTCTACTTTATTCTTATACCCACAACTTCTCAAAACTTAGACCTTGTATTTCTACGAAACACTTGTCTAAAAACTAGAGAAGTCATAAGTAAACAGAACAAAGTATGAGGACCTACCCCTTTGTCCTGATGGACACTGGACAACATACAATACTTTGTATAAGTCCGCTGAGTTGAATAACTCAAAACCTGTGCTTCGTAGGTTGAAAACTGTACCCTGACTATTTCCTCAAATATCACCAATTACAACGAATTCCGATATAATGAGGATAATCACCTGGTTCCCAATAACTTACTCCCACTCATCATCTGTAAAACCATACAGATATGAGAATGAAACCTGGTAAATACATACCCTTGGAGTAAGTATCTAATCGGGAAAACAGTTTTTCTTTAACAATGCACTGAAACATGAAAATGTTTCGTAGGGGTATCTTGGTATTCCTAGTAATGCCTCTTGCATAATCCAATTCATGACTGTAACCGTATATTTCTTTGCCTTCTCTCCAAAACCCTTTATTTGTCTTTAGTCGTTACCTTCTATACACCTTCGTTAGGCTAAATGGTTTTCTTTCTTCCCTACCGTTCGGCACCAGCCTATGGTTTGGAAGAAGACTATCCAGTAAGCATAATAGGTGTACCCTCCTAAACCAAGGAGTACTCGCATCTTGAGGGAATGTGATGATAAAAGACAACTGAATAATACCTTATTCTTTTAAAGGTGAAATAGGAGTGGAGATGAAGTACGCGACTTTGGTCGTGAATGATAACAGTCGCAATTTACTTTGCTCTCTTTCTAATCCCTTTATTTTGTCTTTAGTTATTTCCTTTTGCACACCCTACTTAGGCTAATTGGTTTTCTTCATTCCCTACCTTTCGGCACTTGCCTATAGTTTGGAATAAGACTATCCAATAAGCGTAATAGGTGTACTCTCCTAAACCAAGGAGCCCTCGCAACCTGAGAGAAGGTGATAATAAAAGACAACTGAATAAACCAATTCTATTTCTCCTGAACCTTGATCTATCCTCGAAGAAGTCCCTTCGAGTTCGTATATAACCATACGATGGATCTATCCAATGGAAGTGGATGTCCGTAGTAATACGGGGTGTTCTGAGAAATACAAAGGGTAAAAGGAGTGGCAATGACTTATGCAACCCGGACAATCCAAAAGCCAGTATTTTAAGAAGGTTCAGTCAACTTGGTCACTGAGTCATAGTCTACGGTTGGTCAAAGGTCGCTGCCAAAGAGAGAGAGAAAAGAAACACTCTGCGTGCACTCAAACCTAGATCAGAATGGTTATCACTTTATCTAATCCGGAAACCTCCCACTGTCCTGTCAAATTCTCCTCCAAACCTGAAAGAAGAATCAATCGGGATCACCCGAAGAGTAAACCAACTCATCAGTGGGAATCGGGACCCAACTCTCATCGCATGATAACGTGATGGGATGCATCCACGCTACTCATACTCCAGAAGGTATGCGCATACTTGGCAAGTTTCAGTTTCTTTAGAAACTCCCGATAATATTTTTTTTTTGCCCCATGCTCTTATAACCTTGGCTTTGGTCAAAATGTCATAAGTCACATGCCAAGTTCTACCCGTCACTATCTTGTCAATTTGAACCCACCCGCACATGCCCCTGACTTTGGCCAATCGGCTGAACGACTGTCCCAAACCAACTCATCTATCTATGCAACAATTGAATACCCAGCAGCTACCAAACACTATGCCTTAACTTTGGCTAAAATGCATAGCTTGAATACTACTGAATACCCAAAAGAAGTGACGGAGGGCTACGGCTGGTTTTTGGCGAAAAACCTTTAACGTAGTGAACTTGATATCGCTGAAGGAACCTGATAGCTTTTTAAAATATAGTGGCGAAAACCTTTTGCTAAAGAGGTCATTCCCGGTGAAGGGATCTCGGCTCTTTCCTCGTGGAATGAGGTGCAGGATATTCCACTGAATACCGTGATGCAAAGCAACTAGTAATCGACTATAGTGAAGTTATTACCCTTACGCAAACTTCTGCCCAAAGGGTCAGTCCCGGTGAAGGGATATCGGCCCTTGCCCCGTCGAATGAAGTGCAGGATATTCCACTGAATACCGCTATGCAAAACAAAAGGAAACATCTTTGTAATAACACTTTTTAAATTGTTCCAACAACTACCAAATAGGTTTGTTTTACTTTGCATTGATCAGAATCAACGCAGTCCCATCAATCAATCACACCAGAAAAGAACGAAAATAAAATGTACGTATATGCCATCTGCATTCGTCACTGGGTCCCGTCATCACCCGTTAGGTTACTTAACTAACGATAGAGCGGGGACTGGACTAGCGCGGGTGTAAAACATATACAACATCTAATAGTATATAAACCAATATACAATAATCGCTCCAGGCGTGATAATATGCAACATTACAGAAAAGTAATAAGCATCACAGAACAATACAGATAATCTGGGATCCCCGAGTTTCACAGAGCCGCTGCTGAAACCCGACGTTCCCCTGTCGTGTGGATAGCCTGTGCAATGAAACCTAGACCCCTACGGGTGCGGCAAGTTACCCGCAAAAACCTGAAATGAGGCAGCCCCCTACTGCAAAGTGAATGGACCACCCAGCACTTCACGGAATCCGGTAATCTTGGGCACCCCTCCTTGGGTCAACCTGTACCCCCTACGAGTGCGGCGAATAGTCTGCCAATTCCAGAGTAAGGCCCCTCTGCCTCTCAAAGCCATGAGATGCGGACCCGTTGCCCTCCAGAACCCGTCTATCCGTGCACTCCGTCGCGGGGTAAAACCTAGTACATAAATGGAAAAATAGTACAACAGGTACATTGACCGCAACCTGGTCGTGCCCCAAAAGAATATTATACAACAGGCAGAGACGGCAGTCCACAAGTTGGACGCTCGCCCCGCAATATCAAAAGTACAAATAAATCCAAACTGCACTATCATTGCACACTGCTATCCACCAAGACAAATCCGCAACATCACAGCACAACACAGAACATCATCGCAAATGTCACGTTCGCAAACCCGTCTAAAAGAACTATAGCAATCAGACGCGGTTTACCGATCAAATGACATTCCCGGTCGGAGATATAATGTAAGTACTGTAAACTAACATGTTTAAATTTCGATCGACTAAATATCACGAAGTGGGCCCCACAAACATCTGTTGAACAGTAACAAAATCTGGGCCCAAAAGATATATACCAAAAACCCCAAATTCCAGACAAGAACCCACTGTGCAAATTTGGGGTCACGATCTCACTAAATGGCGGAAGCGCGGTCAAACCTATGGTTTGACCGCGAATCCACGGCGGTCTTGTCGAATCACGTGCCCAAATTTGTACGGTGTTCTTAGAAAACCCTGCTGAATTTTCTGTGATATGTAAAATTATTTTTAGAACCCTTTAAAAATCAACAGAAACTCAGAACTAGAATTTTGTGGTTTTCGATATCCGGTTCGATCAATATTTTAAACGCGTTAGCACAGGTTAGTAAAGCAAAATTGTGAGTCTCTGATACCACTGTAAGTCTACGGTAGCGCCCCGGCCGTCTACAGACGCCAAATGCGGAACAAAAAACTTTTAACTGGGCTATCGTATACTATAACCCGGATCTGCCATTATTGCTAAACTAACAAATTGTAAAGAGTGTAGAAAGGTTATACCGAACGATCCGAGTCCTTCGTTCTTTAACCATCATCCCACGCTCCATTGCGGCTGCTCTGATCTCGTCGATCTCCGATCTGCTCGTCCAGGTGGCACCACGTCGATGATTCTTTAAACGGGCTCCCGCCTCTGACTCGAGGCAACTCGGTCGTCAAGTTTGCTAAAAGAGACGACCATGATTGATGTAGAGAATGAGTGGAAGACTTTGTCTCATTTCGTCCAAAGCCGTGGACGATCGGTTAATGAAGTTGCCATGGGAATCGGGTGATGGAATGAAATGAGCTGTGAAATTCCATACACCCCAAAATCTATCATAATCTTTTTACCAAAAATAAAACATCAAGTGAGAGTGGGAGAGAGAGGGGGAAGGGGCCGGCCATATATAGGAATAGGGGGGGTGAGTGTAGGAGAGAAGAGGGTGACCACAAGAAAAAATATCAAGTGTGAACACAATAAAATATCTCTAGTGTGAACACAAAGTGTGAACACACCAAAAGCAACTAATGAAAACTCAACACCATTCAACCTAGTCACCTCTTCTAGAAACTTCTATAAGCATGACTCACCCTCATCCAAGAAAAGATAAATCCGTCTTTAACCGAATGTTAAAAGACGGCTGATAGAAAACTGGAAACTGGAAACTTCCAAAAGTGATCCCGAAACGAATTTCAGGATAACCCCGTAACTGTATAAATATACCCGCATTTGTATTACAACCGAATACAAATGCAACTGAGACAAAGGTATTATATCTACTCAATATAATACTCGGACCCGGCTTAAACCAAAGCCGACCATTATCATCTGTCCGAAATCTGACACGTGCGTAAACGCACGTGCATTTTCCGAACCCTGCCATAAAACCATATAGCCTCTACAACGTTTCGCCCGAACTTGGGAAACTGTCTGTGGGGGACTCTAATGACTCGTCAGTACCCTGGCAGTGGGTTTAACCACAAACCGTCAGCGGCACTAGCTATGCGTAACGGCTGCCCATGGACTGACCTCAAGGGAGGTCGATGAACGAACACACCCGGAAACCCTACTGAGCCTAACAGTGACAATGTATATACAGTCCGGTCCGTTCGTCTATGAGTATCGCATATCTGCCTAGGGGGCTAGTAACGTCTGACCCCCAATAGCAGTATAAGTCGTGTCGGAGTGTAGCCCAATAACACCCTGAGATACTACTGGAGTACCTACCAGTAAATCTCCTGCCACGGACGTGGGCTTTGTGTAATGGCTCTCCTAGACACAGCACGATCTCGCCCCCAATACCGGGAGAGACGAATCCCCTGCCGATCCGCTCACGTGCCTCCATATGGCTCAGGACTGTACCCAAAAGCTACCTGTTTGCACGACTCCTTTGAGTCGTGGTAGGGTAGAAATCAAAGCACAGTGGGAACTCACACGAGACAAATGACGACCTCAGGTCGATGAACTAACCTGTACACATGTCACCAGGGAACTGCTATCTGACGATATGTATAATACCAACTAGCAGATTCCCGGCGAGTCCTGTCCGGTGTACTCATAACCCAATGAGCACCTGTATACATCTTAGGTGATCCAACTGACACCAGTGGCTTGTGAGACCGGCCACCGCCCCTCGTCGGGGTCTCGACTGTATACACTAGTCTACTCCGGAGTATCGATGCCCTGTCTCGAAACTCCCACGACTAGGGACCACAATTAAGCATATGCATATAAACTAGCCAACTCTCACATATATGATCGCCGTCAAACAGTTGGTAGTAAAGCAAGATCCTAAGGGCTCTATCAAAGTGTAACATGTAATCAGTCACCTGAACATGTACACGACTGATAAAGGCAAACCAGATAGCATACTATCATCTCGAGTAAGACTGTCCTACCGGTATAGGTCCTCCGCAATCATTGCAATCACGTACCTGCGATCCAATAATTGACTATGAGGGCACTATCACCAACATGTCAAGATGGAAATCACTTACGACAAGCTGGGGTATCTCCTTACCACCAAAGCTCCCCCTGTCCCAGGTCCCAAAACCAGTGTCGCGAATAGGGAAATCCGTAAGACATGGGAAATAGATTGCGCGAAGGCCAAATGCCTCGTACTTGCATCGATGGACAACGAACATCAGAGGAGGCACGAGAATATGGACCTAGAGTCCATATTTCTTCATACAAAAGAACTGTATGGAGAGCAGTCTCGTTTCGCCATACGAAGTGTCGAAGAAGTTGTTTTCAGCAAGGTTGGCCGTCGGATCATCGGTAGCGGAACACATGCTTAAGATGATTGGCTACATAGAGGAGCTCGCAGAACTTGGGACCACGTTGGAAGAATGAGCTCTATACGGACTCGATTCTCCAGTCCCTTCCTTCCACTTACGCCCAGTTCATCCTGAACTTCAACTTACAGGAAAAAGAAGTTGAACTTTCAGAGCTCCTCAACATGCTGAGGAGTGCAAAGGGCACCCTACAGAAAAGTAGGGAGACATCCACTTTGTTTGTAGGAGGATCTTCCTCTTCTAGATCCAGGGCGAAAGCCAAGGGTAAGAAGAAGAAAGCCCCCTCCAAACTAAGAGGCGGTGTCAGTAAAGTGGATACGAAGGGAAAAGGAAAAGCAACAAAGGTAGCGGGAAGGCTGGTGGGGAAGGAAGAATGCTTCTACTATCACAAAAGTGGTCACTGGAAACAGGATTGCAAGGCTTGGAAGGCCAGAACACAGGATTTGAAGCGAGTTGCGGCTTCAGCTTCAGGTGTGTATGTTATTGAAAACTGTCTATCAATAAACTCTACATCCTGGGTATTGGATACCGGATCAGGATCTCATATCTGTAATTCTTTGCAGGCGTTGAGAAAGCGTAGAGTTTTGAAGGCAGGTGACATGACCCTCAGAGTTGCAAACGGTGCTAGCATGGATGCTGAGGCCGTGGGGGACTATCACCTGGGATTGTAGGATGGACACTTTTTGGTTTTGCGTAGTTGTTATTATGTACCAAATGCAACCTGTAATATCATTTCTGTATCTTTATTATCTAAAGAAGGTTATGAATTTGCATTTGTAAGTAATGTAGTGAACATTCACCTTAATCAAGTTTTGATTGGGTCAGGTACATTGAACAACGGTATATACGTGTTAAACCAACCACAGATTTTCAATGTTCAGAATACACACAAAAGAAAGTCTCCAGAAATCAATAAAACATTTTTATGGCATTGTAGACTGGGTCACATCAAATGAGAGAAGGTTGACTAAGTTACATACAGAAGGATATTTGGATCCGTTCGAATATCAATCGTATGCAACTTGTCAATCCTGTCTCAAAGGAAAGATGACAAAGACTCCGTTCACTGGACACGGAGTAAGAGCGAGCGAGCTCTTGGGGCTCGTACACAGCGACGTGTGCGGTCCAATGTCTACACATGCACGAAGTGGTTATTCTTACTTCATTACTTTTACGGATGGCTTTTCAAGGTACGGTTATGTCTTCTTAATGAAACATAAATCCGAGGCTTTTGAAAAATTCCAGGAATATAAGAATGAAGCAGAAAAACAAACAGGCAAAAGTATCAAGGCACTGAGATCTGATCGAGGTGGTGAATACTTGAGTGCCGAGTTCCTGGGTTACTTAAAAGAGAATGGAATTCTCTCTCAACTTACTTTTCCATACACTCCGCAACATAACGGTGTATCGGAGAGACGGAACCGAACCCTATTGGATATGGTACGGTCCATGATGAGTAACGCTGAGTTGCCGCGATCGTTTTGGGGATATGCGCTAGAATCAGCTGCATACCTTTTGAACCGGGTTCCAACTAAGACTGTGCCCATTACACCATATCAGATGTGGTGTGGGAAGAGACCCTATCTTAATCACATTAAGACATGGGGATATCCAGCTTTTGTAAAAAAGCAGCATGCGGACAAGCTCGAGGCACGCTCAGTACAGTGCAAGTTTGTGGGATATCCAAAGAACTCCAAGGGATATTTCTTCTATTGCGAAGAGGAACAAAAGGTGTTTGTTTCTCTCCTTGCCCACTTTCTAGAACACCAGTTCATAGAAAAAGAATTAAGTGGGAGTGCAATAGAACTGGAAGAAATTCCAGAACCACGAGCTATTACTGAAAGCTTAGTAGAACCAGAGGGTTCGAAAGATAAGGACATTCCCACGCCACTCCGCAGGAGTAGTAGGCAGTCTCATCCGCCCAAGAGATACTACGGTTTTCTCATTGACGGGGATAGAGAAGATTGCATCATAGATTTTGATGAGCCTACTAGCTTCCAGCAAGCCATTGAGAGCGTCGACTCGGTAAAATGGCTGGATACAATGCGGACCGAAATGGAGTCCATGTACACCAACAAAGTATGGACGTTGGACATTGCTCCAGATGGGGCAAAACCCGTAGGATGCAAGTGGATCTTCAAAAGGAAGATTGGTGTAGATGGACAGGTTGAGACCTATAAAGCTAGACTGGTAGCAAAAGGTTTTCGTCAGCGACCTGGTTTGGACTATGACGAAACCTTTTCTCCAGTAGCTATGCTGAAATCCATTCGGATCCTTCTTGCCATTGCTTCCTTCCATGATTATGAGATTTGGCAGATGGACGTAAAGACAACTTTTCTAAATGGACATTTAGAGGAGTGTGTCTATATGGACCAGCCAGAGGGTTTCATTCAGAGTGGGAGCAGCGGAAAGGTGTGCAAGTTGCTTAAGTCCATCTATGGACTAAAGCAGGCATCGCGGAGTTGGAACATCTGTTTTAATGAGACGGTCAAGGAATTTGGCTTTATCAAAAATTCAGATGAACCATGCATCTATTGTAGATTTGTAGCGAGAACTGTAGTATTCCTCGTTTTATACATGGATGACATTCTCTTAATAGGAAATGACATTCCTATGCTACAATCTGTCAAGGGGTTCTTGTCACACAGGTTCTCCATGAAAGACCTGGGTGATGCCTCCTACATTCTGGGTATCCGGATCTACCGTGATAGATCCAAGAGGATATTAGGACTTTCGCAGTCCAGGTACATCGACACCATACTGAAGAGATTCAGTATGGAAGATTCCAAGCGCGGTAATCTACCGGCTTGTCACGGGATCACCCTCTCCAAAGAGATGTCTCCCAAGACTGATTTGGAGAGGGATCGCATGTCTATTATACCCTACGCTTCTGCGGTAGGCTCTATAATGTATGCGATGTTGTGTACCAGACTGGATGTGGCTTATGCACTGAGTGTGGTAAGCAGGTATCAGTCAAACCCTAGGGAGAAACATAGGATAGCAGTAAAGAACATTCTCAAGTACCTGAGAAGGACTAAGGAGATGCTCTTGGTGTATGGCGGAAAAGACCTCCGGATTGAGGCCTTTGCTGACTCCCTCTTCCAGAGTGACAAGGATGATTCCAAGTCCATGTCGGGTTTTGTCTTCTCCCTCAATGGAGGGGCGGTGTGTTGGAAGAGCTCCAAACAGGAAACCGTTGCTGACTCAACTATGGAAGCGGAATACATCGCTGCATCTGATGCCGCAAAAGAAGCTGTCTGGATGAGGAAGTTCTTGAGAGAACTTTAGGTGGTTCCGTCCATTGTTGACCCAATACCTCTGTATTGCGACAACAACGGGGCTATAGCTTTAGCGAAGGAACCCAGGCCCCATCAGAAATCCAGACACATCTTAAGGCGGTATCACCTGATCAGGGAGATCGTGGATCGCCAGGAGATCGAGGTTCGGAGGGTTGCTTCAGAAGATAACACAGCAGATCCATTCACCAAGGCCTTGCCCCAGACTCAGTTCGAGCGGCTGATCGAGATGATAGGTTTTCGATACGCCAGTACATGGCCTTAGTGCAAGTGGGAGATTGTTAGTGTATATGCCCTAGAGGCCATTACTGTATCATACTAGTTTGTATATTACTTGATGGAAGCTTGGGATATTCACAGTTGTATATACAATCTTGCTCGAAATGGTAGTATGCTACTTGGTTTTTCTTTGCTTTAATATGTGCATGTGTTTCTTTTAGCATATCGCTGATATACATATTAGTAGAGCCCTTAGGATCTTTGCTTGATTACCAGCGTGGTGATGGCGCTCACACTCGTGGGAGCTGGGTGATCTATAAGCACATCCTTATACAGGTCCCTAGTCGTTGGACTATCGAGACAGGGCATCGATACTTCGGAGTAGACTAGTGTATGCGCTTCTCATCCCAGCGTGGGAGACGGTCTGTCCCACAGCCGTCAGTACGTCGTACTTGAGATAGTATGCGGGTGCTCGTTAGGTTACGAGTACACTAGACAGGACTCGTCGGGAACTGTTGGTTGGTATTATACCTATCGTCAGTTATCAGTTCCCAGGTGACATGAGTACAGCTTAGTCCGCTGACTTGACACTGTCACTTCGTCTCGAGTGTGTTCCCACTACACTTTGATTACTACCCTACCACGGCTCAAAGGAGTCGTGCAAACAGGTAGTTTTTGGATGCAGTCCCGAAGCACTTGGAGGCAGTGACGGTTAGGCAGGATACGTCTCTCCCGGTATTGGGGGTTGACATCGCGTTGTGTCTAGGAGAGCCATTACACGAGTAGTCCCTGGCCAGGGCAAGCGGGATATACTGGTAGGTTTCCAGTGTTATCTCAGGGTGTTCTGGGCTACACTCCGACACGACTTGTACCGCTATTAGGGGACTGACGTTTCACCGCCCCCTAGGCCCGCCATGCGATGTATCAGACGAACAGACCGGACTGTATGGAGATTGTCACATACAGGCTCAGTAGGAGTTCAGATGGGGTTCACCTCGTCAGTCTTCTTATCGACATCTACCTGGGGACCGTTACGTACAGCTAGTGCCTCTTGCGGTCTGTGGTTAAACCCACTGCCAGCGTAGTGTCGAGTCTTTAGAGTCCCACACAGAGAGCTATTCATCTTTAGGCAAAATGAGTAGAAGTCGCATGGTTTTGCGACAGGGTTCGTTCACATCCGCGCACTTGTGCACGTTTGTTGTCCGGACAGCTTATACTAGCGGGCTTTGGTTTAAGCCAGATCCTAGTATAGATTTAGGATTGGTTTTATCTCATTGTATTCATGTTCCTCGGATCACGAATACGGGTGTGTATGCACAGTTGCTTGAGACAGAGAGAGAGGACTTTGATTAGGGTTAATGACTATTGTCATTTTATTAACCCTAATGCTTATGTGTGTATTATGGTTAATTGATATTAGTTTAAATAATTGTGCATGGTTATGGTTGTTGACCATTTGACCTCCTTGACTTATTGACCTTGGTTGACACTTTGACCATCATCATTTCATTTGGAAGATGCTCTTTGATCCTTGCAATTTGCATTAAAAATGAAATGATAATGGTCATGTCTTGATTAAGCCATGACAATTATCTTACTAATTATCTAATTAAAATAATACACACATATATGTGAGAATGGTTTATTTTATTCTCATTCTATCATTTTCTTTCTCTCTCTTGTTCTTCCTCTCCCTCAAGCTCTCTCCTCTCATGTGTTGAGAAACACTTGAGCTTGAGAAAAACCCTTTCTTGATAATCTTTACTCTCATCTAGGGTTCAAGGATTAGCAATTCTTGCACCCTAGTTACTTCTAGCTTGGAGTTGAAGCCAAAGGTTGAGGCTTTCGGGTGGATCTTTCTTCGACGTGAGAAGACGACAAAGGTGACCTCTTTCCACTACTCCAAGGAGCAAGGAGAGAAGGACATAAAGCCCTAGGTATAACCTTTCTAACACTTAGCTAGTTTCTAGTTAGCTTTAGCTTGTTTTTGTTTAGCAAAGATCCTTCATAGTCTAGTCCATGTTGCCTAAGTTCATAAAAATTCGATTTTTATTCCGTTTTCCGCCTCCCCGTAAGCACCGGGGTGGGCAACGTGGACTTACACTAGTAACCAGAATGTCTGATATAATATCCAAGTCCTATGTGGAGAGACCACTGTGTGACAACCAAAGAATAACCGATCGTAGTATAGGAATATCACTTCCTACTCTGTGTATGTCATCCAAATACCAGTACATCACACCCTACTACCATCTTAACAGATCCATCCCCTATTCTGATGAAGTCAAACCTATGACTATCACATCAGAAATAGATGATCTATCTCCGCTATATCTGCGTCTATAAATAGACATAAGCCACTTGTCCACCAATGCTTCCGCTGCTCCCACTGACTACGACAACTCTCTGGCAGAGTCATATACACGTACACTTCTAAAGCTAGTTTAGAACGACGCTATACTCATCCTCCTGCCGGGTCTCACAGTCTGGAACAACAGCAATGGCAAGTCTGGGTAAACAAGAACCTCCCCGCTACCGTCCTTGAGGCTACCGAAGTACCTCTCGGGTGCCTGAGGTTACCCACCATATCTGCGGAGTGGCTAATGGAATGTCAATCCAGATTGAATTTTTAGGTTCTTATCAAATTTTCAGTAATCGTTTGCGGTTCTGGAATCACTTCCAGTTCTACCATACTCCCACTACTGTTTTCTGAAAAAATCCATTTTTATTAAAACTGTGGCGAGTCAAGAAAAATATCACTATTGATCTTCCAGATGGTAGAAAGTCAACCCTCGTCATAACCTGGGTCAACCCACAAACAGCCATTACAGAAACGTGCCTTGAGTTATCCAGATTCTGGTTTTAAGCATAAGCCGGACAATTCCCGTACCTTAACATCGTTAAGATATGAACTGTTCTATATCCAATACAGAAACAGAAGCACTAATTTAATTGGACCAGATTCAAATCATGCAGCTGTCTCCAGTGCATGTCAACTAAATGGAAAGAGGCCGATCAGCGTTACTTAACTTAGGAATGTTTCCAATTATGAGTAACCTGAAAGAGAAACAAGTTTCTCAAAATTATTACTATCATCTGAATACCATACACAAGTATCTACATCTTCGATTAGCTTGAAGAATCCCGATACTTGCAACACCTGGTTCTCTACTTTATTCATATACTTATAACTTCTCAAAACTTAGACCATGTCTAAGAACCAGAGAAGTCATAAGTAAACAGAATATAGCACGAGGACCAACCCCTCTGTCCTAATGGACACTGGACAACATACAATACTCTGTATAAGTCCCGTGAGTCTAATAACTCATTCACTGTGTGTCGTAGGTTGAAAACTGTACTTATGGTTAAGAAGAATTACACCGCTGTTCAATGCTCCTTACCTAACCAGCCACTGATATAGGTAAATGTCATAGATATAATTTCAAAAAGGTATATCTCACTCTATAAAAATAGACGTACAGATATATCAATTTGAAATTGGTGCATAACAACGGATATTCAAAACCAAATATTTGTCGTCCGGCAAACAACCCAGGTGACTTCCTCAAATATCACCAATTACAACGAATTCCGATATAATGAGGATGATCACCTAATTCCCAATAACTTACTCCCACTCATCATCTGTAAAACCATACAGATGTGAGAATCAAACCTGGTAAATACATACCCTGGAGCAAGTGTCTAATTGGGAAATCAGTTTTCTTTTAACAGTACACAGTCAAACTGAAACATTAAAATGTTTCGATGGGGTATCCTGGTATTCCTAGTAATGCCTCTTCAATTATCCAGATTCACAACTGTAACCGTATATTTTTTTGCCATCTCTCCAAATCCCTTTATATGTCTTTAGTCATTACCTTCTGTACACCCCTTTAGGCCAAATGGTATTCTTCCTTCCCTACCGTTCGGCACCAGCCTATGGTTTGGAAGAAGATTATCCAATAAGCATAATGGGTGTACTGTCCTAATCCTAAGAGCACTCGCAATGTGAGAGAAGGTGAAGATAAAAGACAACCGAATAAACTTTATTCCTATTTCTCCTGAACCAGAATCCATCCCCGAACTGGAACAAGTTCCTTTCGAGTTCGTATATAACCATACGATGGAGTATCCAATAAACTGTGGATCTTCGTAGTGATACGGAGTGTCCTGGAGAAATACAAAGGTGAAATGGGAGTGGTAATGAAATACTTGGTTTGGTCGTGAATATTAGTCACAATTTACTTTGCCCTCCTTCTAATCCCTTTCTTTGTCTTAACTTAATACCTTCTGTACACCGTTTAGGCTAATTGGTTTTCTTCATTCCCTACCGGTCGGCACCTGCCTATGGTTTGGAAGAAAACTATCCAATTTGCGTAATAGGTGTACTGTCCTAATCCAAGGAGCACTCGCAACCTGAGAGAAGGTAAAAGGAAAAGACAACTGAATAATCCTATTCGTTTTCTCCAGAACCAGAAACCATCCTCGAATAAATTCCTTCGAGTTCGTATATAACCATACGATGGTTTTGTCCAATGGAAGTGGACATTCGTAGTAATACGGGGTGTCCTGGAGAAAAGGGTAAAAGTAGGAGTGGCAATGAGGTTTGCAACTCTGACAATCCAAAAGCCAGTCTTATAAGAAGGTTCGGTCAACTTGGTCACTGAGTCATAGTCTAGGGTCGGGTCAATGGTCGCTGCCAAAGAGAGAGAGAAAAAAACACTCAGTGTGCACTCTAACCTAGATCAGAATGGTTATCACTTTATCTAATCAGGAAACCTCCCACTGTAACGTCAAATTCTTCCCCAAACCTGAAAGAAGAATTAGTCGGGATCATCCGAGGAGTAAACCAACCCATCAGTGGGAATCGGGATCCAACTATCATCGCATGATAACGTGACGGAATCCGCTCACGTTATCACACTCCAGAAGGTATGCGCATATCTGGCAAGTTTCAGTTTCTTTAGAAACTCCCGATGTGGATTTTTTCCCCATGCTCTTATGACCTTGACGAAGGTCAACAAATCATCAGTCACATGTCATGTTCTACCCGTCATTGTCCAGGTTAATTTGAACCCACCCGTACAAGCCCTTGACGAAGGTCAACAAGGCTATACGACTGTCCCAAACCAACGCATCTATCTATGCAGCAGAAAGGTAACAAACAGCTACCATACACTATGCCTTGACGAAGGTCAACAAACATAGCATGAATACTACGTGCTACCGGTCTGAAACGACGGAGGGCTACGAATGGTTTCTGTTGAAAAACCTTTAAAGTAATGAACTTGATATCTTTGAATGAACCGGATAGCTTTTTAAAAATATAGTAACGAAAACCATTGCTAAAGAGGTCACTCCCGGTGAAGCGATCTCGGCTCTTTCCCCGGGGAATGAGGTGCATGATATTCCAACTGAATACTACTGTGCAAAGCAAAAGTAATCGGCTATAGTGAAGTTATTTCCCTGACGCAAACTTCTGTCCAAGGGGTCACTCCCGGTTAAGGGATCTCGGCCCTTGCCTCGTCGACTGAGGAGCTGGATATTCATGACCGAATACCACTGTGCAAAACAAAAGAGAACGCCCTTGCAATAACAGATTTTTGAAAAATGTTCCAACAACATCAGAATAGGTTTGTTTATCTTGCATTGATCCAAATCAACGCAGTCCCATCAATTGATCACACCACAAAGAACAAAAATAATGATTTACGTATATGCCATCCGCATTCGCCACTGGGTCCCGTCATCACCCGTTAGGTTACTTAACTAACGACAGAGCGGGGACTGGACTAGCGCGGATGCAAAACATATACAACATCTGCTAGTATATATATCAATTTATAATATTCGCTCAAGGCGTGATAAAATGCAACATCACGGAAATGTAATCAACATCACAGAACAATACAGATATCTGGGATCCCCGGGTTTCATAGAGCCGCTACTGAAACACGACGTTCCCCTGGTCGTGTGGATAGTCTGTGCAATGAAATCCTAAACTCATACGGGCGCGGCAAGTTACTCGCCAAAACCTGAAGCGAGGCAGCCCCCTTCAGCAATGTGAATGGACCACCCAGCATTTCACAGAATCCGGTAACTTGGGCACCCCTCCTGGGTCAACCTGTACCCCCTACGAGTGCGGCGAATTGCCCGCCAATTCTAGAGTAAAGCCCACTCCGTCTCAACGCCATGAGATGCGGGCCCGTTGCCCTCTAGAACCCGGCTATCCGTGCACCCCTCCGCGGGGTAATCCTAGTACAGAAAATAAAATATACATACAACGGGTATATCGACCTCGACCCGGTCGTGCCCCAAAAGAATAATACAAACAGGCAGCGACGGCAGTCCACATGTCGGACGCTCGCCCCGCAATATCAAATGTACATATAAAACAAAACTGTACTACCACTGCAACCAGGCTATCCCCACGACCAATCCGTAACATCACAGCACAACACAGAACATCAACGTGAATGTCACGTTCGCAAATCCGTCTAAAAGGGCTATAGCAGTTAGACATGATTTACCGATCAAATGACATTCACGGTCACAGATATAATGTAAATACTGTGAACTAACATGTTTAAAATTTCCGATCGATCAAATTTACCGAAGCGGGCCCCAAGCACTACTGTAGCATACTAAGATAATCTGGGCCCAAACAGAATATCCCAAAACCCCCATTTCCATGTCTAAAGCCCTCTGGAAAAATTTGGCACAGCAAGGAGTTGTTTCCATCGCGGAACCGCGGCCAAACAAGGGGTTTAGCCGCGTTTCCGCGGTCTAACTGAAGTATTGCCCTACCAAATTTTTGCAGATAGCTTAAAATTTCCTGCATGTGTTTCCGCAACAAACTGAAAAATTTTTGGAGCCAAAAAAATTTCGACAGAAACCAGATGCATTGGAAAATACGGTTTTTTTGGGATTTTTGTTCGATCGAGTTCTAAACCTACTAGAGCAAGCTAGACTAGGTTAATGGCGTGGCTCTGATACCAATGTAACTGTAAGTGCTCGGCGGCGCCCCGGCCGTCAATCCGACGGCCAAACGCGGAAACGGTGAAAAACTTTAATTTTAGCGGACTTAGCAAACCGGCACCACCGCGCACTAAACCCCGGATCGTGCCATTAAACTAGTCTAAGCTAACAAGAGGACGGGTTAGAGATATACCAAATGATCCGAGTCCTCCGGTCTTCATCTCCACTCCGATCTCCTCGCGGGATCTCCGTCCGTCTCCTCCTCGTCGGAAAGGGCACCACGAAGCCGGGTACTTTTACGGGCTCCCACCTCAATACCGAGGCAACTCGGGCGCGAAGTAGGCTGGCCGACGCGTCCAAGATTTGCTGTAGAATGTGTAGGGTTGAAGCTATGTCTCATTTGGGTTTGTTGCCATTTGAAGATGATGGAGGAAACAAGATAAGAAAAATGGTGCTTGCATTTTTCTTAACATGAAAAATGAGATCAAGAATGCTACTCTCTCAAAGATGAAGCTCTCTTCTTCTTCTCTTTTTCTTCTCTCTTTTCTTATGAAAACATTCATCCTTAGAAAATGGTGGAGGAAAGATTATGAAGCATGAAGGGAGGTGATGGTAAGAGCATAAGTGGTGACCACATCCAAAACATAATCATAACCATCTCACATCAAACTCTAATCACATCTAATCCTTTCTTATCAACAAAAAGCAAGTGAAGAGAATGGAATCAAAAAGATGCTATCATAATAAATCATCTTGCAAATAAATCCTCCACAATGTGTTATTTGCAAACTTGCAAATAACACCCTCCATCGGAAAAGTCCGGCCGGGAAAGAACAAAGGAAAACCGGCCGGAACGGAATGCAAACTGGCAACTCCAGAAAACTGGTCCCGTAATAAATTACAGGAAAACCCCATACTGTGCATACACACCCGCATCTGTATTCCGTCCGGATACAAATGCAATGAGACAAAATCTACACTGTACTAAACTAGGATCCGGCTTAAACTAAAGCCGGCTAGTAATATCCGTCCGATCCTGATCCGTGCAATACCGCACGTATCTGATCGAACCCTGCCATATACCCATACGGCCATTAGTACAAACCGTCCGATCCTGATCCGTGCAATACCGCACGTATCTGATCGGACCCTGCCATATCTCCATACGGCCTCTACAGCGTTTCGCCCGAAAGCTTGAGTAACTGAAAGTGTGGTGGACTCTAAAGACTCGTCAATACTATGGCTGTGGATTTAACCACCAGCACGTCAGAGGTATAAGCCAATACGTGACGGGCCACCAGCTATTGACCAAAAGGGACGTCGATGAGCGAACTCATCCTGACACCCTACTGAGCCTGTCAGTGACAATATCCGTACAGTCCGGTCCGTTCGTCTATGAGCATCGCATGTCGGGCCTAGGGGGTTGGTAAAAGTCAGACCACCAAAAGCGGTACAAGTCGTGTCGGAGTGTAGCCCAGAACACCCTGAGATACTACTGGAATACCTACCAGTAAATCTCCTGCCTTGGCCAAGGACTTCGTGTAATGGCTCTCCTAGACACAGCGCGACCTCACCCCCAATACCGGGAGAGACGAACCCCTGAAGATCCGCTCACTGTCTCCATGTGGCTCGGGACTGTACCCAACTAAAACCTGTTTGCATGACTCCTTTGAGCCGTGGTAGGGTAGTAATCAAAGTACAGTGGGAACTCACACGAGACAAATGACGATCCCCAGGTCGATGAACTAACCTGTACACATGTCACCAGGGAACTGCTATCTGACGTCAGGTATAAGACCAACCAGCATGTTCCCGGCGAGTCCTGTCCGGTGTACTCATAACCCAATGAGCACCTGTATACATCTTAGGTGAACCAACTGACACCAGTAGCTTGTGAGACCGGCCACCGCCCCTCGTCGGGGTCTCGACTGTATACACTAGTCTACTCTGGAGAATCGATGCCCTGTCTCGAAACTCCTACGACTAGGGACCTTTTAAGGATATGCTTATAGACTACCAGCTCCCACGTATATGATCGCCCTCATACTGCTGGCCGTCAAGCAAGAATCCTATGGGCTCTATCAACGTGTAATAGTGACATGTAAGGTCACCTGAAGCAGTACACGATGATAAAGGTAAACCAGATAGCATACTATCATCTCGAGTAAGACTGTCCTACCGGGATAGGTCCTCCCTCAATCATTGCAATCACGTGCCTGTGATCCAATAATTGACTCTGAGGGCACTATCTCCAACAATCTACCACTTGCACTCAAGGCTAATTATTGCAATGTCGCATACTCACAGCCCGTGTGATACCGAACACCCAACTCCTCTACTAGTCAGTCGCACAAATCCTGTTTACGAAACTATTGCGTTCGGGGAATAGCCTCAGTGAGTGGATCCGCCTAGATGTTTCTTTCTATGTCTCTCTATATCTCAAGTTCGCGGAGAAAGCCATCTCCCGAAATGAGCAATACCTGTCTTAGAGTGTCTGGATGTATGATGGGACCGAGCTCATAAATGAACTCCAAATCCAAACTTCTTAGACTGTATCGTCAACTGAACTTAATCAGTATCCTGCGCCATGCCTCCCTCAGTATTGCCTTGGACCACCTGTCCAGAATACTGCCCCTCGTCAGAAGGAAAACTATAACTCTGACAACCTCCTTGTCGTCCAGGTCACCTTGGAAGCCTGGAATGATAACTGTCCCCCGAATGAGGCCATCGTTATCATATCCCTAGAACATCCACTTATGTTCTAAAACTGCTTCCGACTGTTTCTCCAGGATTGGGTCAATGTCAACTTATTGCATCTAGTGCAAGAACAACATCTGGTGTGGTACTTGACATCTCATGATTGACTCAATTGCCTAAGCAAGTGATCTGCCAATCATGCACATCCCTCTCTACTTTAGTCTATAAGACACCTTTAGAGAGGGTGACTCCATCACCTGCAGGTACACTACCGTGCCAGGAGTCGTCCATTCTAAATACTCTTAGAATGCTGTCAAAGTACCCTGATTGGGAAAGCACCCAAATCTAGATCTAAAACCATAGATCTAGTAACCAGTATGTCAGATATAATGACCAAGTCCTTTGTGGAGAAACCACCGTGTGACGACCAAAGTATAACCGATCGTAGTATAGGAATATCACTTCCTACTCTGTGTATGTCATCCAAATACCAGGATATCACACCCTACTACCTTCTCAACAGATCCATCCCCTATTCTGATGAAGTCAAACCTATGACTGTCACATCAGAAATAGATGATCTATCTCCGCTACATCTGCTTTAGTCTATAAATAGACATAAGCCTGATATCCACCAATGCTTCCGCTGCTCCCACTGACTACGACAACCCTCTGGCAGAGTCATATAGACGTGCACTTCTAAAGCTAGTTTAGAACGACGCTATACTCATCCTCCTGCCGGGTCTCGCAGCCTGGAACAACAACAATGGCAAGTGTGGGTAAATAAGAACTTCCCTGTCACCGTCCTTGAGGCTACCGGAGTACCTCTCGGGTGCCTGAAGTTACCCACCTTATCTGCGGGGTGGCCAATGGAATGTCAAATCAGATTGAATCTTTAGGTTTCTTATCAGATCTTCAGTAATCGTTTGCGGTTCTGGAATCACTTCCAGTTCTACCATACTCCCACTACTGTTTTTGAAAAAATCCATTTTTAATAAAACTGTGGCGAGTCCAGAACAATATTTCTATTGATCTGCCAGATGGTAGAAAATCAACCCTCGTCATAGCCTGGGTCAACCCACAAACAGCCATTACAGAAACGTGCCTTGAGCTGTCCAGTGTCTGGTTTTAATCATAAGCCGGACAACTCCCCGTACCTTAACAACGTTAAGATATGAACTGTTCTATATCCAATATAGAACCAGAGGCACTGAATTAATTGAACCAGATTCAAATCATGCAGCTATCTCCAGTGCATGTCAACTAAATGGATGGAGGCCGATCAGCGTTACTCAACTTAGGAATGCTTCCAATTATGAGTAACCTGAAAGAGAAGCAATTTCTCTTTATCATTACTATCAACTGAGTACCATACACAAGTATCTACATCTTCGATCACTTTGAAGAATCCCGATACTTGCTACACTTGGTTCTCTACTCTATTCAAATACTTATGACTCCTCAAAACTTAGACCCTGTGTTTCTACGAAACACATGTCTAAGAACTAGAGAAGTTAAAAGTAAACAGAACATAGTATGAGGACCAACCCCTCTGTCCTAATGGACACTGGACAACATACAACACTCTGTATAAGTCCGCTGAGTTTGACAACTCTTTCACTGTGTGTCGTAGGTTGAAAACTGTACTTATGGTTAAGAAGAATTACACCGCTGTTTAATGCTCCTTACCTAACCAACCACTGATATAGGTAAATGTCATCGACATAATATCAAAAGGTATATCTCACTCTATTCAAATAGACGTACAGATATATCAATTTGAAATTGGTGCACAACAGGGGATATTCAAAACCAAATATTTGCCGACCGGCAAACAGCCCAGATGATCTCCTCAAATATCACCAATTACAACGAATCCCGATATAATGAGGATGATCACCTAATTCCCAATAACTTACTCCCACTCATCATCTGTAAAACCATACAGATGTGAGAATCAAACCTGGTAAATACATACCCTGGAGCAAGTGTCTAATCGGGAAATCAGTTTTCTTTTGACAGTACACAGTTGAACTGAAACATTGAAATGTTTCGATGGGGTATCCTGGTATTCCTAGTAATGCCTCTACCATTATCCAGATTCACAACTATAACCGTATAATTCTTTGCCACCTCACCAAATCCCTTTATATGTCTTTAGTCATTACCTTCTACACACCCCTTAGGCCAAATGGTTTTCTTCCTTCCCTACCGTTCGGCACCAGCCTATGGTTTGGAAGAAGAATATCCAATAAGCATAATGGGTGTACTGTCCTAGTCCTAGGAGCACTCGCAATGCGAGAGAAGGTGAAGATAAAAGACAACCGAATAAACCTTATTCCTATTTCTCCTGAACCAGGATCCATCCCCGAACTGGAACAAGTTCCTTTCGAGTTCGTATATAACCATACGATGGATTATCCAATGAACTGGGATCTTCGTAGTGATACGGAGTGTCCTGGAGAAATACAAAGGTGATTTAGGATTGGCGAAGAAATACTTGGTTTGGTCGTGAATATCAGTCGCAATTTACTTTGCCCTCTTACTAATCCCTTACTTTGTCTTAATCTTAATACCTTCTGCACACCATGGTTATGCTAATTGGTTTTCCTCATTCCCCACTGTTCGGCACCAGCCTAAAGTTTGGAAGAAGACTATCCAATTTGCGTAATAGGTGTACTATCTCCTAAACCAAGGAGTACTCATAACTTGAGAGAAGGTAAAAGGGAAAAGACAGCTGAATAATCTTATCCGTTTTCTCCAGAATCGGAAACCATCCTTGAATTCCTTCGAGTTCGTATCTAACCATACGATGGTTTTGTCCAATGGAAGTGGACGTTCGCAGTAATACGGGGTGTCCTGGAGAAAAGGGTAAAAGCAGGAGTGGCAATGAGGTCTGCAACTCTGACAATCCAAAAGTCAGTGTAAAGAAGGTTCGGTCAACTTGGTCTCTGAGTCATAGTCTAGGGTCGGGTCAATGGTCGCTGCCAGAGAGAGAGAAAAGAAACACTCAGCGTGCACTCTAACCTAGATCAGAATGGTTATCTCTTTTTCTAATCAGAAAACCTCCCACTGTACCTCAAATTCTCCTCCAAACCTTAAAGAAGAATTATTCGGGGTCACCCGAGGAGTAAACCAACTCATCAGTGGGAATCGGGATCCAACTATCATTGCATGATAACATGACGGAATCCGCTCACGCTATCACACTCCAGAAGGTATGCGCATATCTGGCAAGTTTCAGTTCTTTTGAAACTCCCGATGTGATTTTTACCCCATGCTCTTATGACCTTGACTTTGGCCAACAAATCATAAGTCACATGTCAAGTTCTGCCCGTCATTCTCCAGGTTAATTTGAGCCCACCCGCACAAGCCCTTGACTTTGGCCAACAAGGCTATACGACTGCCCCAAACCAACGCATCTATCTATGCTGCATATGAATAACCAACAGCTACCAAACACTGTGCCTTGACTTTGGCCAACATACACAGCTTGAATACTATTGACTATCCATATGAAACGACGGAGGGCTACGAATGGTTTCTGGCGAAAACCTTTAATGTAATGAACTTGATATCGTTGAAGGAACGGATAGCTTTTTAGAAAATATAGTGACGAAAACCTTTACTAAAGAGGTCACTCCCGGTGAAGGGATCTCGGCTCTTTCCCCGTAGAATGAGGTGCAGGATATTCCAACTGAATACCACGGTGCAAAGCAAAAGTAATCGGCTATAGTGAAGTTAATGCCCTGACGCAAACTTCTGTCCAAGGGGTCACTCCCGGTGAAGGGATCTCGGCCCTTGCCTCGTCGACTGAGGAGTAGGATATTCCAAATGAATACCACGATGCAAAACAAAAGTGAACGTCCTTGCAATAACAGCTTTTTGAAAAGTGTTCCAACAACATCAGAATAGGTTTGTTTTAACTTGCATTGATCCGAATCAACGCAGTCCCATCAATTGATCACACCACAAAGAACGAAAATATACTGACGTACGTATATGCCATCCGCATTCGCCACTGGGTCCCGTCATCACCCGTTAGGTTAGCTAACTAACGGCAGAGCGGGGACTGGACTAGCGCGGATGAAAAACATATACAACATCTACTAATATATATACCAATATATTATATTCGCTCAAGGCGTGAATAAAATGCAACATCACAGAAATGTACAGCATCACAGAACAATACAGATATCTGGGATCCCCAGGTTTCACAGAGCCACTACTGAAACCCGACGTTCCCCTGGTCGTGTGGATAGCCTGTGCAATGAAATCCTAGACCCCTACGGGCGCGGCAAGTTACCCGCCAAAACCTGAAGCGAGGCAGCCCCCTTCAGCGCCGTGAATGGACCACCCAGCACTTCACGGAATCCGGTAACTTGGGCACCCCTCCTGGGTCAACCTGTACCCCTACGAGTGCGGCGAATAGCCTGCCAATCCAAGAGTGAAGCCCCCTCCGTCTCAATGCCATGAGATGCGGGCTTGTTGCCTTCCAGAACCCGGCTATCCGTGCACTCCTCCGCGGGGTTATCCTAGTACAGAAAGTAAAATATACATACACCGGGTACATCGACCGTAACCAGGTCGTGCCCCAAAAGAATAATACAAACTGGCAGTGACGGCAGTCCACATGTCGGACGCTCGCCCCGCAATATCAAATGTACATAATACAACCGCACTGTACTAGCATTGCATCCAGGCTATCCCCACCGACCGATCCACAACATCACAGCATAAACATAGAACATCAACGTGAAAGTCACGTTCGCAAATCCGTCTAACCGGGCTATAGCAGTTAGACGGGATTTACCGATCGAGTGACATTCACGGTCGCAGATAAAATGTAAATACTGTGAAAAATGTGTTTAAAATATCCGATCGATCAAAAATTAACAAGTGGGCCCCCAATCAAAACTGTAGCACTCACAGAAAACCTGGGCCCAATTTTAATATTCCAAAACCCATATTTTAAGCCCAGAAAGCCTCTGAAAAAAATTGGTGAAGTGATCTCCACAGTATGCGGCGGAAGAGCGGCGGAATGGGGGTATATGCGGCGGTTCCGCGCTCCCACTATGGATTCACTTCATCGAAATTTTACAAAGTTCTTAGATTTTCCAGTACATCAATATTTTACAACCTGAAAAATTTTTCGAGACCAAAATATTTCAACAGAAACTGATGCTAACAAAAATGTAGATTTTGGAGTTTTGGTCGATCGGAAATGCAAAAACACATCAAATGAAGCTAGACGAAGTTAATGGCGAGGCTCTGATACCACTGTAAGTGCTCGGCGGCGCCCCGGCCGTCAATCCGACGGCCAAACGCGGAAACGGTGATAAACTTTAATTTTAGCGGACTTAGCAAACCGGCACCACCGCGCACTAAACCCCGGATCGTGCCATTAAACTAGTCTAAGCTAACAAGAGGACGGGTTAGAGATATACCGAATGATCCGAGTCCTCCGGTCTTCATCTCCATTCCGATCTCCTCGCGGGATCTCCGTCCGTCTCCTCCTCGTCGGAAAGGGCACCACGAAGCCGGGTACTTTTACGGGCTCCCACCTCAATACCGAGGCAACTCGGGCGCGAAGTAGGCTGGCCGACGCGTCCAAGATTTGCTGTAGAATGTGTAGGGTTGAAGCTATGTCTCATTTGGGTTTGTTGCCATTTGAAGATGATGGAGGAAACAAGATAAGAAAAATGGTGCTTGCATTTTTCTTAACATGAAAAATGAGATCAAGAATGCTACTCTCTCAAAGATGAAGCTCTCTTCTTCTTCTCTTTTTCTTCTCTCTTTTCTCATGAAAACATTCATCCTTAGAAAATGGTGGAGGAAAGATTATGAAGCATGAAGGGAGGTGATGGTAGGAGCATAAGTGGTGACCACATCCAAAACATAATCATAACCATCTCACATCAAACTCTAATCACATCTAATCCTTTCTTATCAACAAAAAGCAAGTGAAGAGAATGGAATCAAAAAGATGCTATCATAATAAATCATCTTGCAAATAAATCCTCCACAATGTGTTATTTGCAAACTTGCAAATAACACCCTCCATCGGAAAAGTCCGGCCGGGAAAGAACAAAGGAAAACCGGCCGGAACGGAATGCAAACTGGCAACTCCAGAAAACTGGTCCCGTAATAAATTACAGGAAAACCCCATACTGTGCATACACACCCGCATCTGTATTCCGTCCGGATACAAATGCAATGAGACAAAATCTACACTGTACTAAATTAGGATCCGGCTTAAACTAAAGCCGGCTAGTAATATCCGTCCGATCCTGATCCGTGCAATACCGCACGTATCTGATCGAACCCTGCCCTATACCCATACGGCCATTAGTACAAACCGTCCGATCCTGATCCGTGCAATACCGCACGTATCTGATCGGACCATGCCATATCTCCATACGGCCTCTACAGCGTTTCGCCCGAAAGCTTGAGTAACTGAAAGTGTGGTGGACTCTAAAGACTCGTCAATACTATGGCTGTGGATTTAACCACCAGCACGTCAGAGGTATAAGCCAATACGTGACGGGCCACCAGCTATTGACCAAAAGGGACGTCGATGAGCGAACTCATCCTGACACCCTACTGAGCCTGTCAGTGACAATATCCGTACAGTCCGGTCCGTTCGTCTATGAGCATCGCATGTCGGGCCTAGGGGGTTGGTAAAAGTCAGACCCCCAAAAGCGGTACAAGTCGTGTCGGAGTGTAGCCTAGAACACCCTGAGATACTACTGGAATACCTACCAGTAAATCTCCTGCCTTGGCCAAGGACTTCGTGTAATGGCTCTCCTAGACACAGCGCGACCTCACCCCCCGGGAGAGACGAACCCCTGAAGATCCGCTCACTGTCTCCATGTGGCTCGGGACTGTACCCAACTAAAACCTGTTTGCACGACTCCTTTGAGCCGTGGTAGGGTAGTAATCAAAGTACAGTGGGAACTCACACGAGACAAATGACGATCCCCATGTCGATGAACTAACCTGTACACATGTCACCAGGGAACTGCTATCTGACGTCAGGTATAAGACCAACCAGCATGTTCCCGGCGAGTCCTGTCCGGTGTACTCATAACCCAATGAGCACCTGTATACATCTTAGGTGAACCAACTGACACCAGTAGCTTGTGAGACCGGCCACCGCCCCTCATCGGTGTCTCGACTGTATACACTAGTCTACTCTGGAGAATCGATGCCCTGTCTCGAAACTCCTACGACTAGGGACCTTTTAAGGATATGCTTATAGACTACCAGCTCCCACGTATATGATCGCCCTCATACTGCTGGCCGTCAAGCAAGAATCCTATGGGCTCTATCAACGTGTAATAGTGACATGTAAGGTCACCTGAAGCAGTACACGATGATAAAGGTAAACCAGATAGCATACTATCATCTCGAGTAAGACTGTCCTACCGGGATAGGTCCTCCCTCAATCATTGCAATCACGTGCCTGTGATCCAATAATTGACTCTGAGGGCACTATCTCCAACAGTAACTGCACGGAAGCGCCCCGGCCGTCGATCCGACGCCGGAAACGCGGAAACGAAAAACTTTGCGAAACTTGCAAACCGGCACCACCACGCACTTTTAACCCGGATCAGGCCATTAACCTAACTACTAGCAAACTACAAGATGGGAAGAGAGATATACCGAACGATCCGTGTCCTTCGGTCTTCTCGTCGTCGTCCCTATCTCCCGCGGAATCACCGTTCGTCACCTCCTCGTCGGAAAAGGGCACCATGTAGCCGATTTCTTTTACGGGCTCCCACCTCTGGACCGAGGCAACTCGGGCGCGAAATTGGCAAGCCGACGCGTCCAAGGGTACTGTATGTGTAGTGTAGAATCTTTGTCTCAATGGGGTTATTGAAGTTGCCATGGAGGAATGAGGAGGAGAATGAAAAGGAGCAATGAAAAAAATGGAGCTATCATTTTCTTGCAAGGAATTAGATAAGGGAAAAAATGCCACATACTAAAAAGAATCTCTCTCCTTTTCTCCCTAGTGGCCGGCCCCTCCTCAAAATGGGAGTGTCAAGGAATAAAACAAGAAGGGAGGTGAGTGTAGGAAATGAAAAGAGGTGACCACACCCAAAAGCAATGATAACAAGGTCAAATCCATTTCTAATCTCAATTAATTCAAAAGAAGTGATTCAAAAAGAATCTCATCATGAAGCCACATAAAGCAAGAAAACCCCTCCACAAAATGTTATTTGCACACTTGCAAATAACCCCCTCCATCGGAAAAGTCCGGCCGAGAAGGAACATAGGAAAACTGGCCGGAACGGAATACAAACTGGCAACTTCAGAAAACTGATCCCATAATAAATTACAGGAACAACCCCGCGACTGTATATACATACCCGCATTTGTATTCCCACTGAACACAAATGCAAAGAGACAAAACTACACTGTCTAATACTAGGATCCGGCTTAAACCAAAGCCCGCTAGTAAAATCCATCCGATCACGATCCGTGCAATACCGCACGTATCTGATCGAACCCTGCCATATCTCCATACGGTCTCTACAGCGTTTCGCCCGAAACTTAAGTAACTGTGTGTGGGGGACTCTAAAGACTCGTCAATACTTTGGCTGTGGATTTAACCACTAGAACGTCAGAGGTATCAGCCATACGTAACAAGCTACCAGCTATTGACCAAAAGGGACGTCGATGAGCGAACTCATCCTGACACCCTACTGAGCCTGTCAGTGACAATATCCGTACAGTCCGGTCCGTTCATCTATGAGCATCGCATGGCGGGCCTAGGGGGTTGGTAAAAGTCAGACCCCTAAAAGCGGTACAAGTCATGTCGGAGTGTAGCCCAGAACACCCTGAGATACTACTGGAATACCTACCAGTAAATCTCCTGCCTCGGCCGAGGACTTTGTGTAATGGCTCTCCTAGACACAGCGTGACCTCACCCCCAATATCGGGAGAGACGAACCCCTGCAGATCCGCTCACTGCCTCCATGTGGCTAGGGACTGTACCCAACTAAAACTTGTTTGCACGTCTCCTTTGAGCGTGGTAGGATAGTAATCTAACTACAGTGGGAACTCACACGAGACAAATGACGATCTCAGGTCGATGAACTAACCTATACACATGTCACCTAGGAACTGCTATCTAACGTCTGGTATAATACCAACTAGCAGGTTCCCGGCGAGTCATGTCCGGTGTACTCATAACCCAATGAGCACCTATATACATCTTAGGTGAACCAACTAACACCAGTGGCTTGTGAGACCGGCCACCACCCCTCGTCGGGGTCTCGACTGTATACACTAGTCTACTCTGGAGAATCGATGCCATGTCTCGAAACTCCCACGACTAGGGACCTTTTAAGGATTTTCTTATAGACTCCAGCTCCCACGTATATGATCGCCCTCATACTGCTGGTAGTCAAGCAAGAATCCTAGGGGCTCTATCAACATGCAATAGTGACCTGTAAGGTCACCTAAAGCAGTACACGATGATAAAGATAAACCAGATAGCATACTATCATCTCGAGTAAGACTGTCCTACCGGTATAGGTCCTCCCTCAATCATTGCAGTCACGTGCCAGTGATCTAATAATTGACTCTGAGGGCACTATATCCAACAGTTTGGCCTCAGATTATTGGCCGGGGCGCGGGCATAGACTTACAGTCTTCCCATGCTTTCGCATGGAACTAAATAAATAACTTCGTTTCCGAAGGGGAATAACCCCGTTAATACTTTTCTTAGACACCTACTGGATTAGCTAATTGTAAAGTGAAAAACTATCCCAGGAATAACACTTACTCGCAGTGGGTATCGGGATCCAACTATCATATAGAAGGTATGCAATCTCATTACAAATTTCAATACTTGAAATCCCCAATATTAGTTTTTACTCTTAACGACCTATGACCTTGACGGAGGTCAACAATCCATAGGCCGCTAGTCATGTTCAACCCGTCATTTCTTGCTCGATTCGAACCCACCCACACAAACACTTGATGGAGGTCATCAAGGCTATGTGACTACCCTTATCGATCGCATCAACATGCTGCAGATAAATATTACCCTGCTAACGTACACTGTGCCTTGACAGAGGTCAACAAACACAACAAGAATACTAAATACTGTTAATTGTATGTATGCCGTAGAGGCCATTATTGTACATATAATGTATATTATAGTGGATACTTGGACATATATAGAGAGGACTTTCTTGCTCAACATAATAGTATGCTATCTGGTTGCTCTTTATCTTAACATGTATACTTGTCTCTTACTATCTTATGGCTACATGTTGGTAAAGCCCTTAGGATGTATACTTGACTACCTGGATTATGATGCGATCATACTAGTGGGGCCATGGTAGTCCATAAGTTCATCCTTTGATGTTCCTAGTCGTGGGTGTATCGAGACCGGGCATCGATATACCAGAGTAGACTAGCGTATACGCTTCTCGACCCATGTGATGTGCGATGGATGATCCCATATCCATTGGTGTTTGACATCAGAGATGGTATACAGGTGCTCAGTGGTGACTGGGTATACTGGACGGACTCGCCTAGAACTCCTAGATGGTATTATACCTGACGTCAGATAGCTGTTCTCTGGTGACACTGATAAAGGTTAGTCTGTAGACCCGAGATCGTCATAGAGTCTTGTGTGATTCCCACTGTGCTTTGATTTCCACTTTACTGCGTTCAAGAGGATGTGAAAAATGGTGGTTTTTGGGTACAGTCCCGAGTCACATGGAGGCTATGAGCGATAGGAGGGGTTTTGTCTCTCCCAGTATTGGGGGTTGATGTTGCGCTGTACTCGATTGACCATAACAGGGAAGTCCCTGGCCAGCGCTGATTTAGAGATTTACTGGTAAGTGTTATCAGTAGTTTCTCAACCCGTTATAAGCCTCATATCGGCATGGCTTATCGGTTATTAGAGTCTGACGTTTACCACCCCAGACTGGATATGCGACATATCAGACGAGGAGACCGGACTGTACGGTAGTGTTACTGACAGGCTTTACAGGAGCTAGAGCGGGCTAGCTTGTTAATCTTCTGATCGCTCAATACCTGGGTAGCCGTTACGTGCTAGTACCGCTGACGGCTTGTGAGGGCTTGACGTGATCATCACCTACTGCCGGCATATTGACGAGTCTTTAGAGTCCTACATAGAGATTTTACAGGCTCAGGCAAAATGAAGTAGGAGCACATATGTGATATGTGCGGGACCGAGAATAATAAGTGTATGTGATACCGTATTCTATTCTCGCGATATTTGTATCGGTCGGTTATATGTGATATAGCCGGGTTATCGAATCAAGTGTTGATTCAATAAGTTGGTACATATAATATTAGTCGGTTATATATGATATAGCCCGATTATTAAGTCAAGTGTTGATTTGATAATTTAGTGTATAATTGTATATTTGATATACTAGTTTACATTAACTAATATTAGCTCACTTAAGCATTTATTTTTCTCACATGTGCACACTTAATATATATGTGATATCTATTAATTGTGTTCTATTTTGTGTCATGGTTGATGACACACACTACATGGGTGTATGAGACTTACACCATACTAATTATAATGTAGGGTTTAGATATTTAAAGTAAATCCAAATTAGTAGATAATTAGTCACATGCATGAAGCTTTTAGAAGCCTGTGGATGTATTGACTTAGTCCACTAATTTTGTTTTACTAAA
Source organism: Agapanthus africanus (assembly GCA_030015575.1). Taxonomy (NCBI): domain Eukaryota; kingdom Viridiplantae; phylum Streptophyta; class Magnoliopsida; order Asparagales; family Amaryllidaceae; genus Agapanthus; species Agapanthus africanus. Next base: position 389,851,092 of record CM057337.1, on the reverse strand, counting down.
AATATTTATTAACCTAACCATTATAACTTAGCCATGGTTATGTCTCTACATGAGTTAGATATATGATACAAACTCACCCATGATTGATTCTCTCACCTCATTAGTTCATTCTCATCTCTTGACTTCATCTTCTTCATCCTTGAGAAAAAGCTTGCTAGTTTTTTCCAAAGTGAGAAAATATTGTTAGAAAAATAAAAATAAAGTAAGCCCATTTCCTACTTCATCATCCTCTACAAGATTAGCACTTTATTATATGGTGTTAGCTTCACTAATCTTTCATTAGTGAAGTAGTAGCTTGAGTTAGTGTCTCCTTGACGTAGATCATCTTCGGCCTCGACGACTTCAAGCAAGTTCGTTCCTTTCACCTTGAGAAGCCATGCAAGAGTCCGGGAGTTCCATGATCGCAGCGAAGGGACCACTACAAGGAGCAATTGAAGTGAAGGACCGGTCTACAAAGGTTGTATTCCATTATCACTTAGATGTAAAGTAGTTTACATTTCGTTTTGTATGATTCTCTAGTTAACAATTCTAGTTTAGGGTTCTTTAAAACGAAAAAAATTGAAAATGGCATGGACGATGCCTCCCGAAACCTTGTTGTCGTTCATAGGAACCCTACAAATACTACGTATCTGAAATGACGGAGGGCAACGACTGGTTTTGAAGAAAACCTTTAATGTAATGAACTTGATATTGTTATAGAATCTAGTGATTTGAAAAAGAGCGGTTAAAGCTCCGCTTTAAAATCGAGTAGTTTTCAAAACAAACCGAGTGGGTTGTAGTATATGCTAATTTTGCTAAAGAGGTCATTCCCGGTGAAGGGATCTAGGCTCTTTCCTCATCGAATGAGATGCTGGATATTCATAATGGTATACCGCTATGCAAAGCAAGAACTAGAGCTACCTTTTTGAAAAATTTGATTCTACAACATATTTTAGGTTTCTTTTCTTTTCATTAATCTTATTAATGACATCCCATCATTTATGTTTCCTAAACATCATAGAATAAACGAAAATAAAATACACATATACGCCATCCGCATTCGCCACAGGGACCCGGGTCTTCACCATAAGGTTACTTAACTTACGGCAGGGCGGGGTCAGGACTAGCATGGATGCAAAACATATAGAGTGTCTACTAGTATATCATATATATAAGTAGCATTCGTCTCAGGCAGTTATATGATCACATCACATCACAGAAACAGCAGAAGAAGATATATGAAATATAGGTTATACTAGAAGGTCTGTGTTTCAGATTAAGCAAGTAATGAAAAACACGGATTCCACGGTCGTGATGAATAGCCAAGCCCACACCTCTAGACCCCTACGAGAGAGACAAGCAACCCTGGCAATTATACAGTTAGGCGACCGGTCTCGACACCTCGAGATTGAAAGTATGTCTTAGCACCTCTACTAGGTTTCAAGGAGCATCAAGTATGCAATTTTAAAAATCTAGAGTGCTAAGTATACTAACCTAAAATCGAACTAGAGAATTAGAGTTTTTAATGTATAGCAAACAAGTTTTACACTAAATGAAGAGAGTATACAACCTTTGTAGACCGGTCCTTCACTTCTAAAGCTTCAAGTAGTAGTCCCTATAACTCTTCTTTGACTCCACTTGAAGAAAGGATTGAGCTTGCTTGTTGTCTTCGATGCCGAAAATGATCCACCTTGAAGTCTTTTTAACTCAAGCTCACTCTTCACTAATCAAGGTATTAGTGAAGCAAACAACCTAAACTAATGGGCTAGATTAATGTAGATTGATGAAGTAGGAGATTTTCTCACTATAATATTTTCCTGTTTTCTTTTCTCAACTCAAGAAAACTGTAGAGAGAGGGGAAGAAGGAGATGACCTTGGATGAGAGAATGATGTGTAATGAACCATCACCTTGAGATAAGATTGGGATGAATAAATATCTAAGAGTAAAACAAAAAATAAGAGATGAGTCATGGCTTCTCAATGCTTCTCCAAGCACCTAAAGACATAACTCATTTTCCTCATTTTCTATTTTTTCTTAAAATATAAATCATCCTATTTATCTTTATTCTTGTGTGATTCTCATACATCCTAGTTCTATGTATCATTAACCATGATACAGTAATCAAATTCATATATGTGTGTGTTTGTGTGTGTGTGTGTGTGTGGCTGTGTGTATACATACATACCACATATATATATAAATATATATGAAGAGAAGAAAATCTTTAGTGAGCTAATATTAGTTAATATATATATATATATATCAAATATATAAATATATATCAAATTATTAAATCAACACTTGATTCAATAATCCGGTTATATCATATATAACTGCTAATATAATTTATATATGCATATCAAAACATAAAGTCAACACTTGATTCAATTATCTGGTTATATCACATCTAACCGGCTAATATTCAATATTAGATATTAAATCAACACTTGATTCAATAATCCGGTCATATCATATATAACTAGCCAATATCAAATATATATACATAAATCAAATCATTGAATCAACACTTGATTCAATAATCCGGTTATATCACATATAACCTAACCGATATCAAATATCGCTAGATTAGAATACGGTATCACATACTCGTATTTAATCAAGCTCCCGGACATATCTCCATATGTGCCTGATTAGTTTCGCTTGAGCTAGGAAACCTCTGTGTGGAACTGTAACATTTCAGAAAATATAAAATATTATTTTTGGAATTTAATATTAAAATAATATATTTCTCGAAAATTGCCCGATTTGCAAAATTGGGGTTTTCAAAAAAGGGTATAAATATATACCAATATTTGTGAAATAATTGGAGATTAAAATGATTTATTCATTTTAATCTCCAATTATTTCACAAATATTGGTATATATTTATACCCTTAAAGGATTTGGCATTTTTAAAATTTATTTTATGCAGTTTGGAAGAAAACCCGATTAGTGCACTGCTAATCGCGATTAAGCCAAATCCGTGTTTATAAAGTTTTCCATGGCTAGTGCACCATGTCATGTTGCATTTGGTTACATATTGTTGCATTTGTGTCGTTTTTTAGGTATTATTGTGCTTTGGTTGTAAAAGAGAAAAGAAAAGAAAAGAGAAATGGCATAAGGGTAATTTAGTGAGAGTGGATGAGAATAAAGGAGAGAGAGAGAGGGGCAGCCACATTATCCTCCACCATTTATTTTTCTTCTCCTTCTTCTTCCTCACTTCCCTCCATCTTTAACCCTAGGATCCATCTCAAAAAACTTGTTAAAACCCTATACCCCTCTCACAAAAATTGATCACCTCCTTCTCCTCTACACATTGGACCAAGAAAAGTGGGATTTTGACAACATTGAAGAGATAGGGTTTTTGTTGGCTACACCCTTGAGGTATAAATTCTTCCATTTAGTTTAGTTTGAGATTTCTTGTATTCTAGATTAGTTTAGAATGTGTTTGGTTAGGGTATGTGGTGTTTAGAAGAGAAAGTGTTTGAGGATTTTGGGGAATTAGTGATGTGTGGTGGCTGTACAAGACCCTAGGGATCAAATTCTAGACCTGGAACTGAGTTTAGAACAGAGAATACAAACTTTAGAATTAACCGTGTCGGTTTTGTGATGATTGGTATGACTACAGAGAATCTAGGATGACCCGGGGAGTTTTTGAGTTACCCAAACAATACCAGCGACCAAATTACCACACTAGGAGACCACCCTAGCCAGACGAATCCAAACTGGAACCCCTTGGCCGAGGAGGCCGGACTTAAGGTGAGTGTGTCCGGCCACTTGGTTGGCTTTGGTGTCGGGGTTGATCCAGTAGGTCCTATACACTATGTACAACACCCTAGATTTGTTTGTGCAACTACTTTTGGCCTGAGTCAAAATCTGGGAGCACTTTGGTGTGATTTTTGGATAGGTTTTCCGTATTTTGAATGATGAGTTTTGATATTTAGATTTGTATTTGGTTGTTGGATGTTAGTATATCAACGACTAGGGGTAATTTGTTGGTTTCGCATGCGTGGGATATAGGTTCTAACCTATAGGAGATCCATGTGCCGTTTTGGTTTTCCGGATTCGATTTTAATAGAGATTGCGATTGTGTTGATATTGTAGGTACCTTCACGTGGATTCCGAGGCAACGGAGCGGGGCGTCATCGACTTCGGCAAGCGAAGACCACGGTGAGTAGATCTATATCTATGGGGGAAGTCGGGTGGATGGCGTATAGCACCCCTACAAAGTTTTGGTGGAAACTGATTTGTAGCATATGGTTAAGAAAACTTAGAGTAGCATACTAGGGTTAGAATTATAAGATATCTATAGAAACCATATTAGAAGCTAAGGATAGTTAGAAGTGTTTTGATACGACTAATATGTGATGACTGAATTTGAGGATGACGTTTGACGATATTGCCGTTTAGGGTATTATAGGACTAGATAGCCGACGTAGATACGTCATCCGAACCATACTTATTTCTAAACTGAAGAATTGATTGCATCATTTAAACAGATACCTTGAGGGTCGTTACGGATTTTCAAATGATATATTTTCCTTAAAAACATCGTATCCCCTACTTTCAAAACTACGATTCGCATCTTTCAAAAAAACTGTTTGTATGGTTCGGGTGTGTATATTAGATTAGATACGTATGCTTCTAGTAAGATAGAATGTTTATGTAGAATTGTTTCAATGTGAGATATAAATGTGATGAAAAGAATGTACGATGCGATATGATGACTTGGTGATATATTGATATACGGATGAGAGTCGATTGAGATGTTTGATACCTTGCATGTCCCCTGATACGAGATTGTTATAGATGTGACCTGGGACAAAGGTATATTGGTATATATATAGGATGTTGTGAATCATGAATGATAGGCCGTACGTGGCATTTGTTGGAGATAGTGCCCTCAGAGTCAATTATTGGATCACAGGCACGTGATTGCAATGATTGAGGGAGGACCTGTCCCAGTAGGACAGTCTTACTCAAGATGATAGTATACTATCTTGTTTATCTTTATCATAGTGTACTGCTTTAGATGACCTTACAGGTCACTATTGCGCGTTAATAAAGCCCCTAGGATTCTTGCTTGACTGCCAGTAGTATGAGGGCGATCATATACGTGGGAGCTTGGGTCTATAAGCAAATCCTTAAAAGGTCCCTAGTCAAGGGAGTTTCGAGATAGGGCATCGATACTCCAGAGTAGACTAGTGTATACAGTAGAGACCCCGATGAGGGGCGGTGGCCGGTCTCACAAGCCACTGGTGTCAGTTGGTTCACCTAAGATATATACAGGTGCCCATTGGGTTATGAGTACACGGACAGGACTTGCCGGGAACATGCTAGTTAGTCTTATACCTGACGTCAGATAGCAGTTCCCTGGTGATATGTGTTCAGGTTAGTTCATCGACCTGAGATCGTCATTTGTCTCATGTGAGTTCCCACTGTGCTTTGATTACTACCCTACCACGCTCAAAGGAGACGTGCAAACAGGTTTTAGTTGGGTACAGTCCTGAGCCACATGGAGGCAGTGAGCGGATCTGCTGGGGTTCGTCTCTCCCGGTATTGGGCGTGAGGTCGTGCTGTGTTTAGGAGAGCCATTACACGAAGTCCTTGCCCAAGGCAGGAGATTAACTGGTAGGTATTCCAGTAGTATCTCAGGGTGTTCTGGGGCTACACTCCGATACGACTTGTACCGCTTTTGGGGGTCTGACTTTTACCAACCCCCTAGGCCCGCCATGCGATGCTCATAGACGAACGGACCGGACTGTACGGATATTGTCACCAACAGGCTCAGTAGGGTGTCAGGATGAGTTCGCTCATCGACGTCCCTTTTGGTCAATACCCGGTAGCCCGTTACGTATTGGCTAATACCTCTGACGTGCTAGTAGTTAAATCCATAACCAAAGTATTGACGAGTCTTTAGAGTCCCCCACAGACCGTTTTCTCAAGTTTTGGGCGAAACGCTGTAGGGGACGTATGGAGATATGGCAGGGTTCGATCAGATACGTGCGGTATTGCATGGATCATGATCGGATGGATAATATTAGCGGGCTTTGGTTTAAGCCGGATCCTAGTATTTTACAATATAGATTTTGTCTCTTTGCATTCGTATTCAGTGGGAATACAAATGTGGGTATGTATATACAGTCGTGGAGTTTTCCTGTAATTTATTACGGGATCAGTTTTCTGAAGTTGCTAGTTTATATTCCGTTCCGGCCAGTTTTCCTTTGTTCCTTCCTGGCCGGACTTTTACGATGGAGGGGGTTATTTGCAGTTGTGCAAATTATCTTTTGTGGAGGTGTTATTTGTATATGTGGCTTCTTGATGGTTTCAAGCATCATGAGATTCTTTTTCCATCTCTTGATTTGCATTAAATGAGATTAGAATGGATTAGAAATTGATATGACCTTGTTATCATCACTTTTGGCTTATGGTCACCCTTTGCTTTTACTACTCTCACCTCCCTTCATGGTTTTGTTTTCTTTTTCCCTCCACCATTTTTGTGATAAAGGGGTCGGCCACTTGAGGGAGGATAGAAGGCGATTCATTTTGTGTAGGGATTTCTTCATCTCATTTCATTTTTCCTTTGCTAGAAAAATGAGAACACCATCAATCTCCAAAGTTCATTTTTCCTTCTCCATCAAATGACAACTTCAACCCCAATAGAGACAAACTGTTCTACACTAGCCTACAGCATTTCTTGGGCACGTCGGCTCGCCAACTTCGTGCCCGAGTTGCCTCGGTTCAGAGGTGGGAGCCCGTAAAAGAACACGGCGATGTGGTGCCCGTTCCGACGAGGAGATGAAGACCGGAGATTCCGCGAGGAGTTCAGAGTGGAGGCCGAAGACCGAAGGACGCGGATCGCTCGGTATAGCTTCCTACCCTTTCTCTAGTTAGCTAGGAGTAGATTAATGGCCCGATCCGGGATTTTATGTGTGCGGTGGTGCCGGTTTATAAGTTTCGTAAAAGTTTTGTTTCAGCATTCCGGCGTCGGATTGACGGCCGGGGCGCCGCCGTGCACTTACACTGGTATCAGAGCCGGGCCATTAACCTTGTCTAGCTTGCTCTAGTATGTTTAGAACTCGATCAAACAAAAATCCCACAAAACCGTATTTTCTTGTGCATCAGGTTTCTGTCGATTTTGTTTTGGCTCAAAATTTTTTTCAGTACATTGCAGAAACATATGCAGGGAATTGTAAGCATTCTGAAAAAATTCGGTAAAGTGATGCTTTAGTACGACCGCGGAAACGCGGCCAAACACCTAGTTTGGCCGTGGTTCTGCGGTGGAGAAAAGTCAACGCCGTACCAAATTTTTACAGTACGCTTCTGGGTTAGAAAGAGCGGTTTTGGGATATTCTGTTTGGGCCCAGATTTTCTTTAAGTGCTATAGTAGTGCTTGGGGCCCACTTTGGTAAATTTGATCGATCGAAAATTTTAAACATGTTGGTTCACAGTATTTACATTATATCTGCGACCGTGAATGCCATTTGATCGGTAAATCCTGTCTAACTGCTATAGCCCTTTTAGACGGATTTGCGAACGCGACATTCACGTTGATTTTCTGTGTTGTGCTGTGATGTTGCGGATTGGTCGTGGGGGATAGCCTGGATGCAATGTTAGTACAGCTTTATTTTATATGTACATTTGATATTGCGGGGCGAGCGTCCGACATGTGCACTGCCGTCACTGCCTGTTTGTATATTATTCTTTTGGGGCACGACCGGGAAGAGGTCGATGTACCTGTTGTATGTATATTTTACTTTCTGTACTACGATTACCCCAAGGTGGGGTGCACGGATAGCCGGATTCTAGAGGGCAACGGGCCCGCATCTCATGGCATTGAGACGGAGGGGGCTTCACTCTAGAATTGGCGGGCTATTCGCCGCACTCGTAGGGAGTATAGGTTGACCCAGGAGGGGTGCCCAAGTTACCGGATTCCGTGAAGTGCTGGGTGGTCCATTCACGTTGTTGAAGGGGGCTGCCTCGCTTCAGGTTTTGGCGGGTAACTTGCCGTGCCCGTAGGGGTCTAGGATTTCATTGCACAGGCTATCCACACGACTAGGGGAACGTCGGGTTTCAGTAGCGGCTCTATGAAACCCGGGGATCCCAGATATCTGTATTGTTCTGTAATGCTGGTTACATTTCTGTGATGTTGCATTTTATCACGCCTCGAGCGATATTATATGTTGATATATATACTAGTAGATATTGTATATGTTTTGCATCTACGCTAGTCCAGTCCCCGCTCGGTCGTTAGTTAAGTAACCTAACGGGTGATGACGGGACTCAGTGGCGAATGCGGATGGCATATACGTACATCAATATTTTCGTTCTATTGTGGTGTGATCAATTGATGGGACTGCGTTGATTCGGATCAATGCAAGCTAAACAAACCTATTCTGATATTGTTGGAACATTTTTTTCAAAAAGCTGTTATTGCAAGGGCGTTCTCTTTTGTTTTGCACGGTGGTATTCGGTTATGAATATCCAGCTCCTCAGTCGACGAGGCAAGGGACGAGATCCCTTCACCGGGAATGACCCCTTGGAAAAAAGCTTGCGTCAGGGCGATAACTTCACTATAGTCGTTTACTTTTGCTTTGCATCGTGGTATTCAGTTGGAATATCCTGCACCTCATTCCACGGGAAAAGAGCCGAGATCCCTTCACCGGGAGTGACCTCTTTAGCAAAGGTTTTCGCCACTATATTTTTATAAAATCTATCCAGTTCCTTCAACGATATCAAGTTCATTACGTTAAAGGTTTTTCGCCAAAAACCATTCGTAGCCCTCCGTCATTTCTGATGGGTAGCACATAGTATTCATGCTATGTTTGTTGGCCTTAGTCAAGGCATAGTGTATGGTAGCTGCTTGTTACCTTTCTGCTGCATAGATAGATGCGTTGGTTTGGGACAGTCGTATAGCCTTGTTGGCCCTAGTCAAGGGCTTGTACGGGTGGGTTCAACTTAACCTGGACAATGACGGGTAGAACTTGACATGTGACTTATGATTTGTTGGCCTTAGTCAAGGTCATAAGAGCATGGGGCAAAAATCACATCGGGAGTTTCTAAAGAAACTGAAACTTGCCAGATATGCGCATACCTTCTGGAGTGTGATAACGTGAGCGGATTCCGTCACGTTATCATGCGATGATAGTTGGATCCCGATTCCCACAGATGAGTTGGTTTACTCCTCGGGTGATCCCGACTAATTCTTCTTTCAGGTTTGGAGGGAATTTGACGTTACAGTGGGAGGTTTCCTGATTAGATAAAGTGATAACCATTCTGATCTAGGTTAGAGTGCACGCTGAGTGTTTCTTTTCTCTCTCTCTTTGGCAGCGACCATGACCCGACCTTTGACTATGACTCAGTGACCAAGATTAACCGAACCTTCTTAAACACTGGCTTTTGGATTGTCAGAGTTGCAAACCTCATTGCCACTCCTACTTTTACCCTTTTCTTCAGGACACCCCGTATTACTACGAACGTCCACTTCCATTGGATAAAACCATCGTATGGTTATATATGAACTCGAAGGAATTTATTCGAGGATGGTTTCCGGTTCTGGAGAAAACGAATAGGACTATTCAGTTGTCTTTTCCTTTTACCTTCTCTCAGGTTGCGAGTCCTCCTTGGTTTAGGAGATAGTACACCTATTATGCAAATTGGATAACCTTCTTCCAAACTTTAGGCTGGTGCCGAACGGTGGGGAATGAAGAAAACCAATTAGCATAACGATGGTGTACAGAAGGTATTAAGTAAAGACATATCAAGGGATTAGTAAGAGGGCAAAGTAAATTGCGACTGCTATTCACAACCAAACCAAGTATTTCTTCGCCAATCCTAAATCACCTTTGTATTTCTCCAGGACACTCCGTATCACTATGAAGATCCACAGTTTATTGTATACTCCATCGTATGGTTATATACGAACTCGAAAGGAACTTATTCCAGTTCGGGGATGGATTCTGGTTCAGGAGAAATAGGAATAAAGTTTATTCGGTTGTTTTTTTATCTTCACCTTCTCTCGCATTGCGAGTGCTCCTAGGATTAGGACAGTACACCCATTATGCTTATTGGATAGTCTTCTTCCAAACCATAGGCCGGTGCCGAACGGTAGGGAAGGAAGAAAACCATTTAGCCTAAGAGGGTGTACAGAAGGTAATGACTAAAGACATATAAAGGGATTTGGAGAGATGGCAAAGAAATATACGGTTACAGTTGTGAATCTGGATAATGGAAGTGGCATTACTAGGAATACCTGGATACCCCTACGAAACATTTCAATGTTTCAGTTTCACTGTGTACTGTTAAAAGAAAACTGATTTTCCAATTAGACACTTGCTCCAGGGTATGTATTTACCAGGTTTGATTCTCACATCTGTATGGTTTTACAGATGATGAGTGGGAGTAAGTTATTGGGAATTAGGTGATCATCCTCATTATATCGGAATTCGTTGTAATTGGTGATATTTGAGGAAATCGCCTGGGCAGTTTGCCGGACGGCAAATATTTGGTTTTGAATATTCGTTGTTATGCACCAATTTCAAATTGATATTTCTGTACGTTCATTTTTATGAAGTGAGATATAACTTTTTGAAATTATGTCCATGACATTTACCTATATCGGTGGATGGTTATGTAAAGAGCATTAAACAGCGGTGTAATTCTTCATAACCATAGTACAGTTTTCAACCTACGACACACAGAGAATGAGTTATTAGACTCAGGGGACTTATACAGAGTATTGTATATTGTCCAGTATCCATTAGGACAGAGGGGTTGGTCCTCGTACTATCTTCGGTTTACTTATGACTTCTCTAGTTTTTTTACATGTGTTTCGTAGAAACACAAGGTCCAAATTTTGAGAAGTTATAGGTATAAGAATAAAGTAGAAAACCAGATGTTGCAAGTATCGGGATTCTTCAAGGTGATCGATGTAGATACTTGTGCATGGTATTCAGTTGGTAGTATTGATTAAGAGAACATGCTTCTCTTTCAGTTTACTCATAATTGGAAGCACTCCTAAGTTGAGTAACGCTGATCGGCCTCTTTCCATTTAGTTGACATGCACTGGAGACAGCTGCATGATTTTAATCTGGTTCAATTAAATCAGTGCCTCTGTTTCTGTATTGGATATAGAACAGTTCGTATCTTGACGGTGTTAAGGTACGGGGAGTTGTCCGGCATATGCTTAAAACCAGACTCTGGATAACTCAAGGCACGTTTCTGTAATGACTGTTTGTGGGTTGACCCAGGCTATGACGAGGGTTGACTTTCTACCATCTGGAAGATCAATAGTGATATTGTTCTTGACTCGCCACAGTTTTAATATAAATGGATTTTTTTTTCAGAAAACAGTAGTTGGAGTATGGTAGAACTGGAAGTGATTCCAGAACCGCAAACGATTACTGAAAATTTGATAAGAACCTAAAGATTCAATCTGGTTTGACATTCCGTTGGCCACTCCGCAGATATGTTGGGTAACCTCAGGCACCCGAGAGGTACTCCGGTAGCCTCAAGGACGGTGACAGGGAGGTTTTTGTTTACCCAGACTTGCCATTGCTGTTGTTCCAGACTGTGAGACCCGACAGGAGGATGAGTATAGCGTCGTTCTGAACTAGCTTTAGAAGTGTACGTCTAGATGACTCTGCCAGAGGGTTGTTGTAGTCAGTGGGAGCAGCGGAAGCATTGGTGGCTTATGTCTATTTATAGACTAAAGCAGATATAGTGGAGATAGATCATCTATTTCTGATGTGACGGTCATAGATTTGACTTCATCAGAATAGGGGGTGGATCTATTAAGAAGGTAGTAGGGTGTGATGTCCTAGTATTTGGATGACATACACAGAGTAGGAAGTGAAATTCCTATACTACGATCGGTTATTCTTTGGTTGTCACACAGTGGTTTCTCCACATAGGACTTGGATATTATATCAAACATTCTGGTTACTAGATCTATGGTTTTAGATCTAGATTTCGGTAGTTTCCCAATCTGGTTACTTAGACGGCATTCTAAAGGTGTTTTAGAATGGACGACTCCTGGCACGGTAGTATACCTGCAGGTAATGGAGTCACCCTCTCTAAAGGTGTCTTACAGACTAAAGGGGAGAAGGATGTGCATAATTGGCAGATTACTTGCTTAGGCAATTGAGTCAATCATGAGATGTCAAGTACCACACCAGATGTTGTTTTTGCACTAGATGCAATAAGATGATATTGATCCAATCCTGAAGAAACATTCGGAAGAACTTTTAGAACATAAGTGGATGTTCTAGGGAAATGATAACGGCAGCCTCCTTTGGGAGACAGTTATCATTCCAGGCTTCCAAGGTGACCTGGATGACAGAGTGACTGTCAGAGTTACAGTTTTCCCTCTGACGAGGGGCAGTAGTTTGGACAGGAGGTCCAGGCGGATACTGAGGGAGACATGGCGCAGGTTACAGATTAAGTTCAGTTGATGATACAGTCTAAGAAGTTTGGATTCAGAGTTCATTTATGAACTAGGTCCCATCAGACATCCAAACTTATTCTAAGACAGGTATTGCTCATTTCGGGAGATGGGTTTCTCCGCGAACTTGAGATAAAGAGAGACATAGAAAGAAACATCTGAGCGGATCTACTCACTGAGGCTATTCCTCGAACGCAATAGTTTCGCAAATGAGCTTTGTGAGACTGACTAGTAGAAAAGTTGGGTGTTCGGTATCACACGGGCTGTAAGTACGTGACATCGCAATAATTAGCCTTGAGTGCAATTGGGAGATTGTTGGAGATAGTGCCCTCAGAGTCAATTATTGGATCACAGGCACGTGATTGCAATGATTGAGGGAGGACCTGTCCCAGTAGGACATTCTTACTCAAGATGATAGTATGCTATCTGGTTTATCTTTATCATCGTGTACTGCTTTAAGTGACCTTACATGTCACTATTGCACGTTTATAAAGCCCTTAGGATTCTTGCTTGACTGCCAGCAGTATGAGGGCGATCATATACGTAGGAGCTGGGGTCTATAAGCAAATCCTTAAAAGGTCCCTAGTCGAGGGAGTTTCGAGACAAGGCATCGATACTCCAGAGTAGACTAGTGTATACAGTCGAGACCCCGACGAGGGGCGGTGGCCAGTCTCACAAGCCACTGGTGTCAGTTGGTTCACCTAAGATGTATACAGGTGCTCATTGGGTTATGAGTACACTGGACAGGACTCGCCGGGAACCTACTAGTTGGTCTTATACCTGACGTCAGATAGTAGTTCCCTGGTGACATGTGTACAGGTTAGTTCATCGACCTGAGATCGTCATTTGTCTCGTGTGAGTTTCCACTGTGCTTTGATTGCTACCCTACCACGCTCAATGGAGACGTGCAAACAGGTTTTAGTTGGGTACAGTCCCGAGCCACATGGAGGCAGTGAGTGGATCTGCAAGGGTTCGTCTCTCCCGGTATTGGGGGTGAGGCCGCGCTGTGTCTAGGAGAGCCATTACACGAAGTCCTTGGCCAAGGCAGGTGATTTACTGGTAGGTATTCCAGTAGTATCTCAGGGTGTTATGGGCTACACTCCGACAAGACTTGTACTGCTTTTGGGGGTCTGACTTTTACCAACCCCCTAGACCCGCCATGCGATGCTCATAGACGAACGGACCGAACTGTACGGATATTGTCACTGACAGGCTCAGTAGGGTGTCAGGATGAGTTCGCACATCGACGTCCCTTTTGGTCAATACCTGGTAGCTCGTTACGTATTCGCTAATACCTCTGACGTGCTAGTGGTTAAATCCACAGCCAAAGTATTGACGAGGTTTTAGAGTCCCCCACAGACCGTTTTCTCAAGTTTCGGGCGAAACGCTGTAGAGGCCGTATGGAGATATGGCAGGGTTCGATCAGATACGTGCGGTATTGCACGGATCATGATCGGACGGATAATACTAGCGGGCTTTGGTTTAAGCCGGATCCTAGTATTGTACAGTGTAGATTTTGTCTCTTTGCATTCGTATTCAGTGGGAATACAAATGTGGGTATGTATATACAGTCGCGGGGTTTTCCTATAATTTATTACGGGATCAGTATTCTGAAGTTTCCAGTTTGTATTCCGTTCCAGCCAGTTTTCCTTTGTTCCTTCCCGGCCGGACTTTTCCGATAGAGGGGGTTATTTGCAGTTGTGCAAATTATCTTTTGTGGAGGTGTTATTTGTATATGTGGCTTCATGATGGTTCCAAGCATCATGAGATTCTTTTTCCATCTCTTGATTTGCATTAAATGATATTAGAATGGATTAGAAATTGATATGATCTTGTTATCACTTTTGGCTTATGGTCACCCTTTGCTTTTACTACTCTCACCTCCCTTCATGGTTATGTTTTCTTTTTCCCTCCACCATTTTTATGATAAGGGGGCCGGCCACTTGAGAGAGGAGGGAAGGGGATTCATTTTGTGTAGGGATTTCTTCATCTCATTTCATTTTTCCTTTGCCAGAAAAATGAGAACACCATCATTCTCCAAAGTTCATTTTTCCTTCTCCATCAAATGGCAACTTCATCCCCAATAGAGACAAACTGTTCTACACTAGCCTACAGCATTTCTTGGGCACGTCGGCTCGCCAACTTCGTGCCCGAGTTGCCTCAGTTCAGAGGTGGGAGCCCATAAAAGAACCCGGCGATGTGGTGCCCGTTCCTAAGAGGAGATGAAGACCGGAGATTCCGCGAGGAGATCGGAGTGGAGGCCGAAGACCAAAGGACACGGATCGCTCGGTATAGCTTCCTACCCTTTCTCTAGTTAGCTAGGAGTAGGTTAATGGCCCGATCCGGGATTTATGTGCGCGGTGGTGCCGGTTTACAAGATTCGTAAAAGTTTCGTTTCCGCATTCCGGTGTCCGATTGACGGCCGGGGCGCCGCCGTGCACTTACAACATTAAGCCGTACCCTCATTGCCTTATAGGTTGATAGGATCCCTTTTTGGTTTAATGCCGCCGTACGATGATTTTCCGTACGTGATGAGTTTAACTTGATGTTTGATCCATACCCTTAACTAGAGGCTGCCATGCGATGTATTGTACCGATTGATAGATTTACCGACTCGTTCTTGTAGACACGTATACCTTATAGCTTTAAGTTGATAATTTACCTTTGTAAGTCCATGCTACCCTTCCCTGGTACTTACGGGGTTGCGGAATTGGTGAAAAACGATTTTCAAGAGGGTGGTAACATGGACTACCAATACGGATCTTTGTTAAACTACTAACTAACAACCTAACAAGAGTTTAACTACTCGGTTAGGGGGCTATACCTTTCTTGAACTCCTTCGTTTTTGACTCCTCCCGGTGTACGGATCGGCCTCACCCCGTCGTCTCCTTGCACCGAGGATGGATCCACCCGAAAGCTTCTACCTTTGGCTTCTTCTTCGAACTTTGAAGAAACTAGATCACTTGGCTTGCCAGGCCTTGTGAACTAGAATGAGTAGAGGAATGTTTTGGTGTCTTTTTATCTCTAAGGCAATGAGTCTCAACACATGAGAATGGTTTGCCTTGAGGTAGAGAGAACAAGAGGAAGAGGGAGAGCTTGAGAATGAGAGAGCTCAAGAGAGAGAAAGCAAATGATAGAATGAACCATACTCTTCTCATTCTCACCTCTCATAATCCAAAAGCCATCATAACAAAAATAGTAATCAAGTATTGTGTAAATGGTTTAAGTCAAAATGGCTATATCATTTCATGCACTCATTTTGCATAAATAAACAAGCAAGCAAAAGTCTTTGCCATGGAATGATAGCCATTGTCATGATGATGGTCAACTAGTCCAACCTAGTCAACCGGTCAACAAAGTCAACAAGTCAACAAAGTCAACCCCTCAACAACCATGTCACTATAATACTTAATTAATATTATTGTTAATCATATATCTTATTCTCATTAGGGTTAAGCAAAAGTCAATGGTCAACAGTCAACTGTCAACAGCCAACAGTCAACAACTCCAATGAGAATACTCTGCCTCTGTCTCTCTGTCAACTGTGCATACACACCCGCATCCGCGTTCCGAGGAACACGAATACAAACGAGATAAAACCAATCCCAAAACGTACACTAGGATCTGGCTTATACCAAAGCCCGCTAGTGTTAACTGTCCGGACACTGTACGTGCACAAGTGCACGAATGTGACCGAACCCTGTCGCAAAACCATGCGACCTCTACTCTTTTGCCTAAAGGCGAATAGCTTTCTGTGTGGAACTCTAAAGACTCGACACTACGCTGGCAGTGGGTTTAACCACAGACCGCAAGCGGCACTAGCTGTGCGTAACGGTCCCCAGGTAGATGCCGACAAGAAGACTGACGAGGTGAAACCCATCTGAACTCCTACTGAGTCTGACTTTGACAGACTCCGTACAGTCCGGTCTGTTCATCTGATACATCGCATGGCGGGCCTAGGGGGCGGTAAACGTCAGT
This sequence comes from Agapanthus africanus, assembly GCA_030015575.1. Lineage (NCBI taxonomy): Eukaryota > Viridiplantae > Streptophyta > Magnoliopsida > Asparagales > Amaryllidaceae > Agapanthus > Agapanthus africanus. The sequence goes on along the minus strand of CM057337.1, from coordinate 389,834,692 downwards.
CCCCTAATAGCGGTACAAGTCGTGTTGGAGTGAAGCCCAAAACACCCTGAGATAACACTGGAAGCCTACCAGTATATCTCGCTTGCCCTGGCCAGGGACTACTCGTGTAATGGCTCTCCTAGACACAGCGCGATGTCAACCCCCAATACCGGGAGAGACGAATCCTGTCTAACCGTCACTGCCTCCAAGTGCTTCGGGACTGCACCCAACTACTACCTGTTTGCATGACTCCTTTGAGCCGTGGTAGGGTAGTAATCAAAGTACAGTGGGAACACACTCGAGGCGAAGTGACAGTGTCAAGTCAGCGGACTAAGCTGTACTCATGTCACCTGGGAACTGATAACTGACGATAGGTATAATACCAACCAATCAGTTCCCGACAAGTCCTGTCCAGTGTACTCGTAACCCAACGAGCACCCGCATACTATCTCAAGTACGACGTACTGACGGTTGTGGGACAGACCGTCTCCCCTGTGTTAGTTATATGTATACCCTAGAGGCCATTACTATACATAGGAAGTATATTGTAGTGGATGCTTGGACATATATAGGGAGGACTTTCTTGCTCGACATGATAGTATGCTATCTGGTTGCTCTTTACCTTAACGTGTACACCGATTGTCTCTCTGTTACATGTTGGTAAAGCCCTTAGGATGTGTACTTAACTACCTGGACTATGATGCGGATCATACTAGTGGGGACATGGTAGTCCATAAGTACATCCTTCAAGGTCCCTAGTCGTGGGTATATCGAGACGGGGCATCGATATACCAGAGTAGACTAGCGTATACCTTCTCGACCCATACAGATGGGCGATGGATGATCCCATATCCATTGGTGTTTGACATCAGAGAGGATATACGGGTGCTCAGTGGAGACTGGGTACACTGGACGGACTCGCCGAGAACTCCCAGATGGTATTATACCTTACGTCAGATGGCAGTTCTATGGTGACACTGGTACAGAGTAGTCTGTTGACCCGAGATCGTCATAGAGTCTTGTGTGGTTCCCACTGTGCTTTGATTTCCACCTTACCATGTCCAAGAGGGCGTGCAAAACGGTGGTTTTTGGGTACAGTCCCGAGTCACATGGAGGCAATGAGCGATAGGAGGGGATTTGCCTCTCCCGGTATAGGGGGTTGATGTTGCGCTGTGTTCGATTGGCTATAACCGGAAATCCCTGGCCAGGGTTGCTGAGATTTACTGGTAAGTGTTACCAGCAGTTTCTCGAATTGTTATAGACCTCATATCGACATGACTTATCGAGCTAATGGGGTCTGACGTTTACCACCCCTAGGCGAGATATGCGACATATCAGACGACGAGACCGGACTGTACGGTAAGTGTTACTGGTTGGATTCACAGGAGTGTGAGCGGGCTTGCTCGTCGATCTTCTGATCGCTCAATACCCGGGTGGCCGTTACGTTTAGCAGACCGCTTGCGGCTTGTGGATGCTTGATATGATCATCATCCGCTGCCGGCGTATTGACGAGTCTTTAGAGTCCTACACAGAGGTTTCCTGGCTCAAGCGAAACGAAATAGGAGCGCATATGAGATATGTGCGGGACCGAGAATAATGCGTGTATGTGATACCGTATTCCATTCTCGCGTTGAATGTATCGATTGGTTATATTCGATATAACCTAGATATCGAATCAAGGATTGATTCGATAAGCCGATACATTGGATACTAGTCGGTTACGTGCGACATGACCGGATCATTGAATCAAGTGTTGATTTAATGATTTAATGTATAATTATATATTTGATATATTACTTTGCATTAACTAGTATTGGTTCACTTTAAATGGATTTTCTCACTTGATGTGCACATTGTATATGTGATATACTTTTGTACACTAGTTTGTATCATGTTTGATGATACTTGCTCACTTGGGTTTATGTAAAGATTAAACCATGGTTATATGAATGGTTAGGGTTTTGATTATTTACTTAGTTATTTATTTATATATTCATTTTGGAAATTATTAAGGATGGTGGCTTATTTTGTTTTTATGTTGAAGCTTCTTGAAGCATTGAACAAGTCCACCATTCTTATCTCATCCTTAACCCTAACCATTCCAACTAACCTTGGTTTAATCTCTACACTTGACCATGGTTTACATTATGATAAGTATTCGTTTTCTTTTCATTTTAAAATAACTTATCATAATATTATCTTCTTCTTCTTCTTCTTGTTCAAGAAGAAAACCTAGACTTCATCAATGGTGACTTGATGAAATGAGTGAGAAATCCAATTCTAAAGTGAACCCACTGTTAGTTATATGTATGCCCTAGAGGCCATTACTGTACATTGGATGTATATTGTAGTGGATGCTGGGACATATATAGGGAGGACTTTCTTGCTCGACATGATAGTATGCTATCTGGTTGATCTTTACCTTAACGTGTATACTGATTGTCTCTCTGTTACATGTTGGTAAAGCCCTTAGGATGTGTGCTTGACTACCTGGACTATGATGCGGATCATACTAGTGGGAACATGGTAGTCCATAAGTACATCCTTCAAGGTCCCTAGTCGTGGGTATATCGAGACGGGGCATCGATATACCAGAGTAGACTAGCATATACCTTCTCGACCCATACAGATGGGCGATGGATGATCCCATATCCATTGGTGTTTGACATCAGAGATGATATACGGGTGCTCAGTAGAGAATGGGTACACTGGACGGACTCGCCGAGAACTCCCGGATGGTATTATACCTCACGTTAGATGGAAGTTCTCTGGTGACACTGGTACAGAGTAGTCTGTTGACCCGAGATCGTCATAGAGTCTTCTGTGGTTCCCACTGTGCTTTGATTTCCATCTTACCACGTCCAAGAGGGCGTGCAAAACGGTGGTTTTTGGGTACAGTCCCGAGTCACATGGAGGCAATGAGCGATAGGAGGGGATTCGTCTCTCCCGGTATAGGGGGTTGATGTTGCGCTGTGTTCGATTGGCTATAACAGGAAATCCCTGGCCAGGGTTGCTGAGATTTACTGGTAAGTGTTACCAGTAGTTTCTCGAATTGTTATAGACCTCATATCGACACGACTTATCAAGCTATTGGTGTCTGACGTTTACCACCCCTAGGCGAGATATGCGACATATCTGACGATCAGACCGGACTGTACGGTAGTGTTACTGGTTGGATTCACTGGAGTGTGAGCGGGCTTGCTCGTCGATCTTCAGATCGTTCAATACCCGGGTGGCCATTACGTTTAGCAGACCGCTTGCGGCTTGTGGGTGTTTGATATGATCATCACCTGCTGCCGGCGTATTGACGAGTCTTTAGAGTCCTACACAGAGGTTTCCTGGCTCAAGCGAAACGAAATAAGAGCGCATATGAGATATGTGCGGCACCGAGAATAATGCGTGTATGTGATACCGTATTTCATTCTCGCGATGAATGTATCGAATGGTTGTATGCGATATAACCTAGTTATCGAATTAAGGGTTGATTCGATAAGTCGATACATAGTATATTAGTCGGTTGTGTGTGACATGACCGGATCATTGAATCAAGTGTTGATTTAATGATTTAATGTATAATTATATATTTGATATATTACTTTGCATTGACTAGTATCGGTTCACTTTAAATGGATTTTCTCGCTCGGATGTGCAAGTTGTATATGTGATATACTTTTGTGCACATGTTTGTATCATGTTTGATGATGCATGCTTCTTTGGTTAAGTGTATAGAATTGAACCATGGTTACCTTAATGATTAGGGTTTTGCTTTTTCATTTTATTATTTGTTTATTCATTTTGGATATTGATAAAAGCATAAAAGAAAAGCAAAATGGTTTCTTTATTTTATTTTCTTTCGTGAAGCTTTTTGAAGCTTCATGAAGCTTTGACCAAAGTGACCACTTTGTCTTTATCTTTAACCCTAACCATTAATCTAACCTTAGTTAATTCTCTACACTTGACCATGGTTGATTATGATAAGTATTCTTTTATTTTCTATTTTCTAATTAACTTATCATAACTTTATCTTCTTCTTCTTCTTCATCTTCAAGTGAAGAAAGCAAGCTCCATCAATGGTGATTGATGGAAATGAGTGAGAAATCCAAAACTAAAGTCTACCCACTTCCTATTTCTTCATCCTCTACCTCTTGCCAAGTAGTAGAGTGTGTTTCCTTCACAAGTTTTCAAGACTTGGTGAAGGTGGAGCTCGATCTAGTGATGCTTCGACGTAGATCATCTTCGGCACGTCGTCGACGACCTAGCCCGTCCATTCTCCGATGAAGCCGACGCTAGAGCCCGGATTTGATTTGGACAGCGGAGAGGACCTCATCTCGGAGCCGTGGAGGTGGAGGACCGGATCTACAAAGGTTGTATTTCCGTATCTCTTAGTTAAGTGTTAACTAGTTTTATTTTATCGCCTAGATTTCTAGCCAACGATCCGTAGTCGGGTTTCTCGGCACCTAGATTTTTTTTTAAATTGGCTTGGTCGATGCCTTGTGAGACCTCATTAGGATGCCTAGGAACCCTACAGTGGTATCAGAGCCTAGCTAGAGCCTTAGGCGAAGTCTAGACGGAGTTTGAAAGCCGGACGAACCAAAATCCTAACCCCAAAATAGCTCTCTTGACGTTTTCTAAAATCTGGGATTTTTCCACATTAAAAATATGCAGAGAACACAACACAAATATCTAAGAGTTACTGTGAAGTTTGAAAGCCCAATTCCGCTAAACCGCCGCGGTTCCGCGGCATGAGCTAGGCTCATGCGGCGGTTCCGCGGTCGTACGGGCACAGTGTGTAAAATTGTTTGCACAGTAATTCTTATTTTTCAGTGGTGTTTTTCCTGGATATTTTTGATATTTTTTCCAGAGTTTTAATTTTCAGGGTTGTTTTGGGGATTCGAATGTTCGATCGGATTATCAAATTTTGTCTGTGTGGCTTTCCGGATAAATTTTAGAATATGTTAAAAAGTTCGACCGGATATAAATACCCAATTTTTCCCCTGTCGGGAAATTTCCAAGTGTTGGATTTTTCCGAAGTTTAACGACGTTCTAAGTAGTGCAAGTAACGCGATGGTCCCTCTCGAAGACAACAAACCTTAACTCGATTATGTGACCGTCTTGAACTGCCCTTTGAACCTTCGGATTTGGGGCAGTACGACGTGCCACATGTGAGGCGTTGGCTTGACCCTTCTACGGCTGGACCGTTGGTACTGAGGCACGAACTGAATGTTGTTAGACTTATTTCATGTGTTGATCTGTATCGGGAAAACTTGGGTGTTCGAATGTTCAATCGGAAAGTTTAACATTTTCTAATTATCTGGAATGTGATACAATAATTGGAATTCACAAGAAGTTATGTGATAACGGAATGAATATTATAAACGTAGCAGTTTAGTCTCACTTGATCGGTTGCCACGGAATTTTGATGCGATCAAAAGTCCGTCGCAATCACGTAGCGTACGCGGATACTCACCGGATAAACTTAATAGACAGCATCGCTCCATAGCCCCGACCAAGTGACTGTAGGAGAACCCCATCGCCGAAAGCATCTGTTCGGGCGCTCGCGGCAGCGGTGTTCCGCCTTGATGCACTTCGTCGACGGTATCGGGGGTGCGGCCGTCTACTGAAGTTTGCGACGAGCATTCGATCAGGATGTCGGGAATCCTGTTGAATTGCCCGACTTGGTATTGAAAAGTGTTTTCGATTTTTGAGACTAAAATGCGGGGTTTATAATTGTTAGGCATGCGATGTCTAAAGAATTCATTTGATTAGGCATGCGATGTCTATGCAGGTTGCGGATTCCAACTGTTGTAGTTTTACACTTTCTTTTCTGTGACCGTAAGTGTAATATGTGATATCGCCGGTTTCGTTGCTATATGTCAACGACAATTGGGATGCGCATATTTACTTACGTTGATGACATGTGATGTTATGTGTTGCTGGATATGTTATATTGGATCGTCGTGTTTGAATAGCCGGGGGTTTTTATGTGAGATGAGTGTTTTTCATTTTCATTCATGTAAAAACTTGTATGTAATATTCTTTTATTGGGGCACTTCCAGGTTGCGGAAGTTGTCACCGTTTGTATATTATTTACTTTTCCGCACTAGGTTAGACCCAAGGAGGAGGGCACAAGTAACCGGGTTCTGGAGTCCAGTGGGAGACCAACTCGAGGAGTCGAGTCCGGGTCTCCTAACTCCAGAATTGGTAGGGTTGCTTGCCGCTCTCGTAGGGGTCTAGGGGTGTGGGTTTGGCTATTCATCGCGACCGTGGAATCCGTGTTTTATACTGGCTCGTATTGAAAACACGGACGTCCTAGAATATCCAATATTTCATATGATTCTTCTGCTGCGATATCTGTGATGTGATCATGTGATGTTCTGTGATAGATAAATATATAGTATATATATGATATATTATATATAGACGTTACTTATGTTTTACACCCGCGCTAGCCCTGCCCTGCTCTGCCGTTAGTTACCTAACCTAACGGTGCACGAGGGGACATCGAGGCGAATGCGGATGGCATAAGTGTACGTCGTATTTATCTGTGATGTTTAGGTACTTAAATGATGGGACTTCATTAATGTGATTAATGAAATAAAAGAAACCTAAGATGTTGTAGAATCGAATTTCAAAATAAAACAGGTAGCTACAGTTCTTGCTTTGCACAGAGGTATATGTGATATATCCTGCACCTTATTCGATGAGGAAAGGACCGAGATCCCTTCACCGGGAGTGACTCCTTTAGCAATAACTGGCAGATGCTACATACTCGGTTTGTCTTTTGATTGCTTTTAAGAGTTTCTGCTTTGCACGGTGATATATATGATATATCCAGCACCTCATTCGACGAGGAAAGGACCGACGATCCCTTCACCGGGAGTGACTCCTTTAGCAAAAGTAGAAAAGCCTCAAAAACACTCCATTTTAAAATCATTTGATTCTACAACGATATCAAGTTCATTACGCAATAGGTTTTCAGAAAAACCTGTCGTAGCCCTCCGTCATTTCAGATAAGTAGTAGTTAGTATTCGTGCTGCGTTTGTTGGCCTTTGCCAAGGCGCAGTGTGCGGTAGCTAACTGGTGCTTATCTGCTTATGCATATGATGCAGATTGGGTTAGGGTAGTCGTGCGACCTTGTTGGCCTTTGTCAAGGGTCGTGCGGGTGGGTTTAATTCAATCAGGAAATGACGGGTTGAACTTGACTAGCATCCTATGGTTTGTTGGCCTTTGTCAAGGTCATAGGAGGTTAGGGGCAAAATATTATCGGGAATTTCAAGTGTTGAAATTTGCAATGAGATTGCATACCTTCTATGTGATAGTTGGATCCCGATACCCGCTGCGAGTAAGTGTTACTCCTGGGAGAGTTTTATACATTACAATTAGCCGATCAAGTAGGTGTCTAGAAAGGTGTCAACGAGGTTACGCCTCTGGGAAAACGAGGTTTACATTAATTAGGTTCGTGCGAAAGCACGGGGGACCTCCCTCAAAGTACCGACACTGGCCTGGCTGAAAGATTGGCGAACTTGTAGTGTGTAATTAATCCCGGCTAGTCTTTCCTTTTAGGGTTTGAAGGAAGATTTGATAAAAAGCAGTGGGAGCCATCCTGATTAGATAAAATAATAACCAATCTATTCTTGCAAGAGCGCACGCTGAGTGTTTTCTTCTCTCTCTCTCCAGGTAGCGACCATATCACGCCTTAATCAAGATAATAATACGGAATATTGACTGAACCCGCTTGTTATACTGAGCTGGGGAACGTTGGTCCCGCTCCAACTTATAATTGTTATAAGACAAAGCAGGAATTTGGGGATTGCCAGAATTCCCGTGCCGCCCAAACGAAGAGAGTGCATGCTGATGCATCATCTTCGGGTTTGTTCATTATACAGAACTGTTTCTTAGTATCCTTTACGTCCTGGGTATATGATACCGGATCAGGATCCCAGATATGTAATCTGTTACATAGGGCTACAGATAGGTAGAGAACTGAGAACGGGTGATAAGTTTCATGAGGCAGAATACGGGGCAAGAGTTGCAGCCAAGTCTGTTGGTCACTGTCACCCTGTATTACAATACATTGATTCTGAACGAATTTTATTAGATACCGAACCTGATATACAAAATCATATCAGTCTCTTTATTAGTAAAGAAATGATAAAATTTTGTATTGATCGGTTCAGGCACGTCATCTAAAAGCATTGATGTTCTAAATCAAACTACAGTTCTTTAGTATACGGAACACACACAAGAAGAAAAGTTCAGAAATGAACAAATCCTTCTTGAGGTATTGTAGACTAGGTCAGATCAATGCGACCCGACTGGTTAGAGTTACATAAAGATGCATATTTAAATTAGTTTGAATTTACATCTTGTGAAACACGCCAGTCATGTCATAAAGATAAGATGACCACAGCTCTGTTTATTGGAAACAGAGAAAGAGTTAGTGAACTCTTGGGATAATACATGTTGATGTATGTAAGGTCCCCTGTCTACACATGCCAAGATCGGTTCTTTGTACTTCATTACATTCTCTGATGATCTCTTTCGAGTTTCAGACCTATGTTCCTGTTGAAACACAAGTCTGAACCTTTTGAGATATTCACAGAATATAAGTTAAAAGTAGAGAACCAAAATACGGGTATAAGTATTATGTCCTTTGATGAGATCAAGGAGGAGAATACTTGAGCACGGAATTCCAGGACTATTCTAAAGGAGAATGAGATTCTCTCTCAGCATTACTCCTCCGTATACACCATAGCACGATGGTATATCGGGGCGGAGCAGATACACCCTATTTGATATGGTGTGCTCTATGATGAGTAATACTGAGTTACCTTTTTCCTTTTGGGAGTTATGCACTTACGAAGTTGCATACCTATTGAATAGGGTTCCAATCAAATCAGTTGCCTACCACTTCATATGTGATATGGAAAAGGAAAAGCCCATTTCTTAAGTTAGTTAAGATTTGGGGTTGTCCGGCCTATGTCTGAAAGCAAAATCCGGACGAGCTCGAGGCAAAGTCTGTAATGTAGAACTGGAAAGGTTCCACCTATACAAACTACAGCAGATGATTTGATAGAACCAAGGGATTCAGTAGATACCAACGAACCTCAGCCTCTCCGCCGATCTAGTAGGGTTCCTCAACCACCTGAGAGATACTTCGGTTTCTCTATGACAGTGGGAGCGAGGATTGCATCATGAGATGATGACCCAACTAGTTTCGAGCTGGCCATCAGGAGTATGACTCTGTAAGAATGGCTGGATGTTTAGCGATCTGAGATGGAATCCTTATACACCGACAAAGTATGGACTTTAGTTGCTATATCTGAAGGGTTAAATCCCCATCAGGAGCAAGTATATCTTGAGAAGATTACTTGTTGTACATGGAAAAGTTGAGACTTTCAAAGCTAGACTTGTTAATGGTTTTCGTCATCAACCAGGCGTGGATAATGATGAAACCTTTTCAAGTAGCTATGCTTAAGTCCATCCAGATCCTACTTGTCACGGCTACATACCATAACTACGATATCTGGTGGTTGGGTGTCATGACTGCTTTTCTAAATGATGTTTTAGAAGAGTGCGTCTATAAGTACACAGCCAGAGGGCTTCGTAAACAGTGGGAGCAGCGGAAACGTGTGCAAGATGCTTTATAGGATAAAGCAGGCATCGCGGAGTTGGAACATCTGTTTTGATGGATTAGTCAAAGAAGTTGACATCATCAAAATGGTAGATGAACCTTGTATAAACAAAAAAGGTAGTAGGGAGTATGGTGACGATCCTCGTAGAGTACGTGGATGACATACTCTTGATAGGGAAAGAGTTTCCTATGCTACGCTCGGTCAATCTCCGTTTATCACAATGATTCTCCATATAGGATCATAATGATACCTACTAACTCCTGGATTTTGGATCTATGAGATAGATTTAATTGGATGTTAGGATTCTCACTAGTTGTAGTGAGGTGGTATCAATCGATCCTGGGGAGAATCACTGGAAGGGTTCCAGGGTGATAAAGACGACTGAATGTCAGTCACAGGCATTGTCTTTACCCTCAGTGGAGGGACGGTATGTTGGAAGAGTTCCAAGCTAGATACCGTGGCATACTAGAAGATAAAGGCTGGATACATCGCTACTTAAGATGCTACCAAAGAGGCTGTTTGGGTGTATATTGGTTCATGAGATGAACTATGTTCCTCCCATTGTGTGACAATGGAGTTTTGGCTTATGCCAAGGAACGCCGGTCCCATCAATGATCCAGACATATTCTAAGGCAGTATCACTTGATCATGGAGATGGTTGATCTCCAGGGAGATCGAGGTTAGGAGAGTAGACTCAGAGGACAACACAGCGGATCCACTCACAAAGGCCTGTTCCCAGAGAGAGACTTTTATGGGATGGTTGAGTATGAGATACTACAACCACTGCTACAGATGGCCCTAGTGCAAGTGGGAGATTGTTAGTTATATGTATGCCCTAGAGTCCATTACTGTACATTGGATGTATATTGTAGTGGATGCTGGGACATATATAGGGAGGACTTTCTTGCTCGACATGATAGTATGCTATCTGGTTGATCTTTACCATAACGTGTATACTGATTGTCTCTCTGTTACATGTTGGTAAAGCCCTTAGGATGTGTGCTTGACTACCTGGACTATGATGCGGATCATACTAGTGGGGACATGGTAGTCCATAAGTACATCCTTCAAACTCCCTAGTCGTGGGTATATCGAGACGGGGCATCGATATACCAAAGTAGACTAGCGTATACCTTCTCGACCCATACAGATGGGCGATGGATGATCCCATATCCATTGGTGTTTGACATCAGAGATGATATACGGGTGCTCAGTAGAGACTGGGTACACTGGACGGACTCGCCGAGAACTCCCAGATGGTATTATACCTCACGTCAGATGGCAGTTCTCTGGTGACACTGGTACAGAGTAGTCTGTTGACCCGAGATCGTCATAGAGTCTTGTGTGGTTCCCACTGTGCTTTGATTTCCATCTTACCACGTTCAAGAGGGCATGCAAAACGGTGGTTTTTGGGTACAGTCCCGAGTCACATGGAGGCAATGAGCGATAGGAGGGGATTCGTCTCTCCCGGTATAGGGGGTTGATGTTGCACTGTGTTCGATTGGCTATAACAGGAAATCCCTGGCCAGGGTTGCTGAGATTTACTGGTAAGTGTTACCAGTAGTTTCTCGAATTGTTATAGACCTCATATCGACACGACTTATCAAGCTATTGGGGTCTGACGTTTACCACCCCTAGGCGAGATATGCGACATATCAGACGATCAGACCGGACTGTACGGTAGTGTTACTGGTTGGATTCACTGGAGTGTGAGCGGGCTTGCTCGTCGATCTTCAGATCGCTCAATACCCGGGTGGCCGTTACGTTTAGCAGACCGCTTGCAGCTTGTGGGTGTTTGATATGATCATCACCTGCTGCCGGCGTATTGACGAGCCTTTAGAGTCCTACACAGAGGTTTCCTGGCTCAAGCGAAACGAAACAGGAGCGCATATGAGATATGTGCGGGACCGAGAAAAATGCGTGTATGTGATACCGTATTTCATTCTCGCGATGAATGTATCGAATGGTTGTATGCGATATAACCTAGTTATCGAATCAAGGGTTGATTCGATAAGTCGATACATAGTATACTAGTCGGTTGTGTGCGACATGACCGGATCATTGAATCAAGTGTTGATTTAATGATTTAATGTATAATTATATATTTGATATATTACTTTGCATTGACTAGTATCGGTTCACTTTAAATGGATTTTCTCGCTCGGATGTGCAAGTTGTATATGTGATATACTTTTGTGCACATGTTTGTATCATGTTTGATGATGCATGCTTCTTTGGTTAAGTGTATAGAATTGAACCATGGTTACCTTAATGATTAGGGTTTTGCTTTTTCATTTTATTATTTGTTTATTCATTTTGGATATTGATAAAAGCATAAAAGAAAAGCAAAATGGTTTCTTTATTTTATTTTCTTTCATGAAGCTTTTTGAAGCTTCATGAAGCTTTGACCAAAGTGACCACTTTGTCTTTATCTTTAACCCTAACCATTAATCTAACCTTAGTTAATTCTCTACACTTGACCATGGTTGATTATGATAAGTATTCTTTTATTTTCTATTTTCTAATTAACTTATCATAACTTTATCTTCTTCTTCTTCTTCATCTTCAAGTGAAGAAAGCAAGCTCCATCAATGGTGATTGATGGAAATGAGTGAAAAATCCAAAACTAAACTCTACCCACTTCCTATTTCTTCATCCTCTACCTCTTGACAAGTAGTAGAGTGTGTTTCCTTCACAAGTTTTCAAGACTTGGTGAAGGTGGAGCTCGATCTAGTGATGCTTCGACGTAGATCATCTTCGGCACGTCGTCGACGACCTAGCCCGTCCATTCTCCGATGAAGCCGATGCTAGAGCCCGGATTTGATTTAGACAGCGGAGAGGACCTCATCTCGGAGCCGTGGAGGTGGAGGACCGGATCTACAAAGGTTGTATTTCCGTATCTCTTAGTTAAGTGTTAACTAGTTTTATTTTATCGCCTAGATTTCTAGCCAACGATCCGTAGTCGGGTTTCTCGGCACCTAGATTTTTTTTTAAATTGGCATGGTCGATGCCTTGTGAGACCTCATTAGGATGCCTAGGAACCCTACACCCACTTCCTATTTCTTCATCCTCTACCTCTTGCCAAGTATTAGAGTGTGTTTTCTTCACAAGTTTTATGACTTGGTGAAGTTGGAGCTTGACCTAGCGATGCCTCGACGTAAATCATCTTCGGCACGAAGCCGATGACCTTGCCCGCCCATTTCTCCGATGAAGCCGACGCTAGAGCCCGGGTTTCCATTTGGACAGCGAGGAGACTTCATTGCGGAGCTATGGAGGTGGAGAACCGGATCTACAAAGGTTGTATTTCCATTCTTGTAGTTAAGTTGTTAACTAGTTTCATATGTCGCCTAGACTTCTAGTTAACGATCCGTATTAGGGTTTCTCGGCACCCATAAAATTTGAAATTGGCATGGTTGATACCTTGTGAAACCTCTTGAGAGTGCCTAGGAACCCTACAGTGGTATCAGAGCCTAGCTAGAGCCTTAGGCGATGCGTAGACGGAGTTTGAAATCCGATCGAACCGAAACCCCATTGCAAAATCGCTCTCTGTACATTTTTCAAAACTGTTGAATTTTATGAATTAAAAATATGCAGAAAAATAAGCAGGAAAAACTAAGAATTACTGTGAAGTTTGGGCTCCTAATTCCATAATCCGACCGCGGACCCGCGGCCAAACCAGGGGTTTGGCGGTGCTTCCGCGGCCCAAATTTGGACTTAGTCCCTCAAATTTCATTTATTTATTCTTAGGTCCTTTCTTGGCAATTTTTTATGTGAATTTTTTAATTCCACTCAAGTGTTGAGTTTTCTAGGGTTTTATTGGGGATTCGTTAATTTGTTCGGATAATTTAACTTCGTTTATGTTTTTCCGGATAATTTTTGAATATGTTAAAAAGTTCGACCGGATATAAATACCCAATTTTTCCCCTGTCGGGAAATTTCCAAGTGTTGGATTTTTCCGTGGTTCAAAGACGTTCTAAGTAGTGCAAGTAACACGATGGTCCCTCTAGAAAACAACAAACCTTAACTCGATTATGTGACCGTCTTGAACTGCCCTTTGAACCCTCGGATTTGGGGCAGTACGGCGTGCCACATGTGAGGCGTTGGCTTGACCCTTCTACGGCTGGACCGTTGGTACTGAGGCATGAAGTGAATGTCTTTGAACTTATTTCATGAGTTGATCTGTATCGGGAAAGCTTGGGTGTTTCAATGTTCGATCGGAAAGTTTAACATTTTCTATTTATCTGGAATGGGATACAATAATTGGAATTCACAAGTAGTTATGAGATAACTGAATGAATGTTATAAACATAGCAGTTTAGTCTCACTTGATCGGTTGCCACGGAATTTTGATGCGATCAAAAGTCCGTCGCAATCACGTAGCGTACGCGGATACTCGCCGGGTAAACTTAATAGACAGCCTCACTCCATAGCCCCGACCAAGTGACTGTAGGAGAACCCCGTCGCCGAAAGCATCCGTTCGGGTGGTCGCGGCAGCGGTGTTCCGCCTTGGTGCACTTCGTCGACGGTATCGGGGGTGCGGCCATCTACTAAAGTTTGCGACGAGTATTCGATCAGGATGTCGGGAATCTTGTTGAATTACCCGACTTGATATTGAAAAGTGTTTTCGATAATGAGACTAAAATGCGGGGTTTATAATTGTTAGACATGCGATGTCTAAGGAATTCATTTGATTAGGCATGCGATGTCTATGCGGGTTGCGGATTCCAACTGTTGTAGTTTTACATTTTCTTTTCTGTGACCGTAAGTGTAATATATGATATCGCCGGTTTCGTTGCTATATGTCAACGACAATTGGGATGCGCATATTTACTTACGTTGATGACATGTGATGTTATGTGTTGCTGGATATGTTATATTGGATTGTCGTGTTCGAATAGCCGGGGGTTTTTATGTGAGATGAGTGTTTTTCATTTTCTTTCATGTAAAAACTTGTATGTAATATTCTTTTATTGGGGCACTTCCAGGTTGCGGAAGATGTCACCTTTTGTATATTATTTACTTTTCCGCACTAGGTTAGACCCAAGGAGGGGAGCACAAGTAACCGGGTTCTGGGGTCCAGTGGGAGACCAACTCGAGGAGTCGAGTCCGGGTCTCCTAACTCCAGAATTGGTAGGGTTGCTTGCCGCTCTCGTAGGGGTCTAGGGGTGTGGGTTTGGCTATTCATCGCTACCGTGGAATCCGTGTTTTATACTGGCTCGTATTGAAAACACGGACGTCCTAGTATATCCAATATTTCATATGATTCTTCTGCTGCGATATCTGTGATGTGATCATGTGATATGTTCTGTGATAGATACAATATATATAGTATATATGATATATTATATAGACGTTACTTATGTTTTACACCCGCACTAGCCCTGCCCCGCTCTGCCGTTAGTTACCTAACCTAACGGTGCACGAGGGGACATCGAGGCGAATGCGGATGGCATAAGTGTACGTCGTATTTATCTGTGATGTTTAGGTACTTAAATGATGGGACTTCATTAATGTGATTAATGAAATAAAAGAAACCTAAGATGTTGTAGAATCGAATTTCAAAATAAAAAGGGTAGCTACAGTTCTTGCTTTGCACAGCGGTATATGTGATATATCCTGCACCTTATTCGATGAGGAAAGGACCGAGATCCCTTCACAGGGAGTGACTCCTTTAGCAATAACTGGCAGATGCTACACACTCGGTTTGTCTTTTGATTGCTTTTAAGAGTTCTGCTTTGCACAGTGATATATATGATATATCCCGCACCTCATTCGAAGAGGAAAGGACCGACGATCCCTTCACCGGGAGAGACTCCTTTAGCAAAACTAGAAAAGCCTCAAAAAGCACTCCATTTTAAAATCATTTGATTCTACAACGATATCAAGTTCATTACGCAATAGGTTTTCAGAAAAACCTGTCGTAGCCCTCCGTCATTTCAGATATGTACTAGTTAGTATTCGTGCTGCGGTAGTTTGGCATTCGTCAAGGCGTAGTGTACGGTAGCTAACTAGTATTTATCTACTTGAGCATATGATGCGATTGGATTAGGGTATTCGTACGGCGTTGTTTGGCATTCATCAAGGGTCGTGCGGGTGGGTTTAATTCAATCAAGAAATGTACGGGTTGAACTTGACTAGTGGACTATGGGTTGTTTGGCATTCGTCAAGGTCATAGAACACTAGGGGCAAAATATTATCGGGAATTTCAAGTGTTGAAATTTGCAATGAGATTGCATACCTTCTATGAGATAGTTAGATCCCGATACCCACTGCGAGTAATTGTTACTCCTGGGAGAGTTTTACACATTACAATTAGCCGATCAAGTAGGTGTCTAGAAAGGTGTTAACAAGGTTACGCCTCTGGGGAAACGAGGTTTACATTAATTAGGTTCGTGCGAAAGCACGGGGGACCTCCCTCAAAGTACCGACACTGGCCTGGCTGAAAGATTGTCGAACTTGTAGTGTGTAATTAATCCCGGCTAGTCTTTCCTTTTAGGGTTTGAAGGAAGATTTGATAAAAACAGTGGGAGCCATCCTGATTAGATAAAATAATAACCAATCTATTCTTGTAAGAGCGCACGCTGAGTGTTTTTCTTCTCTCTCTCTCCAGGTAGAGACCATATCACGCCTTAATCAAGATAATAATACGGATGTATTGACCGAACCCGCTTGTTATACTGAGCTGGGGAACGTTGGTCCCGCTCAAACTTATAATTGTTATAAGACCGAGCAGGAAATTGGGGAATACCAGATTTCCCGTGCCGCCCAAACGAAGAAAGTGCATATGATGCATCTCCTTCGGGTGTGTTCATTACAAAGAACTGTTTCTCATATGTCCTCTACGTCCTGGGTATTTGATACCGGATCAGGATCCCAGATATGTAATCTGTTACATAGGGATAAAGATAGGTAGAGAACTGAGAACGGGTGATAAGTTTCATGAGACAGAAAACGGGGCAAGTGTTGCAGCCAAGTCTGTTGGTCACTGTCACCCTGTATCCCAAAATACATTGATTCTGAACGAATGTTATTAGATACCGAACCTGATATACAAAATCATATCTATCTCTTTATTAGTAAAAAATGATAAAATTTTGTATAGTTGGATAATGTTTTGAACATTTCCTATATCAAAAGTTGATCGGTTCAGGCACGTTATCTAAAGGCATTGATGTTCTAAATCAAACTACAGTTCTTAGTATATGGAACACACACAAGAGGAAGAGTTCAGAAATGAACAAATCCTTCTTGAGGTATTGTAGACTAGGTCATATCAATGCGATCCGACTAGCTTAAGTTACATATAGATGCATATTTAAATCAGTTTGAATTTACATCTTGTGAAACTTTCCAGTCATGTCACAGAGATAAGATGACCATAGCTCCGTTTATTGGAAACAGAGAAAGAGTTAGTTGAACTCTTGCGATGATACATGTTGATGTATAAAGGCCCCCTGTCTGCACATACCAAGACCCGTTCTTTTTACTTCATTACATTCTCTGATGATCTTCCGAGATTCAGACCTATGTTCCTGTTGAAACACAAGTCAGAACCTTTTGAGATATTCACAGAATATAAGTTAGAAGTAGAGAACCAATACGGGTAAAAGTATTATATCCTTTGATGTGATCAAGGAGAAGAATACTTGAGCACGGAATTCCTGGACTATTCTAAAGGAGAATGAGATTCTCTCTCAGCATTACTCCTCCACATACACCATAGCACGATGGTATATCAGGGCGGAGCAATCACACCTTATATGATAAGGTGTGCTCTATGATAAGTACTACTGAGTTACCTATTTCTTTTTGGGAGTTATGCACTTGAGAAGATGCATACCTATTGAATAGGGTTCAAATCAAATCAGTTACCTACCACTTCATATGTGATATGGAAAGGGAAGAGCCCATATCTTAAGTTAGTTAAGATTTGGGGTTGTCCGGCCTATGTCTAAAAGCAAAATCCGGACAAGCTCGAGGCAAGGTCTGTAATGTAGAACTGGAAAGGTTCCAACTATACAAACTACAGCAGATAATTTGATAAAACCAAAGGATTCAGTAGATTCCAACGAACCTCAGCCTCTCCGCCGATCTAGTAGGGTTCCTCACCCACCTGAGAGATACTTTGGTTTCTCTATGACAGTGGGAGCGAGGATTGCATCATGAGATGATGACCCAACTAGTTTTGAGCTGCCCATCAGGAGTAGGACTCTGTAAGAATGGCTGGATGCTTAGAGATCTGAGATGGAATCCATGTACACCAACAAAGTATGGACTTTGGTTGCTATATCTGAAGGGTTAAATCCCCATCAGGAGCAAGTATATCTTGAGAAGATTACTTGGTGTAGATGGAAAAGTTGAGACTTTCAAAGCTAGACTTGTTAAAGGTTTTCGTCATCGACCAGGCGTGGATAATGATGAAACCTTTTCCAGGGGCCTATGCTTAAGTCCATCCAGATCCTACTTGCCACGGCTACATACCATGACTACGATATCTGGTGGTTGGGTGTCATGAAAACTTTTCTAAATGATGTTTTAGAAAAGAGCGTCTATAAGTACACAGCCAGAGGGCTTCGTAAACAGTGGGAGCAGCGGAAACGTGTACAAGATGCTTTATAGGATAAAGCAGGTATCGCGGAGTTGGAACATCTGTTTTGATGTCTTAGTCAATGAGTTTGACATCATCAAAATGGTAGATGAACCTTGTATAAACAAAAAGGTAGTAGGGAGTATAGTGACGATCCTCGTAGAGTACGTGGATGACATGCTCTTGATAGGGAAGGTGTTTCCTATGCAACGCTCGGTCAATCTCCGCTTATCACAATGATTCTCCATATAGGATCA
Organism: Agapanthus africanus; assembly: GCA_030015575.1. Lineage (NCBI taxonomy): Eukaryota > Viridiplantae > Streptophyta > Magnoliopsida > Asparagales > Amaryllidaceae > Agapanthus > Agapanthus africanus. The sequence continues at coordinate 389,816,234 of CM057337.1, read as the reverse complement.
AAATGATACCTCCTAAATCCTGGGTTTTGGATCTATGAGATAGATCTAATTGGATGTTAGGATTCTCACTAGTTGTAGTGAGATGGTATCAACCGATCCTGAGGAGAATCACTGGAAGGGTTCCAGGGTGATAAGGACGACTGAAAGTCAGTCACAGGCATTGTCTTTACCCTCAGTAAAGGGACGGTATGTTGGAAGAGTTCCAAGCTAGATACCGTGGCATACTAGACGATAAAGGCTCGATACATCGCTACTTAAGATGCTACCAAAGAGGCAGTCTGGATGTATATCTGTTCATGAGATGAACATAGTTCCTACCATTGTGAGACAATGGAGTTGTGGCTTATGCCAAGGAACGCCGGTCCCATCAGTGATCCAGACATATTCTAAGGCAGTATCACCTGATCATGGAGATGGTTGATCTCCAGGGTGAGCGAGGTTAGGAGAGCAGACTCAGAGGACAACACGGCGGATCCACTTACAAAGGGCTTTTCCCAGAGAGAGACTTTTATGGGATGGTTGAGTATAAGATACTACAACCACTGCTATCAGATGGCCCTAGTGCAAGTGGGAGATTGTTAGTTATATGTATGCCCTAGAGGCCATTACTATACATAGGATGTATATTGTAGTGGATGCTTGGACATATATAGGGAGGACTTTCTTGCTCGACATGATAGTATGCTATCTGGTTGCTCTTTACCTTAACGTGTACACCGATTGTCTCTCTGTTACATGTTGGTAAAGCCCTTAGGATGTGTACTTGACTACCTGGACTATGATGCGGATCATACTAGTGGGGACATGGTAGTCCATAAGTACATCCTTCAAGGTCCCTAGTCGTGGGTATATCGAGACGGGGCATCGATATACCAGAGTAGACTAGCGTATACCTTCTCGACCCATGCAGATGGGCGATGGATGATCCTATATCCATTGGTGTTTGACATCAGAGAGGATATACTGGTGCTCAGTGGAGACTGGGTACACTGGACGGACTCGCCGAGAACTCCCAGATGGTATTATACCTTACGTCAGATGGCAGTTCTATGGTGACACTGGTACAGAGTAGTCTGTTGACCCGAGATCGTCATAGAGTCTTGTGTGGTTCCCACTGTGCTTTGATTTCCACCTTACCACGTCCAAGAGGGCGTGCAAAACGGTGGTTTTTGGGTACAGTCCCGAGTCACATGGAGGCAATGAGCGATAGGAGGGGATTCGTCTCTCCCGGTATAGGGGGTTGATGTTGCGCTGTGTTCGATTGGCTATAACCGGAAATCCTTGGCCAGGGTTGCTGAGATTTACTGGTAAGTGTTACCAGCAGTTTCTCGAATTGTTATAGACCTCATATCGACACGACTTATCGAGCTAATGGGGTCTGACGTTTACCACCCCTAGGCGAGATATGCGACATATCAGACGACGAGACCGGACTGTACGGTAAGTGTTACTGGTTGGATTCACAGGAGTGTGAGCGGGCTTGCTCGTCGATCTTCTGATCGCTCAATACCCGGGTGGCCGTTACGTTTAGCAGACCGCTTACGGCTTGTGGATGTTTGATATGATCATCATCCGCTGCCGGCGTATTGACGAGTCTTTAGAGTCCTACACAGAGGTTTCCTGGCTCAAGCGAAACGAAATAGGAGCGCATATGAGATATGTGCGGGACCGAGAATAATGCATGTATGTGATACCATATTCCATTCTCGCGATGAATGTATCGATTGGTTATATTCGATATAACCTAGATATCGAATCAAGGATTGATTCGATAAGCCGATACATTGGATACTAGTCGGTTATGTGCGACATGACCGGATCATTGAATCAAGTGTTGATTTAATGATTTAATGTATAATTATATATTTGATATATTACTTTGCATTAACTAGTATTGGTTCACTTTAAATGGATTTTCTCACTTGATGTGCACATTGTATATGTGATATACTTTTGTACACTAGTTTGTATCATGTTTGATGATACTTGCTCACTTGGGTTTGTGTAAAGATTAAACCATGGTTATATGAATGGTTAGGGTTTTGATTATTTACTTAGTTATTTATTTATATATTCATTTTGGAAATTATTAAGGATGGTGGCTTATTTTGTTTTTATGTTGAAGCTTCTTGAAGCTTTGAACAAGTCCACCATTCTTATCTCATCCTTAACCCTAACCATTCCAACTAACCTTGGTTTAATCTCTACACTTGACCATGGTTTACATTATGATAAGTATTCATTTTCTTTTCATTTTAAAATAACTTATCATAATATTATCTTCTTCTTCTTCTTCTTCTTCAAGAAGAAAACCTAGACTTCATCAATGGTGACTTGATGAAATGAGTGAGAAATCCAATTCTAAAGTGAACCCACTTCCTATTTCTTCATCCTCTACCTCTTGCCAAGTAGTAGAGTGTGTTTTCTTCACAAGTTTCATGACTTGGTGAAGTTGGAGCTTGATCTAGCGATGCCTCGACGTAGATCATCTTCGGCACGAAGCCGACGACCTTGCCCGCCCATTTCTCCGATGAAGCCGACGCTAGAGCCCGGGTTTCCATTTGGACAGCGAGGAGACTTCATTGCGGAGCTATGGAGGTGGAGAACCGGATCTACAAAGGTTGTATTTCCATTCTTGTAGTTAAGTTGTTAACCAGTTTCATATGTCGCCTAGACTTCTAGTTAACGAGCCGTATTAGGGTTTCTCGGCACCCATAAAATTTGAAATTGGCATGGTTGATACCTTGTGAAACCTCTTGAGAGTGCCTAAGAACCCTACACCCTGCTGGGATGAGAAGCGCATACGCTAGTCTACTCCAGAGTATCGATGCCCTGTCTCGATAGTCCTGCGACTAGGGACCTGCATAAGGATGTGCTTATAGATTACCCAGCCCCCACTAGTGTGACTGCCATCACAACGCTGGTAATCAAGCAAAAATCCTAAGGGCTCCACTAATGCGTATAGGTGATATAATAAAATAAACACATGTACACATTGAAGTAGAAACAATCTGTAACGTTTTAAAAATAATTAAATAAATAATTAAATGAATAAAATTGTTTAAGTGAATTTTATGAATTTCGGTAAAGTAAAATGTATTTTTCGTAAAATTAAACCGTGATTGTTTTTCGTTATAATTTCAAAAATACCTATTTTAATTATGTAATTACTAGTAAATGGTGTTTATTTAGCCACTTATAAATTTTTAGTTTAATTAAATATTTTTCCTAAATTAATTATTTTAAATATTAACATAAGCTTTATTTTTACACTAAATTAGTGTAAATTACAAATTTGAATGATTTTAATTTGTAAAAATGAACCATGGAATATTAGAATTTAGTGTGTATCATGCAAAAATTTTTTGCAAATTTTTTCATTTTTCTAGAGCTTTCTTGAGTTGCTATAGTAAAGAAATAAAATAAAATAAAGAAATGCATGAAAAGACATAATGAAGTGATATTTTGGTGGAGACTTCTACACAACTTTTGTCACTCTCTTCCTTCTCTCCCTCACCTCCAAAAATGTCCGGCCTCACCACCCATGGTAGCCCCCATTTTCCTCATTTTATTTTGCTCCAAAATTCATCAAAAATCCTTTAAAATCCTATTTATTTCCTACCCTTTATTCTCTACTCTTCTTTACATGGATTTTTGAGTGGGAAAGCATGCATTTTTTAGGCTCATTTTCATGTTTGGACATGAGGTTGTGGAGGTATAAATCTTTCTCTTTTGTTTTATTTCTATTAGATGTTTCTTTTAAAGCATAATTAGATTTATTAGATTAATTCTAGTTGCAAATTCTAAAATTCAAGTTAGGTTTGTAAATTCAAGTTATGATTTTTATTAATTAATTAGGGTTATAATAGTTAGTTTAACACTTTTAGAATTGGAAAATCTTGCATGGTTGTTGAATTGTAAATTTTTCATTTAAAATTGTTTAAACTAGGAATTTTGCTAACTAGGTTTCTATAAAACATAATTTTTGGTGAAATAAAATTTGAATTAATATTTGTAACACTAGATTGTGGTCTTAATAAGGGTATTAACTTGTTGGTGGAATGGAAACTTAAATTGATTGCTAGTTTCTATTGATAATTGATAAATTGTGATAAAAATTGCTATTTTGTAAACTAGATTTTAGAAATTCCTAAATAAATGAGATTAAAAATATAACTTATGGTTTCATTAAATCATTATCATCATGAATTGTGGTTTAATACATTAATTCATGCAAAATCATGTTTTGTGGTGGAATTGTGGTATTTTGCTTGAAAAATGTTGAAAATTGTTAAAGGTTGCAAACTAGAAATTTCAAATTAATACAAATTTGTGTAATAAAAATATAGTAATGGTTTGTATAGTCTAGTTATGCTATTTAATGAGTTTTATAACCATTGGTTTCATTTAAATGTCAGGTTTTGATGAAAAACGGTAAATTGGCATTTTCGGGTTTTACGAAATTGGACGGTTTGATGGATTTTAGGGTTTCGATGGATTTAATCATGTTTTATAATATAAGTAATGTGTTTTAAAACTACGAGTTATTTGTTGATGTTTATCTCGATCCATCGGAGTTTGTACGCCGATATCGAGCGATATTTGGTGCTTTTGCGTGGGCGGGACATAGGTTTTAACCTATGCCGGTTCATTGCGTCGTTTTGACTTTTGTATGTGATTCAGTTTACGATGCTATTTATATGTTTGCGTTTAGGTACCCCTCATGTGGACTGCGGGCGATGAAGAGGAGGATGGCGACACCGTCTTCGACAGACATGGACCAGGTGAGTAGATGCATATCTACGGAGGGAAGTCGGGTGGATGGCGTTTAGCACCCCCGCAACGTAGAATAGGAATAGTACTTTTTGACATTAGGAAACCAGTTGTGACCCTAGATTCTTAATGAGTAGGGCCCTAGTAATGACCCTAGGCTGGACTAGACTGATTTAGGAAGACATATCAGAAGATGAATACCTTGGAAGAGGTTCGTAGGTTTCAGGTAGAAACACACACACGCACACACTGAAAAACGACATGGTGTATACGTGCATGTGTATATATATATATAGGACGAGCTATAGGTATATATATATATACAACACGTATATGGGATACATTGATGTGATATGATATCCGAGGTATGATGAAACAGTGTAACTGGGCTTGATGCCGTGATTCTTGGCTATACAGTCGTATTAAGTGTTAGCGGGTCATTACAGAATGAGATAATGAACATGTATACTTAAATTATAATGGGTGGTGATGATATTGAGGTACATGGGACTCTAAAATAGTACCCGGACTGTAACTTGTGATTGATCACGATATGGGATATGTATGACTTGATTACGACATCATATAGGTGTGACCTGATGTCGATATCATAGAGGTGTGACTTGAGGACGATATGATACATATGACATGATATTTCTGAGGATAAACTAATGATGCTTATTATGATGGCAATGATATATGATTGATTTATGCGATCACAGTTTGGCACCTTGATCATTAGATGTGTTGATGATGACATTATACTAATGATGAGACACCTAAGAGATACTTGACCCGTACCCTGATATTGGGATGCCGTACGATGGATTTTACCATACGAGGCATAAATATGATGATTGATCCGCACTCTTGATTCGAGGAAGCCGTACTACGTACGTGACGCTATTGAGGCCGGATCGCCGACTATTAGAGATATTGATTCAGACCTTAGGTAGACTCTTGTTTATTATTGACTAGTTTCTTAGGTTTTGTTCCTTACGAGGTTAGATGGACACTAGATTAGGTTCGAGTCATATAGTGGTAGTGGTAATGGTATATCAAATGAGTGGACAACATACATCCGTCTTACTTTCACACTGGAATCATAATGATGCATGTTCTTACATATGCTGCTATAATCAGTATAAACCTTACCTGTTAGGACACCAGCACCATTACCGATGATGCGCATATTCCACGCACACTCATTTGCCGGCTCACACACATCATCATCGGTAATTTCTATGTCACGTACACTTTAGATCATATTATCTTTTATTGATAGAATCAGTTAACAACTAGACCGATATAATATTGTGATTACTTTCTGATGTTAGTATAGGCATGATATTTATCACTTAGACATTCATGCATTCATATTTTCATGTTATCATGCAGTATCATGGGCATATGCCGACACTTATCATATACTTATGATTTTAAGATTTGGATTTCTATGAGATTTCTGGATTTTTGGGGAAAACCGCAAGAATATATAAAACTTCTCTCTCTCTCCTCTTCTCTTTTTAAAATAAGAGGCGGTTTTCTCGTGATGTATGTGTCGTCCACCATGAGATTTCATGTTTTCTGTTGGATTTCGAGACCCGATTCGAGGAGTGGATGAACCGTCTCGGGTACATGGTGGGCCCGGTATGGTACCCCGGGGCAAGAAGATCGAGTTGTAGACGATGAGCCTGGCAGGGGAAGGCTACCTACCGGTGATGTCTGGCACGGCGGATATCCGGAGGATACCGATCGTTGTCGTGAGATTTGATGATATAGGCCGATCCGGACTGACGGAGCCCGAGGTATAGAGACTGTGAGACTTGAGATTTACATGTTTGTGTCGATGCTTGACACGGATTTCTATGGATTTCATTGTTGATATTTCAGATTTCTATACATGTTTTACTATGATAACAGCTAAAGATTTCTTATACAGATATATCTAGATTTCAGGATTGATTATTTTATATTCATGGTGCATGCATATCCATTCATATGACATAGTACTATATGAGGCACTGACACGAGCACGGAGTATCTGCATTTACACGTAATTTTACTCTGCTATTACTAGATGATTTGGATATAATAGTGTATTATTATGACCTAGGATAGCGTCGTGCATTCGACTTATTTTCGTAGATGTCTTCTACTCACGAGTTGGCAACTCACCCCCGTTGTGCCAAATTTTATTACAGGTTCGATGTACAGGTTTCCCTGGCAGCTTGCTGGCACATCATTTCATTCAGGGTGATTTGCACGGTAGGTTGGTTCACTTGTATCTGAACCACCATTATACTTTTATTCTTTCATTTGTATCTAGTAAGCTCCATCAACCATACTTGTATTACTTGATAAGTTTATTGGACCAGTTATTTATTTCGACCTTAGAGTCGCGCATGTATTATTCTGATCTGGTGGTTTTGTTTTCTTTGAGTTTTGAGCCTCGCCCTTTGGCGTTGTATACTATTGTGTATTGTTGTGGTTGTTTCCGCCTGTTGGCGTTGAGCTAGCTCCCGTTTGGGGATGCTTTTTATTGTTTATGTATATTATACTTGTTGTACCCGTTTGGGGCCAGTTTTTACAGAGGAGACTCTGCCGAAATTTTTGAGAAATTTGCTGATATTTTTAAACTTGTTTTTCTTCTTGTTTTCTTTTCTTCTTCTTCTTTTATATGGTTTAGGTTTCTGGGCTTCGGCTTACTTAGGTTACGTTGCGCCTCTAGACGTTTCGTAATCTAAGTGCCGGTCACGTTCCGTACTTTCGGGTCGTGACACAATCCAAGTAGCATACTACTATTTTGAGCAAGATTGTATATACAAGGTGAATATCCCAAGCTTCCATTAAGTAATATACAAACTAGTATGATACAGTAATGGCCTCTAGGGCATATACACTAACAATCTCCCACTTGCACTAAGGCCATGTACTGGCGTATCGAAGACCTATCATCTCGATCAGCCGCTCGAACTGAGTCTTGGGCAAGGCCTTGGTGAATGGATCTGAAGTGTTATCTTCTGAAGCAACCTTCCGAACCTCGATCTCCTGGCGATCCACGATCTCCCTGATCAGGTGATACCGCCTCAAGATGTGTCTGGATTTCTGATGGGACCTGGGTTCCTTCGCTAAAGCTATAGCCCCGTTGTTGTCGCAATACAGAGGTATTGGATCAACAATGGACGGAACCACCTGAAGTTCTTTCAAGAACTTCCTCATCCAGACGGCTTCTTTTGCGGCATCAGATGCAGCGATGTATTCTGCTTCCATCGTCGAGTCTGCAACGGTTTCCTGTTTGGAACTCTTCCAACACACCGCCCCTCCATTGAGGGTAAAGACAAAACCCGACATGGACTTGGAATCATCCTTGTCACTCTAGAAGCTGGAGTTAGCAAAGGCCTCGATCTGGAGGTCTTTTCCGCCATACACCAAGAACATCTCCTTAGTCCTTCTCAGGTACTTAAGAATATTCTTTACCGCTATCCAGTGTTTCTCCCCAGGGTTTGACTGATACCAGCTTACTACACTAAGTGCATAAGCTACATCCGGTCTGGTACACAACATCGCATACATTATAGAGCCTACCGCAGAAGCGTAGGGTATAATAGACATGCGATCCCTCTCCAAATCATTCTTGGGAGACATCTCTTTAGGAAGGGTGATCCCGTGACAAGCCGGTAGATTACCGCGCTTGTAATCTTCCATACTGAATCTTTTCAGTATAGTGTCGATGTACCTGGACTGTGAAAGTCCTAATATGCTCTTGGATCTATCACGATGGATCCGGATCCCCAGGATGTATGAGGCATCACCCAGGTCTTTCATGGAGAACCTGTGTGACAAGAACCCCTTGACAGATTGTAGCATAGGAATGTCATTTCCTATTAAGAGAATGTCATCGACGTATAAAACGAGGAATACTACAGTTCTCGCTACAAATCTACTATAGATGCATGGTTCATCTGGATTTTTGATAAAGCCAAATTTTTTGACCGTCTCATCAAAGCAGATGTTCTAACTCCGCAATGCCTGCTTTAGTCCATAGATGGACTTAAGCAACTTGCACACCTTTCCGCTGCTCCCACTCTGAATGAAACCCTCTGGCTGGTCCATATAGACACACTCCTTTAAATTTCCATTTAGAAAAGCGGTCTTTACGTCCATCTACCAAATCTCATAATAGTGGAAGGCAGCAATGGCAAGAAGGATCCGAATGGATTTCAGCATAGCCACTGGAGAAAAGGTTTCGTCATAGTCCAAACCAGGTCTTTGACGAAAACCCTTTGCAACAAGTCTAGCTTTATAGGTCTCAACCTGTCCATCTACACCAATCTTCCTTTTGAAGATCCACTTGCATCCTACGAGTTTTACCCCGTCTGGAGCAATGTCCAACGTCCATACTTTGTTGGTGTACATGGACTCCATTTCGGTCCGCATTGCATCCAGCCATTTTACCGAGTCAACGCTCTGAACGGCCTGCTGGAAGCTAGTAGGCTCATCATAATCTATGATGCAATCCTCTCTATCCCCGTCTATGAGAAAACCGTAGTATCTCTCGGGCGGATGAGACTGCCTACTACTCTTGCGGAGCGGCGTAGGAATGTCCTGTTCTTTTGAACCCACTGGTTCTACTAAGCTTTCAGTAATAGTCTGTGGTTATGGAATTTCTTCCAGTTCTACTGCGCTCCTACTAATTTCCTTTTCCAAGAACTGGTGTTCTAGAAAGTGGGCATTACGAGAAACAAGGACTTTTTGTTCCTCTGCGTGGTAGAAAAGATACCCCCTGGTGTTCTTTGGGTATCCCACAAACTTGCACAGTACTGAGCGTGCCTTGAGTTTGTCCGCATGCTGCTTTTTGAAAAAAGCTGGACATCCCCAGATCTTCAGATATTGAAGATAGGGTTTCTTCCCACTCCATAACTCATATGGTGTGGTAGGCACAGTCTTAGTGGGAACTCGGTTCAAAAGGTATGCGGCTGATTCTAGCGCATATCCCCAGAATGATCGCGGTAACTCAGCGTTACTCATCATGGACCGTACCATATCCAATAGGGTTCGGTTCCGTCTCTCCGATACACCGTTATGTTGTGGAGTGTATGGAGGAGTAAGCTGAGAGAGAATTCAGTTCTCTTTTAAATAGTCCACGAACTCGGCACTCAAGTATTCACCACCTCGATTCGATCTTAGAATCTTGATACTTTTGCCGGTTTGTTTTTCTACTTCATTCTTATATTCCCGGAACTATCCAAAGGTTTCGGATTTATGTTTCATTAAGAAGACATGTCCGAACCTTGAAAAATCATCCGTAAAAGTAATGAAGTAAGAAAAACCGCTTCGCGCATGTGTAGACATTGGACCGCACACGTCGCTGTGTACGAGTCCCAAGAGCTCGCTCGCTCTTACTCTGTGTCCAGTGAACGGAGTCTTTGTCATCTTTCCTTTGAGACAGGATTGACAAGTGGCATATGATTGATATTCGAACGAATTCAAATATCCTTCTGTATGTAACTTCGTCAACCTTCTCTCATTGATGTGACCCAGTCTACAATGCCATAAGAAAGTCTGATTTATTTCCGGAGCCTTTCTTTTGTGTGTATTCTGGACATTGAAAATCTGTGGTTGGTTTAATACGTATATACCATTGCTTAATGTACCTGACCCAATCAGAACTTGATTAAGGTGAATGTTTACAACATTACTTACAAACGCAAATTCATAACCTTCTTTAGAAGTCAAAGATACAGAAATGATATTACAAGTTGCGTTGGGTACAAAATAGCAATTACGCAAAACCAAAACGTGTCCATCTGACAACCCCAGGTGATAGTCCCCCACGGCCTTAGCATCCATGCTAGCTCCGTTTACAACTTTGAGGGTCATGTCACCTGCCTTCAAAACCCTACGGTTTCTCAACGCCTGCAAAGAATTACAGATATGAGATCCTGATCCGGTATCCAATACCCAGGAAGTAGAGTTTATTGAAAGACAGTTTTCAATAACATACACACCTGAAGCTGAAGCCGCAACCTTCTTCAGATCCTGTGTTCTGGCCTTCCAAGCCCTGCAATCTTTCTTCCAGTGTCCACTCTTATGATAATAGAAGCATTTTTCTTTATCCACAAGCTTCCCCACTTTCTTAGTTGCTTTTGCCTTTCCCTTGGTATCCACTTTACTAACACCGCCCCTTGGTTTGGCGGGGGCTTTCTTCTTCTTTCCCTTGGCTTTCCCCTTGAACCTAGAAGAAGAAGATCCTCCTACAAACAAAGTGGATGTTTCCCTACCTTTCTGTAAGGTGCCCTCTGCGCTCCTCAGCATGTTGAGGAGTTCTGAAAGTTCAACATCCTTTTCTTGTAAGTTGAAGTTCAGTATAAACTGGGCGTAAGTGGAAGGAAGGGACTGGAGAATCAAGTCCGTATAGAGCTCATTCTCCAACGTGGTCCCAAGGTCCGCGAGCTCCTCAATGTAGCCAATCATCCTAAGCACGCGTTCCGCTACCGATGATCCGACGGCCAATCTTGCTGAAAATAACTTCTTCGACACTTCGTATCTTGCGATACGAGATTGCTCTCCATACAGTTCTTTTGTATGGAGAAATATGGATTCGAGGTCCATATTCTCGTGCCTCCTCTGATGTTCGTTGTCCATAGAGGCAAGCACGAGGCACTTGGCCTTCGCGCAGTCTAGTTCCCAGGTCTTACGGATTTCCTTATCCGCGATGCTGGTTTTGGGACCTGGGACAGGGGGAGCTTTGGTGGTAAGAAGATACCCCAGCTTGTCGTAAGTGATTGCCATCTTGACATTCCTGAGCCAATCTTTGTAGTTTGGCCCTGTCAGTATGTTTTTATCTAGAAGTAACTTAAGTCCAGTCATGTCGATTGGTCGCTGCAATTAGGAGAGAGAGAAGAAACACTCAGCATGATGCTCTTGCAAGTTTAGAGTGGTTTTTAGTTTATCTAAACAGGATGGCTCCCACTGTCTCTCGAATCCCTCCTGAAACCAAAAAGGAAGAATTAGTCAGGATCAATCTCACCGTACAATTCTTGCTTAACCGTTCGGCCAGGCTGGTGTCGGTACTTCGAGGGAGGTTTTTCAACGCTTTCGCGAAGTTCCTTAATTAAATAACCTCTTTTCCCTATGGGCGTAGCCCCGCTAACACCTTTCTAGACACCTACTTGGTTTATAGCATTGATCGTTAAGTGAGAAATTTCCCGAGGAGTAGCATATACTCACAGTAGGATCGGGACCCAAATATCATCGTGTGACAAAACTGAAGGAATCCTACCAGAATCATCACACTCCAAATGGTATGCAGTGCTAGCAAGTTTTAGTACTTATGAAACTCCCGATGTGGATTTTTGCCCCATGCCCTTATGACCTTGGCGTGAGGTCAAAATGTCATAAGTCACATGTCAAGTTCTTCCCATCATTATCCAGGTTAATTTGAACCCACCCGTACCTACCCTTGACGTAGGCCAAAATGGCAATACGACTGTCTCAAACCAACGCATTCTATCTATACAACAGATAAATATCCGGCAGCTACCAATCACTATGCCTTGGCGTGAGGTCAAAATACATAGCTTGAATACTACCGAATATTTAAATGAAATGATGGAGGGCTACGGATAGTTTTGGCAAAACCGTGAACGTAGTGAACTTGATATAATCGATGGAACGAGATAGCTTTTAAAAGGAGTGGCTCAAGCTCCGCATTTAAAAGTTGGTTTTGAAAAGAACCGAGTGGGTTTTCGAAAGTGTTCCAACGACTTTTACTTGGTTTATTTTCTTGCATTAGTTCTTTTAATGCATATTTTTCTTGCATTAGTTCTTTTAATGTGCCCCATCATTTAATCCTACCATTGCAGAAAACAACCAAAATATGACGAACGCTTATGCCATTCGCATTCGCCACGGGGCCCCGTCATTACCCGTTAGGTTACTTAACTAACGACAGAGCGGGGGCTGGGCTAGCGCGGCTGTAAAACATAAGCAACGCCTAAATAATATCATATATAGATATATTGCAATGATAGCCATTTCAGATCACAGATGAATACATTGGATATACTAGGAATCCGCAATTCGTACGAGCCTGTAACGAAAAGCAGATTACACGGTCGTGGTGAATAGCCAATACCCCACCCAAGACCCCTACGGGTGCGGCAAACTACCCGCCAAGTACCCGAGGCGAAGCAACCTCCCTCAACTCCGTGATTAGGCCACTCGGCACTTCGGGATACCCGGTAGTTTGTGCACCCCCTCCATGGGTCTATCCTAGGAGCAAAAACAGTAAAAAGAAATTATACAATGACGGCTACAACCCCGACCCTGTTGTGCGGCCATATAAATAATTATTACATCAATTTACAAATTTACATGAATTGAAAGAAAAGAAAACTCTCGTCTCACAACCCCCGGCTATTCACCCGTGACAATCCAATGAATTCATATACACATTCCAGCAACATTACAGATCACAGATTTATATAACCCCCACTAATCGACATATAGCGATTAGCAGACGTTCAATACAAATATCACATCACAGAAATACCCGTCAGCTTAAGTCTTTAGAAACTCGATCAAAATACGGTTTTTAAAGCCCCAAAAATAAATTTTTCTTTCTGGAAAATCTGGGCTGAAAAAACATATACCAAAAATCCCAAAATACCCCATAGAACAAACTGCAGTGAAGACGATCCAGAGAGGAGCTTAATCGGCCACGGAACCGCGGCAATAGCAAGCTATTGCCGCGTTTCCGCGGTGGTTTGGTGGGATCTCTGGACCGTTTTTCTACAGTAGACTATAAAAACCCTGAGTCGATTTTTGAAGCATGATTTATAATTTTTACAGAACTTTAAAAATCGACAGTAAACATGAATTTCGGGTTCATTTCGGGACTTTTTCTCCGATCGAATTTCTAGCTACTATGCTAACATGTTAGATAGAGTTTAACTAGGCTCTGATACCACTGTAAGTCCATGCTACCCTTCCCCGGTACTTACGGGGTTGCGGAATTGGTGAAAAACGATTTTCAAGAAGGTGGTAACATGGACTACCAATACGGATCTTTGTTAAACTACTAACTAACAACCTAACAAGAGTTTACCTACTCGGTTAGGGGGCTATACCTTTCTTGAACTCCTTCGTTTTCGAATCCTCCCGGTGTACGGATCGGCCTCACCCCGTCGTCTCCTTGCGCCGAGGATGGATCCACCCGAAAGCTTCTACCTTTGGCTTCTTCTTCGAACTTTGAAGAAACTAGATCACTTGGCTTGCTAGGCCTTATGAACTAGAATGAGTAGAGGAATGTTTTGGTGTCTTTTTATCTCTAAGGCAATGAGTCTCAACACATGAGAATGGTTTGCCTTGAGGTAGAGAGAGCAAGAGGAAGAGGGAGAGCTTGAGAATGAGAGAGCTCAAGAGAGAGAAAGCAAATGATAGAATGAACCATTCTCTTCTCATTCTCACCTCTCATAATCCAAAAGCCATCATAACAAAAATAGTAATCAAGTATTGTGTAAATGGTTTAAGTCAAAATGGCTATATCATTTGATGCACTCATTTTGCATAAGTAAACAAGCAAGCAAAAGTCTTTGCCATAGAATGATAGCCATTGTCATGATGATGGTCAACTAGTCCAACCTAGTCAACCGGTCAACAAAGTCAACAAGTCAACAAAGTCAACCCCTCAACAACCATGTCACTATAATACTTAATTAATATTAATGATAATCAGATATCTTATTCTCATTAGGGTTAAGCAAAAGTCAATGGTCAACAGTCAACTGTCAACGGTCAACAGTCAACAACCCTAATGAGAATACTCTGCCTCTGTCTCTCTGTCAACTGTGCATACACACCCGCATCCGCGTTCCGAGGAACACGAATACAAACGAGATAAAACCAATCCCAAAACGTACAATAGTATCTGGCTTAAACCAAAGCCCGCTAGTGTTAACTGTCCGGACACTGTACGTGCACAAGTGCACGGATGTGACCGAACCCTGTCGCAAAACCTTGCGACCTCTACTCTTTTGCCTAAAGGCGAATAGCTTTCTGTGTGGGACTCTAAAGACTCGACACTACGCTGGCAGTAGGTTTAACCACAGACCGCAAGCGGCACTAGCTGTGCGTAACGGTCCCCAGGTAGTTGCCGACAAGAAGACTGACGAGGTGAAACCCATCTGAACTCCTACTGAGTCTGACTATGACAGTCTCCGTACAGTCTGGTCTGTTCGTCCGATACATCGCATGGCAGGCCTAGGGGGCGGTAAACGTCAGTCCCCTAATAGCGGTACAAGTCGTGTCGGAGTGAAGCCCAAAACACCCTGAGATAACACTGGAAGCCTACCAGTATATCTCGCTTGCCCTGGCCAGGGACTACTCGTGTAATGGCTCTCCTAGACACAGCGCGATGTCAACCCCCAATACCGGGAGAGACGAATCCTGTCTAACCGCCACTGCCTCCAAGTGCTTCGGGACTGCACCCAACTACTACCTGTTTGCACGACTCCTTTGAGCCGTGGTTGGGTAGTAATCAAAGTACAGTGGCAACACACTCGAGGCGAAGTGACAGTGTCAAGTCAGCGGACTAAGCTGTACTCATGTCACCTGGGAACTGATAACTGACGATAGGTATAATACCAACCAATCAGTTCCTGACGAGTCCTGTCCAGTGTACTCGTAACCCAACGAGCACCCGCATACTATCTCAAGTACGACGTACTGACGGCTGTGGGACAGACCGTCTCCCTGCTGGGATGAGAAGCGCATACGCTAGTCTACTCCGGAGTATCGATGCCCTGTCTCGATAGTCTTGCGACTAGGGACCTGCATAAGGATGTGCTTATAGATTACCCAGCCCCCACTAGTGTGACTGCCATCACAACGCTGGTAATCAAGCAAAAATCCTAAGGGCTCCACTAATGCGTATAGGTGATATAATAAAATAAACACATGTACACATTGAAGTAGAAACAAACCAAGTAGCATGCTACTATTTTGAGCAAGATTGTATATACAAGGTGAATATCCCAAGCTTCCATTAAGTAATATACAAACTAGTATGATACAGTAATGGCCTCTAGGGCATATACACTAACAACCTTATGCTGCATTCATTTTATTCGCATTGCATTACTTATACCGGTGCTAGTACACCTGCACCATTATCGATGATGCGTATGTTGCACTTACACAGATTTGCCGGCTCATACACTTCATCATTGATAATTTCCATGTCACTACACAGTAGAATCACTGCATCAGGATATGACTCCTTGCATGACATACTTACATATATACCCACTTGTACATCCATATTGGCACACATACATATTGGACACTCATACTTGCGTATATACCCACTTGTACATCCATATTGGCGCACATACATATTGTACACCCATACTTGCGGACATACACATTTGTACATCCATACTTGCGTACATACACATATGCACCTTTATACGATATTGCATTCGATTTTGGACATTTGGGAACCACATGATATATTTTAAAACTGGATTCATTTAAAAGAGCGGTTTTTCCTCGATATGTGCATATTACTGTTCCATATTGCATGATATACGGATATACTTACATTTCTGTTATATATCGCATACATCATGCTTTATGATTACACGCATTGAGATATATTGTTTTCATGAGATTTCTGGATTTGAGAACCGTGGATATTTCAAAGGAAAGCATGTACTGTTTTAAAAAAACCCCATTTTTTCTTGATATAATATTTCAGTTTGTCCACCATGTGTTTTCTCGGTTCTGAAACGTATGACATGTGAAACCCGATTCGAGGACCTAGATGAGGCCGATTTCGGGTACATGGTGGACCCGGTATGGTATCCCGGGGCGAGAACGGATTGCTGTGCATTATACGGTGAGCCTGGCAGAGGGACCACTACCTACCGGTGATTGTATTTGGCCTCGGTGGATATCCGGAGGATACCGACCGGAGCCGAGAGATGATTCGGGCCGATTCGGACTGACGGAGCCCGAGGGCCAATCCGGACCGACGGAGCCCGAGATATAAGGATTTACGTGTCGATGCTGGACACGGGTTTCATGATGTTTTCGAGTGTCGATGTTGGACACTCAGATTCCATGATTTTGATGTGTCGCGAGGGACACACGTTGATTTATATTATCATACTTTCATGCATATTCTTTTATGATATTTCATGCATAATGTTGTTGTGTCATTAGTTGACGCATGGACGGGATCCACATGCATACATTCATTAATTATTTTGTTGGACAAGATCCACATGCATACATACATTGATTATATTGTTGGATTATATTCGCATATTTATAGGTATTTATTTCATTGTTGGCATATATACAGATACGGTCACCCTAGATATCATAGTATTACCTTTATGATATAGTTGACCTAGGAGTCGTTTATTCAATTTCTACTTTTTGATGTTTTTCTACTCACGAGTTGGCAACTCACCCCCGTTGTGCCACAGTTCTTGCAGGTTGACCGCATGGATCAGTAGCGGTTTCGCTGGCACACAGTTGCATTTGGGTGTTCTGCTTTGGTAGGTGGGACATTGTATCGTACCCACTCTTGTATTTATATGTCATATTGTATCTAGTCAATTCCATCAATCAAAATTAGTATGTGTAAGTAATGAGACTTAGTGAGACTTGTGGTTGCGAGACTTAGAATGAGGGGTTTTCCGCTACTTTTGGTTTTGATGTCTTGCTTATTTCTTTATCTTTTGTGGTGAACTTCGCCGTTGGGCATCGTATACTTATATTTACTGTCTTACGTGGTTGTGATTCGCCGGTTGGCGAAGAGCTAGCTCCCGCTTGGGGATGCCATTATTCTTGTTATGTATTTGTGGTTTTGGATCAAAATATACAAAGGAGTTGCTGCCCAAATTTTTAAATGACGAAACACGTTTTCAAACTAAATTTCACTTGCATTTTCATGTTCCTTTTCTATGCATTAAGAAAACTTGATTTCATTATACCTTTATTTCAAAACTTCACCTCCTTTATTTTCTTAAAAAGGTTTAGATTTCTGGGTTTCAGCTTACTTGAATTACGTACGCCTTTAGACGTTGCGTGATTTAAGTGCTGGTCACGAGCTAATATTTCGGGTCGTAACAAAGTTGGTATCAGAGCGCTTGGTTTAACCTTAGTTCGAGTCTATGTTTGACTATGCGGAGTCTAGGGCGGGTATGTATTTCGGAACCTAGGCTTGACCTTATGGAACTTAGACTTGAAGGGGGGTATTAGACCCGAACTTTCATTTCATAGGCTGACCCTGATTGATGGAGTAGGTAGCTTGAGTAGAGTGACGTACCGTATGTATGCTCCGCGACATATTTACGATTCGATACTCCACTTAAGAAACCTTAGGATGTATATATTTTGAGATCTGTGATTCTCTTCATACCCATGATTATACATCCATTTGAGATCCTCGATTCTATTTGTTTCCATGATCATACTCTCATTGATGTTGTTCCTTCTTATGATGTTGTATCCATTGTGGATCTGTCATTTCCTTTCATGCCGTTGATCTGCTTTCTTCGATACTCGATTAAGGTTCCTGTCACCATAGTTTGAGCGCAGATTGAGCTGCTACTAGTGATTCGTTCAGGGCGAGCTCGTCTGGTACGATGGCTGACCATCGTGTTTTCTGGTGACACGGGAACGTCTCAAGTTAGCGTTTGTGTTGTGACCTCTTACCTGAGGCGAGTGTTTGGCGTTGCACCGGATGATCGGGCCATTGATAGAGGCTAATAGCTGTGAGAGGACTGTTGATGTACAGCCGACCTCCGAGATTGTGATGTCGTCTACCGTGCAGACAGATGACCCAGCTGTTGCTGAGATTGATAGGATGTCGCTTCCAGGGCTTACGAGCTGAGATCGCCGGAGCTTCCAGGCAGAAATGCGACAGATGATAGCTAGTCCACCCCGATTTGAGAGACGAAGGTGATTCGTCCGATTGATGCGCCGATGCAGGCCCAGTTGAGTCAGATCTAGAGTAGGCCGATCCAGAAATGACCGTTGATGTATCGTCTTTCCTAGAGGATTGAGGCATTGTTTAGCATGCGGATGAAGGGTATTCGCATGTCGCCTAGGCGAAGTTAAAAAGTTCTAACGAATGTCAGAAAACCCATTTTTCAAAGTTTAAAGTATTCGGAGGAAAATGCAAGTAATTCTGTGGGCCCTCTAGAAGAATGAAACCCTAACTCGACATGATGACCATGGAACCGCTTTTGAACCTTAGGGTTTGCGACAGTTTAGCGGTGCCATCAGTGAGGCTTGAGTTTTCCTTTCTACGGCTGGTCCAGAGGTAGTGCGGTATGTACTAGATATTTTTTAGACTGAGCTCAGGTGTTGAGCTTTCGGAAATTATGAGACTTGACAAATCGATCGAAATGTTTAACGTCGTTTAGATATCATATGATGAGAGATCAGCAAGTTGACCAGCTTTGGATAGAGGACCTTGATCAGTCGAAAATACTGCATTTCTAACACGGCAATTTCCATACCTTTTGCATTCATGTATAGGTATCCGGTATTCATATCGCACATATTTGCAAAACACATGTAAAATACTGGATTACTTGTACTGTATACTAAAACCTGCACTTTTAGGGAAATTGACTCTGTTTCATGGAATCACATCATCCTTGTATTGCGCAACTCTTGTCTGGGGTCTAATGCAGGAAATTCCAGAAGCAAAGCCCAAATTTGTGGAAAAGAGCTGATAAAAGATACGCCAACTCCAAGATTTAAGATCTGGTAATATTACAGAAATCAAAATAAAATTCCACACATCAGAAAGGGTCCCAAAACTCAGCCCCAGAATTACCATGTAAAAAGGAAGAATCAAGGCCACCAAAGGGCCGCTGATCCGCGGCCTAAACCCCCTTGGCGCCGCGGATCCGCAGCCATATAGTGTGATCAAGGGACCAAATTTTGCCACGTGCTCTCCTCTAACGGCCAAAGCTTCCAGAAGCTCCACGTGGCACATCTAGAAGGCTCGGCTTAACAAACTCTTGGTGGGAAATTCAAATTTTGGGCTTAACTAACTTTTGGAGGGAAATTTAAATCTTTTGGTTAACTAACTTGTGGAGGGAATTCAATTTCAATCCTAGATCTAGAATTTGGAGGTCTATAAAATAGAGCCTAGATCTACGGTGCAAATTGTTCAAGAATCACCATCATCTTCAACCCACAAGTTGAGTGACACAACTTGTGCCTCAAATTCAAACCCCAATTCAAAATCAAGATCAAGATCCCGAGAGCAATTCAAGCAAGAGAGCCTTCAACCTTTAGAAGCGACGCCGGATTCCAACGGAGCAAGAGATCCACGCCGATCCGCGACTCAAGGAGCCGAGCGAAGCCGAAATCGACGATCTACTTCCTTCCTTTTGTAAATTCAAGAGAGTTGTAATGAAATTTGTCGATAAATAAAGGTGAATTTTCTATATTCTTGCTTATCTTTTAATTCAAGCATAATGATTAGATCTCAATTTGTGATTGTTTTTGTGATCATGATGTTTGAGTAATCTCCGCTCATGTAGGAGTTGTGACGATCTTTAGATGATGATGATTTAGATATTTTTACAATTCTTAAATCCTATAATATTTCGAAATTCTAGTGAATCAAATGATTAATAACGTAGTTTCGAGATGATGCTTTCTTGATCGTGTTCACTCGAAACTAGGGAACAACTATTAAACATTTGATTAAATAGAAGCTAGAATTTGAATGTGATCCATCGAAAGGACAAAGGATGAGTTGCGAAATCCCTAATTTCCTCGCAAGATCCTTAAACCTCGATGCATTTGCATCGATCTAGTACCAATTCGTTAATGGATAAGAATGAGTAATCATTAGATCTCATCACATCTATAGATCCGATCTACTCCTACGAGCCATACTTCTAATCTTGATTGTTTGTTGGAAATTATCACACATCTCAATTCTTGTTTTTATTGTTTCTTTTAGATCAAGATTTTTTTCTTATTTCTTGATCTTCAAATGCAAATCATGAATTGTTTTCTTTTCTTTGCCTTAAATTTTCAACTCATCTAATTCGGAAATTGAACGGATTACACTTTCCCTGTGGACGATCCGCACTTACTAACGCGCTACATCCGATACCGTTATTGATTGCGGTCAAAATATTTTTGGTTGTGATTTCTATTCTGTTTTCTAAAAACCAACTACACAACGAGAATATCATTCAATCAAATGGCGCCGTTGCCGGGGATAGTGCGCTAATTGTTCGTATTTTGAAATTTGAGTTGAAAAGTTTATTCCATCTCAATTTTTAGATCTAAACTCGCACAAACCCTAATACGTGTATTGTGATTTGATTGCGAGGAAATCTGGAACTTGTGGAGCTGTGGAAAATTTTTTCTGCAAACTCCAGAGAGCTGTGTAAGTGAACAGGAGCTTGTACACAAAAATTGGTGCAGTGATTCCATTAGAAGACCGCGGAACCGCGGCATTAGTTGACTCCCGCGGCAGTTCCGCCGCAAGTTAACTTCTTCACTGTTCCAAACTTTCAGGTATACTTCCACACTTTCTTATCTTCCCCCTCATCTGCTCCAATTAATATTTTGTGCAGGTTTCTTTGCAAAAATCGCAGCGCCGCACAAAAAGAAAAATTAAATTGTGCGTGTTTTGATTTTGTGGTTGTTTGCATAATTAATACGGACATTAAGGGGCAAAGACCAAATCCAGATTAGGTGGGGAGTTCATTACCCTTCCTAAGCCCCAAAAATCACAAACTTGCATCCGCATTTACCCACATTAACTAAAAAATATCTAGAGATGACTCTAAAGACCGTCGCGCTCACTTAGGACAGAAGAAGGCCGTGGGTAATTCATTGCTTATCCCCGTTTTCTTGTGGTGTCTAAGGCAAGTGTGTCGAAGGCTAGTGGTTATTAATTAGGCCTACTACTTACGTAGTGGAGTACCTTCCCACTTACCTGGCACTTACCTGGCCACAGGGGGACAAAGAGGCAGTGGAGGATTTTATCCTGCGACTTGTCTTTTAGCAGTTAGGAGCGGTCTAGAGCCGGACCTAGGTGACCATAAATTTTAGGGTTGCTTGTTGCATTTGTTGTGATCGCATCATATTTTCAAAATCCGTATCACTTTTCAAAACAAACACCACATTCATTTCATCACCCTAATTATAAATCACGCTGCCACTTGTACTAACCCCTTTTAGTGCAAGATAGGCTGGACACGGGATTCTAGTGCCCGGCTTGTCCGCGTCCCCTCGATCGACTCCGAAGTCGGCATTTCTCCATTTACCTTTCTTTTACCCACCACCACCACACCCACATCGATGGATCAGTCTCAATCGAACATCTTTTCCACTACCCTACCGCTGTCCGTTGGTGCGCAGAATCCACCTCGCATCTCTCTCCAAGAGAGGTGCTATCCAACACGAGGCCCCCTTTCCACCTGTCTTTCCATTCCACTAGCCAATGGGGAAAATTTTCAGATTAAACCCCAATACATCAACCTTCTACCAAAATTTCACGGTCTCGAGTCTGAGGACGCATACGTGTTTATCACGAAATTTGAAAATGTATGCGCAATGATGGGTACCTCACAGCTGTCTGTGGATGCTTTGCGTCTTCGTCTTCTCCCATTCACCCTGTGCGATACAGCTGAGAAGTGGCTGTATAACACTACCGCACATTCCATTTCAAACTGGGAAGAATTCGTCAAAGCATTCCTTAAGAAATTTTACCCACATCACAAAACAGCTCGAATCCGTAGTGAAATCAATCAATTCACGCAGCTTCCAAATGAAACATTTTCACAATGTCTTGAGCGCTTTAAGGATCTGCTAGTTCAATGTCCACATCACGGCATCCCCAGATGGGATCTGTGCCGAATCATTTATGAGGGCATTAATCCTAACACAAGACAGACCCTTGAATTAATGTGTCAAGGCAATTTCATGACCAAAGATGATGGGGAAGCCTGGAAATTTTTAGAAGATTTCGCTGAAAGATTTTTACAGTGGGAGGGTGTGAGTCAATCATCTAGGGCTGGCAATAACCAATCGGAAGTTTCCATAGGAGTTAGAGCTGAAATTTTAGCTATGCAAAAGAAACTCGAGACTATGGAAAACAAATTTTTAGCTGCCGCCCTAAACCAAATGTCACTCTCCAAAACTGTATGTTGATGCTGTTCTGATCCATCACATCTCACGGAAGAATGCCCACGAAATTCTCCGTCTCAAGGTCACGAGCATATCAGTTCTGCTTACCAACAAAGACCTAGAAATGACCCATTTTCTTCCACACATAATCAGGGTTGGAGGAATCACCCGAACTTTGCTTGGAACCAATCACAAAACACGGTTCCAACCCAAAAAAATTTCCAAAGGGTCCCTCCACCACAACAGCAACCACAATTGAGTCAGCACCCCTTTCAAGCACAAAACTTCCAAAATTCGGTCAACACACCTGCACCTTCCAATCCGTTGCAGTTGATCGGTTCAGATGAATCCTCTTTATTTATGAACTTGCTTTTGACAATAAAAACTTCCGTCGATGACATAAAAAGAAACTCTGCGTCCCAAAGCGAGACTATTAAATCGATGGAAGAAGAAATTGCAAGTTTAAAAGCTGAAATGAGTGCAAGAGAGAGAGGGAAACTTCCAGCTCAACCTTTACCCAATCCTGGCTATTCACATCATGTGGATGCAATCACGTTGAGATCTGGAAGAGTGCTTGACAATCACGTTGGGGAAGAGATTGATGACACAGAAAAATCTATCCATGACACCCCGGCTGAGACCTTTCCTCACACACACGCTTCTGCTTCTGACTCTTGTTCTTCTACCCCACCGCCTTCTCGCGAGCCTATTCTCCATTTCCCTCTAGGCTCGCCACCTCAGCCCACCTCTTCTATTCCTCCACAGACGATCCCCACTTCTATATTAGGATCGGGGCCACACACACTTCCTTCTCCTATGATGGACCCAGCGCTTATTGCTAAAGCACCTTATCCTAATCGGTTAAGGGCTAACACATCGAGTCCACATATGGAGAAGATTATGGACATGTTCAAGCAAGTTAACATCAACATCCCTCTCCTAGATGCCATCCAACAAGTTCCATCCTATGCGAAAACTCTTAAGAACTTGTGCACTAGGAAGAGGAAGACTCAAGTGCCCAAGAAAATTTTCATGGCAAAGACTGTAGACACGGCTTTCCCACAACAATTACCGAGGAAACGTAAGGATCCTGGATATCCTACGATTTCCATCTCTATTGGGGAGAAACACATCAACCGTGCTCTACTAGACCTTGGGGCAAGTGTTAACCTGCTTTCTTTCTCAGTCTATGAGCAGTTAGGGATCGGAGAGTTGAAGCCAACCCATTGCACTCTCCAGATGGCTGACCGATCAATCACCAAACCTAGGGGTGAACTAGAGGATGTGTTAATAAAAATCGGGGAATTTATATTCCCTGTGGACTTTATTGTACTTGATACACAGCCTGTAGCGAACCCACGGAATCAAATTTCGGTGATTTTAGGTCGCCCCTTTTTGGCCACTTCCAACGGTATAATCAACTGTTGTAATGGTTCTATGACTCTATCATTCGGGAATAGGTCAATAGAGCTGAACATTTACAAGTTGGGAAGTGTACCCTCCGAACCTACTGCTCAGGTCTGTTCTGTCGACTTAATGGATGTCGACAGCAGCGAATTTGACGATCCTCATGAGACTGATCTAGACTCTTTTCATACGTTGTTGTTTGACCCAACTCTGTATCATACACATACGGACTCTTCCACTGAGATGTCCGGGTCAACAACTAACACCGATTATGAAATGCTTTTAGAGTCTGAAGATCACCCCGCACTTTGTGATGACATTATTCTTCGGGGTATTGACGGAACTATTGAGGAGATCTTCACTGATGAACTCGCATTTTTGAATGACACAGATGTTGAGATGAATCATCTCCCAATCAATGAAATTGAACCTCCACCCCTTCTTCTGAACTGTAAAAAGAATGCGAGCAATCCATCACATTCACTGCATCGTCTCTCCAAAATGAGACGCACACACATTCTATTCCACCACTTACCTTTTCCCCACTTCTTCTTCCACCAACCAGAGCACTGCATTGATAAAATTTTCGAATGGTTGGTGTTGACGTACGGTCTTTGCAAAGTTTGGCATCGACCACTGATTTTTGATCCCCTCATGTGATTTTCAAAGATTAACATTGCATAAGTTTGGGGGGGGGCATTTCATCAGGCTCCTGAAAAGAAAATTTTTACAAAATTTTGGGCCAAGAATAAGTTTAGGGGAGGATCTTCACTTATATATTTTGCCCCCACTAATAAATTCCTCCCAGGCTTACAGATTTTGTAGGTATAGCGGTTGGCAACAGTGAGGACACTGTTGAAAACAAGTTTAGGGGAGGTTTGTGCTTAGTTTTGTATCATGTGCATATCATTTGCATAAGCACAAAACATTTCTTTAAAAAACCATAAAAATTTAAAAATTTTCAAAACCCATAAAAATTCTGTGTGCATATTTTTGGCTCATCATTTTTTGTAAATAGTTTTTCAAAACCCATTAAAACCTATAAAAATTTAAAATTTTTCAAAATCCATAAAAATTCAAAAATTTTCAAAACTCATAAAAAATTCATAAATTTTCAAAATATAAAAATATTTAATATTTATGATAATGAAAGATTAGATAGTGAACAATTACATCCATGAGATTAGAAAAATTTAAGAAAACCAAGAAAATTAGAAGTTTTCTTATACGAACTAGTAATAAGTTGTTATGAGCCGTTGTCCCAAGGGTTAGTAAGATGAAGGAAGTCACTAATTTGAGGATAAAAATAAGTCTGAAAAATAGTTTCTATTCTGGAAAGCCAAACATTTTGAACGTTGATACCCTGCTATTCGCACTGACACACGTCTTAAAGCCCGGGATAGTAGAGGATACCTTGAAATGCTCTTGTCTTAAAGCCAATGTATGAAGGAAAAAAAATGAATAAATATAAAGTGGTGAGAAAAATGGACACTGATCTTTGTTATCACCAAGGGCAATAAAAAAATGTATAGCGAGGGTGACTCTTCACCTAATGCCCTAAGGCCAACTGGTCAGGGAGTCACTGCTATGCCTAAGGTGGTGCAAGACGAGGAAAAATACACCAAATAAGCAAACACATGAGTAATCGGTCGGTTAGTACCTCAAGAAGTATTAACGGTCGCATGAAAGTGTGTGAGCAAATTCGTCTAAATATTCATTAATTAAAAAGTACTGAGGTTGATGGACAAGAGTATGATAGCTTGAATTGAATTCTCCGGGTGTAGGATGTTCTTTACACACGCAGGGTGATATGATCGATGTTTGGAAGAATGATAGGAATGAAGAATAAGACGATGTTTTATTGAGGGAGGACGTGATTTCTGACATCTTTTCATGACCATTAAGATAGGGCTCATGACAACCGAAAAGCTAGCTTAGTTGGAAACCCTAATTTTCAAGACTTTTCTTTTACAATTCTTATCTTTAAATTTAATATTCATAATCTTCCTTTTATTATTGGATTTTGTGGGTGCAATCCGCTGAAAACCCTCAGGAGACAACACTCCTCCTACTAGGGACACCTAGAGGTTTAAAGGCTTGTTGCACGTGCTCAGTGCAATCGTGTTGCCTACGAAAGTGTGCTTTTCTCTTTCTTTATTTTCTCCTTCTCTTTTTAATAAAACAATTCGATCGAGACGATCGAAAATAAGTTTGGGGGAATTTGATCAGTCGAAAATACTGCATTTCTGACACGGCAATTTCCCTACCTTTTGCATTCATGTATAGGTATCCGGTATTCATATCGCACATATTTACAAAACACATGTAAAATACTGGATTACTTGTACTGTATACTAAAACCTGCACTTTTAGGGAAATTGACTGTGTTTCATGGCATCACATCATCCTTGTATTGCGCAACTCTTGTCTGGGGTCTAATGCAGGAAATTCCAGAAGCAAAGCCCAAATTTGTGGAAAAGAGCTGATAAAAGATACGCCAACTGCAAGATGTAAGATTTGGTAATATTACAGAAATCAAAATAAAATTCCACACATCAGAAAGAGGCCCAAAACTCAGCCCAAGAATTACCATGTAAAAAGAAAGAATCAAGGCCACCAAAGGGCCGCGGATCCGCGGCCCAAACCCCCTTGGCGCCGCGGATACGCGGCCATATAGTGTGATCAAGGGACCAAATTTTGCCACGTTCTCTCCTCTAATGGCCAAAGCTTCCATAAGACCCCAGAAGCTCCACGTGGCACATCTAGAAGGCTCGGCTTAACAAACTCTTGGAGGGAAATTCAAATTTTGGGCTTAACTAACTTTTGGAGGGAGATTTAAATCTTTTGGTTAACTAACTTGTGGAGGGAATTCAAATTTCAATCCTAGATCTAGAATTTGGAGGTCTATAAAATAGAGCCTAGATCTAGGGTGCAAATTGTTCAAGAATCACCATCATCTTCAACCCACAAGTTGAGTGACACAACTTGTGCCTCAAATTCAAACCCCAATTCAAAATCAGGATCAAGATCCCGAGAGCACTTCAAGAAAGAGAGCCTTAAACCTTTAGAAGTGACGCCGGATTCCAACGGAGCAAGAGATCCACGCCGATCCGCGACTCAAGGAGCCGAGCAAAGCCGAAATCGACGATCTAGTTCCTTCCTTTTGTAAATTCAAGAGAGTTGTAACGAAATTTGTCGATAAATAAAGGTGAATTTTCTATATTCTTGCTTATCTTTTAATTCAAACATAATGATTAGATCTCAATTTTTGATTGTGTTTGTGATCATAATGTTTGAGTAATCTCCGCTCGTGTAGGAGTTGTGACGATCTTTAGATGATGATTATTTAGATATTTTTACAATTCTTAAATCCTATAATGTTTGGAAATTCTAGTGAATCAAATGATTAATAACCTAGTTTCGAGATGATGCTTTCTTGATCGTGTTCACTCGAAACTAGGGAACAACTATTAAACATTTGATTAACTAGAAGCTAGAATTTGAATGTGATCTATTGAAAGGACAAAGGATGAGTTGCGAAATCCTTAATTTCCTCGCAAGATCCTTAAACCTCGATGAATTTGTATCGATCTAGTACCAATTCGTTAATGGATAAGAATGAGTAATCATTAGATCTCATAACATCTACAGATCCGATCTACTCCTACGAGCCATACTTCTAATCTTGATTGTTGGTTGGAAATTATCACACATCTAAATTCTTGTTTTTAATGTTTCTTTTAGATCTAGATTTTTTTCTTATTTCTTGATCTTCAAATGCAAATCATGAATTGTTTTCTTTTCTTTGCCTTAAATTTTCAACTCATCTAATTCGGAAATTGAACGGATTACACTTTCCATGTTGACGTTCCGCACTTACTAACACGCTACATCCGACACCGTTATTGATTGCGGTCAAAATATTTTTGGTTGTGATTTCTATTCTATTTTCTAAAAACCAACTACACAACGAGAATATCATTCAATCAGACCTCACCCAGATGCGTTGTGAGTTGATTGAGAACGAACGAGTATTGAGTATTCCTCTGATGGTTGGAACGAGTTCCCGAGGATATGTTCGGCTAGAGATCTTCTACAGAGTAATGAAGATACCGAGTTCGTGATTTCGAGTCCATGTGAGAGACTTCGGATCGACTGTAGCCGAGAACTTTTTTAGTACGCAGATAGCGTGGCGTGACGTCGAAGTGGACGATGATACAGATGAGTGGGACCGGAGTTTGTGCGAGATACTGACGAGCTATTGCTACTCCCCGTCGAGATCAGAGATCTGATTTGCTTACAAAGGCGTTGGGGTGCGGCCAATTCCCGAGGAAATGTTGTGCTGAAAACGCAGATGCCCAGAGAACGAGAAAAGATTATGCAAGAGTACCAGCCTCCGTACAGTTCGGCATAGGCGAGATCGGAAGAGACCTTGAGCAGGATTCCTTCCAGGACACTGCTGCGATGAGATTTGCACCAAGGATCAGTTGTGTCACGTATGTTCAGAGGGCCAGAGGCCGACGCCAGTGACGTGCTGCGTTACGAGTGGTTGTGATGATTAATCGAGAGATGACCAGAGAAGTGCCAGAGAGGAATCGTTCCCGTTAGCACACCTGACTGGGCCGATGAGCCGATGGATTGCGAGATTTGTAATCTGAGGAGAAAATGAGGACCCAGAGATAGAGGGCGCCAGACTGTGAGCAGGAGGCAAGCGGATGTTCTTACTCTTCCAGTTTTGGGTACACCGACATTTTTCGACATTGTAGGAGGTGTACCTCAATGTCATTTGTTGCGTTTGCGTTTGTGATCCGAGTATCATGCTTATATCGCTTGGTTTTGAGTTTTTATGATTGGGTTTCAAGATATTGCTTTCGTGCACCATGGCTGCACCTGCTGGGTATTTACATTTTGCGCATAGTTATCGCCCTTGATATATTTTATACACCGTTGTGTTGATTTGCGATTTGTGCATATCCATTGCATTTGATGTCGATTTAGTACCTTCGTAGAATGTGTTTATGATTTCGTGGATTTCATACGGATGATGTGATTTTTGCACTCGGTATAGCTCACATGTGCTTGCAGTGCATTGATGCGGATTTGTGCTCATAGTTGCACACGTTTTTGATTGATACACCTTGGTGTACTCGGTGTTGCTTTTTACGCGTACGAGTTATTGATTGTATTTCGTGCACAATTGATGCACCAGATATTGTTGTCGCGCACACCCGTTGCACTAGACAGATGCTTTCGTGCACACCCATTGCACTTAGTTTTGCTTTGTGTCTATTGAGGCACCTGTGTTTGGATTTGAGTTCTATGCGCACCAGACGCACGTGATTGTTGGGTACGCCTTTTGAGGCTGATTTTGCTGGGCACTTTGTTTTCGTTTTGGGCACCATATTATATAGTGGCCAAACAGGACTGATCTAAGGACAGTACATGAGTACTTTGCATGCATTAAATGATTTCTAAGGGGTTTTCAAAAGGAGCTATAGTCTCGCTCTTTCTTACGTGTCTGTGAGCGACACGAACGTTTACAAAAAGGAAAACCTTTTGGGATATTTTGAAACGACGGAACGTATATTTAACAAAACATATATGGACATAGATTATTATGAGCGTCCGTCACTTATGCCGTGAGTTATGAATTCACGTGCCAATTTAGAAAAGATTTTTGCATGATTTTTATTCAATTCTTGAAAGTTTTCCAAAGATGCGTACTGTACACGTATTATAGTATTTGACTAGTATATATTGGATTTCAGTAGTGGATTTCGAGATCTGTATCTCTATTGTAACTCCGAGGATATGCATGCAATCAGATGATTTGCGTGACACTTGAAGGAGTTCGATTTTGAGTTTCGTATTCGTTTTCAGGCGCACGCGATGCGCTGTGTTATTTTTGCGTTTTCCATGATTTCGGAGCCCCGTTGATTTGAGCTGATTGTTGAAATGTTTTAGATTTTTGGGGTTTAAATTTAAATTCGGGGATCGAATTTATTTAAGAGGGGAAGATTGTAACATTTCAGAAAATATAAAATATTATTTTTGGAATTTAATATTAAAATACTATATTTCCCGAAAACTGCCCGATTTGGGAAATTGGAGTTTTCGAAAAAGGGTATAAATATATACCAATATTTGTGAAATAATTGGAGATTAAAATGATTTATTCATTTAAAAATATATTTAAAGGATTTGGCATTTTTAAAATTTATTATATGCTGTTTGGATGAAAAACCGACTAGTGTACTGCTAATCGCGATTAAGCCAAATCCGTATTTATACAGTTTTCCATGGCTAGTGCACTATGTCATGTTGCATTTGGTTACATGTTGTTGCAATTGTGTCTTTTTTGGGTATTATTGTGCTTTGGTTGTAAAAGAGAAAAGAAAAGAAAAGAGAAATGGCAAAAGGGTAATTTAGTGAGAGTGGGTGAGAATAAAGGGGAGAGAGAGGGGCAGCCACATTATCCTCCACCATTTATTTTTCTTCTCCTTCTTCCTCCTCACTTCCCTCCATCTTTAACCCTAGGATCCATCTCAAAAATCTTGTCAAAACTGTAAGTCGACGTTAGACACCCCACATGATGCGGGGAGGCGGAATAGGTAAAACAATCATTTTGTTTAAACTAACATCGACTAACTTTACGGATCTTTGCTAAACCCTAACTAACAACAACATAGAAGTGGTTAGCTACTATGAAAGAAGATTATACCTAATGAATCAAGTCCTTCTTGTTCTCTTTGTTCACCTCCTCGACGGCCTCCTCATTGTGATAGAAGATACATCCGAGAGCTACTTCTCTAAGCTTAAACCTCTCACTTGAGGTAACTAGGTGACTATGAGTACTAATCAAAGAAACCTAGAGGATTAGGGATCTATTAGTCTTGCTAACCCTTGGATCTCAACACATGAGAGGTTAGGGTTAGGGTTGAAGAGAGAGAGCTTGAGGACAGAGAATGTGAAAGTGAGAATGAAATGAAAATTAACTCATTTGTGTATATATCATGAAGCATAAAATATCTTGCACAAAATATCTTTGCACAAATATCTTCATTCTTCATTTAATACAAATGAATCATCTAATGAGTCATTAAAACCATTAATGCTTCATTAACTCATTTGATGAATCATTTCCATGAGTCACAAATCCATTTAACCACCTCATCAAACTTCTAGAAGCTTCTCGAGTAATTACGAGAACGCCCCTCCTATCTGTGAAAACACGGAAATACTGAGACTGTATAAATCTAATTATCCAATACTAGAATCTGGCTTAAACTAAAGTCTGCTAGTATAAACTGTCCGAACATCATACGTGCATATATGCATGTGCGTGTCCGAACCCTGTCGTAAAACCATATGACCTCTATATCGTTTCGCCCGAAGCAGGGAAACTCTCTGTGTGGGATTCTAAAGACTCGACACTACACTGGCAGTGGGTTTAGCCACAGACCGTAAGCAGCACTAGCTATACGTAACGGTCCCCAGGTAGATGTCGATAAGAAGGCCGATGAGGAAACCCATCCGAACTCCTACCGAGCCTGATGTGACAATCTCCGTACAGTCCGGTCTGTTCGTCTAAGACTATCGCATATCGGGCCTAGGGGGCGGCAAGCGTCAGTCCCCTAAAAGCGGTATAAGTCGTGTCGGAGTGAAGCCCATTACACCTTGAGAAGCTACTGGAAATCCTACCAGTAAATCTCGCTTGCCCTGGCCAGGGACTTTGCGTAATGGCTTTCCAAACACTGCGCGATATTAACTCCCAATACCGGGAGAGACGAATCCTATCTAACCGCCACTGCCTCCAAGTGCTTCGGGACTGCACCCAACTGCTACCTGTTTGTACGACTCCTTTGAGCCGTAGTAGGGTAGCAATCTAAGAACAGTGGGAACACACTCGAGACGAAGCAGCAGTGTCAAGTCTGCGGACTATGCTGTACTCATGTCACCTGGGAACTGTTAACTGATGACAGGTATAATACCAACCAACAGTTCCCTGCGAGTCCTGTCCGGTGTACCCGTAACCCAACGAGCACATGTATACTATCTCCAATACAACGTACTGATGGCTGTGGGACAGACCATCTCCCCAACTGGGATGAGAAGCGTACACACTAGTCTACTCCGGAGTATCGATGCCCTGTCTCGATAATCCTACGACTAGGGGCCTGAAAAAGGATTTGCTTGTAGACTACCCAGCCCCCACTAGTGTGACTGCCATCACAACGCTGGTAGTTAAGAAATATTCTAAGGGCTCTATCAATATGTTTTCTCGATATGCTAACATATACACATATTAAGATAGAAATAAACCAAGTAGCGTACTACCATGTTTAGCAAGACTGTTAATATAACTGTGAATATCTCAAGCTTCCATTAAGTAATATACAAGCTAGTATGATACAATAATGGCCCCTAGGGAATATACACTAACAATCTCCCACTTGCACTAGGGCCATGTACTGGAGTATCGAAGACCTATCATCTCGAGTAGCCTCTCGAACTGAATCTGAGGTAAGGCCTTAGTGAATGGATCTGCAGTGTTCTCCTCTGTAAGAACTCTCCGGACCTCGATCTCCTGTCGATCTATGATCTCCCTGATCAGGT
Source organism: Agapanthus africanus (assembly GCA_030015575.1). Lineage (NCBI taxonomy): Eukaryota > Viridiplantae > Streptophyta > Magnoliopsida > Asparagales > Amaryllidaceae > Agapanthus > Agapanthus africanus. The sequence goes on along the minus strand of CM057337.1, from coordinate 389,783,246 downwards.
GATACGGCCTTAAGATTTGTCTGGACTTCTGATGGGACCTGGGTTCCTTCGCTAAAGCTATAGCTCCGTTGTTGTCACAATACAGCGGTATTGGATCAGCAATGGTAGGAACCACCTGAAGTTCTGTTAGGAACTTCTTTATCCAGACTGCTTCTTTTGCGGCATCGCAAGCAGTGATATACTCTGCTTCCATCGTCGAGTCAGCAATGGTGTCCTGCTTGGAACTCTTCCAGCACACAGCCCCTCCATTGAGGGTAAAGACATAACCTGACATGGACATGGAGTCATCCTTGTCACTCTGGAAGCTGGAGTCGGCAAAAGCCTCGATCTGGAGGTCTTTACCGCCGTAAACCAAGTACATATCCTTAGTCCTTCTCAGGTACTTGAGAATGTTCTTTACTGCTATCAAGTGCTTCTCCCTTAGGTCTGACTGATACCTGTTTACCACGCTCAGAGCGTAAGCTACATCTGGTCTGGTGCACAACATCGCATACATTATAGAGCTTACCGCAGAAGCGTACGGTATAACTGACATGCGATCCCTTTCCAAATCAGTCTTAGGAGACTTCTCTCGGGATCCACGCGAAGGTACCTACAATAATAAACCATCGCAATGCATATTAAAATCAAGGAAGAAAATCAGAACGGTACACGTTTCGCTCATAGGTCAGAACCTATAGCTTTGCGTGCAAAACACGACCAAAAACCCTGCTCTTGGACGTCCAAACGCTACACGATGGAAACGAAAAAACAAACACCAAAATCAAGTCAAAACGAAGTCGCAAAACAATGCACCAACTCATGGAAATGGTCCCAGATTTTACCCTAAGCCAAATTAGTCAAAGTTGTATATGTAGAGGGTCCATTTTACTGACATAGGAGCTACAGACGAAGCAGGAACCAAAAATAAAGTGCCCAGGCCGCAAATTGCGGCCTAGGGGATTAAATCTGTGGCCCAGGTGTTAGGGTTTGGTCTCGGGTCTCTAGGGTATGCTCTGTATCACCTGCACATCCCTCTGTGAACTCAGAAAAATTTTCAGGTCACCCGGGTCACTCCAGATCCTAAAATACCATCACTATTCTCACAAAGCGACATGAACTCAAATCCCAAATCCGTATTTTGGGTTTCATCCCCCGTTCCAGGTCAGTAAAAGACCACTAAGGCTTGTAGGCAGCCACTACACATCACCCATTTCAACAAACACTCAACCTTTTTCTAGGGTTCCCAATGTCTCACTAATCTTCACAATTTCACATCTAAACACTTAAGAATACTAAAGCAAATGAAAAAATACACAATTGGTGAAGGGATTACCTCATATAGCACCTATGAATCCCCCAAGATCATCGAAAACTGAAATTTCTTGGTCCCATGTGTAGAGGTTGAAGAGAGAATTAATTTTTGTGAATGGTGTGTAGGGTTTTGGGGATTGTTAGGAGATGGATCTAGGGGTGGAAGGGGGGGTAGTGGGGTTGAGGAGATGAAGAGGTAGATGAGAAAAGAAGATGGGGTAACCAAAAGGGCAGCAGCCCCCCTCCTTCTCTCACTATAATTCACACACACACTCTCTCTCTCATCACTAGTATACCTACCCCATCATTATGTCCCCTTGACTTTTCCTTTTCCTTTTTCTTTTCTCTCCACCAATAAACCATAATATATAGCCCAAATGAAATAAGACATGTAACAAAATGAAACATGTCATGGTGCACTAACCATGGTAACTGTAAAAACGCAGATTTGGCTTAATCGCGATTAGAAGTGCACTAATCGGTTTTTTATCAAAATTGCATATAATAAATTTTAAAAATGCCAAATCCTTTAATTATATATTTAAATTAATAAATCATTTTAATTTCTATTTATTTCATAATTATTGGTATATATTTATACCCTTTTTCGAAAACCCCAATTTCGCAAATCGGGCAGTTTTCGGGAAAAATAATATTTTAATATTAAATTCCAAAAGTAATATTTTATATTTTATGAAATGTTACAATAAAGTCGGGCAATTCAACAAGATTCCCGACATCCTGATCGAATGCTCGTCGCAAACTTTAGTAGACGGCCGCACCCCCGGATGCCATCGACGAAGTGTACTAAGGCGGAACACCGCTGCCGCGAGCACCCGAACGGATGCTTTTGGTGACGAGGTTCTCTTACAGTCACTTGGTAGGGGCTATGGGGTGTGGCTGTCTATTAAGTTTACCCGGCGAGTATCCGCGTACGCTACGTGATTGCGACGGACTTTTGATCGCATCAAAATCCCGTGGCAACCGATCATCTGAGACTGAACTGCTAGATTTACAACATTCAAATTAGTTATCTCATAACTACCTGTGGATTCCAAATATTGTATCACATTCCAGATAAAAAGACAGTGTTAAACTTTCCGATCGAATAATCAAACACCCAAGATTTCCCAAATAGCTCAATACTTGAGCGGAGTTCAAAAAATATCCATCACATGCCACAGTACCAATGGTCTAGCCGTAGAAGGGTCAAGGCAACGCCTCACATGTGGCACGCCGTACTGCCCCAAGCCCTAAGATTTAGAGGCAGTTCAAGACGGTCACATAATCGAGTTAAGGTTTGTGTTCCTTTAGAGGGTCCACCGCGTTACTTTCATGATTTTCCGGAAGTTTCAAATTCGAGAAAAAACACAACTTTTGAAAAATTTTCCGACAGGGGAAAAAGTGAGTTATTGATATCCGTTCGAACTTTTTAACAGTTTCTAAAATTATCCGGAAAAAAACTTAAACGAAGTTAAATTATCCGATCGAATCAACGAGTCCCCAATACAACCCAGAAAACTTAACACTTGAGTATATTAAAAATTCCCAGAACAATCAGGAAATTGCTACGGTTATTGCTGTAGAAAAAGAACACCCAAGTCGCACTGTAGCGCCGCGGAACCGCTGCGCAAGCATGGGTACGGCCGTGGTTCCGCGGTGCAATAGAGGTATTTTGGGGTCGTTTTTTACAGTAACCCATAAAATTACCTGCTTATTTTTTTGAGTATTTTTAATATGAAAAAATCAACCTTTTTGAAAAATTTCCAGAAAAGGGTATAAACCGGGTATTCGAAGTTCGATCGGACTTTAAACTTCGCCCAGACTTCGCCTAAAGCTCTAGCTTGGCTCTGATACCACTGCAGGTTTACTAGGCACACGCACAAGGGTCTACGAGGTATCAACCATTCCCGATTTAAAATTTAGCCGTGCCGAACAACCCTAACCAAGATCTTTATACTAGAGTTTCGGTGAAACAAAGCATGTTAAACACTTTAACACTAAATGAGAGGGATTACAACCTTTGTAGATTCTGTTCTTCACTTCTAAAGCTCCGTGTTGAGGTCCCTTCGCTGCGATCATCGTGCATCCAGACTCTAGAGAGGCTCCACGAAGAGAAAGATGCAAGCTTTCTTCCGATCTTCGATAACAAAGATGATCTACCTTGAAGTTTCATTAACACAAGCTCTCACTCACAAAATGAAGTGAACACCCTCATCTAAATGGAAAGGGTAGATGAGGATGATGAACTAGGATTTTTACTCTCATTTGTTTTCTTATTCTCACTCACTTTCATCACTAAGCAAAAAGCTAGAAAGCTTTTGCATCAAGGAAGAAGAAGAAGAAGAAGTTTACTTTGTGATGAATAATGAATCAAGTGATGTTAGAAATGCAACCATGGTTCATAGAACCTTTGTAGATATTTAACTAAGGTTAAAGGGTTGGGTTGGGTTAAACAAATATCTTGCAAACTATCAAAACAAATATATTTCCACAAAACAATACAAAACCTTCTAGAAGGTTCTAGAAAAGATTAACCCAAATCAAACCCTAACCATGTTTAATCTCCACTAAACATGTTGCATTAATAACCCTAACATGTTACAATATTATATATCACATATACAATATTTATTGTAACAAAATAAAATAATACAATTAACATATATCGCATATTTATCAATGTATTACCCGAGTGAGAAAAAGAATATTTTAGTGAGCTTATATCAGTTAATTTAATTTAATATATCAAATATATATTTATACATTAAATTATCGAATCAACACTTGATCCGATAACCCGGCTATTTCACAAATAACCGACTAATATAATCTGTATCAGTTCATCGAATCAACACTTGATCCGATGACCTGGCTATATCACATATACCCGGCCGATATCTCATATTGAGAATCTAATACGGTATCGCATAGACGCATCATTCTCGGTCCCGCACATATCACATATGTGCTCCTACTCCATTTTGCCCGAGCCAAGAAAGCTCTGTGTAGGACTCTAAAGAATCGTCAATACGCCGGCAGTAGGTGATGATCATATCAAACACCCACAAGCTGCAAGCGGTCAGCTAAACGTAACAGCCACCCAGGTATTGAGCGCTCAGAAGATCAACAGGCAAGCCTGTACTTTCTCCTGTGAATCCAGTCAGTAACACTCCTGTACAGTCCGGTCTCGTCATCCGATATGTCGCATATCTCGCCTAGAGGTGGTATACGTCAGACCCCAGTAGCTTGATAAGTCGTGTCGATATGAGGTCTATAACAGTTCGAGAAACTACTGATAACACTTACCAGTAAATCTCAGCAACCCTGGCCAGGGATTTCCAGTTATAGCCAATCGAACACAGCACAACATCAACTCCCTATACCGGGAGAGACGAATCCCCTCCTATCGCTCATTGCTTCCATATGATTCGGGACTGTACCCAAAAACCACCTTTTTGCATGCCCTCTTGGACGTGGTATGATGGAAATCAAAGCACGGTGGGAATCACACAAGACTCTATGACGATCTCGGGTCAACAGACTACTCTGTACCAGTGTCACCGGAGAACTGCCATCTGACGTGAGGTATAATACCATCTGGGAGTTCTCGGCGAGTCCGTCTAGTGTACCCAGTCTCTACTGAGCACCCGTACACCATCCTTGATGTCAAACACCGATGGATATAGGATCATCCATCGCCCATCATATGGGTCAAGATGTGTATACGCTAGTCTACTCTGGTGTATCGATGCCCTGTCTCGATACACCCCTCGACTAGGAAAGTTATAGGATGTACTCGTCGACTACCGTGGCCCCAATAGTATGATCTCATCATAGTCCCAGTAGTCGAGTACATATCCTAAGAGCTTTATCAACATGTAACTTAGAGACAATCAGAGAACATGTTAAGATAAAGTACAACCAGATAGCATACTATCATGTCGAGCAAGAAAGTCATCCCTATATATGTCCAAGCATCCATTACAATATACATCATATGTACAGTAATGGCCTCTAGGGCATACATATAACTAACACTGTTAATATATTTTTTTCTAATAGTAACTTAAGGCATGTCATGTTCTGGGTCGCTGCAATGAGAGAGAGAGGGAACACTTTAGCATGATGCTCTTTTAAGTTTAGAGTGGTTTTTAGTTTATCTAAACTGGATGGCTCTCACTGTTTTTCGAATCCCTCCTCAAACCAAAAAGGAAGAACTAGTCAGGACTATTCTTACCGTACAATATTTGCTTAAACGTTCAGCCAGGCCGGTGTCGGTACTTCGAGGGAGGTTTTACGACGCTTTCGCGAAGTTCCTTAATTAAATAACCTCTTTTCTCTGGGGACGTAGCCCCGCTGACACCTTTCTCGACACCTACTTAGTTTATAGCATTGATCGTTAAGTGACGAATCTCCTGATGAGTAGTGGATACTCACTGTAGGATCGGGATCCAAATATCATCGTGTGATAAAGCCGAAGGAATCCTACAAAAATTATCACACTCCAAATGGTATGCAACTCTTTGCAAATTTCAGTTTCTTTAGAAATTCCCGATATAAATTTCTTCCCCATGCTCTTATGATCTTGGCGTTGGTCAAAATGTCATAAGTCATATGTCAAGTTCTACCCATCATTATCTTGTTAATTTTAACCCATCCGTACATACCCCTGACATTGGCCAAATGATAATACGACTGTCCCAAACTAACTCATTTATCTATGCAACAAATGAATACCCAGCAGCTACCAAACACTATGCCTTGGCGTTGGTCAAAATACATAGCTTGAATACTACTGAATACCCAAATGAAATGACGGAGGGCTACGAATGGTTTTGGCAAAACCGTGAACGTAGTGAACTTGATATGATCTAAGGAACCTGATAGCTTTTAAAAGGAGTGGCTTAAGCTCCGCAATTTAAAAATATCTTCTATTTTAAAATAACCAAGTGGTTTCTTTTAAACTGTTCCAACGATTCAACTTTGGTTTATTTTCTTTGCATTAATATAATGTGTCCCATCAATTAACCTATCATTAGAGAAAACAATGAAAATACAACGTCCTCTTATGCCATCCGCATTCGCCACTGGGTCCCGTCATTCACCCGTTATGTTACTTAACTAACGACAGAGCGGGGACTGGGCTAGAGCGGGTGTAAAACATATGTGACGCCTAATAGCTATCATATATAGATATTGTACATTCATCAAATGCAATAATAGGCATTCCAGATCACAGATGAACATATTGGATTTTCTACGAATCCGCATTCCTTTTGAGCCTGCAAAGAAAGACGGATTACACAGTCGCGATGAATAGCCAAAACCCCACCCTAGACCCCAACGGGTACGACAAACTACCCGCCAAGTATCCGAAGTGAAGCAGTCTCCCTCAACAACGTGAGTAGGCCACTAAACACTTCAGAGTACGTGGTACTTTGTGCACCCCATCTTGGGTCTATCCTAGGAGTAGAAAACAGTAAATGAAATAATACAACAGTGGCTACAACCCCAGCCCGGATGTGCCCCGCAAAAGAATATTACAACAATTTACAAATTACATTTGAATGAAAGAAACACTCGTCTCACATACCCGGCTATCCATTCATGACAATCCAACAAGTCCACAAACACAAACCAGTAAAAATCATTACAGAAATGTGCAACCCTCTGCTAACCGACATACTAGCAGTTATGGGAGTTTTACGAACACATTAAACACATCACAGATATAATCAAGTTAGCCAAACATCTTAGAATTTCGATCAAGCAAACACAAATGATTCTACTCCAAATAATTTCTCTGTGCACCGAAACCTGAGCAGAAACAGAACATCCCAAAAAATACAAAATCAACACAGAAGAGTTACTGGGGAAATTTGGACTGACTCAGCTTCAACTCGGCCGCGGATCCGCGGCGGATCGCCTGGATCGGCAGCTTCAACTCGGCCGCGGATCCGCGGCGGATCGCCTGGATCGGCCGCGGTTCCGCGGTGGTTTGGCCAAGTTACATTCCCAAATTTCTCCAGTAATCTTATAATTCCCTGCTTGTATTTTAAAGGGTCCCTGAAAAATTTTTAGACCCCGTTTTAAAAACGGCAGAAACTTGGTGAAAAAGATGTTTTTTCGGGTTCGTTTTGCGATCGAATTTCTAACGACTTTGCTAACAAGTTAGTTATGGTTTAGCGAGGCTTTGATACCACTGTAAGTCGATGTTAGACACCCCACATGATGCGAGGAGGCGGAATAGGTAAAACAATCATTTTGTTTAAACTAACATCGACTAACTTTACGGATCTTTTCTAAACCCTAACTAACAACAACATAGAAGTGATTAGCTACTATGAAAGAAGATTATACCTAATGAATCAAGTCCTTCTTGTTCTCTTTGTTCACCTCCTCGACGGCCTCCTCGCTGTGATAGAAGATCCACCCGAGAGCTACTTCTCCAAGCTTAAACCTCTCACTTGAGGTAACTAGGTGACTATGAGTTCTAATCAAAGCAACCTAGAGGATATAGAAGAGGATTAGGGATCTATTAGTCTTGCTAACTCTTAGATCTCAACACATGAAAGGTTAATGTTAGGTTTGAAGAGAGAGAGCTTGAGGAGAGAAAATGTGAAAGTGAGAATGAAATGAAAATTAACTCATTTGTGTATATATCATGAAGCATAAAATATCTTGCACAAAATATCTTTGCACAAATATCTTCATGCTTCATTTAATACAAATGAATCATCTAATGTGTCATTAAAACCATTAATGCTTCATTAACTCATTTGATGAATCGTCTCCATGAGTCACAAATCCATTTAATGCAAATAACACCTAAGCTCTCCACCTCATCAAACTTCTAGAAGCTTCTCGAGTAATTACGAGAACGCCCCTCCTATCCGAGAAAACACAGAAATACTGAGACTGTATAAATCCAATAATCCAATACTAGAATCTGGCTTAAACCAAAGCCTGCTAGTATAAACTGTCCGAACATCGTACGTACATAAATGCACGTGCGTGTCCAAACCCTGTCGTAAAACCATACGACCTCTATATCGTTTCGCCCGAAGCAGGGAAACTCTCTGTGTGGGACTCTGAAGACTCGACACTACGCTGGCAGTGGGTTTAACCACAGACCGCAAGCGGCACTAGCTGTACGTAACGGTCCCAAGGTAGTTGTCGATAAGAAGGCCGATGAGGAAACCCATCCGAACTCCTACTGAGCCTGATGTGATAATCTCCGTACAGTCCGGTCTATTCGTCTAAGACTATCGCATATCGAGCCTAGGGGGCGGCAAGCGTCAGTCCCCTAAAAGCGGTATAAGTCGTGTCGGAGTGAAGCCCATTACACCTTAGGAAGCTACTGGAAATCCTACCAGTAAATCTCGCTTGCCTTGCTAGGGACTTTGCGTAATGGCTGTAAGTGCACGGCGGCGCCCCGGCCGTCAATCCGAGGCCAAAACGCTGAAACGAAAAACTTTTCAAACTAGAAAACCGGAACCACCGCGCACTATAAAACCCGGATCGGGCCATTAACCTAACTCTAGCAAACTAGAGAATGGGTAGAAAGCTATACCGAGCGATCCGTGTCCTTTGGTCTTCGGCCTCCACTCCAATCTCCTCGCGGAACCTCCGGTCTTCATCACCTCGTCGGAACGGGCACCACATCGTCGGGTTCTTTTACGGGCTCCCACCTCTGGACCGAGGCAACTCGGGCACGAAGTTGGCAAGTCGACGTGCCCAAGATTTGCTGTAGAATAGTGTAGAAAGGTTTGCTTCTTTGGGGTTTATGAAGTTGCCATGGTGATGGAGGAATGAGCAAAGGAATATGAGCTTTTGGAGATGTGTTAGGAATTTTGCAAGCATGCCAATGAGATGGTAGATTTTCCCTCATGAAAAATGAACTCTCTCATTTCTCCCCTCATGTGGCCGGCCCCTAAAATGGAGAAGGGAAAAAAAGCAAGGGAGGTGAGTGTAGGAAAACAAAGGGGTGACCACACCCAAATGTGATGATAACAATGTCACACCAAATCAAATCCAACTCTAATCTCAATTAATGCAAAAGAAGTGATTCAAAAAGAATCTAATGATGCATAGAACCATCATGAAGCCATATATACAAATAACTCCCTCCACAAAGGTAATTTGCACAACTACAAATAACCCCCTCCATCGGAAATGTCCGGCCGTGAAGGAACAAAGGAAAACTGGCCGGAACGGAATGCAAACTGGCAACTTCAGAAAACTGATCCCGTAATAAATTACAGGAAAAACCCCGCGACTGCATATACATGCCTGCATTTGTATTCCCACTGAACAAAAATGCAAAGAGACAAAATCTATACTGTACAATACTAGGATCCGGCTTAAACCAAAGCCCGCTAGTATTATCCGTCTGATCATGATCCGTGCAATACCGCACGTATCAGATCGAACCCTGCCATATCTCCATACGGCCTCTACAGCGTTTCGCCCGAAACTTGAGAAAACGGTCTGTGGGGGACTCTAAAGACTCATCAATATTTTGGTTGTGGATTTAACCACTAGCACATCAGAGGTATTAGCCATACGTTACAGGATACCAGGTATTGACCAAAAGGGACGTCGATGAGCGAACTCATCCAGACACCTTACTGAGCCTGTCAGTGACAATATCCGTACATTCCGGTCCGTTCGTCTATGAGCATCATATGGCGGGCCTAGGGGGTTGGTAAAAGTCAGACCCCCAAAAGCGGTACAAGTCGGGTCGGAGTGTAGCCCAGAACAACCTGAGATACTACTGGAATACCTACAAGTAAATCTCCTGCCTTGGCCAAGGACTTCGTGTAATGGCTCTCCTAGACACAGCGCGACCTCACCCCCAATACCGGGAGAGACGAACCCCTGCAGATCCGCTCACTGCCTCCATGTGGCTCGGGACTGTACCCAACTAAAACCTGTTTGCACGTCTCTTTTGAGCGTGGTAGGGTAGTAATCAAAGCACAGTCGGAACTCACACAAGACAAATGACGATCTCAGGTCGATGAACTAACTTATACACATGTCACCAGGGAACTGCTATCTGACGTCAGGTATAAGACCCACTAGCAGGTTCCCGGCGAGTCCTGTCCGGTGTACTCATAACCAAATGAGCACCTGTATACATCTTTGGTGAACCAACTGACACCAGTGGCTTGTGAGACCGGCCACTGCCCCTCGTCAGGGTCTCGACTGTATACACTAGTCTACTCTGGAGTATCGATGCCCTGTCTCGAAACTCCATCGACTTGGGACGTTTTAAGGATTTGCTTATAGACCCCAGCTCCCACGTATATGATCGCCCTCATACTGCTGGCAGTCAAGCTAGAATCCTAGGGGCTTTATCAACGCGCAATAGTGACCTTTAAGGTCACCTAAAGAAGTACACGATGATAAAGATAAACTAGATAGCATACTATCATCTTGAGTAAGACTGTCCTACTGGGACAGGTCCTCCCTCAATCATTGCAATCACGTGCCTGTGATCCAATAATTGACTCTGAGGGCACTATATCCAACAATCTCCCACTTGCACTCAAGGCTAATAATTGCGATGTCGTGTACTCACAGCCCGTGTGATACTGAAAACCCAACTCCTCTACTAGTCAGTCTCACAAAGCTCATTTGCGAAACTATTGCGTTCGAGGAATAGCCTCAGTGAGCGGATCCGCTGTGATGTTTCTTTCCGTATCTCTCTTTATCTCAAGTTCGCGGAGAAACCCATCTACCGAAATGAGCAATACCTGTCTTAGAATATGTCTGGATGTCTGATGGAACCTAGTTCATAAATGAACTCCAAATCCAAACTTCTTAGACTGTATCGTCAACTGAACTTAATCAGTATCCTGCGCCATGCCTCCCTCAGTACCCGCCTGGACCACCTGTCCAAAATACCGCCCCTCTTCAGAGGGAGAACTATAACTCTGACAGTCACTCTGTCATCCAGGTCACCTTGGAAGCCTGGAATGATAACTGTCTCCCAAAGGAGGCTGCCGTTATCATTTCCCTAGAACATCAACTTATGTTCTAAAACTGCTTCCGATTGTTTCTCCAGGATTGGATCAATATCAACTTATTGCACCTACTGCAAAAACAACATCTGGTGTGGTACTTGACATCTCATGATTGACTAAATTACCTAAGCAAGTGATTTTCCAATCATGCACATCCCTTTTCCTTTTAGTCTATAAGACACCTTAAGAGAGGGTGACTCCATCACTTGCAGGTACACCACCATGCCAGGAGTCGTCCATTCTAAAACACCTTTAGAATGCTACCTAAGTACCCAGATTGGGAGACCACCTAAATTTAGATCTAAAACCATAGATCCAGTAACCAGAATGTCAGATATAATATCAAATTCCCATATGGAGAAATCACTGTGTGACAACCAAAGTATAACCGATCGTAGTATAGGAATATCACTTCCTACTCTGTGTATGTCATCCAAATACCAGGACATCACACCCTACTACCTTCTTAACAGATCCATCCCCTATTCTGATGAAGTCAAACCTATGACTGTCACATCAGAAATAGATGATCTATCTCCGCTATATCTGCTTAAGTCTATAAACAGACATAAGCCACTTGTCCACTATGCTTCCGCTGCTCCCACTGACTACGACAACCCTCTGGCAGGGTCATATAGACGTACACTTCTAAAACTAGTTTAGAATGACGCTATATTCATCCTCCCGCCGGGTCTCACAGTCTGGAACAACAGCAATGGCAAGTCTGGGCAAACAAGAACCTCCCTGTCACCATCCTTGAGGCTACCGGAGTACCTCTCGGGTGCCTGAGGTTACCCACCATATCTGCGGAGTGGCCAACGGAATGTCAAACCAGATTGAATCTTTAGGTTCTTATCAAATTTTCAGTAATCGTGTGCGGTTCTGGAATCACTTCCAGTTCTACCATACTCACACTACTGTTTTATGAAAAAATCCATTTTTATTAAAACTGTGGCGAGTCAAGAACAATATCACTATTGATCTTCCAGAAGGTAGAAAGTTAACCCTCGTCATAGCATGGGTCAACCCACAAACAGCCATTACAGAAACGTGCCTGGAGTTATCCAGAGTCTGGTTTTAAGCATAAGCCGGACAACTCACCGTACCTTAACATCGTCAAGATACGAACTGTTCTATATCCAATACAGAAACAGAGGCACTGATTTAATTGAACTAGATTCAAATCAAGCAGCTGTCTCCAGTGTATGTCAACTAAATGGAAAGAGGCTGATCAGCATTACTCAACTTAGGAGTACTTTCAATTATGAGTAACCTGAAAGAGAAGCAAGTTCTCTTAATCATTACTATCAGCTGAATACCATAAACAAGTGTCTACATCTTCGATCACTTTGAAGAATCCTGATACTTGCAACATCTGGTTCTTTACTTTACTCTTATACCTATAACTTCTCAAAACTCAGACCTTGTGTTTCTATGAAACACATGTCTAAGAACCAGAGAAGTCACAAGTAAACAGAATACAGTACGAGTACCAACCCCTCTGTCCTTATGGACATTGGACAATATTCAATACTCTGTATAAGTCCCTTGAGTCTTGTGACTCATTCGCTGTGTGTCGTAGGTTGAAAACTGTACTTATGGTTAAGAAGAATTACACCGCTGTTCAATGGTCCTTACCTAACCATCCACTGATATAGGTAAATGTCATAGACATAATTTCAAAAAGGTATATCTCACTCTACAAAAATAGATGTACAGATATATCAATTTGAAATTGGTGCATAACAACGGATATTCAAAACCATATATTTGCCGTACGGCAAACAGCCCAGGTGACTTCCTCAAATATCACCAATTACAACGAATTCCGATATAATGAGGATGATCACCTAATTCCCAATAACTTACTCCCACTCATCATCTGTAAAACCATATAGATGTGAGAATCAAACCTGGTAAATACATACCCTGGAGAAAGTGTCTAATTGGAAAATCAGTTTCCTTTTAACAGTACACAGTGAAACTGAAACATTGAAATGTTTCGTAGGGGTATCCGGATATTCCTAGTAATGTCTCTTCCATTATCCAGATTCACAACTGTAACTGTATATTTCTTTTCCACATCTCCACATCCTTTCATATGTCTTTAGTCATTACCTTCTGTACACCCTTTTAGGCCTAATGGTTTTCTTCCTTCCCTACCGTTCGGCACCAGCCTATGGTTTGGAAGAAGACTATCCAATAAGCATAATGGGTGTACTGTCCTAATCCTAGGAGCACTCGTAATGCGAGAGATGGTGAAGATAAAAGACAACCGAATAAACCTTATTCCTATTTCTCCTGAACCAGAATCCATTCCCGAACTGGAACAAATTCCTTTCTAGTTCGTATATAACCATATGATGGAGTATCCAATAAACTGTGGATCTTCGTAGTGATACGGAGTGTCCTGGAGAAATACAAAGGTGAAGTGGGAGTGGTAATGAAATACTTGGTTTGGTCGTGAATAGCAGTCGCAATTTACTTTGCCCTCCTTCTAATCCCTTTGTTTGTCTTAACGTAATACCTTCTGTACACCGTTTAAGCTAATTGGTTTTCTTCATTCCCTACCGGTCGGCACCTGCCTATGGTTTGGAAGAAGACTATCCAATTTGCGTAATAGGTGTACTGTCCTAATCCAAGGAAAACTCACAACCTGAGAGAAGGTAAAAGGAAAAGACAACTGAATAGTCCTATTCGTTTTCTCCAGAACCGGAAACCATCCTCGAATAAATTCCTTCGAGTTCGTATATAACCATACGATGGTTTTATCCAATGGAAGTGGACGTTCGTAGTAATACGGGGTGTTCTGGAGAAAAAGGGTAAAAGTAGTAGTGGCAATGAGGTATGCAACTCTGACAATCCAAAAGCCAGTGTTTAAGAAGGTTCAGTTAATTTGGTCACTGAGTCATAGTCAAAAGTCGAGTCATGGTCGCTGCCAAAGAGAGAGAGAAAAGAAACACTCAGCGTGCACTCTAACCTAGATCAGAATGGTTATCACTTTATCTAATCAGGAAACCTCCCACTGTAACGTCAAATTCTTCCCCAAACCTGAAAGAAGAATTAGTCGGGATCACCCGAGGAGTAAACCAACTCAACAGTGGGAATCGGGATCCAACTATCATCGCATGATAATGTGACGGAATCTGCTCACGTTTTCACACTCCAGAAAGTATGCGCATATCTGGAAAGTTTCAGTTTCTTTAGAAACTCCCGATGTGATTTTTACCCCATGCTCTTATGACCTTGACTAAGGCCAACAAATCATAAGTCACATGTCAAGTTCTACCCGTCATTGTCCAGGTTAATTTGAAGCCACCCGTACAAGCCCTTGACTAGGGCCAACAAGGTTATACGACTGTTCCAAACCAACGCATCTATCTATGCAGCAGAAAGGTAACAAGCAGCTACCATACACTAGGCCTTGACTAAGGCCAATAAACATAGCATGAATACTACGTGCTACCCGTCTGAAATGATGAAGGGCTACGAATGGTTTCTGGCGAAAAACCTTTAACGTAATGAACTTGATATAGTTGAAGGAACCGGATAGCTTTATAAAAATATAGTAATGAAAACCTTTGCTAAAGAGGTCACTCCCGGTGAAGGGATCTAGGCTCTTTCCCCGTAGAATGAGGTGCAGGATATTCCAACTGAATACCACGATGCAAAGCAAAAGTAATCGACTATAGTGAAGTTATTGCCCTGACGCAAACTTCTGTCCAAGGGGTCACTCCCGGTGAAGGGATCTCGACCCTTGCCTCGTCGACTGAGGTGCTGGATATTCATAACCGAATACCACTGTGCAAAACAAAAAAGAACGCCCTTGCAATAACAGCTTTTTGAAAAATTGTTCCAACAACATCATAATAAGTTTGTTTAGTTTGCATTGATCCGAATCAACGCAGTCCCATCAATTGATCACACCACAAAAGAACGAAATAATGATGTATGTATATACCATCCGCATTCGCCACTGGGTCCCGTCATCACCCGTTAGGTTACTTAACTAACGACAGAGCGGGGACTGGACTAGCGCGGATGCAAAACATATACAACATCTACTAGTATATATATATCAATATATAATATTCGCTCAAGGCGTGATAAAATGCAACATCACAGAAATGTAATAAGTATCACAGAACAATACAGATATCTGGGATCACCGGGTTTCATAGAGCCGCTACTGAAACTCGACGTTCCCCTGGTCGTGTGGATAGCCTGTGCAATGAAATCCTAGACCCCTACGGGCGCAGCAAGTTACCCGCCAAAACCTGAAGCGAGGCAGCCCCCTTAAGCAACCTGAATGGACCACCCAGCACTTCACAGAATCCGGTAACTTGGGCACCCCTCCTTGGGTCAACCTATACCCCCTACGAGTGCGGCGAATAGCCCGCCAATTCTAGAGTAAAGTCCCCTCCATCTCAATGCCATGAGATCCGGGCCCGTTGCCCTCTAGAACCCGGCTATCCGTGCACCCCTCCGCGGGGTAATCCTAGTACAGAAAGTAAAATATACATACAACAGGTACATCGACCTCAGCCCGGTCGTGCCCCAAAAGAATAATATACAAACAGGCAGTGACGGCAGTCCACATGTCGGACACTCGCCCCGCAATATCAAATGTACATATAAAACAAAACTGTACTACCATTGCATCCAGGCTATCCACCATGACCAATCCGCAACATCACAGCACAACACAAAACATCAACGTGAATGTCACGTTCGCAAATCCGTCTAAAAGGGCTATAGCAGTTAAACAGGATTTACCGATAAAATGACATTCACGGTCGCAGATATAATGTAAATACTGTGAACCAACATGTTTAAAATTTTCGATCGATCAAATTTACCGAAGTGGGCCCCAAGCACTACTGTAGCACTTAAAGAAAATCTGGGCCCAAACAGAGTATCCCAAAACCCCTATTTCCAACCCAGAAGCGTACTGTGAAAATTTGGTACGGCGTTCAATTTTCTCCACCGCGGAACCGCGGCCAAACCAGAGGTTTGGCCGCGTTTCCGCGGTCGTACTAAAGCATCACCTTACCAAATTTTTTCAGAATGCTTACAATTCCCTGCAATGTACTGAAAAAATTTTCGAGCCAAAACAAAATCGACAGAAACCTGATGCACAAAAAAATACGGTTTTTTGGGATTTTTGTTCGATCGAGTTTTAAACATACTAGAGCAAGCTAGACTAGGTTAATGGTGTGGCTCTGATACCAGTGTAAGTGCACGGCGGCGCCCCGGCCGTTAATCCGATGCCAAAACGTGGAAACGAAAAACTTTTCAAACTAGAAAACCGGCACCACCGCGCACTATAAAAACCGGATCGGGCTATTAACCTAACTCTAGCAAACTAGAGAATGGGTAGGAAGCTATACCGAGCGATCCGTGTCTTTCGGTCTTCGGCCTCCACTCCAATCTCCTCGTGGAACCTCCGGGCTTCATCTCCTCATCGGAACGGGCACCACATCGCCGGGTTCTTTTACGGGCTCCCACCTCTGGACCGAGGCAACTCGGGCACGAAGTTGGCAAGTCGACGTGCCCAAGATTTGCTGTAGAATAGTGTTGAAAGGTTTGCCTCTTTGGGGTTTATGAAGTTGCCATGGTGATGGAGGAATGAGCTAAGGAATATGAGCTTTTGGAGATGTGTTAGGAATTTTGGAAGCATGCCAATGAGATGGTAGATTTTCCCTCATGAAAAATGAACTCTCTCATTTCTCCCCTCATGTGGCCGTCCCCTAAAATGGAGAAGGGAAAAAAAGCAAGGGAGGTGAGTGTAGGAAAACAAAGGGGTGACCACACCCAAATGTTATGATAACAATGTCACACCAAATCAAATCCAACTCTAATCTCAATTAATGCAAAAGAAGTGATTCAAAAAGAATCTAATGATGCATAGAACCATCATGAAGCCATATATACAAATAACTCCCTCCACAAAAGTAATTTGCACAACTGCAAATAACCCACTCCATCGGAAAAGTCCGGCCCGGCCGTGAAGGAACAAAGGAAATCTGGCCGGAACGGAATGCAAACTGGCAACTTCAGAAAACTGATCCCGTAATAAATTACAGGAAAAACCCCGCGACTGCATATACATGCCCGCATTTGTATTCCCCCTGAACACAAATGCAAAGAGACAAAATCTATACTGTACAATACTAGGATCTGGCTTAAACCAAAGCCCGCTAGTATTATCCGTCCGATCATGATCCGTGCAATACCGCACGTATCTGATCGAACCCTGCCATATCTCCATAAGGCTACTACAGCGTTTCGCCCGAAACTTGAGAAAACGGTCTGTGGGGGACTCTAAAGACTCGTCAATACTTTGGTTGTGGATTTAACCAGTAACACGTCAGAGGTATTAGCCATACGTGACGGGCTACCAGGTATTAACCAAAAGGGACTTCGATGAGTGAACTCATCCTAACACCCTATTGAGCCTGTCAGTGACAATATCCGTACAGTCCGGTCTGTTCGTCTATAAGAATCGCATGGCGGGCCTAGGGGGTTGGTAAAAGTCAGACCACCAAAAGCGGTACAAGTCGTGTCGGAGTGTAACCCAGAACACCCTGAGATACTACTGGAATACCTACCAGTAAATCTCCTGCCTTGGCCAAGGACTTCGTGTAATGGCTCTCCTAGACACAGCGCGACCTCACCCCCAATACCGGGAGAGACGAACCCCTGCAGATCCGCTCACTGCTTCCATATGGCTTGGGACTGTACCCAACTAAAACATGTTTGCACGTCTCCTTTGAGCGTGGTAGGGTAGTAATCAAAGCACAGTGGGAACTCACACGAGACAAATGACGATCTCAGGTCGATAAACTAACATGTACACATGTCACCAGGGAACTGCTATCTGACGTCAGGTATAAGGCAAACTAGCAGGTTCCCGGCGAGTCCTGTCCGGTGTACTCATAACCCAATGAGCACATGTATACATCTTAGGTGAACCAACTGACACCAGTGGCTTGTAAGACTGGCCACCGCCCCTCGTCGGGGTCTCGACTGTATACACTAGTCTACTCTGGAGTATCGATGCCCTGTCTCGAAACTCCCTCGACTAGGGACCTTTTAAGGATTTGCTTATAGACCCCAGCTCCCACGTATATGATCGCCCTCATACCGCTGTCAGTCAAGCAAGAATCCTAAGGGTTTTATCAACGCGCAATAGTGACCTGTAAGGTCACCTAAAGCAGTACACGAAGATAAAGATAAACCAGATAGCTTACTATCTCTTGAGTAAGACTGTCCTTGTTGGAGATAGTGCCCTCAAAGTCAACTATTAGATTGCAGGTACGCGATTGCAATGATTGGGGCAGGACCTATACCAATATGACAGTCTTGCTCAAGATGATAGTATGCTATCTGGTTTGTCTTTATCATCGTATACATGCTTTAGTTCACTATTGCATGATGATAGAGCCCATAGGATTCTTGCTTGACTACCAGCAGTATGATGTCGATCATATACGTGGGAGCTGGGGTCTGTAAGCATTAAAGTGTCCCTAGTCATGGGAGTTTCGAGACAGGGCATCGATACTCCAGAGTAGACTAGTGTATACAGTCGAGACCCCGACGAGGGGCGATGGCCGTTCTCACAAGCCATTGGTTTTAGTTGGTTCACCAAAGATGTATACAGGCGCTCATTAGGTTATGAGTACACCGGACAGGACTCGCCGGGAATCTGCTAGTTGGTATTATATATATCGTCAGATAGCAATCCCCTGGTGACATGTGTACAGGTTAGTTCATCGACCTGAGATCGTCATTTGTCTCGTGTGAGTTCCCACTGTGCTTAGATTACTATCCTACCACGCTCAAAGGAGTTGTGCAAACAGGTTTTTGTTGGGTACAGTCCCAAGCCACATTGGAGGCAAGTGAGCGGATCGTCGGGGATTCGTCTCTCCTGGTATTGGGGGTTGATGTCGCGCAGTGCACGGGTGGCCATCACTAGGAATCCTCGGCCGAGGTAGTGGAGAATTACTGATTTGGATCAGTAGTTTCTCAGGTGGTCATGGGCTTCATGCCGACACGATTTATCGCGTTATTAGGGGTCTGACTTTATCCACCCCCCTAGACTCGATATGCGATACTCTTTAGACGAATGGACCGGACTGTATATACATTGTCACTGTCAGGCTCAGTAGGGTTTATAGATGAGTTCGCTCGTCAGCTTCCCTTCCAATCAATACATAGGCAAACGTTATGTACAGCTCGTACCTCTGACGTGCTAGTGGTTATACCCAGTGCCAGTGTGTTGATGAGTCATTAGAGTCCCCTACAGACACTTTCCCAAGTTCGGGCGAAACGTTGTAGAGGCCGTATGATGATATGGCAAGGTTCGGAAAAGGCACGTGCGTTTTCGCACGTGTCGTTTTTCGGGCAGATAATACTGGTAGGCTTTGGTTTAAGCCGGAACCCAGTATTATACTGTGTAGATATAATATCTTTGTCTCAGTTGCATTTGTATTCAGTCGTAATGCAAATGTGGGTATGTTTATACTGATACGGGGTTATCCTGAAATTCGTTTCAGGATCACTTTTGGAAGTTCCCAGTTTCCAGTTTTCTATCAGCCGTATTTTGACATTCGGTTAAAATACGGATTTATCTTTTCTTGATGAGGTGAGTCAGTGTTCTAGAAGGTTCTAGAGAGGGTGACAAGGCTAGTGAGTCATTAGTGCATTAATGGAGCAATTAATGCTTGATGACTAAGAGTTAAGGTTCAATGTATGCATTGATTGCATTCATACTAGGT
Source organism: Agapanthus africanus (assembly GCA_030015575.1). Classification (NCBI taxonomy): domain Eukaryota; kingdom Viridiplantae; phylum Streptophyta; class Magnoliopsida; order Asparagales; family Amaryllidaceae; genus Agapanthus; species Agapanthus africanus. Next base: position 389,763,142 of record CM057337.1, on the reverse strand, counting down.
GTATTTGTGACTCATTGTTTCTTTCATGATCTTTTACTTGTGGTCACCACTCCCTCCTCCTACACTCACCCCCCCTCCTATAAGTGGCCGGCCACCCCCTTGAGGTTTGATGATGGTTGCTAGAAAAAGATTGGTATTGTTTTGGACTCATGGAAATTAGATAAGCCTCATTTCTCATTTCACCCGATTCCAAAAGGCAACTTCATTAACCGTTCGTCCATAGCCTTGGACGTAACGAGGCAAAGTGTTCTACTCATTTTCTACTTCATCTTGGTCATCTCTTTTAGCAAACTTGACGACCGAGTTGCCTCTGTTCAGAGATGGGAGCCCGTTTAAAGATCCGTCGACGTGGTGCCACCTGGACGACGAGACTAGAGATTCAGGAGATCGGAGCAGCCGCAACAAAGCATGGGATGATGGTTGAAGACCGAAGGACTTGGATAATTCGGTATAACGTTTTTACCCATTTGTAATTTGTTAGTTTAGCTTTAATGGCAGATCCGGGTTACGATACGCGATAGCGCCAGTTGTAAAAAGTTTTTGTTCCGCATTTGGCGTCTGTTAGACGGCCGGGGCGCTACCGTGGACTTACAGTGGTATCAGAGCCTCACCATTAAGCTATACTAACTTGATGCTAACACGTTTAAAACATCGATCAAACCATATTTCGAAAAACACATTTTTTCAGCACCTGAGTTTCTGTCGATTTTTTGAAGGGCCTAAAAATAATTTTGCATATCACAAAAAAACGTGCAGGGTTTTCTAAGAATTATTGGAAAATTTGGGCACGTGATCCCACAAGACCACCATGGAATCGCGGTCAAACATAGGGTTTGACCGCGGAACCGCGGCGACTTTGTAGGAACAGTGCATAAATTTTTCTTAGAGAGCTTAGTTCTGGAAATTGTGGTTTTTCGTAAAGTTCTTTTGGGCCCAGTTTTTGTTACTGTACACCAGATGTTTGTGGGGCCCACTTCAGGAAATTTAGTCGATCGAAATTTTAAATTTGTTAGTATGCAGTACTTACTTTATATCTTCGACCGAGAATGTCATTTGATCGGTAAACCGCGTCTGATTGCTATAGTTCTTTTAGACGGGTTTGCGAACGTGACATTCGCGTTGATGTTCTGTGTTGTACTGTGATGTTGCGGATATGTCGTGGTGGATAGCAGGGTGAAATGATAGTGCAGTTTGGATTTATTTGTTCATTTGATATTGCGGGGCGAGCATCCAACATGTGGACTGCCGTCACTGCCTGTTTGTATAATATTCTTTTGGGGCACGACCGGGTCGAGGTCGATGTACCCGTTGTACATATTTTTATTTCTGTACTAGGTTTATCCCGCGAAGGAGTGCACAGATAGCCGGGTTCTTGAGGGCAACGGGTCAGTATCTCATGGCTTTGAGAGGCAAAGGGACCTCACTCTAGAATTGGCAGACTATTCGCCGCACTCGTAGGGGGTACAGGTTGACCCAATGAGGGGTGCTCAATTTACCGGATTCCGTAAACTGCCGGGTGTTCCATTCACTATGCTGTAGGGACTACCTCGCTTCAGGTTTTGGCGGGTAACTTGTCGCACCCATAGGGGTCTAGGTTTCATTACACAGGTTATCCACACGACCAGCGGAACGTCGGGTTTCAGTAGCGGCTCTGTGAAACTCGGGGATTCCAGATTATCTGTATTGTTCTGTGATGCTTATTACTTTTCTGTAATGTTGCGTATTATCACGCCTAGAGCGATTGTTGTATATTGGTATATATACTATTAGATGTTGTATATGTTTTACACCCGCGCTAGTCCAGCCCCCGCTCTGTCGTTAGTTAAGTAACCTAACGGGTGATGACGGGACCCAGTGGCTAATGCGGATGGCATATACGTACATTTTATTTTCGTTCTTTTCTGGTGTGATTGATTGATGGGACTGCATTGATTCTTATCAATGCAAGGATAAAACAAACCTATATTTGATGTTGTTCGAACAAATTTTAAAAGGTGTTGTTAAAAAGATATTTCCTTTTGTTTTGCATAGTGATATTCAGTTAGAATATCCCGCACCTCATTCCACGAGGCAAGGGCCGAGATCCCTTCACCGGGAGTGACCCCTTAGGCAGAAGTTTATGTCAGGGTAATAACTTCAATATAGCCGATTACAAGTTGCTTTGCATCGCGGTATTCAGTTGGAATATCCTGCACCTCATTCCATGAGGAAAGTGCCGAGATCCCTTCACCGGGAGTGACCTCTTTAGCAAAGGTTTTTCGCCATTATATTTTATAAAAAGCTATCAGTTTCCTTCAATGAGATCAAGTTCATTACGTTAAAGGTTTTTCGCCAAAAACCAACCATAGCCCTCCATCATTTCTTATGGATAGTCAGTAGTATTCAAGCTATGCATTTGACCAACGCCAGGGCATAGTGTTTGGTTGCTGCTGGGGTATTTCATTTGTTGCATAGATAGATAAGTTGGTTTGGGACAGTCGTTCTGCCATTTGGCCAACGTCAGGGGCATGTGCGGGTGGGTTCAAATTGACCAGGACAATGACGGGTAGAACTTGACATGTGACCTATGACATTTTGACCAACGCCAAGGTTATAAGAGCATGGGGCAAAAATCACATCGGGAGTTTCAAACATAAAGCAAACTTGCCAGATATGCGCATACCTTCTGGATTGTGATAACTTGAGTGGCTTCCATCAAGTTATCATGCGATGATAGTTGGATCCCGATTCTCACTGATGAGTTGGTTTACTCTTCGGGTGATCCCGACTAATTCTTCTTTCAGGTTTGGAGGAGAATTTGAGATTACAGTGGGAGGTTTCCTGATTAGATAAAGTGATAACCATTCTGATCTAGGTTAGAGTGCACGCAGAGTGTTTCTTTCCTCTCTCTCTCTTTGGCAGCGACCTTTGACCGACCCTAGACTATGACTCAGTGACCAAGTTGACCGAACCTTCTTAAAATACTAACTTTTGGATTGTCTGAGTTGCATAAGTCATTGCCGCTCCTTCTTTTACCCATTGTATTTCTCAGAACACCCGGTATTATTACGGACATCCACTTCCATTGGATGGATCCATCGTATGGTTATATACGAACTCGAAGGGACTTCTTCGAGGATGGATCCAGGTTCAGGAGAAATAGAATTGGATTATTCAGTTGTCTTTTATTATCACCTTCTCTCAGGTTGCGAGAGCTCCTTAGTTTAGGAGAGTACACCTATTACGCCTATTGGATAGTCTTATTCCAAACCATAGGCAGGTGCCGAAAGGTAGGGAATGAAGAAAACCAATTAGCCTAAGTAGGGTGTGCAGAAGGTAATATGTAAAGACAAGATAAAGGGATTAGAAAGAGGGCAAAATAAATTGCGACTGTTATCATTCACGACCAAACCGCGTGCTTCATCGCCACTCCTATTTCACCTTTAATAGAATAAGGTATTATTCAGTTGTCTTTTATCATCACCTTCTCTCAAGTTGCGAGTACTCCTAGGATTAGGAGGGTACACCTATTATGCTTACTGGATAGTCTTCTTCAAAACCATAGGCTGGTGCCGGACGGTAGGGAAGGAAGAAAACTATTTAGCCTAACGAAGGTGTACAGAAGGTAACGACTAAAGACAAAGGGATTTGGAGAGATGGCAATGAAATATACGGTTAAAGTCATGAATAGGATTATGGAAGAGGCATTACTAGGAATACCAGGATACCCCTATGAAACATTTTCATGTTTCAGTTACACTGTGCATTGTTAAAGGAAAACTGATTTCCCGATTAAATGCTTACTCCAGGGTATGTATTTACCAGGTTCCATTCTCATATCTGTATGGTATTTACAGATGATGAGTGGGAGTAAGTTATTGGGAATAAGGTGATCATCCTCATTATATCGGAATTCGTTGTAATTGGTGATATTTGAGGAAATCGCCTGGGTACAGTTTTCAACCTACGACACACAGGTTTTGAGTTATTCAACTCAGTGGACTTATACAGAGTATTGTATGTTGTCCAGTGTCCGTAAGGACAAAGGGGTAGGTCCTCATACTATGTTCTGTTTACTTATGACTTCTCTAGTTTTAAGACAAGTGTTTCGTAGAAATACAATGTCTAAGTTTTGAGAAGTTATGGGTATAAGAACAAAGTAGAGAACCAGATGTCGCAAGTATCAGGATTCTTCAAAGAGATTGAAGATAAAGATTCTTGTGATTAGTATTCAGATGATAGTAATGGTTTTGAGAAACTTGTTTCTTTTTCAGGTTACTCATAATTGGATGGATTCCTAAGTTGAGTAATGCTGATTAGCCTTTTTCCATTAAGTTGTTATGCACTGGAGACAGCTGCATGATTTGAATCTGGTTTCAATTATATTAGTGCCTCTGTTTCTATATTGGATATAGAATGGTTCATATCTTAACGATGTTAAGATACGGGGAGTTGTCCAGCTTATGCTTAAAACCAAACACTGAGTAACTCAAGGTACGTTTCTGTAATGGCTGTTTGTGGGTTGACCCTGGCTTTGACGAGGGTTGACATTTCTACCATCTGGGAGATCAATAGTGATATTGTTCTAGACTCACCACAGTTTTATTAAAATGGATTTTTTCAGAAAACAGTAGTGGGCGTATGGTAGAACTGGAAGTGATTCCAGAACCGCAAACGATTACGGAAAATTTAATAGGACCTATATATTCAAACATGTTTGACATTCCAATAGCCACTCCGCAGATATGGTTGGTAACCTCAGACACCCGAGAGGTACTCCGGTAGCCTCAAGGACGGTGACAAGGAGGTTCTAGTTTACCCATACTTGATACTACTGTTGTTCCAGACTATGAGACCCGGCAAGAGGATAAGTATAATGTCATTCTAAACTAGCTTTAGAAGTATACGTATATATTATTCTGCCAGAGGGTTTTCGTAGTCAGTGGGAGCAGCGGAAGCATAGTGGGCAAGTAGCTTATGTCTATTTATAGGCTTGAGCAAAGATAGCGGAGATACGATCATCTAATTTTGATGTAACAGTCATGGCTTTGACTTCATCAGAATAGAGGATGGATCTGTTGAGAAGGTAGTAGGGTGTGATGTCCTGGTATTTGGATGACATACATAGAGAAGGAAGTAAAATTCCTATACTACGATCAGTTGTACTGTGGTCGTCACACAGTTATTTCTTCACACAGGATATGGATATAATATCTGACATTCAGGTTACTAGATCTATGGTTTTAGATCTAGATTTGGGTAGTTTCCCAATGTGGGTACTTTGACAATATTCTAATAGTATTTTAGAATAGATGACTCCATGCATGGTGGTGTACCTGCAGGTGATGGAGCCGCCCTCTCTAAAGGTGTCTTACAGACTAAAGGGGAGAGGGATGTGCATGATTGACAGATTACTTGCTTAGGCAATTGAGACAATTATGAGATGTCAAGTACCACACCAGATGTTGTTTTTGCACTAGATGCGATAAGTTTATATTAATCCAATCCTGAAGAAACATAAGGAAGTAGTTTAAGAACATATGTGCATGTTCTACGGAATTGATGACGGCAGCCTCCTTCAGGAGACGGTTATCATTCCAGGCTTCAAAGGTGACATGGATGACAGAGTGATTGTCAGGGTTATAGTTTTCCCTCTGACGAGGGACAGTATATGGACAGGTGGTCCAAGAGGATACTGTGGGAGGCAAGGTGTTGGATACTGATTAGGTTCAGTTATCGATACAGTCTAAGAAGTTTGGATTTGGAGTTCATTTTTGAACTAGGTCCCATCAGATATCCAGACATATTCTAAGACAGGTATTACTCAATTCGGGAGATGGCTTTCTCCGCGAACTTGAGATTTGGAGATATATAGAAAGAAACATCAGGGAGGATCCACTCACTGAGGCTATTTCTCGAACACAAGAGTTTTACAAACTAGCTTTGTGAAACAGATTAGTAGAGAAGTTGGATGTTCGGTATCACACTGGCTGTGAGTATGCGACATCACAATAATTAGCCTTAAGTGCAAGTGGGAGATTGTTGGAGATAGTGCCCTCAAAGTCAATTATTGGATCGCAGGTACGTGATTGCAATGATTGAGGCAGGACCTTTACCGCTATGACAGTCTTGCTCGAGATGATAGTATGCTATCTGGTTTGTCTTTATCATCGTATACATGCTTTAGTTCACTATTGCATGATGATAGAGCCCATAGGATTCTTGCTTGACTACCAGCAGTATGATGGCAATCATATACGTGGGAGCTGGGGTCTGTAAGCACATCCTTAAAGTGTCCCTAGTCGTGGGATTTTCGAGACAGGGCATCGATACTCCAGAGTAGACTAGTGTATACAGTCGAGACCCCGACGAGGGGCGATGGCCGGTCTCACAAGCCATTGGTGTTAGTTGGTTCACCTAAGATGTATATAGGTGCTCATTAGGTTATGAGTACACCAGACAGGACTCGCCGGGAATCTTCTAGTTGGTATTATACATATCGTCAGATAGCAATTCCCTGGTGACATGTGTACAGGTTACTTCATCGACCTGAGATCGTCATTTGTCTCGTGTGAGTTCCCACTGTGCTTAGATTACTACCCTACCACGCTCAAAGGAGTTGTGCAAACAGGTTTTAGTTGGGTACAGTCCCGAGCTACATTGGAGGCAAGTGAGCGGATCGTTGGGGATTCGTCTCTCCCGGTATTGGGGGTTGATGTCGCGCAGTGCACGGGTGGCCATCACTAGGAATCCTCGGCCGCGGTAGTGGAGAATTACTGATTTGGATCAGTAGTTTCTCAGGTGGTCATGGGCTTCATGCCGACACGATTGATCGCGTTATTATGGGTCTGACTTTTTCCACCCCCCTAGACTCGATATGTGATACTCTTTAGATGAATGGACCGGATTGTATGTACATTGTCACTGTCAGGCTCAGTAGGGTTTATAGATGAGTTCGCTCGTCAGCATCCCTTCCAATCAATACATAGGCAAACCGTTACATACAGCTTGTACCTTTGACGTGCCAGGGGTTATACCCAGTGCCAGTGTGTTGATGAGTCATTAGAGTCCCCCACAGACACTTTCTGAAGTTCGGGCGAAACGTTGTAGAGGCCGTATGATGATATGGAAAGGTTCGGAAAAGGCATGAGCGTTTTCGCACGTGTCGTTTTTCGGGCAGATAATACTGGTAGGCTTTGGTTTAAGTCGGAACCCAGTATTATACTGTGTAGATATAATATCTTTGTCTCAGTTGCATTTGTATTCGGTCGTAATGCAAATGTGTGTATGTTTATACTGATACGGGGTTATCCTGAAATTCGTTTCAGGATCACTTTTGGAAGTTGCCAGTTTCCAGTTTTCTATCAGCCGTATTTTTAGGTTCGGTTAAAATGCGGATTTATTTTTTCTTGATGAGGTGAGTCAGTGTTCTATAAGGTTCTAGAGAGGGTGACAAGGCTAGTGAGTCATTAGTGCATTAATGGAGCAATTAAAGCTTGATGACTAAGGGTTAAGGTTCAATGTATGCATTGATTGCATTCATACTAGGTGTATTTGTGACTCATTGTTTCTTTCATGATCTTTTGCTTGTGGTCACCACTCCCTCCTCCTACACTCACCCCCCTCCTATAAGTGGCCGGCCACTCCCTTGAGGTTTGATGATGGTTGCTAGAAAAAGATTGGTATTGTTTTGGACTCATGAAAATTAGATAAGCCACATTTCTCATTTCATCTGATTCCAAAAGCCAACTTCATTAACCGTTCGTCCATAGCCTTGGACGTAATGAGACGAAGTGTTCTACTCATTCTCTACTTCATCTTGGTCGTCTCTTTTAGCAAACTTGACGACCGAGTTGCCTCGGTTCAGATGCGGGAGCCCATTTAAAGATCCGTCGACATGGTGCCACCTGGACGACGAGACTGGAGATTCAGGAGATTGGAGCAGCCGCAACAAAGCGTGGGATGATGGTTGAAGACCGAAGGACTCGGATCATTCGGTATAACGTTTCTACCCATTTGTAATTTGTTAGTTTATCTTTAATGGCAGATCCGGGTTACGGTACGCGATAGCGCCGGTTGTAAAAAGTTTTTGTTCTGCATTTGGCGTCTGTTAGACGGCCGGGGCACTACCGTGGACTTACAGTCCTACTGGGACAGGTCCTCCCTCAATCATTGCAATCACGTGCCTGTGATCCAATAATTGACTCTGAGGGCACTATATCCAACAATGGCTTTCCAAACACAGCGCGATATCAACTCCCAATACCGGGAGAGACGAATCCTATCTAACCGCCACTGCCTCCAAGTGCTTCGGGACTGCACCCGACTGCTACCTGTTTGCACGACTCCTTTGAGCAGTGGTAGGGTAGCAATCTAAGAACAGTGGGAACACACTCGAGACGAAGCAGCATGTTAGTTGCATGTATGCCCTAGAGGCCAGTATTGTACAGATGATATATATTATATTGGATGCTTGGACATATATAGAGTTGACATTCTTGCTCGATATGATAGTATGCTATCTGGTTGCTCTTTATCTTAACATGTATACTAGTCTCTTTAAACTGTCTTATAGTTACATGTTGGTAAAGCCCTTATGATGTGTACTTGACTACCTGGACTATGATGCAGATCATACTAGTGGGGACAAGGTAGTCCATAAGTACATCCTTCAAGGTCCCTAGTTATGGGTGTATCGAGACGGGGCATCGATATACCAGTGTAGACTAGCGTATACTCTTCTCGACCCATGAGATGGGCGATGGATGATCCCATATCCATTGGTGTTTGACATCAGAGATGGTATACGGGTGCTCAGTGGAGACTGGGTACACTGGATGGACTCGCCGAGAAATCCAAGATGGTATTATACCTCACGTCAGATGGCAGTTCTCAGGTGACACTTGTACAGGTTAGTCTGTAGACCCGAGATCGTCATAGAGTCTTGTGTGATTCCCAATGTGCTTTGATCTCCACCTTACCACGTCCATGAGGGCGTGCAAAACGGTGGTTTTTGGGTACAGTCCCGAGTCACATGGAGGCAATGAGCGATAGGAGGGGTTTCGTCTCTCCCGGTATTGGGGGTTGATGTTGTACAGTGCTCGATTGGCCGTAACAGGGAAGTCCCTGGCCAGGGCTGATTCAGAGATTTGCTGGTAAGTGTTACCAGTAGTTTCTCGACCCGTTATGAGCCTCACATCGGCACGACTTATCGGTTATTAGGGTCTGACGTTTACCACCCCTAGACTTGATATGCGACATATCAGACGAGGAGACCGGACTGTACGAGAAGTGTTGCCGATCGGCTCGACGGGAGTTGTAGCAGGTTCGCTTGTTCTCTTCTGATCGCTCAATACACGGGTGGCCATTACGTTTAGCTGACCGCTTGCGGCTTGGGGGTGCTTGATATGATCATCACCCACTGCCGGCGTATTGACGAGTCTCAGAGTCCCACAATGGAGTTTCCTAGTCCAGGCGAAACGTTGTGGTGCGCGTATGCGATATGCGCATGGACCCGATTAAAATGCGCGTATAGGATACCGTATATTGGTCGGGCGGCTTGCTTTTGGTAGGGGTCATATGTGATATGGCCGGATTGATAAATCAAGTGTTGATTTATCATTTAACCATTAGCTTCTCACTTGAAATCCTTTCTTGAGTATGATGGATGTATGCATGCATGTATAGTTTCTTTATTAATTCATGCACATATGGATGTACATATACACATACATACATTCATACATCTTTCATGGTTGTATATACATTGAAATGGTGGCAATATAGGACTCACACCATGGTTTTATTTTTGGATTAAATTGAATTTGATTTAAAACAAAAAGGAAAAAGCAAAATGGTCATTATTGATTTGTTTCTACACTCTTCTCTTGACCTAACCATTCTCACCCACCATTTGACCATGGGTTGCTTTTCCTTTTGTGATTTTAACTCAATTTCAATAATATCCTAACCATGGTTTGATATGAGAAGAGCAAAATATATATTGATATATTTTCTATTTTCTTTTTAGAGTTGAACTTATCATCTTCTCATATTGCCATCATCTTCTTCTTCCTCTCTCATTTTGCTCTCTAGTTCTTTGTAGTGAGCAATATACTCATCAAAATTGGATTTTGAAGTGAGAAAGAGAACCACAACACCATTCTATACAAGTCTATCCCACTTGTTTAGAGTGTTAGCTTGATTTCGTTCACTTGATCGGATAAAGTTGCAAGCTTGGACAAAGCGGACTCCGGGTGGATCATCGGTGACCTCGAGGAGTTCAAGAGGAGCTTTTTCAAACCCCAAGTAGCCGAGAAGTCTAGCGTAGGGAGCTACAAAGGTTGTACTCTCTAAACCCTAGCATTTCTTTCATATGATGATGTGAAAAATTTGAAACCCTAATTGATTCTAGAAACGATTCTTTGTTCGTTAACTTAGCACCCTAAAGACTCCACTTTTCGTTCATGTGATGCTTCCAAACCCTTCATGTGGTGCTAGGCTAACCCAACATTGGTATCAGAGCCGACCTAGAACGTTAGGCGACACTTTAACGAAGTTAAAACTCCGATCGAACCGGAAAATACGGTTTTTTGGTGCCCTCTGGACTTTTTTCAAAATCTGGTTATTTTCAGAATTAAAAATACGTAAAAAATTCAGTAGGAAAATATAAGAATTACGGTGTAAAAATTATGCAATGAACAGTGAACCTTGCCGCGGAAACGCGGCCTAAGCTTGCTTAGGCCGCGGTTCCGCGGCCGTACAAATCGATCACTGCATAAAATTTATACTGTAATGTTGTGTTCTGCTTGTATATTTTTTAGAGTATTTTTAATCTGTATTTACTGCTGAAAAATTCTGGAGATGGTTTTGGACTTGTCGATTCGATCGGAATTTTCATTTCGTTACTTTTCCGGGTAAATTTAGAAAGTATTGAAGTGTTTGAACGAGTATCATTTGCTCACTTTTCACGGGGTTTAAATCCTTCAGAGGTTCATGCAAGTTTTGTGGTGGTCTCTCTAGAAGACAACAAACCTTAACTTGATTATGTGACCGTCTTGAACTGCCCTTTGAATCTTAGGGTTTGGGGCAGTACGGCGTGCCACATGTGAGGCGTTGGCTTGACCCTTCTACGGCTGGACCGCTACTACTGTGTCACACTCCAAGTTTTTGAACTTCGCTCAAGTGTTAAGCTTTAGTGAATCTTGGGTATTTGATCGGTCCTTCGAAAACTTTAATAGTGTCTAATTATCTGGAATGTGATGCAATGTGTGGAATTCATATTATAAGACATGAAATATGAGGTATGTGATATTTCGCATTTACGATGTATAAGGAGAATGTGGATTCCAGATATTGCAGTTTAACACTTTCTTTTCTGTGACCGTAAGTATAGTATGTAGTGGTATTGCCGATTGTCGTTGCTATACGTCGACGAAAATCGGTGTATGCATACTTACTTACGTTGATGATATGTGATATTATGTGTTGCTGAGATATGTTGTGCAGGATTGTCGCGATTGAATAGCCGGGTTTTTTTTATGTTAGATGAGAGTTTTATATTTTCATTCATGTAAATTCAAATGTAATGTAATATTCTTTTATTCGGGGCGCCTCCGGGTTGAGGCCGATGCCACCTGTGTTGCATATTATTTACTTTTCCGCATTAGGATGGACCCAAGGTGGGGAGCACGGGTGACCGGGTTCTGAGGTTCAGTGGGAGGCCATCTCGAGGAGTCGAGACCGGGTCTCCTAAACTCCAGAATTGGTAGGGTCGCTTGCTGCTCTCGTAGGGGTCCAGGGTATGGGCTTGGCTATTCATCGCGACTGTGGAATCCGTATTTTCTATTTTGGCTAAATACTAAATACGGGCGTCTTAGTATATCCCACATTATATCTATGTTTCTGCTGCGATATCTGTGATGTGATCATTTGATATGTTGTGATGGATACAGTATATAGTATATATGATATATTATACAGACGTTACTTATGTTTTGCACCCGTACTAGCCCTGCCCTGCTCTGTCGTTAGTTACCTAACCTAACGGTGCACGAGGGGACATCGAGGCGAATGCGGATGGCATAAGTGTACGTCGTATTTATCTGTGATGTTTAGGTGACTTAAATGATGGGACTTCATTAATGTGATTAATGAAAGAAAAGAAACCTAAAAGATGTTGTAGAATCAAATTTTAAATAAAAAGGGTAGCTACAGTTTTGCTTTGCATAGCGGTATATATGATATACCCTCACCTTATTCGATGAGGAAAGGGCCGAGATCCCTTCACCGGGAGTGACCCCTTTAGCAATAACTGGCAGATGCTACACACTCGGTTTGTCTTTTGATTGCTTCTATAGTTTCTGCTTTGCACAGTGATATATATGATATATCCTGCACCTCATTTGACGAGGAAAGGGCCGACGATCCCTTCACCGGGAGCGACCCCTTTAGCAAAACTAGAAAAGCCTCAAAATCACTCCATTTCAAAACTTCATTTTGATTCTACAACGATATCAAGTTCATTATGCTCATGGTTTTCAGAAAAACCTGCGTACCCCTCCGTCAATTAAGATATGTAATATTCAGTATTCGTGCTACGGTTGTTTGGCATGCGTCAAGGCTTAGTGTACGGTAGCTGATTATTACTTATCTGTAGCATGAGATGCGATTGGATTAAGGTATTCGTACCGCGTTGTTTGGCATGCGTCAAGGGTCGTATGGGTGGGTTTAATTCGATCACGAATTGTACGGGTTGAACTTGACTAGCGGACTATGGGTTGTTTGGCATGCGTTAAGGTCATAGCACGCTAGGGGCAAAAAATTATCAGGAATTTCAAGTGTTGAAATTTGCAATAGGATTGCATACCTTCTATAAGATAGTTGGATCCCGATACCCACTGCGAGTAAGAGTTACTCCTGGGAGAGTTTTACACATTACAATTAGCCGATCAAGTAGGTGTCTAGAAAGGTGTCAAAGGGGTTACGCCTCTAGGAAAACGAGGTTTACTTTAATTAGGTCCGTGCGAAAGCACGGGGAACCTCCCTCAAAGTACCGACACTGGCCTGGCTGAAAGATTGGCGAAGTTGTAGGGTGTAATTAATCCCGGCTAGTCTTTCCTTTTAGGGTTTGAAGGAAGATTTGATAAAAACCAGTGGGAGCCATCCTGATTAGATAAGATAATAACCAATCTGATCTTGCAAGTGCATACGCTAAAGTGTTTTCTTCTCTCTCTCTCTCTCCAGGTAGCGACCATGTCATGCCCTAATCAAGATAATAATATGGATGTATTGACCGAACCCGCATGTTATACTGTGCAGGGGAACGTTGGACCCGTTCTTTCTTATAAGAGTTATAAGACTGAACAGGGAATAGGAAAATATCTAGATTCTCAAGCCGCCCAAAAGAAAATGCATGTTGATGCATCTTCTTCAGGTGTGTTAGTTATTGAGAACTGTTTCTCAGTTCACCCTACGTCCTGGGTATTAGATACCGGATCAGGATCCCACATATGTAAAATGTTACATGGGCTACGGAAAGGTAGAGAACTGGGAAATGGTGATCATTCCGTTCAAGTAGGGAATGGGGCAAATGTTGCAGCCAAAGCAATTGGCGAATATCACCTAGTATTACCAAGTGGTAATACACTGATTCTAAATGAATTCTATTATATACCAAACATGATGTGCAACATTATATCGGTTTCTTTATTAAGTAAAGAAGGATATAATTTTGTAGTAAAGGATAATGTTTTGAACATGTTCCTAGATCAAAAGTTGATTGCATCAGGCACGTTACATCAAGGCATATTCATTCTAAATCAAAATACAGTCCTCAATATACAGAACACACACAAGAGGAAAAATTCAGAAATGAACGAATCCTTCTTGTGGTATTGTAGACTTGGTCATATCAATGCGACACGACTAGCTAAGTTGCATAAGGATGGATATTTAAATCCATTTAAATTTTCATCTTATGACACTTGCCATTCATGTCTCAAAGGCAAGATGACCAAAACTTCATTTACGGGACACGGAGAGAGAGTTACGGAACTCTTGGGACTGGTGCATAGCGATGTATGCGGTCCCATGTCTACACATACCAAGGATGGTTCTTCCTACTTCATTACTTTCACTGACGATCTCTCGAGATTCGGATATGTGTTCCTAATGAAACACAAATCTGAAGCTTTTGAGAAATTCAGAGAATATAAAAACGAAGTAGAGAACCAAACGGGCAAAAGTATTAAGATCCTTCGTTCTGATCGAGGAGGAGAATACTTCAGCAATGATTTTCTAGATTATTTAAAAGAGAATGGGATTCTCTCTCAGCTCACTCCTCCTTATACACCACAGCACAATGGTGTATCGGAACGGAGAAACCGCGCCGTATTAGATATGGTGCACTCAATAATGAGTACAGCTGAGTTACCTATTTCCTTCTGGGGATATGCGCTTGAGACAGCCATGGACCTATTGAATAGAGTTCCTAGCAAATCAGTTCCTACCACTCCATATGAGATATGGAAAGGGAAGAGACCACATCTTAATTACATTAAGATATGGGGTTGTCCAGCCTATGTCAAAAGACAAAATCCGGACAAACTCGAGGCAAGATCAGTCTTATGTAACTTTATAGGATATCCCAAAAATTCACAAGGGTATATCTTATACCATCCCGAGGAACAAAAGGTGTTTGTTTCTCGACATGCCAATTTCTTAGAAAAAAAGTTTTTTTATGAAACAGACAAGTGGCATTGAGGTAGAACTGGAAGAGGTTCCAGCGACACAAACTATAACAGAAGACTTGGTAGAACCAGAGGATTCAGTAGTACCCGACGAACCCCAGCCTCTCCGCCGATCTAGTAGGGTTTCTCGTCCACCTGAGAGATACTACGGTTTTCTCATTGACGGTGGGAGCGAGGATTGCATCATGGAGGATGATGACCCAACTAGTTTCGAGCAGGCCATCACGAGTAGGGACTCAGCGAAATGGCTGGATGCAATGCAGTCCGAGATGGAATCCATGTACACCAACAAAGTATGAACTTTGGAAGTTGCTCCTGAAGGGGTAAAACCCATTGGGATGTCACGACCCAAAGTTTGGCCCGTGACCGGCACTTAACCACGTAACGTCTACAGGCGTAACGCGACTAAGTGAACCGAAAACCCAGAAATCAAACCAGTAAAAGTATAGAGTGTGATAAGTTTTTAAAAGAAAGCACTTACAACATGATAAGAAATCTAAGTAAACAATCACCAAGATAGTAATATACGACGCCGTAGCGAAGATCAAGATCCACAAGTGGGAACAACACAGATAGGATAAACTGCAAGTACAGTCGGCTCACAACGAGCTCGACACCAGAATACAAATAAAATACAACATCGTCCTCACACTGTCTCTAAGTCAAATACATACATGGTAGATGGAGAATACTAGATACAACAATGTACATACAGAAAGATAAACAAATACCGCACAAAACCCACCTATCAGCAAAAGAGCTAGTACACCAACTATGGGGGTATCTGTGTCAAAAGATGCAACCGCAGCCTGCCGCGACTACTCCGAAGGGCAACCTGCAAACACTGTAGCACAACGGGGGTGAGTTGCCAACTCGTGAATAGAGATAACATATAAAGGTAATCGCGAGCATGTACATACTACGCTACTCTATCATATGCCAACAGATGATATCAATGTGTGATAAGCAGTAGGTGCAATAATCATGCAAATGCTCTATCAAGTAATGTAACTACAGGATGAGGTACAATGCTCTATCAGGTAATGTAACTACAGGATGAGGTACAATAGTAAATGCTGAGCAGGGGAAATATAATGTCTACACGGAATGTCAACGTGGAATATATAATCGGTGTCCCTCAATGCACCCAGATCTCCCAAATAGCTCAGGCGCCGGCACTCTCATCGGCCCTCAAATCCTGTACATCTCTGTGAATCCCGAGTGCCCAACATCGGCACCCAAATATCATAAATACTCGTGTCCAGTATCGACACGCAAATCCTCATCCACCGGGCCCCGTCAGTCTGGGTCAGCCCACGGGCTCCGTCTGCGGTATCGGCCCTCGGCCCCGGCAGTACGGATCGCCCCACATCCATCTATCGACTCTGATCAGTATCCTCCGGATGGCTGTCAGGTCCAACCAATCACCGGTAGGTAGTAATCCCTCTGCCAGGCTCACTATCTACTGCACAGCAAAACCGTTCTCGCCCCGGGGTACCATACCGGGTCCACCATGTACCCGTAATCGGCCTCAACCAGCTCCTCGATTCGGGTTCACATATATCACTCTAGCACCGAGAAAACACATGGTGGACGAACCGAAATATTATATCAAGGGAACCGGGTTTTTAAATGATTATATATTTGCAATAGCCACGGTTCCCAAATCCAGAAAACACATGTAATCCAAACCAAAATACAAGTCAATGATCCGATATGATATGTGCGTCAAATATAAATAGCATGTCAAGTCACATATAGATGAGCTACAATATAATGATCCGATGTGATATAGGCATCAAGTATGAATAGCATGTCAAGTCACATATAGATAAGCTACAATATGATGATCCGAAGTGATATAGGCATCAAGTATGAATAGCAAGTCATGTCATATATAGATGAGCTACAATGCAATGATCCGATGTGATATAGGCATCAAGTATGAATATCAAGTCATGTCATATATAGATGAGCTACAATGCAATGATCCGATGTGATATAGGCATCAAGTATGAACATCAAGTCATGTCATATATAGATGATCTACAATGCAATGATCCGATGTGATATAGGCATCAAGTATGAATATCAAGTCATGTCATATATAGATGAGCTACAATGCAATGATCCGATGTGATATAGGCATCAAGTATGAATATCAAGTCATGTCATATATAGATGAGCTACAATGCAATGATCCGATGTGATATAGGCATCAAGTATGAATATCAAGTCATGTCATATATAGATGAGCTACAATGCAATGATCCGATGTGATATATGCATCAAGTATGAACATCAATATATAGATGAGCTACAATGCAATGATCCGATGTGATATAGGCATCAAGTATGAACATCAAGTCATGTCATATATAGATGAGCTACAATGCAATGATCCGATGTGATATATGCATCAAGTATGAACATCAAGTCATGTCATATATAGATGAGCTACAATGCAATGATCCGATGTGATATAGGCATCAAGTATGAACATCAAGTCATGTCATATATAGATGAGCTACAATGCAATGATCCGATGTGATATAGGCATCAAGTATGAATATCAAGTCATGTCATATATAGATGAGCTACAATGCAATGATCCGATGTGATATAGGCATCAAGTATGAATATCAAGGCAATTACTAACGGTGTGTGTGTAACATACAAGATAGTGCTCGTGCACATGGACCGTTAGTAATGGTGCGGTGTTCTTTCAATTCTAGTTTATATCCGTGTTGTAGGGAATGCAATATGCACTAAATAGTAGCCATGAACAGTCAAAGTATACTAAGGATACTATAAGGTCCTATCAGCCCTGACGTAGAACGCCATGCGGGCGATATCCCCGTAAATGTGAAATCTACTCACCGAAGTCTCTCGCTAGGTATAGCCAACAACCTGCTTCCCCTTCTGCGCGGCGCCCGCCGTACTCGCCTGCGAACCTAGAATCACACAATATATCACACGTAAGCTTGAAGTCACACAAACGCGACATTAAAATTGAACTAGTAACTCGTATCGCGAACTAAGCGCAAGTGCGCGATACGCTAAAACGTGTGATTACGCGCCTGAAACCACTCCGACGTGTCGCGATACGCAGAAACCCAAAACCCACACACATGTATCACGCGTGTCGCGAAAGGTTGAAAATACGGGAAAATAGGTATTCTACCCCAGATTTTGATACAGGAAGGATATTGAAAAACTAAACATACCAAAACAACCCACATAGCAGCAGACACCTACACCCCAAACCCCAACCCCAAACTCCCCCATCTGGCCGTAATTTGCGGCCAGAATGCACATTCTGGCGGCCAGACTTGGGAATTGGGCTCCCAGGTTTGGTGTGTGCACTCTACACCCCCTGTGTATGCTACAGTAACATCTAGATTTGCTCTGCAATAACTCGGGTAGTAGCAGATCCTACAGTGCCCAAATTCTAGTTAAAATCCACACTTTGCATTATAAATGGAACTTTAGGGTATTTTTGTGCAACCTGAAGTGCAACCTAGTTAAAATAGCTCTAATAACACTTAAAGGAGCTAACTAAACTATGAGAACACCAATCTAACATATACATCACAAATATCCTATAATATCACTAAAAATGCACCAAAAATGAGATTTTTACTAAAGAATACTACAAGTTATGGAAAAAGAGGTTAAGACATGAGTTTATACGTTCTAAAGACCTTATAAAACACCAAGAGTCTCAGTTTTTCCCCTCAAGTGTGCAGATTTGCCTTGAACACCTCAAAAACCTCACTTTTCCATGGTTTTGTGAAGAAAATGAGTTGGTAAGTATAGGGTTTTGTGTATGGATCAAAGGGGAATGAAAAGAGAAGAGAATGAGGAGAAAAATGGAGGGTTTGCTGCTGGAAATTCTCCAGAATTCTGGAGTGGGAAAGAGAGAGAGAAGAGAGGGAAAAGGGGGTCAAAAGTCAAGCTTTTTACCTACCCCCCATGCCTCATTTGTTTAATAGGATTTGGAATAATAAATGGTTAAGAAAAGATTAAATGGTGGGGAAAATGAGTTTGCAACCATGCACAAAAGAATAGGTTAACAAGTCACAAAAATGTCTAAGTATGCATGGTGCACACTACAAAGGAAAATTTCCAATATGCTAACACTACCAATAATAACTATTAATCCTATGAACACCTAAATATAAAAACATGCATGACTACTAATTATCACCAAAACAATCAAACGGAAATTTCAAAGTGTTACAATCTACCCCCCTTAAAGAAATTCGGTCCCCGAATTTAAAACTCTAACTATACACACCTTCAAAAAGATGGGGATACCTCTTCCTCATCTCGCTCTCGGTCTCCCAAGTGACCTCTTCTCTGCTCTGGCCACGCCAAAGTACCTTGACGGACGGTATCTCTTTCGACCTCAGTTTCTTCACTTGTCGATCCAAGATCATCACCGGCTGCTCTGCATAGGAAAGGTCGTGCTCAAGCTGGATCGCCGGGTGCTGAATCGCATGCGAAGGATCATGAAGATATCTGCGGAGCATCGAAACGTGAAATACGGGGTGCACGTCTGGAAAACTGGGCGGAAGGGCTAATCGATACGCAACCGCACCAATACGCTCAAGGATCTCGAAGGGGCCCACGTATCTGGGACTAAGCTTCCCCTTCTTCCCAAATCTCATTACGCCTTTCATTGGGGAGACCCTCAAGAAAACATGATCACCAACGGAAAACTCAAGTCTGCGCCGACGACGGTCCGCATAAGATCTCTGTCTACCTTGGGCTGCTCTCATCCTATCGCGAATCAACTGGATCTTCGCGGTCGTCTCCTCCACAATCTGCGGTCCTAAGATACTGCTCTCACTGAGCTCCGTCCAACAGGTGGGCGATCTGCATCTCCTCCCATAAAGAGCCTCAAACGGTGCCATCTGAATGGTCTCCTGGTAGCTGTTGTTGTAGGAGAACTCTACTAAGGGCAAATGATGATCCCAGCTACCTCCGAAGTCCAAAACGCATGCTCTGAGCATGTCCTCGAGAGTCTGAATAGTCCGCTCTGACTGTCCATCGGTCTGCGGGTGGAATGCTGTACTAAAACTCAAGCGAGTGCCCAAAGCCTCCTGAAGCCTCTGCCATAACCGGCTGGTAAACTGGGTGCCTCTATCGGACACGATGCATGTCGGAACTCCGTGCAGTCGTACAATCTGATCAATGTAAACCTGGGCATACTGAGTAAATCCGAAAGTCATCTTCACCGGTAGGAAGTGAGCCGCTTTCGTCAAACGATCCACGATCACCCAGATGGAGTCATACCCTCGACTAGTCCTGGGTAGACCCACAATGAAATCCATAGATATCTGTTCCCATTTCCACTCCGAAATGGGTAACGGCTGTAGCTCTCCCGCGGGCCTCTGGTGCTCAGCCTTGACTTGCTGACAAGTCAGGCATCTCGACACAAAATCTGCAATGTCCCTCTTCATGCCGTCCCACCAGTAAACATCTCTCATATCATGGTACATCTTGGTGGAACCGGGATGAACACTATATATCGACTGATGTGCCTCCTCAAGAATCTCGCGCCGCAATCCCTCAACATCTGGTACGCACAGTCTAGCTCCAAATCGTAGTATCCCCTGATCATCGATCACGAACTCGGAAAATCTGCCTTGTCCTATCTGTGTCCTGATCTCTGAACAGCGGTCATCACTGTGCTGTGCCTCATGTATACGGTCAAGCAACTGTGGGCGTGCACGAACATGCGCAATCTGTCCTCCGATCGGCGTAAACTCAAACTGTATCCGACTGTCGCATAAGATCTGCCAATCCGCCGACGACTGCCTCTGCACTGCGCTCAAACAGGATAGACTACCCCCGGGCCTCCTGCTCAAAGCATCCGCCACTACATTCGCCCTGCCCGGGTGATACAAGATCTCACAATCATAGTCCTTCACTAACTCCATCCATCGGCGCTGTCTAAGGTTCAGGTCTCGCTGCTGAAATATGTACTTTAAGCTCTTGTGGTCGGTGAATATCTGGCACGACTCCCCATACAGATAATGTCGCCAGATCTTGAGTGCAAAAACCACTGCAGCCATCTCCAGATCATGAGTGGGGTAATTCTGTTCATGTTTCTTTAATTGCCGCGAAGCATACGCAATCACCTTATCATGCTGCATCAAAATGCACCCTAATCCCACTCGTGAAGCATCACAGTAGACCACGAATCCGCCCGATCCTGAAGGCAACGATAGCACTGGTGTCGTAGTCAGTAGAGCCCGTAGCTGCTGGAAACTGTGCTCACACTCCTCTGTCCAAACGAAGCGAACTCCCTTCCGGGTTAACCCGGTCAAAGGTGTAGCAATGCGAGAGAAATCCTGCACAAATCACCTGTAATAACCTGCCAGCCCTAGAAAGCCGCGAACCTCCGTCACTGACGTGGGTCTAGGCCAACTCCGAACTGCCTCTATCTTCCTCGGGTCGACACATATACTATCTCGTGTAATCACGTGCCCCAAGAAGTCTACGCTGTCTAGCCAGAAGGCACACTTGGAGAATTTGGCGAAAAGCTGATGCTCCCTCAAGGTCTGCAGTGTAATCCGCAGGTGCTGCTCGTGCTCCTCTCTACTCCGAGAATACACCAAGATATCGTCAATAAACACTATAATGAACAGATCAAGATACGGCCGGAAAATACGGTTCATCATGTCCATAAATGCTGCTGGCGCGTTGGTGAGTCCGAACGACATCACCAAAAACTCATAATGGCCGTAACGTGTGCGGAAGGCTGTCCTAGGAATGTCCTCCCATCGAACCCGCAGCTGGTGGTAGCCTGATCGCAAATCGATCCTCGAAAAGTATCCTGCCCCCTGAAGCTGGTCGAACAAATCATCGATGCGTGGCAAAGGATATCTGTTCCGCACTGTCACCCTGTTCAGCTGGCTGTAGTCAATACACAAACGCAAACTGCCGTCCTTCTTCTTGACGAACAGGACTGGAGCACCCCTAGGAGAAACACTGGGTCGAATAAGTCCCTTATCCAGCAGATCCTGCAACTGACCCTTCAATTCTCTAAGTTCCGCTGGGGCCATCCGATAAGGCGGTACAGAAATAGGCCCCGTGCCAGGAACCAAATCAATACAGAAAGAAATATCACGCTCGGGCGGTAGCCCAGGAAGCTCGTCAGGGAACACGTCAGGGAACTCGCTAACAACCGGAACCTGATCCAGAGGAACCTCTGTAGCTCTAGTATCGCAAACATAGGCGAGAAATCCCTGACATCCCTTTCTCAAAAGCTGTCCAGCGCGAAAAGAAGAAATCACACTGTGAGGGGTGGCACCACGGTCCCCCAACACAACAACCACTGACTCGCCGGGAAAACAGAATCGAACTGTCTTCTCGCGACAGTCAACAGAAGCATAGCACGTGGCTAACCAATCCATGCCTAAAAGAACGTCGAAGTCCAGCATCTCAAGAAGGATCAAATCGACAGGCAACTCTCTCTCGCCAATACGGACGGTACAGGATCGGAACACGTGCCTAGCAACAAACGACTCTCCCACAGGAGTAGTCACAACAAGCGGCTGGCCAAGCAAACCGGACTCTCTACCCAAACTCGGCACAAAGTGTGTGGATACATACGAGTGCGTGGATCCGGGATCGAATAATACGTGTGCATCAACCGAACATACAGGAAGGATACCTGAGACCACCGCATTGGACGCCTGCGCGTCCTGATGCGTCAAAGCAAAGACTCGCGCCTGTCCTCCACCTGCAACTAACTCTCCTCTGCCGGCCGCTGGCTGTCCTCTACCTCGGCCACCTCATCCTCTATGAACAAATCCTCCGCCACCACGACCTCTCTGTGTATGCGCCTGACGCGGAGTAACAGTAGGTACTATCGGCAATGCCATCTGGGGTGGTGAAGGTGGTAATGTAACATGCGGTGCTGCCGCCCTACTCCGGGGTACCTCAGGACAATCTCGCACACGATGATAAGAACTCCCGCAACGGTAACATCCCGATGACGGTTGCTGACCCTCCCGGGGATAGGAGCTAAATAATCGGCCTCGTCTCGAATCTCTGCCACCAGCAAGGTGCCTGTCACGACGCCGGAACGGCCGTCTCTGCACTGACGTATCTGCACGTACTCTCTTCGGCCCTGGAACTGCCGAAGTCTCAGCAAGGCGCTCCTCGACTAATAATGCTGCGTCTACTGCTGCTGCATATGTCTCGTAATGCTGCGCGCTGATAGCAAGGAATAGTGGTGTGAGCAAGCCTCGGACAAATCTCTTGACTCGCAACTCCTCAGTAGCCACTAGATACGGAGCATAAACGGATAGCTCGGTGAACAGCACATCGTACTCTGCCACTGACATCTCTGGAGTCTGGCTTAAGGACTCGAACCTGCGTGCTCTAGCATCTCTGACACTCAGGGGAAGAAAGCGGGCAAGGAATAGTGCCACGATCTCTGTCCAGGTCATAGGAGGAAGACTTGCTGCTCTACCCTTCTCGACTGATTCGCACCATTTCTGCGCAAGACCTTCCAGGCGAAAGCTCGCGAACTCAACCCATCTCGCATCTGCGCATCTAAGTGAACGACATATCCGCGCCATCCTATCAATGAAAGACTGTGGATCCTCAGCCACATCGGTGCCTGTGAAGACCGGAGGCTTCAGCCTCATAAACTCTGACAGCGATACTGTAATAACCTCTGTAGTCGCAGGTGCAACTTCCTGAACTGTGGGTACCACCGCGGTCTCTGCAACGGGTGGAACTACCTCTAGTCGCTGCGCTCGAAGTGTCTCGGCTAGCGATCCTATCATCTGGCGCATCTCCTGCATACTAGATCCCATCGTCTGGCGTATCTCCTGTACACCATCCCCTAACATAGCAATCTGATCTGTCACGGCAGGAACAGCCTGCTCGGGCACAACCGGTGTACTACCCGGATCAGTCCTCGTCTCCGACGAGTCAACTCGAATCTCGGCCCTCACGGCCGCTCTCTGCGCCCTCGTAGTCTTTGGCAGCATATTGGCTGAAAGGAACAATAGGATTCGATAAGGATACGGAAATCGAATCGCAAGAATGTATATACTCAAGAAGGAATTTAAATCAACAAGTCCTAAGGTCGCGTAGGCGGAGTACCGTGTCGTGAGTATGCCGCGGAACATACACACGCTACGCTACCCTGCTGCAGCTACCTACTCCATCATACCAGGGTCATCCTACACTCCGAAAGGTAAAACCTACGCTCTGATACCAACTTTGTCACGACCCAAAGTTTGGCCCGTGACCGGCACTTAACCACGTAACGTCTACAGGCGTAACGCGACTAAGTGAACCGAAAACCCAGAAATCAAACCAGTGAAAGTATAGAGTGTGATAAGTTTTTAAAAGAAAGCACTTACAACATGATAAGAAATCTAAGTAAACAATCACCAAGATTGTAATATACGACGCCGTAGCGAAGATCAAGATCCACAAGTGGGAACAACACAGATAGGATAAACTGCAAGTACAGTCGGCTCACAACGAGCTCGACACAAGAATACAAATAAAATACAACATCGTCCTCACACTGACTCTAAGTCAAATACATACATGGTAGATGGAGAATACTAGATACAACAATGTACATACAGAAAGATAAACAGATACCGCACAAAACCCACCTATCAGCAAAAGAGCTAGTACACCAACTATGGGGGTATCTGTGTCAAAAGATGCAACCGCAGCCTGCCGCGACTACTCCGAAGGGCAACCTGCAAACACTGTGGCACAACGGGGGTGAGTTGCCAACTCGTGAATAGAGATAACATATAAAGGTAATCGCGAGCATGTACATACTACGCTACTCTATCATATGCCAACAGATAATATCAATGTATGATAAGCAGTAGGTGCAATAATCATGCAAATGCTCTATCAGGTAATGTAACTACCGGATGAGGTACAATGCTCTATCAGGTAATGTAACTACAGGATGAGGTACAATAGTAAATGCTGAGCAGGGGCAATATAATGTCTACACGGAATGTCAACGTGGAATATATAATCGGTGTCCCTCAATACACCCAGATCTCCCAAATAGCTCAGGCACCGGCACTCTCATGGGCCCTCAAATCCTGTACATCTCTGTGAATCCCGAGTGCCCAACATCGGCACCCAAATATCATAAATACTCGTGTCCAGCATCAACACGCAAATCCTCATCCACCGGGCCCCGTCAGTCCGGGTCAGCCTACGGGCTCCGTCTGCGGTATCGGCCCTCGGCCCCGGCAGTACGGATCGCCCCACATCCATCTATCGACTCTGATCAGTATCCTCCGATAACTGTCAGGTCCAACCAATCACCGGTAGGTAGTAGTCCCTCTGCCAGGCTCACCGTCTACTGCACAGCGAAACCGTTCTCGCCCCGGGGTACCATACCGGGTCCACCATATACCCGTAATCGGCCTCAACCAGCTCCTCGATTCGGGTTCACATATATCACTCTAGCACCGAGAAAACACATGGTGGACGCACCGAAATATCATATCAAGGGAACTGGGTTTTTAAATGATTATATATTTGCAATAGCCACGGTTCCCAAATCCAGAAATCACATGTAATCCAAGCCAAAATACAAGTCAATGATCCGATATGATATGTGCGTCAAATATAAATAGCATGTCAATTCACATATAGATGAGCTACAATATAATGATCCGATGTGATATAGGCATCAAGTATGAATAGCATGTCAAGTCACATATAGATAAGCTACAATATGATGATCCGAAATGATATAGGCATCAAGTATGAATAGAAAGTCATGTCATATATAGATGAGCTACAATGCAATGATCCGATGTGATATAGGCATCAAGTGTGAACATCAAGTCATGTCATATATAGATGAGCTACAATGCAATGATCCGATGTGATATAGGCATCAAGTATGAACATCAAGTCTTGTCATATATAGATGAGCTACAATGCAATGATCCGATGTGATATAGGCATCAAGTATGAATATCAAGTCATGTCATATATACATGAGCTACAATGCAATGATCCGATGTGATATAGGCATCAAGTATGAATATCAAGTCATGTCATATATAGATGAGCTACAATGCAATGATCCGATGTGATATAGGCATCAAGTATGAACATCAAGTCATGTCATATATAGATGAGCTACAATGCAATGATCCGATGTGATATAGGCATCAAGTATGAATATCAAGTCATGTCATATATAGATGAGCTACAATGCAATGATCCGATGTGATATAGGCATCAAGTATGAATATCAAGTCATGTCATATAAAGATGAGCTACAATGCAATGATCCGATGTGATATAGGCATCAAGTATGAACATCAAGTCATGTCATATATAGATGAGCTACAATGCAATGATCCGATGTGATATAGGCATCAAGTATGAATTTCAAGTCATGTCATATATAGATGAGCTACAATGCAATGATCCGATGTGATATAGGCATCAAGTATGAATATCAAGGCAATTACTAACGGTGTGTGTAACATACAAGATAGTGCTCGTGCACATGGACCGTTAGTAATGGTGCGGTGTTCTATCAATTCTAGTTTATATCCGTGTAGTAGAGAATGCAATATGCACTAAATAGTAGCCATGAACAGTCAAAGTATACTAAGGAAACTAAAAGGTCCTATCAGCCCTGACGTAGAACGCCATGCGGGCGATATCCCCGTAGATGTGAAATCTACTCACCGAAGTCTCTCCCTAGGTATAGCCAACAACCTGCTTCCCCTTCTATGCGGCGTCCGCCGTACTCGCCTACGAACCTAGAATCACACAATATATCACACGTAAGCTTGAAGTCACACAAACGCGACATTAAAACCGAACTAGTAACTCGTATCGCGAACCAAGCGCGCGTGTGCGCGATACGCTAAAACGTGTGATTACGCGCCTGAAACCACTCTGACGCATCGCGATACGCAGAAACCCAAAACCCACACACACGTATCACGCGTGTCGCGAAAGGTTGAAAATACGGGAAAATAGGTATTCTACCCCAGATTTTGATACAGGAAGGATATTGAAAAACTAAACATACCAAAACAACCCACATAGCAGCAGACACCCACACCCCAAACTCCCCCATCTGGCCGCAATTTGCGGCCAGAATGCACATTTTGGCGGCCAGACTTAGGAATTGGGCTCCCAGGTTTGGTGTGTGCACTCTACACCCCCTGTGTGTGCTACAGTAGCATCTAGATTTGCTCTGCAATAACTCGGGTAGTAGCAGATCCTACAGTGCCCAAATTCTAGTTAAAATCCACACTTTGCACTAAAAATGGAACTTTAGGGTATTTTTGTGCAACCTGAAGTGCAACCTAGTTAAAATAGCTCTAATAACACTTAAAGGAGCTAACTAAACTATGAGAACACCAATCTAACATATACATCACAAATATCCTATAATATCACTAAAAATGCACCAAAAATGAGATTTTTACTAAAGAATACTACAAGTTATGGAAAAAGAGGTTAAGACATGAGTTTATACCTTCTAAAGACCTTATAAAACACCAAGAGTCTCAGTTTTTCCCCTCAAGTGTGCAGATTTGCCTTGAACACCTCAAAAACCTCACTTTTTCATGGTTTTGTGAAGAAAATGAGTTGATAAGTATAGGGTTTTGTGTATGGATCAAAGGGGAATGAAAAGAGAAGAGAATGAGGAGAAAAATGGAAGGTTTGCTGCTGGAAATTCTCCAGAATTCTGGAGTGGGAAAGAGAGAGAGAAGAGAGGGAAAAAGGG
This sequence comes from Agapanthus africanus, assembly GCA_030015575.1. Classification (NCBI taxonomy): domain Eukaryota; kingdom Viridiplantae; phylum Streptophyta; class Magnoliopsida; order Asparagales; family Amaryllidaceae; genus Agapanthus; species Agapanthus africanus. The sequence continues at coordinate 389,735,629 of CM057337.1, read as the reverse complement.
GTCAAAAGTCAAGCTTTTTACCTACCCCCCATGCCTCATTTGTTTAATAGGATTTGGAATTATAAATGGGGTTAAGAAAAGATTATATGGTGGGGAAAATGAGTTTGCAACCATGCACAAAAGAATATGTTAACAGGTCACAAAAATGTCTAAGTATGCAAGGTGCACACTACAAAGGAAAATTTCCAATATGCTAACACTACCAATAATAACTATTAATCCTATGAACACCTAAATATAAAAACATGCATGACTACTAATTATCACCAAAACAATCAAACGGAAATTTTATAGTGTTACATGGGAGCAAGTGGATCTTCAAGAAAAAACTTGGTGTAGATGGGAAAGTGGAGACTTTCAAAGATAGACTTGTTGCAAAGGGTTTTCGTCAAAGACCAGGTGTGGACTATGACGAAACCTTTTCTCCAGTGGCTATGCTTAAATCCATCCGGATCATGCTTGCCATCGCTGCATATCATGATTACGAAATCTGGCAAATAGATGTTAAGACCGCCTTTCTAAACGGTGATTTAGAAGAGTGCGTGTACATGACTCAGCCAGAGGGCTTCGTAGATAGTGGGAGCAGCGGGAAGGTGTGCAAGCTGCTTAAATCCATTTATGGATTAAAGCAAGTATCGTGGAATTGGAACATCTGCTTTGACGTCGTTATCAAAGAGTTTGATTTCGTCAAAAACCCAGATGAACCTTTTATCTACAAGAAGGTGGCAGACAGTAAGGTTGTCTTCCTCGTATTGTACGTGGACGATATACTCTTGATAGGAAATGACATTCCTATGCTGCAATCGGTCAAGCTCTTCTTATCACAAAGATTCTCAATGAAAGATCTTGGTGATGCCTCCTGCATATTGGGAATCAGGATCTATAGAGATAGATCCAAACGGATATTGGGATTGTCCCAGTCCAGGTACATTGACACCATACTAAAGAGGTTTAGTATGGAAGAATCCAAGTGTAGGAACTTACCCACGATCTCTGGAGTCACTCTCTCCAAAGAGATGTCTCCCAAGACTGATTTGGAGAGAGCTCGCATGCAAGGGATACCCTATGCTTCGGCTATAGGCTCTATCATGTACGCGATGCTATGTACCAGACCCGATGTAGCATACTCACTAAGTGTAGTGAGTAGGTATCAAGCTGATCCTGGAGAGAGTCACTGGACAGCTGTGAAGAGCATTCTCAAGTACTTACGAAGGACTAAAGAGATGCTCTTGGTGTATGGTAACGGAGAACTCCAAGTGGAGTCATTTACCGATTCGAGCTTCCAGAGTGATAAGGACGACTCTAAGTCGCAGTCGGGATTTGTATTTACCCTTTACGGAGGGCCGGTTAGCTGGAAAAGTTCCAAGCAGGAAACCGTAGCAGACTCGAAGATGGAGGCTGAATACATCGCTGCCAACGATGCTGCCAAAGAGACTGTCTAGATCAAGAAGTTCAGTACTGAACTTGGAGTGGTTCCATCCATTGAGCATCCAATACCTTTGTATTGCGATAACAATGGAGCGGTGGCTTTGGCCAAGGAACCTAGGTCCCATCAGCGATCCAGGCATATTCTGAGGCGGTATCACCTGATCCGGGAGATAGTTGATCGCCGGGAGATCGAGGTCAGGAGGGTTGACACAAAGAACAACACAGCGGATCCACTCACGAAGGCTATTCCCCAGATACAGTTTGAGAGACTCTTCGGGATGCCCGGTATGCGATACTACAGTAGCTGGCCCTAGTGCAAGTGGGAGATTGTTAGTTGTATGTATGCCCTAGAGGCCAGTATTGTACAGATGATGTATATTATATTGGATGCATGGACATATATAGAGATGAATTTCTTGCTCGATATGATAGTATACTATCTGGTTACTCTTTATCTTAACATGTATACTAGTCTCTTTAAACTGTCTTATAGTTACATGTTGGTAAAGCCCTTAGGATGTGTACTTGACTACCTGGACTATGATGCAGATCATACTAGTGGGGACATGGTAGTCCATAAGTACATCCTTCAAGGTCCCTAGTCATGGGTGTATCGAGACGGGGCATCGATATACCAGTGTAGACTAGCATATACGCTTCTCGACCCATGAGATGGGAGATGGATGATCCCATATCCATTGGTGTTTGACATCAGAGATGGTATACGGGTAATCAGTGGAGACTGGGTACACTGGACGGACTCGCCGAGAACTCCCAGATGGTATTATACCTCACGTCAGATGGCAGTTCTCAGGTGACACTTGTATAGGTTAGTCTGTAGACCCGAGATCGTCATAGAGTCTTGTGTGATTCCCACCGTGCTTTGATCTCCACCTTACCACGTCCATGAGGGCGTGCAAAATGGTGGTTTTTGGGTACAGTCCCGAGTCACATGGAGGCAATGAGCGATAGGAGGGGTTTCGTCTCTCCCGGTATTGGGGGTTGATGTTGTTAGTTATATGTATGCCCTAGAGGCCATTACTATACATAGGATGTATATTGTAGTGGATTCTTGGACATATATAGGGAGGACTTTCTTGCTCGACATGATAGTATGCTATCTGGTTGATCTTTACCTTAACGTGTACACTGATTATCTCTCTGTTACATGTTGGTAAAGCCCTTAGAATGAGTACTTGACTACCTGGACTATGATGCGGATCATACTAGTGGGGACATGGTAGTCCATAAGTACATCCTTCAAGGTCCCTAGTCGTGGGTGTATCGAGAGAGGGCATCGATATACCAGAGTGGACTAGCGTATACCTTCTCGACCCATACAGATGGGCGATGGATGATCCCATATCCATTGGTGTTTGACATCAGAGAAGATATACGGGTGCTCAATAGAGACTGGGTACACTGGACGGACTCGCCGAGAACTCCGAGATGGTATTATACCTTACGTCAGATGGCAGTTCTCTGGTGACACTGGTACAGAGTAGTCTGTTGACCCGAGATCGTCATAGAGTCTTGTGTGGTTCCCACTGTGCTTTGATTTCCACCTTACCACGTCCAAGAGGGCGTGCAAAACGGTGGTTTTTGGGTACAGTCCCTAATCACATGGAGGCAATGAGCGATAGGAGGGGATTCGTCTCTCCCGGTATAGGTAGTTGATGTTGCGCTGTGTTCGATTGGCTATAACCGGAAATCCCTGGCCAGGGTTGCTGAGATTTACTGCTAAGTGTTACCATTAGTTTCGCGAACTGTTATAGACCTCATATCGACACGACTTATCGAGCTATTGGGGTCTGACGTTTACCACCCCTAGGCGAGATATGCGACATATCAGACGACGAGACCGGACTGTACGGTAAGTGTTACTGGTTGGATTCACAGGAGTATGAGCGGGCTTGCTCGTCGATCTTCTGATCACTCAATACCCGCGTGGCCGTTACGTTTAGCAGACCGCTTGCGGCTTGTGGGTGTTTGATATGATCATCATCTGCTGCCGGCGTATTGACGAGTCTTTAGAGTCCTACACAGAGGTTTCCTGGCTCAAGCGAAACGAAATAGGAGCGCATATGAGATATGTGCGGGACCGAGAATAATGCGTGTATGTGATACCGTATTTCATTCTCGCGATGAATGTATCGAATGGTTGTATGCGATATAACCTAGTTATCGAATCATGGATTGATTCGTTAAGTCGATACATTGGATATTAGTCGGTTATATGCGATATGACCGGATCGTTAAATCAAGTGTTGATTTAATGATTTAATGCATAATTATATATTTGATATATTACTTTGCATTAACTAGTATTGGTTCACTTTAAAAGGATTTTCTCACTTGATGTACACAAATTGTATATGTGATATACTTTTGTGCACTTGTTTGTATCATGTTTGATGATACATGCTCACTTGGGTTTGTGTAAAGATTAAACCATGGTTGTGAGAGTGGTTAGGGTTTTGTTTATTCACTTATTATCTATTTATTTATTTATCATTCTTTTGGAAAAGATAAAGAGAAAAGAATGGTGGCTTGTTTTGTTTGTTTGTTGAAGCTTCTTGAAGCTTTGAACAAGTCCACCATTCTTGTCTCATGTCTAACCCTAACCATTCTTCTAACCTTAGTTAAATCTCTACACTAAACCATAGTTGAATATATGATAAGTATCATATTGTTTTCTTTTTTATAAAAAACTTATCATAATATTCATCTTCATCTTCTTCTTCTTCTTCAAGAAGAAGCTTGCCTCCATCAATGGCAACTTGGGAAAATGAGTGAGAAATCCAATTCTAAAGTGAACCCACCTCCTATTTCTTCATCCTCTACCTCTTGCCAAGTAGTATAGGGTGTTTTCTTCACAAGTTTTATGACTTGGTGAAGTGGGAGCTTGAACTTGTGATGCCTCGACGTAGATCATCTTCGGCATCGTAGTCGATGACCTAGCCCGCCCATTTCTCCGATGAAGCCGACGCTAGAGCCCGGGATTCGATTTGGACAGCGAGGAGAATTCATTGCGGAGCTATGGAGGTGGAGGACCGGATCTACAAAGGTTGTATTTCCGTTCTTGTAGTTAAGTTGTTAACTAGTTTCATTTGTCGCTTATATATCTAGTTAACGATCCGTATTAGGGTTTCTCGGCACCCGTAAATTTTGAAATTGGCATGGTTGATGCCTTGTGAGACCTCCTTTGTGTGCCTAGAAACCCTACAGTGGTATCAGAGCCTAGCTAGAGCCTTAGGCGATGCTTAGACGATGTTTGAAACTCGATCGAAACCGAAACCCTAAAACCAAATCGCTCTCTAGACTTTTTCTGAAATCTGGAGTTTTTCCACATTAAAAATATGCAGAAAATTCAGCAGGGAATTGTAAGAATTACTGTGAAGCCCGTACCCATGATTCCCTCAAAGCGCGGCGGAACCGCGGCACAAGCATGGCTTGTGCGGCGGTTCCGCGGCTAAATTGTCATATCTGCCAACCAGTTTTGCACAGTAATTCCTCTTTTATGGTGCTGGATTTTCTGGGAATTTTTAATATTTATTAAAGAGTTGAATATTCTGGGTTGCTTTGGGGTTTCGTATATTCGATCGGATTATCAGACTTTGTCTATGTGTTTTTCCGGATATTTAGAATATGTTAAAAGGTTCGACCGGATGTAAATACCCAATTTTTCCCCTATCGGGAAATTTCCAAGTGTTGGATCTTTCCGTGGTTTAATAACGTTCTAAGTAGTGCAAGTAACACGATGGTCCCTCTAGAAGACAACAAACCTTAACTCGATTATGTGACCGTCTTGAACTGCCCTTTGAACCTTCGGGTTTGGGGCAGTACGGCGTGCCATATGTGAGGCGTTGGCTTGACCCTTCTACGGCTGGACCGTTGGTACTGAGGCACGAACTGAATGTTTTTGAACTTATTTCATGTGTTGATCTGTTTCGGGAAAACTTGGGTGTTTGATTGTTCGATCGGAAAGTTTAACATTTTCTATTTATCTAGAATGGGATATAATAATTGGAATTCACAAGTAGTTATGAGATAACTGATTTGAATGTTATAAACATAGCACTTTAGTGTTAGTTATATGTATGCCCTAGAGGCCATTACTGTACATAGGATGTATAGTGTAGTGGATGCTGGGACATATATAGGGAGGACTTTCTTGCTCGACATGATAGTATGCTATCTGGTTGAACTTTACCTTAACGTGTATACTGATTGTCTCTCTGTTACATGTTGGTAAAGCCCTTAGGATGTGTGCTTGACTACCTGGACTATGATGCGGATCATACTAGTGGGGACATGGTAGTCCATAAGTACATCCTTCAAAGTCCCTAGTCGTGGGTGTATCGAGACGGGGCATCGATATACCAGTGTAGACTAGCGTATACCTTCTCAACCCATACAGATGGGCGATGGATGATCCCATATCCATTGGTGTTTGACATCAGAGATGATATACGGGTGCTCAGTAGAGACTGGGTACACTGGACAGACTCGCCGAGAACTCCCAGATGGTATTATACCTCACGTCAGATGGCAGTTCTCTGGTGACACTGGTACAGAGTAGTCTGTTGACCCGAGATCGTCATAGAGTCTTGTGTGGTTCCCACTGTGCTTTGATTTCCATCTTACCATGTCCAAGAGGGCGTGCAAAACGGTGGTTTTTGGGTACAGTCCCGAGTCACATGGAGGCAATGAGCGATAGGAGGGGATTCATCACTCCCGGTATAGGGGGTTGATGTTGCGCTGTGTTCGATTGGCTATAACAGGAAATCCCTGGCCAGGGTTGCTGAGATTTACTGGTAAGTGTTACCAGTAGTTTCTCGAAGTGTTATAGACCTCATATCGACACGACTTATCGAGCTATTGGGGTCTGACGTTTACCACCACTAGGCAAGATATGCGACATATCAGACGATCAGACCGGACTGTACGGTAGTGTTACTGGTCGGATTCACTGGAGTGTGAGCGGGCTTGCTCGTCGATCTTCAGATCGCTCAATACCCGGGTGGCCGTTACGTTTAGCAGACCGCTTGCGGCTTGTGGGTGACTGATATGATCATCACCTGCTGCCGGCGTATTGACGAGTCTTTAGAGTCCTACACAGAGGTTTCCTGGCTCAAGCGAAATGAAATAGGAGCGCATATGAGATATGTGCGGGACCGAGAATAATACGGTATGTGATACTGTATTCGATTCTCACGATGTGACATTGATCGGTTATATGCGATATAGCCGGGTTATCGGATCAAGTGTTGATTCGATAAGTTGTTACTAATGATACCTGTCGGTTTTGTGCGACATGACCGGATCATTGAATCAAGTGTTGATTTAATGATTTAATGCATAATTATATATTTGATATATTACTTTGCATTAACTAGTATCGGTTCACTTTAAATGGATTTTCTCACTCGGGTGTGCACATTGTATATTCGATATAGTTTTGTGCACTTGATTGTATCATGTTTGATGATGCATGTTTACTTGTGTTTTGTGTAAAGTTTAAACCATGGTTATGTAATGGTTAGGGTTTACATTTTCATATCTATTTCTTTATTCATTCTTTTATTTTGGAAAATGAAAAGCAAATGAGAAAATGGTGGCTTCTTTTGTTTTGTTCATGAAGCTTCATGAAGACTTTGACCAAGTGACCATTTTGTCTCATGCTTAACCCTAACCATCCCACTAACCATGATTTATTCTCTACACATGACCATGGTTCAATTATGATAAGTATTCTATTTTCTTTTCATTTTTATTAATTCTGATCATATCATTTCTTCTTCTTCTTCCTTGAACTCAAGAAGAAAAGCTTGAAGTCATCAATGGTGATTGATGATAAAGAGTGAGAAATCCAATTCTAAATTGAACCCACTTCCTATTTCTTCATCCTCTACCTCTTGCCAAGTAGTAGAGTGTGTTTCCTTCACAAGTTTTCAAGACTTGGTGAAGGTGGAGCTTGATTTAGCGATGCCTCGACGTAGATCATCTTCGGCATGGACATCGACGACCTAGCTTGCCCATTCTCCGACGAAGCTGACGCTAGAGCCCGGATTTGATTTGGACAGCGGAGAGGACTTCGTTGCGGAGCTATGTAGGTGGAGCACCGGATCTACAAAGGTTGTATTTCCGTATTCCCTTAGTTAAGTGTTAACTAGTTATCTTTTCGCCTAGTTTTCTAGCAAACGATCCGTAGTCGGGTTTCTCGGCACCGTTAAAATTTTAATTTGGCATGTTCGATGCCTTGTGTGACCTCACTAGGGTGCCTAGGAACCCTACAGTGGTATCAGAGACTAGCTAGAGCCTTAGGCGAAGTCTAGACGGATTTTGATGTCCGAACGACCCGAAACCCCAACCGGAAAATGCTCTCTGGACGTTTTCAGAAAAAGTGGATTTTTCCAAATTAAAAATTTCTAAAAAATTCAGCAGGAAAAAATAAGAATTATGATGCAAAATTTTTCCGATGAACAGTACAAACCGCGGCGGATCAGCGGCATAAGCCTGCCTTATGCGGCGGTTCAGCGGCGGAATGATGACGTCATCGTACACTGTTTGCACAGTAACTCCTATTATTTTATACTGGATTTTCTGGGTATTTTTAAAATTTATTCCAGAGTTGTATTTTCTGGGATTATTTTGGGGATTCGGTGTTTCGATCGGAGTATCAAATTTTGTCTGTGTGGCTTTCCGGATAATTTTTAGAATATGTTAAAAAGTTCGACCGGATATAAATACCCAATTTTTCCCCTGTCGGGAAATTTCCAAGTGTTGGATTTTTCCGTAGTTTAACGACGTTCTAAGTAGTGCAAGTAACTCGATGGACCCTCTAGAAGACAACAAACCTTAACTCGATTATGTGACCGTCTTGAACTGCCCTTTGAACCTTCGGGTTTGGGGCAGTACGGCGTGCCACATGTGAGGCGTTGGCTTGACCCTTCTACGGCTGGACCGTCGGTACTGAGGCACGAACTGAATGTTGTTAGACTTATTTCATGTGTTGATCTGTATCGGGAAAACTTGGGTGTTCGAATGTTCAATCGGAAAGTTTAACATTTTCTATTTTATCCGGAATGTGATACAATAATTGGAATTCACAAATTGTTATGAGATAACGGAATGAATATTATAAACGTAGCAGTTTACTCTCACTTGATCGGTTGCCACGGAATTTTGATGTGATCAAAAGTCCGTCGCAATCACGTAGCGTACGCGGATACTCGCCGGGTAAACTTAATAGACAGCCTCACCCCATAGCCCCGACCAAGTGACTGTAGGAGAACCCCGTCGTCGAAAGCATCCGTTCGGGTGCTCGCGGTAGCGGTGTTCCGCCTTGGTGCACTTCGTCAACGGTATCGGGGGTGCAGCCGTCTACTGAAGTTTGCGACGAGCATTCGATCAGGATGTCGGGAATCTTGTTGAATTGCCCGACTCGATATTGAAAAGTGTTTTCGATAATGAGACTAAAATGCGGGGTTTATAATTGTTAGGCATGCGATGTCTAAGAAATTCATTTGGTCAGGCATGTGATGTCTGAGGTGGTTGCGGATTCCAACTGTTGTAGTTTTACACTTTCTTTTCTGTGACCGTAAGTGTAATATGTGATATCGCCGGTTTCGTTGCTATATGTCAACGACAATTGGGATGCGCATATTTACTTACGTTGATGACATGTGATGTTATGTGTTGCTGGATATGTTATATTGGATCGTCGTGTTTGAATAGCCGGGGGGTTTTATGTGAGATGAGTGTTTTTCATTTTCATTCATGTAAAAACTTGTATGTAATATTCTTTTTATTGGGGCGCTTCCAGGTTGCGGAAGTTGTCACCGTTGTTGTATATTATTTACTTTTCCGCACTAGGATAGACCCAAGGAGGAGGGCACAAGTAACCGGGTTCTGGAGTCCAGTGGGAGACCAACTCGAGGAGTCGAGTCCGGGTCTCCTAACTCTAGAATTGGTAGGGTTGCTTGCCGCTCTCGTAGGGGTCTAGGGGTGTGGGTTTGGCTATTCATCACGACCGTGGAATCCGTGTTTTATACTGGCTAGTATTGAAAACACGGACGTCGTAGTATATCCAATATTTCATATGATTCTTCTGCTGCGATATCTGTGATGTGATCATGTGATGTTCTGTGATAGATACAATATATAGTATATATGATATATTATATAGATGTTACTTATGTTTTACACCCGCGCTAGCCCTGCCCCGCTCTGCCGTTAGTTACCTAACCTAACGGTGCATGAGGGGACATCGAGGCGAATGCGGATGGCATAAGTGTACGTCGTATTTATCTGTGATGTTTAGGTACTTAAATGATGGGACTTCATTAATGTGATTAATGAAATAAAAGAAACCTAAGATGTTGTAGAATCGAATTTCAAAATTAAAACAGGTAGCTACAGTTCTTGCTTTGCACAGCGGTATATGAGATATATCCTGCACCTTATTCGATGAGGAAAGGACCGAGATCCCTTCACCGGGAGTGACTCCTTTAGCAATAACTGGCAGATGCTACACACTCGGTTTGTCTTTTGATTGCTTTTAAGTGTTTTTGCTTTGCACAGTGATATATGTGATATATCCCGCACCTCATTCGACGAGGAAAGGACCGACGATCCCTTCACCGGGAGTGACTCCTTTAGCAAAACTAGAAAAGCCTCAAAAACACTCCATTTCAAAATTCATTCGATCCTACAACGATATCAAGTTCATTACGCAATAGGTTTTCAGAAAAACCTGTCGTAGCCCTCCGTCATTTCAGATAAGTACTGGTTAGTATTCGTGCTACGTTTGTTGACCTTAGCCAAGGCGTAGTGTGCGGTAGCTGATTAGTGCTTATCTGTATAAGCATATGATGCGATTGAGTTAGGGTAGTCGTGCGACTTTGTTGACCTTAGCCAAGGGTCGTGCGGGTGGGTTTAATTCAATCGGGAAATGACGGGTTGAACTTGGCTAGCACTTATGATTTGTTGACCTTAGCCAAGGTCATAAGCTGCTAGGGGCAAAATATTATCGGGAATTTCAAGTGTTGAAATTTGCAATGAGATTGCATACCTTCTATGAGATAGTTGGATCCCGATACCCGCTGCGAGTAAGAGTTACTCCTGGGAGAGTTTTATACATTACAATTAGCCGATCAAGTAGGTGTCTAGAAAGGTGTTAACGAGGTTACGCCTCTGGGAAAACGAGGTTTACATTAATTAGGTTCGTGCGAAAGCACGGGGGACCTCCCTCAAAGTACCGACACTGGCCTGGCTGAAAGATTGGCGAACTTGTACTGTGTAATTAATCCCGGCTAGTCTTTCCTTTTAGGGTTTGAAGGAAGATTTGATAAAAAAGCAGTGGGAGCCATCCTGATTAGATAAAATAATAACCAATCTATTCTTGCAGAGCGCACGCTGAGTGTTTTCTTCTCTCTCTCTCCTGGTAGCGACCATATCACGACTTAATCAAGATAATAATACGGAATACTGACCGAACCCGCTTGTTATACTGAGCTGGGGAACGTTGGTCCCGCTCCAACTTATAATTGTTATAAGACAGAGCAGGAAATTGGGGAATACCAGATTTCCCGTGCCGCCCAAACGAAGAGAGTGCATGCTGATGCATCATCTTCGGGTGTGTTCATTATACAGAACTGTTTCTCAGTATCCTTTACGTCCTGGGTATGTGATACCAGATCAGGATCCCATATATGTAATTTGTTACATAGGGCTACAGACAGGTAGAGAACTGAGAACGGGTGATAAGTTTCATGAGGCATGAAACGGGGCAAGAGTTGCAGCCAAGTCTGTTGGTCACTGTCACCCTGTATTGCCAATACATTGATTCTGAACGAATGTTATTAGATACCGAACCTGATATACAAAATTATATCAGTCTCTTTAGTAGTAAAGAAATGATAAAATTTGTATTGTTGGATAATGTTTTGAACATTTCCTATATCAAAAGTTGATCGGTTCAGGCGCGTTATCTAAAAGCATTGATGTTCTAAATCAAACTACAGTTCTTAGTATATGGAACACACATAAGAGGAAGAGTTCAGAAATGAACGGATCCTTCTTCAGGCATTATAGACTAGGTCATATCAATGCGATCCGACTGGCTGAAGTTATATTTAGATGCATATTTAAATCAGTTTGAATTTACATCTTGTGAAACTCGCCAGTCATGTCACAGAGATAAGATGACCATAGCTCCGTTTATTGGAAACGGAGAAAGAGTTAGTAAACTCTTGGGATGATACATGTTGATGTATGTAGGTCCCCTGTCTACACATGCCAAGACCGGTTCTTTATACTTCATTATATTCTCTGATAATCTCTCAAGATTCAGACATATGTTCCTGTTGAAACACAAGTCCGAACCTTTTGAGATATTCACAGAATATAAGTTAGAAGTAGAGAACCGATACGGGTATAAGTATTATGTCCTTTGATGAGATCAAGGAGGAGAATACTTGAGCACGGAATTCCTGGACTATTCTAAAGGAGAATGAGATTCTCTCTCAGCATTACTCCTCTGTATACACCATGGCACGATGGTATATCGGGGCGGAGCAATCACACCCTATATGATATGGTGTGCTCTATGATGAGTATTACTGAGTCACCTATTTCCTTTTGGGAGTTATGCACTTGAGAAGCTGCATACCTATTGAATAGGGTTCGAATCAAATCAGTTGCCTACCACTTCATATGTGATATGGTATGGGAAGAGCCCATGTCTTAAGCCAGTTAAGATTTGGGGTTGTCCGGCCTATGTCTAAAAGAAAAAACCGGACAAGCTCGAGGCAAGATCTGTTATGTACAACTGGAAAGGTTCCAGCCATACAAACGACAGCAGATGATTTGATAAAACCAAAGGATTCAATAGTTACCAACGAACCTCGACCTCTTCGCCGATCTAGTAGAGTTCCTCACCCACCTGAGAGATATTTCGGTTTCTCTATGACAGTGGGAGCAAGGATTGCATCATGAGATGATGACCCAACTAGTTTCGAGCGGGCCATCAGGAGTAAGACTCTGTAAGAATGGCTGGATGCTTAGCGATCTGAGATGGAATCCATGTACACCAACAAAGTATGGACTTTGGTTGCTATATCTGAAGGGTTAAATCCCCATCAGGAGCAGGTATATCTTGAGAAGATTACTTGGTGTACATGGAAAAGTTGAGACTTTCAAAGCTAGACTTGTTAAAGGTTTTCGTCATTGACCAGGCGTGGATAATGATGAAACCTTTTCAAGCAGCTATGCTTAAGTCCATCCAGATCCTACTTGCCACGGCTACATACCATGACTACGATATCTGGTGGTTGGGTGTCTTGACTGCTTTTCTAAATGATGATTTGGAAGAGAGCGTCTATAAGTACACAGCCAGAGGGTCTCGTAGACAGTGGGAGCAGCTGAAACGTGTGCAAGATGCTTTATAGGATAAAGCAGGCATCGCGGAGTTGGAACATCTATTTTGATGAATTATTCAAAGAGTTTGACATCATCAAAATAGTAGATGAACCTTGTATAAACAAGAAGGTAGTAGGGAGTATGGTGACGATCCTCGTAGAGTACGTGGATGACATACTCTTGATAGGGAAGGAGTTTCCTATGCTACGCTCGATCAATCTCCGCTTATCACAATGATTCTCCATACAGGATCAAAGTGATACCTCCTAAATCCTGGGTTTTGGATCTATGGGATAGATCTAATTGGATGTTAGGATTCTCACTAGTTGTAGTGAGATGGTATCAGTTGATCCTAAGGAAAATCACTGGAAGTGTTCCAGGATGATAAAGACGACTGAATGTCAGTCGCAGGCATTGTTTTTACCCTCAGTAAAGGGACGGTATGTTGGAAGAGTTCCAAGCTAGATACCGTGACATACTAGACGATAAAGGATGGATACATCGCTACTTAAGATGCTACCAAAGAGGCTGTTTGGGTGTATATTGGTTCATGAGATGAACTACGTTCCTACCATTGTAAGACAATGGAGTTGTGGCTTATGCCAAGGAACGCCGGTCCCATCAGTGATCCAGACATATTCTAAGGCAGTATTACCTGATCATGGAGATGGTTGATCTCCAGGGGATCGAGGTTTGGAGAGTAGACTCAGAGGACAACACAGCGGATCCACTCACAAAGGCCTGTTCCCAGAGAGAAATTTTTATGGGATGGTTGAGTATGAGATACTACAACCACTGCTATCAGATGGCCCTAGTGCAAGTGGGAGATTGTTAGTTATATGTATGCCCTAGAGGCCATTACTGTACATAGGATGTATAGTGTAGTGGATGCTGGGACATATATAGGGAGGACTTTCTTGCTCGACATGATAGTATGCTATCTGGTTGAACTTTACCTTAACGTGTATACTGATTGTCTCTCTGTTACATGTTGGTAAAGCCCTTAGGATGTGTGCTTGACTACCTGGACTATGATGCGGATCATACTAGTGGGGACATGGTAGTCCATAAGTACATCCTTCAAAGTCCCTAGTCGTGGGTGTATCGAGACGGGGCATCGATATACCAGTGTAGACTAGCGTATACCTTCTCAACCCATACAGATGGGCGATGGATGATCCCATATCCATTGGTGTTTGACATCAGAGATGATATACGGGTGCTCAGTAGAGACTGGGTACACTGGACGGACTCACCGAGAACTCCCAGATGGTATTATACCTCACGTCAGATGGCAGTTCTCTGGTGACACTGGTACAGAGTAGTCTGTTGACCCGAGATCGTCATAGAGTCTTGTGTGGTTCCCACTGTGCTTTGATTTCCATCTTACCACGTCCAAGAGGGCGTGCAAAACGGTGGTTTTTGGGTACAGTCCCGAGTCACATGGAGGCAATGAGCGATAGGAGGGGATTCGTCTCTCCCGGTATAGGGGGTTGATGTTGCGCTGTGTTCGATTGGCTATAACAGGAAATCCCTGGCCAGGGTTGCTGAGATTTACTGGTAAGTGTTACCAGTAGTTTCTCGAAGTGTTATAGACCTCATATCGACACGACTTATCGAGCTATTGGGGTCTGACGTTTACCACCCCTAGGCAAGATATGCGACATATCAAACGATCAGATCGGACTGTACGGTAGTGTTACTGGTCGGATTCACTGGAGTGTGAGCGGGCTTGCTCGTCGATCTTCAGATCGCTCAATACCCGGGTGGCCGTTACGTTTAGCAGACCGCTTGCGGCTTGTGGGTGACTGATATGATCATCACCTGCCGCCGGCGTATTGACGAGTCTTTAGAGTCCTACACAGAGGTTTCCTGGCTCAAGCGAAATGAAATAGGAGCGCATATGAGATATGTGCGGGACCGAGAATAATACGGTATGTGATACTGTATTCGATTCTCGCGATGTGACATTGATCGGTTATATGCGATATAGCCGGGTTATCGGATCAAGTGTTGATTCGATAAGTTGTTACTAATGATACCTGTCGGTTTTGTGCGACATGACCGGATCATTGAATCAAGTGTTGATTTAATGATTTAATGCATAATTATATATTTGATTTATTACTTTGCATTAACTAGTATCGGTTCACTTTAAATGGATTTTCTCACTCGGGTGTGCACATTGTATATTCGATATAGTTTTGTGCACTTTATTGTATCATGTTTGATGATGCATGTTTACTTGTGTTTTTTGTAAAGTTTAAACCATGGTTACGTAATGGTTAGGGTTTACATTTTCATATCTATTTATTTATTCATTCTTTTATTTTGGAAAATGAAAAGCAAATGAGAAAATGGTGGCTTCTTTTGTTTTGTTCATGAAGCTTCATGAAGACTTTGACCAAGTGACCATTTTGTCTCATGCTTAACCCTAACCATCCCACTAACCATGATTTATTCTCTACACTTGACCATGGTTCAATTATGATAAGTATTCTATTTTCTTTTCATTTTTCTTAATTCTGATCATATCATTTCTTCTTCTTCTTCCTTGAACTCAAGAAGAAAAGCTTGAAGTCATCAATGGTGATTGATGATAAAGAGTGAGAAATCCAATTCTAAATTGAACCCACTTCCTATTTCTTCATCCTCTACCTCTTGCCAAGTGGTAGAGTGTGTTTCCTTCACAAGTTTTCAAGACTTGGTGAAGGTGGAGCTTGATTTAGCGATGCCTCGACGTAGATCATCTTCGGCATGGACATCGACGACCTAGCTTGCCCATTCTCCGACGAAGCCGACTCTAGAGCCCGGATTTGATTTGGACAGCGGAGAGGACTTCGTTGCGGAGCTATGGAGGTGGAGCACCGGATCTACAAAGGTTGTATTTCCGTATTCCCTTAGTTAAGTGTTAACTAGTTATCTTTTCGCCTAGTTTTCTAGCAAACGATCCGTAGTCGGGTTTCTCGGCACCGTTAAAATTTTAATTTGGCATGTTCGATGCCTTGTGTGACCTCACTAGGGTGCCTAGGAACCCTACATTTAGTCTCACTTGATCGGTTGCCACGGAATTTTGATATGATCAAAAGTCCGTCGCAATCACGTAGCGTACGCGGATACTCGCCGGGTAAACTTAATAGACAGCCTCACTCCATAGCCCCGACCAAGTGACTGTAGGAGAACCCCGTCGCCGAAAGCATCCGTTCGGGTGCTCGCGGCAGCGGTGTTCCGCCTTGGTGCACTTCGTCGACGGTATCGGGGGTGCGGCCGCCTACTAAATTTTGCGACGAGCATTCGATCAGGATGTCGGGAATCTTGCTGAATTGCCCGACTTGACATTGAAAAGAGTTTTCGATAATGAGACTAAAATGCGGGGTTTATAATTTTTAGGCATGCGATGTCTAAGTATTTCATGTGATTAGGCATGCGATGTCTATGCAGGTTGCGGATTCCAACTGTTGTAGTTTTACACTTTCTTTTCTGTGACCGTAAGTGTAATATGTGTTATCGCCGGTTTCGTTGCTATATGTCAACGACAATTGGGATGCGCATATTTACTTACGTTGATGACATGTGATGTTATGTGTTGCTGGATATGTTATATTGGATCGTCGTGTTTGAATAGCCGGGGGTTTTTATGTGAGATGAGTGTTTTTCATTTTCATTCATGTAAAAACTTGTATGTAATATTCTTTTATTGGGACACTTCCAGGTTGCGGAAGATGTCACCGTTTGTATATTATTTACTTTTCCGCACTAGGATAGACCCAAGGAGAGGAGCATAAGTAACCGGGTTCTGGAGTCCAGTGGGAGACCAACTCGAGGAGTCGAGTCCGGGTCTCCTAACTCCAGAATTGGTACGGTTGCTTGCCGCTCTCGTAGGGGTCTAGGGGTGTGGGTTTGTCTATTCATCACGACTGTGGAATCCGTGT
The DNA here is from genome assembly GCA_030015575.1 of Agapanthus africanus. NCBI lineage: Eukaryota > Viridiplantae > Streptophyta > Magnoliopsida > Asparagales > Amaryllidaceae > Agapanthus > Agapanthus africanus. Next base: position 389,718,845 of record CM057337.1, on the reverse strand, counting down.
TTTATACTGGCTCGTATTGAAAACACGGACGTCCTAGTATATCCAATATTTCATATGTTTCTTCTGCTGCGATATCTGTGATGTGATCATGTGATATGTTCTGTGATGGATACTGTATATAGTATATATGATATATTATATAGGCGTTACTTATGTTTTACACCCGCACTAGCCCTGTCCCGCTCTGCCGTTAGTCACCTAACCTAACGGTGCACGAGGGGACATCCAGGCGAATGCGGATGGCATAAGTGTACGTCGTATTTATCTGTGATGTTTAGGTGACTTAAATGATGGGACTTCATTAATGTGATTAATGAAAATTAAAGAAACCTAAGATGTTGTGGAATCGAATTTCAAAAATAAAACAGGTAGCTACAGTTCTTGCTTTGCACAGCGGTATATGTGATATATCCAGCACCTTATTCGATGAGGAAAGGACCGAGATCCCTTCACCGGGAGTGACTCCTTTAGCAATAACTGGCAGATGCTACGCACTCGGTTTGTCTTCTGATCGCTTTTAAGAGTTTTTGCTTTGCACAGCGATATATATGATATATCCCGCACCTCATTCGACGAGGAAAGGACCAACGATCCCTTCACCGGGAGTGACTCCTTTAGAAAAACTAGAAAAGCCTCAAAAACACTCCATTTTAAAAATCATTTGATTCTACAACGATATCAAGTTCATTACGCAATAGGTTTTCAGAAAAACCTGTCGTAGCCCTCCGTCATTTCAGATAAGTAGTAGTTAGTATTCGTGCTGCGTTTGTTGGCCTTTGTCAAGGCGCAGTGTGTGGTAGCTAACTGGTGCTTATCTGCTTATGCATATGATGCAGATTGGGTTAGGGTAGTCGTGCGACCTTGTTGGCCTTTGTCAAGGGTCGTGCGGGTGGGTTTGATTCAATCAGGAAATGACGGGTTGAACTTGACTAGCATCCTATGGTTTGTTGGCCTTTGTCAAGGTCATAGGAGGTTAGGGGCAAAATATTATCGGGAATTTCAAGTGTTGAAATTTGCAATGAGATTGCATACCTTCTATGAGATAGTTGGATCCCGATACCCGCTGCGAGTAATTGTTACTCCTGGGAGAGTTTTATACATTACAATTATCCGATCAAGTAGGTGTCTAGAAAGGTGTCAACGAGGTTATGCCTCTGGGAAAACGAGGTTTACATTAATTAGGTTCGTGCGAAAGCACGGGGGACCTCCCTCAAAGTACCGACACTGGCCTGGCTGAAAGATTGGCGAACTTGTAGTGTGTAATTAATCCCGGCTAGTCTTTCCTTTTAGGGCTTGAAGGAAGATTTGATAAAAACAGTGGGAGCCATCCTGATTAGATAAAATAATAACCAATCTATTCTTGCTAGAGCGCACGCAGAGTGTTTTCTTCTCTCTCTCTCCAGGTAGCGACCATATCACGCCTTAATCAAGATAATAATACAGAAGTATTGACTGAACCCGCTTGTTATACTGAGCTGGGGAACGTTGGTCCCGCTCCAACTTATAATTGTTATAAAACAGAGTAGGAAATTGGGGATTACCAGAATTCCCGTGCCGCCCAAACGAAGAGAGTGCATGCTGATGCATCATCTTCGGGTGTGTTCGTTACAAAGAACTGTTTCTCTGTATCCTCTACGTCCTGGGTATGTGATACCAGATCAGGATCCCAGATATGTAATCTATTACATAGGGCTATAGCTAGGTAGAGAACTGAGAACGGGTGATAAGTTTCATGAGACAGAAAACGGGACAAGTGTTGCAGCCAAGTCTGTTGGTCACTGTCACCCTGTATTATCAGTACATTGATTCTGAACGAATGTTATTAGATACCGAACCTGATATACAAAATCATATCAGTCTCTTTAGAAGTAAAGAAATGATAAAATTTTGTATTGATGAATAATGTTTTGAACATTTCCTATATCAAAAGTTGATCGGTTCAGGCACGTTATCTAAAAGCATTAATGTTCTAAATCAAACTACAGTTCTTTAGTATACGGAACACACACAAGAGGAAGAGTTCAGGAATGAACGAATCCTACTTGAGGCATTGTAGACTAGGTCATATCAATACGACCCGACTAGCTGAAGTTACATGTAGATGCATGTTTAAATCAGTTTGAATTTACATCTTGTGAAACTTGCCAGTCATGTCACAGAGATAAGATGACCATAGCTCCGTTTACTGGAAACAGAGAAAGAGTTAGTGAACTCTTGGGATGATACATGTTGATGTATGTAGGTCCCCTGTCTATATTTGCCAAGACCGGTTCTTTATACTTCATTAAATTCTTTGATGATCTCTTTTGATTCAGACATGTGTTCCTGTTGAAACACAAGTCAGAACCTTTTGAGATATTCACAGAATATAAGTTAGAAGTAGAGAACCAATACGGGTATAAGTATTATGTCCTTTGATGAGATCAAGGAGGAGAATACTTGAGCACGGAAATCCTGGATTATTCTAAAGGAGAATGAGATTCTCTCTCAGCATTACTCCTCCGTATACACCATGGCACGATTGTATATCGGGGCGGAGCAATCACACCCTATATGATAAGGTGTGCTCTATGATGAGTACTACTGAGTTACCTATTTCCTTTTTGGGAGTTATGCACTTGAGAAGATGCATACCTATTGAATAGGGTTCGAATCAAATCAGTTGCCTACCACTTCATATGTGATATGGAAAGGGAAGAGCCCATATCTTAAGTTACTTAAGATTTCGGGTTGTCCGGCCTATGTCTAAAAGCAAAATCCGGACAAGCTCGAGGCAAGGTCTGTAATGTAGAACTGAAAATGTTCCAGACATACAAACTGCAGCTGATAGAACCAAAGGATTCAGTAGATTCCAACGAACCTCAGCCTCTCCGCCGATCTAGTAGGGTTCCTCACCCACCTGAGAGATACTTCGGTTACTCTATGACAGTGGGAGCGAGGATTGTATCATGGGATGATGACCCAACTAGTTTCGAGCTGGCCATCAGGAGTGAGACTCTATAAGAATGGCTGGATGCTTAGTGATCTGAGATGGAATCCATGTATACCAACAAAGTATGGACTTTAGTTGCTAAATCTGAAGGGTTAAATCCCCATCAGAAGCAAGTATATCTTGAGAAGATTACTTAGTGTACTTGGAAAAGTTGAGACTTTCAAAGCTAGACTTGTTAAAGCATTTTCGTCATCGACCAGGCATGGATAATGATGAAACCTTTTCAAGTGGCTATGCTTAAGTCCATCCAGATCCTACTTGCCACGGCTACATACCATGACTACGATATCTGGCGGTTGGATGTCATGACTGCTTTTCTAAATGATGTTTTAGAAGAGAGAGTCTATGTAAGTCCACGTTGCGACCCCCGGTTCTTACGGGGAGGCGGAAACAGTATAAAAATCAAATTTTTAGCGCAAGGGGCAACATGGACTAAGCAAAGTCGGGATCTTTAACTAAACTAAAACTAGCAAACTTTGCTAAAGAGAGTTAGCTACTCGGATGGAGATGGTTCTACCTAAACTTGTCTTGAACTCCTTCGTCTTCAAAGCTCCGATGGTGGTCCGATGGCTTCTTCTCGTCGTCTCCGTACGCCGAAGATAGATCCACCTGAAAGCTCCAACCTTTAGCTCCTTCTTCATTCTTTGAAGAAACTAGTTCACTTGGTTTGCTAAACCTAGTGAACTAGAATGAGTAGAGAAGATTTAGAATGGGGTTTTATCTATGGTTCTTGATTCTCAACTCATGAGACAAGAGAACCATAGATCAAGAGAGAGAGCAAGAGGTTGAGGGTGGGAGCAAGAGCAAGAGAAGAGCTCAAGAACAAGAGAGAGAATGAGCAAGAAAGAATGAGAATCTCTTTTGTCTCTCACCCTCTCATAATCCAATGTAATCATAACTCATCATATCAATAAAAGTCTTATGTGATGGTTGAAGCAACCATAACCTTATCATGTCATGCACTCATTTTACTCAAATGAACAAGCAAGTAAAAGTCTTTGGCATGAAATGATAACCATGGTTATCATGATGGTCAACTAGTCAAGCCTAGTCAACCGGTCAACAAAGTCAACAAGTCAACAAAAGTCAACAAGTCAACAAAGTCAACAAAAGTCAACAACCAAGTCACCATAATACTTAATTAATATAATAGTTAATCGCATATCATATTCTCATTAGGGTTGAGCAAAAAGTCAAAAAGTCAACGGTCAACTGTCAACAACCCTAATGAGAATCCGCTGTCTGTGCCTCCCTGTCAACTGTGCATACACACCCGCATCCGCGTTCCGAGGAACACGAATGCAAACTGGATAAATCCAATCCCATAAGATACACTAGGATCTGGCTTAAACCAAAGCCCGCTAGTATAAACTGTCCGGACACTGTACGTGCACAAGTGCACGGATGTGACCGAACCCTGTCGCAAAACCATGCGACCTGTCGCAATACCATGCGACCTCTACTCTTTTTCCTAAAGGAGAAAAGCTTTCTGTGTGGGACTCTAAAGACTCGACACTACGCTGGCAGTGGGTTTAACCACAGACCGCAAGCGGCACTAGCTGTGCGTAACGGTCCCCAGGTAATGCCGACAAGAAGACCGACGAGGCGAAACCCATCTGAACTCCTACTGAGCCTGAGTGTGACATTCTCCGTACAGTCCGGTCTGTTCGTCTGATACATCGCATGGCGGGCCTAGGGGGCGGTAAACGTCAGTCCCCCAATAGCGGTACAAGTCGTGCCGGAGCGAAGCCCAAAACACCCTGAGATAACACTGGAAACCTACCAGTATATCTCGTTTGCCCTGGCCAGGGACTACTCGTGTAATGTCTCTCCTAGACACAGCGCGATGTCAACCCCCAATACCGGGAGAGACGAATCCTGTCTAACCGTCACTTCCTCCAAGTGCTTCGGGACTGCACCCAACCACCACCTGTTTGCACGACTCTTTTGAGCCGTGGTAGGGTAGTGATCAAAGTACAGTGGGAACACACCCGAGGCGAAGTGACAGTGTCAAGTCAGCGGACTAAGCTGTACTCATGTCACCAGGGAACTGATAACTGACGATAGGTATAATACCAACTAGTCAGTTCCCGACGAGTCCTGTCCAGTGTACCCGTAACCTAACGAGCACCCGCATACTATCTCAAGTACGACGCACTGACGGCTGTGGGACAGACCGTCTCCCACACTGGGATGAGAAGCGCATGCGCTGGTCTACTCCGGAGTATCGATGCCCTGTCTCGATAGTCCTGCGACCAGGGACCTGCATAAGGATGTGCTTATAGATTACCCAGCCCTACTAGTGTGACGGCCATCACATCGCTGGTAATCAAGCAAAGATCCTAAGGGCTCCACTAATGTGTATAGGCGATATACAAAATATAAATACATGTACACATTGAAGTAGAAACAAACCAAGTAGCATACTACTATTTTGAGCAAGATTGTATATACAAGGTGAATATCCCAAGCATCCATTAAGTAATATACAAACCAGTATGATACAGTAATGGCCTCTAGGGCATATACACTAACAATCTCCCACTTGCACTAAGGCCATGTACTGGCGTATCGAAGACCTATCATCTCGATCAGCCGCTCGAACTGAGTCTGGGGCAGGGCCTTGGTGAATGGATCTGCAGTGTTAACTTCTGAAGCGACTCTCCGAACCTCGATCTCCTGGCGATCTACGATCTCCCTGATCAGGTGATACCGCCTCAAGATGTGCCTGGATTTCTGATGGGACCTGGGTTCCTTCGCTAAAGCTATAGCCCCGTTGTTGTCGCAATACAGAGGTATTGGATCAACAATGGACGGAACCACCTGAAGTTCTTTTAAGAACTTCCTCATCCAGACAGCTTCTTTTGCGGCATCAGATGCAGCGATGTATTCCGCTTCCATCGTCGAGTCTGCAACGGTTTCCTGTTTGGAACTCTTCCAACACACCGCCCCTCCATTGAGGGTAAAGACAAAACCCGACATGGACTTGGAATCATCCTTGTCACTCTGGAAGCTGGAGTCAGCAAAGGCCTCGATCTGGAGGTCTTTTCCGCCATACACCAAGAACATCTCCTTAGTCCTTCTCAGGTACTTGAGAATGTTCTTTACCGCTATCCAGTGTTTCTCCCCAGGGTTTGACTGATACCGGCTTACCACACTCAGTGCATAAGCTACATCCGGTCTGGTACACAACATCGCATACATTATAGAGCCTACCGCAGAAGCGTAGGGTATAATAGACATGCGATCCCTCTCCAAATCAGTCTTGGGAGACATCTCTTTAGAGAGGGTGATCCCGTGACAAGCCGGTAGGTTACCGCGCTTGGAATCTTCCATACTGAATCTCTTCAGTATGGTGTCGATGTACCTGGACTGTGATAGTCCTAATATCCTCTTGGATCTGTCACGGTAGATCCGGATACCCAGAATGTATGAGGCATCACCCAGGTCTTTCATGGAGAACCTGTGTGACAAGAACCCCTTGACAGATTGTAGCATAGGAATGTCATTTCCTATTAAGAGAATGTCATCCACGTATAAAACGAGGAATACTACAGTTCTCGCTACAAATCTACTATAGATGCATGGTTCATCTGGATTTTTGATAAAGCGAAATTCTTTGACCGTCTCATCAAAGCAGATGTTCCAACTCCGCGATGCCTGCTTTAGTCCATAGATGGACTTAAGCAACTTGCACACCTTTCCGCTGCTCCCACTCTGAATGAAACCCTCCGGCTGGTCCATATAGACACACTCCTCTAAATTTCCATTTAGAAAAGCTGTCTTTACGTCCATTTGCCAGATCTCATAATCGTGGAAGGCAGCAATGGCAAGAAGGATCCGAATGGATTTCAGCATGGCTACTGGAGAAAAGGTTTCGTCATAGTCCAAGCCAGGTCTTTGACGAAAACCCTTTGCTACCAGCCTAGCTTTATAGGTCTCAACCTGTCTATCTACACCAATCTTACTTTTGAAGATCCACTTGCATCCTACGGGTTTTACCCTGTCTGGAGCAATGTCCAACGTCCATACCTTGTTGGTGTACATGGACTCCATTTCGGTCCGCATTGCATCCAGCCATTTCACTGAGTCAACGCTCTGAACGGCCTGCTGGAAGCTAGTAGGCTCATCATAATCTATGATGCAATCCTCTCTATCCCCGTCTATGAGAAAACCGTAGTATCTCTCGGGCGGATGAGACTGCCTACTACTCCTGCGGTGCGGCGTAGGAATGTCCTGTTCTGTTGAACCCACTGGTTCCACTAAACTTTCAGTAATAGTCCGTGGTTCTGGAAGTTCTTCCAGTTCTACTGTGCTCCCACTTATCTGGGTTTCCAAAAACTCAGTTTCCAAGAAGTAGGCATGACGAGAAACAAGGACTTTTTGTTCCTCTTCACAGTAGAAGAAATATCCTTTGGAATTCTTTGGATATCCCACAAACTTGCACTGTACTGAGCGTGCCTCGAGCTTGTCCGCATGCTGCTTTTTGACAAAAGCTGGACATCCCCATATCTTAATATGCTTAAGATAGGGTCTCTTCCCACACCACATCTCATATGGTGTAGTAGGCACGGTCTTAGTAGGAACTCGGTTCAAAAGGTATGCGGCTGATTCTAGCGCATATCCCCAGAATGATCGCGGCAACTCAGCGTTACTCATCATGGACCACACCATATCCAATAGGGTGCGGTTCCGTCTCTCCGATACACCGTTATGTTGCGGGGTGTATGGAGGAGTAAGCTGAGAGAGAATTCTGTTCTCTTTTAAATAGTCCAGGAACTCGGCACTTAAGTATTCTCCACCTCGATCCGATCTTAGAATCTTAATACTTTTGCCGGTCTGTTTCTCTACTTCATTCTTATACTCCTGGAATTTTCCAAAGGCCTCGGACTTATGTTTCATCAAGAAGACATAACCGTACCTTGAGAAGTCATCCGTAAAAGTAATGAAGTAAGAATGTCCGCTTCGGGCATGTGTAGACATTGGACCGCACACGTCACTGTGTACGAGTTCCAAGAGCTCGCTCGCTTTTACTCCTTGTCCAATAAACGGAGTCTTTGTCATCTTTCCTTTGAGACAAGATTGACAAGTGGCATACGATTGATATTCGAACGCATTCAAATATCCTTCTGTATGTAACTTAGTCAACCTTCTCTCATTGATGTGACCCAATCTATAATGCCATAGAAAGTCTGATTCATTTCCGGAGACTTTCTTTTGTGTGTATTCTGGACGTTGAAAATCTGTGGTTTGTTTAACACGTATATACCATTACTCAATGTACCTGACCCAATCAAAACATGATTAAGGTGAATGTTTACAACATTACTTACAAACGCAAATTCATAACCTTCTTTAGAAACTAAAGATACAGAAATGATATTACAAGTTGCGTTGGGTACAAAAAAGCAATTACGCAAAACCAAAACATGTCCATCTGACATTCCCAGGTGATAGTCCCCCACGGCTTTAGCATCCATGCTAGCTCCGTTCGCAACTTTGAGGGTCATGTCACCTGCCTTCAAAACCCTACGGTTTCTCAACGCCTGCAAAGAATTACAGATATGAGATCCTGATCCGGTATCCAATACCCAGGAAGTAGAGTTTATTGAAAGACAATTTTCAATAACATACACACCTGAAGCTGAAGCTGCAACCTGCTTCAATTCCTGTGTTCTGGCCTTCCAGGCCCTGCAATCATTCTTCCAGTGTCCTTTCTTATGACAATAGAAGCATTCTTCCTTATCCACAAGCTTCCCCGCTATCTTTGTTGCTTTTGCTTTTCCCTTCGTATCCACTTTACTAACACCGCCCCTTGGTTTGGCGGGGGCTTTCTTCTTCTTTCCCTTGGCTTTCGCCTTGGACCTAGAAGAAGATGATCCTCCTATAAACAAAGTGGATGTATCCCTACCTTTCTGTAGGGTGCCCTCTGCGCTCCTCAGCATGTTGAGGAGCTCTGAAAGTTCAACCTCTTTTTCTTGTAAGTTGAAGTTCAGTATAAACTGGGCGTAAGTGGAAGGAAGGGACTGGAGAACTATATCCGTATATAGCTCACTCTCCAATGTGATCCCTAGGTCAGCGAGCTCCTCAATGAAGCCGATCATCTTTAGCACGTGCTCGGCTACTGATGATCCGACGGCCATTCTTGTCGAAAATAACTTTTTCGACGCTTCGTATCTTGCGATACGAGATTGCTCTCCATACAGTTCTTTTGTATGAAGCAATATGGATTCCATGTCCATATTCTCATGCCTCCTCTGATGTTCGTTGTCCATCGAGGCAAGCAGGAGGCATTTGGCCTTCGCGCTATCAATCTCCCAAGTCTTGCGGATTTCCTTATCCACGACGCTGGAAGTTGGACCAGGGACAGGGGGAGCTTTGGTGGTAAGAAGATACCCCAGCTTGTCATAAGTGATTGCTATCTTGACATTCCTGAGCCAATCTTTGTAGTTTGGCCCTGTCAGTTTGTTTTTATCTAGGAGTAACTTAAGTCCAGTCATGTTGATTGGTCGCTGCAATTAGGAGAGAGAAGAAGAAACACTCAGCATGATGCTCTTGCAAGTTTAGAGTGGTTTTTAGTTTGTCTAAACAGGATGGCTCCTACTGTTTCTCGAATCCCTCCTCAAACCATAAAGGAAGAATTAGCCGGGATCAATCCCACCGCACAATACTTGCTTAACCGTTCAGCCAGGCCGGTGTCGGTACTTCGAGGGAGGTTTTCCAACGCTTTCGCGAAGTTCCTTAATTAAAGAACCTCTTTTCCCTGGGGGCATAGCCCCGCTAACACCTTTCTAGGCACCTACTAGGTTTATAGCATTGATCGATTAGTGAGAAATTTCCCGAGGAGTAGCATATACTCACAGTAGGATCGAGATCCAAATATCATTGCGTGACGAAACTGAAGGAATCCTACCAGAATCATCACACTCCAAATGGTATGCAAATCTAGCAAGTTTCAGTACTTATGAAACTCCCGATGTGGATTTTTGCCCCATGCTCTTATGACCTTGACTTTGGCCAACAAATCATAAGTCACATGTCAAGTTCTGCCCGTCGTTCTCCAGGTTAATTTGAATCCACCCGCACCTACCCTTGACTTTGGCCAACAAGGCAGTACGACTGTTCCAAACCAACGCATCTATCTATGCTGCACATGAATACCCAATAGCTACCAATCACTGTGCCTTGACTTTGGCCAACAAACACAGCTTGAATACTATTGACTATTCATGTGAAACGACGGAGGGCTACGGATGGTTTTGTCAAAACCGTGAACGTAGTGAACTTGATTTGGTCGATGGAACGAGATAGCTTTTAAAAGGAGTGGCTCAAGCTCCGCATTTAAAAGTTGGTTTTGAAAAGAACCGAGTGGTTTTTCGAAAGTGTTCCAACGACTTTAACTTGGTTTATTATCTTGCATTAGTTCTTTTAATGCATGATATTCTTGCATTAGTTCTTTTAATACGTCCCATCATTTAAACCTACCATAGCAGAAAACAACCAAAATATGACGTACGCTTATGCCATTCGCATTCGCCACTGGGCCCCGTCATTACCCGTTAGGTTACTTAACTAACGACAGAGCGGGGGCTGGGCTAGCGCGTCTGTAAAACATAAGCAACGCCTAAATAATATCATATATAGATATACTGCAATGATAAACATTTCAGATCACAGATAAATACATTGGATATACTAGCAATCTGTAATTTGTACGAGCCTGTAACAAAAACAGATAACACGGTCGCGGTGAATAGCCAATACCCCACCCAAGACCCCTACGGGTGCGGCAAACTACCCGCCAAGTACCCGAAGCGTAGCAACCTCCCTCATCTCCATGAGTAGGCCACTCGACACTTCGGCATACCCGGTAGTTTGTGCACCCCTCCATGGGTCTATCCTAGGAGCAAAAACAGTAAAAAGAAATTATACAATGACGGCTACAACCCCGACCCGGTTGTGCGGCCATACAAATAATTATTACATCAATTTACAAATTTACATGAATTGCAAGAAAAGAAAACTCTCGTCTCACAACCCCCGGCTATTCACCCGCGACAATCCAACATATTTATATACACATTCCAATATCAAACACAGATCATGTATAACCCCGACCAATCGACTTATAGCGATTAGCCGACGTTCAATACATGCAAGCATCACAGATATAACCATCATAGTCAAAGTGCAGTGAAGTTCGGAAAAAATACGGAATTATAGGACCCCAAAAGGAAATTTCTTTTCTGGAAAATCTGGGGACATATAATATATTTCAAAAATCCCAAAACCAACACAGACACACACTGCACGAAAAATGATGCACAGAAGACGACAAACCGCGGCGCTTCCGCGGCATATGCCTACCTCGTGCCGCGGAAGGGCGGCGGTTTGAACGAAACAGTGGACCGTTTTTCATGGGTGTTCACACAAAACCCTGAGCCGAATTTAGGAGTATAAAGTTTTTCATTTTGACCAGAAAAAATTTCAACAGAAACTCAGGTTTTGTAAAAGTTTGGTTTTTTGATTTTTCCGGTTCCGAACTTCGTTACACTTCACTACCAAGCTAGTTTAAGTTTAGTTAGGCTCTGATACCACTGTAAGTCCACGTTGCGACCCCCGGTTCTTACGGGGAGGCGGAAACGGTATAAAAATCAAATTTTTAGCGCAAGGGGCAACATGGACTAAGCAAAGTCGGGATCTTTAACTAAACTAAAACTAGCAAACTTTGCTAAAGAGAGTTAGCTACTCGGATGGAGATGGTTATACCTAAACTTGTCTTGAACTCCTTCGTCTTCAAAGCTCCGATGGTGGTCCGATGGCTTCTTCTCGTCGTCTCCGTACGCCGAAGATAGATCCACCTGAAAGCTCCAACCTTTAGCTCCTTTTTCGTTCTTTGAAGAAACTAGTTCACTTGGTTTGCTAAACCTAGTGAACTAGAATGAGTAGAGAAGATTTAGAATGGGATTTTATCTATGGTTCTTGATTCTCAACTCATGAGACAAGAGAACCATAGATCAAGAGAGGGAGCAAGAGGTTGAGGGTGAGAGCAAGAGAAGAGCTCAAGAACAAGAGTGAGAATGAGCAAGAAAGAATGAGAATCTCTTTTGTCTCTCACCCTCTCATAATCCAATGTAATCATAACTCATCATATCAATAAAAGTCTTATGTGATGGTTGAAGCAACCATAACCTTATCATGTCATGCACTCATTTTACTCAAATGAACAAGCAAGTAAAAGTCTTTGGCATGAAATGATAACCATGGTTATCATGATGGTCAACTAGTCAAGCCTAGTCAACCGGTCAACAAAGTCAACAAGTCAACAAAAGTCAACAAGTCAACAAAGTCAACAAAAGTCAACAACCAAGTCACCATAATACTTAATTAATATAATAGTTAATCGCATATCATATTCTCATTAGGGTTGAGCAAAAAGTCAAAAAGTCAACGGTCAACTGTCAACAACCCTAATGAGAATCCGCTGTCTGTGCCTTCCTGTCAACTGTGCATACACACCCGCATCCGCGTTCCGAGGAACACGAATGCAAACTTGATAAATCCAATCCCATAAGATACACTAGGATCTGGCTTAAACCAAAGCCCGCTAGTGTAAACTGTCCGGACACTGTACGTGCACAAGTGCACGGATGTGACCGAACCCTGTCGCAAAACCATGCGACCTGTCGCAATACCATGCGACCTCTACTCTTTTGCCTAAAGGCGAAAAGCTTTCTGTGTGGGACTCTAAAGACTCGACACTACGCTGGCAGTGGGTTTAACCACAGACCGCAAGCGGCACTAGCTGTGCGTAACGGTCCCCAGGTAATGCCGACAAGAAGACCGACGAGGCGAAACCCATCTGAACTCCTACTGAGCCTGAGTGTGACATTCTCCGTACAGTCCGGTCTGTTCGTCTGATACATCGCATGGCGGGCCTAGGGGGCGGTAAACGTCAGTCCCCCAATAGCGGTACAAGTCGTGCCGGAGCCAAGCCCAAAACACCCTGAGATAACACTGGAAACCTACCAGTATATCTCGTTTGCCCTGGCCAGGGACTACTCGTGTAATGGCTCTCCTAGACACAGCGTGATGTCAACCCCCAATACCGGGAGAGACGAATCCTGTCTAACCGTCACTGCCTCCAAGTGCTTCGGGACTGCACCCAACCACCACCTGTTTGCACGACTCCTTTGAGCCGTGGTAGGGTAGTGATCAAAGTACAGTGGGAACACACCCGAGGCGAAGTGACAGTGTCAAGTCAGCGGACTAAGCTGTACTCATGTCACCAGGGAACTGATAACTGACGATAGGTATAATACCAACTAGTCAGTTCCCGACGAGTCCTGTCCAGTGTACCCGTAACCTAACGAGCACCCGCATACTATCTCAAGTACGACGCACTGACGGCTGTGGGACAGACCGTCTCCCACACTGGGATGAGAAGCGCATGCGCTGGTCTACTCCGGAGTATCGATGCCCTGTCTCGATAGTCCTGCAACCAGGGACCTGCATAAGGATGTGCTTATAGATTACCCAGCCCCACTAGTGTGACGGCCATCACATCGCTGGTAATCAAGCAAAGATCCTAAGGGCTCCACTAATGTGTATAGGCGATATACAAAATATAAACACATGTACACATTGAAGTAGAAACAAACCAAGTAGCATACTACTATTTTGAGCAAGATTGTATATACAAGGTGAATATCCCAAGCATCCATTAAGTAATATACAAACCAGTATGATACAGTAATGGCCTCTAGGGCATATACACTGACAGTCTATAAGTACACAGCCAGAGGGCTTCGTAGACAGTGGGAGCAGCGGAAACGTGCACAAGATGCTTTATAAGATAAAGCAGGTATCACGGAGTTGGAACATCTATTTTGATGTAGTAGTCAAACAGTTTGACATCATCAAAATGGTAGATGAACCTTGTATATACAAAAAGGTAGTAGGGAGTATGGTGATGATCCTCGTAGAGTACGTGGATGACATACTCTTGATAAGAAAGGAATTTCCTATGCTACGCTCGGTCAATCTCCGCTTATCACAATGATTCTCCATATAGGATCAAAGTGATACCTCCTAAATCCTGGGCTTTGGATCTATGAGATAGATCTAATTGGATGTTAGGATTCTCACTAGTTGTAGCGAGATGGTATCAACCGATCCTGGGGAGAATCACTGGAAGGGTTCCAGGATGATAAGGACGACTGAATGTCAGTCACAGGCATTGTCTTTACCCTCAGTAAAGGGACGGTATGTTGGAAGAGTTCCAAGCTAGATACCGTGGCATACTAGACGATAAAGGCTGGATACATCGCTATTTGAGATGCTACCAAAGAGGCAGTCTGGGTGTGTATTAGTTCATAAGATGAACTTCGTTCCTTCCATTGTGTGACAATGGAGTTGTGGCTTATGCCAAGGAACAACCGTCCCATCAGTGATCCAGACATATTCTAAGGCAGTATCACCTGATCATGGAGATGTTTGATCTCCAAAGGATCGAGGTTAGGAGAGTAGACTCAGAGGACAACACTGCGGATCCACTCACGAAGGCCTATTCCCAGAGAGAGACTTTTATGGGATGGTTGAGTATGAGATACTACAACCACTGCTGTCAGATGGCCCTAGTGCAAGTGGGAGATTGTTAGTTATATGTACGCCCTAGAGGCCATTACTATACATAGGATGTATATTGTAGTGGATGCTTGGACATATATAGGGAGGACTTTCTTGCTCGACATGATAGTATGCTATCTGGTTGATCTTTACCTTAACGTATACACTGATTGTCTCTCTGTTACATGTTGGTAAAGCCCTTAGGATGAGTACTTGACTACCTGGACTATGATGCGGATCATACTAGTGGGGACATGGTAGTCCATAAGTACATCCTTCAAGGTCCCTAGTCGTGGGTGTATCGAGACGGGGCATCGATATACCAGAGTAGACTAGCGTATACCTTCTCGACCCATACAGATGGGCGATGGATGATCCCATATACATTGGTGTTTGACTTCAGAGATGATATACGGGTGCTCAGTAGAGACTGGGTACACTGGACGGACTCGCCGAGAACTCCCAGATGGTATTATACCTTACGTCAGATGGCAGTTCTCTGGTGACACTGGTACAGAGTAGTCTGTTGACCCGAGATCGTCATAGAGTCTTATGTGGTTCCCACTGTGCTTTGATTTCCACCTTACCACGTCCAAGAGGGCGTGCAAAACGGTGGTTTTTGGGTACAGTCCCGAATCACATGGAGGCAATGAGCGATAGGAGGGGATTCGTCTCTCCCGGTATAGGGAGTTGATGTTGCGCTGTGTTCGATTGGCTATAACCGGAAATCCCTGGCCAGGGTTGCTGAGATTTACTGGTAAGTGTTACCAGTAGTTTCTCGAACTGTTATAGACCTCATATCGACACGACTTATCGAGCTATTGGGGTCTGACGTTTACCATCCCTAGGCGAGATATGCGACATATCAGACGACGAGACCGGACTGTACGGTAAGTGTTACTGGTTGGATTCACAGGAGTATGAGCGGGCTTGCTCGTCGATCTTCTGATCGCTCAATACCCGGGTGGCCGTTACGTTTAGCAGACCGCTTGCGGCTTGTGGGTGTTTGATTTGATCATCATCTGCTGCCGGCGTATTGACGAGTCTTTAGAGTCCTACACAAAGGTTTCCTGGCTCAAGCGAAACAAAATAGGAGCGCATATGAGATATGTGCGGGACCGAGAATAATGCGTGTATGTGATACCGTATTTCATTCTCGCGATGAATGTATCGAATGGTTGTATGCGATATAACCTAGTTATCGAATCATGGATTGATTCGATAAGTCGATACATTGGATATTAGTCGGTTATATGCGATATGACCGGATCGTTAAATCAAGTGTTGATTTAATGATTTAATGCATAATTATATATTTGATATATTACTTTGCATTAACTAGTATTGGTTCACTTTAAAAGGATTTTCTCACTTGATGTACACAAATTGTATATGTGATATACTTTTGTGCACTTGTTTGTATCATGTTTGATGATACATGCTCACTTGGGTTTGTGTAAAGATTAAACCATGGTTGTGAGAGTGGTTAGGGTTTTGTTTATTCACTTATTATCTATTTATTTATTTATCATTCTTTTGGAAAAGATAAAGAGAAAAGAATGGTGGCTTGTTTTGTTTGTTTGTTGAAGCTTCTTGAAGCTTTGAACAAGTCCACCATTCTTGTCTCATGTCTAACCCTAACCATTCTTCTAACCTTAGTTAAATCTCTACACTAAACCATAGTTGAATATATGATAAGTATCATATTGTTTTCTTTTTTATAAAAAACTTATCAAAATATTCATCTTCATCTTCTTCTTCATCTTCAAGAAGAAGCTTGCCTCCATCAATGGCAACTTGGGAAAATGAGTGAGAAATCCAATTCTAAAGTGAACCCACCTCCTATTTCTTCATCCTCTACCTCTTGCCAAGTAGTATAGGGTGTTTTCTTCACAAGTTTTATGACTTGGTGAAGTGGGAGCTTGAACTTGTGATGCCTCGACGTAGATCATCTTCGGCATCGTAGTCGATGACCTAGCCCGCCCATTTCTCCGATGAAGCCGACGCTAGAGCCCGGGATTCGATTTGGACAGCGAGGAGACTTCATTGCGGAGCTATGGAGGTGGAGGACCGGATCTACAAAGGTTGTATTTCCGTTCTTGTAGTTAAGTTGTTAACTAGTTTCATTTGTCGCCTATATATCTAGTTAACGATCCGTATTAGGGTTTCTCGGCACCCGTAAATTTTGAAATTGGCATGGTTGATGCCTTGTGAGACCTCCTTTGTGTGCCTAGGAACCCTACAGATGTTGTACTGTGCTCGATTGGCCGTAACAGGGAAGTCCCTGGCCAGGGCTGATTCAGAGATTTGCTGGTAAGTGTTACCAGTAGTTTCTCGACCTGTTATGAGCCTCACATCGGAACGATTTATCGGTTATTGGGGTCTGACGTTTACCACCCCTAGACTTGATATGCGACATATCAGACGAGGAGACCGGACTGTACGGGAAGTGTTGCCGATCGGCTCGACGGGAGTTGTAGCAGGTTCGCTTGTTCTCTTCTGATCGCTCAATACCCGTGTGGCCGTTACGTTTAGCTGACCGCTTGCGGCTTGGGGGTGCTTAATATGATCATCACCCACTGCCGGCGTATTGATGAGTCTCAGAGTCCCACAATGGAGTTTCCTAGTCCAGGCGAAACGTTGTGGTGCGCGTATGCGATATGCGCATGGACCCGATTAAAATGCGCGTATAGGATACCGTATATTGGTCGGGCGGCTTGCTTTTGGTAGGGGTCATCTGTGATATGGCCGGATTGATAAATCAAGTGTTGATTTATCATTTAACCATTAGCTTCTCACTTGAAATACTTTCTTGAGTATGATGGATGTATGCATGCATGTATAGTTTCTTTATTGATTCATGCACATATGGATGTACATATACACATACATACATACATAAATCTTTCATGGTTGTATATACATGAAAATGGTGGCAATATAGGACTCACACCATGGTTTTATTTATGGATTAAATTGCATTTGATTTAAAACAAAAGGGAAAAAGCAAAATGGTCATTATTGATTTGTTTCTACACTCTTCTCTTGACCTAACCATTCTCACTCACCATTTGACCATGGGTTGCTTTTCCTTTTGTGTTTTTAACTCAAGTTCAATAATATCCTAACCATGGTTTGATATGAGAAGAGGAAAATATATATTGATATATTTTCTATTTTCTTTTTAGAGTTGAACTTATCATCTTCTCATATTGCCATCATCTTCTTCTTCCTCTCTCATTTTGCTCTCTAGTTCTTTGTAGTGAGCAATATACTCATCAAAATTGGATTTTGAAGTGAGAAAGAGAACCACAACACCATTCTACACAAGTCTAGCCCACTTGTTTAGAGTGTTAGCTTGATTTCGTTCACTTGATCGGATAAAGTTGCAAGCTTGGACAAAGCGGACTCCGGGTGGATCATCGGTGACCTCGAGGAGTTCAAGCGGAGCTTTTTCAAACCCCAAGTAGCCGAGGAGTCTAGCGTAGGGAGCTATAAAGGTTATACTCTCTAAACCCTAGCATTTCTTTCATATGATGATGTGAAAAATTCGAAACCCTAATTGATTCTAGGAACGATTATTTGTTCGTTAACTTAGCACCCTAAAGACTCCACTTTTGGTTCATGTGATGCTTCCAAACCCTTCAGGTGGTGCTAAGCTAACCCAACACAGCAGTGTCAAGTCTGCGGACTATGCTGTACTCATGTCAACTGGGAACTGTTAACTGACGACGGGTTTAATACTAACCAACAGTTCCCTGCGAGTCCTGTCCGGTGTACCCGTAACCCAACGAGCACCTGTATACTATCTCCAGTACAACGTACTGATAGCTGTGGGACAGACCATCTCTCCAACTGGGATGAGAAGCGTACACACTAGTCAACTCCGTAGTATCGATGCCCTGTCTCGATAATCCTACGACTAGGGACCTGAAAAAGGATGTGCTTGTAGACTACCCAGCCCCCACTAGTGTGACTGCCATCACAACACTGGTAGTCAAGCAATATCCTAAGGGCTCTATCAATATGTTTTCTCGATATGCTAACATATACACATATTAAGATAGAAATAAACCAAGTAGCATACTACCATGTTTAGCAAGAATTTTAATATAACTGTGTATATCCCAAGCTTCCATTAAGTAAAATACAAGCTAGTATGATACAATAATGGCCGATAAAGCATATACACTTACAATCTCCCACTTGCACTAGGGCCATGTACTGGCGTATCGAAGACCTATCATCTTGAGTAGCCTCTCGAACTGAATCTGAGGTAAGGCCTTAGTGAATGGATCTGCAGTGTTCTCCTCTGTAGGAACTCTCCGGACCTCGATCTCCTATCGATCTATGATCTCCCTGATCAGGTGATACCGCCTTAAGATTTGTCTGGACTTCTTATGGGACCTGGGTTCCTTCGCTAAAGCTATAGCTCCGTTGTTGTCACAATACAGCGGTATTGGATCGGCACTGGTAGGAACCACCTGAAGTTCTGTTAGGAACTTCTTTATCCAGACTGCTTCTTTTGCGGCATCGCAAGCAGCGATATACTCCGCTTCCGTCGTCGAGTCGGCAACGGTGTCCTGCTTGGAACTCTTCCAGCACACAGCCCCTCTATTGAGGGTAAAGACATAACCTGACATGGACTTGGAGTCATCCTTGTCACTCTGGAAGCTGGAGTGGGCAAAAGCCTCGATCTGGAGGTTTTTTCCGCCATAAACAAAGAACATATCCTTAGTCCTTCTCAGGTACTTGAGAATGTTCTTTACTGCTATCCAGTGCTTCTCCCCTGGGTCTGACTGATACTTGCTTACCACGCTCAGCGCGTAAGCTACATCTGGTCCGGTGCACAACATCGCATACATTATTGAGCCTACCGCAGAAGCGTAGGGTATAACTGACACGGGATCCCTTTCCAAATCAGTCTTGGGAGATATCTCTTTGTTACCCAAACAATACTAGGGACCAAATTACCACACTAGGAGACCACCCTAGCCAGACGAACCCAAACTGGAACCCCTTGGCCGAGGAGGCCGGACTTGAGGTGAGTGTGGCAGGCCACTTGGTTGGCTTTGGTGTCGAGGTTGATCCAGTAGGTCCTTTACACTATGTACAACACCCTATACTTGTTTTTGCAACTACTTTTAGTCTGAGTCAAAATCTGGGGGCACTTTGGTGTGATTTTTGGATAGGTTTTCCGTATTTTGAATGATGAGTTTTGATATTTGGATTTGTATTTAGTTGTTGGATGTTTGTACATCAACGACTAGGGGTAATTTGTTGGTTTCGCATGCGTGGGCTATAGGTACTAACCTATAGGCGATCCGTGTGCCGTTTTGGTTTTCCGGATTCGATTTTAATAGCGATTGCGATTGTGTTGATATTGTATGTATCTTCACGTGGATTTTGAGGTGACGGAGTGGGGCGTCATCAACTTCGGCAAGCGAAGACCACGGTGAGTAGATTTATATCTATGAGGGAAGTCGGGTGGATGGCGTATAGCACCCCGACAAAGTTTTGGTGGAAACTGATTTGTAGCATATGGTTACGAAAACCTAGAGTAGCAAACTAGGCTTAGAATTATAAGATAGCTATAGAAATCATATTAGAAACAAAGGATAGTTATAAGTGTTTTGATACGATTAATATGTGATGACTGAATTTGAGGATGACGTTTGACGATATTGCCGTTTAGGGTATTATAGGACTAGATAGCCGTCGTAGATACGTCATCCGAACCATACTTTTTTCTAAACTGAAGAATCAATTGCATCTTTTAAACAGATACCTTGAGGGACATTACGGATTTTCAAATGATATCTTTTCCTTAAAAACACCGTATCCCCTACTTTCAAAAGTACGATTCACATCTTTCAAAAAAACTGTTTGTATGGTTCGGGTGTGTATCTTAGATTAGATACATATGCTTATTGTAAGATAGAATGTTTATGTAGAATTGTTTCGATGTGAGATATAAATGTGCTGAAAAGAATGTACGATGCGATATGATGACTTGGTGATATATTAGTATACGGATGAGAGTCGATTGAGATGTTTGATACCTTGCCGGTCCCCTGATACGAGATTGTCATGGATGTGACCTGTGTTAGTTATATGTATGCCATAGAGGCCATTACTGTACATACGATGTATATTGTAGTGGATGCTTGGACATATATAGGAAAGACTTTCTTGCTCGACATGATAGCACGCTATCTGGTTGCTCTTTATCTTAACATGTACTCTGATTGTCTCTATGTTACATGTTGATAAAGCCCTTAGGATTATACTCGACTACTGGGACTATGATGATATCATACTAGTGGGGCCACGGTAGTCGACGAGTACATCCTATAACTGTTCCCAGTCGAGGGTGTATCGAGACAGGGCATCGATACACCAGAGCAGACGAGCGTATACGCATCTTGACCCATATGATGGGCGATGGATGATCCCATATCCATCGGTGTTTGACATCAAGGATGGTGTACGGGTGCTCAGTAGAGACTGGGTACACTGGACGGACTCGCCGAGAACTCCCAGATGGTATTAAACCTCACGTCAGATGGCAGTTCTCTGCTGACACTGGTACAGGTTAGTCTGTAGACCCGAGATCGTCATAGAGTCTTGTGTGATTCCCAATGTGCTTTGATTTCCATCATACCATGTCTAAGAGGGCGTGCAAAAAGGTGGCTTTTAGGTACAGTCCCGAATCATATGGAGGCAATGAGCGATGGGAGGGGATTCGTCTCTCCCGGTATAGGGAGTTGATGTTGCGCTGTGTTCGATTGGCTATAACTGGAAATCCCTGGCCAGGGTTGCTGAGATTTACTGGTAAGTGTTATCTGTAGTTTCTCGAACTGTTATAGACTTCATTTCGACACGACTTATCAACCTACTGGGGTATGACGTTTACCACCCATTGGCGAGATATGCGAAATATCAGACGGAGAGACTGGATTGTACGGGAGTGTTACTAATTGGATTCGCAGGAGAATATACAGGCTTGCTTGTTGATATTCTGATCGCTCAATACCCGGGTGGCTGTTATGTTTAGCTGACCGCTTGCAACTTGTGGGTGTTTGATATGATCACCATGTAGGGTTCCTAGGCACACTATAGAGGTCTCACAAGGCATCGAACATGCCAATTTAAAATTTTATGGGTGCCGAGAAACCCTAATACGGATCGTCGGCTAGATATCTAGGCGAAACTATAAACTAGTTAACACTTTAACTAAAAGTTAGATGTTACAACCTTTGTAGATCCGGTTCCCCACTTCCTTAGCTCCACGTGGGTGTGCCCTTGCTGTCCATCACGAATCCTAGACTCATTCGTCGGCTTCATCGAAAAACGGGCGAGCAAGGTCGTCGGCTTCGTGTCAAAGACGATCTACGTCGAGGTTGCACAAGTTCAAGCTCCGACTTCACCAAGTTGTGAAACTTGTGAAGAAAACACCCAAAACAACTTGGCAAGAGGTAGAGGGTGAAGAAATAGGAGGTGGGTTCACTTTAGAATTGGATTTCACTCACTTTTGCTCAAGTTGCCATTGATGGCATCTAGTTTTCTCTCTTGAAGAAGAAGGAGAAGATGAAGCTGCAAATAGAATATGATAAGTATTATGATAAATTGAAAAAGAAATCATTACTTATCATAATCTAACCTTAGTTGAGTGTAGAGAATGGACCATGGTTACTTGGATGAGTTAGGGTTAAGCATGAAGACAAGAATGGTCACTAAGGTCAAAGCTTCATGAAGCTTCAACATAAAACAAATAAAGCCACCATTCTTATCTTAATCCATTTCAAATAAATAAATAAATAGATAAATGAATTTGTAAAACCCTAATCAACACTTAACCATGGTTTAATTCTTTACACTTAACTAAAAGAGCAAGTATCATCAAACATGATACAAACATGTGTACAAAAGTATATCACATATACAACTTGCACATCAAGTGAGAAAATCCATTTAAAGTGAACCTATACTAGCTAATGCAAAGTAATATATCAAATATATAATTATACATTAAATCATTAAAACAACATTTGATTCAATGATCCGGTCATGTCGCACATAACCAACTAGTATTCAATGTATCGATTTATCGAATCAATGATTCGATAACTAGGTCATATAGAATATAACCAATCGAAACATATATCGCGAGAATGAAATGCGGTATCACATACACGCATTATTCTCGGTCCTGCACACATCTCATATGCGCTCCTATTTCGTTTCGCTTGAGCCAGGAAACCTCTGTGTAGGACTCTAAAGACTCGTCAATACGCCGGTAGCAGATGATGATCATATCAAGCATCCACAAGCCGCAAGCGGTCTGCTAAACATAACGGCCATCCGGGTATTGAGCGATCAGAAGATCGACGAGCTAGCCCGCTCACACTCCTGTGAATCCAACCAGTAACACTTACCGTACAGTCCGGTCTGTTCGTCTGATACGTCGCATATCAAGTCTAGGGGTGGTATACGTCAGACCCCAATAACCGATAAGTCGTGCCGATATGAGGCTCATAACGGGTCGAGAAACTACTGGTAACACTTACCAGCAAATCTCTGATCAGCCCTGGCCAGGGACTTCCCTGTTACGGCCAATCGAGCACAGCGCAACATCAACTCCCAATACCGGGAGAGACGAAACCCCTCCTATCGCTCATTGCCTCCATGTGACTCGGGACTGTACCCAAAGACCACCGTTTTGCACGCCCTCATGGACGTGGTAAGGTGGAGATCAAAGCACAGTGGGAATCACACAAGACTCTATGACGATCTCGGGTCTACAGACTAACCTGTACAAGTGTCACCTGAGAACTGCCATCTGACGTGAGGTATAATACCATCTGGGAGTTCTCGGCGAGTCCGTCTAGTGTACCCAGTCTCCACTGAGCACCCGTACACCATCTCTGATGTCAAACACCAATGGATATGGGATCATCCATCGCCCATCTCATGGGTCGAGAAGCGTATACGCTAGTCTACACTGGTATATCGATGCCCCGTCTCGATACACCCACGACTAGGGACTATGAAGGATGTACTTATGGACTACCATGTCCCCACTAGTATGATCTGCATCATAGTCCAGGTAGTCAAGTACACATCCTAAGGGCTTTACCAACATGTAACTATAAAACAGTTTAAAGAGACTAGTGTACATGTTAAGATAAAGAGTAACCAGATAGCATACTATCATATCGAGCAAGAAAGTTATCTCTATATATGTCCAAGCATCCAATATAATATACATCATCTGTACAATACTGGCCTCTAGGGCATACATACAACTAACAATCTCCCACTTGCACTAAGGCCAGCTGCTATAGTATCGCATACCGAGCATCCCGAAGAGTCTCTCAAACTGTATCTGGGGAATGGCCTTCGTGAGTGGATCCACCGTGTTGTTCTTCGTGTCAACCCTCCTGACCTCGATCTCCCGGCGATCAACTATCTCCCGGATCAGGTGATACCGCCTCAGAATATGCCTGGATCGCTGATGGGACCTGGGTTCCTTGGCCAAAGCCACCGCTCCATTGTTATCGCAATACAAAGGTATTGGATGCTCAATGGATGGAACCACTCCAAGTTCAGAAATGAACTTCTTGATCCAGACAGCTTCTTTAGCAGCATCGTTGGCAGCGATGTATTCAGCCTCCATCGTCGAGTCTGCCACGGTTTCCTGCTTGGAACTCTTCCAGCTAACCGCCCCTCCGTAAAGGGTAAAGACAAAGCCCGACTGCGACTTAGAGTCGTCCTTATCACTCTGGAAGCTCGAATCGGTAAAGGACTCCACTTGGAGTTCTCCGTTACCATACACCAAGAACATATCTCTAGTCCTTCGCAAGTACTTGAGAATGTTCTTCACAGCTGTCCAGTGACTCTCTCCAGGATCTGCTTGATACCGACTCACTACACTTAGTGAGTATGCAACATCGGGTCTGGTACATAGCATCGCATACATGATAGAGCCTACTGCCGAAGCATAGGGTATCCCTTGCATGCGAGCTCTCTCCAAATCAGTCTTGGGAGACATCTCTTTGGAGAGAGTGAGTCCAGAGATCGTGGTCAAGTTCCCACGCTTGGATTCTTCCATACTAAACCTCTTTAGTATGGTGTCAATGTACCTGGATTGGGACAATCCCAGTATCCGTTTGGATCTATCTCTATAGATCCTGATTCCCAATATGCAGGAGGCATCACCAAGATCTTTCATTAAGAATCTTTGTGATAAGAAGAGCTTGACCGATTGCAGCATAGGAATATCATTTCCTATCAAGAGTATGTCGTCCACGTACAATACGAGGAATACAACCTTACTCTCTGCTACCTTCTTGTAGATACAAGGTTCATCTGGATTTTTGACGAAATCAAACTCTTTGATAACGACGTCAAAGCAGATGTTCCAACTCTGCGATGCTTTCTTTAATCCATTAATGGATTTAAGCAGCTTACATACCTTCCCGCTGCTCCCACTATCTATGAAGCCCTCTGGCTGAGTCATGTACACGCACTCTTCTAAATCACCATTTAGAAAGGCGGTCTTAACATCCATTTGCCAGATTTCGTAATCATGATATGCAGCGATGGCAAGCATGATCCGGATGGATTTAAGCATAGCCACTGGAGAAAAGGTCTCGTCATAGTCCACACCTGGTCTTTGACGAAAACCCTTTGCTACAAGTCTAGCTTTGAAAGTCTCCACTTTCCCATCTACACCAAGTTTTTTCTTGAAGATCCATTTGCTCCCAATGGGTTTTACCCCTTTAGGAGCAACTTCCAAAGTCCATACTTTGTTGGTGTACATGGATTCCATCTCGGACCGCATAGCATCCAGCCATTTCACTGAGTCCCCACTCGTGATGGCCTGCTCGAAGCTAGTTGGGTCATCATCCTCCATGATGCAATCCTCGCTCCCACCGTCCATGAGAAAACTGTAGTATCTCTCAGGTTGGCGAGGAACCCTACTAGATCGGTGGAGAGGCTGAGGTTCGTCGGGTACTACTGAATCCTCTGGTTCCACTAAATATTCAGTTTGAGTTTGTGTAGCCGGAATTTCTTCCAGTTCTACCATATCCCCACTAATTTCTTTTGCAAGAAATACCTTTTCTAAAAAGGTGGCATGTCGAGAAATAAACACTTTTTGTTCCTCTGTATGGTAGAAAAGATATCCATGTGAATGTTTGGGATATCCCACAAACTTACATAGAACTGACCGTGCCTCGAGTTTGTCCGGATTTTGCCTTTTGACATAGGCCGGGCAACCCCATATCTTAACTCGTTTAAGACATGGTCTCTTCCCACTCCATATCTCATATGCTGTGGTAGGTACAGATTTAGATGGAACTTGATTCAATAGGTATGCTGCTGTCTCCAGCGCATAACCCCAGAAGGAAATAGGTAACTCAGCTGTACTCATCATAGAGCGCACCATATCTAATAGGGTGCGATTTCTCCGCTCCGATACACCGTTGTGCTGTGGTGTATAAGGAGGAGTAAGCTGAGAGAGAATCCCATTCTCTTTTAGGAATTCCAGGAATTCATTGCTTAAGTATTCTCCTCCTCGATCAGATCGTAGGATTTTAATACTTTTTCCGGTTTGGTTCTCAACTTCTTGTTTATATTCCCTAAATTTCTCAAAAGCTTCTGATTTGTGTTTCATCAGGAACACATACCCGAACCTAGAGAGATCGTCAGTGAATGTAATGAAGTATGAAGAACCATCCCTGGCATGTGTAGACATGGGACCGCATACATCACTATGTATCAGTCCCAAGGGTTCGGTAACTCTTTCTCCGTGTCCCGTAAACGGAGTTTTGGTCATCTTGCCTTTGAGACATGACTGGCAAGTGTCATAGGATGAAAATTCAAACGGATTTAAATATCCATCTTTGTACAACTTAGCTAGTCGTGTCGCATTGATGTGACCCAGTCTACAATGCCACAAGAAGGATTCGTTCAGTTCAGAACTCTTCCTCTTGTGTGTGTTTGTTATGTTCAGAATTGTTGATTGATTTAGAACATAAATGCCATTACACAACGTGCCTGATCCAACCAACTTTTGGTTATGGAAAATGTTCATAACATTATCCTGTAATACAAAATTATATCCCTCTTTACTTAATAAAGAAACCGATATAATGTTGCATATCAGGTTCGGCATGTAATAGCATTCGTTCAGAACCAATGTATTACCAGTTGGTAATACAAGGTGATATTCCCCGACAGTCTTAGCTGCAACAATTGCACCATTTCCAACTCTAATGTCTTTATCACCTTCTCCAAGTTCTCTACCTTTTCTAAGCCCATGTAACTGATTACATATATGGGATCCTGACCCGGTATCTAATACCCAGGACGTGGAGCAAATGGAGAAACAGTTCTCTGTAACGAACACACCCGAAGAAAATGCATCAACATGTACTTTCTTCTTTCGGGTGGCATGGGAATCCTGGTATTCCCCTATATCCTGTTCAGTCCTATAACACTTATAGGTAAGAACGGAACCAACGTTCCCCAGCACAGTATAACATGCGGGTTCGGTCAATACATCCATATTATTATCTTTATTAAGGCATGAAATGGTCGCTACCTGGAGAGAGAGAGAAAAAAACACTTTAGCGTAAGCTCGTGCAAGATCAGATTGGTTATTATCTTATCTAATCAGGATGGCTCCCACTTTTTTTATCAAATCTTCCTTCAAACCCTAAAAGGAAAGACTAGCCGGGATTAATTACACACTACAAGTTCGCCAATCTTTCAGCCAGGCCAGTGTCGGTACTTTGAGGGAGGTCCCCCGTGCTTTCGCACGAACCTAATTACTGTAAACCTCATTTTCCCAGAGGCGTAACCTCGTTAACACCTGTCTAGACACCTACTTGATCGGCTAATTGTAATGTGTAAAACTCTCCCAGGAGTAACTCTTACTCGCAGTGGGTATCGAGATCCAACTATCTCATAGAAGGTATGCAATCTCATTGCAAATTTCAACACTTGAAATTCCCGATAATATTTTGCCCCTAGTGTCCTATGACCTTGACAAAGGCCAACAAATCACAGGATGCTAGTCAAGTTCAACCCGTCATTTCTTGATTGAATCAAACCCACCCGCACGACCCTTGACAAAGGCCAACAAGGTCGTACGACTACCCTGAAACAATCTGCATCATATGCATAAGCAGATAATCACTATTTAGCTACCGCACACTACGCCTTGACAAAGGCCAACAAACGCAGCACGAATACTAAACAGTTCTTATCTGAAATGACGGAAGGCTACGACAGGTTTTTCTGAAAACCTATTGCGTAATGAACTTGATATCGTTGTAGAATCAAATGAAGTTTTGAAATGGAGTGATTTTGAGGCTTTTCTAGTTTTGCTAAAGGGGTCACTCCCGGTGAAGGGATCTCGGTCCTTTCCTCATCGAATGAGGTGCGGGATATATCATATATATCACTGTGCAAAGTAAAAACTCTTAAAAGCAATCAAAACCAAACCGAGTGTGTAGCATCTGCCAGTTACTGCTAAAGGAGTCACTCCCGGTGAAGGGATCTCGATCCTTTCCTCATCGAATAAGGTGCAGGGTATATCATATATACCGCTATGCAAAGCAAGAACTGTAACTACCTGTTTAGTTTAAAATTTGATTCTACAACATCTTAGGTTTCTTTTCTTTCATTAATCACATTAATGAAGTCCCATCATTTAAATACCTAAACATCACAGATAAATACGACGTACACTTATGCCATCCGCATTCGCCTCGATGTCCCCTCGTGCACCGTTAGGTTAGGTAACTAACGACAGAGCAGGGCAGGGCTAGTGCGGGTGCAAAACATAAGTAACGTCTATATAATATATCATATATACTATATATAGTATCTATCACAGAACATCACATGATCACATCACAGATATCGCAGCAGAAAAAACATATGAAACATTGGATATACTAGGACGTCCGTGTTTTCAATACGAGCCAGTATAAAACACGGATTCCACGGTCGTGATGAATAGCCAATCCCACACCCCTAGACCCCTACGAGAGCGGCAAGCAACCCTGCCAATTCTAGGGTTAGGAGACCCGGACTCGACTCCTCGAGTTGGCCTCCCACTGGACCCCAGAACCCGGTTACTTGTGCTCCCCTCCTTGGGTCTATCCTAATGCGGAAAAGTAAATAATATACAAAAGGTGACATCTTCCGCTACCTGGAAGTGCCCCAAATAAAAGAATATTACATACAGGTTTTTACATGAATGAAAATGAAAAACACTCATCTCACATAAAAACCCCCGGCTATTCGAACACGACGATCCAATATAACATATCCAGCAACACATAACATCACATGTCATCAACGTAAGTAAGTATGCATACCCCAATTGTCGTTGACGTATAGCAACGAAACCGGCGATATGAACATTCTACACTTACGGTCACAGAAAAGAAAGTGTAAAACTACAACAATTGGAATCCACAACCTCTTTAGACATCATATGCCTTACAGTTATAAACCCCGCATTTTAGTCCTATTATCGAAAACTCTTTTCAACATCAAGTGAGACTAAACGACTAGATTTATAACATTCATTCAGTTATCTCATAACTACTTGTGAATTCCAATTATTGTATCACATTCCAGATAAACAGAAAATGTTAAACTTTCCGATCGAACATTCGAATACCCAAGTTTTCCCGATACAGCTCAACACATGAAATAAGTCTAACAACATTCAGTTCGTGCCTCAGTACCAACGGTCCAGCCGTAGAAGGGTCAAGCCAACGCCTCACATGTGGCACGCCGTACTGCCCCAAACCCGAAGGTTCAAAGGGCAGTTCAAGACGGTCACATAATCGAGTTAAGGTTTGTTGTCTTCTAGAGGGTCCATCGCGTTACTTGCACTACTTAGAACGTCGTTAAACTACGGAAAAATCCAACACTTGGAAATTTCCCGACGGGGGAAAAATTGGGTATTTATATCCGGTCGAACTTTTTAACATATTCTAAAATTTATCCGGAAAGTCACATAGACAAAATCTGATACTCGGATCGAAACACCGAATCCCCAAAACAATCCCAGAAAATTCAACTCTTGAATAAATATTAAAAATTCCCAGAAAATCCAGCACCAGAAAACAAGAATTACTGTGCAAACAGTATTGCGCAATTTGAACAGTTGGCCGCGGAACAGCGGCAGAAGCAATGCTTCGGCCGTGTTTCCGCGGCTGTATAGATGTATCATGAGCTTGTGTTTCACCATAATTCTTAGATCTTCCTGCTGAATTTTTTAGGCATTTTTAATCTGGAAAAATCCCAGAATTTAGAAAAAGTCCAGAGAGCATCTTAAAGTTAGGTTTTCGGGTTCGTTCGGACATCAAACTCCGTCTAGACTTCGCCTAAGGCTCTAGCTAGGCTCTGATACCACTGTAGGGTTCCTAGGCATACTATAGAGGTCTCACAAGGCATCGAACATGCCAATTTAAAATTTTATGGGTGCCGA
This sequence comes from Agapanthus africanus, assembly GCA_030015575.1. Classification (NCBI taxonomy): domain Eukaryota; kingdom Viridiplantae; phylum Streptophyta; class Magnoliopsida; order Asparagales; family Amaryllidaceae; genus Agapanthus; species Agapanthus africanus. The sequence continues at coordinate 389,688,705 of CM057337.1, read as the reverse complement.
GAAACCCTAATACGTATCGTCGGCTAGATATCTAGGCGAAACTATAAACTAGTTAACACTTTAACTATAAGTTAGATGCTACAACCTTTGTAGATCCGGTTCCCCACTTCCTTAGCTCCACGTGGGTGTGCTCTCGCTGTCCATCATGAATCCTAGACTCATTCGTCGGCTTCATCGAAAAACGGGCGAGCAAGGTCGTCGGCTTCGTGTCAAAGACGATCTACGTCGAGATTGCACAAGTTCAAGCTCCGACTTCACCAAGTTGTGAAACTTGTGAAGAAAACACCCAAAACAACTTGGCAAGAGGTAGAGGGTGAAGAAATAGGAGGTGGGTTCACTTTAGAATTGGATTTCACTCACTTTTGCTCAAGTTGCCATTGATGGCATCTAGTTTTCTCTCTTGAAGAAGAAGGAGAAGATGAAGCTGCAAATAGAATATGATAAGTATTATGATAAATTGAAAAAGAAATCAATACTTATCATAATCTAACCTTAGTTGAGTGTAGAGAATGGACCATGGTTACTTGGATGAGTTAGGGTTAAGCATGAAGACAAGAATGGTCACTAAGGTCAAAGCTTCATGAAGCTTCAACATAAAACAAATAAAGCCACCATTCTTATCTTAATCCATTTCAAATAAATAAATAAATGAATTTGCAAAACCCTAATCAACACTTAACCATGGTTTAATTCTTTACACTTAACCAAAAGAGTAAGTATCATCAAACATGATACAAACATGTGTACAAAAGTATATCACATATACAACTTGCACATCAAGTGAGAAAATCCATTTAAAGTGAACCTATACTAGCTAATGCAAAGTAATATATCAAATATATAATTATACATTAAATCATTAAAACAACATTTGATTCAATGATCCGGTCATGTCGCACATAACCAACTAGTATTCAATGTATCGATTTATCGAATCAATGATTCGATAACTAGGTCATATAGAATATAACCAATCGAAACATATATCGCGAGAATGAAATGCGGTATCACATACACGCATTATTCTCGGTCCTGCACATATCTCATATGCGCTCCTATTTCATTTCGCTTGAGCCAGGAAACCTCTGTGTAGGACTCTAAAGACTCGTCAATACGCCGGTATCAGATGATGATCATATCAAGCATCCACAAGCCGCAAGCGGTCTGCTAAACGTAACGGCCATCCGGGTATTGAGCGATCAGAAGATCGACGAGCTAGCCCGCTCACACTCCTGTGAATCCAACCAGTAACACTTACCGTACAGTCCGGTCTGTTCGTCTGATACGTCGCATATCAAGTCTAGGGGTGGTATACGTCAGACCCCAATAACCGATAAGTCGTGCCGATGTGAGGCTCATAACGGGTCGAGAAACTACTGGTAACACTTACCAGCAAATCTCTGATCAGCCCTGGCCAGGGACTTCCCTGTTACGGCCAATCGAGCACAGCGCAACATCAACTCCCAATACCGGGAGAGACGAAACCCCTCCTATCGCTCATTGCGTCCATGTGACTCGGGACTGTACCCAAAGACCACCGTTTCGCACGCCCTCATGGACGTGGTAAGGTGGAGATCAAAGCACAGTGGGAATCACATAAGACTCTATGACGATCTCGGGTCTACAGACTAACCTGTACAAGTGTCACCTGAGAACTGCCATCTGACGTGAGGTATAATACCATCTGGGAGTTCTCGGCGAGTCCGTCCAGTGTACCCAGTCTCCACTGAGCACCCGTACACCATCTCTGATGTCAAACACCAATGGATATGGGATCATCCATCGCCCATCTCATGGGTCGAGAAGCGTATACGCTAGTCTACACTGGTATATCGATGCCCCGTCTCGATACACCCACGACTAGGGACCATGAAGGATGTACTTATGGACTACCATGTCCCCACTAGTATGATCTGCATCATAGTCCAGGTAGTCAAGTACACATCCTAATGGCTTTACCAACATGTAACTATAAGACAGTTTAAAGAGACTAGTGTACATGTTAAGATAAAGAGTAACCAGATAGCATACTATCATATCGAGCAAGAAAGTCATCTCTATATATGTCCAAGCATCCAATATAATATACATCATCTGTACAATACTGGCCTCTAGGGCATACATACAACTAACACACCACCTACTGCCGGTGTATTGACGATTCTTTAGAGTCCTACACAGAGGTTTCTTGGCTTAGGCGAAACAGAGTAGGAGCACGTATATGATATGTGTGGGACCGAGAACAATACGTGTATGTGATACCGTATTAGATTCTCACGATATGAGATATCGGCCGGGTATATGAGATATAGCCGGGTCATCGGATCAAGTGTTGATTCAATGAACTGATACAGATTATATTAGTCGGTTATTTGTGAAATAGATGGATTATCGGATCAAGTGTTGATTTGATAATTTAATGTATAATAATATATATTTGATATATTAAATTACATTAACTAATATTAGCTCACTTATTGATTCATTTTCTCACTCGGGTAATACATTAATATATATGCGATATATGTTAATTGTATTATTTTCTTTTGTTACAAAATGTATTATATATATGATATATAATATTGTAACATGTTATAATTACTAATGCAACATGATTAGTGGAGATTAAACAAGGTTAGGGTTTGATTTGGGTTAGCTCATTCTTGAAGCTTCTAGAAGCTTTTCTTTTTGTCATGAGCTAAGATATTTTGTATGATATTTTGTACCAAAACCACACCCTTAACTCAAGTTAACTCTCTACAAAGGTTAGCTATTATTTTATTAGCAGCCATGGTTGCATAAGGAATTATCATAACATTTTATTATTCATCACAAAAGGATTATTGATTGTCCATCTTCTTCTTCCTTCTTGCAAAGCTTTCTAGCTTTGATTCTTGTGATGAAAATGAGTGAGTTAATGAAAATAAATGAGAGCTAAAATCCTACTTCATCATCCTAATCTATCCTAGCCATTTAGATTAGGGTGCTCACTTCATTTATAAGTGAGAGCTTGTGTTAATGAAACTTCAAGGTAGATCATCTTTGTTATCGAAGATCGGAAGCAAGCTTGCATCTATCTCTTCGTGGAGCCTCTCTAGAGTCCGGAAACTCGATGATCGCAGTGAAGGGACCTCAACACGGAGCTTTAGAAGTGAAGGATCGGACTGCAAAGGTTGTAATCCCAAACTCTTAGTGTTAAAGTGTTTAACATGCTTTGTTTCGCCTAATCTCTAGTTTAAAGATCTTGGTTAGGGTTGTTCGGCACGTCTAAATTTTAAATCGGACATGGTTGATGCCTTGTAGACCCTTGTGAGAGTGCCTAGTAACCCTGCAGTGGTATCAGAGCCAAGCTAGAGCTTTATGCGAAGTCTAGGCGAAGTTTAAAGTCCGATCGAACTCCGAATACCCATGAAACCCTAGTTTCTGGAAAAAATTTCAAACGTTGATATTTTTCATATTAAAAATGCTCAGAAAAATCAGCAGGTGATTTGATGGATTACTGGGCAAAACGACCATATAATACCATCAGTGCGCCGCGGAACCGCGGCAATGACCTGGCTTGCGCGGCGGTTCCGCGGCCAAACAGTAATATTGTGGTTTGAATTTTACACAGTAAATTCCGTATGTACTTCTGCTTATTTCTGGGAATTTTTAATTATACTCAAGTGTTGAGTTTTCTGGGTTGTATTGGGGACTCGTTGATTCGATTGGATAATTTAACTTCGTTTAATTTTTTCCGGATAATTTTAGAACCTGTTAAAAAGTTCGAACGGATATCAATAACTCACTTTTTCCCCTGTCAGAAAATTTTTCAAAAGTTGGATTTTTTCTCGGGTTTGAAACTTCCGGAAAATCATGCAAGTAACGCGGTGGACCCTCTAGAAGAACACAAATCTTAACTCGATTATGTGACCGTCTGAACCACCTCTAAACCTTAGGGTTTGTGGCAGTACGGCGTTGCCACATGTTGTAGGACTACAGTAGCGCCCCGGCCGTCTTTCCTAGGCCAAAATGCGGAAACGAAAATTTTTCATGACTTGAAAACCGACACTACCGCATCCTAAAACCCCGGATCATAACCATTAACGTAATGCTAGCTATCAAGAGAATGGGTAGAGGGCAATACCAAGCGATCCGTGTCCTTCGGTCTTCGGCCTCCACTCTCATCTCCTCGCGGAATCTCCGGTCGTCATCTCCTCGTCGGAACGGGCAACACATCACCGGGTTCTTTTATGGGCTCCCACCTCTGGACCGAGGCAACTCGAGCACGAAGTTGGCGAGTCGACGTGCCCAAGGATACTGTAGGCTAAGTGTAGTAATGTTTGTCTCATGGGATTGTGAAGTTTCCTTTTGATGGAGGAAAAACGATGGAAAATGAGCTTGGGATTTTGTAGCAAGCATAATATGATATGATGAAATTTCCAACTCATAAAATGAACCCCTCATTCCCTTGTAGTGGCCAACCTAGGCTAAATGAGAGAGGGAAAATATACAAGGGAGGTGAGCACAAGAATGTGTTAAGGTGACCATAAGAAAATGTGTGATAACAAGGAAAAATAATCACATCAATATCCAATCCAAAATCCTTTCATAATCCATCACAATTAATGCAAACCATGTGAAGAAAAGAATGGAATCAAAAGATGCTAGATTATCATAATCCATCATTTACAAGAAACCCCTCCACATATCTAATTTGCACACTTGCAAACAACCCCCTCCATTGGAAAAATCCGGCCATGAAGGAACAAAGGAAAACTGGCCGAAACGGAATGCAAACTAGCAACTTCAGAAAACTGATCCCGTAATAAATTACAGGAAAACCACGCGAGTGTATTTACATACCCGCATTTGTATTCCGACCGAATACAAATGCAATGAGACAAAATCTACACTGTACAATACTAGGATTCGGCTTAAACCAAAGCCCGCTAGTATTATCCGTCCGATCATGATCCGTGCAATACCGCATGTATATGATCAAACCCTGCCATATCTCCATACGGCCTCTATAGCGTTTCGCCCGAAACTTGAGTAACTGTCTGTGGAGGACTCTAAAGACTCGTCAATACTTTTGGCTGTGGATTTAACCACTAGCACGTCAGAGGTATTAGCCATACATAACGGGCTACCAGGTATTGACCAAAAGGGACGTCTGTGAGCGAACTCATACGGACACCCTACTGAGCCTGTCAGTGGCAATATCCGTACAGTCCGGTCCGTTCGTCTATGAGCATCGCATGGCGGTCCTAGGGGGTTGGTAAAAGTCAGACCCCCCAAAAGCGGTACAAGTCACGTCGGAGTGTAGCCCAGAACACCCTGAGATACTACTGGAATACCTACCAGTAAATCTCGAGCCTCGGCCGAGAGCTTTGTGTAATGGCTCTCCTAGACACAGCGCGACCTCACCCCCAATACCGGGAGAGACGAACCCCTGCAGATCCGCTTACTGCCTCCATATGGGTCGGGACTGTACCCAACTAAAACCTGTTTGCACGAATCCTTTGAGCCGTGGTAGGGTAGTAATCAAAGTACAGTGGGAACTCACACGAGACAAATGACGATCTCAGGTCGATGAACTAACCTGTACACATGTCACCAGGGAACTGCTATCTGACGTCAGGTATAAGACCAACTAGCATGTTCCCGGCGAGTCCTGTCTGGTGTACTCATAACCCAATGAGCACCTTTATACATCTTAGGTGAACCAAATGACACCAGTGGCTTGTGAGACCGGCCACCGCCCCTCGTCGGGGTCTCGACTGTATACACTAGTCTACTCTGGAGTATCGATGCCCTGTCTCGAAAACTCCCACGACTAGGGACCTTTTAAGGATGTGCATATAGACCCCAGCTCCCACGTATATGATCGCTATCATACTGCTGGCCGTCAAGCAAGAATCCTAAGGGCTCTATCAACGCGCAATAGTGACCTGTAAGGTCACCTAAAACAGTACACGATGATAAAGATAAACCAGATAGCATACTATCATCTTGAGTAAGACTGTCCTACTGGCATAGGTCCTCCCTCAATCATTGCAATCACGTGCCTGTGAACCAATAATTGACTCTGAGGGCGCTATCTCCAACAATCTCCCGCTTGCACTCAAGGCTAATTATTGTGATGTCGCATACTCACAGCCCGTGTTATACCGAACACCCAACTCCTCTACTAATCAGTCTCACAAAACCCGTTTGCGAAACTAATGCGTTCGAGGAATAGCCTCAGTGAGTGGATCCGCTCAAATGTTTCTTTATATGTCTCTCTTTATCTCAAGTTCGCGGAGAAAGCCATCTCCCGAAATGAGAAATACCTGTCTTAGAATATATCTGGATATCTGATGGGACCTAGTTCATAAATGAACTCCAAATCCAAACTTCTCAGACTGTATCGTCAACTGAACTTAATCAGTATCCTGCGCCATGCCTCCCTCAGTATCTGCTTAGACCACCTGTCCAAAATACTGCTCCTCGTCAGAGGGAAAACTATAACTCTGACAGCCACTCTGTCATCCAGGTCACCTTGGAAGCCTGGAATGATAACTGTCTCCCAAAAAGAGTCTGTTGTTATCATATCCCTAGAACAACAACTTATGTTCTAAAACTGCTTCCGAACGTTTCTCCAGGATTGGATCAATATCACTTTATTGCATCTAGTGCAAAAACAACATCTATATCCTATGTGGAGAAACCACTGTGTGACAACCAAAGTATAACCGATCGTAGTATAGGAATTTTACTTCCTACTCTGTGTATGTCATCCTAATACCAGGACATCACACCCTACTACCTTCTTAACAGATCCATCCCCTATTCTGATGAGGTCAAACCTATGACTGTCACATCAGAAACAGATGATCTATCTCCGCTATATCTGCTTTAGTCTTTAAATAAACATAAGCCACTTGTCCACTATGCTTTCACTGCTCCCACTGACAACGACAACCCTCTGGCAGAGTCATATACACGTACACTTCTAAAGCTAGTTTAGAACGATGCTATACTCATCCTCCTGCTGGGTCTCACAGTCTGGAACAATAGCAATGGCAAGTCTGGGTAAACAAGAACCTCCCTGTCACCGTCTTTGAGCATACCGAAGTACCTCTCGAGTGCCTGAGGTTACCGAACATATCTGCGGAGTGGCCAATGGAATGTCAAACCAAATTGAATCTGTAGGTTCTTATCAAATTTTCAGTAATCGTTTGCGGTTCTGGAATCACTTCCAGTTCTACCATACTCCCACTACTGTTTTTCTGAAAAAATCCATTTTTATTAAAACTGTGGCGAGTCAAGAACAATATCACTATTGATCTTCCAGATGGTAGAAAGTCAACCCTCGTCATAGCCCGGGTCAACCCACAAACAGCCATTACAGAAACGTGCCTCGAGTTATCCGGAGTCTGGTTTTAAGCATAAGCCGGACAACTCCCCGTACCTTAACATCGTTAAGATGTGAACTGTTCTATATCCAATATAGAAACAGAGGCACTGATTTAATTAAACTAGATTCAAATCATGCAGCTATCTCCAGTGCATGTCAACTAAATGGAGAGAGGCCGATCAGCATTACTCAACTTAGGAATGCTTCCAATTATGAGTAACCTGAAAGAGAAGCATGTTCTCTTAATCATTACTATTAACTGAATACCATACACAAGTATCTACATCTTCGATCACCTTGAAGAATCCTGATACTTGCAATACTTGGTTCTCTACTTTATTCATATACCTATAACTTCTCAAAACTTGGACCATGCATTTGTACGAAACACATGTCTAAGAACTAGAGAAGTCACAAGTAAACCGAATATAGTACGAGGACCAACCCCACTGTCCTAATGGATACTGGACAACATACAATACTCTGTATAAGTCCCCTGAGTCTAACAACTCAATCCCTGTGTGTCGTAAGTTGAAAACTGTACTTATGGTTAAGAAGAATTACACCGCTGTTTAATGCTCCTTACCTAACCATCCACTGATATAGGTAAATGTCATAGACATAATTTCAAAAAGTTATATCTCACTTTGTAAAAATAAATGTACAGATATATCAATTTAAAATTGGTGCACAACAATGGATATTCAAAACCAAATATTTGCCGTCCGGCAAACAACCGAGGTGATTTCCTCAAATATCACCAATTACAACGAATCCCGATATAATGAGGATGATCACCCAATTCCCAATAACTTACTCCCACTCATCATCTATAAAACCATACAGATGTGAGAATCATACTTGGTAAATACATACCCTGGAGTAAGGACTAATTGGAAAATCAGTTTTCTTTTAACAGTACACAGTGAAACTGAAACATTGAAATGTTTCGTAGGGGTATCCGGGTATTCCTACTAATGCCTCTTCCATTATCCAGATTCACAACTGTAACCGTATATTTCTTTGCCACCTCTCTAAATCCCTTTATATGTCTTTAGTCATTCCTTCTACATACCCTTTTAGGCCAAATGGTTTTCTTCCTTCCCTACCGTTCGGCACCAGCCTATGGTTTGGAAGAAGACTATCCAATAAGCATAATGGGTGTACTGTCCTAATCCTCGGAGCACTCGCAACACGAGAGAAGGTAAAGATAAAAGACACCTGAATAATCCTTATTCCTATTTCTCCTGAACCTGAATCCATCCCCGAACTGGAACAAGTTCCTTTCGAGTTCGTATATAACCATACGATGGAATATCCAAATAACTGTGGATCTTCATAGTGATACGGAGTGTCCTGGAGAAATACAACGATGAAGTGGGAGTGGTAATGAAATACTTGGTTTGGTCGTGAATAGCAGTCGCAGTTTACTTTGCCCTCTTACTAATCCCTTTATTTGTCTTTACATAACACCTTCTGTACACCATCGTTAGGCTAATTGGTTTTCTTCATTCCCTACCGGTCGGCACCTGCCTATGGTTTAGAAGAAGACTATCCAATTTGCGTAATAGGTGTACTGTCCTAATCCAAGGAGCACTCGCAACCTGAGAGAAGGTAAAAGAAAAAGACAACTGAATAGTCCTATTCGTTTTCTCCAGAACCAGAAACCATCCTCAAATCTGGAACAAGTTCCTTCGAGTTCGTATATAACCATACGATGGTTTTATCCAATGGAAGTGGACGTTCGTAATAATACGGGGTGTTCCGGAGAAAAGGGTAAAAGTAGGAGTGGCAATGAGGTATGCAACTCTGACAATCCAAAAGCCCGTATTTTAAGAAGATTGGGTCAACTTGGTCACTGAGTTATAGTCAAGGATCGGGTCATGGTCGCCGCCAAAGAGAGAGAGAAAAGAAACACTCGGCGTGCACTCTAACCTAGATCAGAATGGTTATCACTTTATCTAATCAGGAAACCTCCCACTGTATCCTCAAATTCTCCTCCAAAGCTGAAAGAAGAATTAGTCGGGATCACCAGAGGAGTAAACCTACTCATTAGTGGGAATCGGGATCCAACTATCACCGCATGATAACGTGATGGAATGCACTCACGTTATCACACTCCAGAAGGTATGCGCATGCCTGGCAAGTTTCAGTTTCTTTAGAAACTCCCGATATGATTTTTACCCCGAGCGGCTTATGACCATGACAGAGGTCAACATATCATAAGTCGCAAGTCAAGTTCAACCCGTCATTGTCCTTGATTAATTTAGACCCACCCGCACGTGCCCTTGACAGAGGTCAAAATGACCGTGCGACTGTCCTAAATAATCCCATTTATGCAACAAACAAGTATTACCCTGCTACCAAGCACTGTGCCTTGACAGAGGTCAACATACACAGCATGAATACTAAGTAATACCTGTAAGAAACGACGGAGGGCTACGACTGGTTTTTGGTGAAAAACCTTTAACGTAATGAACTTGATATCGCTGAAGGAACTGCATAGCTTTTTGTAAAATATAGTGACGAAACCTTTGCTAAATAGGTCACGCCCGTTGAAGGGATCTCGGCTCTTTCCCCGTAGAATGAAGTGCAGGATATTCCAACTGAATACCTCGATGCAAAGCAAAAGGCAATCGGCTATAGTGAAGTTATTACCCTGACGCAAACTTCTGTCCAAGGGGTCACTCCCGGTGAAGGGATCTCGGCCCTTGCCTCGTCGACTGAGGTGCTGGATATTCATAACCGAATACCACTGTGCAAAACAAAAGAGAACGTCCTTGCAATAACAGCTTTTTGAAAATTGTTCCAACAACATCAAACAGGTTTGTTTAGCTTGCATTGATCCGAATCAATGCAGTCCCATCAATTGATCACACCAATAAAGAACGAAAATAATGATGTACGTATATGCCATCCGCATTCGCCACTGGGTCCCGTCATCACCCGTTAGGTTACTTAACTAACGACAGAGCGGGGACTGGACTAGCGCGGATGCAAAACATATACAACATCTACTAGTATATATATCAATATATAATATTCGCTCAAGGCATGATAAAATGCAACATCACAGAAAGTAATAAGCATCACAGAACAATACAGATAATTTGGAATCCTCGGGTTTCACAGAGCCACTGCTGAAACCCGACGTTCCCCTGGTCGTGTGGATAGCCTGTGCAATGAAATCCTAGACCCCTACGGGCGCGACAAGTTACCCGCCAAAACCTGAAGCGAGGCATCCCCCTTCAACAACGTGAATGGACCACCCAACACTTCACGGAATCCGGTAACTTGAGCACCCCTCCTTGGGTCAACCTGTAACCCCTACGAATGCGGCGAATAGCCCGCCAATTCTAGAGTAAAGCCCCCTCCGTCTTAAAGCCATGAGATGCGGGCCCGTTGCCCTCTAGAACCCGGTTATCCGTGCACCCCTCCGCGGGGTAATCCTAGTACAGAAAGTAAAATATACATACAACGGGTACATCGACCTCAGCCCGGTCGTACCCCAAAAGAATAATATACAAACAGGCAGTGACGGCAGTCCACATGTCGGACGCTCGCCCCGCAATATCAAATGTAGATATAAAACCAAACTGTACAACCATTGCATCCAGGCTATCCACCACGACAATCCGCAACATCACAGCACAACACAGAACATCAACGTGAATGTCACGTTCGCAAATCCGTCTAAAAGGGTTATAGCAGTTAGACAGGATTTACCGATCAAGTGACATTCACGGTCGCAGATATAATGTAAATACTGTGAACTAACATGTTTAAAGTTTTCGATCGACTAAATTTACCGAAGTGGGCCCCAACCACAACTGTAGCACTAAAAGAAAATCTGGGCCCAAACAGTATATACCAAAAACACTATTTCCATGTCAGAAGCCCAATGTAAAAATTTGGTGCTGTGAAGAGTTAAAGTGGCGGCGGAACCGCGGCCAATACATGGGTTTGGCCGCGGTTCCGCGGAGGAACAGTGACGTCACTCGACCAAATTTTCACAGAATGCTTAAAAAGCCCTGCTCGTATTTTTACAATGTACCAAATAATTTTTAGGGCACTGGAAAAATTCGAAAGAAACTGTACTTTAGAAATCGGGTTTTCGGAAAATCCGTTCTATCGAACTTGTAAACACGTTAGAGCAAGTTAGACTAGGTTAATGGCGAGGCTCTGATACCATGTAGGACTACGGTAGCGCCCCGGCCGTCTTTCTTCAGCCAAAATGCGGAAACGAAAATTTTTCTTGACTTGAAAACCGGCACTACCGCATCCTAAAACCCCGGATCGTAACCATTAACCTAATGCTAGCTATCAAGAGAATGGGTAGAGGGCTATACCAAGCGATCCGTGTCCTTCGGTCTTCGGCCTCCACTCCGATCTCCTCGCGGAATCTTCGGTCTTCATCTCCTCATCGGAACGGGCACCACATCGCTGGGTTCTTTTACGGGCTCCCACCTCTGGACCGAGGAAACTCGAGCATGAAGTTGGCGAGTCGACGTGCCCAAGGATGCTGTAGGCTAAGTGTAGTAATGTCTGTCTCATGGGGTTGTGAAGTTGCCTTTTGATGGAGGAAAATCAATGGAAAATGAGCTTGGCATTTTGTAGCAAGCATAATATGATATGATGAAATTTCCCACTCGCAAAATGAACCCCTCATTCCCTTGTAGTGGCTGGCCTAGGCTAAATGAGAGAGGGAAAATATACAAGGGAGGTGAGAACAAGAATGTGTTAAGGTGACCATAAGAAAATGTGTGATAACAAGGAAAAATAATCACATCAATATCCAATCCAAAATCCTTTCATAATCCATCACAATTAATGCAAACCATGTGAAGAAAAGAATGGAATCAAAAGATGCTAGATTATCATAATCCATCATTTACAAGAAACCCCCTCCACATATCTAATTTGCACACCTGCAAATAACCCCCTCCATTGAAAAAATCCGGCCGTGAAGGAACAAAGGAAAACTGGCCGAAACGGAATGCAAACTGGCAACTTCAGAAAACTGATCCCGTAATAAATTACAGGAAAACCCCGTGAGTGTATATACATACCCGTATTTGTATTCCGACCGAATACAAATGCAATGAGACAAAATCTACACTGTACAATACTAGGATTCGGCTTAAACCAAAGCCCGCTAGTATTATCCGTCCGATCATGATCCGTGCAATACCGCACGTATCTGATCGAACCCTGCCATATCTCCATACGGCCTCTACAGCGTTTTGCCCGAAACTTGAGTAACTGTCTGTGGGGGACTCTAATGACTCGTCAATACTTTTGGCTGTGGATTTAACCACTAGCACGTCAGAGGTATTAGCCATACGTAACGGGCTACCAGGTATTGACCAAAAGGGACGTCTGTGAGTGAACTCATGCTGATACCCTACTGAGCCTTTCAGTGACAATATCCGTACAATCCAGTCCGTTCGTCTATGCGCATCGTATGGCGGGCCTACGGGGTTGGTAAAAGTCAGACCCCCCAAAAGCGGTACAAGTCGTGTCGGAGTGTAGCCCAGGACACCCTGAGATACCACTGGAATACCTACCAGTAAATCTCCTGCCTCGGCCGAAGGCTTTGTGTAATAGCTCCTCTAGACACAACGCGACCTCACCCCCAATACTGGGAGAGATGAACCCCTGCAGATCCGCTCACTGCCTCCATGTGGCTTGGGACTGTACCCAACTAAAACCTATTTGCACGACTCCTTTGAGCCGTGGTAGGGTAGTAATCAAAGTACAGTAGGAACTCATACGAGACAAATGACGATCTCAGGTCGATGAACTAACCTGTACACATGTCACCAGGGAACTGCTATCTGACGTCAGGTATAAGACCAACTAGCATGTTCCCGGCGAGTCCTGTCCGGTGTACTCATAACCCAATGAGCACATGTATACATCTTAGGTGAACCAACTAACACCAGTGGCTTGTGAGACCGGCCACCGCCCCTCGTCGGGGTCTCGACTGTATACACTAGTCTACCCTGGAGTATCGATGCCCTGTCTCGAAAACACCCACGACTAGGGACCTTTTAAGGATGTGCTTATAGACCCCAGCTCCAACGTATATGATCGCCATCATACTGCTGGCCGTCAAGAAATAATCCTAAGGGCTCTATCAACCCGCAATAGTGACCTGTAATGTCACCTAAAACTGTACGCGTTGATAAAGATAAACCAGATAGCATACTATCATCTTGAGTAAGACTGTCCTACTGGCATAGGTCCTCCCTCAATCATTGCAATCACATGCCTGTGAACCAATAATTGACTCTGAGGCGACTATCTCCAACACATGTGAGGCGTTGGCTTGACCCTTCTACGGCTGGACCATTGGTACTGTGGCATGTGATGGATACTTTTTGAACTCCGCTCAAGTGTTGAGCTATTTGGGAAATCTTGGGTGTTTGTTTATTCGATCGAAAAATTTAACACTGTCTATTTATCTGGAATGTGATACAATATTTGGAATCCACAAGTAGTTATGAGATAACTAATTTGAATGTTATAAATCTAGCAGTTCAGTCTCAGTTGATCGGTTGCCACGGGATTTTGATGCGATCAAAAGTCCGTTGCAATCACGTAGCATACGCGGATACTCGCCGGGTAAACTTAACAGACAACCATGCCCAATAGCCCTGACCAAGTGACTGTAGGAGAACCCCGTCGCCAAAAGCATCCGTTCGGGTGCTCACGGCAGCGGTGTTCCGCCTTAGTGCACTTCGTCGACGGCATCCGGAGGTGCGGCCGTCTACTAAAGTTTGCGACGAGCATTCGATCAGGATGTCGGGAATCTTGTTGAATTTCCCGACTTGATATTGGAAAGAGTTTTCGATAATGAGACTAAAATGCTGGGTTTATAATTGTTAGGCATGCGATGTTTAAGGAATTCATTTAGTTCGGCATGAGTTGTCTAAGGAGGTTGCGGATTCCAACTGTTGTAGTTTTACACTTTCTTTTCTGTGACCATAAGCGTAGTGTGTGGTGTATCGCCGGCTTCGTTGCTATACATCAACGACAATCGGGATACGCATACTTGCTTACGTTGATGATATGAGATATTATGTGTTGCTGTGATATGTTATATTGGATCGTCGCGGTTTGAATAGCCGGGGGTTTTATGTAAGATGAGAGTTTTTTCTTTTTCATTTATGTAAAATTCATTTGTATGTAATATTCTTTTATTGGGGAACTTCCGGGATGAGGATGATGTCACCATTGTATATTATTTACTTTTCCGCATTAGGTAGACCCAAGGCGAGGAGCACAAGTAACCGGGTCCTAGGGTCCAGTGGGAGACCATATCGAGGAGTCGAGAACGGGTCTCCTAACCCTAGAATTGGCAGTGTTACTTGCCGCTCTTGTTGGGGTCTAGGGATGTGGGTTTGGCTATTCATCGCGACCGTGGAATCCGTGTTTTATACAGGCTCGTATTAAAACACGGATGTCCTAGTATATCCAATATTTCATATTTGTTCTTCTGCTGCAATGTTCTGTGATGAGATCATATTACTGCCTGAGATGAATGTTTATATTATATATATGAGATATATGTTATATTGCAGATTTCGTTTCAAAAGTGATCCTTGTGAAGCATAATAAAATGGGACTTCATTAATGAGATTAATGAAACTAAAAGAAACCTAAAGATGTTGTAGAAACTTGTCTCAAAAACTAGTAGCTCTAGTTCTTGCTTTGCATAGCGGTGTTCCTTGTAGAACATCCAGCACCTTATTCGATAAGGAAAGAGCCGAGATCCCTTCACCGGGAGTGACCA
This sequence comes from Agapanthus africanus, assembly GCA_030015575.1. NCBI lineage: Eukaryota > Viridiplantae > Streptophyta > Magnoliopsida > Asparagales > Amaryllidaceae > Agapanthus > Agapanthus africanus. The sequence continues at coordinate 389,673,526 of CM057337.1, read as the reverse complement.
CTTTAGCGAAACTAGTAGATGCTATAAACTCGGTTTGTCTTTTGATTGTTTCTATAGTTTTTGCTTTGCATAGTGATATTTGTGAAATATCCTACACCTTATTCGATGAGGAAAGAGCCGACGATCCCTTCACCGGGAGTGACCTCTTTAGTAAAACTAGAAAAGGCCTAAAAAACATTCCATTTAAAAATCACTCGATTCTACAACGATATCAAGTTCATTACGCAAAGGGTTTTCTTAAAAACCTATCGTAGCCCTCCATCATTTCAGATAAGTACTAGTTAGTATTCGTGCTACGTTTGTTGACCATGTTAAGGCGTAGTGTGCGGTAGCTGATTAGTGCTTATCTGTATAAGCATATGATGCGATTGGATTAGGGTAGTCGTGCGACTTTGTTGACCATGTTAAGGGTCGTGCAGGTGGGTTTAATTCAATCGGGAAATGACGGGTTGAACTTGACTAGCACTTATGATTTGTTGACCATGTTAAGGTCATATAGCTGCTAGGGGTAAAATATTATTGGGAATTTCAGGTGTTGAAATTTGCAATAAGATTGCATACCTTCTATGAGATAGTTGGATCCCGATACCCACTGCGAGTAAGAGCTACTCCTGGGAGAGTTTTACACATTACAATTAGCCAATCAAGTAGGTGTCTAGAAAGGTGTTAACGGGGTTAAGCCCCTAGGAAAACGAGATTTATTTTAATTAGGTCTGTACGAAAGCACGGGGAACCTCCCTCAAAGTATCGGCACTGGCCTGGCTGAAAGATTGACGAAATTGTAGGGTGTAATTAATCCCGGCTAGTCTTTCCTTTTAGGGTTTGAAGGAAGATTTGTCTAAAACAGTGGGAAACATCCTGATTAGATAAATTGATAACCAATCTAATCTTGTAAAAGCGCACGCTAAGTGTTTTCTTTTCTCTCTCTCCTGGTTACGACTATGTCACGCCTTAATCAAAGATAATAATACAGATGTATTGACCGAACCCGCTTGTTATACTACGCTAAAGAACGTTGGTCCCGCTCCAACTTATAATTGTTATAAGACAGAGTAGGAAATAGGGGATTACCAGAATTCCCGTGCCGCCCAAACGAAGAAAGTACATGTTGATGCATCTTCTTCGGGTGTGTTCATTACACAGAACTGTTTCTCAATATCCTTTACATCCTGGTATTTGATACTGGATCAGGATCTCACACATGTAATTTATTACATGGGCTACAGATAGGTAGAGAACTGAGAACGGGTCATAAATTTTATGAGATAGAAACGGTGCAAGTGTTGCAGCCAAGTCTGTTGGTAGTTATCACCCTGTATTACCAGAATAAATTAATTCTGAATGAATGTTATTAGATACCGAACCGGATATACAACATCATATCAGTCTCTTTATTAGTAAAGAAGGATATAATTTTGTATTGTTGGATAATGTTTTGAACATTTCCTATATCAAGAGTTGATCGGTTCAGGCACGTTATCTAAAAGCATTGACGTTCTAAATCAAACTACAGTTTTTAGTATACAGAACACACACAAGAGGAAAAGTTCAGAAATGAACGAATCCTTCTTGAGGCATTGTAGACTAGGTCATATCAATGCGACCCGACTAGCTGAAGTTACATTTAGATGCATATTTAAATTTGTTTGAATTTACATCTTGTGAAACTTGCCGGTCATGTCACAAAGATATAATGACCACAGCTCTGTTTTTTGGAAACAGAGAAAGAGTTAGTGAACTCTTGGGATTGATACATGATGATGTATGTGAGTCCCCTGTCTACACATGCCAGGAACGGTTCTTTGTACTTCATTACATTCACTGATGATCTCTCAAGATTCAGACATATGTTCCTGTTGAAATCAAGTCCGAAACTTTTGAGATAATCACAGAATATAAGTTAGAAGTAGAGAACCAAAAATGGGTATAAGTATTATGTTCTTTGATGAGATCAAGGAGGAGAATACTTGAGCACGGAATCCCTGGACTATTCTAAAAAAGAATGAGATTCTCTCTCAGCATTACTCCTCCGATTCCACCACAGCACATCGGTGTTTCGGGGCAGAGTAATCGCACCCTATGTGATATGGTGTGCTCTATGATGAGTACTATTGAGTTGCCTATTTCCTTTTGGGAGGTATGCACTTGTGAAGCTGCATACCTATTGAATAGGGTTCCAATCAAATCAGTTGCCTACCACTTCATATATGATATGGAATGGGAAGAGCCCATATCTTAAGTATGTTAAGATTTGGGGTTGTCCAGCCTTTGTCTAAAAGCATAATCCGGATAAGCTCGAGGCAAAGTCAGTTCTGTAGAAGTTTGTTGGATATCCCAAGCATTCGTATGGGACTATCTTATACCAAACCGAGGAACAAAAGATGTTTTGTTCCTCAGCATGCCACCTTTGTGAAAGGGAATTTCTTATGAAGAAATTATTGGTCATGAGGTAGAACTGGAAAGAGTTCCAGCTTTACAAACTGCAGCTCATGATTTGGTAGAACCAAAGGATCCAATAGTTTCCAATGAACCTCTGCCTCTCCGCCGATCTAGTAGGGTTCCTCACCCACGTGAGAGATACTTCGGTTTCTCTATGACAGTAGGAGCGAGGATTGCATCATGAGATAATGACCCAACTTATTTCGAGCTGGCCATCAGGAGTGGGACTCTGTAAGAATGGCTGGATGCTTAGCGATCTGAGATGGAATCCTTATACACCAACAAAGTATGGACTTTGGTTGCTTTATCTAAAGAGTTAAATCCCCATCAGGGTCAAGTATATCTTGAGAAGATTACTTGGTGTACATGGAAAAGTTGAGACTTTCAAAGCTATGCTTAAGTCCATCTAGATCCTACTTGCCACGACTACATACAATGACTACGATATCTGGCGGTTGGGTGTCATGACTGCTTTTCTAAATGATGATTTAGAAGAGAGCGTCTATAAGTACACAGCCAGAGGGCTTCGTAGATACTGGGTGCAGCGGAAACGTGTGCAAGATGTTTTCTGTGATAAAGTAGGCATCACGGAGTTGGAACGTCTGTTTTGATGTGGTAGTCAAAGAGTTTGACTTCATCAAAATGGTAGATGAACCTTGTATATATAAAAAGGTAGTAGGGAGTATAGTGATGATCCTCGTAGAGTACGAGGATGACATACTCTTGATAGGGAAGGAGTTTCCTATGCTACGCTCGGTCAATCTCCGCTTATCACAAGGATTCTCCATATAGGATCAAGGTGATACCTCCTAAATCCTGGGTTATGGATCTATGAGATAGATCTATTTGGATGTTAGGATTCTCATTAGTTGTAGTGAGATGGTATCAATCGATCCTGAGGAGAATCATTGGAAAGGTTTCAGGGTGATAAGGACGACTGAATGTCAGTCGCAGGCATTGTCTTTACCCTCAGTGGAGGGACGGTATGTTGGAAGAGTTCCAAGCTATATACCGTGACTTACTAGACGATTAAAGGCAAGATACATCGTTACCAAAGATGCTACCAAAGAGTCTGTCTGGATATATATGAGTTCATGAGATGAATTTCGTTCCTACCATTGTGTGACAATGGAGTTGCGGCTTATGCCAAGGAACCCCGTCCCATCAGAAATCCAGATATAATTCTTAGGCAGTATCACCTGATCATGGAGATGGCTGATCTCCAGGAAGATCGAGGTTAGGAGAGTAGACACAGAGGACAACAGCGCGGATCCACTCACAAAGGCATATTTCCCAGTAGAGACTTTAATGGGATGGTTGAGTATGAGATACTTCAACCACAGCTGATTGTTGGGTATGCGATACCACAACAGATGGCCCTAGTGCAAGTGGGAGATTGTTAGTTATATGTATGCCCTAGAGGCCATTACTGTACATACGATGTATATTGTAGTGGATGCTTGTGTTGGATATAGTTCCCTCAAAGTCAATTATTGGATCGCAGGTACGTGATTGCAATGATTGAGGAGGACCTATACCGGTAGCACAGTCTTACTCGAGATGATAGTTGTTAGTGTATATGCCCTAGAGGCCATTATTGTATCATACTGGATTGTATATTACTTGATGGAAGCTTGGGATATTCTCCTTGTATTGACATTCTTGCTCAAAATGGTAGTATGCTACTTAGTTTGTTTCTGCTTTAATGTGTGCATGTGTTTCTTTTAGCATATCGCCTTTACACATTAGTGGAGCCCTTAGGATCATTGCTTGATTACCAGCGTTGTGATGGCAGTCACACTCGTGGGGGCTGGGTAATCTATAAGCACATCCTTATGCAGGTCCCTAGTCGTAGGACTATCGAGACAGGGCATTGATACTCCGGAGTAGACTAGCGCATGCGCTTCTTATCCCAGCTTGGGAGACGGTCTGTCCCACAGCCGTCAGTACGTCGTACTTGAGATAGTATGCGGGTGCTCGTTAGGTTACGAGTACACTGGACGGGACTCGTGGGGAACTGTTGGTTGGTATTATACCTATCTTCAGTTATCAGTTCCCAGGTGACATGAGTACAGCTTAGTCCGTTGACTTGACACTGTCACTTCGCTTCGAGTGTGTTCCCACTGTACTTTTATTACTACCGTACCACGGCTCAAAGGAGTCGTGCAAATAGGTAGTTTTTGGGTGCAGTCCCGAAGCACTTGGAGGCAGTGACGGTTAGACAGGATTCGTCTCTCCCGGTATTGCGGGTTGATATCGCGCTGTGTCTAGGAGAGCCATTACACAAAGTCCCTGGCCAGGGCAAACGAGATAGACTGGTATGTTTCCAGTGTTATCTCAGGTGTTCTGGGCTACACTCCGACACGACTTGTACCGCTAGTAGGGGACTGACGTTTACCGCCCCCCTAGGCCCGCCATGCGATGTTCTTAGATGAACAGACCGGACTGTACGGAGATTGTCACATACAGGCTCAGTAGGAGTTCAGATGGGTTTACCTCGTCAGTCTTCTTATCGTCATCTAGCTGCGGACCATTACGTACAGCTAGTGCCGCTTGCGGTCTGTGGTTAAACCCACTGTCAGCGTAGTGTCGAGTCTTTAGAGTCCTACACAGAGGGTTATTCGCCTTTGGGCAAAACAGAGTAGAGGTCGCATGGTTTTGCGACAGGGTTCGTTCACATCCGCGCACTTGTGCACGTTTGGCGTCCGGACCGACATTACTAGCTGGCTCTGGTTTGAGCCAGATCCTAGTATATGTTTTGGGGTTTGTTTTATCTCATAGTATTCATGTTCCTCAGAACACGAATGCGGGTGTGTATGCACAGTTGATTGAGGCGGAGGAAGAGGTTTTTCATTAGGGTTTTGGAACGGGTGCGTATGCACAGTTGACAGTCGTCTTTTTCCAAACCCTAATGAATTTGTGATATATCAATTAATAATATTAATTAAATGAAATTGTGTCATGGTAGGGTTTGTTGACTTGTTGACCAAGGTTGACTAGTTGACCATGGTTGAAACATTGACTATCATCATTACACATCAAAGATGCTCTTTGATTCTAGCAAAAACCATTTAATGTGAAATGATAATAGTCTCATCAAACATTCCATCAACTTTTTCATTTTGATTAATTTTATTAATTTGATAAATCACTTATATTGTTATGGTTGTAAAAAACCATCTCATTCTATCATAACCATTCTCTCTCTTCCTTTCATCTTCCTCCCCCTCTAGTTCAAGGAGAATCATTTTCATGAGTTGAGAAACCTCTCCTTGGAGATAAAACACCCAAAACCACTCTCTACTCATCCTAAGGTTGAAGGTCTAGCAAGCCGGAGACTTTAGTTTTCTCAAAGTTCGAGGAAGAAGCTCAAGGTAGAGACCCTTAGGTGGATCCATCTTCGACAAGAGAAGGCAACGAGGAAAGCACCATCCGACCACTACAAAGAGTCCAAGAAGGAGTAGTTCAAGTTTAGGTATAACCACTAACCGCGTAGATAACTCACTTGTTAGTTGCTAGTGTGTAGTTTAGCCAAGATCCGTTTTAGTAGTCCATGTTACCTAAACCCTAAAAATCATATTTTACCGTTTCCGTAAGCCCGAAAGAACCGGGAGAGGTAATGTGGACTTACAGTGGTATCAGAGCCTAACTAAACACACCCTAGCATGATAGCAAAGTATTTAGAATATCGACCGAACGAAAAAAACCGCAAAACACCCCGAAAAACCCTAGTTTCTGCCGAATTTTTTTTCTGCTCTAAAAATAATAAATCATGTCTTAAAAATCGGCTCAGGCTTTTTTATGAACAGGAAAGAAAAAAGATCCAGCGAACCGACCGACTCACCGCGGTTCCGCGCCAGAAGCTTGCTTCTGCCGTGGATCCGCGGCCGAGTTGACTCGGCCGTGGATCGTTTCTCCTACAGTTTGTTTCTGGTGGTATTTTGTGATTTTTGAGATGGTTTGTTTCTGCCCAGAATTTCCAGAGAACAAGATTGTTTTTGGGGTGGTTACAAATCCGTATTTTGGTCGATTTTCTGTAGACTTTGACTAATGGGTTGTATCTGTATTGTTATATATGTATTGAACGTCTGTTAATCGCTATACGTCGATTAGTGGAGGTTATACATATCTCTGATCTGTGATGTTGATGGTATGTGTATATGAATTCGTTGGATTGTCGCGGATGAATAGCCGGGGGGAATTATTAGATGAGAGTTTTGTTTATCTTTCAATTCTTATAATATGTAAATTGATGTAATATTATTTGTATGGCCGCACAACCGGGTCGAGGTTGTAGCCGTCATTGTATAATTTCTTTTTACTGTTTTTGCTCCTAGGATAGACCCAAGGTGGGGTGCAAAAACTACCGGGTATCTCGAAGTGCCGAGTGGCCTACTCACGAGATGAGGGAGGTTGCTTCGCTTCGGGTACTTGGCGGGTAGTTTGCCGCACCCATAGGGGTCTAGGGTGGGGTTTGGCTATTCATCGCGACCGTGTAATCCGCTCTTCGTTATAGGCTCGTACGAATTGCGGATTCCTAGTATATCCAATGTATTCATCTGTGATCTAGAATGGCTATCATTGCATGTGACGAATGTTTATATATATCTATATGATATCTATTTAGGCGTTGCTTATGTTTTGCATCCGCGCTAGTCCAGCCCCCGCTCTGTCGTTAGTTAAGTAACCTAACGGGTGATGACGGGACCCCGTGGTGAATGCGGATGGCATAAGCGTACGTCATATTTTCGTTGTTTTCTGCAATGGTAGGATTAAATAATGGGACGCATTGGAATTAGTGCAAGAAAAAATAAACCAAGTAAAAGTCGTTGGAACACTTTCAAAACCACTCGGTTCTTTTCAAAACCAAATTTTAAATGCGGAGCTTGAGCCACTCCTTTTGAAAGCTATCTCGTTCCATCGATTATATCAAGTTCACTACGTTCACGGTTTCGCCAAAACCATTCGTAGCTCTCCATCATTTCAGTTAAATATTCGGTAGTATTCAAGCTGTGTATTTTGACCTCACGCCAAGGCATAGTGTTTGGTAGCTGCCGGATATTTATCTGTTGCATAGATAGAATGCGTTGGTTTGAGACAGTCATACTGCCATTTTGGCCTACGTCAAGGGTAGGTACTGGTGGGTTCAAATTAACCTGGATAATGATGGGTAGAACTTGACATGTGACTTATGACATTTTGACCTCACGCCAAGATCATAAGAGCATGGGGCAAAAATCCACATCGGGAGTTTCAAAAGAACTGAAACTTGCTAGCGCTGCATACCATTTGGAGTGTGATGATTCTGGTAGGATTCCTTCAGTTTTGTCACGCAATAATATTTGGATCCCGATCCTACTGTGAGTATATGCTACTCCTCTGGAACTTTCTCACTTAACGATCAATGCTATAAACCAAGTAGGTGTCTAGAAAGGTGTTAGCGGGGCTACGCCCACAGGGAAAAGAGGTTACTTAATTAACGAACTTCGCGAAAGCGTTGGAAAACCTCCCTCGAAGTACCGACACTGGCCTGGCTGAACGGTTAAGCAAGTATTGTACGGTGAGATTGATCCCGACTGATTCTTCCTTTATGGTTTGAGGAGGGATTCGAGAGACAGTGGGAGCCATCCTGTTTAGACAAATTAAAAACCACTCAAAACTTGCAAGAGCATCATGCTAAAGTGTTTCTTCTCTCTCTCCTAATTGCAGCGACCAAACATCACGACTGGACTTATGTTACTACTAAATAAAAACATACTGACAGGGCCAAACTACAAAGATTGGCTCAGGAATGTCAAAATGGCAATTACTTATGACAAGTTGGGGTATCTTCTTACCACCAAAGCTCCCCCTGTCCTAGGTCCCAAAACCAGCGTCGCGGATAGGGAAATCCGTAAGACCTGGGATATCGACTGCGTGAAGGCCAAGTGCCTCGTGCTTGCTTCTATGGACAACGAACATCAGAGGAGGCATGAGAATATGGACCTCGAATCCATATTTCTCCATACAAAAGAACTTCATGGAGACTAATCTCGTATCTCCAGATACGAAGTGTCGAAGAAGTTGTTTTCGGCAAGATGGCCGTCGGATCATCGGTAGCGGAACACGTGCTTAAGATGATTGGCTACATAGAGGAGCTCGCGGACCTTGGGACCACGTTGGAGAATGAGCTCTATACGGACTTGATTCTTCAGTCCCTTCCTTCCACTTACGCCCAGTTCATCCTGAATTTCAACTTGTAAAAAAAGGAAGTTGAACTTTCAGAGCTCCTCAACATGCTGAGGAGTGCAGAGGGCGCCCTACAGAAAGGTAGGGAAACATCCACTTTGTTTGTAGGAGGATCTTCCTCTTCTAGGTCCAAGGCGAAAGCCAAGGGAAAGAAGAAGAAAACCCCCGCCAAACCAAGGGGCGGTGTTAGTAAGAAGGATACGAAGGGAAAGGCAAAAGCAACAACGGTAGCAGGGAAGCTTGTGGATAAGGAAGAATGCTTTTACTATCACAAGAGTGGACACTGGAAGAAAGATTGCAGGGCTTGGAAGGCCAGAACACAGGATCTGAAGCAAGTTGCGGCTTCAGCTTCAGATGTGTATGTTATTGAAAACTGTCTATCAATAAACTCTACGTCCTGGGTATTGGATACCGGATCAGGATCTCATATCTGTAATTCTTTGCAGGTGTTGAGAAAGCGTAGGTTTTTGAAAGCAGGTGACATGACCCTGAAAGTTGCAAACGGAGCTAGCATGGATGCTGAGGCCGTGGGGGACTATCACCTGGGAATGTCAGATGGACATGTTTTGGTTTTACGTAATTGCTTTTTTGTACCCAACGCAACTTGTAATATCATTTCTGTATCTTTGGTTTCTAAAGAAGGTTATGAATTTGCGTTTGTAAGTAATGTTGTAAACATTCACCTTAATCAAGTTCTGATTGGGTCAGGTACATTGAGCAATGGTATATACGTATTAAACCAACCACAGATTTTCAATGTCCAGAATACACACAAAAGAAAGTCTTCGGAAACAAATCAGACTTTCTTATGGCATTGTATACTGGGTCACATCAATGAGAGAAGGTTGACGAAGTTACTTACAGAAGGATATTTGGATCCGTTCGAATATCAATCATATGCAACTTGTCAATCCTGTCTCAAAGGAAAGATGACAAAGACTCCGTTCACTGGACACGGAGTGAGAGTGAGTGAGCTCTTGGGACTCGTGCACAGCGACGTGTGCGGTCCAATGTCTATGAATGCACGAAACGGTTATTCTTACTTCATTACTTTTACGGATGGTTTTTCAAGGTTCGGACATGTCTTCTTAATGAAGCATAAATCTGAAGCCTTTGGAAAATTCCAGGAATATAAGAATGCAGAAGAAAAACAAACAGGCAAAAGTATCAAGAAACTGAGATCTGATCGAGGTGGTGAATACTTGAGTGCCGAGTTCCTGGATTACCTAAAAGGGAATGGAATTCTCTCTCAGCTTACTCCTCCATACACTCCGCAACATAACGGTGTATCGGAAAGACGGAACCGAACCCTATTGGATATGGTACGTTCCATGATGAGTAACGCTGAGTTACCGCGATCATTCTGGGGATATGCACTAGAATAAACTGCATACCTTTTGAACCGAGTTCCAACTAAGACTGTACCTACCACACCATATGAGTTATGGAGTGGGAAGAAACCCTATCTTCATTACCTGAAGATATGGGGATGTCCAGCTTTTGTAAAAAAGCAGCATGCGCACAAGCTCGAGGCACGCTCAGTACTGTGTAAGTTTGAGGGATACCCAAAGAACTCCAGGGGGTATCTTTTCTATTACACAGAGGAACAAAAGGTCTTTGTTTCTCGTAATGCCCACTTTCTGGAACATCAGTTCTTAGAAAAAGAAATAAGTGCGACCGCTATAGAACTGGAAGAAATTCCAGAACCACGAGCTATTACTGAAAGCTTAGTAGAACCAGAGGGTTTGAAAGATCTTGACATTCCTGCACCGCTCCGTAGAAGTAAGTAGGCAGTCTCATCCGCCCGAGAGATACTACGGTTTTCTCATAGACGGGGATGGAGAGGATTGCATCATTGATAGTGATGAGCCTACTAACTTCCAGCAGGCCATTCAGAGCGTTGACTCGGTAAAATGGCCGGATGCTATGCGGACCGAAATGGAGTCCATGTACACCAACAAAGTATGGACGTTGGATGGGGTAAAACCCGTAGGATGCAAGTGGATCTTCAAAAAAAAGATTGGTGTAGATGGACAGGTTGAGACCTATAAAGCTAGACTTGTTGCAAAGGGTTTCCGTCAAAGACCTGGCTTGGACTATGACGAAACCTTTTCTCTAGTGGCTATGCTGAATCCATTCGGATCCTTCTTGCCATTGCTGCCTTCCACGATTATGAGATCTGGCAAATGGACGTAAAGACCGCTTTTCTAAATGGAAATTTAGAGGGGTGTGTCTATATGGACCAACCAGAAGGTTTCATTCAGAGTGGGAGCAGCGGAAAGGTGTGCAAATTGCATAAGTCCATCTATGGACTAAAGCAGGCATCGCGGAGTTGGAACATCTGTTTTGATGAGACGGTCAAGGAATTTGGCTTTATCAAAAATCCAGATGAACCATGCATCTATAGTAGATTTATAGCAAGAACTGTTGTATTCCTCGTATTATACGTGGATGACATTCTCTTGATAGGAAATGACATTCCTATGCTACAATCTGTCAAAGGGTTTTTGTCACACAGGTTCTCCATGAAAGACCTGGGTGATGCCTCATACATTCTGGGGATCCGGATCTATCGTGAAAGATCCAAGAGGATATTAGGACTCTCACAGTCCAGGTACATCGACACCATACTGAAAAGGTTCAGTATGGAAGATTCCAAGCACGGTAATCTACCGGCTTGTCACGGGATCACCCTCTCCAAAGAGATGTCTCCCAAGACTGATTTGGAAAGGGATCGCATGTCTATTATACCCTACACTTCTGAGGTAGGCTCTATAATGTATGCGATGTTGTGTACCAGACCAGATATTGCTTATGGACTGAGTGTGGTAAGCCGGTATCAGTCAAACCCTGGGGAGAAACACTGGATAGCGGTAAAGAACATTCTCAAGTACCTGAGAAGGACTAAGGATATGTTCTTGGTGTATGGCGGAAAAGACCTCCAGATCAAGGCATTTGCTGACTCCAGCTTCCAGAGTGACAAGGATGATTCCAAGTCCATGTCGGGTTATGTCTTTACCCTCTATGGAGGGGCGGTGTGTTGGAAGAGTTCCAAAAAGAAAACCGTTGCAGACTCGACGATGGAAGCGGAATATATCGCTGCTGCAGATGCCGTAAAAGAAGCCGTCTGGATAAGGAAGTTCCTAACAGAACTTCAGGTGGTTCCTGTAAGTCCATGCTACCTCTCCCGGTACTTTCGGGAATGCGGAATTTGGTAAAAAACGATTTTTACGGAGGTGGTAACATGGACCTATAACCCGGATCTTGGTTAAACATCTATCTAACAACCTAACTATGAGTTTCTAGCTACTCGGTTAGGGGGTTATACCTTGCTTGTCTTGAACTCCTTCGTCTTCAAGCTCCGATGGTGGTCCGATTGGCTTCTTCTCGTCGTCTCCGTACGCCGAAGATAGATCCACCTGAAAGCTCCAACCTTTAGCTCCTTCTTCGTTCTTTGAAGAAACTAGTTCACTTGGTTTGCTAAACCTAGTGAACTAGAATGAGTAGAGAATACTTTGTGTGGGATTTTATCTATGGTTCTTGATTCTCAACTCATGAGACAAGAGAACCATAGATTAAAGAGAGGGAAAAAAGAGCAAGAGGGTGAGAGCAAAAGGAGAGCTCAAGAACAAGAGAGAGAGTGAGCAAGAAAGAATGAGGCTCTCTTTTTCCTTTCACCCTCTCATAATCCAAAGCAATCATAACTCATCATACTAACAAAAGTCTTATGTGATGGTTGAAGCAACCATAACCATATCATTTCATGCACTCATTTTACACAAATGAGCAAGTAAACAAAAGTCTTTGCCATGAAATGATGGCTATGGTTATCATGATGGTCAACTAGTCAAGCCTAGTCAACCGGTCAACAAGTCAACAAAAGTCAACAAGTCAACAAAGTCAACAACCATATCACCATAATACTTAATTAATATAATAGTTAATCACATATCATATTCTCATTAGGGTTGAGCAAAAAGTCAAATAGTCAACGGTCAACTGTCAACAACCCTAATGAGAATCCGCTGCCTCTGTCTCCCTGTCAACTGTGCATACGCACCCGCATCCGCGTTCCGAGGAACACGAATGCACACTGGATAAATCCAATCCGAAAAGATACACTAGGATCTGGCTTAAACCAAAGCCCGCTAGTGTAAACTGTCCGGACACTGTACGTGCACAAGTGCACGGATGTGACCGAACCCTGTCGCAAAACCATGCGACCTGTCGCAATACCATGCGACCTCTACTCTTTTGCCTAAAGGCGAAAAGCTTTCTGTGTGGGACTCTAAAGACTCGACACTACACTGGCAGTGGGTTTAACCACAGACCGCAAGCGGCACTAGCTGTGCGTAACGGTCCCCAGGTAATGCCGACAAGAAGACCGACGAGGCGAAACCCATCTGAACTCCTACTGAGCCTGAGTGTGACATTCTCCGTACAGTCCGATCTGTTCGTCTGATACATCGCATGGCGGGCCTAGGGGGCGGTAAACGTCAGTCCCCCAATAGCGGTACAAGTCGTGCCGGAGCGAAGCCCAAAACACCCTGAGATAACACTGGAAACCTACCAGTATATCTCGTTTTCCCTGGCCAGGGACTACTCGTGTAATGGCTCTCCTAAACACAGCGCGATGTCAACCCCCAATACCGGGAGAGACGAATCCTGTCTAACCGTCACTGCCTCCAAGTGCTTCGGGACTGCACCCAACCACCACCTGTTTGCACGACTCCTTTGAGCCGTGGTAGGGTAGTGATCAAAGTACAGTGGGAACACACTCGAGGCGGAGTGACAGTGTCAAGTCAGCGGACTAAGCTGTACTCATGTCACCTGGGAACTGATAACTGACGATAGGTATAATACCAACTAGTCAGTTCCCGATGAGTCCTGTCCAGTGTACCCGTAACCTAACGAGCACCCGCATACTATCTCAAGTACGACGTACTGACGGCTGTGGGACAGACCGTCTCCCACACTGGGATGAGAAGGGCATGCGCTGGTCTACTCCGGAGTATCGATGCCCTGTCTCGATAGTCCTGCGACCAGGGACCTGCATAAGGATGTGCTTATAGATTACCCAGCCCCACTAGTGTGACGGCCATCACATCGCTGGTAATCAAGCAAAGATCCTAAGGGCTCTACTAATGTGTATAGGCGATATACAAAAATAAACACATGTACACATTGAAGTAGAAACAAACCAAGTAGCATACTACTATTTTGAGCAAGATTGTATATACAAGGTGAATATCCCAAGCATCCATTAAGTAATATACAAACCAGTATGATACAGTAATGGCCTCTAGGGCATATACACTAACAATCTCCCACTTGCACTAAGGCCATGTACTGGCGTATCGAAGACCTATCATCTCGATCAGCCGCTCGAACTGAGTCTGGGGCAGGGCCTTGGTGAATGGATCTGCAGTGTTATCTTCTGAAGCGACTCTCCGAACCTCGATCTCCTGGCGATCCACGATCTCCCTGATCAGGTGATACCGCCTCAAGATGTGCCTGGATCTCTGATGGGACCTGGGTTCCTTCGCTAAAGCTATAGCCCCGTTGTTGTCGCAATACAGAGGTATTGGACCAACAATGGACGGAACCACCTGAAGTTCTTTCAAGAACTTCCTCATCCAGACAGCTTCTTTTGCGGCATCAGATGCAGCGATGTATTCCGCTTCCATCGTCGAGTCTGCAACGGTTTCTTGTTTGGAACTCTTCCAGCACACCGCCCCTCCATTGAGGGTAAAGACAAAACCCGACATGGACTTGGAATCATCCTTGTCACTCTGGAAGCTGGAGTCAGCAAAGGCCTCGATCTGGAGGTCTTTTCCGCCATACACCAAGAACATCTCCTTAGTCCTTCTCAGGTACTTGAGAATGTTCTTTACCGCTATCCAGTGTTTCTCCCCAGGGTTTGACTGATACCGGCTTACTACACTCAGTGCATAAGCTACATCCGGTCTGGTACACAACATCGTATACATTATAGAGCCTACCGCAGAAGCGTAGGGTATAATAGACATGCGATCCCTCTCCAAATCAGTCTTGGGAGACATCTCTTTAGAGAGGGTGATCCCGTGACAAGCCGGTAGGTTACCGCGCTTGGAATCTTCCATACTGAATCTCTTCAGTATGGTGTCGATGTACCTGGACTGTGAAAGTCCTAATATCCTCTTAGATCTGTCACGGTAGATCCGGATACCCAGAATGTACGAGGCATCACCCAGGTCTTTCATGGAGAACCTGTGTGACAAGAACCCCTTGACAGATTGTAGCATAGGAATGTCATTTCCTATTAAGAGAATGTCATCCACGTATAAAACGAGGAATACTACAGTTCTCGCTACAAATCTACTATAGATGCATGGTTCATCTGGATTTTTGATAAAGCCAAATTCTTTGACCGTCTCATCAAAGCAGATGTTCCAACTCCGCGTTGCCTGCTTTAGTCCATAGATGGACTTAAGCAACTTGCACACCTTTCCGCTGCTCCCACTCTGAATGAAACCCTCTGGCTGGTCCATATAGACACACTCCTCTAAATTTCCATTTAGAAAAGCGGTCTTTACGTCCATTTGCCAGATCTCATAATCGTGGAAGGCAGCAATAGCAAGAAGGATCCGAATGGATTTCAGCATGGCTACTGGGGAAAAGGTTTCGTCATAGTCCAAGCCAGGTCTTTGACGAAAACCCTTTGCTACAAGCCTAGCTTTATTGGTCTCAACCTGTCCATCTACACCAATCTTCCTTTTGAAGATCCACTTGCATCCTACGGGTTTTACCCCGTCTGGAGCAATGTCCAACGTCCATACCTTGTTGGTGTACATGGACTCCATTTCGGTCCGCATTGCATCCAGCCATTTCACTGAGTCAACGCTCTGAACGGCCTGCTGGAAGCTAGTAGGCTCATCATAATCTATGATGCAATCCTCTCTATCCCCGTCTATGAGAAAACCGTAATATCTCTCGGGCGGATGAGTCTGCCTACTACTCCTGCGGAGATGCGCAGGAATGTCCTGTTCTGTTGAGCCCTCTGGTTCCACTAAGCTTTCAGTAACAGTCTGTGGTTCTGGAACTTCTTCCAGTTCTATTGTGCTCCCACTTATCTGGGTTTCCAAAAACTCAGTTTCCAAGAAGTGGGCATGCTGAGAAACAAAAACCTTTTGTTCCTCAACGGAATAGAAAAGATACCCCCTGGAGTTCCTTGGGTATCCCACAAACTTACACTGTACTGAACGTGCCTCAAGCTTGTCCGTATGCTGCTTCTTTACAAAAGCTGGACATCCCCATACCTTAAGATACTTAAGACAGGGTTTTTTCCCAGTCCACATCTCATATGGGGTGGTAGGCACAGTCTTGGTGGGAGCCTTGTTCAAGAGATACGCAGCTGCTTCTAGTGCATATCCCCAGAATGATCGCGGCAACTCAGCGTTACTCATCATGGACCGAACCATATCTAATAGGGTTCGGTTCCGTCTCTCCGATACACCGTTATGTTGCGGAGTGTATGGAGGAGTAAGCTGAGAGAGAATACCATTCTCTTTTAAGTAATTCAGGAATTCGGCACTTAAGTATTCTCCACCTCGATCCGATCTTAGAATCTTAATACTTTTGCCGGTCTGTTTCTCTACTTCATTCTTATACTCCTGGAATTTTCCAAAGGCCTCGGACTTATGTTTCATTAAGAAGACATAACCGTACCTTGAGAAGTCATCCGTAAAAGTAATGAAGTAAGAATGTCCGCTTCGGGCATGTGTAGACATTGGACCGCACACGTCACTGTGTACGAGTCCCAAGAGCTCGCTCGCTCTTACTCCATGTCCAGTAAACGGAGTCTTTGTCATCTTTCCTTTGAGACAGGATTGACAAGTGGCATACGACTGATATTCGAACGCATTCAAATACCCTTCTGTATGTAACTTCGTCAACCTTCTCTCATTGATGTGACCCAATCTACAATGCCATAAGAAAGTCTGATTTATTTCTGGAGACTTTCTTTTATATGTATTCTGGACATTGAAAATCTGTGGTTGGTTTAATACGTATATACCATTACTCAATGTACCTGACCCAATCAAAACTTGATTAAGGTGAATGTTTACAACATTACTTACAAACGCAAATTCATAACCTTCTTTAGAAACTAAAGATACAGAAATGATATTACAAGTTGCGTTGGGTACAAAAAAGCAATTACGCAAAACCAAAACATGTCCATCTGACATTCCCAGGTGATAGTCCCCCACGGCTTTAGCATCCATGCTAGCTTCGTTCGCAACTCTGAGGGTCATGTCACCTGCCTTCAAAACCCTACGGTTTCTCAACGCCTGCAAAGAATTACAGATATGAGATCCTGATCCGGTATCCAATACCCAGGAAGTAGAGTTTATTGAAAGACAGTTTTCAATAACATACACACCTGAAGCTGAAGCTGCAACCTGCTTCAATTCCTGTGTTCTGGCCTTCCAGGCCCTGCAATCATTCTTCCAGTGTCCTTTCTTATGACAATAGAAGCATTCTTCCTTATCCACAAGCTTCCCCGCTATCTTTGTTGCTTTACCTTTTCCCTTCGTATCCGCCTTACTAACACCGCCCCTT
This sequence comes from Agapanthus africanus, assembly GCA_030015575.1. NCBI lineage: Eukaryota > Viridiplantae > Streptophyta > Magnoliopsida > Asparagales > Amaryllidaceae > Agapanthus > Agapanthus africanus. Next base: position 389,656,255 of record CM057337.1, on the reverse strand, counting down.
GGTTTGGCGGGGGCCTTCTTCTTCTTTCCCTTGGCTTTCGCCTTGGACCTAGAAGAAGATGATCCTCCTACAAACAAAGTGGATGTATCCCTACCTTTCTGTAGGGTGCCCTCTGCGCTCCTCAGCATGTTGAGGAGCTCTGAAAGTTCAACCTCTTTTTCTTGTAAGTTGAAGTTCAGTATAAACTGGGCGTAAGTGGAAGGAAGGGACTGGAGAACTATATCCGTATATAGTTCACTCTCCAATGTGATCCCTAGGTCCGCGAGCTCTTCAATGTAGCCGATCATCTTTAGCACGTGCTTGGCTACTGATGATCCGACGGCCATTCTTGTCGAAAATAACTTTTTCGACGCTTCGTATCTTGCGATACGAGATTGCTCTCCATACAGTTCTTTTGTATGAAGCAATATGGATTCCATGTCCATATTCTCGTGCCTCCTCTGATGTTCGTTGTCCATCGAGGCAAGCAGGAGGCATTTGGCCTTCGCGCTATCAATCTCCCAAGTCTTGCGGATTTCCTTATCCGCGACGCTGGAAGTTGGACCAGGGACAGGGGGAGCTTTGGTGGTAAGAAGATACCCCAGCTTGTCGTAAGTGATTGCTATCTTGACATTCCTGAGCCAATCTTTGTAGTTTGGCCCTGTCAGTTTGTTTTTATCTAGGAGTAACTTAAGTCCAGTCATGTTGATTGGTCGCTGCAATTAGGAGAGAGAAGAAGAAACACTCAGCATGATGCTCTTGCAAGTTTAGAGTGGTTTTTAGTTTGTCTAAACAGGATGGTTCCCACTGTTTCTCGAATCCCTCCTCAAACCATAAAGGAAGAATTAGCCGGGATCAATCCCACCGCACAATACTTGCTTAACCGTTCAGCCAGGCCGGTGTCGGTACTTCGAGGGAGGTTTTCCAACGCTTTCGCGAAGTTCCTTAATTAGAGAACCTCTTTTCCCTGGGGGCGTAGCCCCGCTAACACCTTTCTAGGCACCTACTAGGTTTATAGCATTGATCGTTAAGTGAGAAATTTCCCGAGGAGTAGCATATACTCACAGTAGGATCGGGATCCAAATATCATTGCGTGACGAAACTGAAGGAATCCTACCAGAATCATCACACTCCAAATGGTATGCAAATCTAGCAAGTTTCAGTACTTATGAAACTCCCGATGTGGATTTTTGCCCCATGCTCTTATGACCTTGACGAAGGTCAACAAATCATAAGTCACATGTCAAGTTCTGCCCGTCATTATCCAGGTTAATTTGAATCCACCCGTATATACCCTTGACGAAGGTCAACAAGGTAATGCGAATGTCCCAAACCAACGCATCTATCTATGCTACATATGAATACCCAATAGCTACCAATCACTATGCCTTGACGAAGGTCAACAAACACAGCTTGAATACTATTGAATATTCATACGAAACGACGGAGGGCTACGAATGGTTTTGGCAAAACCGTGAACGTAGTGAACTTGATTTGGTCGATGGAACGAGATAGCTTTTAAAAGGAGTGGCTCAAGCTCCGCATTTAAAAGTTGGTTTTGAAAAGAACCGAGTGGTTTTTCGAAAGTGTTCCAACGACTTTAACTTGGTTTATTATCTTGCATTAGTTCTTTTAATGCGTGATATTCTTGCATTAGTTCTTTTAATGCGTCCCATCATTTAATCCTACCAATGCAGAAAACAACCAAAATATGACGTACGCTTATGCCATTCGCATTCGCCACGGGGCCCCGTCATTACCCGTTAGGTTACTTAACTAACGACAGAGCGGGGGCTGGGCTAGCGCGTCTATAAAACATAAGCAACGCCTAAATAATATCATATATAGATATACTGCAATGATAAACATTTCAGATCACAGATGAATACATTGGATATACTAGGAATCTGTAATTCGTACGAGCCTGTAACGAAAGACAAATTACACGGTCGCGGTGAATAGCCAAATACCCCACCCAAGACCCCTACGGGTGCGGCAAACTGCCCGCCAAGTACCCGAAGCGCAGTAACCTCCCTCATCTCCATGAGTAGGCCACTCGACACTTCGGCATACCCGGTATTTTGTGCACCCCCTCCATGGGTCTATCCTAGGAGCAAAAACAGTAAAAAGAAATTATACAATGACGGCTACAACCCCGACCCGGTTGTGCGGCCATACAAATAATTATTACATCAATTTACAAATTTACAAGAATTGAAAGAAAAGAAAAACTCTCATCTCACAACCCCCGGCTATTCACCCGCGACAATCCAACATATTCATATACACATTCCAGCAACATTACAGATCACAGATTTGTATAACCCCCACTAATCGACATATAGCGATTAGTAGACGTTCAATACAAATATCACATTACAGAAAACCCGTTAGCTTAAGTCTTTTAGAAGTTCGATAAAAAATACGGATTTTCGGGACCCCAAAAATAAATTTTTCGTTCTGGAAAATCTGGGTTGAAAATATATATTCCAAAAATCCCAAAATACCCCAGTGAGTAAACTGCAAAAAAGAAAACCCTTGACCGAGTTAACTCGGCCGCGTTTCCGCGGCGGGAGCATGCTCCCGCCGCGGAAACGCGGCGCTTTGATCGAGTCAGGGGCCCAAATTTTTGCAGTTTCTTTAAAAAAGCCTGAGTCGATTTTAGGTGTATTTTAAAAAAGTTTTCCAGCACTTTTAAAATCGACAGAAACTTGAAAATCTTGGGGTTCGTTTTCGGGACTTTTCTTTGATCGATCTTCTAGTTACTTGCTAACTTGTTAGAAGAGTTTAACTAGGCGCTGATACCACTGTAAGTCCATGCTACCTCTCCCGGTACTTTCGGGAATGCGGAATTTGGTAAAAAATGATTTTTACGGAGGTGGTAACATGGACCTAAAACCCGGATCTTGGTTAAACATCTATCTAACAACCTAACTATGAGTTTCTAGCTACTCGGTTAGGGGGTTATACCTTGCTTGTCTTGAACTCCTTCGTCTTCAAGCTCCGATGGTGGTCCGATTGGCTTCTTCTCGTCGTCTCCGTACGCCGAAGATAGATCCACCTGAAAGCTCCAACCTTTAGCTCCTTCTTCGTTCTTTGAAGAAACTAGTTCACTTGGTTTGCTAAACCTAGTGAACTAGAATGAGTAGAGAATACTTTGTGTGGGATTTTATCTATGGTTCTTGATTCTCAACTCATGAGACAAGAGAACCATAGATTAAAGAGAGGGAAAAAAGAGCAAGAGGGTGAGAGCAAAAGGAGAGCTCAAGAACAAGAGAGAGAGTGAGCAAGAAAGAATGAGGCTCTCTTTTTCCTTTCACCCTCTCATAATCCAAAGCAATCATAACTCATCATACTAACAAAAGTCTTATGTGATGGTTGAAGAAACCATAACCATATCATTTCATGCACTCATTTTACACAAATGAGCAAGTAAACAAAAGTCTTTGCCATGAAATGATGGCTATGGTTATCTTGATGGTCAACTAGTCAAGCCTAGTCAACCGGTCAACAAGTCAACAAAAGTCAACAAGTCAACAAAGTCAACAAGTCAACAAAAGTCAACAAGTCAACAAAGTCAACAACCATATCACCATAATACTTAATTAATATAATAGTTAATCACATATCATATTCTCATTAGGGTTGAGCAAAAAGTCAAATAGTCAACGGTCAACTGTCAACAACCCTAATGAGAATCCGCTGCCTCTGTCTCCCTGTCAACTGTGCATACGCACCCGCATCCGCGTTCCGAGGAACACGTATGCACACTGGAAAAATCCAATCCCAAAAGATACACTAGGATCTGGCTTAAACCAAAGCCCGCTAGTGTAAACTGTCCAGACACTGTACGTGCACAAGTGCACGGATTGACCGAGCCCTGTCGCAAAACCATGCGACCTGTCGCAATACCATGCGACCTCTACTCTTTTGCCTAAAGGCGAAAAGCTTTCTGTGTGGGACTCTAAAGACTCGACACTACGCTGGCAGTGGGTTTAACCACAGACCGCAAGCGGCACTAGCTGTGCGTAACGGTCCCCAGGTAATGCCGACAAGAAGACCGACGAGGCGAAACCCATCTGAACTCCTACTGAGCCTGAGTGTGACATTCTCCGTACAGTCCGGTCTGTTCGTCTGATACATCGCATGGCGGGCCTAGGGGGCGGTAAACGTCATTCCCCCAATAGCGGTATAAGTCATGCCGGAGCGAAGCCCAAAACACCCTGAGATAACACTGGAAACCTACCAGTATATCTCGTTTGCCCTGGCCAGGGACTGCTCGTGTAATGGCTCTCCTAAACACAGCGCGATGTCAACACCCAATACCGGGAGAGACGAATCCTGTCTAACCGTCACTGCCTCCAAGTGCTTCGGGACTGCACCCAACCACCACCTGTTTGCACGACTCCTTTGAGCCGTGGTAGGGTAGTGATCAAAGTACAGTGGGAACACACTCGAGGCGGAGTGATAGTGTCAAGTCAGCGGACTAAGCTGTACTCATGTCACCTGGGAACTGATAACTGACGATAGGTATAATACCAACTAGTCAGTTCCCGACGAGTCCTGTCCAGTGTACCCGTAACCTAACGAGCACCCGCATACTATCTCAAGTACGACGTACTGACGGCTGTAGGACAGACCGTCTCCCACACTGGGATGAGAAGGGCATGCGCTGGTCTACTCCGGAGTATCGATGCCCTGTCTCGATAGTCCTGCGACCAGGGACCTGCATAAGGATGTGCTTATAGATTACCCAGCCCCACTAGTGTGACGGCCATCACATCGCTGGTAATCAAGCAAAGATCCTAAGGGCTCTACTAATGTGTATAGGCGATATACAAAAATAAACACATGTACACATTGAAGTAGAAACAAACCAAGTAGCATACTACTATTTTGAGCAAGATTGTATATACAAGGTGAATATCCCAAGCATCCATTAAGTAATATACAAACCAGTATGATACAGTAATGGCCTCTAGGGCATATACACTAACAGTTCCGTCCTTTTTTGATCCAGTACCTCTGTATTGCGACAACAACGAGGCTATAGCTTTAGCGAAGGAACCCAGGTCCCATCAGAAGTCCAGACACATCTTGAGGCGGTATCACCTGATCAGGGAGATCGTGGGTCGCCAGGAGATCGAGGTTCGGAGAGTTGCTACGGAAGATAACACTACTGATCCATTCACCAAGGCCTTACCCCAGACTCAGTTCGAGCGGCTGATCGAGATGATAGGTCTTCGATACGCCAGTACATGGCCTTAGTGCAAGTGGGAGATTGTTAGTATATATGCCCTAGAGGCCATTACTGTATCATACTGGATTGTATATTACTTGATGGAAGCTTGGGATATTCACCTTGTATTGACATTCTTGCTCAAAATGGTAGTATGCTCCATGGTTTGTTTCTTCTTTAATGTGTACATGTGTTTCTTTTAGCATATCGCCTTTACACATTAGTGGAGCCCTTATGATCTTTGCTTGATTACCAGCGTTGTGATGGCAGTCACACTCGTGGGGGCTGGGTAATCTATAAGCACATCCTTATGTAGGTCCCTAGTCACAGGACTATCGAGACAGGGCATCGATACTCCGGAGTAGACTAGCGCATGCGCTTCTTATCCCAACATGGGAGACGGTCTGTCCCACAGCCGTCAGTACGTCGTACTTGAGATAGTATGCGGGTGCTCGTTAGGTTACGAGTACACTGGACAGGACACGTCGGGAACTGTTGGTTGGTATTATACCTATCGTCAGTTATCAGTTCCTAGGTGACAAGAGTACAGCTCAGTCCGTTGACTTGACACTGTCACTTCGCCTCGAGTGTGTTCCTACTGTACTTTGATTACTACCCTACCATGGCTCAAAGGAGTCGTGCAAACAGGTAGTTTTTGGGTGCAGTCCCGAAGCACTTGGAGGCGGTGACGGTTAGACAGGATTCGTCTCTCCCGGTATTGGGGGTTGATATCGCGCTGTGTCTAGGAGAGCCATTACACAAAGTCCCTGGCCAGGGCAAGCGAGATAGACTGGTAGGTTTCCAGTGTTATCCCAGGTGTTCTTGGCTACACTCCGACACGATTTGTACCGCTAGTAGGGGACTGACGTTAACCGCCCCCTAGGCCCGCCGTGCGATGTTCTTAGACGAACAGACCGGACTGTACGGAGATTGTCACATACAGGCTCAGTAGGAGTTCAGATGGGTTTACCTCGTCAGTCTTCTTATCGGCATCTACATGGGGACCATTACGTACAGCTAGTGCCGCTTGCGGTCTGTGGTTAAACCCACTGCCAGCGTAGTGTCGAGTCATTAGAGTCACACACAGAGGGTTATTCGCCTTTGGGCAAAACAGAGTAGAGGTCACATGGTTTTGCGACAGGGTTCGTTCACATCCGCGCACTTGTGCACGTTTGGCGTCCGGACAGACATTACTAGCGGGCTCTGGTTTGAGCCAGATCCTAGTATATGTTTTGGGGTTTTTTTTATCTCATAGTATTCATGTTCCTCGGAACACGAATGCGGGTGTGTATGCACAGTTGATTGAGGCGGAGGAAGAGGTTTTTCATTAGGGTTTTGGAACGGGTGCGTATGCACAGTTGACAGTCGTCTTTTTCCAAACCCTAATAAATTTGTGATATATCAATTAATAATATTAATTAAATGAAATTGTGTCATGGTTGGGTTTGTTGACTTGTTGACCAAGATTGACTAGTTGACCATGGTTGAAACATTGACTATCATCATTACACATCAAAGATGCTATTTGATTCTAGCAAAAACCATTTAATGTGAAATGATAATAGCCTCATCAAACCTTCCATCAACTTTTTCATTTTGATTAATTTTATTAATTTGATAAATCACTTATATTGTTATGGTTGTAAAAAACCATCTCATTCTATCATAACCATTCTCTCTCCTCCTTTCATCTTCCTCCTCCTCTAGTTCAAAGAGAATCATTTTCATGAGTTGTGAAACCTCTCCTTAGAGATAAAACACCCAAAGCCACTCTCTACTCATCCTAAGGTTGAAAGTCTAGCAAGCCGGAGACTTTAGTTTTCTCAAAGTTCGAGGAAGAAGCTCAAGGTAGAGACCCTCAGGTGGATCCATCTTCGACAAGAGAAGGCAACGAGGAAAGCACCATCCGACCACTACAAAGAGTCCAAGAAGAAGGAGTTCAAGTTTAGATATAACCCCTAACCGAGTAGATAGCTCTTTTGTTAGTTGCTAGCGTGTAGTTTAGCCAAGATCCGTTTTAGTAGTCCATGTTACCTAAACCCTAAAAATCATATTTTACCGTTTCCGCAAGCCCGAAAGAACCGGGAGAGGTAACGTGGACTTACAATAGTATGCTATCTGGTTTGCCTTTATCAGTCATGTACAGGTTCAGGTGACTGATCGCTAATACACATTGATAGAGCCCTTAGGATCTTGCTTGACTACCAACAGTATGATGGCGATCATATACGTGAGAGTTGGATAGTCTATAAGCACATCCTTAAAAGTGGTCCCTAGTCGTGGGAGTTTCGAGACAGGGCATCGATACTCCGGGGTAGACTAGTGTATACAGTCGAGACCCCGACGAGGGCCAGTGGCCGGTCTTACAAGCCACTGGTGTCAGTTTGATCACCTAAGATGTATACAGGTGCTCATTGGGTTATGAGTACACCAGACAGGACTCGCCGGGAACCTGCTAGTTGGTATTATACCTAGCGTCAGATAGCAGTTCCCTGGTGACATGTGTACAGGTTAGTTCATCGACCAGAGGTCATCATTTGTCTCGTGTGAGTTCCCACTGTGCTTTGATTTCTACCCTACCACGGCTTAAAGGAGTCGTGCAAATAGGTCTTTTTTGGGTACAGTCCCGAGCCATATGGAGGAAGGTGAGCGGATCGGCAGGGGATTCATCTCTCCCGGTATTCGGGGTGAGATCACGCTGTGTCTATGAAAGCCATTACACCAAGTCCTTGGCCAAGGCAGGTGAGAATTACCGGTAAGTATTCCAGTAGTTTCTCAGGGTGTTCAGGGCTTGCTCCGACACGACTTATACCGCTATTGGGGGTCTGACGTTACCAGCCCCCTAGGCCCGATATCCGATACTCATAGACGAACGGACCGGAATGTATGTATATTGTCACTGTTAAGCTCAGTAGGGTTCCAGGATGAGTTCGTTCATCGGCTTCCCTTGAGGTCAGTACATGGGCAGCCGTTACGCACTGCTAGTGCCGCTGACGTGCTTGTGGTTAAACCCACTGCCAGGGTACTGATGAGTCATTAGAGTACCCCACAGATAGTTTCCCAAGTTCGGGCGAAACAAAGTAGAGGCTGTATTGTTTTATGGCAGGGTTCGGAAAATGCACGTGCGTTGACGCACGTATCATATTTCGGACAGATAATACTGGTGAGCTTTGATTTAAGCCGGATCCATGTATTGTACTTTGTAGATATAATATCTTTGTCTCAGTTGCATTTGTATTCGGTCGTAATACAAATGCGGGTATATTTATACAGTTACGGGGTTATCCTGAAATTCGTTTCGGGATAGCTTTTGGAAGTTGGCAGTTTTCTATCACCCGTCTTAAACATTCGGTTTAATGCGGGTTTATCTTTTCTTCTTTTGGGTGGGTCATGAGGTGAGTCATGAGTGTGGAAGGTTCTGGTTTTGGTGACTAGGTTTTGATTCATTGTATGCATTAATGAATGAATGACTGGGTTAATTGAGTCACCATTTGCATTAATGTGGTTTTGTTTTGCCTTGGATTTTTTCTCTTGATCTTTTCCTTTATGGTCACCAACCCTTGCTCCTACACTCACCCCCTCCTCTATATGTGGCCGGCCCCTCCCCTCCTCTTCTCTCTCTCTCTCACTTGTCGATTAAAAAGATGATAGTTTTGGTTCATGAAAAGATATATGCTCAATTCTCATTTACCCGATTAAAAAGGCAACTTCATTAACCGTTCATCCATGTCTTTGGATGAAGCGAGACAAAGTGTTCTACTCATTCTCTACATCAATCTTGGTCATCTCTTTTAACAAACTTAATGACCGAGTTGCCTCGGTTCAGAGGCGGGAGCCCGTATAAAGATCCGCAGATGTGGTGCCACCTCGACGAGGAGCCAGGAGATTGGAGCAGCCGCAATGGAGAGTAGGATGATGGTTAAAGAACGAAGGACTCGGATCATTCGGTATAGCATTTCAACCCACTTTGTAGTTTGTTAGTTTAGCGTTAATGGCAGATCCGGGTTACAGTATACGATAGCGCCGGTTATAAAAGCTTTTGTTCCGCATTTGGCATTTGAAAGACGGCCGGGGCGCTACCGTAGACTTACAAGGTATTAGAGCCACGTCATTAAGCTTTACTAACTTGTTCTAACGCGTTTAAAACAACGATCGAACGAAATTTCCGAAACCGCGATTTTAGTGTTAAAGTTTCTGTCGATTTTAAAAACAGGTCTAAAAATCATTTTGAGCATCTTAAAAAATCAAGCAGGCTTTTCTAAGAATTCTGGCGAAATTTGGTTGACTGAAGCTACAGTACGGCCGCGGAACCGCCGCACAAACCAGGTATCACGACCTGAAAGTACGGAACATGACCGGCACTTAAACTACGAACGTCTCGAGGCGTACGTAATCTAAGTAAACCGAAAACCCAGAAATCCAAACCAAGAAAAGTAGTAGAGTGAAGGAAAACCAATTTAAAATCAAGTAGTTTTAATAGTATAAGCCGAGTTATGCGGTTTTAAAAACATCAAATATTTCCTGAAAATTTCGGCAGAGTCTCCTTTGTAAATACTGGCTCCCAAACGGGATACAACATGAATAGTATACGAAATCAATAAAAAGGCATCCCCAAGCGGGAGCTAGCTCTTCGTCAATCGACGGTCACAACCACACAAGCAATATAATATACAACGCCAACGGCGAGGATTAAAATTCAAAGGAAACTCAAAACCACAAGAAAACCACAGAAATATAACGCGCGACTCTAAGGTCGAAGGAATAACATCACTGGTCTCTATCTCAAAATAAATACATGTTTGGTTGATGGAACTTCTAGATACAACAGAGTAATAATAAACAAGTTATATAATGGTGGGTACGATACAAGTAAACCCACCTACTAGCAAATCACCCGAAGGAAACTATGCCCGCAAGCCGTAAAGAAACCTGTACGGCAAACCAGCAAGGAACTGGGGCACAACGGGGGTGAGTTGCCAACTCGTGAATAGAAAAACATCTACGGAAAGAAATCGCATAAATAACGCAACCTAGGTCAATGATCATAATATAAATCCTCAATTATATATAATAACATGCAACCTATAACAAGGCTAGGGTAAATATCTAACCCGAGTGTAATCTCATGTGCCCGTGTCAGTGCCTCAGGTAGCAATATATCATATGAATGAGGTATGAATGCATGAAAACAGAATACATGTAAATGAAGAAACTGTTTTCATAATTTAGTGAGATTTCCTTTGTATTTTTAAATGAGATATCATAAATGAAATCAGCATAAAACAATGCCTAGCATCGGCACAAAACGTAATCCCAATATCTCGATATCTCTGTATCACAGTCTCTGTACCTCAATATCTCGAAATCTCAATGTCTCAAACACAATATCTAGGGCGCCGTCAGTCCAGACCGGCCCCTACCCTCCATCTCAAGACCACGACGGTATTCTCCGGATATCCGACGCGTCGGGTAATATCACCGGTAGGTAGTGCTCCCCTGCCAGGCTCACATCGTCATCATCATGCGCTTCTTGCCCCAGGGTACCTTACCGGGTCCACCATGTACCCGAAACGGTTCATCCGTCTCCTCGAATCGGTTCTCGAAATCCATCAGCAAACTCATGGTGAACGACTCATACATCATGGGAAAAACCGCACTTTTTATTTAAAAAGAGAGAAATCAGTTTATATATGTTTTGCGGTTTCCCCCCCCCCCCCAAATCCAGAAAATCTCATGGAAATCCGAATCCAAATCATCAATAGCATGTAAAACCATAAACATAAGCATAACAATGAATAACAGTATGCATGAAGTGGCAAATAATAACTACAATGTTAAGCTGGCATATAAGGCAGGTACACTAATATCATGTCAAATTACTAACTAACAAGCTAAGTCAAGCAATAAAATTTTCTAAGGTGTACGTGACATGGCAATTACCGATGAAGATGTGTGTGAGCCGGCAAGTAAGTGTACGTGGTACATACGCATCATCGGTAATGGTGCTGGTGTCCTAACAATATGATATCAACATTGCAATAAGAAATTATAACATAAGTGTGCAATGCGAAGCGAACCACAATAATAAGCGGGAGCTGAATACAAGACGCAACTGTAACTAACCTGCATTAATCTAATATAAGTCCTACAAATGGTGCCTTTTGAAATAACACGAACCATGGGGTTTTGAAAATAGGGGCTACGGTATTTTTATGAAAAGATACGTCTTTTGATATATCCGTAGGATCCCTTGGGCTGTCTTTTAAAATAACCACGATTCGTTGGTTTTTGAAATAGGTAAGAATCGAATCTAATCTAACAACTAAACTAAACTAAAGGGCTAAGCTAACAAGCTGGACTAGAGGTAAGGAAACCGCCTAACATCTGAGTCGATCCATATACATACATGTATATATATAGTCGGTGATCCCGCCTCAATAATATCATATCCGATACCATATCTATAATCAGACATCCCAAGTTAAGAGTGCGGATCAATCATCAATATATAGCTCGTACGTAAATCCGTCGTACGGCATCCCAAATCTGGGTACGGGTCAATATCACATTCATCATACTATTCATCTGGTATCCTCTTTATCAAATATCATGATCGGGATACTGATCTACGTCTAGTACAATACTGATACCGCCTAAGTATGCATGCACGTATGTGAAACACTACGTCAAGGACCCGCTACAACGTCATGTCGTATCTCAAATACGAACCCTGCCATATGACCGATCTCCCGGCCTCAAATCAAATCTCATCGACTCATCTTAAATCCCAAGTACTATCCTCATTATCCATGCATTGTATATGAATGTATATATGCATAGTCCCATAACCACGCATGTATACATATATACACATCCCCATCTACGCACAAGAAAGTAATGTATGCAAGTCTGTGTGTGCGTATGTGGGTATAACAACTATTCTAGGGTTTCGCGATACTAAACCATCCATATTTATCGTCAATAAACTCAAACAAAATATAATCAATAAATGTGTGTATACGTATTCGTATACATCACCACGAACTGCGGGGGTGCTATACGCCATCCACCCGACTTCTCCCCGTAGATATAAATCTACTCTCCTGGTCCTCGCTCGCCGGTGCCGACGTCGCCACGCGCTTGCTTGTCGTCTCGAAGTCCACATGGGGTACCTACAAATCATAACGCACCGTATCGCATTAAAATCCGACTAAAAAACCCTCGACGTCGGCGTACAAACGCCAAATCATCGAGAAAGCTCTCAACACACTCATTTGTACAATTACAAGCACTAATTATAATATAAAATAGCTTAAAATTCACAAAAACCCCAATTTCACTTAAAAAGTCATTTTCCCGAAAATCTAGCAAGCACAAATCACCGTTTTAGTACAAAACTCGATGTATAAACGAATCTAGCGGCCACAATATTCACTAAATATCTTAAATAAGTCATAAAAACAATTCCCATAATTTAATCTCATTAAATTCCAAAAACCCTAAAATTCTAGTTTACAAAATATCTAAATTTTAACAATTTCATTGCAAAAATGCATAAACTACAATCTAGCTTAGATTTGCATGATCTAAAATATTAAACTACACTTAATAATGTTAATTAAGTCATGGAAAACCTAATTTGATTTTTAGTCTAACATTTGCAATAAATTTCCAAAACCTAGTTTGCATAAAATTCCAATTTTAACAATTACAAGCATCAATTAGTAAACTAGCAACTAGGTTGGTTTTAGCATCACATTAACATGTTAATCCCCACATCAAGATTAATACCCAATGAAGAAAACCCTAATTTTATTTACAAACCCCTTTTCTTGAATTTTCCAACCAAGCAATTAAACCTAATTAAACACCTAATTAGCATCAAATGAGGTATGATAGCAACAATTAAGTAACTAAGCAACAAACAAACCATGGAATAAGGATTTATACCTCACAAAACTTGAATCAACATCCAACCTAGCCTCACAAACTTGCTTCTTGCTCCAAGATCCACACTAGAATAGGTCAAGGAAAAATGGGTAAGAGTTGGATTTGGGTTTTAGCTTGATTTGTGATGGAATTTTGGAGGTTTTTGATGAGGAAATGAGCGGAGAAAATTGGGGGGCTGCACTTGGGGAGGGCTCGGCCAGAAATGGGGGAAGGATGGGAGTGAAGTGTGTGGGTGTGGGGAGAAAAGTCAAGTCAACCCAACCAATACTTATATATATTACCCTTTCTTCTCATTTCTTTTCATTTCATTTCTTTTAGCCATTCAAGTGGGAAAATGAGGGGGAACTTGGGGCTGCTGATTTGGAGAGGGGAGAGAGGGTGTGGGTGGGTGTGGGTGAGGGAAAAAGATAAATGTATTACCCCAAATTCCCATTAACACTAATTTCACCGAAAAAAGCCTTTTTCTTCGATATTTTCTAAACCGTTTTGGCAAACCATTTCATTTCAAAAACCATATGATAAGATTTTGTTTAATGTGTTATGATACACAAAATTTGTTTCAACTCATTCTAATTTGTAATTTTCCCTAATTAAATGTATTAGTGACGGCTTAAAATAATATTAAAATAATTAATTTCGGAAAAATTTTCAGAAAATTTGAAATTTCACCAGTGACTCAATAAACACCAAATACTAGCAAATTCATAGCTAGAATATGTATATTTAATTTTATAATAAAGATATTTGTATTTTGATTTTTTACAGAAAACCCTCTTATTTTACCGTTTTTTCGAAATTTCACCGAAACGATTTTCAAAACGTTACACCAGGGTTTGGCCGTGGTTCCGCGGCCATTTAGTGGCTAGAGTGCACCAAAATTCTACAGTAGGGTCTCCATGTAAAATTTTGGTTTCTGGAATATTTCTTTTGGGCCTAGATTTTGTTACTGCACTGCAGATGTACGTGGGGCCCACTTCGGGAAGTTTTGTCGATCGAAATTTTAAACTTGTTAGTTTACAGTACTTACATTATATCTCCGACCGTGAATGCCATTCGAGCGGTAAACCGCGTCTAATTGCTATAGTCCTTTTAGACGGGTTTGCGAACGTGATATTCGCGTTGATGTTCTGTGTTGTGCTGTGATATTGCAGATTTGTCGTGGTGGATAGCAGTGTGCAATGGTAGTGCAATTTGGATTTATTTATAAATTTGATATTGCGGGGCGAGCGTCCAACATGTGGACTGCCGTCACTGTCTGTTTGTATAATATTCTTTTGGGGCACGACTGGGCTGAGATCGATGTACCCGTTGTACATATTTTTCATTTCTGTACTAGGTTTTACCCCGCGAAGGAGTGCACGGATAGCCGGGTTCTGGAGGGCAACGGGTCAGCATCTCATGGCTTTGAGAGGTGATTTGTGTGTCAAAAACTATCTAATGACCGCAATCAAGAACGGCGTCGCATGAAGCTAGCCGGTGAATACGGGTCGGTCCACAGGGATGTTGTAAATCTCCTTAAAGTTCTTACGAGCTAATTCCAAATGGTGTTGGTCTTATAATTAAACCTAAAAATTGAAGTTGTGTAATACTAGGATTAGAAACTTGCTAGGATTAGGTTTAGGTAACGTTTGGTAAATAAAGATCTACACCTCTTTTCAATGCCTTAATTTAGATATCATATTAGGGGTTATGGTAAATTTTAATAAAGGGGATTAGGATGATTGGGAAGATGCTTCTTCCTCTAGATCCTTGTCCTTCCTTTCTTAACCTTTACCCCAACCTCCATGGAAAACTTACAACTCCGGTCTTTTATACTACGGATCACCGCTACCTCGAGAGTAGAGTGCCGTAGGGAACGGAAGATGAAAGTATGCATGGAGTCCTAATGTTCATAATAGATTGGCAAAGAAAAGAGATGAGAGATCTTCATCTCTCAAACCCTTCCCTATTCCTAACCCCAACAAGCGAGGAGACTACTCACTCATTAGGGAATTAAAATACATTTATCTAGGGCAGAGAATAAAAGATTAACTAGGGTAAGGAATTAAATTTATTTAGAGCAAGAATAGAAAATTAACCTAAGGCAGAAAATAAAGAACTTACAACTTGATGCTCTCCAAAAGAATGCTGAAATTTATTAATGAAGGGAGGCATAGCCTTTACAATGATTTAGAGTTCCTATTTATAGAGGATAGGAAACCCTAGGTTACAATTGATTCGCACGTCTGCATTTACCAAAATATCCTTAGGAAGACCTAGTCAAAGTAGACTTCAAGCTTTGGTAAAATTTTATGTCTGGAAATTTTGGAACTAATTCTGGGCTTCTTGGGCTTTTTATTTCTTTGGATCTTTATTCAATTTGGCTTCTCTATTTCTTCCAGATCTCTAGTGAATAATTGCAGTGGACTTCTAACCGTTTGCTTTATAATCTTGGGCCTTGCATTGCCTTGTACTTTGTGAATTTTATTTTTGATGTAGGCTTGATCAAGAGTCTTCTGTTTGTTGGTCAAAGTCCACTTTTGCATCGTCTTTTCATCGTTTTCACTGTTTTCGCTCCAAGAACCTGTAACCTGTAATATGTAGCAGACATGCGTCAAAAGCACCTGTTTATTTATAAAAAGAATAAGAATGGGGAATATAATAATACAATATTATGGTGTGAACAAATACCCCCAAACTTATCTTTTGCTCGTCCTGGAGCAAACTTATTTTTTATTCTCTACGAAAACCTAACCGCACTTTCGCAGGAAAACGTGATTGCACTGAGCTCGTGCAACAAGCCGTTAAACCTCTAAGTGTCCCTAGTAGGAGGAGTGTTGTCTCCTGAGGGTTTTCAGCGGATACTACCCACAAAATCTTATCAATTCGGCTTTTCGACTTTTGTTCTCCAATATGGTCATCTAACAAGGAATTCTATTATCTTCTACTCGTAAATTATCCACCCACATTCTTCACACTTCCTCATTATTTAACTTAAGATTATATATGTTCTATAGACTTACTTAGCTTTCGGCATCTCTTAAGTTTTCCTTCTAGGGTTCCATCTCCACTTAGGAATTTTTATCAATTCTACTAAAGATACAAGTTCTATTCTTCACTCCTTTCTCTCATCTAAACTCCAATCACATACCCTACGTGTGTGTATATATCAACCCTACACTTGGAAATTCAAATCAAGCAATCGTACTCTTGTCCATTGTCCAAAGCACATATTAATTGGTGAATTTTTAAATGAATTTTGCTTACACATCCTTCATGCGACCGTTAATACTTCTTGAGGTACCAACGACCGATTACAAGATGTGTTTGCATATTAAAGCGTAATTCCTAGTCTTGCAACACCCAAGGCTTTAGCAGTGACTCCCAAACCAGTTGGTCTAAGGCACTAGGTGATGAGGCACCCTCGCTAAATATTTTTCTATTTTTACAGCCTTAAGTAATCACAAAAACCAGTGTTCATTTTTTTTTCTTTATTCACACTTATATATTTTTTGTTTCATTTTCTTCGTACTAAGAACTTTAGACAAGAGCATTTCAAGGTCTCCTCTACTATTCCAAGTTTCAATGTGCGTGATTGTGAAATTTTGTAGAGTATACATTTTCAGAATTTAGACTTAAGCTAGGAACTATTTTTCAAACTTATACTCTAATAAGAACATCAATACTCTTCCTTTGTTTCAACTTATCCCAAGAACTGAACTCAAAATTTTCCTATTTCTAAATAAACTACAAAGGCATATACTTTCTACCGTTAAACTTTAAGGAAGGTTATTTTTAGGGTTTTTAATTTACTAAGTCTAAGATCTAGTTGTTCCTAACCAGTTAACCTATTTGTAAAACTCAAGTCAATTAGACCAAAATTGAATACAATAATTTTTATAATTTTTGAAATTTTTTAATTTTTATGGTTTTTCAAATAAGTATGCAAATGCAAAAATATGTACAAATGAATGCGAAAGAAGAAGACTTACCGAGCATACCCCCAAACTTGAACTTGACAGTGTCCTCACTGTCATACTAAACCAAGAGGGTCAAAATGTCGGCACTCCCTTGTTTATTTATTTATAAATTTTTTTTATATTTTTAATGTTTTGAATTTTTTTTTATTTTTTTATAGAAAAAGAAAACAAAAATATATATACATATATACAACAAGGCTCCCCCCAAACTTAAGCTTGGCCTTACACAAGCAAAAGGTTAGCACCAACCATTCAAAAATCTTATCGTGGTAGTGGTATAGTTGGTGCAAGAATGGGGTGTGGATGAAAGAAATGAGAAACACGCGAGACCGTGTGGAAAGAAGAATGGTAGAATATGGTCTCGGTGGGGGAGAAGAATGGCGGAAAGAAGAAAGAAGGGTCGCACGATCATGAGGGTGTAAATCGAGTGAATAAATTAGCGCAATATGTGATGACCGAAGTGTGAAAACTGATTGTGCTAATCTATCAACTCGTCGTGCAATGGGGTCAAATCCCTCAAGATTCGCAAGAAAACATGGGTACGCCGAACTTGGTATAGGAGATGAAGGCGTAACGGTCATTTGTACGGTCGGAACAATAGGAATGATGAAAGAAAGTGAATTAGGAATAGTATCATTCTCACCGCAGTAAACTGCCTCGAACTTGAAAGATTCCATTAATGGTTCGAAACTACTGTAATCAACCGAGTCTGATGGTTCAACTAATTCATCTGAAAATGTAAAGAACTCAAACTCGGGCAGTGAGTCATCAACATCGTCCGAAAAAGTGAAACACTCGTAAGTGTTATCATCTGTGAGAACAGTATCGGATTGAAAGGAAAAATTTTCAAGCTCACAGTCTTCAAGCGTGGTCGTGGTCGGAATGATGGAAAGGAGGGAGGGTGATATAACAGTCAAAGTTTCAGGAGGATGAATTGGAAAATCAGACACATCAAACAAAAATGATTCAACCTCAATATTATCCTCAAGACACTCCTCAATACTATCCTCAATATTTAACTCATCCATGCCATTATCATCAAAATCTAGACGCATATGAGATTCGGGAGAAACATTTACTAACTCAGGATGATGATTTGAACATAAAATTTCAATAAAATCGACAGGTTCATCATCCGAAATATTCCCGGCGTCTATATCCTCAATCAAGTGAAAATCAATTTCTTTAGACACCTCCTCAAAAGCATTATCGATTTAGGTTCTAGATGGGAGGTGTAAAGATCGAAAGGATTTAGTGCGGTTTCACTCGAAAGGGGTTCCTCACAATTTGCCAAATCAAGCACTACAAAATCACACAACTCATTTTTATTTTCAACAGATGAACTATTTAGGGCAATCGATGGAAAACAGGAGTTGTGGGCTTCAATGGGGTAAGGGTAGGTTTGATTTGGAAATCCTCTCTCATTCTCACTCTGTCTAACCGCTTCCTTATACATTAAAAAATTTGAAGCTAGTTGGAAACTAGCTACCGGTTCAGCAGGTTGCATAAGGGCGGCCACGGACGCTTCCACATTCCTAGTCATTTTATTTGTTGCTGCGATGTATGCCTCCAACGACTCTTCCAAACTAGATTTAGGTGGTGAGGGGGTTTCGGTAAAAGATTCAAAATGGTGTGGATATGCAAAACTCTCAACAGGCTGATTAGAAACAGTGTCTAGTGAGGATGGAAAGGTCGGGTAGGACTGGTGGGAAGTGGGTGGTTGGGCAGGGGTAGGGTCAACATGTAGATAAAAAGATGAATAGTCGTGTGGATCCCTAGAACTAGATGAGTGGAGAGAGGTGAAAGATCGACTGGGAGATTGAGCAATATGCTCAGCAATGGACATCGGCTTAGGAGTTACAGCAGGATTTGAAAAAGTGGTATCAACATATGAAGGTGGTAAAAGTTGACTTGGTTGACACAGAGTGGGTTGAAAAGTCAAACTGTTTCTCCTAAACGCCTCTATCTGATCTTTCAAAGATTTCTTTGGTAAGGAAGGATCGTCTTTAAATTGACCGAACAAATTGACATACGGCGCAAAATTAGGTTCGGGATACCAAAGTTTGGCAAGTGAATTATTATGTGGTGTACCCATGTTAGAAGAAGGGGGAAAGAAAGAAAATTTGTGGTGCAAGGATTTATTTGCGGCAAAAAAAAAAAATTGCAAGTTTCTACAAAATTTTCCTTATTCTTTTTTCTTTCTTTTTCTCTTTATTAGGAAAAATTTGTTGCAAAAAGATTTTCAACACAAGATATGCAACAGCAAAATATTACTTGCAATCTAATTTCATTTTAAGCAAGGCACAAAAATCCTGCACAAAATCGTTAATTGGAAGGGAATGATTTTTTTTTCAAGCGCGCAAAATTCTGCAGGCAATTCACAGAAAATATATTTAAAAAATTACAGAGGGGGAACAGAGAAACATACAGAGCCATTTTTACGAACTGAATGCGCCAATACGCCGCGTTTCCGCGGTCCTAACGCTGATTTCACCGCGGAAAGGTGGTCAAATTGCCGGTGTGGGTCCCCAAAAAATTTCTGACGTTCTGATTCGACAAGATGGCTGCGGTTCCGCGGCCTAAGGTAGGTTTTGGCCGCGGAATCGCGGCGGGATGGGGGGTTCACTGCTCAAAAAAAAATTGCACTGTTCTGTTGTTCAAAATCTCTTCTGTTCCGATATTTTGTTTCCTGTTTTGCTTTCTGAAAATCTCCAGATCCGAATTTGTATATCCTGCAAAAATTCAACCACAAAGTATCTCTTCCAAAAATAATAAATTATATATATTTTTATATTTTTTTGATTTTTTCAGATTTTTATGATTTTTTAATTTTGATTAACCCGAAATTGCAAAAAGGAAATAACATGCCATCCCCGGCAACGACGCCATTTGATTGATCTAAAAAACTATCTAATAACCGTAATCAAGAACGGCGTCGCATGAAGCAAGCTGGTGAATACGGGTCGGTCCACAGGGATGTTGTAAATCTCCTTAAAGATCTTACGAGCTAATTCCAAATGATATTGGTCTTATAATTAAACCTAAAAATTGAAGTTGTGTAATACTAGGATTAGAAACTTGCTAGGATTAGGTTTAGGTAAAGTTTGGTAAATAAAGATCTACACCTCTTTTCAATGCCTTAATTTAGATATCATATTAGGGGTTATGGTAGATTTTAATAAAGGGGATTAGGATGATTGGGAAGATACTTCTTCCTCTAGATCCTTGTCCTTCCTTTCTTAACCTTTACCCTAACCTCCATGGAAAACTTACAACTCCGGTCTTTTAAACTACGGATCACCGCTACCTCGAGAGCAGAGTGCCGTAGGGAGCAGAAGATGAAAGTATGGATGGAGTCCTAATGTTCATAATAGATTGGCAAAGAAAAGAGATAAGAGATCTTCATCTCTCAAACCCTTCCCTATTCCTAACCCCAACAAGCGAGGAGACTACTTACTCATTAGGGAATTAAAATACATTTATCTAGGGCAGAGAATAAAAGATTAACTAGGGCATGGAATTAAATTTATCTAGAGCAAGAATAGAAAATTAACCTAAGACAGAAAATAAAGAACTTACAACTTGATGCTCTCCAAAAGAATGCTGAAATTTATTAATGAAGGGAGGCATAGCCTTTACAATGATTTAGAGTTCCTATTTATAGAGGATAGGAAACCCTAGGTTACAATTGATTCGCACGTCTGCATTTACCAAAATATCCTTAGGAAGACCTATTCAAAGTAGACTTCAAGCTTTGGTAAAATTTTATGTCTGGAAATTTTGGAACTAATTTTGGGCTTCTTGGGCTTTTTATTTCTATGGATCTTTATTCAATTTGGCTTCTCTATTTCTTCCAGATCTCCAGTGAATAATTGCAGTGGACTTTTAACCGTTTGCTTTATAATCTTGGGCCTTGCATTGCCTTGTACTTTGTGAATTTTATCTTTGATGTAGGCTTGATTAAGAGTCTTCTGTTTGTTGGTCAATGTCCACTTTTGCATCGTATTTTCATCGTTTTCACTGTTTTCGCTCCAAGAACCTGTAACCTGTAATATGTAGCAGACATGCGTCAAAATCACCTGTTTATTTATAAAAAGAATAAGAATGGGGAATATAATAATACAATATTATGGTGTGAACAAGAAGCAGAGGGGCCTCACTCTAGAATTGGCAGACTATTCGCCGCACTCGTAGGGGGTACAAGTTGACCCAAGGAGGGGTGCCCAAGATTACCGGATTCCGTGAAGTGCTAGGTGGTCCATTCACTTTGTTGTAGGGGGCTGCCTCGCTTCAAGTTTTGGCGGGTAACTTGCCGCACCCGTAGGGGTCTAGGATTCATTGCGCAGGCTATCCACACGACAGGGGAACGTAGGGTTTCAGTAGCGGCTCTGTGAAACCCGGGGATCCCAGATTATCTGTATTGTTCTGTGATGCTTATTACTTTTCTGTAATGTTGCATTTATCACGCCTGGAGCGATTATTGTATATTAGTATATATACTAGTAGATGTTGTATATGTTTTACACCCACGCTAGTCCAATCCCCGCTCTGTCGTTAGTTAAGTAACCTAACGGGTGATGACGGGACCCAGTGACGAATGGAGATGGCATATACGTACATTTTATTTTCGTTCTTTTCTGGTGTGATTAATTGATGGGACTGCGTTGATTCTGATCAATTCAAAGGAAAACAAATCTGTTTGGATTTTGTTGGAACAGTTTTAAAAAGTGTTATTACAAAGACGTTTTCTTTTGTTTTGCACAGTGGTATTCGGTTGGAATATCCTGCACCTCATTCGACGAGGCAAGGGCCGAGATCCCTTCACCGGGAGTGACCCCTTGGGCAGAAATTTGCATCAGGGTAATAACTTCACTATAGTCGATTACATGTTGCTTTGCATCGCGGTATTCAGTTGGATTATCCTGCACCTCATTCCACGAGGAAAGAGCTGAGATCCGTTCACCGGGAGTGACCTCTTTAGCAAAGGTTTTCGCCATTATATTTTTATTAAAAAAGCTATCAGGTTCCTTCAACGAGATCAAGTTCATTACGTTAAAGGTTTTTCGCCAAAAACCAGCCATAGCCCTCCGTCATTTCTTATGGATGGTCAGTAGTATTCAAGCTATGTTTGTTGGCTTTCGTCAAGGCATAGTTTTTGGTAGCTGCTGGGGTATTTCATTTGTTGCATAGATAGATGAGTGGGTTTGGGACAGTCGTATTACCTTGTTAGCTTTCGTCAAGGGTATGTACGGGTGGGTTCGAATTGACAAGATAGTGACGGGTAGAACTTGACATGTGACTTATGATTTGTTGGCTTTCGTCAAGGTCATAAGAACATGGGGTAAAAATCATATTGGGAGTTTCTAAAGAAACTAAAACTTACCAGGCATGCGCATACCTTCTGGAGTGTGATAACGTGAGTGGATTCCGTCACGTTATCATGTGATGAGAGTTGGATCCCGATTCCCACTGATGAGTTGGTTTAATCTTCGGATGATCCCGATTGATTCTTCTTTTAGGTTTGGAGGAGAATTTGACAGTACAGTAGGTGGTTTCCTGATTAGATAAAGTGATAACCATTCTGATCTAGGTTAGAGTGCACGCAGAGTGTTTCTTTTCTCTCTCTCTTTGGCAGCGACCTTTGACCAACCCTAGACTATGACTCGGTGACCAAGTTGACCGAACCTTCTTAAAATACTGGCTTTTGGATTGTCTAAATTGCATAAGTCATTGCCGCTCCTTCTTCTACCCTTTGAATTTCTCAGAACACCCCGTATTACTACGGACATCCACTTCCATTGGATAGATCCATCGTATGGTTATATACGAACTCGAAGGGACTTCTTCGAGGATGGATCATTTAAAATTTGGCAGCACCTCCTTTGTAAAACAAGCCCTCAAAAAGGGTACAACAAAAGATATAAGTAACGCATCCCCAAACGGGAGCAAATCCACGCCCAAAGGAGGAAAACAACCACCACGACAGATATACGACGCCGTAGCGAAGAAAAAGACGATATGAATAGAAACTGCATAAAAGATCTCCAAGTCACAAAACAATATACAATATCGTCCTCACAACTCGTCTCTAAGTCAATACATGATAGTGGTAGATGGAGAGTACATGGATACAACGAATATACAATGAGCAACATCGGATAACCGCAAAACCCACCTATAACAGCCCTGCCTAGGTTCAGGAAAAATAGAATTGGTTTATTCAGTTGTCTTTTATTATCACCTTCTCTCAGGTTGCGAGGGCTCTTTGGTTTAGGAGAGTACACCTATTACGCTTATTGGATAGTCTTCTTCCAAACCATAGGCAGGTGCCGAAAGGTCGGGAATGAAGAAAACCAATTAGCCTAAGTAGGGTGTACAGAAGGTAATATGTAAAGACAAAATAAAGGGATTAGAAAGAGGGCAAAGTAAATTGCGACTGCTATCATTCACGACCAAACCGCGTACTTCATCGCCACTCCTATTTCACCTTTGCTTTTTACCCCAGTTCGGGAGAAATAGAATAACGTATTATTCAGTTGTCTTTTATCATCACCTTCTTTCAAGTTGCGAGTATTCCTAGGTTTAGGAGAGTACACCTATTACGCTTATTGGATAGTCTTCTTCCAAACCATAGGCTGGTGCCGAACAGTAGGAAAGGAAGAAAACCATTTAGCCTAACGATGGTGTACAGAAGGTAACGACTAAAGACAAATAAAGGGATTTGGACAGATGACAAAGAAATATACGGTTACAGTCATGAATTGGATTATGGAAGAGGCATTATTAGGAATACCAGGATACCCCTAGGAAACATTTTCATGTTTCAGTGCATTGTTAAAGGAAAACTGATTTCCCGATTAGATACTTACTCCAGGGTATGTATTTACCAGGTATGATTCTCATATCTGTATGGTTTTACAGATGTTGAGTGGGAGTAAGTTATTGGGAATATGGTGATCATCCTCATTATATCGGAATTCGTTGTAATTGGTGATATTTGAGGAAATCGCCTGGGTACAGTTTTCAACCTACGACGCACAGGTTTTGAGTTATTCAACTCAACGGACTTATACAGAGTATTGTATATTGTCCAGTGTCCATCAGGACAAAGGGGATGGTCCTCGTACTATGTTCTGTTTACTTGTGACTTCTTTAGTTTTTAGACAAGTGTTTCGTAGAAATACAAGGTCTAAGTTTTAAGAAGTTGTGGGTATAGGAATAAAGTAGAGAACCAGATATCGCAAGTATCAGGATTCTTCAAAGAGATCGAAGATGTAGATACTTGTGATTGGTATTCAGTTGATAGTAAAAGTTTTGAGAAACTTGTTTCTCTTTCAGATTACTCATAATTGGATGTATTCCTAGGTTGAGTAATGCTGA
Organism: Agapanthus africanus; assembly: GCA_030015575.1. Lineage (NCBI taxonomy): Eukaryota > Viridiplantae > Streptophyta > Magnoliopsida > Asparagales > Amaryllidaceae > Agapanthus > Agapanthus africanus. The sequence goes on along the minus strand of CM057337.1, from coordinate 389,631,748 downwards.
TTAGCCTCTCTCCATTAAGTTGATATGCACTGGAGACAGCTGCATGATTAGAATCTGGTTCCAATTAAATAAGTGCCAAAGTTTCTATATTGGATATAGAATGGTTCATATCTTAACGATGTTAAGGTACGGGGAGTTGTCCGGCTTATGCTTAAAACCAGCCTCTGGATAACTCAGGGCATGTTTCTGTAATGGCAGTTTGTGGGTTGGCCCAGGCTATGACGAGGGTTGACTTTCTACCATTTGGAAGATCAATAGTGATATTGTTCTTGACTCGCCACGGTTTTAGTAAAATGGATTTTTTCAGAAAACAGTAGTGGGAGTATGGTAGAACTGGAAGTGATTCCAGAACCGCAAACGATTACTGAAAATTTAATAAGACCTATAAATTCAATCAGGTTTGACATTCTATTAGCCACTCCGCAGATATGGTGGGTAACCTCAGACACCCGAGAGGTACTCCGGTAGCCTCAAGGACGGTGACAGGGAGGTTCTTGTTTACGCAGACTTGACACTACTGTTGTTCCAGGCTACGAGACCCGGCAGGAGGTTAAGTATAGCGTCGTTCTAAACTAGATTTAGAAGTGCACGTATATATTATTCTGCCAGAGGGTTGTTGTGGTCAGTGGGAGCAGCGGAAGCATAGTGGGCAAGCAGCTTATGTCTATTTATAGACTAGAGCAGAAATAGCTGAGATAGATCATCTATTTTTGATGTGACAGTCATGGCTTTGACTTCATCAGAATAGGGGATGGATCTGTTAAAAAGGTAGTAGGGTGTGATGTCCTGGTATTTGGATGACATACACAGAGTTGGAAATAAAATTCCTATACTACGATCGGTTATACTTTGGTCGTCACACAGTTGTTTCTCTACACAGGATATAGATATAATATCAGACATTCTGGTTTCTAGATCTATGGTTTTAGATCTAGATTTGGGTAGTTTCCCAATTTGGGTACTTTGACAGTATTCTAATGGTATTTTAGAATAGATGACTCCTGGCATGGTGGTGTACCTGCAGGTGATGGAGTCACCCTCTCTAAAGGTGTCTTACAGACTAAAGAGGAGAGGGATGTACATGATTGGCAGATCACTTGCTTAGGCAATTGAGTCGATCATGAGATGTCAAGTACCACACCAGATGTTGTTTTTGCACTAGATGCGATAAGTTTATATTAATCCAATCCTGAAGAAACATAAGAAAGCAGTTTTAGAACATAAGTGCATGTTCTACGGATTTGATGACGGAAGCCTCCTTCGGGAGACGGTTATCATTCCAGGCTTCAAAGGTGACATAGATGACAGAGTGATTGTCAGAGTTATAGTTTTCCCTCTGACGAGGGACAGTATTATCGACAGGTGGTCCAAGAGGATACTGTGGGAGGCATGGTATAAGATACTGATTACGTTCAGTTGACGATACAGTCTAAGAAGTTTGGATTTGGAGTTCATTTATGAACTAGGTCCCATCAGATATCCAGACATATTCTAAGACAGGTATTACTCAATTCGGGAGATGGCTTTCTCCGCAAATTTGAGATTAAGAGAGACATAGAAAGAAACATCACGGTGGATCCACTTATTGAGGCTATTTCTCGAAAACAAGAGTTTTACAAACGAGCTTTGTGAAACTGATTAGTAGAGGAGTTGGATGTTCGGTATCACACGGGCTGTGAGTATGCGATATCGCAATAATTAGTCTTAAGTGCAAGTGGGAGATTGTTGGATATAGTGCCCTTAAAGTCAATTATTGGATCGCAGGTACGTGATTGCAATGATTCAGGAGGACCTATACCGGTAGCACAGTCTTACTAGAGATGATAGTATGCTATCTGGTTTGCCTTTATCAGTCGTGTACAGGTTTAGGTGACTGATCTCTATTACACATTGATAGAGCCCTTAGGATCTTGCTTGACTACCAACAATATGATGGCGATCATATACGTGAGAGTTGGGTAGTCTATAAGCACATCCTTAAAAGTGGTCCCTAGTCATGGGAGTTTCGAGACCGGGCATCGATACTCCAGAGTAGACTAGTGTATACAGTCGAGACCCCGACAAGGGGCGGTGGCCGGTCTAACAAGCCACTGGTGTCAGTTGGATCACCTAAGATGTATACAGGTGCTCATTGGGTTATGAGTTCACCGGACAGGACTCGCCGGGAACCTGCTAGTTGGTATTATACCTAGCATCAGATAGCAGTTCCCTGGTGACATGTGTATATGTTATTTCATCGACCTGAGGTCGTCATTTGTCTCGTGTGAGTTCCCACTGTGCTTTGATTTCTACCCTACCACGGCTCAAAGGAATCGTGCAAACAGGTCTTTTTTGGGTACAGTCCCGAGCCACATGGAGGCAGGTGAGCGGATCGGCAGGGGATTCGTCTCTCCCGGTATTCGGGGTGAGATCGCGCTGTGTCTAAGAAAGACATTACACCAAGTCCTTGGCCAAGGAAGGTGAGAATTACTGGTAAATATTCCAGTAGTTTCTCAGGGTGTTCAGGGCTTGTCTCCGACACGACTTATACCGCTATTGGGGGTCTGACGTTACCAGCCCCCAAGGCCCGATATGCGATACTCATAAACGAACGGACCGGACTGTATGTATATTGTCACTGTTAGGCTCAATAGGGTTCCAGGATGAGTTCGCTCATCGGCTTCCCTTGAGGTCAGTACATAGGCAGCCGTTACGCACTGCTAGTGCCGCTGACGTGCTTGTGGTTAAACCCACTGCCAGGGTACTGATGAGTCATTAGAGTCCCCCACAGATAGTTTCTCAAGTTCGGGCGAAACGTTGTAGAGGCCATATGGTTTTATGGCAGGGTTCGGAAAATGCACGTGCGTTTACGCACGTGTCATATTTCGGACAGATAATACTGGTGGGCTTTGGTTTAAGCCGGATCCATGTATTATACTTTGCAGATATAATATTTTTGTCTCAGTTGCATTTGTATTCGGTCGTAATACAAATGCGGGTATATTTATACAGTTACGGGGTTATCCTGAAATTCGTTTCGGGATAGCTTTTGGAAGTTGGCAGTTTTCTATCACCCGTCTTAAACATTCGGTTTAATGCGGATTTATCTTTTCTTCTTTTGGGTGAGTCATGAGGTGAGTCATGAGTGTGGAAGGTTCTAGTTTTGGTGACTAGGTTTTGATTCATTGTATGCATTAATGAATGGATGACTAGGTTAATTGAGTCACCATTTGCATTAATGTGGTTTTGTTTTGCCTTGGATTTTTTCTTTTGATCTTTTTACTTTATGGTCACCAACCCTTGCTCCTACACTCACCCCCTCCTCTATATGTGGCTGGCCCCTCCCCTCCTCTTCTCTCTCTCTCACTTGTTGATTAAAAAGATGATAGTTTTGGTTCATGAAAAGATATATGCTCATTTCTCATTTACCCGATTAAAAAGGCAACTTCATTAACCGTTCATCCATGGCTTTGGATGAAGCGAGACAAAGTGTTCTACTCATTCTTTACATCAATCTTGGTCATCTCTTTTAGCAAACATGATGACCGAGTTGCCTTGGTTCAGAGGCGGGAGCCCGTATAAAGATCCGTAGATGTGGTGCCACCTCGACGAGGAGCCAGGAGATCGGAGCAGCCGCAACAGAGCGTGGGATGATGGTTAAAGAACGAAGGACTCGGATGGTTCGGTATAGCATTTCTACCCACTTTGTTGTTTGTTAGATTAGCGTTAATGGCAGATCCGGGTTACAGTATACGATAGCGCCAGTTATAAAAGTTTTTGTTCCGCATTTGGCGTCTGAAAGACGGCCGGGGCGCTACCGTAGACTTACAGCTTGGACATATATAGGGAGGGCTTTCTTGCTCGACATGTTAGTACACTATCTGGTTGCTCTTTATCTTAACATGTACTATGATTGTCTCTATGTTACATGTTGATAAAACCCTTAGGATTGTACTCGACTACTGGACTATGATGAGATCATACTAGTGGGGCCACGGTAGTCGAAGAGTACATCCTATAACTGTTCCTAATCGAAGGTGTATCAAGACAGGGCATCGATACACCAGAGTAGACAAGCGTATACGCATCTTGACCCATATGATGGGCGATGGATGATCCCATATCCATCGGTGTTTGACATCAAGGATGGTGTACGGGTGCTCCGTAGAGACTGGGTACACTGGACGGACTCGCCGAGAACTCCCAGATGGTATTATACCTCACGTCAGATGGCAGTTCTCCGGTGACACTGGTACAGGTTAGTCTGTAGACCCGAGATCGTCATTGAGTCTTGTGTGATTCCCACTATACTTTGATTTCCATCATACTACGTCCAAGAGGGCATGCAAAAAGGTGGCTTTTGGGTACAGTCCCGAATCACATGGAGGCAATGAGCGATAGGAGGGGATTCGTCTCTCCCGGTATAGGGAGTTGATGTTGCGCTGTGTTCGATTGGCTATAACTGGAAACCCCTGGCCATGGTTGCTGAGATTTACTGGTAGGTGTTATCAGTAGTTTCTCGATTTATTATAGACCTCATATCGACACGACTTATCAAGCTACTGGGGTCTGACGTTTACCACCCCTATGCGAGATATGCGACATATCAGACGGAGAGACCGGACTGTACGGTTGTGTTACTGATTGGATTCACAGGAGAATGTACAGGCTTGCTTGTTGATCTTCTGATCGCTCAATACCTGGGTGGCTGTTACGTTTAGCTGATCGCTTGCAGGTTGTGGGTGTTTGATATGATCATCACCTACTGCCGGCGTATTGACGATTCTTTAGAGTCCTACACAGAGGTTTCTTGGCTCAGGCAAAACGGAGTAGGAGCACGTATATGATATGTGCGGGACCGAGAACAATATGTTTATGTGATACCGTATTAGATTCTCATGATATGGGATATCGGCCGAGTATATGAGATATAGCCGGGTCATCGGATCAAGTGTTGATTCGATGAACTGATACAGATTATATTAGTCGGTTATTTGTGAAATAGCCGGATTATCGGATCAAGTGTTGATTTGATAATTTAATGTATAATAATATATATTTGATATATTAAATTACATTAACTAATATTAACTCACTTATTGATTCATTTTCTCACTCGGGTAATACATTGATATATATGCGATATATGTTAATTGTATTATTTTCTTTTGTTACAAAATGTATTATATATATGATATATAATATTGTAACATGTTATAATTACTAATGCAACATGATTAGTGGAGATTAAACAAGTTTAGGGTTTGATTTGGGTTAGCTCATTCTTGAAGCTTCTAGAAGCTTTTCTTTTTGTCATGAGCTAAGATATTTTGTATGATATTTTGTAACCCAAACCATATGGTTAACTCAAATTAACTCTCTACATAGGTTAGCTATTATGTTATTAGCAACCGTGGTTGCTTAAGGAATTATCACAACATTTTATTATTCATCACAAAAGGATTACTGATTGTTCATCTTCTTCTTCCTTCTTGCAAAGCTTTCTAGCTTTGATTCTTGTGATGAAAATGAGTGAGTTAATAAAAATAAATGAGAGCTAAAATCCTACTTCATCATCCTAATCTATACTAGCCATTTAGATTAGGGTGTTCACTTCATTTATAAGTGAGAGCTTGTGTTAATGAAACTTCAAGGTAGATCATCTTTGTTATCGAAGATCGGAAGCAAGCTTACATCTTTCTCTTCGTGGAGCCTCTCTAGAGTCCGGAAACTCGATGATCGAAGCAAAGGGACCTCAACACGGAGCTTTAGAAGTGAAGGACTGGACTACAAAGGTTGTAATCCCAAACTCTTAGTGTTAAAGTGTTTAACATGCTTTGTTTCGCCTAGTCTCTAGTTTAAAGATCTTGGTTAGGGTTGTTCGGCACGTCTAAATTTTAAATAGGGCATGGTTGATGCCTTATAGACCCTTGTGAGAGTGCCTAGTAACCCTGCAAGCTGGGACATAAGTATATAGGTATATATATAAGATGTTGTGAATCATGAATGATAGGCCGTACGTGACATTAGGCCGTACCCTTATTGCCTTATAGGTTGATAGGATCCCTTTTTGGTTTAATGCCGCCGTACGATGATTTTCCGTACGTGATGAATTTAACATGATGTTTGATCCATACCCTTGACTAGAGGCTACCGTGCGATGTATTGTACCGTGCGTGTTGTTGTGGGGCTATATGCCGATTGATAGATTTACCGACTCGGTCTTGTAGACATGTATACCTTATAGCTTTAAGCTGATGATTTACCAGATGCTGCATTCATGTTATTCGCATTGCATTACTTATACCGGTGCTAGTACACCTGCACCATTATCGACGATGCGTATGTTGCACTTACACAGATTTGCCGGCTCACACACTTCATCGTCGATAATTGCCATGTCACTACACAGTAGAATCACTGCATCAGGATATAACTCCTTGCATGACATACTTATGTATATACCTACTTGTATATCCATATTGGCGCACATACATATTGTACACTCATACTTGCGTATATACCCACTTGTACATCCATATTGGCGCATATACATATTGTACACCAATACTTGCAGACATACAGATTTTTACGTCCATAATTGCGTGTATACACATATGCACCTTTATACGATATTACATTCGATTTTTGAGATTTGGGAACCGCATGATATATTTTAAAACTGGATTCATTTAAAAGAGCGGTTTTCCTTCGATATGTGCATATTACTGTTCCATATTGCATGATATATGGACATGCTTACATTTCTTTTATATATCGCATACTTCATGCTTTATGATTACACGCATTGAGATATGTTGTTTTCATGAGATTTCTGGATTTAAGAACCGTGGCTATTTTAAAGGAAAGTATGTACTGTTTTAAAAATAATCTGGTTTCTCTTGATATAATATTTCAGTGCGTCCACCATGCGTTTTCTCGGTTCTGAGACGTATGACATGTGAAACCCGATTCGAGGACCTGGATGAGGCCGATTGCGGGTACATGGTGGACCCGGTATGGTACCCCGGGACGAGAACAGATTGCTGTGCAGTAGACGGTGAGCCTGGCAGAGAGACCACTACCTACCGGTGATTGTATTTAGGCTCGGTGAATATCCGGAGGATGCCGACCAGAGTCGAGAGATGATTCGGGCCGATCCGGACTGACGGAGCCCGAGATATAAGGATTTACGTGTTGATGCTGGACACAGATTTCATGATGTTTTGGAGTGTTGATGTTGGACACTCAGGTTCCATGATTTTGATGTGTCGCGAGGGACACACGTTGATTTATATCCTCATACTTTCATGCATATTCTTTTATGATATTTCATGCATGATGTTGTTGTGTTATTGGTTGACGTGTGGACGGGATCCACATGCATACATACATTGATTATATGATTGGACGAGATCCACATGCAAACATACATTGATTATATTATTGGATTATATCCGCATACTTATAGGTACTTATTTCATTGTTGGCACATATACAGATATGGTCACCCTAGATATCAAAGTATTGTAAGTCTACGGTAGCGCCCCGGCCGTCTTTACCATGCTAAATGCGGAAAAAAACTTTTTCGAACCGGCGCTAACGCAAATTTAAAACCCGGATCTTTCCATTAACCGTAAACAAGTATACTGTAAAAAGGGGGTTTAGAGATTATACCGATTGATCCATGTCCTTCGGTCTTTAACCTCTACCCCTAGCTTGTTGCGGATGCACCGACGAAGCTTGCTCTCCGATCTCGCTCGATCTACGGTCTCCTCCTCGCTGAAGGTTGCGCCACGTCAACGAATCTTTATACGGGCTCCAACCTCTAAACCGAGGCAACTCGGACATGAAGTTTGCTAGCCGATATGTCCAAGGTTGAAGTAGAGTGAGTGTAGAACACTTTCTCTCAAGTCACCCAAGCGATTGGGTGAAGGTTAATCGAAGTTGCCAAACTTGTGGTGTGAAGATGAAATGAGCTTTTTGGAGATGAGCTAATGGATTTTGTGTTGCAAAATGAATATCAATCTCTTCACACAAAAGAGGGGGGCAGCCATATATGGGCTCGGCTATGAGTAGTGGGGGGTGAGCACAAGGCAAGAGTGGTGATCATAAGGAAAAATATCTACAACAAATATCCTCACAAATATCTTCACACAAAACCAAATGTTTCACCATCAACACTCACCATCAACCATCAACTCTCACCATAAAAAATCCCTCCATTCTATAATTCGAGATTTGCAGAAAGCCCTCTCCACCAAACACGAAGCCATGAAGGATTAGGATTCAGCCATGAAGGATAGAATAGTGATTTGACTAGATAAAGATACAAACTAGCAACTTAAAAAAGCGATCCCGTAACAAATTACAGGATTACCCTACAACTGTATATACATATCCGCATTTGTATTCCGACCGAATAAAAATGCAATGAGACAAAAATATCCCTACAAGATATAATACTAGGATCTGGCTTAAACCAAAGCCCACTAGTATTATCCATCCTAACTATGACACGTGCACAAGTACACGCGTATGTTCGAACCCTGCCTAGAACCATACGGCCTCTACAACGTTTCGCCCGAACTGGGAAACTTTTTGTGGGGGACTCTAAAGATTCGTCAATACTCTGGCCGTAGGTTTAACCACGAGCACGTCAGTGGTACTAGCTGTACGTAAGGCTGCCCATGTACTGAGTGAAAGGGAAACCGATGAGCGAACTCATCCTGGAACCCTACTGAGCCTATGTGTGACAATATCCGTGCAGTCCGGTCCGTTTTTCTATGAGTATCGCATATTGGGCCTAGGGATCTGGTAAACGTCAGACCCTAAAAAGCGGTATAAGTCATGTCGGAGTGTAGCCCAGAACACCCTGAGATACTACTGAAATACCTACCAGTAAATCTCTCTTGCTATGGCCATGGACTTCGTGTAATGGCTCTCCTTAACACAGCGCGATCTCACCCCCAACGTTGGGAGAGACGAATCCCCTGCCGATCCGCTCACTGCCTCTATGTGGCTCGGTACTGTACACAACTAAAACTTGTTTGCACGACTCTTTTGAGCCGTGGTATGGTAATATTCAAAGCACAGTGGGAACTCACACGAGACAAATGACGATATCAGTTCGATAGACTAACCTGTACACATGTCACCTGGGAATTGCTATCTGACGACAGGTTTCAAAAACCAGCTAGCATGTTCCCGGCGAGTCCTGTCTGGCGTACGCATAACTAATGAGCACCTGTATACATCTTAGGTGAAGCAACTAACACCAATGGCTTGTGAGACCTGCCATCGCCCTTCGTCGGGGTCTCGACTGTATACACTAGTCTACTCCAGAGTATCGATGCCCTGTCTCGAAACTCCCACGACTAGGGACCGCATTTAAGGATGTGCTTATAGACTACCCAACTTTCACGTATGTGATCGCCATCATGCTGCTGGTGTTAGTTATGTGTATGCCCTAGAGGCCATTACTGTACATATGATGTATATTGTAATGGATGCTTGGACATATATAGGGAGGACTTTCTTGCTCGATATAATAGTATGCTATCTGGTTGTACTTTATCTTAACATGTACTCTGATTGTCTCTATGTTACATGTTGATAAAGCCCTTAGGATATGTACTCGACTACTGGGACTATGATGAGATCATACTAGTGGGGCCACGGTAGACGACGAGTACATCCTATAACTGTTCCTAGTCGAGGGTTTATCGAGACAGGGCATCGATGCACCAGAGTAGACTAGCGTATACGCATCTTGACCCATATGATGGGCTGTCACGACCCGAAAGTACGGAACGTGACCGGCACTTAGATTATGAAGCGTCAAGAGGCGCCACATAACCTAAGTAAGCCGAAGCCCAGAAATCTAAACCATAAATTAAGAAGAAGAAGAAGAAGAAAAAAAGTTTAAAAGCATCAGCAAATTTTCTCAAAAATTTCGGCAGAGTCTCCGCTATAAAAACTGGCCCCCAAATGGGTACAACAAGTATAATATACATAAACAATAAAAAGCATCCCCAAACGGGTGCTAACTCAACGCCAACTGGCGGAAACAACCACAACAAGCACAATAATATACAACGCCAAAGGGCGAGGCTCAAAACTCAAAATAAAACAAAACCACCAGATCAGAATAATATATGCGCGACTCTAAGGTCAAAATAAAAGACTGGTCCAATAAACTTATCAAGTAATACAAGTATGGTTGATGGAGCTTATTAGATACAAATGAATGAATAAAAGTACAGTGGTGGTTCGGATACAAGTGAACCAACCTACCGTGCAAATCACCCTGAAAGAATAGATGTGCCAGCAAGCTGCCAGGGAAACCTGTACATCGAACCTGTAATAAAATTTGGCACAACGGGGGTGAGTTGCCAACTCGTGAGTAGAAGACATCTACAAAAAGAAATCGAATGCACGACGCTATCTTAGGTCATAATAATACACTACTAAGTCCCAATCATCCAGTAATAGCAGGGTAATACTACGTGTAAGTGCAGATACTCCGTGCTCGTGTCAGTGCCTCATATAGTACTATGTCATATGAATGGATATGCATGCACCATGAATATAAAACAATCAATCCTGAAATCCAGATATATCTGTATAAGAAATCTTTAACTGTTATCATAGTAAAATGTGTATAGGAACCTGAAATCTCAATAATGAAATCCATGGAAATCTGTGTCGAGCATCGACACAAACATGTAAATCTTAAGTCTCATAGTCTCAATACCTCAGGCTCCGTCAGTCCGGATCGGCCCATATTACTAAATCTCACGACAACGGTCGGTATCCTCCGGATATCCGTCGCGCCAGACATCACCGGTAGGTAGCCTTCCCCTGCCAGGCTCATCGTCTACAACTCGATCTTCTTGCCCCGGGGTACCATACCGGGCCCACCATGTACCCGAGACGGTTCATCCACTCCTCGAATCGAGTCTCGAAATCCAACAGAAAACATGAAATCTCATGGTGGACGACACATACATCACGAGAAAACCGCATCTTATTTTAAAAAGAGAGGAGGAAAGAGAGAAGTTTTTTATATATTCTTCCGGTTTTCCCCAAAAATCCAGAAATCTCATAGAAACCCAAATCTCAAAATCATGAGTAAGTATATGATAAGTGTCGGCATATGCCCATAATACTGCATGATAACATGAAAACATGAATTCATGAATGTCTAAGTAATAATTATCATGTCTATACTAACATCAGAGAGTAATCACAATATTATATCGGTCAAGTTGTTAACTGATTCTATCAATAAAAGATAATATAATCTAAAGTGTACGTGACATAGCAATTACCGATGATGATGTGTGTGAGCCGGCAAATAAGTGTGCGTGGAATATGTGCATCATCGGTAATGGTGCTAGTGTCCTAACAGGTAAGGTTTATACTGATTATAGCAACATATGTAAGAACATGCGTCATTATGATTCCAGTGTGAAAGTAAAGACGGATGTGTGTTATCTACTCATGATATACCATTACCACTACCACTATATGACTCGAACCTAACCTAGTGTCTATCTAACCTCCTAAGGAACAAAACCTAAGAAACTAGTCAATAAGAAACAAGAGTCTACCTAAGGTCTGAATGAATATCTCTAATAGTCGGCCATCCGGCCTCAATAGCGTCACGTACGTAGTACGGCTTACTCGAATCAAGAGTGCGGATCAATCATCATATTTATGCCTCGTACGGTAAAATCCATTGTACGGCATCCCAATATCAGGGTACGGGTCAAGTATCTCCTAGGTGTCTCATCATTAGTATAATGTCATCATCAACACATCTCATGATCAAGATGCTAAACTGTGATCGCCTACATCAGTCATATATCATTGCCATCATAATAAGCATCATTAGTTTATCCTCAGAAATATCATGTCATATGTATCATATCGTCCTTAAGTCACACCTCTATGATATCGACATCAGGTCACACCTATATGATGTCGTAATCAAGTCATACATATCCCATATCGTGATCAATCACAAGTTACAGTCCGGGTACTATTTTAGAGTCCCATGTACCTCAATATCATCACCACCCATTATAATTTAAGTATACATGTTAATTATCTCACTCTCTAATGATCCGCTAACACTTAATACGACTGTATAGCCAAGAATCATGGCATCAAGCCCAGTTACACTGTTTCATCATACCTCGGATATCATATCACATCAGTGTATCCCATATACGTGTTGTGTATATATATATATACCTATACCTCGTCCTATATATATATATACACATGCACGTATACACCATGTCTAGTTTCAGTGTGTGCGTGTGTGTGTTTCTACCTGAAACCTACGAACCTCTTTCAAGGTATTCATCTTCTGGTATGGTTTTCCTAAATCAGTCTAGTCCAGCCTAGGGTCATTACTAGGGTCCTACTCATTAAGATTCTAGGGTCACATCTGGTTTCCTAATGTCAATAAGTACTATTCCTATTCTACGTTGCGGGGGTGCTAAATGCCATCCACCCGACTTCCCCCCGTAGATATACATCTACTCACCTGGTCCATGTCTGCCGAAGACGGTGTCGCCATCCTCCTCTTCATCGCCCGTATTCCACGTGAGGGCTATCTAAACGCAAACATATAAATAGTATCGTAAACTGGATCACATACGAAAGTCAAACGATATAAGGAACAAGCATAGGTTAAAACCTATGTCCCGTCCACGCAAAAGAACCAAATATCGCTCGATATCGGCGTACAAACTCCGATGGATCGAGATAAACATCAACAAATAACTCGTAGTTTTAAAACACATTACTTATATTATAAAACATGATTAAATCCATCGAAACCCTAAAATCCATCAAACCGTCCAATTTCGTAAAAACCGAAAATGGCAATTTACCGTTTTTCATCAAAACTTGACATTTAGATGAAACCAATGGTTATAAAACTCATTAAATAACATAACTAGACTATACAAACCATTACTATATTTTTATTACACAAATTTGTATTAATTTGAAATTTCTATTTTGCAACCTTTAACAATTTTCAACATTTTTCAAGCAAAATACCACAATTCCACCACAAAACATGATGTTGCATGAATTAATGTACTAAACTACAATTCATGATGATAATGATATGATGAAACCATAATTATATTTTTAATCTCATTTATTTAGGAATTTCCCAAAATCTAGTTTACAAAAATAGCCTTTTATTAGTATTTTTCCAATTATCACAAGAAACTAGTGATCAAACTAAGTTTTTCTTTCCATTAACATGCTAAGGTTCTCACTAAAACTACAATCTAATGATAACAACCTTAATTGGAATTTTATTTTATCCACAAATACATTTTATAAAAACTAGTTAGCTAAATAACATTATTAAATCAATTTGAATACACAAATTATTATATAATAACCATGCAAGATTTTTCCACTTCTAAAAATGGTAGACTAGTTATTATAACCCTAATTAATTAATAAAAATAATAACTTGAATTTACAAACCCTAACTTAGATTTTAAAAATTGAACATAGAATTAATCTAATAAAACTATTTATGCTTTAAAAGAAACATCTAATGGAAATAAAACAAAAGAGATAGATTTATACCTTCACAACCTCAAGTCCAAACATGAAAATGAGCCTCAAAATGCATGCTTTCCATCTCCAAAATCCATGTAAAAATGAGCAAGGAATAAAGGGTATGAAATAAATATGATTTTGTGGAATTTTAATTGAACTTTAGAAGTATTTTTGATGAATTTTGAATAAAAATGAAGTGGGAAATGGGGGGGGGGGCTGCCATGGGGTTGTTGAGGCCGGCCACAATTAGGAGAAGGGGGTGGAGAATGAGAAAAGTGAAGAAAGATGTAGAAAGTTCCACCAAAATATCATATCATTATGTCTTTTCATGCTTTTATTAAATTTTCTTTTAATTCTTAACTATAGCAACTCAAGAAAACTCTAGAAAATTGGAAAAATTTGCAAATGAATTTTACATGATACTCACTAAATTATAATATGTCATGGCTCACTTTTACAAATTAAAACCATTCAAATTTGTAATTTACACTAATTTAGTGTAAAAATAAAGCTTATGTTAATATTTAAAATAATTAGTTTAGGAAAAATCTTTAATTAAACTAAATTTTTTTAAGTGGCTAAATAAACACTATTTACTAGTAATTACATAATTAAAATAGGTATTTTTGAAATTATAATGTAAAACAATCATGGTTTAATTTTACGAAAAATACATTGTACTTTACCGAAATTCATAAAATTCACTTAAACAATTTTATTCATTTAATTATTTATTTAATTATTTTTAAAACGTTACAATCTTTCCCCCTTTAAGAAATTCGGTCCTCGAATTTAAATTAAAACTCCCCCTCCAAATACTAAAACATTTAGCAAAACACTCAAATCGTCGGGGCTCCGAAATCATCTATACATAACAAAAATCAACTCCGTCAAGCATAGCGCAATCATCGGAGTTATAGCGAGAATAAAATATCAAAACCCAATATGAAAACCATTATAATATACATCAATCTGTAACTTATATATAGTGCGCATTATAGTAAGACCGTACAAATATCTGGATAAGGAAATATGCAAACACCCCTTTTTGAAAATTGCCGTGTGATGCACGTGTCACGGCATAAGTAGCGGACGTTTGTTTAAAAAAAACTATATATATATATATATATATATATATATCTTTTATTTAACATACACATCCCGCCTGGTTACTAAATCAAATAATAGTGATTATGAAAACATACTGCTCAAACTGAAATCAATCCCAATCACATCAATAAAATATCATGTGCGTCCGGTGCGCACTAAAATCGAAACCAAATACAGATACCATGAATACACACAAAAACAAAATAAGTGCAACAGGTGTGCACCAAAACATCTGTCAAGTGCAACGGGCGTGCACGACTCACTATCAGGTGCATCTAATCTGCACAAAACCTCGATTTAGTGCATCTGGTGTGCACAAAGTCGCATCAAGTGCGCCAAGTATGCGCAAGAATCCTAATCAGGTGCACATGGTGCACGAAAACATACATCGAATATCAAAATCGAAATCACAACACAAAAATGCATGAAAACTAGGTCGAAACATATGTCAAAATCATGTGTGACCCCTATGCACGAAATCAAATCAAAAATCTCAAAATATATAAAACCTAATCAAGTGTACTGGGTGTATACTAAGCAACATCAATGCAACTGATATATGAAACACAGATAGAATGTAATGAAGGTACACATAAGAAATACCAATCGTAGAACAAAATCCTCAAAATACCAAAATCCAATAACAGAAATATGAAATTCAAATCACCAAGTCACATCGTAATCACTATCGTCAATGTGCGCCTCTTTCCTCTGATGTCTGCTGCTTCAAACTTGTCTCTTCATAAGTGTGCTGACTGCGCTACCAACGGCAATACTCACATCTAGAGTCTCCCACGTAGTCGATCCCTTCACCTGATATCCGGACTACATTAAACTTTTCGATCGATCCATCAAAATCCCATAATTCCCCGAGAGCTCAACACTCAAGTACAGCTTAAAAATATCCGGTACATACCCCAGCATCGATGATCCAGCCATAGAAGGGCAAACCCAAGCCTCACTAATGGCACCGCGGAACTGCCGTAAACCCTAAGGTTCAAGGGCGTTCTCGTGGTCATTATGTCGAGTTAGGGTTTCATTCTTCTAAAGGGTCCATCGAAATACCTGCATGTTCTTCCGACTACTTTAAACATGGGAAAATGGTTTTCTGATAATCGTTCGAACCCTTTAACTTCATCCGGACGGCATGTGAATACCCTTCGTCCGCACGCTAAACAATGCTTCAATCCTCAAGAATAACCAATACTCTAATGGTTATCGCATTCGGGCCGCAGCTCCCTCTGCCAGTGCGCCCGTGGTAACAGAATCACCCTCCGACATCGACGAAGATAGATCAAAGGAACGAATGAAATACGGTGCAAACAATGTACATCCTAGGGCTCCTTAAGCAGAGTAGCGTATCGTAAGTATGCCGCGGACCATACCCACGGTACGTTACTCTACCTAAATCGCCTACTCCATCAACCAAGGGTCACCTAGATTTATACAAGGTTAAACCTAGCGCTCTGATACCAACTTTGTCACGACCCGAAAGTACGGAACGTGACCGGCACTTAGATTACGAAGCGTCAAGAGGCGCCACGTAACCTAAGTAAGCCGAAGCCCAGAAATCTAAACCATAAAAGAAGAAGAAGAAGAAGAAGAAAACAAGTTTAAAAGCATCAGCAAATTTTCTCAAAAATTTCGGCAGAGTCTCCTCCATAAAAACTGGCCCCCAAATTCGTACAACAAGTATAATATACATAAACAATAAAAAGCATCCCCAAACGTGTGCTAGCTCAACGCCAACTGGCGGAAACAACCACAACAAGCACAATAATATACAACGCCAAAGGGCGAGGCTCAAAACTCAAAATAAAACCAAACCACCAGATCAGAATAATATATGCGCGACTCTAAGGTCAAAATAAAAGACTGGTCTAATAAACTGATCAAGTAATACAAGTATGGTTGATGGAGCTTACTAGATACAAATGAAAGAATAAAAGTACAATGGTGGTTCGGATACAAGTGAACCAACCTACCGTGCAAATCACCCTGAAAGAATAGATGTGCCAGCAAGCTGCCAGGGAAACCTGTACATCGAACCTGTAATAAAATTTGGCACAACGGGGGTGAGTTGCCAACTCGTGAGTAGAAGACATCTACAAAAAGAAATCGAATGCACGACGCTATCCTAGGTCATAATAATACACTACTAAGTCCCAATCATCTAGTAATAGCAGTATAATACTACGTGTAAGTGCAGATACTCCGTGCTCGTGTCAGTGCCTCATATAGTACTATGTCATATGAATGGATATGCATGCACCATGAATTAAAACAATCAATCCTGAAATCCAGATATATCTGTATAAGAAATCTTTAACTGTTATCATAGTAAAATGTGTATAGGAATCTGAAATCTCAATAATGAAACCCATGGAAATCCGTGTCAAGCATCGACACAAACATGTAAATCTCAAGTCTCATAGTCTCAATACCTCGGGCTCCGTCAGTCCGGATCGGCCCATATCACTAAATCTCACGACAACGGTCGGTATCCTCCGGATATCCGCCGCGCCAGACATCACCGGTAGGTAGCCTTCCCCTGCCAGGCTCATCGTCTACAACTCGATCTTCTTGCCCCGGGGTACCATACCGGGCCCACCATGTACCAGAGACGGTTCATCCACTCCTCGAATCGGGTCTCGAAATCCAACAGAAAACATGAAATCTCATGGTGGACGACACATACATCACGAGAAAACCGCATCTTATTTTAAAAAGAGAGGAGGAGAGAGAGAAGTTTTTTATATATTCTTGCGGTTTTCCCCAAAAATCCAGAAATATCATAGAAACCCAAATCTCAAAATCATGAGTAAGTATATGATAAGTGTCGGCATATGCCCATAATACTGCATGATAACATGAAAACATGAATGCATGAATGTCTAAGTAATAATTATCATGTCTATACTAACATCAGAGAGTAATCACAATATTATATCGGTCAAGTTGTTAACTGATTCTATCAATAAAAGATAATATAATCTAAAGTGTACGTGACATAGCAATTACCGATGATGATGTGTGTGAGCCGGAAAATAAGTGTGCGTGGAATATGCGCATCATCGGTAATGGTGCTAGTGTCCTAACAGATAAGGTTTATACTGATTATAGCAACATATGTAAGAACATGCGTCATTATGATTCCATTGTGAAAGTAAAGACGGATCTGTGTTATCTACTCATGATATACCATTACCACTACCACTATATGACTCGAACCTAACCTAATGTCTATCTAACCTCCTAAGGAACAAAACCTAAGAAACTAGTCAATAAGAAACAAGAGTCTACCTAAAGTCTGAATCAATATCTCTAATAGTCGGCGATCCGGCCTCAATAGCGTCACGTACGTAGTACGGCTTACTCGAATCAAGAGTGCGGATCAATCATCATATTTATGCCTCGTACGGTAAAATCCATTGTACGGCATCCCAATATCAGGGTACGGGTCAAGTATCTCCTAGGTGTCTCATCATTAGTATAATGTCATCATCAACACATCTCATGATCAAGGTGCTAAACTGTGATCGCATACATCAGTCATATATCATTGCCATCATAATAAGCATCATTAGTTTATCCTCAGAAATATCATGTCATATGTATCATATCGTCCTCAAGTCACACCTCTATGATATCGACATCAGGTCACACCTATATGATGTCGTAATCAAGTCATACATATCCCATATCGTGATCAATCACAAGTTACAGTCCGGGTACTATTTTAGAGTCCCATATACCTCAATATTATCACCACCCATTATAATTTAAGTATACATGTTCATTATCTCACTCTCTAATGATCCGCTAACACTTAATACGACTGTATAGCCAAGAATCATGGCATCAAGCCCAGTTACACAGTTTCATCATACCTCGGATATCATATCACATCAGTGTATCCCATATACATGTTGTGTACATATATATACCTATACCTCGTCCTATATATATATATACACATGCACGTATACACCATGTCGAGTTTCAGTTTGTGCGTGTGTGTGTTTCTACCTGAAACCAACGAACCTCTTCCAAGGTATTCATCTTCTGGTATGGTTTTCCTAAATCAGTCTAGTCCAGCCTAGGGTCATTACTAGGGTCCTACTCATTATGATTCTAGGATCACATCTGGTTTTCTAATGTCAATAAGTACTATTCCTATTCTACGTTGCGGGGGTGCTAAATGCCATCCACCCGACTTCCCCCGTAGATATACATCTACTCACCTGGTCCATGTCTGCCGAAGACGGTGTCGCCATCCTCCTCTTCATCGCCCGTAGTCCACGTGAGGGGTACCTAAACGCAAACATATAAATAGTATCGTAAACTGGATCACATACGAAAGTCAAACGATACAAGGAACAAGCATAGGTTAAAACCTATGTCCCGTCCACGCAAAAGAACCAAATATCGCTCGATATCGGCGTACAAACTCCGATGGATCGAGATAAACATCAACAAATAACTCGTAGTTTTAAAACACATTACTTATATTATAAAACATGATTAAATCCATCGAAACCCTAAAATCCATCAAACAGTCCAATTTCGTAAAAACCGAAAATGCCAATTTACCGTTTTTCATCAAAACTTGACATTTAGATGAAACCAATGGTTATAAAACTCATTAAATAGCATAACTAGACTATACAAACCATTACTACATTTTTATTACACAAATTTGTATTAATTTGAAATTTCTAGTTTGCAACCTTTAACAATTTTCAACATTTTTCAAGCAAAATACCACAATTCCACTACAAAACATGATGTTGCATGAATTAATGTACTAAACTACAATTCATGATGATAATGATATGATGAAACCATAATTATATTTTTAATCTCATTTATTTAGGAATTTCCCAAAATCTAGTTTACAAAAATAGCCTTTTATTAGTATTTTTCCAATTATCACAAGAAACTAGTGATCAAACTAAGTTTTTCTTTCCATTAACATGTTAAGGTTCTCACTAAAACTACAATCTAATGATAACAACCTTAATTGGAATTTTATTTTATCCACAAATACATTTTATAAAAACTAGTTAGCTAAATAACATTATTAAATCAATTTGAATACACAAATTATTATATAATAACCATGCAAGATTTTTCCACTTCTAAAAATGGTAGACTAGTTATTATAACCCTAATTAATTAATAAAAATCATAACTTGAATTTACAAACCCTAACTTAAATTTTAAAAATTGAACATAGAATTAATCTAATAAAACTATTTATGCTTTAAAAGAAACATCTAATGGAAATAAAACAAAAGAGATAGATTTATACCTTCACAACCTCAAGTCCAAACATGAAAATGAGCCTCAAAATGCATGCTTTCCATCTCCAAAATCCATGTAAAAATGAGCAAGGAATAAAGGGTTTGAAATAAATATGATTTTGTGGAATTTTAATTGAATTTTAGAAGTATTTTTGATGAATTTTGAATAAAAATGAAGTGGGAAATGGGGGGGGCTGCCATGGGGTTGTTGAGGCCGGCCACAATTAGGAGAAGGGGGTGGAGAATGAGAAAAGTGAAGAAAGATGTAGAAAGTTCCACCAAAATATCATATCATTATGTCTTTTCATGCTTTTATTAAATTTTCTTTTAATTCTTAACTATAGCAACTCAAGAAAACTCTAGAAAATTGGAAAAATTTGCAAATGAATTTTACATGATACTCACTAAATTATAATATGTCATGGCTCTCTTTTCCAAATTTAAACCATTCAAATTTGTAATTTACACTAATTTAGTGTAAAAATAAAGTTTATGTTAATATTTAAAATAATTAGTTTAGGAAAAATATTTAATTAAACTAAAATTTTTTAAGTGGCTAAATAAACACCATTTACTAGTAATTACATAATTAAAATAGGTATTTTTGAAATTATAATGAAAAACAATCATGGTTTAATTTTAAGAAAAATACATTGTACTTTACCGAAATTCATAAAATTCACTTAAACAATTTTATTCATTTAATTATTTATTTAATTATTTTTAAAACGTTACATGGGCGATGGATGATCCCATATCCATTGGTGTTTGATATCAAGGATGGTGCACGGGTGCTCAGTGGAGACTGGGTACACTGGACGGACTCGCCGAGAACTCCCAGATGGTGTTATACCTCACGTCAGATGGCAGTTCTCCGGTGACACTGGTACAGAGTAGTCTGTTGACCCGAGATCGTCATAGAGTCTTGTGTGATTCCCACTGTTCTTTGATTTCCATCATACCACATCCAAGAGGGCATGCAAAAAGGTGGCTTTTGGGTACAGTACCGAATCACATGGAGGCAATGAGCGATAGGAGGGGATTCGTCTCTCCCGGTATAGGGAGTTGATGTTGTGCTGTGCTCGATTGGCTATAACCAGAAATCCCTGGCCAGGGTTGCTAAGATTTACTGGTAAGTGTTATCAGTAGTTTCTCGAACTGTTATAGACCTCATATTGACACGACTTATCGAGCTACTGGGGTCTAACGTCTACCACCCCTAGGTGAGATATGCGACATATCAGACGACGAGACCGGACTGTACGGGAGTGTTACTGATTGGATTAACAGGAGAATGTACAGGCTTGCTTGTTGATCTTCTGAGCACTCAATACCTGGGTGGCTTTTACGTTTAGCTGACCGCTTGCAGCTTGTGGGTGTTTGATATGATCATCACCTACTGCCGGCGTATTGACGATTCTTTAGAGTCCTACACAGAGGTTTCTTGGCTCAGGAAAAACGAAGTAGGAGCACATATGTGATATGTGCGGGACCGAGGATAATGCGGTATGTGATACCGTATTGGATTCTCGCGATATGAGATATCGGCCGGGTATATGTGATATAGCCGGGTCATCATATTAGTCGGTTATATGCGATATAGCCGGATTGTCAGATCAAGTGTTGATTCGATAATTTAATGTATAATATTATATATGATATATTAAATTACATTAACTGATATTAGATCACTAAAAGATTCTTTTTCTCACTCGGGTAATACATTGATATATTTGCGATATATGTTAATTGTATTATTTTATTTTGTTATGATAAATATTATATATGTGATATATAATATTGTAAGATGATATGGTTATTAATGCAACATGTTTTATGGAGTTTAAACATGATTAGGGTTTGGATTAGGGTTAAGACTTCTAATAGATTCTAGATGGTTTAGTTTTGTTTTGTGAAAGATATTTTGTTATGACTCATTCCTTGATCTAACCCAAACCCTAACCCTAGTTAATTCTCTATATGGGTTTAGTTGACCATGGTTGCATTAATCATTATATTTATCCTTTCATTATTCATCACAAAAGGTTTCATGTTGATTGTTCATCTTCTTCCTTCTTTCTTTCATAGAAAAAGCTTTCTAGCTTTTTCAAGGTGATGAAAAATGAGTGAGTAAATGAAAATAAAAGAGAGCAAAAATCCTACTTCATCATCTTCATCTACCCTTGCCACTTAGATGAGGGTGTTCACATCATTTTATGAGTGTTAGCTTGTGTTAATGAAACTTCAAGGTAGATCATCTTTGTTATCGAAGATCGGAAGCAAGTTTGCATCTTTCTCTTCGCGGAGCCTCTAGAGACCCCGTAACACGATGATCGCAGCGAAGGGACTTCAACACGGAGCTTAAGAAGTGAAGGACCGGACCTACAAAGGTTGTAATCTCTCTCACTTAGTGTTAAAGAGTTTAATATGCTTGTTTTCGCCTAAACCCTAGTTTAAAGATCCGGCTTCGGGTTGTTCGGCACAGCTAAAATTTTAATCGGGCATGGTTGATGACTTGTAGAACCTTGTGAGCGTGCCTAGCAACCCTATAGTGGTATCAGAGCCAAGATAGAGCTTTAGGCAAAGTCTACATGAAGTTTAAACTCCGATCGAACCCGGAAACCCTAATTTGAGCCCTTCTCTGGACATATTCTGAAAATGTGTTTTTTTATGAATTAAAAATGCTCATAAAATAGAGCAGGAAAAACTAAGAATTACTGTGAAGTACGGACCACTAATGCTTTTATTTGACCGCTGAACCGCGGCCAAACCAAGGGTTTGGCGGCGGTTCCGCGGCCAAAATTATGAATTAGTCCCTGGAACTTCATATATTTATTCTTAGGTCCTTTCTTGTCATTTTTTTGTAGGAATTTTGTAATTCCACTTAAGTGTTGAGTTTTCTTGGGTTGTATTAGGGACTCGTTGATTCGATCGGATAATTTAATTTCGTTTAGTTTTTTCCGGATAATTTTTAGAACGTGTTAAAAAGTTCAAACGGATATCAATAACTCACTTTTTCCCCTGCCTGAAAATTTCCAAGCATTGGATTTTTTCGTAGTTTAGGAACGTTCTAAGTCGTGCAAGTAACGTGGTGGACCCTCTGGAAGACAACAAACCTTAACTCGATTATGTGACCGTCTTGAACTGCCTCTGAACCTTAGGGTTTGTGGCACTACGGCATGCCACATGTGAGGCGTTGGTTTGACCCTTCTACGGCTGGACCATCGGTACTGTGGCATGTGATGGATGTTTTTAAACTGATTTCAAGTGTTGAGATATATTAGGGAAATCTTGGGTGTTTGATTATTCGATCGAAAAATTTAACATTGTCTATTTATCTGGAATGTGATACAATATTTGGAATCCATAAGTAGTTATGAGATAACTGATTTGAATGTTATAAATCTAGCAGTTCGGTCTCAATTGATCGGTTGCCACGGAATTTTGATGTGATCAAAATTCTGTCGCAATCACGTAGCGTACGCGGATTCTCGCCGAGTAAACTTAATAGACAGCCACGCCCCAAAGCCCCGACCAAGTAACTGTAGGAGAACCCCGTCGCCAAAAGCATCCGTCGGGTTCTTGCAGCAGCGGTGTTCCGCCTTAGTGCACTTCGTCGATGGCATCGGGGGGTGCGGACGTCTACTAAAGTTTGCGATGAGAATTCGATCAGGACGTCGGCAATCTTGTTGAATTGCCCGACTTGATATTGAAAAGAGTTTTCGATAATGAGACTAAAATGTGGGGTTTATAATTGTTAGGCATGCGATGTCTATGGAATTCATATAGTTAGGCATGCGATATCTAAGGAGGTTGCGGATTCCAACTGTTGTAGTTTTACACTTTCTTTTCTGTGACCGTAAGTGTAGTATGTGGTGTATCGCCGGTTTCGTTGCTATACATCAACGACAATCGGGATACGCATACTTGCTTACGTTGATGATATGAGATATTATGTGTTGCTGTGATATGTTATATTGGATCGTCGCGTTTTGAATAGACGGGGGTTTTATGTGAGATGAGAGTTTTTCTTTTTCATTCATGTAAAATTCATTTTTATGTAATATTCTTTTATTGGGGCACTTCCGGGCTGAGGATGATGTCACCGTTGTATATTATTTACTTTTCCGCATTAGGTAGACCCAAGGCAGGGAGCACAAGTAACCGGGCTCTAGGGTCCAGTGGGAGACTATCTCGAGGACTCGAGACCGGGTCTCCTAACCCAAAAATTGGCAGTGTTGCTTGCCGCTCTCGTAGAGGTCTAGGGATGTGGGTTTGGCTACTCATAGCGACTGTGGAATCCGTGTTTTATACCGGATCGTACTAAAACACGGATGTCCTAGTATATCCAATATTCATATATGTTCTTCTGCTGCAATGTTCTGTGATGAGATCATATTACTGCCTGAGACGAATGTTTATATTATATATATGAGATATATGTTATATTGCAGATTTCGTTTCAAAAGAGATGCTTGTGAAGCATAATAAAATGGGACTTCATTAATGAGATTAATGAAATAAAAGAAACCTAAGATGTTGTAGAAATTTGTTTAAAAACTGGTAGCTCTAGTTCTTGCTTTGTATAGCGATGTTCCTTGTAGAACATCCAGCACCTTATTCGATAAGGAAAGAGCCGAGATTCCTTCACCGGGAGTGACCTCTTTAGTGAAACTAGCAGATGCTACAAACTCGGTTTGTCTTTTGATTGCTTCTATAGTTCTTGCTTTGCATAGTGATATTTGTGAAATATCCTGCACCTTATTCGATGAGGAAAGGGCCGACGATCCCTTCACCGGGAGTGACCCCTTTAGCAAAACTAGAAAAGCCTAAAAAACACTCCATTTAAAATCACTCAATTCTACAACGATATCAAGTTCTTTACGCTCATGGTTTTCTTAAAAACCTGCGTAGCCCTCCGTCATTTCAAATAAGTACAACTTAGTATTCGTGCTGCGGTAGTTTGGCATGCGTCAAGGCGTAGTGTGTTAGATATGTATGCCCTAGAGTCCATTATTGTATAGTACTAGTTTGTATAATACATTTTGGAAGCTTGGGATATATATATATATACGGTTTTACGACAGTTTTGCTCGATATAGTAGTATGCTACTTGGTTTGTTTCTATCTTAATATGTGTATATGTTTCTTTTAACATATCGCTAAAATATATTGATGGAGCCCTTAGGATCTTTGCTTGACTACCGGCGTTGTGATGGCCATCACACTCGTGAGGGCTGGGTAGTCTATAAGCCCATCCTTATTCTAGTCCCTAGTCGTAGGATTATCGAGACAGGGCATCGATACACCAGAGTAGACTGTTGCATACGCTTCTCTTCCCAGCGGGGGAGATGGTCTGTCCCACAGCCATCAGTACGTCGTACTGGAGATAGTATGCAGGTGCTCGTTAGGTTACGAGTACACTGGACAGGACTCATCGGAAACTGTTGGTTGGTATTATACCTATCGTCAGTTAACAGTTCCCAGGTGACATGAGTACAGCTTAGTCCGCAGACTTGACACTGTCACTTTGCCTCGAGTGTGTTCCCACTGTTCTTTGATTACTACCCTACCACGGCTTTACTGAGTCGTGCAAACAGGTAGTAGTTGGGTGCAGTACCGAAGCACTTGCAGGCAGTGACGGTTAGACAGGATTCGTCTCTCCCGGTATTGGGAGTTGATATCGCGCTATGTCTAGGAGAGCCATTACACATAGTCGTCCCTGGCCAGGGCAAGCGAGATTTGCTGGTAGTGTTACCAGTAGTTTCTTAGGGTGTTTTGGGCTACACTCCGACATGACTTGTACCGCTATTAAGGGACTGACGTTTGCCACCCCCCTAGGCCCGCCATGCGATGCTTTTAGACGAACAGACCGGACTGTACGGAGATTGTCACTTACAGGCTCAGTAGGAGTTCGGATGGGTTCACCTCATCAGTCTTCTTATCGGCATCTACCTGGGGACCGTTACGTACAGCTAGTGCCGCTTGTGGTCTGTGGTTAACCCCACTGCCAGCGTAGTGTCGAGTCTTTAGAGTCCCACAAAGAGGGTTATTCACCTTTGGGCAAAACAGAGTAGAGGTCGCATGGTTTTGCGACAGGGTTCGTTCACATCCGCGCACTTGTGCACGTTTGGTGTCCGGACAGTTATTACTAGCGGGCTTTGGTTTAAGCCAGATCCAAGTATATGTTTTGGGGTTAGTTTTTTCTCTTTGTATTCGTGTTCCTCGGAACACAGATGCGGGTGTGTATCCACAGTTGACTGAGACAGAGACAGAGGATTCTCATTAGGGTTATGGTACGGGTGTGTATGCACAGTTGACTGTTGTCTTTTTCCAAACCCTAATGAGAATAGGAAATATGATTAATAATATTAGTTTACAATTATTGTGCCATGGTTGAGTTGAATTCTTGACTTTTGTTGACTTGTTGACTTTAGTTGACCGGTTGACCAAAGTAGACATGTTGACCATCATCATTTGTTTTCAAAGATGCTTCTTATTTTTTGCACAAAGCATTTAATGAATGAAATGATAATGGTCATTCATCAACTCACCATCACAAATTGTTAATTATTATTATTATTATCATTTTGTAAAATATGAGAGCATGGTTGTAAAATTTATCATTCTTACTTGCATCTTCTCTCTCATCCATTGCTCTCCTTCTTCCTCTAGCTCAAGGAAAATCCCTCTCATGAGTTGAGAACCATTTTCTTTTGAGATAAAACACCAAGACTACTCTCTACTCTTTCTAGGGTTCTAGGTTTAGCAAACCAAGCACCTTAGTTACCTCTAGGTTGAGGTAGGAGCTCAAGTTCGAACCCTCGGGTGGATCTATCTTCGACAAAGAGGAGACGACGAGGAGGAGCCGTACAAACTATTACAAGGAGCAAGCAAGGAGGAGAACAACAAGAAGAGAAGGAGTTTAAGACTAGGTATAACCCCCTAACCGAGTAGGTAAAGCTCGTAGTTGTTGCTAGTGTGTTGTTTAGCAAAGATCCGGGTTTTCTAGTCCATGTTACCAAAACCCTAAAAATTGTTTTTCACCGTTTCCGCAACCCCGAAAGAACCGGGAGAGGTAACGTGGACCTAACAGTGGTATCAGAGCCTAGCTAAACACACACTAGCATGTTAGCAAAGTATCTAGAATTTCGATCGGATATAAAACCGCAAAACACGCCGAAAAAGCTAACTTTCTGCCAATTTTTAGATCTGTTCAAAAATAATAAATCACATGCTAAAAATCAGCTCAGGGTTTTTATAGAACAAGGAAGAAATTTGATCCAGTGAGTCGCTTAACTCGCCGCGGAACCGCGGCAAGAGCATGCTCTTGCCGCGGATCCGCGGCCGAGTTGACTCGGCCGTGGGTCAAACTTCTTGCAGTGTTCTTATGTTGGTGTTTTGTGATTTTTAGGATGGTTTGTTTCTGCCCAGAATTTCCAGAGAACAAATTTTGTTTTTGGGGTGGTTACAAATCCGTATTTTGATCGATTTTCTGTAGATTTTGGCTAATGGGTTATATCTGTGATGTGATATATGTATTGAACGTCTGCTAATCGCTATACGTCGATTAGTGGGGGTTATACATATCTGTGATCTGTAATGTTGGTGGTTTGTGTATATGAATTCGTTGGATTGTCGCGGATGAATAGCTGGGGGGTTGTGAGATGAGATTTTTCTTTATCTTTCAATTCATGTAATATGTAAATTGATGTAATATTATTTGTATGGCCGCACATCCGGGATGAAGTTGTAGCCGCCATTGTATAATTTCCTTTTACTGTTTTTGCTCCTAGGATAGACCCAAGGTGGGGTGCACAAACTACCGGGTATCTCGAAGTGCCGAGTGGCCTACTCACGTTGTTGATGGAGGTTGCTTCGCTTCGGGTACTTGGCGGGTAGTTTGCCGCACCCGTAGGGGTCTAGGGTGGGGTATTTGGCTATTCATCACGACCGTGTAATCTTTCTTTCATTGCAGGCTCGAACGGAATGCAGATTCCTAGTATATCCAATGTGTTCATCTGTGATCTGGAATGGCTATCATTGCATCTGACGAATGTGTATATATCTATATATGATATCTATTTAGGCGTTGCTTATGTTTTGCATCCGCGCTAGTCCAGACCCCGCTCTGTCGTTAGTTGAGTAACCTAACGGGTGATGACGGGACCCCGTGGTGAATGCGGATGGCATAAGCGTACGTCATATTTTCGTTGTTTTCTGCAATGGTAGGATTAAATGATGGGACGCATTAAATTAATGCAAGAAAATAAATCTAAAAGACGTTGTTGGAACAATTTTCAAAAAGATGTTATTGCAAGGACGTTCACTTTTGTTTTGTACAGAGGTATTCGGTTATGAATGCCCAGCACCTCATTCGACAAGGCAAGGGCCGAGATCCCTTCATCGGGAGTGACCCCTTGGACAAAAGTCTACGTCAGGGTAATAACTTCACTATAATCGATTATTCTTGCTTTGCATCGAGGTATTCAGCTTAGAATATCCTGCACCTCATTCGACGAGGAAAGTGCGGAGATCCCTTCACAGGGAGTGACCTCTTGGGCAAAAGTTTTCGCCACTATATTTTCAAAAGGGTATCACGTTCCTTCAACGATATCAAGTTCATTACGTTAACGGGTTTTCGCCAAAAACCCAGCCGTATCCCTCCGTCATTTCGTATAAGTTATACTTAGTATTCGTGCTGCGTTTGTTGACTGTGTCAAGGAGCAGTGAACGGTAGCTGAGTATTGCTTATCTGCTGGATATAATGTGATTGGTTAGGACAGTCGTGTAACCTTATTAACTATGTTAAGGGTTATGCGGGTGGGTTTAATGCAATCAAGATAATGACGGGTTGAACTTGAGTTGGACACTTTGATTTGTTGACTGTGTCATGGTCACTTGGGTCCTAGGGGCAAAAATCCACATCGGGAGTTTCTAAAGAAACTGAAACTTGCAGATTTAGCATACCTTCTGGAGTGTGGTTACTAGAGTGGATTCCATCTAGGTCATCGCATAATGATAGTTAGATCCCGATCCCACTGATGACTTGGATTACTCTCGGGAGATTATTTCACTTAACAATCAATGCTATAAACCAAGTAGGTGTCTAGAACAGTGTTAGCGGGGCTACGCCTCCAGGAAAAAGAGGTTATTTAATTATGGAACTTCGTGAAAGCATTGGAAAACCTCCCTCGAAGTACCAACCCCAGCCTGGCTGAAAGGTTAAGCAAGTATTGGGACGTGTGATAAATCCTGACTAGTTCTTCATTTAGGGTTTGAAGAAGAATTTGAGAAAACAGTGGGAGCCATCCTGGTTAGATAAATCAATAAACCAATCTAATCTTGCAAGAGCGCATGCTGAGTGTTTCTTTTCTCTCTCCAGGTAGCAACCATTTCACGCCCTAATCAAGATAATAAAATGTATCTCTTGACCGATCCGAATTCTTATTCGGGGCTAGGGAACGTTAGTTCGGCTCTAACTTACGACAACAGTCATAAGTATGAGTAAGGGAAAGAGGATTGTATGGATTCCAAGAATACCCAGTTGAAGAAGAAGCATGGTTTTGCATCTACTTCAGGTGTTCTTGTTATTGAGAACTGCTTTACGGTCAGCCCTACCTCCTGGGTACTTGATACCGGATCATGATCTCATATCTGTAATCTATTGCAGGGACTGAGAAAAAGTAGGAGAGTTGTACCTGGTGATATGTCGTTCAGAGTAGCGAACGGAGCACGGGTTAATGCTGCAGCCGTCGGTGAATATCACCTAGTGTTGCCAAATGGCAATACTATGATTTTGAACGATTGCTACTATGTACCTTCCATGGTTTACAACATCATATCAGTTTCTTTACTCGATAAAGATGGATATAATTTTGTTCTTGATAGAAATATCATGAACATCTACCTTCATAAGGTACTGGTTATAGAAGGTACACTGTGTAATGGTATCTACGTTCTAAATCATAATACAGTTCTCAATGTACAAAACACACGCAAGAGGAAGAGTTCAGATACGAACGAATCCTACTTGTTGCATTGTACACTTGGTCATATCCGAGAGAAAAGACTAAGTAAGTTGCATAAAGATGGACTCTTGGATACGTTCGAGTTTTCATCTTATGAAACTTGTCAGTCTTGTCTCAAAGGAAAGATGGCCAAATCTCCGTTCACCGGACATGGAGAAAGGGCAGCAGAGCTCTTAGGACTCATACACAGTGATGTATGTGGTCCAATGTCTATACATGCAAGGGGTGGGTTCTCGTACTTCATCACATTCACTGACGATCTCTCTAGATTCGGATATGTATTTCTTATGAAACATAAATCTGAAGCTTTTGAGAAATTCAAGGAATTCAGAAACGGAGTAGAGAACCAGACTAGCAAAAGTATCAAGATCCTCCGATCAGATAGAGGAGGGGAGTACTTAAGCGGGGAATTCCTAGATTACTTAAAAGAGAATGGTATTCTCTCTCAGCTTGCTCCTCCATATACGCCACAGCACAACGGTGTATCGGAACGGAGGAATCGTACCCTATTGGATATGGTTCGCTCCATGATGAGTAGTGCTGAGTTGCCTCTTTCATTCTGGGGATATGCACTTCAAACAGCAGCACATTTATTGAATCAAGTTCCATCCAAATCCATGCCTAAGACTCTGTATGAAATAAGGAGTGGTAAGAGTTTGTATCTTAAACGTATTAAGATTTGGGGTTTCCCAGCTTATGTCAAAAAGCAGAACCCAGACAAACTTGAGGCACGGGCAGTTTTATGTAAGTTTGTGGGATACCCAAAAGATTTAAGTGGGTATCTATTCTACCATGCAGAGGAACAGAAGATAATTGTTTCCAGGAATGCCACATTTTTGGAAAAAGAATTTTTTGTTAAAAATATTAGTGGCAGCACGGTAGAACTGGATGAAATTCCAGATACACGAACTTTAACTAAAGATTTGGAGGAACCGCTAGATTTAGTTACACCCAACGAACCTCAACCACTCCGCAGATCTGGTAGGATTTCTCATCCGCCAGAGAGATACTACGGTTTTCTCATAGACGGGGATCGAGAGGATTGCATCTTGGAAGAAGATGACCCTACCAGTTTCAGGTAGGCCATTATCAATAGGGACTCTGATAAGTGGCAGGAAGCAATTCAATCCGAAATGGAGTCTATGTACACCAATAAAGTGTAGACCTTGGATATTGCTCCACCTGGGGTAAAACCCGTTGGATCAAATGGATCTACAAAAGGAAACTTGGTGTAGACTGGCAGGTGGAAACCTATAAGGCTAGACTCGTTGCAAAAGGTTTTCGTCAAAGACCTGGTGTAGACTATGACGAAACGTTTTCTCCGGTGGCTATGCTCAAATCCATTCGGATCCTACTTGCCATTGCAGCCTTCCATGACTATGAAATCTGGCAGATGGACGTTAAAACGGCTTTTCTAAATGGCTGTTTGGAAGAGTGCGTTTACATGGATCAGCTAGAAGCTTTCGTAGACAGTGGGAGCAGCGGGAAGGTGTGCAAGTTGCTTAAATCCATTTATGGATTAAAGCAGGCATCGCGGAGCTGGAACATCTATTTTGATGAGGCAATCAAGGAATTTGATTTCATCAAGAACGAAGATGAACCTTGTGTCTATAAGAAGATTGTAGGACGAACTGTCGTGTTACTAGTCTTGTACGTGGACGACATTCTTTTGATAGGAAATGACATTCTTATGCTACAATCGGTCAAGCTATTTTTGTCACAACGGTTCTCCATGAAGGACCTGGGTGATGCCTCATACATTCTGGGGATCAAGATCTACAGAGATAGATCCAAGAGACTACTGGGACTTTTGCAGTCTAGGTACATAGAGACCGTACTAAGGAGATTTAGTATGGAGGATTCCAAGCGCGGTAATATACCCGCATTGCACGGAATTACCCTCTCCAAGAAGATGTCTTCTAAGACTGACGATGAGAGGGTTCGCATGAGCACTATACCCTACGCTTCGGCGGTAGGATCTATAATGTATGCGATGCTATGTACAAGACCAGATGTGGCTTACGCGCTGAGCGTGGTGAGCCGGTATCAGTCAGACCCAGGTGAGGACCACTGGACGGCAGTTAAGAAAATTCTCAAGTACCTGAGAAGGACTAAGGAGATGTTCCTGGTTTACGGTAATGGAGACCTCAGGGTCGAGTCCTTTACCGATTCAAGCTTCTAGAGTGACAAAGATGACAGCAAGTCTGTCTCGTGTTTTGTGTTTACCCTCAACGAAGGGGCAGTACGTTGGAGGAGTTCCAAACAGGATACCGTCACAGACTCGACGATGGAGGTTGAATACATTGCTGCAAGCGATGCCGCAAAAGAGGCGGTCTGGATAAAGAAGATCATTAGTGAACTTCAGGTGGTTCCGTCCATTGTTGATCCAAAACCTTTGTATTGCGATAACAATAGGGCTATAGCTTTAGCGAAGGAACCAAGATCCCATCAGAAATCCAGACACATCTTAAGGCGGTATCACCTGATCAGGGAGATCATTGATCGCCAGGCGATCGAGGTACGGAGAGTGGACACAAAATACAACACGGCGGATCCATTCACAAAGGCCCATCCTCAAACACAGTTCGAGTGACTTTTTGAGCTATTGGGTATGCGGTACGCCAGCAGCTGGCCCTAGTGCAGACGTTGGATATGCGGTATACCAATTACTGGCCTTTAGTGCAAATGGGAGATTGTTAGATATGTATGCCCTAGAAGCCATTATTTTATAGTACTAGTTTGTATAATACATTTTGGAAGCTTGGGATATATATACGGTTTTACGACAGTCTTGCTCGATATAGTAGTATGCTACTTGGTTTGTTTCTATCTTAATATGTGTATATGTTTCTTTTAACATATCGCTAAAACATATTGATGGAGCCCTTAGGATCTTTGCTTGACTACCGGCGTTGTGATGGCGATCACACTCGTGGGGGCTGGGTAGTCTATAAGCACATCTTTATTCTGTCCCTGGTCGTAGGATTATCGAGACAAGGCATCGATACTCCAGAGTAGACTGGTGCATACGCTTCTCTTCCCAGCGGGGGAGATGGTCTGTCCTACAGCCATTAGTACGTCGTACTAGAGTTAGTATGCAGGTGCTCGTTAGGTTACGAGTACACTGGACGGGACTCGTCGGGAACTGTTGGTTGGTAATATACCTATCGTCAGTTAACAGTTCTCATGTGACATGAGTACAGCTTAGTCCGCAGACTTGACACTGACACTTTGCCTCGAGTGTGTTCCCACTGTTCTTTGATTACTACCCTACCACGGCTCTACTGAGTCGTGCAAACAGGTAGTAGTTGGGTGCAGTCCCGAAGCACTTGGAGGCGGTGACGGTTAGACAGGATTCGTCTCTCCCGGTATTGGGAGTTGATATCGCGTTGTGTCTAGGAGAGCCATTACACATAGTCGTCCCTGGCCAGGGCAAGCGAGATTTGCTGGTAGTGTTACCAGTAGTTTCTCAGGGTGTTTTGGGCTACACTCCGACACTACTTGTACCGCTATTAGGGGACTGATATTTGCCACCCCCTAGGCCCGCCATGCGATACTCTTAGACGAACAGACCGGACTGTACGGAGATTGTCACATACAGGCTCTGTAGGAGTTCGGATGGGTTCACCTCATTAGTCTTCTTATCGGCATTTACCTGGGGACCCTTATGTACAGCTACTTTCTCTTTCGGTCTATGGTTAACACCACTGCCAGCGTAGTGTCGAGTCTTTAGAGTCCCACACAGAGGGTTATTCACCTTTGGGCAAAACAGAGTAGAGGTCGCATGGTTTTACGACAGGGTTCGTTCACATCCGCGCACTTGTGCACGTTTGGTGTCCGGACAGTTATTACTAGCGGGCTTTGGTTTAAGCCAGATCCTAGTATATGTTTTAGGGTTAGTTCTATCACTTTGTATTCGTGTTCCTTGGAACACGGATGCGGGTGTGTATGTTGGAGATAGTGCCCTCAAAGTCAATTATTGGATCGTGGGTACGTGATTGCAATGATTGAGGCGGGACCTATACCGATATGACAGTCTTGCTCGAGATGATAGTATGCTATCTGGTTTGTCTTTATCATCGTATACATGTTTTAGTTTACTATTGCATGATGATAGAGCCCATAGGTTTCTTGCTTGACTACCAGCAGTATGATGGCGATCATATACGTGGGAGCTGGGGTATGTAAGCACATCCTTAAAGTGTCCCTAGTCATGGGAGTTTCGAGACAGGGCATCGATACTCCAGAGTAGACTAGTGTATACAGTCGAGACCCCGACGAGGGGCGGTGGCCGGTCTCACAAGCCACTGGTGTCAGTTGGATCACCTAAGATGTATACAGGTGCTCATTAGGTTATGAGTACACCGGACATGACTCGCCGGGAATTTGCTAGTTGGTATTATACATATCGTCATATAGCAATTTCCTGGTGACATGTGTACAGGTTAGTTCATCGACCTGAGATCGTCATTTGTCTCGTGTGAGTTCCTACTATGCTTAGATTACTACCCTACCATGCTCAAAGGAGTTGTGCAAACAGGTTTTAGTTGGGTACAGTCCCGAGCAACATTGGAGGCAAGTGAGCGGATCGTCAGGGATTCGTCTCTTCCGGTATTGGGGGTTGATGACGCGCAGTGCACGGGTGGCCATCACTAGGAACCCTCGGCCGAGGTAGTAGAGAATTACTAATTTGGATCAGTAGTTTCTCAAGTGGTGATGGGCTTCATGCCGACACGATTTATCGCGTTATTAGGGGTCTGACTTTATCCACCCCCTAAACTCGATATGCGATACTCTTTAGACGAATGGACCGGACTGTATATACATTGTCACTGTCAGGCTCAGTAGGGTTTATAGATGAGTTCGCTCGTCAGCTTCCCTTCCAATCAATACATAGGCAAACCGTTACGTACAGCTTGTACCTCTGACGTGCTAGGGGTTATACCCAGTGCCAGTGTGTTGATGAGTCATTAGAGACCCCCCACAGACACTTTCCCAAGTTCGGGCGAAACGTAGTAGAGGCCGTATGGTGGTATGGCAAGGTTCGGAAAAAGCACGTGCATTTTCGCACGTGTCGTTTTTCGGGCAGATAATACTGGTAGGCTTTGGTTTAAGCCGGAACCCAGTATTGTATTGTGTAGATATAATATCTTTGTCTCAGTTGCATTTATATCCGGTCGTAATATAAATGCGGGTATGTTTATACTAATACGGGGTTATCCTGAAATTCGTTTCAGGATCGCTTTTGGAACTTGCCAGTTTCCATTTTTCTATCAGCCGTTTGACATTCGGTTAAATACGGATTTATCTTTTCTTGGGATTTGTGTGGAAGCTTCTAGGATGGTGACTAGGATGGTGAGGTGGCTTTGTTCATTAATGGTGCATTAATTGAGTTGATGACTATGGTTATGAATCATTGTTTCATTTAATGAGTTCATACTAGGTGTATTATGACTCATTCTTTTGTATTAGTGCTAATTCTCACCATCCGTCCTCCTACACTCACCCCCCTCTCCTTTATATGGCCGGCCACCTCCTTGAGAGAATAGATGGTTGTTGTTTTGAAAAGATTAATGATTTTGGTTCATGGAAATTGTTATACTCCATTTCTCATTTCGTATCGATCCAAAAGGCAACTTCATTAACCGTTCGTCTATAACCTTGGACGTAACGAAACAAAGTGTTCTACTCATTCTCTACTTCATCTTGGTCGTCTCTTTTGGCAAACTTGACGATCGAGTTGCCTCGGTTCAGAGGCGGGAGCCCGTTTAAAGATCCGTCGATGTGGTGCCACCTGGACGACAAGACTGGAGATCGAGGAGATCTGAGCAGCCGCAACAAGCATGGGATGATGGTTGAAGACCGAAGGACTCGGATCGTTCGGTATAACTCTTCTACCCACTTTGTAGTTTGTTAGTTTAGCTTTATTGGCAGATCCGGGTTACGGTACACGATAGCGCCAGTTGTAAAAAGTTTTTTGTTCCGCATTTGGAGTCTGTTAGACGGCCGGGGCGCTACCGTTGACTTACAGTGGTATCAGAGCCTCACCATTAAGCTATACTAACTTGTGCTAACACATTTGAAATATCGATCGAACGAATTTTCGAAAAACCGCAAATTCCTGTGCTGTAGTTTCTGTCGATTTTAAATCAGGTCTAAAAATTGTTTGACATATCACAGAAAACTAAGTAGGAAATTCTAAGAAAACTTGTGAAATTTGGTCACGTGATCCCACAAAACGACCGCGGATCCGCGGCCCAAACCAGGGTTTGGCCGCTGATCCGCCGCGCTTTTGTGGGAACAGTGCCCGAAATTTTTCCAGTGAGTTTAGCATGGGAAATTGTGGTTTTTGGTATATGTTTTTTTGGCACATATTTTGTTACTGTACACCAGATGTACGTGGGGCCCACTTCGGGAAATTTAGTCGATCAAAATTTCAAACTTGTTAGTATGCAGTATTTACATTATATCTGCGACCGGGAATGTAATTTGATCGGTAAACCACGTCTGATTGCTATAGTTCTTTTAGACGGGTTTGCAAACGTGACATTCTCGTTGATGTTCTGTGTTGTGCTGTGATGCTGCGGATATGTCGTGGTGGATAGCAGGGTGCAATGATAGTGCAGTTTGGATTTATTTGTACATTTGATATTGCGGGGCGAGCGTCCAACATGTGGACTGCCGTTACTGCCTGTTTGTATAATATTCTTTTGGGGCACGACCGGGTCGAGGTCGATGTACCCGTTGTACATATTTTTATTTCTGTACTAGGTCTATCCCGCGAAGGATTGCACGGATAGCCGAGTTCTGGAGGGCAAAGGGTCCGTATATCATGGCTTTGAGAGGTAAAGGGACCTTACTCTAGAATTGATAGACTATTCGCCGCACTCGTAGGGGGTACAGGTTGACCCAAAGAGGGGTGCTCAATTTACCGGATTCCATGAAGTGCCGGGTGTTCCATTCACTATGCTGTGGGGACCACCTCGCTTCAGGTTTTGGCGGGTAACTTGCCGCACCCGTAGGGGTCTAGGTTTCATTGCACAGGCTATCCACACGACCAGGGGAACGTCGGGTTTCAGCAGCGGCTCTGTGAAACTCGGGGATCCCAGATTATCTGTATTGTTCTGTGATACTTATTACTTATCTGTAATGTTGGATATTATCACGCCTGGAGCGATTATTGTATATTGGTATATACTATTAGATGTTGTATATGTTTTACACCCGCGCTAGTCCAGCCCCCGCTCTGTCGTTAGTTAAGTAACCTAACGGGTGATGACGGGACCCAGTGGCGAATGCGGATGGCATATACGTACATTTTATTTTCGTTCTTTTCTAGTATGATTGATTGATGGGACTGCATTGATTCTTATCAATGCAAGGATAAATCAAACCTATATTTGATGTTGTTGGAACAAATTATTTAAAAAGTGTTATTACAAAGATGTTTACTTTTGTTTTGCATAGCGATATTCAGTTTAGAATATCCTGCACCTCATTCGACGAGGCAAGGGCTGATATCCCTTCACCGGGAATGACCCCTTGGACAAAAGTTTACGTCAGGGTAATAACTTCAATATAGTCGATTACAAGTTGCTTTGCATCGCGGTATTCAGTTGGAATATCATGCACCTCATTCCACGAGGAAAAAGCCGAGATCCCTTCACCGGGAGTGAGCTCTTTAGCAAAACGTTTTCGCCACTATATTTTTATAAAAAGCTATCAGGTTCCTTCAACGAGATCAAGTTCATTACGTTAAAGGTTTTTCGCCAAAAACCAGTCGTAGCCCTCCATCGTATCTTATGGATGGTCAGTAGTATTCAAGCTATATTTGTTGACTTTCGCCAAGGCATAGTGCTTGGTAGCTGCTGGGGTATTCATTTGTAGCATAGATAGATGTGTTGGTTTGGGACAGTCGTATTACCTTGTTGGCTTTCGTCAAGGGTATGTACGGGTGGGTTCAAATTAACCTGGACAATGACGGGCAGAACTTGACATGTGACTTATGATTTGTTGGCTTTCGTCAAGGTCATAAGAGCATGGGGCAAAAATCATATCGGGAGTTTCAAACATACACGAAACTTGCCAGGCATGCGCATACCTTCTGGAGTGTGATAATTTGAGTGGCTTCCATCAAGTTATCATGCGGTGATAGTTGGATCCCAATTCTCACTGATGAGTTGGTATACTCTTCGGGTGATCCCGACTAATTCTTCTTTCAGGTTTGGAGGAGAATTTGAAATTACAGCGGGAGGTATCCTGATTAGATAAATTGATAACCATTCTGATCCAGGTTAGAGTGCACGCAGAGTGTTTCTTTTCTCTCTCTCTCTTTGGCAGCGACCTTTGACCGACCCTAGACTATGACTCAGTGACCAAAGTTGACCGAACCTTATTAAAATACTGACTTTTGGACTGTCTGAGTTGTATAAGTCATTGCCGCTCCTTCTTTTACCCTTTGTATTTCTCAGAACACCCCGTATTACTACGCACATCCACTTCCATTGGATGGATCCATCGTATGGTTATATACGAACTCGAAGGGACTTCTTCGAGGATGGATCCAGGTTCAGGAGAAATAGAATTGGATTATTCAGTTGTCTTTTATTTTCACCTTCTCTCAGGTTGCGAGAGCTCCTTCGTTTAGGAGAGTACACCTATTACGCTTATTGGATAGTCTTATTCCAAACCATAGGCCGGTGCTGAAAGGTAGGGAATGAAGAAAACCAATTAGCCTAAGCAAGGTGTACAGAAGGTAATATGTAAAGAAAAAATGAAGGGATTAGAAAGAGGGCAAAGTAAATTGCGACTGTTATCATTCATGACCAAACCGCGTACTTCATCGCCACTCCTATTTCACCTTTGTTTTTTTCCCCAGTTCGGGAGAAATAGAATAAAGTTTTATTCAGTAGTCTTTTATCATCACCTTCTCTCAAGTTGCGAGTACTCCTAGGATTAGGAGAGTACACCTATTATGCTTACTGGATAGTCTTCTTCCAAACCATAGGCTGGTGCCGAACGGTAGGAAAGGAAGAAAACCATTTAGCCTAACGATGGTGTACAGAAGGTACGACTAAATACAAATAAAGGGATTTGGAGAGATAGCAAAGAAATATACGGTTACAGTCATGAATTGAATTATGGAAAAGACATTACTAGGAATACCAGAATAACCCTATGAAACATTTTCATGTTTCAGTTTCACTGCGCATTGTTAAAAGGAAAACTGATTTCCCGATTAGATACTTACTCCAGGGTATGTACCAGGTTTTAATATTCTCATATCTGTATAGTTTTACAGATGATGAGTGGGAGTAAATTATTGGGAATTAGGTGATCATCCTCATTATATCGGAATTAGTTGTAATTGGTGATATTTGAGGAAATCACCTGGGTACAGTTTTCAACCTACGATGTACAGGTTTTGAGTTATTCAACTCAGCGGACTTATACAGAGTATTGTAGGTTGTCCAGTGTCCGTCAGGACAGAGGGGTAGGTCCTCATACTATGTTCTGTTTACTTGTGACTTCTCTAGTTTTTAGACAAGTGTTTCGTAGAAATACAATGTCTAAGTTTTGAGAAGTTATGGGTATAAGAATAAAGTAGAGAACCAGATGTCGCAAGTATCAGGATTCTTCAAGGAGATTGAAGATGTAGATTCTTGTGATTAGTATTCAGATGATAGTAATGGTTTTTGAGAAACTTGTTTCTCTTTCAGGTTACTCATAATTGGATGGATTCCTAAGTTGAGTAATGCTGAGTAGCCTTTTTCCATTAAGATGATATGCACTGGAGACAGATGCATGATTAGAATCTGGTTCAAATTAAATTAGTGCCTCTATTTCTATATTGGATATAGAATGGTTCATATCTTAACGATGTTAAGGTAAGGGGAGTTGTCCAGCTTATGCTTAAAACCAGACACTGGATAACTCAAGGCGCGTTTCTGTAATGGCTGTTTGTGGGTTGACCCTGGCTTTGACGAGGGTTGACATTTCTACCATCTGATATATCAATATTGATATTGTTCTTCACTCGCCACAGTTTTAGTAAAATGGATTTTTTCAGAAAACAGTAGTGGGAGTATGGTAGAACTGGAAGTGATTCCAGAACCGCAAACGATTACGGAAAATTTAATAGGACCTATATATTCAAACAGGTTTGACATTCCAATAGCCACTCCGCGGATATGGTGGGTAACCTCAGACACCCGAGAGGTACTCCGGTAGCCTCAAGGACGGTGACAGGGAGGTTCTAGTTTACCCAGACTTGACACTACTATTGTTCCAGACTATGAGACCCGGCAAGAGGATAAGTATAACGTCGTTCTAAACTAGCTTTAGAAGTATACGTATATATTATTCTGCCAGAGGGTTGCCGTAGTCAGTGGGAGCAGCGGAAGCATAGTGGGCAAGTAGCTTATGTCTATTTATAGGCTTGAGCAAAGAGAGCGGAGATAAGATCATTTAATTTTGATGTAACAGTCATGGCTTTGACTTCATCAGAATAGGGGATGGATCTGTTGAGAAGGTAGTAGGGTGTGATGTCCTGGTATTTGGATGACATACACAGAGAAGGAAGTAAAATTCATATACTACGATCGGTTGTACTGTGGTCGTCACACAGTTGCTTCTTCACACAGGATATGGATATAATATCAGACATTCTGGTTACTAGATCTATGGTTTTAGATCTAGATTTGGGTAGTTTTCCAATTTAGTTACTTTGACAGTATTCTAATGGTATTTTAGAATAGATGATGCCTGGCATGGTGATGTACCTGCAGGTGATGGAGTCACCCTCTCTAAAGGTGTCTTAAAGACTAAAAGGGAGAGGGATCTGCATGATTGGCAGATCACTTGCTTAGGCAATTGAGTCAATCATGAGATTTCAAGTACCACACCAGATGTAGTTTTTGCACTTGATGTGATAAGATTATATTAATCCAATCCTGAAGAAACATAAGGAAGCAGTTTTAGAACTTAAGGTGCATGTTCTATGGATTTGATGACGGCAGCCTCCTTCGGGAGACGGTTATCATTCCAGGCTTCAAAGGTGACATGGATGACAGAGTGATTGTCAGAATTATAGTTTTCCCTCTGACGAGGGACAGTATTATGGACAGGTGGTCCAAGAGGATACTGTGGGAGGTATGGTGCTGGATACTGATTAGGTTCAGTTATCGATACAGTCTAAGAACATTGGATTTGGAGTTCATTTATGAACTAGGTCCTATCAGATATCCAGACATATTCTAAGACAGGTATTACTCGATTCGGGAGATGGCTTTCTCCGTGAACTTGAGATTAAGAGAGACATAGAAAGAAACATCAGGGCGGATCCACTCACTGAGGCTATTTCTCGAACACAAGAGTTTTACAAACTAGCTTTGTGAAACTGATTAGTAGAGGAGTTGGATGTTCGGTATCACACGGGCTGTGAGTATGCGACATCACAATAATTAGCCTTAAGTGCAAGAGGGAGATTGTTGGAGATAGTGCCCTCAAAGTCAATTATTGGATCGCAGGTACGTGATTGCAATGATTGAGGCAGGACCTATACCGATATGACAGTCTTGCTCAAGATGATAGTATGCTATCTGGTTTGTCTTTATCATCGTATACATGCTTTAGTTCACTATTGCATGATGATAGAGCCCATAGGATTCTTGCTTGACTACCAGCAGTATGATGGCGATCATATACGTGGGAGCTGGGGTTTGTAAGCACATCCTTAAAGTGTCCCTAGTCGTGGGAGTTTCGAGACAGGGCATCGATACTCCAGAGTAGACTAGTGTATACAGTCGAGACCCCGACGAAGGGTGGTGGCCGGTCTCACAAGCCACTGGTGTCAGTTGGATCACCTAAGATGTATACAGGTGCTCATTAGGTTATGAGTACACCGGATAGGACTCGCCGGGAATCTGCTAGTTGGTATTATACATATCGTCAGATAGAAATTCACTGGTGACATGTGTACAGGTTAGTTCATCGACCTGAGAACGTCATTTGTCTCGTGTGAGTTCCCACTGTGCTTAGATTACTACCCTACCATGCTCAAAGGAGTTGTGCAAACAGGATTTAGTTGGGTACAGTCCCGAGCCACATTGGAGGCAAGTGAGCGGATCGTCGGGGATTCGTCTCTCCCGGTATTGGGGGTTGATGTCGCGCAGTGCACGGGTGGCAATCACAAGGAACCCTCGGCCGAGGTAGTGAAGAATTACTGATTTGGATCAGTAGTTTCTCAGGTCGTGATGGGCTTCATGCCGACACGATTTATCGCGTTATTAGGGGTCTGACTTTATCCACCCCCCTAGACTCGATATGCGATACTCTTTAGACGAATGGACCGAACTGTATATACATTGTCACTGTCAGGCTCAGTAGGGTTTATAGATGAGTTCGCTCGTCAGCTTCCCTTCAAATCAATACATAGGCAAACCGTTACGTACAGCTGTACCTCTGACGTGCTAGGGGTTATACCCAGTGCCAGTGTGTTGATGAGTCATTAGAGTCCCCCCACGTACACTTTCCCAAGTTCGGGCGAAACGTAGTAGAGGCCGTATGGTGATATGGCAAGGTTCGGAAAAAGCACGTGCATTTTCGCACGTGTCGTTTTTCGGGCAGATAATACTGGTAGGCTTTGGTTTAAGCCGGAACCCAGAATTGTACTGTGTAGATATAATATCTTTGTCTCAGTTGCATTTATATTCGGTCGTAATATAAATGCGGGTATGTTTATACTAATACGGGGTTATCCTGAAATTCGTTTCAGGATCGCTTTTGGAACTTGCCAGTTTCAAGTTTTCTTTCAGCCGTATTTGACATTCGGTTAAATACGGATTTATCTTATCTTGGGATTAGTGTGGAAGCTTCTAGGATGGTGACTAGGATGGTGAGGTGGCTTTGTTCATTAATGGTGCATTAATTGAGTTGATGACTATGGTTATGAATCATTGTTTCATTTAATGAGTTCATACTAGGTGTATTATGACTCATTCTTTTGTATTAGTGCTTATTCTCACCATCCCTCCTCCTACACTCACCCCCCTCTCCTTTATATGGCCGGCCACGTTCTTGAGAGAATAAATGGTTGTTGTTTTGAAAAGATTAAGGATTTTGGTTCATGGAAATTGTTATACTCCATTTCTCATTTCGTATCGATCCAAAAGGCAACTTCATTAACCGTTCGTCCATAGCCTTGGACGTAACGAGACAAAGTGTTCTACTCATTCTCTACTTCATCTTGGTCGTCTCTTTTGGCAAACTTGACGATCGAGTTGCCTCGGTTCAGAGGCGGGAGCCCGTTTAAAGATCCATCGACATGGTGCCACCTGGACGACAAGACTGGAGATCTAGGAGATCTGAGCAGCCG
Source organism: Agapanthus africanus (assembly GCA_030015575.1). NCBI lineage: Eukaryota > Viridiplantae > Streptophyta > Magnoliopsida > Asparagales > Amaryllidaceae > Agapanthus > Agapanthus africanus. The sequence continues at coordinate 389,588,345 of CM057337.1, read as the reverse complement.
CAACAAGCGTAGGATGATGGTTGAAGACCAACGGACTCGGATCGTTCGGTATAACTCTTCTACCCACTTTGTAGTTTGTTAGTTTAACTTTAATGGTAGATCCGGGTTACGGTACACGATAGCGCCAGTTGTAAAAAGTTTTTTGTTCCGCATTTGGCTTCTGTTAGACGGCATGGGCGCTACCGTGGACTTACGGTGTATGCACAGTTGACTGAGACAGAGGCAAAGGATTCTTATTAGGGTTATGTTACGGGTGTGTATGCACAGTTGACTGTTGTCTTTTTCCAAACCCTAATGAGAATAGGAAATATGATTAATAATATTAGTTAACAATTATTGTGCCATGGTTGAGTTGAATTCTTGACTTTTGTTGACTTGTTGACTTTAGTTGACCAGTTGACCAAAGTAGACTTGTTGACCATCATCATTTGTTCTCAAAGATGCTTCTTATTTTTTGCACAAAGCATTTAATGAATGAAATGATAATGGTCATTCATCAACTCACCATCATAAATTGTTAATTATTATTATTATTATCATTTCCTAAAATATGAGAGCATGGTTGTAAAATTGATCATTCTTACTAGCTTCTTCTCTCTCATCCATTGCTCTCCTTCTTCCTCTAGCTCAAGGAAAATCCCTCTCATGAGTTGAGAACCATTTCCTTTGAGATAAAACACCAAGACTACTCTCTACTCTTTCTAGGGTTCTAGGTTTAGCAAACCAAGCACCTTAGTTACCTCAAGGTTGTGGTAGGAGCTCAAGTTCGAACCCTCCGGTGGATCCATCTTCGACAAAGAGGAGACGAGGAGGAGGAGCCGTACAAACTATTACAAGGAGCAAGAAAGGAGGAGAAGAACAAGAAGAGAAGGAGTTCAAGACTAGGTATAACCCCCTAACCGAGTAGGTAAAGCTCGTAGTTGTTGCTAGTGTGTTTTTTAGAAAAGATCCGGGTTTTCTAGTCCATGTTACCAAAACCCTAAAAATTGTTTTTCACCGTTTCCGCAACCCCGAAAGAACCGAGAGAGATAACGTGGACCTAACATAGTGTACGGTAGTTAACTAGTGCTTATCTGCTAGCATACGATGCGATTGAATTAGGGTATTAGTGTTAGGTTTGCCTAGCACCCTATAATGAGTTTGGAAGCATCACATGTTACAAAGTTCAAGTTTTTATGGTGCTAAGCAAGCATGCAATGGAATCGATCCTAGAAAATTAGGGTTTCGGAAAATTAAAGCGAACTAAACTAGGGTTTCGAAACTACAACCTTTGTAGCTCCCTTTTTCTGGAATCCTTGGTCTCTTGGGTGTTGAATGGAGGTCCTCTTGAAGTCCTCTCGCGTCCACGACGATCCACCACGGAGTTCTCCGTCCAAGCTCGCAACTTCGTAAAACCGAAGAGAACACTCTAAACAAGTCGACCAAACTTGTGTAGAATGAAGTTATGGTTAAGGTTCTCACTTCAAAAACCTTTCTTTAAGTGTGTATTACTCACTAGAAAAAACTAGAGAGCAAAAGGAAGAAGGAGGATGAAGATGGAGGCTTTCTTTTAACAAGGGTTAATATGATAACCATAGAAAAGAAATGAAATATCTCTGTATATATTTTATTTCTTCTCATGTCCAACCATGGTTAAGTGATGGAGAGTTTATTTAACTTGATTTTTAAATGATAAAGAGAAGGATAACCCAAGGTTAGAGGTAGGTGAGCAAGGTTAGGTTAGAAGAAGAATGTAGAAGCTAACAAAGATTATCCTTTTCTTTTCAATTTGATTTAAATCCAAAATTAAATAAAAAACCATCACTTAATCTATGATGTGAGTCTTATATTGCCACCATTTCCATGTGCTAACAACCATGATAGATGGGTGCATGTGTGTATGCATGTATGCACATCCACATGTGCATGAAACTAGATAGAAAGAAAGAAACATATACACACATGCATACATCCATCATGTCCATGAAAGGTTTTAAGTGAGAAAACTAATGGTTAAATGATAAATCAACACTTGATTTATCAATCCGGTCATATCTCATATGACCCCACCAAAAGAAGGCCGCCCGATCAATGTCCGATATCATATACGCACATTTTAATCGGGTGCACGCGCATATCGCATACGTGCACCACAACGTTTCGCCTGGACTGGGTAACTCCTTTGTGGGACTCTAAGACTCGTCAATACGCCGGCAGAGGGTAATGATCATATCAAGTCCCCCAAGCCGCAAGTGGTCAGCTAAACGTAACGGCTACCCAGGTATTGAGCGATCAGAAGAAAACAAGCGAACCTGCTACAACTCCAGTCGAGCCAACCGGCAACACTACCGTACAGTCCGGTCTCTTCGTCAGATATGCTGCATATCGAGCCTAGGGATGGTCACGTCGACCCTAATAACTCAATAAGTTGTGCCGGTGAATGGTCTATAACAGATCGAGAAACTACTGATAACACTTATCAGCAATTCTCAGCAGCCCTGGCCAGGGACTTACTGATAACCAGTCGGGCACAGCACAGCATCAACTCCCAATACCGGGAGAGACGAAAACCCCTCCTATCGCTCATTGCCTTCGTGTGTCTCGGGACTGTACCCAACGGCCACATGTTTACACGACTCAGTAGAGCCGTGGTAGGGTGACAATCAAAGTACAGTAGGAGAACACACAAGACTCTATGACGATCTCGGGTCTACAGACTAACCTGTACCAATGTCACCTGAGAACTGCTATCCGACGATAGATATAATTCCATATAGGAGTTCTCGGTGAGTCCGTCCAGTGTACCCAGTCACCACTGAGCACCCGTATATGACCTTGATGTCAAACATCGATGAATGTGGGAACATTCATCGCCCATCGTATGGGTCTAGTATCATATAGCTAGTCTACTCTGGTATATCGATGCCCCGTCTCGATATACCTATGACTAGGGACGTTCCAGGATATGCTTATAGACTACAGATGTCCCACTAGTATGATCTCCATCATAATCAGAGTAGTCAAGCCGATATCCTCAGGGCTTTATCAGTATGTATGAATGAATAAAAGCATGATCAAATCAACATGTCAGATAAAGAATAACCAGATAGCATACTATCATGTCGAGCAAGAATGCATACTGAATATATATATACATGTATAGATACATCCACTATCATATAATGGCCTCTAAGGCATACATACATCCAACAATCTCCCACTTGCACTAAGGCCAGTTATTGGCGTATCTCATACCCAACATCTCAAAAAGTCGCTCATGCTGCGGCTAAGGGAGGGCCTTGGTGAATGGATCCGCGGCGTTATTCTTTGTGTCTACCCTCCTAATCTCGATCTCGTGGCGATCAACAATCTCCCGGATCAAATGAAAACGCCTCAGGATGTGTCTGGACCGCTGATGGGATCTGGGCTCCTTGGCTAACGCCATAGCCCCATTATTGTCACAATACAAAGATATTGGATCAATAATGGTTGGAACTACTCCTAGCTCCGAGACGAACTTCTTCATCCAGACGACTTCCTTGGCGGCATCATTTGCAGCAATGTACTCAGCTTCCATCATAGAGTCTGCAACGGTATCTTGTTTGGAACTCTTCCAACTCACCGCCCCTCTATTGAGGGTAAATAGAAACCCAAAGATAGATTTGCTGTCGTCCTTATCGCTCTGGAAGCTCGAATCGGTAAAGGCCTCCATTAGGAGATCTCCATTACCATACACCAAGAACAATTCTTTAGTCCTTCGCAAGTACTTAAGAATGTTCTTCACAGCTGTCCAGTGATTCTCCCCTGGGTTAGATTGATACCTACTTACAACACTAAGTGCGTAAGCTACATCTGGGCGTGTACATAACATCGCATACATTATAGATCCTACTGCCGAAGCATAGGGTATAATACTCATGCGATCTCTCTCTTCATCGGTCTTTGGACAAGAATCCTTGGAGAGAGTGACCCCATGGCAAGCGGGTAAGGCACCCCGCTTGGAGTCTTCCATACTAAACCTTTTTAGGATGGTGTCAATGTACTTGGTTTGGGACAATCCCAATAACCTTTTGGATCTATCCCTATAGATCCTTATGCCCAGAATGTACGTGGCATCACCCAGGTCCTTCATGGAGAACCTCAGTGATAAGAAAGATTTGACCGACTGTAGCATAGGAATATCATTTCCTATCAGAAGAATGTCGTCCACGTACAATACGAGGAATGTGACAGCTCTCCCTACAGCCTTCTTATAAACACAAGGTTCATCTAGATTTTTGATGAAATCAAACTCTTTGATAACATCATCGAAACAGATGTTCCAACTCCGTGATGCCTGCTTTAACCCATATATGGATTTAAGCAATTTACATGCTTTCCCGCTGCTCCCACTATCAATGAAGCCCTCTGACTGATCCATATAAACGCATTCTTCCAAATTTCCATTTAGAAATGCGGTTTTAACGTCCATCTGCCAGATTTCATAGTCGTAGTGAGCAGCAATAGCAAGTAGGATCCGAATGGATTTAAGCATGGCTACGGGAGAAAAAGTCTCGTCATAGTCCAAACCTGGTCTTTGACGAAAACCCTTCGCCACAAGTCTTGCCTTATTGGTCTCCACCTGCCCATCTACACCAATCTTTCTTTTAAAGATCCATTTGCACCCCCACAGGTTTTACCCCAGGGGGTACAATGTCCAAAGTCCATACTTTGTTGGTGTACATAGACTCCATTTCGGATCTCATGGCATCCAGCCAGTTCACAGAGTCTTTACTCGTGATAGCTTGCTGAAAACTGGTAGGATCATCATCATCAATGATGCAATCTTCTCCGTTACCATCAATGAGGAAACCGTAGTATCTCTCCGGTGGGCGAGAAGTCCTACCAGACCTACGGAGTGGCCGAGGTTCTTCAGTTTCTGCTGCAACAGCCGGTTCAACCAAATCATCATTTGTAGTTTGTGTCTCTAGAACCTCTTCTAGATCCACCACCTTGCCATCATCTTTGTCCGTGAAAAACTCTTTTTCCAAGAATGTGGCATGTTGAGAAACGAACACTTTTTGTTCCTCTTTGTGGTAGAATAGATATCCATAAGAATTCTTTGGATATCCCACAAAGTTACACATGACCGATCGTGTCTCGAGTTTGTCCGGATTCTGCTTTTTAACATAGGCCGGGCAACCCCAAATCTTAATTCTCTTAAGAGATGGTCTCTTCCCATGCCATATCTCATATGGCGTGGTAGTCACGGTTTTGGTTGGAACCCTGTTTAGCAGAAACGCTGCAGTCTCCAATGCATGCCCCCAAAACGAGACTGGTAACTCCGCGTCACACATCATGGACCGGACCATATCTAATAGGGTCCTATTCCGTCGTTCTGACACACCGTTGTGCTGTGGTGTGTAAGGAGGAGTGAGCTGAGAGAGAATCCCATTCTCTTTTAGGAAGTGTGCAAATTCTGTACTGAGATACTCACCACCTCGATCTGATCGAAGCATCTTGATACTCAAGCCGGTTTGTTTTTCTACTTCTTGTTTATATTCAATGAATTTCTCGAAAGCTTCGGACTTGTGCTTTAATAAAAATACATGACCGAATCTTGAGAAATCGTCAGTGAACGTAATGAAGTATGAAAAACCGCCTCTAGCCTGTGTAGACATTGGCCCACATACATCACTATGTATGAGGCCCAGGAGCTGAGTAGCTCTTTCTCCGTGTCCGGTAAACGGAGTTTTGGTCATTTTACCCTTGATACAAGACTGGCAAGTCGCATAAGATTTATATTCAAAAGAATTTAAATATCCATCTTTGTGTAACTTGTTTAGTCTTGTTTCGTTAATATGACCAAGTCTACAGTGCCAAAGAAAAGCTTCATTTAATTCTGAAAATTTTCTTTTATTAGTGTGTTGTATACTGAAAACTGTGTGTTGATTTAGGACATATATTCCGTTGTTTAGTGTACCATACCCAACCAACTTTTGATTCAGGTTAAAGTTCATAACATTGTTCTGCAATACAAAATTATACCCTTCATTGTCCAACAAAGAAACGGATATTATATTACACAGCATACTTGGTACAAAATAACATGGATTTAAAACCAAAATACATCCAGATGGCAACCCCAAGTGATACTCTCCCACTGCGACTGTATGTACATTGGAACCATTTCCAACGCGGAGAGTATGGTCACCTGTCCTCAAAACCTTGCTATTTCTCAGCCCCTGCATAAAATTGCAAATGTGAGAACCTGAACCGGTATCCAATACCCAGGAAGCAGAGTTTATAGAAAAACAGTTTTCAGTCACAAACGCACCTGAAGCAGAAGCATCACCAAGCTTCTTCTTGAGACTTAAGTACTCCGTGCAATTGCGCTTCCAATATCCTGTCTTGTGGCAATGAAAACATTCGCCCTTCCCCGAGTCTCCAGCCTTGGACATTCCCTTTCCCTTCACCTTTTTAACTCCGCCCTTAGGATTAGTGGGTTTCTTCTTTTTCTTTCCCTTGGCCTTGGCTTTCGGGCGAGAGGATGAAGACTGTCCAATAGTCATAACGGGAGTTCTCGCTAACTTCATAGTGCTCTCTGCACTCCTTAACATGTTAAGGAGTTCAGGGAGGTCATTCTCCATGCCATGCATGTTGAAGTTCACTATGAACTGAGCAAAGGTGGAGGGGAGGGACTGCAGAATAATATCTATATATTGTTCATTGTCCATCGTCCATCCAAGGTCCTCAAGCTCTTCTATAAGAGCTATCATCTTCAGAACATGGTCTCCTACTGGTGTGCCAGGGGTTATTCGCATCTGAAACAATTTCTTTGATGCTTCGTATCGTAATACGCGGGATTGCTCCCCATACAACTCCTTTGTATGGAGCAATATACCGTGAATGTCCATGTCCTCGTGCTGCTTTTGATGTGTGTTATCCATCGATGCACGCGCGAGGCATGTGGCCGTGGCACAGTCAGCGTCCCACGTCTTGCGGACCTCAATGTCCGCAACTGAGGATTTTGGACCAGGGACGGGCGGGGCTGAAGCCGTGAGGACATATGATACTTTATCATAAGTCAAGGCGATTTTCAGATTCCTCAGCCAGTCTTTATAGTTGGTCCCATTCAGTTTGTTTTTATCTAGTAAAAGCTTGAGTCCAGTCATGGGTATCTGCCATTAAGAGAGAGAAAAGAATACACTCAGCGAAAGCTCTTGCATAGATCAGATTTGTTATTATCTTGTCTAATCGATGTTTCCCACTGCTTTTATCGAGTTTTTCTTTCAAACCTTAAAAGGAAAAAACTAGCCAGGATTAATTACAGTCTACAACTTCGCTAACCGTTCAGCCAGGCCAGTGTCGGTACTTGAAGTAGGTTCCCCATACTTTCGCACGGACCTAATTAGAGTAAACCTCGTTTTCCCAGAGGCGGAGCCCCGTTAACACCTTTCTAGACACCTAATGAGTTAGCTAATTGTAAACTGTAAAACTCTCCTAGGAGCAACTATTGCCCACAGTGGGATCGGGATCCAACCATCACATGGAAGGTATGCAATCTCATTGCAAATTTCAACTATTGAAATTCCCGATGTGGTTTTTACCCCTAATACTCGTGACCTTGGCTAAGGTCAACAAATCACGAGCACTAGTCAAGCTCAACCCGTCATTTCTTGATTAATTAGACCCGTTCACATGACCCTTGGCTAAGGTCAACAAAGTCATATGCCCGTCCTAATTAATCTGCATCATATGCGTTTGTAGGAAGACATCACTTAGCTACCGTACACTACGCCTTGGCTAAGGTCAACAAACGTAGCACGAATACTAAGTACTCTACTTCCTAAAATGACGGAGGGTTGCGGATGATTTTTAAGAAAATCTTTAACGCTTTGAACTTGATATCGTTGTAGAATCAAATGGTTTTCAAAAGGAGTGGCTTAAGCTCCGCAGTTTTGAAATATAGCTTTTTCATAAATAGCCGAGTGGTTTTCAAATCCGATTCTACAACATCTTTTAGGTTTATTTTCTTTACATTAATCACATTAATGTAATCCCATCATTTAAGTCCTTAAGCCAATTACAAAAAAGAAACGAAAATAACACGTACGCTTATGCCATCCGCATTCGCCGCAATGTTCCGTTATGCACCGTTAGGTTACTTAACTAACGGCATACCGGGACGGGACTAGCGCGGATGTAAAACATAAGCAACGTCTACTATATATCATATATATAATATGTCATTCGTCTCAGATATCACAGAACACAGGCAGCAGAAATATAGATATAACGTGGGATATACTAGGACGTCCGTATTTAGTATTTAGCCAGAATAGAAAATACGGATTCCACAGTCGCGATGAATAGCCAAGCCCACACCCTGGACCGCTACGAGAGTGGCAAGTGACCCTACCAATTCTGGAGTTTAGGAGACCCGGTCTCGACTCCTCGAGATGGCCTCCCACTGAACCCCAGAACCCGGTCACCTGTGCTCCCCTCCTTGGGTCCATCCTAATGCGGAAAAGTAAATAATATACAACACTGGTGACACAACCTCAACCCGGAAGTGCCCCAAATAAAAGAATATTACATTTGAATTTACATGAATGAAAATGAAAAACTCTCATCTCACATAAAACCCCCCGGGCTATTCAATCGCGACAATCCTGCACATTATATCTCAACAACACACAATATCTCATATCATCAACGTAAGTAAGTATGCATACCCCAATTGTCGTTGATGTATAGAAACGAAACCGGCGGTATCGTACATACTACACTTACGGTCACAGAAAAGAAAGTGTAAAACTGCAATATCCGGAATCCACATTCTCTTTAGACATCGCAAATGCAAAATATCACATATTCCGTATTTCATGTCTAGTAATATGAATTCCACACATTGCATCACATTCCGGATAAACAGACAGTATTGAAGTTTTCGAACGAACGATCAAATACCCAGGATTCACTAAAGCTCAACACTTGAGCAGAGTTCAAAAACCCGGAGTGTGACACAGTAGTAGCGGTCCAGCCGTAGAAGGGTCAAGCCAACGCCTCACATGTGGCACGCCGTACTGCCCCAAACCCTAAGGTTCAAAGGGCAGTTCAAGACGGTCACATAATCGAGTTAAGGTTTGTTGTCTTCTAGAGGGACCACCACAAAAAGACTTGCACGTATCTCCAAAGCATTTAAACCCCGTGAATAGTGAGTAAATGATACTCGTTCAAACACTTCAACACTTTCTAATTTACCCGGAAAAGCTACGAAATGAAAATACCGATCAAAACTACGCGTCCAAAACCATCTCCAGAAAATACAGTACTATATTCAGATTAAACATACCTAAAACAATATACTAGCAGACCTAGGAATTATGGTGCAATTTTTATAGCAAGATGCCATTGTACGGCCGCGGATCCGCGGTCAAAGCAAGGAATTGCCGCGGTTCCGCGGCCATATGAACAGTTCACTTGATCGTTTTTCACCATTATTCTTAGATTTCCCAGCCGTATTTTTTAAGTATTTTTAATCCTGAAAAATGTCAGATTTTAAAATTTGTCCAGAGAGGGTCCAAAAGATCGTATTTTTTGTCCGATCGGGATTTTTACTTCGTAAAAGCGTCGCCTAATGTTCTAGGTCGGCTCTGATACCAATTTTAGGTTTGCCTAGCACCCTATAATGAGTTTGGAAGCATCATATGTCACAAAGTTCAAGTTTTTATGGTGCTAAGCAAGCATGCAATGGAATCGATCCTAGAAAATTAGGGTTTCGGAAAATTAAAGCGAACTAAACTAGGGTTTCGAGACTACAACCTTTGTAGCTCCCTTTTTCTGGAATCCTTGGTCTCTTGGGTGTTGAATGGAGGTCCTCTTGAAGTCCTCTCGCGTCCACGACGATCCACCACGGAGTTCTCCGTCCAAGCTCGCAACTTCGTAAAACCGAAGAGAACACTCTAAACAAGTCGGCCAAACTTGTGTAGAATAAAGTTGTGGTTAAGGTTCTCACTTCAAAAACCTTTCTTTAAGCGTGTATTACTCACTAGAAAAAACTAGAGAGCCAAAGGAAGAAGGAGGATGAAGATGGAGGCTTTCTTTTAACAAGGGTTAATATGATAACCATAGAAAAGAAATGAAATATCTCTTTATATATTTTATTTCTTCTCATGTCCAACCATGGTTAAGTGATGGAGAGTTTATTTAACTTGAGTTTTAAATGATAAATAGAAGGATAACCCAAGGTTAGAGGTAGGTGAGCAAGGTTAGGTTAGAAGAAGAATGTAGAAGCTAACAAAGATTATCCTTTTCTTTTCAATTTGATTTAAATCCAAAATTAAATAAAAAACCATCACTTAATCTATGGTGTGAGTCTTATATTGCCACCATTTCCATGTGCTAACAACCATGATAGATGGGTGTATGTGTGTATGCATGTATGCACATCCATATGTGCATGAAACTAGATAGAAAGAAAGAAACATATACACACATGTATACATCCATCATGTCCATGAAAGGTTTTAAGTGAGAAAACTAATGGTTAAATGATAAATCAACACTTGATTTATCAATCCGGTCATATCTCATATGACCCCACCAAAAGAAGGCCGCCCGATCAATGTCCGATATCATATACGCACATTTTAATCGGGTGCATGCGCATATCGCATACGCGCACCACAATGTTTCGCCTGGACTAGGTAACTCCTTTGTGGGACTCTAAGACTCGTCAATACGCCAGCAGAGGGTAATGATCATATCAATTCCCCCAAGCCTCAAGCGGTCAGCTAAACGTAACGGCTACCCGGGTATTGAGCGATCAGAAGAAAACAAGCGAACCTACTACAACTCCCGTCGAGCCAACCGGCAACACTACTGTACAGTCCGGTCTCTTCGTCAGATATGCTGCATATCGAGCCTAGGGATGGTCACGTCGACCCTAATAACTCAATAAGTTGTGCCGGTGAATGGTCTATAACAGATCGAGAAACTACTGATAACACTTATCAGCAATTCTCAGCAGCCCTGGCCAGGGACTTACTGATATAACCAGTCGGGCACAGCACAACATCAACTCCCAATACCGGGAGAGACGAAAACCCCTCCTATCGCTCATTGCCTTCGTGTGTCGCGGGACTGTACCCAACGGCCACCTGTTTGCACGACTCAGTAGAGCCATGGTAGGGTGACAATCAAAGTACAGTGGGAGAACACACAAGACTCCATGACGATCTCGGGTCTACAGACTAACCTGTACCAGTGTCACCTGAGAACTGCTATCCGACGATAGATATAATTCTATATAGGAGTTCTCGGTGAGTCCGTTCAGCGTACCCAGTCACCACTGAGCACCCGTATATGACCTTGATGTCAAACATCGATGAATGTGGGAACATTCATCGCCCATCGTATGGGTCTAGTATCATATACGCTAGTCTACTCTGGTATATCGATGCCCCGTCTCGATATACCTACGACTAGGGACGTTCCAGGATATGCTTATAGACTACAGATGTCCCACTAGTATGATCTCCATCATAATCAGAGTAGTCAAGCCGATATCCTCAGGGCTTTATCAGTATGTATGAATGAATAAAAGAATGATCAAATCAACATGTCAGATAAAGAATAACCAGATAGCATACTATCATGTCGAGCAAGAATGCATACTGAATATATATATATATATATATATACATGTATAGATACATCCACTATCATATAATGGCCTCTAGGGCATACATATATCCAACAATTCGTACGGCGTTGTTTGGCATGCGTCAAGGGTCGTGCGGGTGGGTTTAATTCAATCAAGAAATGTACGGGTTGAACTTGACTAGCGGACTATGGGTTGTTTGGCATGCGTCAAGGTCATAGCATGCTAGGGGTAAAATATTATTGGGGATTTCAAGTTTTGAAATTTGCAATGAGATTGCATACCTTCTATGAGATAGTTGGATCCCGATACCCGCTGCGAGTAAGAGTTACTCCTGGGAGAGTTTTACACATTACAATTGGCCGATCAAGTAGGTGTCTAGAAAAGTGTTAACGGGGTTACGCCCATGGGAAAACGAGGTTTACTTTAATTAGGTCCGTGCGAAAGCACGGGGAACCTCCCTCAAAGTACCGACACTAGCCTGGCTGAAAGATTGGCGAACTTGTAGCGTGTAATTGATCCGGGCTAGTCTTTCCTTTTAGGGTTTGAAGGAAGATTTGATTAAAACAGTGGGAGACATCCTGATTAGATAAATAGATAACCAATCTAATCTTGCTAGAGCATACGCTGAGTGTTTTCTTTTCTCTCTCTCCAGGTAGTGACCATATCATGCCTTAATCAAGATAATAATACGGATATATTGACCGAACCCGCTTGTTATACTGAGCTGGGGAACGTTGGTCCCGCACCAACTTATAAATGTTATAAGACAGAGCAGGAAATTGGGGAATACCAGATTTTCCGTGCAGCCCAAACGAAGAAAGTACATGTTGATGCATCTTCTTCGGGTGTGTTCATTATACAGAACTGTTTTTCAGTATCCTTTACATCCTGGGTATGTGATACCGAATCAGGATCCCACATATGTAATTTGTTACATGAGCTACAGATAGGTAAAGAACTGAGAACGGGTGATAAGTTTCATGAGACAGAAAACGGTGCAAGTGTTGCAGCCAAGTCTGTTGGTCACTGTCACCCTGTATTACCAGAATACATTGATTCTGAACGAATGTTATTAGATACCGAACCTGATATACAACATCATATCAGTTTCTTTATTAGTAAAGAAAGGATATAATTTTGTATTGTTGGATAATATTTTGAACATTTCCTATATCAAGAGTTGATCGGTTCAGGCACGTTATCTAAAAGCATTGACGTTCTAAATCAAACTACAGTTCTTAGTATACAGAACACACATGAGAGGGAGAGTTCAGAAATGAACGAATCCTTCTTGAGGCATTGTAGACTAGGTCATATCAATGCGACCTGACTAGCTGAAGTTATATTAAGATGCATATTTAAATTTGTTTGAATTTACATCTTGTGGAACTTGCCGGTCATGTCACAAAGATAAGATGACCATAGCTCTGTTTATTAGAAACAGAGAAAGAGTTAGTGAACTCTTGGGATTGATACATGCTGATGTATGAAGTTCCCCTGTTTACACATGCCAAGACCGGTTCTTTGTACTTCATTAGATTCTCTGATTATCTTTCAAGATTCGGACATATAATCCGGTTGAAACACAAGTCTGGAACTTTTGAGAAATTCACTGAATATAAGTTAGAAGTAGAGAACCAAAAACGGGTATAAGTATTATGTCCTTTGATGAGATCAAGGAGGAGAATACTTGAGCACGGAAATCCTGGACTATTCTAAAGGAGAATGAGATTCTCTCTCAGCATTACTCCTCCGTATACACCATAGCACAATGGTATATCGGGGTGGAGCAATAACACCCTATATGATATGGTGTGCTCTATGATGAGTACTACTGAGTTTCCTATTTTCTTTTGGGATTTATGCACTTGAGAAGCTGCATACCTATTGAATAGGGTTCAAATCAAATCAGTTGCCTACCACTTCATATGTGATATGGAAAGGGAAGAGCCCATATCTTAAGTTTGTTAAGATTTGGGGTTGTCCGTCCTATGTCTAAAAGCAAAATCCGGACAAGCTCGAGGATGGGTCAGCTCTGTAAAACTGGAAGTAGTTCCAGCTATACAAACTGCAGCCGATGATTTGGTAGAACCAAAGGATTCAGTAGTTTCCAACGAACCTCAGCCTCTCTGCCGATCTAGTAGCGTTCTTCACCTACCAGAGAGATACTTCGATTTCTGTATGACAGTGGGAGTGAGGATTGCATCATGAGATGATGACCCAACTAGTTTCGAGCTGGCCATCAGGAGTGGGACTCTGTAAGAATGGCTGGATGCTTAGCGATCTGAGATAGAATCCTTATACACCAACAAAGTATGGACTTTGGTTGCTTTATCTGAAGGGTTAAATCCCTATCAGGAGCAAGTATATCTTGAGAAGATTACTTGGTGTACATGGAAAAGTTGAGACTTTCAAAGCTATGCTTAAGTCCATCCAGATCCTACTTACCACGGCTACATACCATGACTACGATATCTGGCGGTTGGGTGTCATGACAGCTTTTCTAAATGATGTTTTAGAAGAGAGCGTCTATAAATACACAGCCAGAGGGCTTCGTAGACAGTAGGAGCAGCGGAAACGTGCGCAAGATATTTTATGTGATAAATCAGGCATCGCGGAGTTGGAACATCTGTTTTGATATGGTAGTCAAAAAGTTTGACTTCATCAAAAATGGTAGATGAACCTTATATATACAAAAAAGGTAGTAGAGAGTATGGTGGTGATCCTCGTAGAGTACGTGGATGGCATACTCTTGATAGGGAAAGAGTTTCCTATGCTACGCTCGGTCAATCTCCGCTTATCATAAGGATTCTCCATATAGAATCAAAGTGATACCTCCTAAATCCTGAGTTATGGATCTATGAGATAGATCTATTTGGATGTTATGAGTCTCACTAAGAGTAGTGAGATGGTATCAATCAATCCTGGGGAGAATCACTGGAAAGGTTCCAGGGTGATAAGGACGACTGAATGTCAGTCGCAGGCATTGTCCTTACCCTCAGTGGAGAGACGGTATGTTGGAAGAGTTCCAAGCTAGATACCGTGACTTACTAGACGATTAAAGTCAAGATACATCGTTACCAAGGATGCTACTAAAGAGGCAGTCAGGATATATAAGTTCATAAGATGAACTACGTTCCTACCATTGTGTGACAATGGAGATATGGCTTTAGCCAAGGAACCCCCGTCCCATCAGAAATCCAGATATAATTCTTAGGAAATATCACCTGATCATGGAGATGGTTGATCTCCAGGGAGATCGAGGTTAGGAGAGTAGACACAGAGGACAACAGCGCGGATCCACTCACAAAGGCCTTTTTCCCAGTAGAGACTTTTATTGGATGGTTGAGTATGAGATACTTCAACCACAGCAAATTGTTGGGTATGCGATACCACAACAGATGGCCCTAGTGCAAGTGGGAGATTGTTAGTTATATGTATTCCCTAGAGGCCATTACTGTACATATGATGTATATTGTAATGGATGCTTGGACATATATAGGGAGGACTTTCTTGCTCGATATGATAGTATGCTATCTGGTTGTACTTTATCTTAACATGTACTCTGATTGTCTCTATGTTATATGTTGATAAAGCCCTTAGGATATGTATTCGACTACTGGGACTATGATGAGTTCATACTAATGGGGTCACGGTAGTCGACGAGTACATCCTATAACTGTTCCTAGTCGAGGGTGTATCGAGACAGGGCATCGATGCACCAAAGTAGACTAGCGTATATGCATCTTGACCCATATGATGGGCGATGGATGATCCGATATCCATTGGTGTTTGTTATCAAGGATGGTGTACGGGTGCTCCGTGGAGACTGGGTACACTGGACGGACTCGCCGAGAACTCCCAGATGGTATTATACCTCACGTCAGATGGCAGTTCTCCGGTGACACTGGTACAGAGTAGTCTGTTGACCCGAGATCGTCATAGAGTCTTGTGTGATTCCCACTGTGCTTTGATTTCCATCATACCACGTCCAAGAGGGCATGAAAAAAGGTGGCTTTTGGGTACAGTCCCAAATCACATGGAAGCAATGAGCGATAGGAGGGGATTCGTCTCTCCCGGTATAGGGAGTTGATGTTGTGCTGTGTTCGATTGGCTATAACTGGAAATCCCTGGCCAGGGTTACTGAGATTTACTGGTAAGTGTTATCAGTAGTTTCTCGAACTGTTATAGACCTCATATCGACACGACTTATCGAGCTACTGGGGTCTGACGTCTACCACCCCTAGGCGAGGTATGCGACATATCAGACGACGAGACCGGACTGTATGGGAGTGTTACTGATTGGATTCACAGGAGAATGTACAGGCTTGCTTGTTGATCTTCTGAGCGCTCAATATCTGGGTGGCTGTTACGTTTAGCTGACCGCTTGCAGCTTGTGGGTTTTTGATATGATCATCACCTACTGCCGGCGTATTGACGATTCTTTAGAGTCCTACACAGAAGTTTCTTGGCTCAGGCAAAACGAAGTAGGAGCACATATGTGATATGTGCAGGATCGAGGATAATGCGGTATGTGATACCATATTGGATTCTCCCAATTTGAGATATCGGCCGGGTATATGTGATATAGCCGGGTCATCGTATTAGTCGGTTATATGCGATATAGCCGGATTCTCGGATCAAGTGTTGATTCGATAATTTAATGTATAATAATATATATGATATATTAAATTACATTAACTAATATTAGCTCACTAAAAGATTCTTTTTCTCACTCGGGTAATACATTGATATATATGCGATATATGTTAATTGTATTATTTTATTTTGTGACGATAAAAATTATATATGTGATATATAATATTGTAACATGATATGGTTATTAATGCAACATGTTTTGTGGAGTTTAAACATGGTTAGGGTTTGGATTAGGGTTAAGACTTCTAGTAGATTCTAGAAGGTTTAGTTTTGTTTTGTGAAAGATATTTTGTTATGACTCATTCCTTGACCTAACCCAAACCCTAACCCTAGTTAATTCTCTACATGGGTTTAGTTGACCATGGTTGCATTAATCATCATATTTATCCTTTCATTATTCATCACCAAAGGTTTCATGTTGATTGTTCATCTTCTTCCTTCTTTCTTTCATAGAAAAAGCTTTCTAGCTTTTTCAAGGTGATGAAAAATGAGTGAGTAAATGAAAATAAAAGAGTGCAAAAATCCTACTTCATCATCCTCATCTACCCTTGCCACTTAGATGAGGGTGTTCACATCATTTTATGAGTGTTAGCTTGTGTTAATGAAACTTTAAGGTAGATCATCTTTGTTATCGAAGATCGGAAGTAAGTTTGCATCTTTCTCTTCGCGGAGCCTCTCGAGACTCCGGAACACGATGATCGCAGTGAAGGGACTTCAACACGAAGCTTAAGAAGTGAAGGACCGGATCTACAAAGGTTGTAATATCTCTCACTTAGTGTTAAAGAGTTTAACATGCTTGTTTTCGCCTAAACCCTAGTTTAAAGATCCGGCTTCGGGTTGTTCGGCACGGCTAAAATTTTAATCGGGCATGGTTGATACCTTGTAGAACCTTATGAGCGTGCCTAGCAACCCTACAGCTGGTAGTCAAGAAAGAATCCTATGGGCTCTTATCAACATGCAATAGTGATATATATAATGTCACCTAAAGCAGTACACGATGATAAAGATAAACCAGATAGCATACTATCATCTCGAGTAAGACTGTCCTACCGGTATAGGTCCTCCCTCAATCATTGCAATCACGTGCCTGCGATCCAATAATTGACTTTGAGGGCACTATATCCAACAATCTCCCACTTGCTCTTAAGGCTAATTATTGCGATGTCGCATACTCACAGCCCGTGTGATACCGAACAACCAACTCCTCTACTAATCAGTGTCACAAAGCTCGTTTGTAAAACTATTGTGTTTGAGAAATAGCCTCAGTAAGTGGATCCGCTCAGATGTTTCTTTCTATGTCTCTCTTAATCTCAAGTTCGCGGAGAAAGCCATCTCCCGAAATAAGCAATACCTGTCTTAGAATATGTCTGGATATCTGGATATCTGATGGGACCTGTTTCACGAATGAACTCCAAATCCAAACTTCTTAGACTGTATCGTCAACTGAACTTAATCAGTATCCTAGGCCATGCCTTCCTCAGTCTTCGCTTGGACTACCGGTCCATACAATAGCCCCTCGTCAGAGGGAAAACAATAACTTTGACATTCACTCTGTCATCCAGGTCACCTTGGAAGCCTGGAATGATAACTGTCTCCCGAAGGAGGCTACCGTTATCAAATCCCTAGAACATCCACTTATGTTCTAAAACTGCCTCCGAACGTTTCTCCAGGATTGGACCAATATCAACTTATTGCATTTAGTGCAAAAACAAACATCTCATGATCAACTCAATTGCCTAAGCAGTGATCTACCAATCATACACATCCCTCTCCACTTTAGTCTGTAAGACACCTTTAGAGAGGGTGACTCCATCACCTGCTGGTACACCATCATGACAGGAGTCATCAATTCTAAATACTTTTAGAATATTGTCTAAGTACCCAGATTGGGAAACTACCCAAATCTAGATCTAAAACCATAGATCTAGTAACCAGAATATCTGATATAATATCCATATCCTATGTGGAGAAACCACTGTGTGACAACCACAGTATAACCGATCGTAGTATAGGAATTTTACTTCCTACTCTGTGTATGTCGTCCAAATACCAGGACATCACACCCTACTACTTTCTTAACACATCCATCCCCTATTCTGATGAAGTCAAAGCCCTTGACTGTCACATCAAAAATAGATGATCTATCTCCTCTATATCTGCTTTAGTCTATAAATAGACACAAGCTACTTGTCCATTATGCTTCCGCTGCTCCCACTGATTACGACAACCCTCTGGCAGAATAATATATACGTGCACTTCTAAACCTAGTTTAGAACGACGCTATACTTAACCTCCTGCCGGGTCTCATAGTCTGGAGCAACAGTAATGGGAAGTTTGGGTAAACAAAAACCCCCCGTCACCGTCCTTGAGGCTTTCGGAGTACCTCTCGGGTGCCTGAGATTACCCACCATATCTGCGGAGTAGCTAATGGAATATCAAATCTGATTGAATCTTTAGGTCCTATTAAATTTTCCGTAATCGTTTGCAGTTCTGGAATCTCTTCCAGTTCTACAATACTCCCACTACTGTTTTCTGAAAAAATCCATTTTACTAAAACTGTGGCGAGTCAAGAACAATATCACTATTGATCTTCCAGATGGTAAAAAGTCAACCCTCGTCAAAGCTAGGGTCAACCCACAAACTGCCATTACAGAAACGTGCCATGAGTTATCCAGAGTCTGGTTTTAAGCATAAGCCGGACAACTCCATATACCTTAACATCGTTAAGATATGATCCATTCTATATACAATATAGAAACAGAGGCACTGATTAAATTGGAACCAGATTCAAATCATGCAGCTGTCTCCAGTGCATGTCAACTAAATGGAGGGAGGCCGATCAGCATTACTCAACTTAGGAGTGCATCCAATTATGAGTAACCTGAAAGAGAAACAAGTTCACTAAAACATTACTATCAACTGAATACCAACCACAAGTATCTACATCTTCGATCACCTTGAAGAATCCCGATACTTGCATCACTTGGTTCTCTACTTTATTCTTGTACCTATAACTTCTCAAGACTTGGACTTTGTATTTCTACGAAACACGTGTCTAATACTTGAGAAGTCACAAGTAAACAGAATACAGTATGAGGACCAACCCCTTTGTCCTAATGGACACTAGACAACATACAATACTTTGTATAAGTCTCCTGAGTTGAATAACTCAAACCCTGTGTGTCGTAGGTTGAAAACTGTACTATGGTTATGAAGAATTACACCGCTGTTAAATGCTCCCTACATAACCATCAACTGATACAGGTAAATGTCATCGACATAATTTCAAAAAGTTATATCTCACTTTATAAAAATTAACGTACAGATATATCAGTTTGAAATTGGTGCACAACAATGGATATTCAAAACCAAATATTTGTCGTCCGGCAAACAACCCAGGCGGTTTTCTCAAAATCACCAATTGCAACGAATTTCGATATAATGAGGATGATCACCTAATTCCCAATAATTTACTCCCACTCATCATCTGTAAAACTATACAGATGTGAGAATCATACCTGGTAAATACATACCCTGGAGATAGGATATAATTGGAAAATCAGTTTTCAATTAACAATACACAGTGAAACTGAAACATGAAAATGTTTCGAAGGGGTATCCAGGTATTCCTAGTAATGCCTCTTCCATTATCCAGATTCATGACTGTAACCGTATATTTCTTTGCTATCTCTCCAAATCCCTTTATTTGTCTTTAGTCATTACCTTCTGTACACCATCGTTAGGCTAAATGGTTTTCTTCCTTCCCGACCGTTCGGCACCAGCCTATGGTTTGGAAGAGGACTATCCAATAAGCGTAATAGGTGTACTGTCCTAATCCTAGGAGCACTCGCAATGCGAGAGAAGGTAAAGATAAAAGATAACTGAATAAACCTTATTTTATTTCTCGTGAACCATAATCCATCCCCAAACTGGAACAAGTTCCTTCGAGTTCGTATATAACCATACGATGGAGTATCCAAATAACTGTGGATCTTCGTAGTGATACGGGGTGTCCCGGAGAAATACAAAGGAGAAGTAGGAGTGGCGATGAAATACTTGGTTTGGTCGTGAATAGCAGTCGCAATTTACTTTGCCCTCTTTCTAATCCCTTTATTTTTCTTTACTTAATACCTTCTGTACACCATCATTAGGCCAATTAGTTTTCTTCATTCCCCACCGTTCGGCACCAGCCTATGGTTTGGAAGAAGACTATCCAATTAGCGTAATAGGTGTACTGTCCTAATCTAAGGAGCACTCGCAACCTGAGAGATGGTAAAAAGATAAAAGACAACTGAATAGTCCTATTCGTTTTCTCCAGAACTGGAAACCATCCTCGAATCTGGAACAAGTTCCTTCGAATTCGTATATAACCATACGATGGTTTTATCCAATGGAAGTGGATGTTCGTAGTAATACGAGGTGTTCTGGAGAAAAGGGTAAAAGAAGGAGTGGCAATGAGGTATGCAACTCTGACAATCCAAAAGCCAGTGTTCTAAGAAGGTTCGGTTAACTAGGTTACTGAGTCATAGTCAAGGGTCGGGCCATGGTCGCTGCCAAAGAGAGAGAGAAAAGAAACACTCAGCGTGCACTCTAACCTAGATCAGAATAGTTATCAATTTATCTAATCAGGAAACCTCCTACTGTAACCTCAAATTCTCCTCCAAACCTGAAAGAAGAATTAGTCGGGATCACCCGAGGAGTATACCAACTCATCAGTGGGAATCGGGATCCAACTATCATCGCATGATAACGTGATGGAATCCACTCACGTTATCACACACCAGAAGGTATGCGCATATCTAGTAAGTTTCAGTTTCTTTAGAAACTCCCGGTGTGATTTTTACCCCGTGCTCTTATGACCTTGACGTAGGCCAACATATCATAAGTCACATGTCAAGTTCTACCCGTCATTATCCAGGTTAATTTGAACCCACCCGTACATACCCTTGATGAAGGCCAAAATAGTAGTATGACTGTCTCAAACTAACGCATCTATCTATGCAACAGAAAAGTAACAAATAGCTACCATACACTATGCCTTGACGTAGGCCAACATACATAGTATGAATACCAAGTGCTACATTTCTGAAATGACGGAGGGCTACGAATGGTTTTTGGCGAAAAACCTTTAACGTGATGAACTTGATATCGTTGAAGGAACCGGATAGCTTTTTATAAAAATATAGTCGTGATAACCATCGCTAAAGAGGTCACTCCCGGTGAAGAGATCTCGGCTCTTTCCCCGTAGAATGAGGTGCAGGATATTCCTACTGAATACCATGATGCAAAGAAAAAGACAATCGGCTATAGTGAAGTTATTACCCTGACGCAAACTTCTGTCCAAGGGGTCACTCTCGGTGAAGGGATCTCGGCCCTTGCCTCGTCGACTGAGGTGCTGGATATTCATAACCGAATACCACTGTCCAAAATAAAAGAGAACGCCCTTGCAATAACAACTTTTTGAAAAATGTTTCAACAATATCAGAATAGGTTTGTTTAGCTTGCATTGATCCGAATCAACGCAGTCCCATCAATTAATCACACCAATAAAGAACGAAAATACGATGTACGTATATGCCATCCACATTCGCCACTGGGTCCCGTCATCACCCGTTAGGTTACTTAACTAATGACAGAGCGGGGACTGGACTAGCGCGGGTGTAAAACATATACAACATCTACTAGTATATATATAGCAATATATAATAATCACTCAAGGCGTGATAAAATGCAACGTCACAGAAATGTAATAAGCATCACAGAACAATACAGATAGTCTGGGATCCTCGGGTTTCATAGAGCCGCTACTGAAACCCGACGTTCACCTGGTCGTGTGGATAGCATGTGCAATGAAATCCTAGACCACTACGGGCGCGGCAAGTTACCCGCCAAAACCTGAAGCGAGGCAGCCCCCTTCAACAAAGTGAATGGACCACCCAGCACTTCACGGAATCCGGTAACTTGGGCACCCCTCCTTGGGTCAACCTATACCCCCAACGAGTACGGCGAATAGCCCGCCAATTCTAGAATGAAGCCCCCTCCATCTCAAAGCCATGAGATGCGCGCCCGTTGCCCTCTAGAACCCGGCTATCCGTGCACCCCACCGCGGGGTAATCCTAGTACAGAAAGTAAAATATACAACAGGTACATCGACCTCAGCCCGGTCGTGCCCCAATAGAATAATATACAAACAGGCAGTGACGGCAGTCCACATGTCGGACGCTCGCCCTGCAATATCAAATGTACAAATACAACCAAACTGTACTAACATTGCATCCAGGCTATCCACCATGACAAATCCGCAACATCACAGCACAACACAGAACATCAACGTGAATGTCACTTTCGCAAATCCGTCTAAAAGGGCTATAGCAATTAGACAGGATTTACCGATCAAATGACATTCACGGTCGCAGATATAATGTAAATACTGTGAACTAACATGTCTAAAATTTTCGATCGACAAAATTTGCCGAAGTGGGCCCCAAGCACAATACCCAGTACTCAAATAAATCTGGGCCCAAAATAAAATTACCAGAAACCCCATTTCCAACTCAGAGAACACTGTACAAAATTTGGTGCACTGAAGACATGGAATGGTGGCGGAACCGCGGACAAAGCATGGGTATGGCCGCGGTTCCGCGGCGCAACAGTAGTATTAGGCAACCAAATTTTCACAGTAATCTTAGAAAAGCCTGCACAAATTTCTACAATGCTCCAAATAATTTTTCGAGCACAAAAAAAATTCGACAGAAAGTTCATGACTTGGAATCGCGGTTTCGGAATTTTCGTTCGATCGAAATTCTAAACACGTTAGAGCAAGCTAGAAAAGGTTAATGGCGTGGCTCTGATACCATGTAAGTGTACGGTAGCGCCCCGGCCGACTGTCCGAGGCCAAAATGCGGAAACGAAAACTTTTTCTAAACTTGAAACTGGTGCTATCGTATACTTTTTCCCGGATCGAACCATTAACCTACAACTAGCTATCTAGAGAAGGGATAGAAAGGCTATACTGATCGATCTGTGTCCTTCGGTCTTTGGCCACCATCCCAAGCTCCTCGCGGCAACTCCGATCTCGATCGATCCCCGGTCTCCTCGTTGGAAAGGCACCACATCTTCGAATCTTTTTACGGGCTCCCACCTCTGAACCGAGGCAACTCGGACACGAAATTTGCTAGCCGACGTGTCCAAGATTGCTGTAGAATATACGTAGAAACCATTTTCTTAAGGGTTGATTGAAGTTGCCATTTTTGGGTGGAGATGAAATAAGCAATGAAGAATGGAGCTTAGGAATTTTGTAGTGATCAAATGAGATCAAAATTTTCCACACCAAAAATGAATGAGGGCTGTCAAAAAAAATGTGGCCGGCCAAATTAGAGAGAGGGAGGTAGTGAAGGGAGGTGAGTGTAGGAAAAAGCAAGGGGTGATGAGAAGAAAAAATGTCACACCAAAGTCTAATTTAAATCCAATCACATTAATGCAAGCAATGATCACAAATGATGCAACAAAAGCAAGAAAGCAGGCAAGATCAGCCCAGAAATCTTCTGGGGCCCCGGCACCACAAAAAACCCTTCAATTTTGTGAAAGCCACTTTTACAAATAAGCCCCTTCAAGCAAAAATCAGCCAAAGAACAAAAGAAAAGGAATTTGGCCAAAAGGAAAAAGCAAGCTGGCAACTTCAAAAAGCGATCCGGTAACAAATTACAGGATAACCCCGCTACTGTATTTACATATCTGTATTTGTATTCCGGCCGAATACAAATGCAATGAGACAATCTACACAGTATAATATTAGGATCTGGCTTAAAGCAAAGCCCGCTAGTATTATCCGTCCGAACCATGACATGTGCACAAGTGCACGCGTATGTTCGAACCCTGCCAAAAATCCATACGGCCTCTACAATGTTTCGCCCGAAACTTGAGAAACTGTCTGTGGGGGACTCTAAAGACTCGTCAATACTTTGGCTATGGATTTAACCACTAGCTCGTCAGAGGTACTAGCCGTATGTAACAGTCTACCATGTATTGACCAAAAGGGTGGTCGATGAGCGAACTCATCCTGACACCCTACCGAGACTGTCAGTGACAATATCCGTACAGTCCGGTCCATTCGTCTATGAGCATCGCATGTCAGGCCTTGGGGGTTGGTAAAAGTCAGACCCCCAAAAGCGGTACAAGTCGTGTCGGAGAGTAGCCCAGAACACCCTGAGATACTACTGGAATACCTACCAGTAAATCTCCTGTCTTGGCCAAGGAATTCGGGTAATGGTTCTCCTAGACACAGCGCGACCTCACCCCCAATACCTGGAGAGACGAAACCCCTGCCGATCCGCTCACTGCCACTATGTGGCTCGGGACTGTACCCAGCTAAAACCTGTTTGCACGACTCCTTTGAGCCGTGGTAGGGTAGTAATCAAAGTACAGTGGGAACTCACACGAGACAAATGACGATCTCAGGTCGATGAACTAACCTGTACACATGTCACCAGGGAACTGCTATTTGACGTCAGGTATAATACCAACTAGCATGTTCCTGGCGTGTCCTGTCCGGTGTACTCATAACCCAATGAGCACCTGTTTACATCTTAGGTAAACCAACTGACACCAATGGCTTGTGAAACCGTCCACCGCCCCTCGTCGGGGTCTCGACTGTATACAATAGTGTACTAATGGAGTATCGATGCCCAGTCTCGAAACTCCCATGACTAGGGACTACTTTAAGGATGTGCTTATAGACCCCAGCTCCCACGTATATGATCGCCATCATACTGCTGGCGGTCAAGCAAGAATCCTAAGGGCTCTATCAACGTGTAATAGCGACCTGTAAGGTCACCTAAAGCAGTATACGATGATAAAGATAAACCATGGTAGCATACTATTCTCTATCAACGTGTAATAGTGAACTTCAATGTCACCTAAAGCATGTACACGATGATAAAGACAAACCAGATAGTATACAAACCTCTCGAGTAAGACTGTCCTACCGGTATAGGTCCTCCCTCAATCATTGCAATCACGTGCCTGCGATCCAATACTTGACTCTGAGGGCACTATAAACAACAATTTTTACCCTATGCTCTTATGACCTTGACGAAGGCCAACATATCATAAGTCACATGTCAAGTTCTACCCGTCATTATCCAGGTTAATTTGAACCCACCCGTACATACCCTTAATGAAGGCCAAAATGGTAGTACGACTGTCCCAAACCAACACATCTATCTATGCAACAGAAAAGTAACAAATAGCTACCATACACTATGCCTTGACGAAGGCCAACATACATAGCATGAATACTAAGTGCTACCCGTCTGAAATGACGGAGGGCTACGAATGGTTTTTGGCAAAAAACCTTTAACGTAATGAACTTGATATCGGTGAAGGAACCGGATAGCTTTTACAAAAATATAGGGGCAAAAACCTTTGCTAAAGAGGTCACTCCCGGTGAAGGGATCTCGGCTCTTTCCCCGTAGAATGAGGTGCAGGATATTCCAACTGAATAC
The DNA here is from genome assembly GCA_030015575.1 of Agapanthus africanus. Taxonomy (NCBI): domain Eukaryota; kingdom Viridiplantae; phylum Streptophyta; class Magnoliopsida; order Asparagales; family Amaryllidaceae; genus Agapanthus; species Agapanthus africanus. The sequence continues at coordinate 389,562,554 of CM057337.1, read as the reverse complement.
CGCGATGCAAAGCAAAAAGTAATCGACTATAATGAAGTTATTACCCTGACGCAAACCTCTGTCCAAGGGGTCACTCCCGATGAAGGGATCTCGACACTTGTCTGGTCGAATGAGGTGCTGGATATTCCCAACCGAATACCTCTGTGCAAAACAAAAGAGAACGTCCTTGTAATAACAGCTTTTTGAAAAATGTTCAAACAACATTTGTATATGTCTGTTTTCTTTTGCATTGATCTGAATCAATGCAGTCCCATCAATTAATCACACCAATAAAGAACAAAAATAAAATGGACGTATATGCCATCCGCATTCGTCTCTGGGTCCTGTCATCACCCGTTAGGTTACTTAATTAACGACAGAGTGGGGACAGGACTAGCGTGGTTGTAAAACATATACAACATCTACTAGTATATATAACAATATATAATAATCGCTCCAGACTTGATAAATGCAACATCACAGAAATGTAATAAGTATCACAGAACAATACAGATATACTAAGAGCCCCGGGTTTCATAGCGCTACAAATGAAACCCGATGTTCCCCTGGTCGTATGGATAGCCTGTGCAATGAAAACCTATACCCGCTGCGAGTGCGGCGAATAGCCCTCCAATTCTAGAGTGAAGCCCCCTCCGTCTCAAAGCCATGAGATGCGGGCTCGTTGCCCTCTAGAACCCTGATATCCGTGCACTCCACCGTGGGGTAAACCTAGTACAGAAAAGAAAATATATACAACGGGTATATCGACCTCAGCCCGGTCGTGCCCCAAAAGAATAATATACAAACAGGCAGTGACAGCAGTCCACATGTCGGACGCTCGCCCCGCAGTATCAAATGTACAAATATATCCAAACTGCACTACCATTGCACGCAAGCTATCCACCACGACAAATCCGCAACATCACAGCACAATACAGAACATCAACGTGAATGTCACGTTCGCAAACCCGTCTAAAAGAGCTATAGCAATTAGACAAGATTTACCGCTCGAATGACATTCACGGTCACAGAAAGTAATGTAATGCACTGCAAAGTTTAAACAATGTTAGAAAATATTGACTCCTAAATAACCCCCCAATAGCCCAAACAACCTGATAAAACCATATCCAAAATGGGCTACACAAACTACACCACTGAACCAAAAACACAGAGATCGGAGCATACCCAAAACACCAACCCCTAAAGCACCTAACTGGCCGGCGACGCCGGATCTGGTAAGCTTGGGCTCGGCTAAAATCCGAGGCCAGGGGTCCGACTTTGGGGGGTGTTCTAGTGGTCTCCCCAGTAGTCTTCTGCATAAGTTTAAATAATTTTTGAAGAAATTTTAAAAACAACAGAAAGTACAAATCCAGTGGCATTGTTTGGGTTTTGTTCTGGTTTTGATAGTTTAACATTGTCTAAATCAACTAGTAGAAGGTTAATAGTTTGGCTCTGATACCATGTAAGTCTACGGTAGCGCCACGGTCGTCTTTCTCAGGCCAAATGCGGGAAAAAAACTTTTTCGAACTGGCGCTAACGCAAACTTAAAACCCTGATCGTTCTATTAACCGTAAACTAGTATACTGTAAAAGGATGTTTAGAGATTATACCGATCAATCCGTGTCCTTCGGTCTTTAACCTCTGCCCCTAGCTTGTTGCGGATGCATCGACGAAGCTCTCTCTCCGATCTCCCTCGATTTACGGTCTCCTCCTCACCGAAGGTTGCGCCATGTCAACGAATCTTTATACGGGCTCCCGCCTCTAAATCGAGGCAACTTGGACATGAAGTTTGCTAGCCGACATGTCTAAGGTTGAAGGAGAGTGAGTGTTGAACACTTTGTCTCAAGTAACCTAAGCGATTGGGTGAAGGTTAATCGAAGTTGCCAAACTTATGGTGTGAAGATGAAATGAGCTTTTTGGAGATGAGCTAATGGATTTTTTGTTGCAAAATGAATATCAACCTCTTCACACAAAAGAGGGGGGGCAGCCATATATGGGCTCGGCCATGAGTAGTCGGAGGGTGAGCACAAGGCAAGAGTGGTGATCATAAGGAAAAATATCTACAACAAATATCCTCACACCATCAACCATCAACTCTCACCGCAAAAAACCCCCTCCATTCTATAATTCAAGATTTGCAGAAAGCCCCCTCCACCAAACATTAAGCCATGAAGGATTAGGATTCAGCCATGAAGGATAGAATAGTGATTTGACCAGATAAAGATACAAACTGGAAACTTCAAAAAGTGATCCCATAACAAATTACAGGATTACCCCGCAACTGTAAATACATACCCGCATTTGTATTCCGACCGAATACAAATACAATGAGATAAAACTATCCCTACAAGATATAATACTAGGATACGGCTTAAACCAAAGCAAACTAGTATTATCCGTCCGAACCATGACACGTGCACAAGTGCACGCGTATGTTCGAACCCTGCCATAAAACCATACGGCCTTTACAACGTTTCGCCCGAACTGGGAAACTTTCTGTCAGGGACTCTAAAGACTCATCAATACTCTGGTAGTGTGTTTAACCACAAGCACGTCAGTGGTACTAGCTCCACGTAACGGCTGCCCATGTACTGAGTGAAAGGGAAACCGATGAGCGAACTCATCTTGGAACCCTATCGAGCCTATGTGTGACAATATCCGTACAGTGCGGTCCGTTCGTCTATGAGTATCGCATATCGGGCCTAGGGAGCTGGTAAACGTTAGACCCCCAAAAGCGGTATAAGTCGTGTCGGAGTGTAACCCAGAACACCCTGAGATACTACTGGAATACCTACCAGTAAATCTCGCTTGCCATAGCCATGGACTTCGTGTAATGGCTCTCCTTAACACAGCGCGATCTCACCCCCAACGTTGGGAGAGACGAATCCCCTGCCGATCCGCTCACTGCCTCCATGTGGCTCGGGACTGTACCCAATTAAAACCTGTTTGCATGACTCCTTTGAGCCGTGACAGGGTAATAATCAAAGCACAGTGGGAACTCACACGAGACAAATGACGATCTCAGGTCGATAGACTAACCTGTACACATGTCACCTGGGAATTGCTATCCGACGATAGGTTTCAAAAACCAGCTAGCATGTTCCCGGCAAGTCCTGTCCGGTGTACTCATAAGCTAATGAGCACCTGTATACATCTTAGGTGAAGCAACCAACACTAATGGCTTGTGAGACCGGTCATCGCCCCTCGTCGGGGTCTCGACTGTATACACTAGTCTACTCCGGAGTATCGATACTCTATCTCGAAACTCCCACGACTAGGGACCACATTTAAGGATGTGCTTATAGACTACCCAACTCTCACATATATGATCGCCATCATACTGCTGGTAGTCAAGCAAGAATCCTATGGGCACTAATCAACGTGCATTAGTGATATATATAATGTCACCTAAAGCGGTACACGATGATAGAGATAAACCACATAGCATACTATCATCTCGAGTAAGACCGTCCTACCGGTATAGGTCCTCCCTCAATCATTGCAATCATGTGCCTGCGATCCAATAATTAACTTTGAGGGCACTTTATCCAACAAGTATTACCTTTATGATATAGTTGACCTAGGAGTCGTTGTTTATTCGATTTCTACTTGTTGATGCTTTTCTACTCACGAGTTGGCAACTCACCCCCGTTGTGCCATAGTTCTTGCAGGTTGACCGCATGGATCAGTAGCCGCTTCGCTGGCACACAGTTGCATTTGGGTATTCTACTTTGGTAGGTGGGACATTGTATTGTACCCACTCTTGTATTTATATTTCATATTGTATCTAGTTAACTCCATCAATCAAAATTAGTATGTGAAAGTAATGATACTTAGTGAGACTTGTGGTTGCGAGACATAGAGCGAGGGCTTTTTCGCTACTTTTGGTTTTGATGTCTTGCTTATTTCTTTATCTTTTGTGGTGAACTTCGCCATTTGGCGTCGTATACTTATATTTACTGTCTTGCGTGGTTGTGATCTGCCAGTTGGCGAAGAGCTAGCTCCCGCTTAGGAATGCCATTATTCTTGTTATGTATTTGTTGTTTTGGATAAAAATATACAAAAGAGGTGCTGCCCAAATTTTTAAAACACGAAACACATTTTCAAACTAGTAAATTTTACTTACATTTTCATGTTCCTTTTCTATGCATTAAGAAAACTTGATTTCATTATACCATTATTTGAAAACATCACCTTATTTATTTTCTTTAAAAGGTTTAGATTTCTGGGTTTCAGCTTACTTGAATTACGTACGCCTTTACACGTTGCGTGATTTAAGTGCTGGTCACAAGCTAATATTTCAGATCGTGACAGGAACTCTAAAGACTCATCAATACGCGAGCAGTGGGTAATGATCACATCAGATACCCATAAGCCGTCAGCGGTACTAGCTGGACGTAACGGCTACCTAGATATTGAACGAATAGAAGATCAACAAGCAAACTTGTCCAAACTACCATAAATCATATAAGCAACACATACCGTACAGTCCGGTCTCTTCGTCTGATATATCGCATATCGAGTCTGGGGGTGGAATCGTCAGACCCCAATAACTTGATAAGTCATGCCGATGTGTGGCCTATAACCTTTCGAGAAACTACTAATAACACTTACCACTAAATATCATCAGCCCTGGCCAGGGACTTGCTATTATAGCCAATCGAGCATAGCGCAACATCAACTCCCAATACCGGGAGAGACAAAACCCCTCTTATCTCTCACTAACCCCATGTGACTCGGGACTGTAACCAAAATCCACTTGTTTGCATGACTCTTTTGAGCCATGGTAGGGAGAAAATCAATGCACAGTGGGAACCACACAAGACACTATGACCATCTCAGGTCTACAGACTAACATGTACAAGTGTCACCAGAGAACTGCCATCTGACGATAGGTATGGTACCATCTAGGAGTTCTCGGCGAGTCCTGTTTGGTGTACCCATTTTCTAATGAGCACCTGTGTACAATCTTTGATGTCAAACACCAATGGTTATGGGATCAACATCGCCTCATATAGGGTCAAGAAACGTACACACTGGTCTAATCTGCAATATCGATGCCCTGTCTCGATATTCCCTCGACTAGGAACTGTTAAGGATGTGCTTGCGGACTACACAAGCCCCACTAGTATGATCTGCATCATAGTCCTGGTAGTCAAGCCTACATTCTAAGGGCTTTATCAACATGTATCAGAGAGACAGTTTACTAAAATAAGTGTACATGTTAAGATAAAGAGCAACCAGATTGCATACTATGATGTCGAGCAAGAAAGTCCTCTATATATATGTCCAAGTATCCACTATAATATACAATAACGGCCTCTACGGAATACTTATTCGTAACCATCTCCCACTTGCACTAAGGCCAGTTGTTGTAGTATCGCATACCCAACATCCCAAAAAGTCTCTCAAATTGTGTCTGGGGGAGGACTTTCGTGAGTGGATCCGCCGTGTTGTCCTTCATATCTACTCTCCTGACCTCGATCTTTCGGCGATCAACTATCTCCCGGATCAGGTGATACCGCCTCAGAATATGTCTGGATCGCTGATGGGACCGGGGTTCCTTGGCTAAAGCCACTGCTCCATTGTTATCACAGTACAAAGTTATTGGATCCTCAATGGATGGAACCACACTGGGTTCAGCAATGAACTTCTTCATCCAGACAGCACCATTGGCAGTATCGTTGGCAGCGATGTATTCATCCTCCATCATCGAGTCTGCAACGATATCTTGCTTGGAACTCTTCCAACATACCGCCCCTCCATTGAGGATGAAAACAAAACCCGAGACAGACTTGCTGTCGTCCTTATCACTCTGGAAGCTCGAATCGGTAAAGGACTCCACCTAGAGTTCTCCGTTACCATACACTAAGAACATCTCTTTAGTTCTTCTTAAGTACTTAAGAATGTTCTTCATAGCTATCCAGTGCTTCTCCCCTGGGTCAGATTGATACCAACTTACCACACTAAGTGCGTAAGTTATATCCGGTCTTGTGCATAACATCGCGTACATGATAGACCCAACTGCAGAAGCATAGGGTATCACGTTCATGCGAGCCCTCTCCAAATCAATCTTGGGAGACATCTCTTTGGAGAGAGTGATTCCTGAATAAGCGGGTAAATTACTACGCTTAGAATCTTCCATACTAAACCTCTTTAGTATAGTGTCTATGTACCTAGATTGGGACGATCCCAACATCCTTTTAGATCTATCTTTATAGATTTTTATCCTTAGGATGTAGGAGGTATCACCCAGATCTTCCATGGAGAAATTTTTGTTAGTTATATGTATGCCCTAGAGGCCATTACTGTACATACGATGTATATTGTAGTGGATGCTGGGACATATATAGGGAGGACTTTCTTGCTCGACATGATAGTTTGCTATCTGGTTATACTTTATCTTAACATGTACTCTGATTGTCTCTATATTACATGTTGATAAAGCCCTTAGGATATGTACTCGACTATTGGGACTATGATGAGATCATACTAATGGGGCCACGGTAGTTGACGAGTACATCCTATAACTGTTCCTAGTCGAGGGTGTATCGAGACAGGGCATCGATGCACCAGACTAGACTAGCGTATACGCATCTTGACCCATATGATGGGCGATGGATGATCCCATATCCATCGGTGTTTGGCATCAAGGATGGTGTACGGGTGCTCAGTGGAGACTGGGTACACTGGACGGACTCGCCGAGAACTCCCAGATGGTATTATACCTCATGTCAGATGGCAGTTCTCCGGTGACACTGGTACAGAGTAGTCTGTTGACCCGAGATCGTCATAGAGTCTTGTGTGATTCCCACTGTGCTTCGATTTCCACCTTACCACGTCTAAGAGGGCATGCAAAACGGTGGTTTTTGGGTACAGTCCCGAATCACATAGAGGCAATGAGCGATAGGAGGGGATTCGTCTCTCCCGGTATAGGGAGTTGATGTTGTGCTGTGTTCGATTGGCTATAACTGGAAATCCCTGGCCAGGGTTGCTGAGATTTACTGGTAAGTGTTACCAGTAGTTTCTCAGACTGTTATAGACCTCATATCGACACGACTTATCGAGCTACTGGGGTCTGACGTTTACCACCCCTAGGCGAGATATGCAATATATTAGACGACGAGACCGGACTGTACGGGAGTGTTACTGATTGGATTCGCAGGAGTACTAGCAGGCTTCCTTGTTGATCTTCTGATCGCTCGATACCCGGGTGGCCGTTACATTTAGCAGACCGCTTGCGGCTTGTGGGTGTTTGATATGATTATCACCTACTGCCGGCGTATTGACGGGTCTTTAGAGTCCTACACAGGGGTTTCCTGGCTCAAGCGAAACGGAGTGGGAGCGCATATGTGATATGTGTGGGACCGAGATTGATACGATATGAGATACCGTATTCTATTCTCGCGATATGTGACATTGATCGGTTGTATGCGATGTAGCCGGGTTATCGGATCAAGTGTTGATTCGATAAGTTGTTACTTTTGATACTAGTCGGTTATAGCCGGATTATTAAATCAAGAGTTGATTTAATAATTTAATGTATAATTATATATTTGATATATTATATTACATTAACTAGTATTAGCTCACTTAAGATTTATTTTCTCACAAATTTGTGCACATTGTTTATATGTGATATATGCAAGTGTACATGATTGTATTATGCTTGATGATACATCAAAGATGGGTGTATGAGACTTATATCAAGTTTAGGTTAAATTAGGGTTTACTTATTTCCTTATAATAACAAAAGAGTGGAGAGTTTAGTCAATGTTATCAAGCTTGTAGAAGCTTGTATGCAACATTGACAAAGTCAACTCTTTTGTCATTATTTAGGATATTTAGTTAACCTAACCATTAACCTAATCCCTTGGTCAATTCTCTACATGAGTTAAGCATGATAGCTTAACTCACCCATAGTTAAATAAGAGGATAATAATTCATATGATGAATGATTTCATTCTTTCTTCTTCTTCTTCTTCATCAGGCTCCATGAAAAGCTTGCTAGCTCCAATGGTGCCTTGAGGAAAAATGTGAGAAAATCAATTCTAAAGTGAGCCCACTTCCTACTTCTTCATCCTCTACCACTTGCCATGTAGTAGAGTGTGTTCTCTTCACAAAGTTCATGACCTAGTGAAGGAATAGCTTGAGTTAGTGTCTCCCCGACGTAGATCATCTTCGGCCTCGAAGTCAACGAAGCAAGCACGTTCGTTCTTCTTATGGAGCTTATCTACAGTCCGAAGTTCACGATCGCAGCGAAGGGGACATCTACACGGAGCTATTGAAGTGAAGGACCGGATCTACAAAGGTTGTAATCCCTTTCACTTAGTGTTAAAGTTGTTAACATGCAGGTTTTCGCCTAAACCCTAATTTAAAGATCCGTATTAGAGTTGTTCGGCACGGCTAAAATTTTAATCCGGCATGGTTGATGCTTCGTAGACCCTCATGCGCGTGTCTAGCAACCCTACAATGGTATCAGAGCCAAGCTAGAGCTTTAGGAGAAATGTAGACGAAGTTAGAAGTCCGATCGAACTCGGAAAACCCAGATAAAACCCTTCTCTGTACATTTTTTGAAATTATGGATTTTTCCAAATTAAAAATGCTTAAAAAATTCAGCAGGCAATTATAAGGAATATTGTGCAAAACGACAAAAGTTGGCTCCCAAAGCGCCGCGGAACCGCGGCACGAGCTTGGCTCCTGCGGCGGTTCCGCGGCCACATGATGACGTCATCCTTTACTTTTTGCACAATAATTTCCCTATTATATTTTCTGTTGTTTCTGAGTATTTTGAATTTATACTCAAAAGTTGAGTTTTCTGGGTTGTTTTGGGGACTCGATATTTCGATCGGATTATTTAACTTTGTTTATGTTGTCCGGGTAATTTTAGAACATGTTAAAAAGTTCGACCGGATATAAATAACCCACTTTTTCCCCTGACGGGAAATTTCCAAGTGTTGGATTTTTCCGTAGTTTAAAAACGTCTAAGTAGTGCAAGTAACGCGATGGACCCTCTAGAAGACAACAAACCTTAACTCGATTATGTGACCGTCTTGAGCTGCCTTTTGAACCTTAGGCTTTGGGGCAGTACGGCGTGCTTCATGTGAGGCGTTGGCTTGACCCTTCTACGGCTGGACCGTTGGTACTGTGGAATGAAATGGATGTTTTTAAACTCCCCTCAAGTGTTGAGCTATTGGGAAAACTTGGGTGTTTGATTATTCGATCGGAAAGTTAAACATTGTCTATTTATCTGGAATGTGATACAATAATTGGAATCCACATCTAGTTATGAGATAACTAATTTAAATGTTATAGACATAGCAGTTTAGTCTCAGATGATCGGTTGCCACGGAATTTTGATGTGATCAAAAGTCCGTCGCAATCACGTAGCGTACGCAGATACTCGCCGGGTAAACTTAATAGACAGCCATGCCCCATAGCCCCGACTAAGTGACTGTAGGAGAACCCCGTCGCCAAAAAGCATCCGTTCGGGTGCTCGCGGCAGCGGTGTTCCCCCTTAGTGCACTTCGTCGACGGCATCGGGGGTGCAGCCGTCTACTAAAGTTTGCGACGAGCGTTCGATCAGGATGTCGGGAATCTAGTTGAATTACCCGACTTGATATTGAAAAGAGTTTTCGATAATGAGACTAAAATGCGGGGATGATAATTGTTAGGCATGCGATGTCTAAGAAATTCATTTGGTTAGGCATGCGATGTCTAAAGAGGTTGCGGATTCCAACTGTTGTAGTTTTACACTTTCTTTTCTGTGACCGTAAGCGTATTATGTGGTGTATCGCCGGCTTCATTGCTATATATCAACGACAATCGGGATACGCATACTTGCTTACGGTGATGATATGAGATATTATGTGTTGCTGTGATATGTTGTATTGGATCGTCGCGTTTGAATAGCCGGGTTTTTTTTTTGTGAGATGAGTGTTTTTTTCATTTTCATTCATGTAAAATTCATTTGTATGTAATATTCTTTTATTGGGGCACTTCCCGGCTGAGGATGATGACACCTATGTATGTTATTTACTTTTCCGCATTAGGTAGACCCAAGGCGGGGAGCATAAGTAACCGGGTTCTAGGGTCCAGTGGGAGACCATCTCGAGGAGTCGAGACCGGGTCTCCTAACCCTAGAATTGGCAGTGTTGCTTGCCGCTCTCGTAGGGGTCTAGGGATGTGGGTTTGGCTATTCATCGCGACCGTGAAATCCGTGTTTTATATAGGCTCTTATTGAAAACACGGACGTCCTAGTATATCCAATATTTCATATATGTTTCTTCTGCTGCGATATCTGTGATGTGATTATTTGATATGTTGTGATAGATACTGTATATAGTATATATGATATATTATATAGACGTTACTTATGTTTTACACCCGCGCTAGCCCTGCCCCGCTTTGCCGTTAGTTACCTAACCTAACGGTACCCGAGGGGACATCGAGGCGAATGCGGATGGCATAAGTGTCCGTCGTATTTATCTGTGATGTTTAGATGACTTAAATGATGGGACTTCATTAATATGATTAATGAAAGAAAAAGAAACCTAAAAGATGTTGTGGAATCGAATTTTCAAAAATACGTAGCTACAGTTCTTGCTTTGCATCGCGGTGTTCTTTGTAGAACATCCGGCACCTTATTCGATAAGGAAAGGGCCGAGATCCCTTCACCGGGAGTGACCCCTTTAGCAATAACTGGCAGATGCTACAACCCTCGGTTTGTCTTTTGATTGCTTCTATAGTTCTTGCTTTGCATAGTAGTATATATGATATACCCTGCACCTTATTCGATGAGGAAAGGGCCGACGATCCCTTCACCGGGAGTGACCCCTTTAGCAAAACTAGAAAAAGCCTCAAAAACACTCCATTTTAAAATTATTTGATTCTGCAACGATATCAAGTTCATTACGCAATAGGTTTTTAGAAAAACCTGTCGTAGCCCTCCGTCATTTCAGATAAGTTGTATATAGTATTCGTGCTGCATTTGTTGGCTTTCATCAAGGTGCAGTGTGGGGTAACTATATGCTGCTTATCTGCTGCATATGATGCGATTGGATTAGGGTAGTCGTACGGCTTTGTTGGCTTTCGTCAAGGGTCGTGCGGGTGGGTTTAATTCAGTCAAGAAATGTACGGGTTGAACTTGACTAGCGGGCTATGGTTTGTTGGCTTTCGTCAAGGTCATAGCACGTTAGGGGTAAAATATTATCGGGAATTTCAAGTGTTGAAATTTGCAATGAGATTGCATACCTTCTATGAGATAGTTGGATCCCGATACCCGCTGCAAGTAAGAGTTACTCCTGGGAAAGTTTTACACATTACAATTAGCCGATCAAGTAGGTGTCTAGAAAAGTGTTAACGGGGTTACGCCTCTGGGAAAACGAGTTACATTAATTAGGTCCGTGCGAAAGCACGGGGCACCTCTCTCAAAGTACCAACAATGGCCTGGCTGAAAGATTGGCGAACTTGTAGCGTGTAATTAATCCCGGCTAGTCTTTCCTTTTAGGGTTTGAAGGAAGATTTGATAAAAACAGTGGGAGCCATCCTGATTAGATAAAATAATAACCAATCTGATCTTGCAAGAGCATACGCTGAGTGTTTCTTCTCTCTCTCTCCAGGTAGCGACCATATCACGCCTTAATCAAGATAATAAATCGGATATATTGACCGAACCCGCTTGTTATACTGAGCTGGGGAACGTTGGTCCCGCTCCAACTTATAATTGTTATAAGACAGAGCAGGAAATTGGGGATTACCAGAATTCCCGTGCCGCCCAAACGAAGAAAGTGCATGATGATGCATCATCTTCGGGTGTGATCACTGCAAAGAACTGTTTCTCAGTATCCTTTACGTCCTGGGTATATGATACCGGATCAGGATCCCGGATATGTAATCTGTTACATGGGCTACAGATAGGTAGAGAACTGAGAACAGGTGATAAGTTTCATGAGATAGAAACGGTGCAAGTATTGCAGCCAAGTCTGTTGGTCACTATCACCCTGTATTACTAGAATACATTGATTCTGAACAAATATTATTAGATAACGAACCTGATATACGACATCATATCAGTCTCTTTATTAGTAAAGAAACGATATAATTTTGTATTGTTGGATAATGTTTTGAACATTTCCTATATCAAAAGTTGATCGGTTCAGGTACGTTGTCTAAAAGCATAGACGTTCTAAATCAAACTACAGTTCTTAGTATACAAAACACACACAAGAGGTAGAGTTCAGAAATGAACGGATCCTTCTTGAGGCATTGTAGACCAGGTCATATCAATGCGACCCGACTAGCTAAGTTACACTTAGATGCATATTTAAATCTGTTTGAATTTACATCTTGTGAAACTTGCCGGTCATGTCACAAACATAAGATGACCATAGCTCTGTTTATTGGAAACAGAGAAAGAGTTAGTGAACTTTTGGGATTGATACATGCTGATGTATGAAGGTCCCCTGTCTACACATGCCAAGACCGGTTCTTTGTACTTCATTACATTCTCTGATGATCTCTCAAGATTCAGACATATGTTCCTGTTGAAACACAAGTCCGAACCTTTTGAGATATTCATGGAATATAAGTTAGAAGTAAAGAACCAAAATACGGGTATAAGTATTATGTCCTTTGATGAGATCAAGGAGGAGAATACTTGAGCACGGAATTCCTGGATTATTCTAAAGGAGAATGAGATTCTCTCTCAGCATTACTCCTCCGTATACACCATTGCGCGATGGTATATCGGGGTGGAGCAATAGCACCCTATGTGATATGGTGTGCTCTATGATGAGTACTACAGAGTTTCCTATTTCCTTTTGGGAGTTATGCACTTGAGAAGCTGCATACCTATTGAATAGGGTTCAAATCAAATTAGTTTCCTACCACTTCATATGTGATATGGAATGGGAAGAGACCATATCTTAAGTATCTTAAGATTTGGGGTTGTCCAGCCTATGTCTAAAAGCATAATCCGGACAAGCTCGAGGCAAAGTCAGGTCTGTGGAAGTTTGTAGGATATCCCAAGCATATGCAAGGGAATAACTTCTACCAAACCGAGGAATAAAAATGTTTTGTTTCTCAACATACCACCTTTGTGAAAGGGAATTTCTTGAGAAGAAATTGGTGGTCATGAGGTAGAACTGGAAGGAGTTCCAGCTATACAAACTGCAGCAGATGATTTGGTAGAACCAAAAGATTCAGTTGATTTCAACGAACCTCAGCCTCTCCGCCGATCTAGTAGGGTTCCTCACCCACATGAGAGTTACTTCGGTTTCTCTATGACAGTGGGAGCGAGAATTACATCATGAGATGATGACCCAACTAGCTTCGAGCTGGCCATCAGGAGTGGGACTCTGTAAGAATGGCTGGATGCTTAGCGATTTGAGATGGAATCCTTATACACCAACAAAATATGGACTTTGGTTGCTTTATCTGAAGGGTTAAATCCCCATCAGAAGCAAGTATATCTTGAGAAGATTACTTGGTGTACATGGAATAGTTGAGACTTTCAAAGTTAGACTGGTTAAAGGTTTGCATCATAGACCGATTGTGGCTAATGATGAAACCATTTTTCTGGGGCCTATGCTTAAGTCCATCCAGATCCTACTTGCCACGGCTACATACCATGACTACGATATCTGGTGGTTGGGTATCATGACAGCTTTTCTAAATGATGTTTTAGAAGAGAGCATCTATAAGTACACAGCCAGAGGGCTTCGTAGACAGTGGGAGCAGCGGAAACGTATACAAGATGCTTTATAGGATAAAGCAGGCATCGCGGAGTTGGAACGTCTGTTTTGATATGGTATTCAAAGAGTTTGACTTCATCAAAATGGTAGATGAACCGTGTATATACAAAAAGGTAGTAGGGAGTATGGTGGTGATCCTCGTAGAGTACGTGGATAACATACTCTTGATAGGGAAGGAGTTTCCTATGCTACGCTCGGTCAATTTCCGCTTATCACAAGGATTCTCTATATAGGATCAACGTGATACCTACAAAATCCTGGGTTTTTGATCTATGAGATAGATCTAATTGGATGTTAGGATACTCACTAGTTGTAGTGAGATGGTATCAATTGATCCTGTGGAGAATCACTTGAAAGGTTCCAGGGTGATAAGGACGACTAAATGTCAGTCGCAGGCATTGTCTTTACCCTCAATAGAGGGACGGTATGCTGGAAGTGTTCCAAGCTAGATACCGTGACATACTAGACGATTAAAGGCAAGATACATCGTTACTAAGGATGCTACCAAAGAGGCAGTCTGGATATATATAAGTTCATGAGATGAACTTCGTTCCTACCATTGTGTGACAATGGAGTTATGGCTTATACCAAGGAACCCCCGACCCATCAGAAATCCAGATATAATTCTTAGGCAGTATCACCTGATCATGGAGATGGTTGATCTCCAGGGGATCGAGGTTAGGAGAGTAGACATAGAGGACAACAGCGCGGATCCACTCGCAAAAGACGTTTCCCCAGTAAAGACTTTTATGGGATGGTTGAGTATGAGATACTTCAACCACAACTAATTGTTGGGTATGTGATACCACAACAGATGGCCCTAGTGCAAGTGGGAGATTGTTAGTTATATGTATGCCCTAGAGGCCATTACTGTACATACGATGTATATTGTAGTGGATGCTGGGACATATATAGGGAGGACTTTCTTGCTCGACATAATAGTATGCTATCTGGTTGTACTTTATCTTAACATGTACTCTGATTGTCTCTATATTACATGTTGATAAAGCCCTTAGGATATGTACTCGACTATTGCGACTATGATGAGATCATACTAGTGGGGCCACGGTAGTCGACGAGTACATCCTATAACTGTTCCTAGTCGAGGGTGTATCGAGACTGGGCATCGATGCACCAGAGTAGACTAGCGTATACGCATCTTGACCCATATGATGGGCGATGGATGATCCCATATCCATCGGTGTTTGACATCAAGGATGGTGTACGGGTGCTCAGTGGAGACAGGGTACACTGGACGGACTCGCCGAGAACTCCCAGATGGTATTATACCTCACGTCAGATGGCAGTTCTCCGGTGACACTGGTACAGAGTAGTCTGTTGACCCAAGATCGTCATAGAGTCTTGTGTGATTCCCACTGTGCTTTGATTTCCACCTTACCACGTCCAAGAGGGCTTGCAAAATGGTGGTTTTTGGGTACAGTCCCGAATCACAGGGAGGCAATGAGCGATAGGAGGGGATTCGTCTCTCCCGATATATGTAGTTGATGTTGTGCTGTATTCGATTGGTTATAACTGGAAATCCCTGGTCAGGGTGGCTCAGATTTACTGGTAAGTGTTACCAGTAGTTTCTCAAACTATTATAGACCTCATATTGACACGACTTATCGAGCTACTGGGGTCTGACGTTTACCACCCCTAGGCGAGATATGCGACATATCAGACGACGAGACCGGAGTGTACGGGAGTGTTACTGATTGGATTCGCAAGAGCACTAGCAGGCTTGCTTGTTGATCTTCTGATCGCTCAATACCCGGGTGGCCGTTACGTTTAGCAGACCGCTTGCGGCTTGTGGGTGTTTGATATGATTATTACCTACTGCCAGCGTATTGACGAGTCTTTAGAGTCTTACACAGGGGTTTCCTGGCTCAAGAGAAACGGAGTAGGAGTGCATATGTGATATGTGCGGGACCGTGATTGATACGATATGAGATACCGTATTCTATTCTCGCGATATGTGACATTGATCGGTTGTATGCGATGTAGCCGGGTTATTGGATCATGTGTTGATTCGATAAGTTGTTACTTTTGATACTAGTCGGTTATAGCCGGATTATTAAATCAAGAGTTGATTTAATAATTTAATGTATAATTATATATTTGATATATTACATTATATTAACTAGTATTTGTTCCCCTCCGAACGGCGGCCAAGACACGAGGTACGTCTGGCCTGAGATTCGGGGCAGATGTTATATGGTTTTATCCATCCACCTCTGCGAAGATGCCAAGTTGATTTATGGCACCGTGTATCGGAGGTTTGGACGGATGCGGCCGATGTAGCAGACTTCGTCAGATTCCCCCTCGCTTGAGGGGTTTTTGATTGTGGGGACGCTTTTCCCTGCAGGCGCAATCCCCTGTAGTTAATTACGCTACCGCATCGCGGTAACAACTTTCTCCTTCTCCAGAATTTCATTTCGTGTCGTGGGTGTTTGTTTTGTTTGTGGTTGCCCGTGGATTGTATATGGAGACTAAGTTAAGCCGTCGTCCGTAGGACGTGGATTAGTCCAAATCCATATTTACTTAGATTTGGGTTTGGTATTTTTGTTTAAGGATACGTTAGCCGTATTGAGGCTAAGATCAACTAAAACATTCGTTAAGGATACGTTAGTCCTGTTTGAGACTAAGATCAACTTAACGTGGTGATCCGTTTAATATATGGCCGTCAGGACTCATCACCTCTCTGACGTCGTTGAAGGATTACAACGATAGATGTCAGAGGAGTTCAGAGATGTACCCTTGAACCAAAGTCGATTTGGAGTTTTATAGTCCATTTGAATGTTTAAGGATACGTTAGCCGTATTTGGGGCTAAGATCAACTTAAACGGGACCGTTTAGATCCGGCAAAAGAGCATTTGGATGCTCTATTGTTCCAGTTTAGGGACGTAGTGGTCCGTATTCCAGTTTAGGGACGTGGTGGTCCGTCGCCAGTTTAGGGACGTAGTGGTCCATCATTAGTTTAAGGACGTTTCGGTCCGATATTAGTTTAAGGACGTTTCAGTCCAATATTAGTTTAAGGACGTTTTGGTCCACGAGTGTAAGGACCCCGTAGTCCATATTCATGTGTGGCCGTTGGGACTCGTCACCTCTCTAACGTCGTTGAGGAATTACAACGATAGATGTCAGAGGAGTTCGGAGATGTACCCTTGAACCGGATATAAATTGATTTAGGGAGCAGCCGTGCTTAGTCAATTTAGTTTGAGGACTTACGGCCATGATTGGGCTAAGTCCAGTTTCAACATTCTTTTGTTTTTGGTCTATTAGACCTGTGCTAGGGCTTTGCCCCTTTTTAGTAATGCACTGCATTATTTTTTCCTTGGTTGGGCTCTGCCTTTTTATGAGTGATGCAGAGCATCTATTTTGTTTGGGCTCTGCCCCTTTTCTTTTTAGAATGTATGGCATTTTTTATTAGGCCTGTTAGGCCTTTTAATTGGGCTCTGTCCCTTTTTTTAATAATGCAGAGCATTAAATACTCTGACAGTGTCCCATGAGCGCAAGCACATGTGATGGTGACACGTGCCACGCTCCGGTGAGCGCAAGCGCAACAGCGCGGTGCACTGTGTCAGTGCGCTGCACTGCTGACACGTGGCGTACCTTGGTGAGTTGCGCTAATTACAGAGAGCGAAGCTCTATCGCGTAGCGCAAGTTGTTCTAGAGCTGACACGTGGCGCTCTCCAAAGAGCGCAACAGCGCAGTTTGGAAGTGCAAAGCACTAAGACTCTTTTAGATTCAAGAACAGAAGTGCAAAGCACTATTTGATTTCTTGATCTAATTTAGATCGAAGAAAAAGATAAGTTTTTCTTATCTCAAAGAACCAAAGGTTCATAAAAAGTGCAAAGCACTATTATTAGTTAGTTTTATTTTTTATTGAAGATCATTGATCTTGTTCTTAGATCAATGATCTGTTTTTTTAAGAGAATTTTCTCTTTTTCTAAAGGTTTTTACCTTTTTTGTTCTTGAGGAGTTCTTCAGAGTTCTCTCTTTTTTTTTTGAAAATGTTCATGCCTTTGAATTGAGGCTTAGGGTCCTTTTTATAGTGCCCATAAATTAGTTAGATTTGTTAAAGAGATCTTTCTCTGAGTGATTTGGGGAATTTTCCCCATCGTTGGATCTTTGATCCAAGGGCTCCTGTTTTACAGGATAGGATCTTATTGTTTTGATAAGATCAAAGAAATCTTTCAGAATTTTATTCTGTTTGGCGCAAGTGCACCTGTGCTTGACACGTATCGCGCAGCGCACTGTGCAGGGCGACTGCGCTAGCGCAACTGCGCTGCCACGTGGCGCGCAGCGCAAAGCGCAGCGCCACTGCGCTAGCGCAACTGCGCTGTCACGTGGCGCGCAGCGCAGAGCGTAAGTCAGCTGAAGCATTGCTTCTTTAATTTAAGTTTGAATTTTAAAGAGAACCTTGCTCTGATTGGGTGCGCTGCCTTGGGCGCTGCGCTCCTTGTACTGACGTGTCTGATTTTGACTTGTGGCGCGTTGCGCGCAGCGCAAGGAATCTGAAACGTTGCTTCATTTATTTTAATTTCAATTTTTCACTTTAATTTTCAAGACAGAGCTTTGCTCTGATTGGAGAAAAACAGAAGCATTGCTTCTTTTCCCACCTTGGAATTTGAACAGAGCTTTTCTCTGATTGGGGTAAACAAATGCCCCCCACCGTTGCGCTTATGTGGTCCCAAAACGTGAGCGCAACGGTGACAGAATTCCAACCGTTGTGGCAACTTTTGGAAGTTGAAAGGGCATTTGATGCCTATAAATAGGACCTTTGGTCCTTTAGATGATTTTCATCTTCAAAATTTTACTTTCAGAACTCAGAGCCCTGCTCTTTATTTTCAAGAACTCCAAGAGTTAAACTCTTTAAAACTTTTTAGGTGCAAATTTAAATTAGAATTAAATTAAATTAAATTAATTTTCATTGACAGAGCCTTGCTCTCCATAGATCCCTGATCTAAAGAAAACCCATTTAGGTTTTCACTTAGCAGAGCTTTGCTCTAAAAGGAGTCCAAAGAGAACTCAGGAGAACCCTGTTAAGGTTTCATTAATAGAGCTTTGCTCTATAAAAGATTTTTCTTGTATTTTCTCATTTCATTAGTGGAGCTTTGCTCCTTACAAATCATACAAAAGAACTCTTAGGAGTTTTTCATTGATCTTGGAGTTTAAAGATGGCATTTTATTCCTCGGTACATTATATTGCTTTTCTTAATCAGTTTTTCTGACAATTTTGTTGATTCTCTTTCACAGAAACAATGGACGCCCATATGTATGCTCTTAATGAGATCATCTCTTACGGGGACATACGCCGACTTGGCCGCTCTCAAGATCGAGAATTCACAAACGCGGAGTGTGCTGAAATCATGAGCCGCTTCGACGCGTACAACGGTCCTCTGCTTCCCCGGCGTTCCTCCCTTCTTAAGCTTATCGTGGGAGCCATCTAGGAAGCGCTTCCCCCATTCTGTTCCGGTGTGCCGCTTAGGGCGCTGGATGCCGCTGAGGATAAGGTGCACTCGGTATACCTGTTGAACTTTATCTCAAAAAGACGGCGAGACAGTCTTATTGATTTCTTGCACAAGGTCTTTCAACAGTCTGCCATACTCGCTGCTTATTGGAGGGTGGAAGACATCAGGGGGGACCCTGACGCTTGTGCTCGCGAAAGAAAGCACGCTAGGATGGTCCGCGAGGCTTGGAAAGTCATAGATAGGGTCGCTTTTGAATTCCTCAATCCATGCCCTGGATCTGAGGTTATTCCATTGTAACTTTCGTTTATTGTTTTTATGACTGTAAGAAGTTCGGGCAATATTAATGAATTTTTTTTTTCCAGCTTGTCTTTATTATATATCTTTTGTCCTGAGTCTTTTTGCCCATGCATGAATGAATGTGTCTTGAACGCTTGATCAAATGTAAATCGGATGCTCTTTCTGTTGCTTTTCTTCTTTCTCAGCATGTCGTCACAATTAGCAGGTAATAGAGTAAGATCGCGAGGGCTTAGGCCGCAGGTTCAGATCTGCCGCCTAAGACTTTTCAACTCTATGAGCCGTGAGGGTCTCATAGAGACTTTTCTCCCTACGGATCGAGAGGATCTCGTAGGTGTTTTTTTTTCTCCTTAGGAATCGTGAGGATTCCTAAATGTGGTTTTCTCTTATAAGTCGTAAGGATCCTATAAGAGAACTTTCCCTCTTACGAGTCGAGAGGACCTGTAAGCGGTTGTTTCCCTCCTTGTCGAAATTCGACGTTGGAGAGTGAGACCCATGGATGGTATGCAAGAGACCGTTTTGGGCCATCTTGCGGGGTCCCAGTGCTTAGGAAACAGGCTTCTTTTATTCCTACTGCCTAAGGCTTTATCTCACAAGTCGAGCCGCCTCAACAATTTCTTCACAAGTTGAGACGAATCGAGCGTTTCTCGCAAGAACATCTTAACGTCGCATTTAACCTCTGCTCTTTACGACAGAAGCCTGTTAGGTTGGTGGTACTTAGGGTTTTGGCCATCGTACCGTCGCATAAGCTGATATAGTCCTCGATAGGCAATCGTGCTGTTCGAGTAGCCCTGCGACTGCCGTGTCTCTGATCCCTTCGGGGGCTGGACAAGACGTCTTCAAGCAATCTTCCTAGGCAGTTTGACCGTCGGAAGAGCAAGCGTTAGGGATTTGCCATGCCGCTTTTTACTTGAGGTTGGTGGTACTTAGGGAGATTGTTAGTTGTATGTATGCCCTAGAGGCCAGTATTGTACAGATGATGTATATTATATTGGATGCTTGGACATATATAGAGATGACTTTCTTGCTCGATATGATAGTATGCTATCTGGTTTCACTTTATCTTAACATGTACACTTGTCTATTTTAACTGTCTTATAGTTACATGTTGATAAAGCCCTTAGGATGTGTACTTGACTGTCTGGACTATGATGCAGATCATACTAGTGGGGACATGGTAGTCCATAAGTACATCCTTCAAGGTCCCTAGTCGTGGGTGTATCGAGATGGGGCATCGATATACTAGTGTAGACTAGCGTATACACTTCTCGACCCATGAGATGGGCGATGGATGATCCCATATCCATTGGTGTTTGACATCAGAGATGGTGTACGGGTGCTCAGTAGAGACTGGGTACACTGGACGGACTCGCCGAGAACTCCCAGATGGTATTATACCTCACGTCAGATGGCAGTTCTCAGGTGACACTTGTACAGGTTAGTCTGTAGACCCGAGATCGTCATAGAGTCTTGTGTGATTCCCACTGTACTTTGATCTCCACCTTACCACGTCCATGAGGGCGTGCAAAACGGTGGTCTTTGGGTACAGTCCCGAGTCACATGGAGGCAATGAGCGATAGGAGTGGTTTCGTCTCTCCCGGTATTGGGGGTTGATGTTGCGCTGTGCTCGATTGGCCGTAACAGGGAAGTCCCTGGCCAGGGCTGATCAGAGATTTGCTGGTAAGTGTTACCAGTAGTTTCTCGACCCGTTATGAGCCTCATATCGGCACGACTTATCGGTTATTGGGGTCTGACGTTTACCACCCATAGACTTGATATGCGACATATCAGACGAACAGACCGGACTGTACGGTTAGTGTTACTGGTTGGATTCACAGGAGTGTGAGCGGGCTAGCTCGTCGATCTTCTGATCGTTCAATACCCGGATGGCCGTTACGTTTAGCAGACCGCTTGCGGCTTGTGGGTGATTGATATGATCATCATCTGCTGCCGGCGTATTGACGAGTCTTTAGAGTCCTACACAGAGGTTTCCTGGCTCAAGCGAAACGAAATAGGAGCGCATATGAGATATGTGCAGGACTGAGAATAATGCGTGTATGTGATACCGTATTTCATTCTCGCGATGGATGTATCGATTGGTTATATTCGATATGACCTAGTTATCGAATCATTGATTCGATAAATCGATACATTGGATACTAGTCGGTTATGTGCGACATGACCGGATCATTGAATCAAATGTTGATTTAATGATTTAATGTATAATTATATATTTGATATATTACTTTGCATTAGCTAGTATTAGTTCACTTTAAATGGATTTTCTCACTTGATGTGCAAGTTGTATATGTGATATATTTTTGTGCACATCTTTGTATCATGTTTGATGATGCTTGCTCATTTGGTTAAGTGTAAAGAATTAAACCTAGGTTAAGAAAGTGATTAGGTTTTTAATTATCCATTCTTTTATTTATTGATTTTGGAAAAAGAATGGGATAAGAATACAAAATGGTTGCTTTTATTCTTGAACCTTTGTGAAGCTTCATGAAGCTTTGACCAAAGTGACCAATTTGTCTTCATGCTTAACCCTAACCACTCTTCTAACCTTGGTCAATTCTCTACACCTAACCATGGTTCCTATTATGATATGTATTCATTTCTTTTTCATTTTTGAAAGACTTATCATAACATTTCCTTCTTCTTGATCTTCTTCTTCAAGAAAGAAAGCTTGATGCCATCAATGGCAACTTGAGTTCTAAAGTGAGAAATCCAATTCTAAAGTGAACCCACCTCCTATTTCTTCACCCTCTACCTCTTGCCAAGTTGTTTTGGGTGTTTTCTTCACAAGTTTCACAAATTTGTGAAGTCGGAGCTTGAACTTGTGATGCCTCGACGTAGATCATCTTCGGCACGAAACCGACGGCCTAGTCCGCCCATTTCTCCGATCAAGCCGACGATCGAGTTCGGGATTCAAGATGGACAGCGAGAGGACGCCTACGTGGAGCCAAGGAAGTGGATATCCGGATCTACAAAGGTTGTAGCTTCTTATCTTTAGTTCAGTTGTTAACTAGATTCGTATATCGCCTAAATTTCTAGTCAACGATCTAGTCTAGGGTTTCTCGGCACCGTAAAATTTGAAATTGGCATGGTTGATGCCTTGTGAGACTTCATTAGCGTGCCTAGGAACCCTACAGGTACAGACCTAAGGTTTCGTACGACAATCACTCACAATTCACAACATATATAAATATATCAATAGACCTATGTCCCAGGTCACATCCACAACAATCTCATATCAGGGGACCGGCAAGGTATTAATCATCTCAATCGACTCGCATCCGTATACCAACATATCATCAAATCATCATATCATGTTATATGTTGTTTTCATCGCATTTACATCCCACATCAAGTCAAATTTTACATATACATTCTACCTTTACTATACGCATACATCTATAATCTAACATACACACCCGAACCATACATTCAGTTTTTAAAAGATGGCGAATCGTAGTTTTGAAAGTAGGGGCTACGGTGTTTTTAGGAAAAGATATCATTTGAATATCCGTAACGTCCCTCAAGGTATCTGTTTAAAAGATGCATACGATTCTTCAGTTTGGAAATAGGTATATTTCGGATAACACATTTACGTCGGCTATCCAGTCTTATAGTACCCTAAACGGCAATATCGTCAAACATCATCCTAAAATCCCGTCATCACATATTAGTCGTATCATATCACTTCTAGCGATCCTTTAGTTTCTAATATGGTTTCACTAACTATCTTTTAACTCTATTTGTAGTCTTCTATTAAAGGTTCCCTCAACCATAATCTATATATAAATCGGTTTCCATCAATGTTTGCGGGGGTGCTATATGCCATTCACCCGACTTTCCCCGTAGATATAGATCTACTCACCTTGATCTTCGCTTGCCGATGCCGATGTCACCACATGCTTGCTTGTCATCTCAAAGTCATCATGGGGGTACCTACATATCATAACACATCGTATCGCATATTAAAACCAAGTCGGAAAACCAAAACGGCACACGTCTCGCCCATAGGTCAAAACCTATAGCCTTGCATGCAAAATACGACTAATAACCCTAGTCGTTGGCATTCAAACGCCACAAGACGGAATACTATACATAAAATACCAAAATTCAAGTCAAAACGAAATCGCAAAACAAGCAGCAACTCAAGAAAATGGTCCCAGATTTTACCCAAGGTGAAATTAGCCAATTTTGCATATGTAAATGGTCTATTTTACTGGAGATAAAGCCCTGGACCCAGAACGAACCCTAAATTCTATTCTATGGCCGCAAATTGCGGCCAGAAGGAATATAATTATGGCCAGATAGGAGGGGTAGGGTCTCGGGTCTTGGGGTTAGCATCTAGGTTGCCTGCACATCACTCAGTGTTTGCTAAATAATTTTCAGGTCACCCGGGTGTTACCAGATATCAATTTCCCTTCACAATTTCCAGAATAATACGGTATCGGGGTTTTTAGGTTCATGTTGCAGGGTTCAAGTCTATGGTTTAAGTCTCTAATCACACCTTAAAGGGGTTGTATGGTCTCTACTAACCTCAATTACACCATAGCAACTCAAATATAACTCTAACCATAACTAGGAATTTTCAAAGTTCACTAAACCGCATTAAAACACTTCTAAACTTGTGTCGGTGCTAAAGAAATTGAAATATAATTCTAATGGTGCAGAAATTACCTCATTTGGCAACTCAAGAAAATTCTTGAGTTGCCCCAAGTCTTCAAAGTCTGATTTTTCTTGGTCCAAAGTGCATCTAGTGAGCTTATGCATGTTTTTATTGAAATGGGGATGGACTTTTGATGTTGTTTTGGGGGTATTTTGAGGGGACAGAGGAGGGGGATGAAGTGGGCTGCCATGGAGATGAAGAGGGGAGAGAATGAAGAAGGATAACAAATGAGGGAACAAAGCCATGGTCCAAGGTTGACCCCCTCACCTCTCTCTCTCTCATGTCCATACCTTTCATTCTTTAACATTTTCTTTTCTTTTCTTTTCATTTCTATTCTTCCCGTTTAAAATTAAAACCATGCATGATAAAAAGAAAGAAACCTTGAAAGAAAATGTAACAAGTATGAAAAATGACTTGGTGCATGTCATGTGCACAAAACTAGCTTATGCACGATTAGCGGTTTTTAATCGCGATTAGCATTAAAATGGAATATAATTAATCATAAAAATTCATAATTTGGTTAAATCATATAAAGCACCCTTATTTCAGTTATTTCTATAATTTTTCCAAATACTTTCCACTTTATTGGTATTTAATTATACCGCATTAATAAAATATTCGTCATATTCATTATTTAATTGTAAAAATTGCCAAAAATAATATTTTATTTTTCTGAAATGTTACAACTGTACCCAAAATCCATCTGCTTGCACGACTCCTTTGAGCCGTGGTAGGGAGGAAATCAAAGCACGGTGGGAATGACACAAGACACTATGACGATCTCGGGTCTACAGACTAACCTGTACAAGTGTCACCAGAGAAATGCTATCTTATGATAGGTATGGTACCATTTAGGAGTTCTCGGCGAGTCATGTTCGTTGTACCCATTCTCTAATGAGCACCGGTGTACAATCTTTGATTTCAAACACCAATCGTTATGAGATCAACCATCACCCCATACAGGGTCAAGAAACGTACACACTAGTTTATTCTGGAACATCGATGCTATGTTTCAATACTCTCTCGACTTGGAAATGTTTGTAAGTCAACGTTACACACCATACAAGATGCGGGGAGGCGGAATAGGTAAAACAATCATTTTATTTGAGGTAACATCGACTAACTTTACGGATCTTTGCTAAACCCTAACTAACAAACTATCTAGAAGTGCTAAACTACTATGATAGATGATTATACCTCAAGATACTAGTCTTTCTTGTTCTTGTTGTTCACTTCCTCGTCGGCCTCCTCGATGTAATAAAAAATCCACCCGAGAGTTCCTTCTTCAAGCTTTAACCTCTAACTTGAGGTAACTAAGTGGTTAGGATTGCTAATCCAAGTGACCTAGAAGATAAAGAAGTGGATTAAGGATCTATTAGTCTTGCTAACCCTTGGGATCTCAACACATGAGAGGATTAGGGTTAGGTTTAAGAAGAGGAGAGCTTGAGGAGAGAGAGTGTGTTTGTTAATTATGAATTGAACCCTTCTCACTTTGAAATATATGAAGCATAACAAAATATCTGCACAAATATCTTGCACAAATATCATCCATGCTTCATTTTATTCTTGAGATGAATCATCTCATGAGTCATGGTGCAATTAATGATAATAACACATAAGCTCTCCACCTCATTTAGTTTAATTCATAAATGAATTAAAACTAAATGAGTCACCTTTCTTCTAGAAGCTTCTCGAGTAATTACGAGAATGCCTCTCCTATCTGAAAAACATGGATATACTGAGACTGCATAAATCCAATAATCCAATACTAGAATCTGGCTTAAACTGAAGCCTGCTAGTATAATCTGTCCGAACATCTTACGTGCACAAGTACACGTATATGTCCGAACCCTGTCGTAAAACCATACGACCTCTATATCGTTTCGCCTGAAGCAGGGAAACTCTCTGTGTGGGACTCTAAAGACTCGATACTACGCTGGCAGTGGGTTTAACCACAGGCTGCAAGCGGTACTAGATGTACGTAACGATCCCCAGGTAGATGTCGATAAAAAGGCCGATGAGGAAACCCATCCGAACTCCTATCGAGTCTGATGTGACAATCTCCGTACAGTCCGGTCTGTTCGTCTAAGACTATCGCATATCGGGCCTAGGGGGCGGTAAGCGTCAGTCCCCTGAAAGCGGTATAAGTCGTGTCGGAGTGAAGCCCATTACACCTTGAGAAACTACTGGAAAACCTACCAGTAAATCTCGCTTGCCCTTGCCAGGGACTTTGCATAATGGCTTTCCAAACACAGTGCGATATCAACTCCCAATACCGGGAGAGACGAATCCTATCTAACCGCCACTGCCTCCAAGTGCTTCGGGACTGCACCCAACTGCTACCTGTTTTCACAACTCCTTTGAGCCCTGGTAGGGTAGCAATCTAAGAACAGTGGGAACACACTCGAGGCGAAGCAGCAGTGGCAAGTCTACGGACTATGCTATACTCATGTCACCCGGGAACTGTTAACTGACGACGGGTATAATACCAACCAACAGTTCCCTGCGAGTCCTGTCCGGTGTACCCGTAACCCAACGAGCACCTGCATACTATCTCCAGTATGACGTACTGATGGCTGTGGGACATACCATCTCCCCAACTGGGGTGAGAAGCGTACAAACTTGTCTACTCCGGAGTATCGATGCCCTGTCTCGATAATCCTACGACTAGGGACCTAAAAAAGGATGTGCTTGTAGACTACCCAGCCCTCACTAGTGTGACTGCCATCACAACGCTGGTAGTCAAGCAAGATCCTAAGGGCTATATCAATACGTATTCATGATATGCTAAAAGAAACATATACACATATTAAGATAGATATAAACCAAGTAGCATAATACTATATTGAGCAAGACTATTAATACAACTGTGAATATCCCAAGCTTCCAATAAGTAATATACAAACTAGTATGATACAAGAATGGCCCCTAGGGCATATACACTAACAATCTCCCACTTGCACTAGGGCCATGTACTGGCATATCGAAGACCTATCATCTCAAATAGCCTCTCGAACCGTGTCTGAGGTAAGGCCTTTGTGAATGGATCTATAGTGTTCTCCTCTATAGAAATTCTCCGGACCTCGATCTCCTGGCGATCTATGATCTCCCTGATCAGGTGATACCGCCTTAAGATGTGTTTGGACTTCTAATAGGACCTGGGTTCCTTCGCTAAAGCTATAGCGCCGTTGTTGTCACAATACAACGGTATTGGATCAACAATGGTAGGAACCACTTGAAGTTCTGTTAGGAACTTCTTCATCCAGACTGCTTCTTTTGCGGCATCGCAAGCAGCGATATACTCCGCTTCCATCGTCGAGTCAGCAACGGTGTCCTGCTTGGAACTCTTCCAGAACACCGCCCCTCTATTGAGGGTAAAGACATATCTTGACATGGACTTGGAGTTATCCTTGTCACTCTGGAAGCTGGAGTCAGCAAAAGCCTTGATCTGGAGGTCTTTTCCGCCGTAAACCAAGAACATATCTCTAGTCCTTCTCAGGTACTTGAAAATGTTCTTTACTGCTATCCAGTGCTTCTCCCCTGGGTCTGACTGATACCGGCTTACCACGCTCAGTGCATAAGCTACATCTGGTCTGGTACACAACATCGCATACATTATAGAGCTTACCGCAGAAGCGTAGGGTATAACTGACATGCGATCCCTTTCCAAATCAGTCTTGGGAGACATCTATTTGGATAGGGTGATTCCGTAACAAGCCGGTAAATTACCGCGCTTAGAATCTTCCATACTGAATCTTTTCAGTATAGTGTTGATATACCTGGACTGCGAAAGTCCTAACATCCTCTTAGATCTATCATGATAGATCTGGATCCCCAGAATGTAAGAGACATCACCCAGGTCTTTCATGGAGAACCTGTGAGACAAGAATCCTTTGACATATTGTAGCATAGGAATATCATTTCCTATCAAGAGAATGTCATCCACGTACAAGATGAGGAATACGACAGTTCGTGCTACAATTTTACTATATATACATGGTTCTTCTGGATTTTTGATAAAGTCATATTCTTTGACCGTTTCATCAAAACAGATGTTCTAACTCTGCGATGCCTGCTTTAGTCCATAAATGGACTTAAGCAGCTTGCACACTTTCCCGCTGCTCCCACTCTGATTGAAACCTTCTGGCTAATCCATATAGACGCACTAGTCCAAATTTCCATTTAGAAAAGCCGTCTTTACGTCCATCTGCGAGATCTCATAATCGTGGAAGGAAGCAATGGCAAGAAGGATCCGACTGGATTTGAGCATAGCCACTGGAGAAAAAGTTTCGTCATAGTCCAAGCCAGGCCTTTGACGAAAATCCTTTGCAACAAGTCTAGCCTTATAGGTTTCCACCTGTCCATCTACACCAATCTTCTTCCTAAAGATCCACTTGCATCCTATGTGTTTTATCCCATCTGGAGCAAAGTCCAAAGTCCATACTTTGTTGGTGTACATGGACTCCCTCTCGGTCCGCATTGCATCCAGCCATCTTACTGAGTCGCCGGTCTGGATGGCCTGCTGGAAGCTAGTAGGTTTATCATTATCAATGATGCAATCCTCTCTATCCCTATCTATGAGAAAACCGTAGTATCTCTCAGGCGGATGAGATGGCCTACTACTCCTGCGGAAGGGTGCTGGAATGTCCTGTTCTTCTGGAACTTCTGGTTCTACCAAACTTTTAGTAGTAGTTTGTGGTTCTAGAATTTCTTCCAGTTCTATTGCGCTCCCACTTGTTTCCTTTTCTAAAAACTGCTGTTCTAGAAAATGGGAATTACGAGAAACAAAAACCTTTTATTCCTCTGCGTAATAGAAAAAATACCCCTTGGAGTTCTTTGGATATCCCACAAACTTACACTGTACCTAGCGTGCCTCGAGTTTGTCTGCATGCTGCTTTTTAACAAAAGCTGGACATCCCCATATCTTCAGATACTAAAAATAGGGTTTCTTCCCACTCCACATCTGATATGGTGTGGTAGGCACAGTCTTGGTAGGAACCCTGTTCAAAAGATATGCAGCTGATTCTAGTGCATAACCCCAGAAAGATCGCGGTAACTCAGCATTACTCATCATGGAACGTACCATAACCAATAGGGTTCGGTTCTGTCTTTCTGATACACCGTTATATTGTGGAGTGTATGGAGGAGTAAGCTGAGAGAGAATTCCATTCTCTTTTAGGTAACCCAGGAACTCGGCACTTAAGTATTCACCACCTCGATCAAATCTCAGTGTCTTGATACTTTTGCCGGTTTGGTTCTTTACTTCATTATTATATTCTTGGAATTTCTCAAAGGCCTCGAATATATGCTTCATCAAGAAAATGAATCCATACCTAGAGTAATCATCCGTAAAAGTAATGAAATAAGAAAAACCGCCTCTTGCATTTGCAGACATTGGACTACATACATCGCTGTGTATGAGTCCTAAGAGCTCGCTCGGTCTTACTCCATATCCAGTGAATGGAGTCTTTGTCATCTTTCCTTCGAGACATGATTGACAAGTGGCATAAGATTGACATTCGAACGGATCCAAATATCCTTCTCTATGTAACTTTGTTAACCTTGTCTCATTGATGTGACCCAGTCTACAATGCCATAAAAAAGCCTATTTTATATCTGGAGACTTCCTTTTTAGTGTGTTCTGGACATTGAAAATCTGTAATTGGTTTAACACGTATATACCGTTATCTAGTGTACCGGACCCAATCAATGTTGCATATAGTGCCCTCAAAGTCAATTATTGGATCGTAGGTATGTGATTGCAATGATTGAGGAGGACCTATACCGGTAGCACAGTCTTACTCGAGATGATAGTATGCTATCTGGTTTGCCTTTATCAGTCGTGTATAAGTTCAGGGGACTGATCACGATTACACGTTGGTAGAGCCCTTAGGATCTTGCTTGACTACCAACAGTATGATGGCGATCATATACGTGAGAGTTGAGTAGTTTATAAGCACATCGTTAATAGTGGTCCCTAGTCGTGGGAGTACCGAGACAGGGCATCGATACTTCGGAGTAGACTAGTGTATACAGTCGAGACTCCGTCGAGGTGCGGTGGCCGGTCTCATAAGCCACTGGTGTCAGTTGGATCACCTAAGATGTATACAGGTGCTCATTGGGTTATGAGTACACCGGACAGGACTCGTCGGGAACCTGCTAGTTGGTATTATACCTAGCGTCAGATAGCAGTTCCCTGGTGACATGTGTACAAGTTAGTTCATTGACCTAAGGTCGTCATTTATCTCGTGTGAGTTCCCACTGTGCTTTGATTTCTACCCTACCACGGCTCAAAGGAGTCGTGCAAACAGGTATTTTTTGGGTACAGTCTCGAGCCACATGGAGGCAGGTGAGCGGATCGGCAGAGGATTCGTCTCTCCTGGTATTGGGGGTGAGATCGCGCTGTGTCTAGAAAAGCCATTACACCAAGTC
Organism: Agapanthus africanus; assembly: GCA_030015575.1. Lineage (NCBI taxonomy): Eukaryota > Viridiplantae > Streptophyta > Magnoliopsida > Asparagales > Amaryllidaceae > Agapanthus > Agapanthus africanus. The sequence goes on along the minus strand of CM057337.1, from coordinate 389,531,940 downwards.
CTTGGCCAAGGCAGATGAGAATTACTGGTAGGTACTCGAAACCTGCCCGAATTGCGGGGGCGAAGATGCAAAAATTAACTGTCAAATGGGGGGCCTCATAGGGGGGTACCTACCCCCGGGGACTACAACGAAGTGGCCTCTAGGGAAAGGCAGACCAGAGAGCACCATTCTTGGGTGCTCTCGGGTCACCACTCCCTATGGCCACCTTGTGTTGGTCTTGGGGGGTGGGCATGGCCTTTGGTCCCCCCAAAGTATCCATGAGGTGCGCACGCTCCACCCCGCGGCTTCTCGGTTAAAACCGTGAGCCCGCGGTGTGTGCAAACAACTCAAAACATCATTTTTGGAAACTGGTTTTGTCGGCAGTTTTTGCGCGCAAAAACGACGGATTTCTAACGTCGCTACAAGCTATATAAGGTTTATGAGAGGCTCTTATACCACTGTAAGCGATGCCGCATGCCCCACGTGTTCGCGTGGAGGCGGAAATTGCAAAAAATGATTTTTACGGGCTTCGCAATACCGACTTGAACTAAGGATCGATCATAAACCCTAGTTAGCAAACTACATCAGGTTTAACTACTCGTAAAGAATGTTATACCTCAGGATACTAGTCCTTCTTTGCGCTCGCTGTCCTTCTCTCCTCGCGAGCTCCTTAGAGTAGTATGGATAACTCCTCCTCGTTGACTTTCTTGAATCGAAGACGATCCACCCGAGAGTCTGCGTATCGAGCTCCTACTTCAATATCGAAGTAACTAGAGCACATAGTATGCTACACTAGATGACCTAGGTGATGTAGAGTATAATGATGGATTAGAATGTCTCTTTATGCCCTAGGTTACTCAACACATGAGTTGTTTAGGGTTTGAGGAAGATGAAGATGACTTGAGGAAAAGCTAGTGAAGAAGTAGAATAGAAATGAAGAATAGCTCTCTTGTGTTCTAAACTGAACCCCATTCATTTTCCATAGAGTAAAACTCTTTAATAATTAAAATTAAGGTTCAATTTACAACCAAATGAGTCATGGCTTGAAAACCCACTATGTGTCATAAGAAGCCATGCTCACTATCATGCATAATCCACCTCATTTCCTCAATACATAATGCATTATTCATTTATCCAAAAATGAATAATACAATTATAATATGTCATCTTCAAAAAGCATCTTTGAACAAATTACAAATATGCCCTCGTCCATATATACATACCCGTATTCGTATTCCGAAAAATACGAATACAAAAGAGACGAAAACAATCCATCAGTACAATACTAGGATCCGGCTTAAACCAAAGCCCGCTTGTATTGTCCGTCCGAATCATCATGCGTGCACAAGTATACGCACGTTATCGAACCCTGTCGTAAAACCATACGTTCTCTACATATTTTGTCCAATGCAGAGAAACCCTCTGTGTGGGACTCTAAAGACTTGACACTATGCTGGCAGTGGGTTTAACCACAGGCCGCAAGCGGTACTAGCTGCACGTAACGGCCCCTATGTATATGTCGATAAGAAAGCCGATGAGAATAACTCATCCGAACTCCTTCTGAGCCTATCTGTGACAATCTCTGTACAGTCCGGTCTGTTCATTTAAGAGTATTGCATATTGGGCCTAGGGATGTGGTAGCCGTCAGACCCCAAATAGCGCAATAAGTCATGCCGGGGTAGAGCCCAAAGCACCCTGAGAAAGTACTGGAGTACCTACCAGTAAATCTTACTTGTCCTGGCTAGGTACTTGTGTAATGGCTTTCCGAACACAGCGCGATAAAGACCCCCAATATCAAGAAAGACGAATCCTATCTAACTGCCACTGCCTCCAAGTGCTTCGGGGCTGCACCCAACTACTACCTATTTGCACGACTCAATAGAGCCATGGTAGGGTAGTAATCTAAGAACAGTGGGAACACACTCGAGGCAAAGCAGCAATGTCAAGTCAACGGACTATGCTGCACTCATGTCACGTGGGAACTGCTACCTGACGATAGGTATATTACCGACCAACAGTTCACCACGAGTCCGTCCAGTGTAACTCATAACCTAATGAGCACCTGCATACTATCTCCAGTACGACGTACTAATGGCTGTGGGACAGACCATCTCCCCTGTTGGGATGAGAAGCGTATACACTAGTCTACTCTGGAGTATCGATGCCCTGTCTTGATAATCCTACGACTAGGAACCAAAATAAGGATGTGCTTATAAACTACCCAGCCCCCATTAGTGTGACTATGATCACAACGCTGGTAGTCTAGCAAAAGATCCTAAGGACTCTATCAATATGTATTAGCGATACGTCAATACAAACATATACACATATTTAGATAGAAACAAACCAAGTAGCATACTACTATATTGAGCAAGACTATTATAAAACCAGTATATATCCTAAGCTTCCAAAATATAATATACAAACTAGTACTATACAATAATGTCTTCTAGGGCATATATCACCAACAAACCAGAAGTTTAAGAAGAACCGAACATCCCTGCGCCACTCCACAGGAGTAGTAGGCTGTCTTATCCGCCCGAGAGATACTACGGTTTTCTCATAGACATGGATAGAGAAGATTACATCATTGATAATGATAAGCCAACTAACTTCCAGCAAGCCATTCAGAGCGGAGACTCGGTAAAATGGATAGATGCAATGCGGGCCGAGATGGAGTCCATGTACACCAACAAAGTATGGACTTTGGACTTTACTCCAGAAGGGGTAAAAACCGCAGGCTGCAAATGGATCTGCTAAACGAAGATTGTGTTAGGTTTGCCTAGCACCCTATGTAGAGTTTGGAAGCATTACATGTCACAAAGTTTAAATTTTTATGGTGCTAAGCAAGCATACAAAGGAATCGATCCTAGAAAATTAGGGTTTCAAAAGATAAAGGCAATAAAGACTAGGGTTTCGAGACTACAACCTTTGTAGCTCCCTTTGCTAGACTCTTTGGCCTCTTGGGTGTTGGAAGAAGGTCATCTTGAAGTCTTCTCGCGTCCACGACGATCCATCCGAAGTTCCTCGTCCAAGCTCGCAACTTCACTTTTCAAGATGAGAAATGAAGAGAACACTCTAAACAAGTTGGCTAAACTTGTGTAGAATGATGTTGTGGTTATGATTCTCACTTTAAAAACCTTTCTTTATGTGTGTTTTACTCACTAGAAGAAACTAGAGGGCAAATGGTGAAGGAGGAAGAAGATGGTGGCTATCTTTTAACAAGAGTAAAAATGATAACCCTTGTAAAGGAAAAAGAAAATATATGAATATATATTTTCTAATCCTCATCTCAAACCATGGTTAGATGATGGAGACATTATTTAACTTGATTTTAAAACACAAAGAGAATGATAACTCATGGTTAGAAGTAGGTGAGCATGGTTAGGTTTAAAGAAGAGTGTAGAAGCTAAGCAAGAATTATCCTTTTCTTTACCATTTTGTTTTAAACAAAAAATCAAATAATAATCCATATATATATATCCATGGTGTGAGTCTTATATTGCCACCATTTCCATGTGTAAACAACCATGATAGATGGTGTATGTATGTATGTATGTATGCATCCATATGTGCATGAAACTAGAAAGAAAGAAAGAAAAACATACATGCATGCATACATCCATCATATACTAGAAAAGGTTTTAAGTGAGAAAACTAATGGTTAAATGATAAATAAACGCTTGATTTATCAATCCGGCCATATCATATATGACCCTACCAAAAGCAAGCCGTCCGATCAATATACGGTATCATATACGCGCATTTTAATCGGGTCCATACGCATATCGCATACGCACACCACAACGTTTCGCCTGGACTAGGTAACTCCTTTGTGGGACTCTAAGACTAGTCAATACGCCGGCAGTGGGTGATGATCATATCAAGCACCCCCAAGCCGCAAGCGGTCAGCTAAACGTAACGGCCACCCGGGTATTGAGCGATCAGAAGAAAACAAGCGAACCTGCTACAACTCCCGTCGAGCCAACCGGAAACTCTATTGTACAGTCCGGTCTCTTCGTCAGATATGCTGCATATGGAGCCTAGGGATGGTCACGTCGACCCTAATAACTCAATAAGTCGTGCCTGTGAATGGTCTATAACAGACCGAGAAACTACTGATAACACTTATCAGCAAATCTCAGCAGCCCTGGCCAGGGACTTACTGATATAACCAGTCGGGCACAGCACAGCATCAACTCCCAATATCGGGAGAGACGAAACCCCTCCTATCGCTCATTGCCTTCGTGTGTCTCGGGACTATACCCAACGGCCACCTGTTTGCATGACTCAGTAGAGCCGTGGTAGGATGGCAATCAAAGTACAGTGGGAGAACACACAAGACTCTATGACGATCTCGGGTCTACAGACTAACCTGTACCAGTGTCACCTGAGAACTGCTATCCGACGATAGATATAATTCCATATAGGAGTTCTCGGTGAGTCCGTCCAGTGTACCCAGTCACCACTGAGCACCCGTATATGATCTTGATGTCAAACATCGATGAATGTGAGAACATGCATCGCCCATCGTATGGGTCTAGTATCATGTATGCTAGTCTACTCTGGTATATCAATGCCCCGTCTCGATATACCTACGACTAGGTACTTTCCAGGATATGCTTATAGACTACAGATGCCCCACTAGTATGATCTCCATCATAATCAGAGTAGTCAAGCCGATATCCTCAGGGCTTTATCAGCATGTATGAATGAATAAAAGCATGATCAAATCAACATGTCAGATAAAGAAGAACCAGATAGCATACTATCATGTCGAGCAAGAATGCATACTGAATATATATACATGTATAGAGGCATCCACTATCATATAATGGCCTCTAGGGCATACATATATCCAACAGATTGGTGTAGATGGACAGGTTGAAACCTATAAGGCTAGACTTGTTGCAAAAGGTTTTCGTCAAAGACCTGGTTTGGACTATGATGAAACCTTTTCTTCAGTGGCTATGCTTAAATCCATTCAGATCATTCTTGCCATTGCTTCCTTCCACGATTATGAGATCTGGCAGATGGACATAAAGACCGCTTTTCTAAATGGACATTTAGAAGAGTGCGTCTATATGGTTCAGCCATAGGGTTTCAATCAGAGTGGGAGAAGTGGGAAAGTGTGGAAGCTGCTTAAGTCCATTTATGGATTAAAGTAGGCATCGCGGAGTTGGAACATCTATTTTGATGCGACAGTCAATGAATTTGACTTTATCAAAAATGCAGATGAACCATGCTAATATAGTAAGATTGTAGGGAGAACTGTGGTATTCCTCGTCTTGTACATGGATGACATTCTCTTGATAGGAAATCATATTCCTATACTACAATCTGTCAAAGGATTCTTATCACAAAGGTTCTCCATGAAAGACCTGGGTGATGCCTCTTACATTTTGGGGATCCAGATCTATCGTTATAGATCAAAAAGGATGTTGGGACTTTCACAGTCCAGGTATATCGACACCATACTGAAAAGATTCAGTATGGAAGATTCAAAGCGCGGAAATCTACCGGCTTATCACGGAATCACCCTCTCCAAAGAGATGTCTCCCAAGACTGATTTGGAAAGGGATCGCATGTCTATCATCTCTGTGGTGGCTCTATAATGTATGCGATGTTGTGTACTAGATCAAATGTTGCTTATGCACTAAGCGTGGTAAGCCGGTATGAGTCAAACCCAGGGAAGAAACACTGGATAGCAATATAGAACATTCTCAAGTACCTGAGAAGGACAAAGGAGATGTTCTTGGTGTACGGCGGAAAGGACCTCCATATCGAGGCCTTTGCTGACTCCAGCTGTAACATTTCGAAATAATAGAAATATTATTTTTAGGGAATATTTATAATTTAATATTATTTTATTGAATATTTTAATAATTCGGTATAATTAAATACAAATAAATGGGGGGAAATTTTGGAAAATTATGGAAAATTCTAAAATAGGGTAAATTAGAGAATTATGCCATTTCTAAGTTTAATTAGTTAGTTATATGCTAATTTAGTGCTAATCGCGATTAAAAATCGCTAATCGGTTTTTCTAGCTTTTTGTGCAAAACATGCACATATCATCTTTTCTTACACTTGTGCATTTTTCCACCATGTTCCTTTTGGGTTTACTATTTGAGTGAGAAGGAATTAGAGGGAAAAGATAAGGAAATGGAAAAGGAATTTTATATTGAGGTTGGTGAGAGAGAGAGGTATGGTCTCTTTTGACCTAAGGACTTAGCCATCTCCTTTATTCCCTTCACTCATTTCTCTCCCTCTCCTTCAAGTTGCTGCTGCTACTCTTGCTCCTCACCCCACCTCCCCTCTTTAAGCCTCAAATCACCTCTAAAACAACTCCAAAACCCCACTCTCATTTCATTAAAAGTGTGCACAAGCTCAAGATCTACACATTGGACCAAGGAAGCAAGGATTTTGGCCACTAAGGGCAACTCAAGAAAATTCTTGAGTTGCCAAATGAGGTATTTTCTGGACTATTAGCTTAGTTTTAGCATTACTTATACCCGCATGTTTAGATTGAACCGATATTGTGTGATATTGTGGAGTTAAGGAAACCTAGTTAGGGTTTGAGGAAATTATGAGTTGTAATGTGAAATTGAGTTCAGTAGAGCCTACACCAACACCCTAGTGCATGAATTGAGACCCTAACCAGAGTGTTGAAACCCGAAATACGGATTTAGAAACCGATATCGGAGAATTTGTGGAATCTGTGAAGGGTATATTGAATCTGCTATCACCCGAGACATCCTAAATTAAAATTGATTGGACAGTGACATGTGCAGGCACCCAGGAAGCTACCACCAGAACCCTACCACCTACCTCCTATACCCGGCCGCAGATTTATCCATTCTGGCCGTAATTTGCGGCCAGAACATAGTGGATTTGCCTCGTTTTGGTTTTGGTGTTCCCTTATCTGTAGATTAGGCCCCTAGTATGTATAGATTTGTCTAAATTGACCTATGGTGAAATCTGGAGCCTATTTCCTAAGTTGCTGTTTTGGATTCGTGTTTCCGTATTCCGTATTTTTAGTTCTGAATTGTGTATTGTGATTTACATCGACTATTTGGCGTTTATACGACGATATCGAGGATTTGTTGATGGTTTTGAAGGCGTGCCCATAGGTTCTAACCTATAGGCCCCTTATCGTATCGTTTTGGGTTTCGTGTGCCGTGTTAGCTTGGATTTGGTTTTAATACGCATATACGATACTTTGATGTGTAGGTACCCCATGAAGACTTTGGGACGACAAGTAAGCGCGTGGAGACGTCGACAAATGAAGACGCAAGGTGAGTAGATTATATCTACTGGGGGAAGTCGGGTGGATGGCGTATAGCACCCCCGCAGTCCGTAGTTGGTATACGATATATTATGTTTGATAGTTATAGTGTGTCATGGATATTGTGTTAGGTGTAGTATGGTTAGCTTAGGGTTAGCAATAAACTAGTATAGTTCATAGTCACGAACCCTAGAATAGGTTTACCCCACACGCGCATCCTTGCATATTCACTATACTTACACAGTGTTGATGAGGATATTGGATGACATTGGAGATGAGTCGATGATTTTGGGCATTGTGCCGTGAGATCGGTGATGTGATGTGATTTGTACTTGCGGTACGATATGTGATCTTAGCGGGCCGTTGGGCATGTGTTTTATCCCCGCTTTCATACTTATATAGATGGTATTGATTTGTACTAGACTTAGATCTATAACCCAGATTATATGATATGATGATAATGATACCTGATATTTGATGAGAGGAATGTGATACTGACCTGTACCCAGCTATTGGGATGCCGTACGACGATTTACCGTACGAGCTTTCTATTGATGTTAGATCCGCTCTCATGACTCGAGGATGTTAAATGATATACCGTGTCGTACGTGATACTATTGAGGCGAGATCACCGACTATTGTATATATATATTTGTATATCGACTCAGATTTAGGTGGTTTCCATACCCCTCCCGATTGACTTGATACTTAGATCTGTAGTTTGCATAGTAGATGTTAAACTAGATCCGAGTCATTCTTATTTCAATGGCAGAACTGCATGACATATACATATGGGTGTAGATTCTTTACTGTTGCGTTGATTATTCTATTTCCGCATATTCATGCTATTCACATTGCTTTGCATATGTTTATTGTTATATTACTATCATGTTGCTAGGACACTAGCACCATTATCGATGATGCGTATGTTCCACGTACACTTGCTTGCCGGCTCACACACTTCATAATCGATAATTGCCATGTCACTACACAGTAGCATTATTGCATCAGGATATGACCTTGTATGTGCATACTATTATTTCTGTGTTACATGATATACTGTTATACTTGCATTTCCTTTATATGTCACATACTCATACTTGTACACATACATCGATACCTTCATACTTGCTTAGATTACGTATTGAGATATGTTGTTTCCATGTTTATTCTGGATTTGGGGAACCGTGGATATTTCAAAGAAAATAGTTAATTATTTAAAAACCCGGTTTCCCTTGATATGATATTTCGGTGCGTCCACCATGTGTTTTCTCGGTGCGAGAGTGATATGTGTGAACCCGAATCGGGGAGTTGGATGAGGCCGATTACGGGTACATGGTGGACCCGGTATGGTACCCCGGGGCGAGAACGGTTTCGCTGTGTAGTAGACGGTGAGCCTGGCAGAGGGACTACTACCTACCGGTGATTGGTTGGACCTGGCGGTTATCCAGAGGATACTGACCAGAGTCGATAGATGGATATAGGCGTACTGCCGGGGCCGAGGGCCGATTCCTCAGACATAGCCCGTGGGCTGATCCGGACTGACGGAGCCCGATAAATAAGGATTTACGTGTCGATGCTAGGCACGGGTTTAATGATGTTTTCCATGATTTGATTATATCCTCACATTTACATGCATGATGCTTATTGTCATTGGGTGACGGGTGGACGGGTTCCACGTTTATACAGACATTGATTACATACAGACCATGACTACATACAGACCTTGACTACATTGATCATACTTCATTTGTATATATAACAGGGTACCAGGGCGCTGTTATATATACCCTTATACCAATATTAGTGGAATGGGACGCTAATATATGTGTATTGATATCCATTTGATGCTTCATCATGTTTACTTCATGCAGACATACCTTACATTTATGACATGTTAGGCACTGGCGCGAGTACTTGGCACTACCTAGTTGATTAGATGTTACACTGCCACATTTTAATGCTTCAGGCTTACTCTCGAGGGTTATATTATATACTGATTGTATTGACTTAGGATTATGTCTTGCATTCGATTTCTGCTTGTAGATATTTTCTATTCACGAGTTGGCAACTCACCCCGTTGTGCCACAGTTCTTGCAGGGCTTGCTGTACAGGTTCCATGGCGGCACTTCTGGCATACTGTTTTCCTTTGCGGGTGATTTGCTTGGTAGATGGGTTCTTTGTATCAGAACCGCCGTTGTACTTGTATTATTCATTGTGTCTAGAAATTCCATCAACCAAAAACTTGTATACTGTTTCAGACTCAGATACTAGTGATGTATTATTTCGACCTTAGAGTCGCGCTTAGTAGTGTTGCAATTTTCATGCTTATCTGGGTTTCTTTTAAATTTTGATCCTCGCCATTCGGCGTTGTATAGTATATTGCTTGTTGTTTATTTATCCTTAAAATGGTTTTAGATTTCTGGGCTTTTGGCTTACTTGGATCAGATGGAGTCCTATAGACTTCATATGGTTCAAGGGCCAGTCACGTGCTCTTTCGGGTCGTGACAAAGTTGGTATCAGAGTGCTAGGTTGACCTTGGTTCGAGTCTAAGTTTGACTATGTGGAGCCAAGGGCGTCTATATATATACGGAACTTAGGCTTGACCTTACGGAACTTAGACTTAGTTAGGGGGGTATTAGACCCGAACTTTCGTCGTGTAGGATGACCCTTGCTTGATGGAATAGGTGACTAAAGTAGAGTGACGTACCGTGGGTATGTTCCGCGGCATACTTACGACACGCCACTCCGCTTAAGGAACCTTAGGATGTACATATTTTCGAGATCAGTGATTCTCTTCATATCCATAATTATACATCCATTTGAGATCCTCGATACTATTAGTTTCATGATCATACCTTCATTGATGTTGTTCCTTCTTATGATCATGTATCCACTCTGGATCTGTTGTTCTCTTTCTTGTCATTGATCTGCTCTCTTTGATACTCGATTGAGGTTTCGGTCTCCATGTTTGAGCGCAGTTTGGGCTGCTGCTAGGGTTGCGGTCGGTGCGAGCTCGTCTGGTACGAGGGCCGACCATTGTGTTTTCTGGTGACATGGGAACGTCTCGAGTTAGTATTGGTGACTGTGACCTCTAGTGGAGGCGAGTGCTTGGTCTTGCACCGGATGATCGGGCCATTGTTAGAGCTGCCAGTTGAGAGAGGACTGTTGATGTACAACATACCTCAGAGATTATGATGTCGCCTACCGTGCAGACAGATGGACCAGCTGTTGCTGAGATTGACAGGATGTCTCTCCCGGAGCTTACGAGCTGAGATTGCCGGAGCTTCCAGGCAGATATGAGACAGATGATAGCTAGTCTACCCGATTTGAGAGACGAAGGTGATTCGTCCGATTTATGCGCCGGAGCGGGCCCAGTGGAGTTGAAGATTTCCAGTATGGAGAGTCTTACTCAGATCTAGAGCAGACCGATTCAGAGATGACCGCCAATGTATCGCCTTTCCTGGAGGATTGAGGCGCTGTTCGGCGTACAGGCGAATGAGCCAGTTGTTGCTGCAAATGACGAGATATCGCCCAGATGGTTGGAGCTACTGCAGCATGAGCATATACTTAGAGATATGATGGACGGTCGCTAGTCACCTGGGGATGAATGACTAGGACATGTGGTTCATTCGTTTACCGATGCGAGGTCATCAGATAGATTGTTTCCAGCTAGGGACGACTTCACGCAGGTTCGTTGAGAGTCGATAGAGACAATCGAATGTCAGGAGCCCATTTTCCAAGTTTAAAGTATACGGAAAGACATGCAGGTGATTCTATGGACCCTCTAGAAGAATGAAACCCTAACTCGACTTAATTACCGTGTGAAAGCCTTTGAACCTTAGGGTTTGCGGCAGTTCCGCGGCGCCATTAGTAAGGCTTGGGTTTGCCCTTCTACGGCTGGACCACCGACGCTGTGGCCTGTACTCGATACTATTAAACTGTACTCAAGATGTTGATCTCTTGGGGGATTATAAGGTTCTGACGAGTCGATCGAATGTTTCGACATCATTCGGATATCATGTGATGGGATGCTTTGCTTAGGAGACTCCAGATACAAGTTTAGCCATTGGAGCATAGTCCAGGCAGCCATGATGAGACGAGTCCGAATCAGACGACATTGAGGCAGAGTGAAGTAAAGAGTTCGCAAGAGATTTCGACGAGATGACGTCCCACTCCGCTGACATCAGAGATGTGATACGCACCCAGAGGCGCTGTATATGGATATATCTTCCAGAAAGAGGCGTGATAAGTACGTAGCCGTTCCGGAATAAGAATTAGCTTCAGCAATGGATGATGACTTCCGGGCAATTCGGCAGGAATGAGATTTGAGAGAGAAACCTTGACAGGACCTTTCTGGAATACGATACGAGAAGACCTAGACCCAGGAGTGGTCATATTGCGCACACCTAGCAGGCCAGAGTTCGGCATCGTCGACAAAGTAGTTGGCCAGGTTCGGATAAAGGACCTTACCCAGATGCGTTGCGAATTGATCAAGGACGGACGAGTATTGAGTATTCCTTCGATGGTTGGGACGCGTTCCCGAGGACCTGTTCGGCCAGACACCTTCTATAGAATGATGAAGCTACAGAGTACGCGCTTCGAGTCCGTGCGAGAGACTTCGGATTGACCGTGGCCGAGAACAGTGCAGTGCGTAGATAGCATGGCGTGACGTCATAGTGGACGACGATAGAGACAAGTGGGACCAGAGGTTCGTGCGAGACGCTGACGAGCTGTCATTACTTCCCGTCGAGACTAGAGACCTGATATGCTTACAGAGGCGTTGGGATGCGACCAATTTCCGAGAAAATATTGTGCTGAGGACACAGATGTCTATCGAGTGAGAAGAGATTTTGCAAGAGAGCCAGCCTGCGTACAGTTCGGCATAGGCAAGATCGGAAGAGACCTTGAGCAGGATTCCTTCCAGGACATTGCTGCAATGATGTTTGCACTCAGGATCAGATGTGTGATGTGCATTCAGAGAGGCAGAGGCCGACGCCAGTGACATGCTGCTTTACGAGTGGTCGTGAGGATTGACCAAGAGATGACCAGATAAGTGCCAGAACAGAATCGTCCCCGTTAGCACACCTGACAGGGCCGATGAGCCGATCGATTGTGAAATTGGTAATCCACAGAGAAGATAAGGACCCAGAGACAAAGGACGCCAGACCGTGAGCAAGAGGCAAGTAGATATCTTGCGCTGCTAGCATTGGATGCACCGACTCCTTCTCGACCTTGAAGAAGGCACTACCGACGACGGTACTTATGATTTGGTTTTGATATACGATCTTGGAGCACGCCAGATGCACTAAATCGAAATTCTTCGTGCATGTCAAATGCGCCTGATTTTGCTGTCAGGCACACACGTTGCCTATGACAGATGTTTCGTGCACACCAGTTGCATATAGATGTTGTTTTGTTCACCTGTATGGCACATACATGGATTTTGATTCCGTGTGCACCAGACGCACCGGATATTCTTATATACTTTTTGGGGATTGATTTCTTAGAGAGCAGTACACTTTGATGATATTCGCTATGTATTGATGTTTTCGGAGCCCCGACAAACAGGATTTTGCTGAAATGTTTTAGTATTGGGGGTTTAAATTTAAATTCGGGGACCGAATTTATTTAAGGGGGGTAGATTGTAACATTTCGAAATAATAGAAATATTATTTTTTGGGAATATTTATAATTTAATATTATTTTATTGAATATTTTAATAATTCGGTATAATTAAATACAAATAAATGGGGAAAATTATGGAAAATTATAAAATAGGGTAAATTAGAGAATTATGCCATTTCTAAGTTTAATTGGTTAGTTATATGCTAATTTAGTGCTAATCGCGATTAAAAATCGCTAATCGGTTTTTCTAGCTTTTTGTGCGAAACATGCACATATCATCTTTTCTTACACTTGTGCATTTTTCCACCATGTTCCTTTTGGGTTTACTATTTGAGTGAGAAGGAATTAGAGGGAAAAGACAAGGAAAAGAAAACGAAATGGAAAAGGAATTTTATATTGAGGTTGGTGAGAGAGAGAGGTATGGTCTCCTTTGACCCAAGGACTTAGCCATCTCCTTTATTCCCTTCACTCATTTCTCTCCCTCTCCTTCAAGTTGCTGTTGCTGCTCCTGCTCCTCACCCCACCTCCCCTCTTCAAGCCTCAAATCACCTCTAAAACAACTCCAAAACCCCACTCTCATTTCATTAAAAGTGTGCACAAGCTCAAGATCTACACATTGGACCAAGGAAGCAAGGATTTTGGCCACTAGGGGCAACTCAAGAAAATTCTTGAGTTACCAAATGAGGTATTTTCTGGACTATTAGCTTAGTTTTAGCATTACTTATACCCCCATGTTTAGATTGAACCGATATTGTGTGATATTGTGGAGTAAAGGAAACCTAGTTAGGGTTTGAGGAAATTATGAGTTGTAATGTGAAATTGAGTTCAGTAGAGCCTACACCAACACCCTAGTGCATGAATTGAGACCCTAACCTGAGAGTTGAAACCCGAAATACGGATTTAGAAACCGATATCGGAGAATTTATGGAATCTGTGAAGGGTATATTGAATCTGCTATCACCCGAGACATCCTAAATTAAAATTGATTGGACAGTGACATGTGCAGGCACCCAGGAAGCTACCACCAGAACCTTAGCCCCTACCTCCTATACCCGGCCGCAGATTTATCCATTCTGGCCGCAATTTGCGGCCAAACCATGGTGGATTTGCCTCGTTTTGGTTTTGGTGTTCCCTTATCTGTAGATTAGGCCCCTAGTATGTATAGATTTGTCTAAATTGACCTATGGTGAAATCTGGAGCCTATTTCCTAAGTTGCTGTTTTGGATTCGTGTTTCCGTATTCCGTATTTTTAGTTCTGAATTGTGTATTGTGATTTACCTCGACTATTTGGCGTTTATACGACGATATCGAGGATTTGTTGATGGTTTTGAAGGCGTGCCCATAGGTTCTAACCTATAGGCCCCTTATCGTATCGTTTTGGGTTTCGTGTGCCGTGTTAGCTTGGATTTGGTTTTAATACGCATATACGATACTTTGATGTGTAGGTACCCCATGAAGACTTCGGGGCGACAAGTAAGCGCGTGGAGACGTCGACAAATGAAGACGCAAGGTGAGTAGATTATATCTACTGGGGGAAGTCGGGTGGATGGCGTATAGCACCCCCGCAGTCCGTAGTTGCTATACTATATATTATGTTTGATAGTTATAGTGTGTCATGGATATTGTGTTAGGTGTAGTATGGTTAGCTTAGGGTTAGCAATAAACTAGTATAGTTCATAGTCACGAACCCTAGAATAGCTTTACCCCACACGCGCACCCTTGCATATTCACTATACTTACACAGTGTTGATGAGGATATTGGATGACATTGGAGATGAGTCGATGATTTTAGGCATTGTGCCGTGAGATCGGTGATGTGATGTGATTTGTACTTGCGGTACGACATGTGATCTTAGCGGGCCGTTGGGCATGTGTTTTACCCCCGCTTTCATACTTATATAGATGGTATTGATTTGTACTAGACTTAGATCTATACCCTAGATTATGTGATATAATGATAATGATACCTGATATTTGATGAGAGGAATGTGATACAGACCCGTACCCAGCTATTGGGATGCCGTACGACGATTTACCGTACGAGCTTTCTATTGATGTTAGATCCGCTCTCATGACTCGAGGATGTTAAATGAGATACCGTGTCGTACGTGATACTATTGAGGCGAGATCACCGACTATTGTATATATATATTTGTATATCGACTCAGATTTAGGTGGTTTCCATACCCCTCCCGATTGACTTGATACTTAGATCTGTAGTTTGCATAGTAGATGTTAAACTAGACCCGAGTCATTCTTATTTCAATGGAAGAACTGCATGACATATACATATGGGTGTAGATTCTTTACTGTTGCGTTGATTATTCTATTTCCGCATATTCATGCTATTCACATTGCTTTGCATATGTTTATTGTTATATTACTATCATGTTGCTAGGACACTAGCACCATTATCGATGATGCGTATGTTCCACGTACACTTGCTTGCCGGCTCACACACTTCATCATCGATAATTGCCATGTCACTACACAGTAGCATTATTGCATCAGGATATGACCTTGTATGTGCATACTATTATTTCTGTGTTGCATGATATACTGTTATACTTGCATTTCCTTTATATGTCACATACTCATACTTGTACACATACATCGATACCTTCATACTTGCTTAGATTACGCATTGAGATATGTTGTTTCCATGTTTATTCTGGATTTGGGGAACCGTGGATATTTCAAAGAAAATAGTTAATTATTTGAAAACCCGGTTTCCCTTAATATGATATTTCGGTGCGTCCACCATGTGTTTTCTCGGTGCGAGAGTGATATGTGTGAACCCGAATCGAGGAGTTGGATGAGGCCGATTACGGGTACATGGTGGACCCGGTATGGTACCCCGGGGCGAGAACGGTTTCGCTGTGTAGTAGACGGTGAGCCTGGCAGAGAGACTACTACCTACCGGTGATTGGTTGGACCTGGCGGTTATCCAGAGGATACTGACCAGAGTCGATAGATGGATATGGGCGTACTGCCGGGGCCGAGGGCCGATTCCGCAGACATAGCCCGTGGGCTGATCCGGACTAACGGAGCCCGATAAATGAGGATTTACGTGTCGATGCTAGGCACGGGTTTCATGATGTTTTCCGTGATTTGATTATATCCTCACATTTACATGCATGATGCTTATTGTCATTGGGTGATGGGTGGACGAGTTCCACGTTTATACAGACATTGATTACATACAGACCTTGACTACATACAGACCTTGACTACATTGATCATACTTCATTTGTATATATAACAGGGTATGAGGGCGCTGTTATATATACCCTTATACCAATATTAGTAGAATGGGACGCTAATATATGTGTATTGATATCCATTTGATGCTTCATCATGTTTACTTCATGCAGACATACCTTACATTTATGACATGTTATTATCTGAGGCACTGGCGCGAGTACTTGGCACTACCTACATGATTAGATGTTACACTGCCACATTTTCATGCTTCAGACTTACTCTCGAGGGTTATATTATATACTGATTGTATTGACTTAGGATTATATCTTGCATTCGATTTCTGCTTGTAGATATTTTCTATTCACGAGTTGGCAACTCATCCCGTTGTGCCACAGTTCTTGCAGGGCTTGCCGTACAGGTTCCATAGCGGCACTTCTGGCATACTGTTTTCCTTTGCCGGTGATTTGCTTGGTAGGTGGGTTCTTTGTATCAGAACCGCCGTTGTACTTGTATTATTCATTGTATCTAGAAATTCCATCAACCAAAAACTTGTATATTGTTTCAGACTCAGACACTAGTGATGTATTATTTCGACCTTAGAGTCGCGCTTAGTAGTGTTGCAGTTTTCATGCTTATCTGGGTTTCTTTTAAATTTTGATCCTCGCCATTCGGCATTGTATAGTATATTGCTTGTTGTTTATTTATCCTTAAAATGGTTTTAGATTTCTGGGCTTTTGGCTTACTTGGATCAGATGGAGTCCTATAGACTTCATATGGTTCAAGGGCCAGTCACGTGCTCTTTCGGGTCGTGACACCAGCTTTCATAGTGACAAGGATGACTCCAAGTCCATGTAGGGTTATGTCTTTACCCTTAATAGAGGGACAGTATGTTGGAAGAGTTCCAAGAAGGATACCGTTGTTGACTCAACGATGGAAGCGGAGTATATCGCTGGTTCTGACACCGCAAAGGATGCAGTCTGGATGAGGAAGTTCTTAACTGAACTTCAGGTAGTTCCATCCATTATTGATCTAATACCTCTGTATTGTGACAACAATGGGGCTATAGTTTTAGCGAAGGAACCCAGGTACCATCAGAAGTCCAGACATATCTTGTGACGGTATCACCTGATCAGGGAGATCGTCGATCACCGGGAGATCGAGGTGCGGAGAGTTGATACGGAGAACAACATTGCCGATCCACCCACGAAGGCCATCTCTCAGACGTAGTTCAAGAGGCTATTCGAGATGATAGGTCTGCGATATGCCAATACATGGCCTAATGCAAGTGGGAGATTGTTAGTGATATATGCCCTAAAGGCCATTATTTGTATAGTATTAGTTTGTATATTACATTTTGGAAGCTTGGGATATACATATATTTTATGACAGTCTTGCTCAATATAGTAGTATGCTACTTGGTTTGTTTCTATCTAAATATGTATATATGTTTCTTTTAATGTTTCGCTAATACATATTGATAGAGCCCTTAAGATCTTTTTGCTTGAATACCAGCGTTGTGATGGCAATCACAATAGTGGGGGATAAGTAGTCTATAAGAACATCCTTATTCTGGTCCCTAGTCGTAGGATTATCGAGACAAGGCATCGATACTCCAGAGTAGACTAGTGTATACGCTTCTCGTCCCAGCAGGGGAGATGGTCTGTCCCACAACTATTAGTACGTCGTACTGGAGATAGTATGCAAGTGCTCATTAGGTTATGAGTTATACTGGACGGACTCGTGGGGAACTGTTGGTCGGTAATATACTTATCGTCAGGTAGCAATTCCCACGTGACATGAGTGCAACATAGTCCGTTGACTTAACAATGCTTCTTCGCCTCGAGTGTGTTCCTACTGTTCTTAGATTACTACCCTACGCCGGCTCTATTGAGTCATGCAAATAGGTAGTAGTTGGGTGCAGTCCCGAAACACTTGGAGGCAGTGGCGGTTAGATATGATTCGTCTTTCCCGGTATTGGGATTCGATATCACTCTGTGTTCGGAAAGCCATTACACAAAGCCTGGCCAGGGCGAGTGAGATTTACTGATAGATACTCCAGTAGTTTCTCAAGATGTTTTGGGCTCTACTCCGGCACGACTTATTGCGCTATTAGGGGTCTGATGGCTACCGCCCCTAGGCCCAATATGCGATACTCTTAGACGAACAGACCGGACTGTTCAGAGATTGTCATAGATAGGCTCAGTAAGAGTTCAGATGAGTTATTCTCATCGGCCTTCTTATCGACATATACCTGGGTAGCCATTACGTGCAGCTTGTAACGCTTGCGGCTAGTGGTTAAACCCACTGCCAGCGTAGTGTCGAGTCTTTAAAGTCCCACATAGAGGGTTTTTCTGCATCGGGCAAAAGATGTAGAGGTCGTATGGTTTTACGACAGGGTTCGATCACGTGCGTGTACTTGTGCACGCATGATGATTCGGACAGATAATACTAGTGGGCTTTAGTTTAAGCCGGATCCTAGTATTGTAATGATGGATTATTTTCGTCTCTTTTGTATTCGTATTTTTTAGAATACGAATACGGGTATGTATGTACACTAGAAGGGCATTTTTGTAATTTTCTCAAAGATGTTTCTAGAAGATTAATCCTCATATTATCTTTGAATCATTTTAGGTTAAATGGTTATTTTTTATAAGGTGGAGGAAATGAGGTGGAATTATGCATGATTTTGAGCATGGCTCTTAGTGACACATGGAATATTTTCAACCTAAGACTCACTAAGGTGATTATTGAACCTTTCTTATTTTGGTTAATTGGTTTTTCTATGGAAAAATAAGAAAGCGTTCAGTTTACACCAAGAGTTCATTCTCATATTTTCATGCTATGTTTTCACTAGCTTTTCTTCATATAGTTCTTCTTCTACCTCTAGCTTTTCTTGTCTCATATGTTGAGAATCATAAAGCTAAAAGAGACTTACCTATCCATCTCTATTCTATACATCACCTAGGTCATCTAGTGTAGCGAACTAGATGCCCTAGTTACTTCTGTTTTGAAGTAGGAGCTTGATCTACAGACTCTCGGGTGGATCGTTTTCGACTCGAGAAGGCCGACGAGGAGGGGCTTTCCGTACTACTCCAAGGAGCTCACGCAGGAGAGGAGGACAGCGAGTACAAGAAGAACCGGTTACTTGAGGTATAACTTTTTCACTTGTAGTTAAAACCTCATAGACTTGTAGTTAGTTAAGGTTTAGTTTCGATCTTGGTGTTTAGTCGATGTTACGAAGCATTTTATTATTGTTTTTTACACATTCCGCCTCCCCGCGAACCAGCGGGGTGCGTGGCATCGACATACAGCCTCCAGGGGTTGGTACTCCACTTAGGCCAACAATTCAAACATTAATTTTGTACCCTTTGCTTTCGCAAAGATTCAAATGGATTTCGAGTTCGTTTCAACTGCCTGATTGGCTCAAAACAAATTTTTTAGGGACTTTATTGGACAGTTTTTTCAAGACTTAGAAAATGGTTTCGTTCGCTAATTGTGCGCGGAATTCTAACGTCATGGTTTTCTTTACTTTCTTTAGTGATGTTTATATGTGTTCTTAAATGTCTTCTAATCGCTATACATCGATTAGAAGGGGTTGCACATATCTTGTGATGTTTAGATGCGAATCGTTTCATTGATCGTCGTGTGAATGGCCCGGTGTGAATTTAGATGTGAGTGAATTTTTTTTAATTAATGTAATTTTGATGTATATTCTTGTATTGGGGCACATCCGGGTTGAGGATGTAGTCACCGACTGTATATTATTTTTCATTTCCTCATCTAGGATTGACCTACAGAAAAGTGCACAAGCTACCGGGTTCTAGAATTCTGTGGGTGGCCATCTCGAGGAATCGATATCCGGGTCACCCAATTCTAGGATTGGCGGGTACATTGCCGCACTCGTAGGGATTTAGGATTATTCACAGGACCTTAGAGGACTTTGTTTCATAGGTGGCTCAATGAAATGCAAAAGTTCTTGTCGATCCGTTTTGATGCTTATATCTACCTATGTTGCTTATCATGCATGTGATGGATATATATATCTGTGTGTGTGTGTGTGTGTGTGTGTAAATAAATGTTGTATATGTTTTACATTCGCGCTAGTCAAGCCCCCGCACTGCCGTTAGTTAAGTAACCTAATGGTGCAAGACGGGGCCCCGAGGCGAATGCGGGCGGCATATACGTACATTCTATTTTCGTTCTTTTTGTGGTGTGATAAGCTTAATTAATGTGACCACATTAATTTCACTTAATGCAAAGAAAGAAACCTAAAATTTGACATCGTTGGAACAATTGCAAAACCTCTCGGTTTTCATCAAAAACAGCATTTAAAAGCGAAGCTTAAACCACTCCTTTTCAAAAGTTATCTGGTTACTTCGACTATATCAAGTTCATTACGTTAACGGTTTTCACCAAAACCTACCGTAGTCCTCCTTCATTTCTGATAGGTATCAACTAGTATTCATGCTATGTGTTTTGACCATCGCCAATGCATAGTATTTAGTAGCTAGTGTATACATATCTGTAGCATAGATAGATACATTAATATAGGACATGCATAAAGTTATTTTGACCTTTGTCAAGGGCTTATACAAATGGGTCTAGATTAATCTTGATAATGACGGGTTAAACTTTACTTGTGATTTATGATGTTTTGACCTTCGTCAAGGTTTTAATAGCTTGGGGAAAAATCCACATCAGGAGTTTCAAACATACAGGAAACTCGCTATTGTTCCATATCTTCTAGAGTGTGGTAGTTTTGATAGGCTTCCTTCAAAATTATCACACAATGATAGTTGGGTCCGATCGTACTGTGAGTATCAGCTATTTTTCGGGAGAATTTTTCACTTTGCAATTAGCTAATCAAGTAGGTGTCTAGAAAGGTGTTAACGGGCCTACGCCTCTGGGAAAACGAGGTTATTTATTTAGGTCCATGTGAAAGCATTGGGCAACTCTCTCCGAAGTACCAACATTGGCCTGGCAGAAAGATAAGCGAACTTGTAGGGTGTGATTTGTTAGGAATATGTATGACCTATGCCATTATTGTATGTATAGTGGATGCTTGGACATATATATTGAGGACTTTCTTTCTCGACATGATAGTATGCTATTTGGTTGCACTTTATCTTAATATGTACACTTGTATTATTATACTGTCTCTCTGTTACATGTTGATAAAGCCCTTATGATGTAGACTTGACTACCAAGACTATGATGCAGATCATACTAGTGGGGCTTGTGTAATCCGTAAGCACATCCTTTAACAATTCCTAGTTGAGAGAATATCAGGTCAGGGCATCGATATTCCAGAGTAGACTAGTGTGTACGTTTCTTGACCCTGTATGGGGGCAATGGTTGATCCCACAACCATTGGTGTTTGACATCAAAGATTGTACACATGTGCTCATTAGAAAATGGGTACACCGAACAGGACTCGCCGAGAACTCCTAGATGGTACCATACCTATCGTTAGATGGCAGTTCTCTGGTGGCACTTGTACAGGTTAGTCTGTAGACTTGAGATCGCCATAGTGTCTTATGTGGTTCCCACTTTGCTTTGATTTCCTTCCTACCATGACTCCAAGGAGTCATGCAAACTGGTGGATTTTGGGTACAGTCCTAAGTCACATGGAAGCAGTGAGCGATAGGAGGGGTTTCGTCTCTCCCGATATTGGGAGTTGATGTTTCTTTATACTCGATTGGCTATAACAGTAAGTCCTTGGCTAGGGCTGAAGATATTTACAAGTAAGTGTTATCAGTAGTTTCTCGAAAGGTTATAGGCCATACATTGTGTCACGACCAGAAAGTACGGAACGTGACCGGCACTTAGAATACGAAGCGTCTAGAGGCGCCACGTAACCTAAGTAAGCCGAAGCCCAGAAATCTAAACCATAAAAAGAAGAAGTAAAGGAAAACATGTAGAAAACAAGTTTAAAAGCAACATCCAATTTTCTCAAAAATTTCGACAGAGTCTCCTTTGTAAAAACTGGCCCCAAACGGGTACAAACAAGAATAATATATATACAAACAATGAAAAGAACCCCCAAACGGGAGCTAGCTCTATGACAAAAGGCGGAAACAACCACATCAATGCACAATAGTATACAACGCCAAAGGGCGAGGCTCAAAACTCAAAAGAAAACAAAACCACCAGATATCATAATAATACAAGCGCGACTCTAAGGTCGAAATAAACAACTGATCCAGTAACCTATCAAGTAATACAAGTTTGGTGGATGGAGTTTTCTAGATACAAATGAAATAATAAAAGTACAATGGCGGTCCAGATACAAGTGAAACAACCTACCGTGCAAATCACCCTGAATGAAAAGATGTGCCAGCAAGCTGCCAGGAAAACCTGTACATCGAACCTGTAATAAAATTTGGCACAACGAGGGTGAGTTGCCAACTCGTGAGTAGAAGATATCTGCGAAAAGAAATCAAATGCACGACGTTACCCTAGGTCATAATAATATACTAATATATTACTAGTCATCAAGTAAAGACAGGATAATAAGCTACGTGTAAGTGCAAATGCTCCGTGCTCGTATCAGTGCCTCATATAGAACTATGCCATGTGAATGACTATGCATGCACCATGAATGTGAAATAACCAATCCTGAAATCTAGATATATCTGTATAAGAAATCTTTAACTTTTATAATGGTAAAATGTGTATAGAAATCTGAAATATCAACGATGAAATCCATGGAAATCCGTGTCAAGCATCGACACAAAATATGTAAATCTCAAGTCTCAATACCTCATAATCTCAATGTCTTATAGTCTCAATATCTCGGGCTCCGTCGGTCCGGATCGGCCCATATCATCAAATCTCACGACAACGGTCGGTATCCTCCGAATATCCGCCGCGCCAGACATCACCTGTAGGTAGTCCTCCCCTTCCAGGCTCATCATCTACAACCCGATCTTCTTGCCCCGGGGTACCATACCGGGCCCACCATGTACCCGAGACGGTTCATCCACTCCTCGAATCGGGTCTCGAAATCCAACAGAAAACATGAAATCTCATGGTGGACAACACATACATCATGAGAAAACCGCATCTTATGTTTTAAAAAGAGAGGAGGAGAGAGAGAGAAGTTTTTATATATTCTTGCGGTTTTCCCCAAAAATCCAGAAATCTCATAGAAATCCAAAATCCCAAAATCATGACTAAGTATATGATAAGTGTCGGCATATACCCCATAATACTGCATGATAACATGAAAATGCGAATGCATGAAATGTCTAAGTAATAAATACCATATCTATACTAACACCAGAAAGTAATCACAATATTATATCGATCTAGCTGTTAGTTGATTGTATCAATAAAAGATAATATGATCTAAAGTGTACATGACATAGCAATTACCAATGATGATGTGTGTGAGCCGGCAAATAAGTGTGCGTGGAATATGCGCATCATCGGTAATGGTGCTGGTGTCCTAACAGGCAAAGTTTTATTCTGATTATAGAAACATCTGAATGAACATGCACCATTATGATTACGGTATGAATGTAAAGATGGATGTGTAATAACCACTCATCTGTGATATACAAGTATAACTACAACTATATGACTCGAGCCTAAACTAGTGTCCATCTACCCTCCTAAGGAACTAAACCTAAGAAACTAGTCAATAAGAAATAAGAGTCCACCTAAGCTCTGAATCCATATCTCTAAAAGTCGGTGATCCAGCCTCAATAGCGTCACGTACGTAGTACGGCTTTCTCGAATCAAGAGTGTGGATCAATCATCATATCTATGCCTCGTACGGTAAAATCCATCGTACGGCATCCCAATATCGGGGTACGGGTCAAGTATCACCTACGTGTCTCATCATTCGTATAATATCATTATCAACACATGTCAAGATCAAGGTGCTATACTGTAATCGCATACATCAATCATATATCATTGTCAGCATAAATATATATCGTTAATTTATCCTCAGAAATATCATGTCATTTGTATCATATTGTGATTAAGTCACACTTAGATCATATCGTAATCAAGTCACACCTATATGATATCGTAATCAAACCACACATATATGATATCGAAATCAAGCCACACTTATATGATGTCGTAATCAAGTCACACCTATATGATATCATATCAGAATTTCAGGCACAGGTTACGGTCCGGGTTCTATTTTAGAGTCCCATATACTTCAATATCATCACCACACTTTATTATTGTTCAAGTATACAAATCCATTATCTCATTTTCTAATTATCTGGAAACATCATAACACGACTGTATAGCCAAGAATCACGGCATCAGCCCAGTTATATTGTTTCATCCCCGTGTATCATATCATATCCTTGTATCACATATACGTATTGTGTGTATATATATACCTACACCTAGTCCTATATATATAAATATATATATATATATATACACACATACACGTATACACCACGTCGAGTCTCAGTGTGTGCGTGTGTGTGTATCTACCTGAAACCTACGAATCTCTTCCAAGTTATTCATCCTCTGGTATGGTCTTTCTAAACCAGTCTAGTCCAACCTAGGGTCATTACTAGGGTCCTACTCATCAAGAATCTAAGGTCACGTCTGGCTTCCTAATGACAATAAGTACTATCCCTATTCTACGTTTGTGGGGGTGCTAAACGCCATCCACCCGACTCCCCCCCGTAGATATACATCTACTCACATGGTCCTTGTCTGCTGAAAATGATGTCTCCATCCTCTTCTTCATCGCCCGCAGTCCACATCAGGGGTACCTATACGCAAACATATATATAGTATCTTAAACTAAATCACGGGCAAATGTCAAAACGACGCACTGAACGCGCATAGGTTAAAACCTATGTCCCGCTCATGCAAAAGAACCAAATATCGCTCGATGCCGGCGTACAAACGCCGATTGATCGAGATAAACATCAGCAAACAACTTGTAGTTTAAAAACTCATTACTTATAATATAAAACATGATTTAATCCATCGAAACCCTAAAAATCGATCAAATCGTCCGATTCCGTAAAACCTGAAAACACCAATTTACCGTTTTACTTCAAAACTTGATGTTTAAAAGAAACTAATGGTCATAATATTCATTAATTAGCATAACTAGACTATATAAACCATCACTATATTTTTAACACCCTAATTTATATTAGTTTGAAGATTCTAGTTTGCAAACTTGCCCGATTTCGATACTTTTAAGGAAAATTTCACAATATCACATCTAAACTGGATTTTGCATGAATTAATGCATTAAACTACAGTTCATGATGATAATGATATAATGAAACCAAAAATTATATTTTAAATTTCATTTATTTAAGAATTTCCAAAATCTAGTTAGCAAAATCGCATTTTTATTAGTATTTTTCAATTATCAATAGAAACTAGTAAACAATTTAAGTTTTTCATTCCACCAACAAGTTAATATCCTCATTAAAACCACAATCTAGTGTTACAAACATTAATTGGAATTTTATCTCACCAATATATACAATATATAGAAATCTAGTTTGCAAAATGGATTAATTTAAACAATTTTGGATAAACAATTTACAATATATCATCCATACAAGATTTTCCACTTCTAAAAATGTTAAATTAGTTATTATAACCCTACTTAATTAATAAAAACCATAACTTAATTTTATAAACCCTAACTTGAATTTTAAAACTTGTAGATAGAAATTATTTATTAAATCTAATTATGCTTAAATGAAACATCTAATAACAATAAATCAAAAGAAGAAGATTTATACCTCCACAACTTGAAATCCAAACATGAAAATAAGCCTCCAAAATGAATACTTTCCATCTCCGAAATCCATGTAAAGATGAGAAAAGAATAGAGGGTAGGAATTTATTAGGATTTTGTTGATTTTTTATTGAATTTTTGATGATTTTTGATGATATTTAATGCAAAAATGATGGGGGGGAAATTTTGGGGCTGCCCATGGAGGTGAGGCCGGCCATGAGGTGAGGAAAAGAGAGGAGAGTGAGAAAAGGTGAAGAAAAGTGTAGAAGCTTTCACAAAAATATCACACAATTAAGTCTTTTCATGAATTTATTTAAAAATTCCTTATTTTCTTCACTCCATTTGACCTAGAATGGTCTAGAACCATTGTAAAATTTTGAAAATAAATTTTTCATGAAACACACTTGATTCTAAGATGCAATGGTTGATTTTTGCAAATTTAACCCATTCAAATTTGTAATTTACACTAATTTAGTGTAAAAATAAAGCTTATGTTAATATTTAAAATAATTAATTTAAGAAAAATATTTAATTAAACTAAAAATTTATAAGTGGCTAAATAAACACCATTTACTAGTAATAACATAATTAAAATAGGTATTTTTAAATTTATAGTGAAAAATAATTACGGTTTAATTTTATGAAAACTACGTTTTACTTTACCGAAAATTATAAAATTCACTTAAACGATTTTATTTATTTAATTATTTTTAAAATGTTACAATCTTCCCCCCTTTAAGAAATTCGGTCCCCGAATTTAAATTAAAACTCCCCTCAATTACTAAAACATTGGCCAAAACACTCAAATCGTCGGGGCTCTGAAATCATCAATACATAACTAAAATCAACTCCGTCAAGCATAACACAATCATCGGAGTTATGGCGAAAATAAAATACCAAAACCCAATACGAAAACCAACATAATATACATCAAAACTACAACTTATATATTGTGCGCATCATAGTAAAATCGTCCAAACATCTGGATAAAGAAGCATGCAAGAACCCCTTTTGAAAATCGCCGTGTGATGCACGTGCCACGGCATAAGTAGCGGACATTTATTTTAAAAAAATAGCTCTCTCTCTCTATATATATATATATATATATATCTTTTATTTAACATACATGTCCCGCCTGGTTACCAAATCAATAGTAATGATTATAAAAACATACTGATCAAACTGAAATCAATCCCAATCACATCATAAAAATATCATGTGCGTCCGGTGCGCACTGAAATCGAAACCAAATACAGATGCCACGAATTCACACAAAAACAAAACTGAGTGCAACAGGTGTGCACCAGAAACATCCGTCAAGTGCAACGGGCGTGCACGACTCTAATATCAGGTGCATCTAATCTGCACAAAACCACGATTTAGTGCATCTGGTGTGCACAAATCGTATCAGGTGCATCGAATGTGCGCAAGAATCTCAATCAGGTGCACATGGTACACGAAAACATACACTGAATATCAAAATCGAAATCACAGTACGAAAATGCATGAAAACTAGGTCGAAGCATATGTCAAAATCATGTGGAACCTATATGCACAAAATCAAATCAAAATCTCAAAATGTATAAAACCAAATCGAGTGTACTGGGTATGTACAAAACAACATCAATACAACTGATATATGAAGCACGAATAGAATGTAATGAATGCACACATAAGAAATACCAATCGCAGAACAAAATCCTCAAAATACAAAAAAAAAAAATCCAATCAACGGAAATATGAAATTCAAATCACCAAATCACAATCGTAAACACTATCGTCAATGTGCGCCTCTTTCCCCCTTTCCTCTGGTGTCGACTGCTTCGAACTTGTCTCTTCATAGGTGTGCTGACTGCGCTACCAACGACAATACTCATATCTAAAGTCTCCCACGTAGTCAATCCCTTCACCTGATATCCGGACAACATTAAACTTTTCGATCGATCCATCAAAATCCCATAATTCTCCGAGAGCTCAACACTCAAGTATAGTTTAAAAATATCCGGTACATACCCCAGCATTTATGGTCCAGCTGTAGAAGGGCAAACCCAAGACTCACTAATGGCACCGCAGAACTGCCGTAAACCCTAAGGTTCAAGGGCGTTCTTATGGTCATTATGTCGAGTTAGGGTTTCATTCTTCTAGAGGGTCCATCGAAATACCTGCATGTTCTTCCGAATACTTTAAACTTGGGAAAATGGATTTCTGACAATCGTTCGAATCCTTTAACTTCGTCTGGACGGCATGTGAATACCCTTCTTCCGCACGCTAAACAATGCTTCAATCCTCAAGAATAACCGATACCCTAATGGTTATCGCATTCGAGCCGCAGCTCCTTCTGCCGGTGCGCCCGTGGTAACAGAAACCACCTTCCGATATCGACAAAGATAGATCAAAAGAACGAATGAAATGCGGTATAAACAAATGTACATCCTAAGGCTACTTAAGAAGAGTAGCGTATCGTAAGTATGCCGCGGATCATACCCACGGTACGTCACTCTACCTAAGTCGCCTACTCCATTAACCAAGGGTCATCCCAGACATATACAAGGTTAAACCTAGCGCTCTGATACCAACTTTGTCACGACCCGAAAGTACGGAACGTGACCGACACTTAGATTACGAAGCGTCTAGAAGCGCCACGTAACCTAAGTAAGCCGAAGCCCAGAAATCTAAACCATAAAAAGAAGAAGAAGTAAAGGAAAACAAGTAGAAAACAAGTTTAAAAGCAACATCCAATTTTCTCAAAAATTTCGGCAGAGTCTCCTTTGTAAAAACTGGCCCCAAACGGGTACAAACAAGAATAATATATATACAAACAATAAAAAGCACCCCCAAACGGGATCTAGCACTACGCCAAAAGGCGGAAACAACCACATCAATGCACAATAGTATACAACGCCAAAGGGCGAGGCTCAAAACTCAAAAGAAAACAAAACCACCAGATATCGTAATAATACAAGCGCGACTCTAAGGTCAAAATAAACAACTGATCCAGCAACCTATCAAGTAATACAAGTTTGGTTGATCGAGTTTTCTAGATACAAATGAAATAATAAAAGTAAAATGGCGGTCCAGATACAAGTGAACCAACCTACCGTGCAAATCACCCTGAATGAAAAGATGTGCCAGCAAGCTGCTAGGAAAACCTATACATCGAACCTGTAATAAAATTTGGCACAACGGGGGTGAGTTTCCAACTCGTGAGTAGAAAATATCTGCGAAATGAAATCGAATGCACGACGTTGTCCTAGGTTATAATAATATACTAATATACTACTAGTCATCAAGTAAAGACAGGATAATAAGCTACGTGTAAGTGCAAATGCTCCGTGCTCGTATCAGTGCATCATATAGAACTATGTCATGTGAATGAGTATGCATGCACCATGAAAGTGAAATAACCAATCCTGAAATCTAGATATATCTGTATAAGAAATCTTTAACTTTTATCATGGTAAAATGTGTATAGAAATCTGAAATATCAACGATGAAATCCATGGAAATCCGTGTCAAGCATCAACACAAAACATGTAAATCTCAAGTCTCAATACCTCATAATCTCAATGTCTTATAGTCTCAATATCTCGGGCTCCGTCGGTCCGGATCGGCCCATATCATCAAATCTCATGACAACGGTCGGTATCCTCCGGATATCCGCCGCGCCAGACATCACCGGTAGGTAGTCCTCCCCTGCCAGGCTCATCGTCTACAACCCGATCTTCTTACCCCGGGGTACCATACCGGGCCCACCATATACCCGAGACGGTTCATCCACTCCTCGAATCGGGTCTCGAAATCCAACAGAAAATATGAAATCTCATGGTGGACGACACATACATCACGAGAAAACCGCATCTTATGTTTTAAAAAGAGAGGATGAGAGAGAGAGAAGTTTTTATATATTCTTGCGGTTTTCCCGAAAAATCCAGAAATCTCATAGAAATCCAAAATCCCAAAATTATGAGTAAGTATATGATAAGTGTCGGCATATGCCCCATAATACTGCATGATAAGATGAAAATGCGAATGCATGAAATGTCTATGTAATAAATACCATATCTATACTAACACCAGAGAGTAATCACAATATTATATCGATCTAGCTGTTAGTTGATTGTATCAAAAAAAGATAATATGATCTAAAGTGTACGTGACATAGCAATTACCGATGATGATGTGTGTGAGCCGGCAAATAAGTGTGCGTGGAATATGCGCATTATCGGTAATGGTGCTGGTGTCCTAACAGGCAAAGTTTTATTCTGATTATAGAAACATATGAATGAACATGCACCATTATGATTACGGTATGAATGTAAAGACGGATGTGTAATAACCACTCATCTGTGATATACAAGTATAACTACAACTATATGACTCGAGCCTAAACTAGTGTCCATCTACCCTCCTAAGGAACTAAACTTAAGAAACTAGTCAATAAGAAATAAGAGTCCACCTAAGGTCTGAATCCATATCTCTAATAGTCGGTGATCCAGCCTCAATAGCGTCACGTACGTAGTACGGCTTTCCCGAATCAAGAGTGTGGATCAATCATCATATCTATGCCTCGTACGGTAAAATCCATCGTACGGCATCCCAATATCGGGGTACGGGTCAAGTATCACCTACGTCTCTCATCATTCGTATAATTTCATTATCAACACATGTCAAGATCAAGGTGCTATACTGTAATCGCATACATCAATCATATATCATTGTCAGCATAAATATATATCGTTAATTTATCCTCAGAAATATCATGTCATATGTATCATATTGTGATTACGTCACACTTAGATCATATCGTAATCAAGTCACACATATATGATATCGTAATCAAGTCACACATATATGATATCGAAATCAAGTCACACCTATATGATGTCGTAATCAAGTCACACCTATATGATATCATATCAGAATTTCAGGCACAGGTTACGGTCCGGGTTCTATTTTAAAGTCTCATATACTTCAATATCATCAGCACCCTTTATTATTGTTCAAGTATACAAATCCATTATCTCATTTTCTAATGATCCGCTGACATCATAACACGACTGTATAGCCAAGAATCACGGCATCAGCCTAGTTATATTGTTTCATCCCCGTGTATCATATCATATCCTTGTATCACATATACGTATTGTGTATATATATATACCTACACCTAGTCCTATATATATATATATATATATACACACACACACACACATACACGTATACACCACGTCGAGTCTCAGTGTGTGCGTGTGTGTGTATCTACCTGAAACCTACGAATCTCTTCCAAGCTATTCATCCTCTGGTATGGTCTTTCTAAACCAGTCTAGTCCAACCTAGGGCCAATACTAGGGTCCTACTCATCAAGAATCTAAGGTCACGTCTGGCTTCCTAATGACAATAAGTACTATCCCTATTCTACGTTTGCGGGGGTGCTAAACGCCATCCACCCGACTTCCCCCCGTAGATATATATCTACTCACCTGGTCCTTGTCTGCTGAAAATGATGTCGCCATCCTCTTCTTCATCGCCCCCAGTCCACGTGAGGGGTACCTATACGCAAACATATATATTGTATCATAAACTGAATCACGGACAAATGTCAAAACGACGCACGAAACGCGCATAGGTTAAAACCTATGTCCCGCTCATGCAAAAGAACCAAATATCGCTCGATGTCGGCGTACAAACGCCGATTGATCGAGATAAACATCAACAAACAACTTGTAGTTTAAAAACTCATTACTTATAATATAAAACATGATTTAATCCATCGAAACTTTAAAAATCGATCAAATCGTCCGATTCCGTAAAACCTGAAAACACCAATTTACCGTTTTACTTCTAAACTTGATGTTTAAAAGAAACTCATGGTCATAATATTCATTAATTAGCATAACTAGACTATATAAACCATCACTTTATTTTTAACACCCTAATTTATATTAGTTTGAAAATTCTAGTTTGCAAACTTGCCCGATTTCGATACTTTTATGGAAAATTTCTCAATTTCATATATAAACTGGATTTTGCATGAATTAATGCATTAAACTACAATTCATGATGATAATGATATATCCCGGCTTTGAGCAGAGCCGGGTAGCAGATATAGGATCAGAGAAAGACCTCCTTGCTTTCCGAATAGCCGGCTTTGGCGATTGCACTTTCCATCTCGTCGGAATGAAACCATAAATTATATTTTAAAAATCATTTATTTAAGAATTTCCAAAATCTAGTTAGCAAAATCGTATTTTTATTAATATTTTTCAATTATCAATAGAAACTAGTAACCAATTTATGTTTTTCATTCCACCAACAAGTTAATATCCTCATTAAATCCACAATCTAGTGTTACAAACATTAATTGGAATTTTATCTCACCAATATATACAATATATAGAAATCTAGTTTGCAAAATGGATTAATTTAAACAATTTACAATATATCATCCATACAAGATTTTCCACTTCTAAAAATGTTAAACTAGTTATTATAACCCTACTTAATTAATAAAAACCATAACATAATTTTGTAAACCCTAACTTGAATTTTAAAACTTGTAGATAGAAATTATTTATTAAATCTAATTATGCTTAAATGAAACATCTAATAACAATAAATCAAAAGAAGAAGATTTATACCTCCACAACATGAAATCCAAACATGAAAATAAGCCTCCAAAATGAATGCTTTCCATCTCCAAAATCCATGTAAAGATAAGCAAAGAATAGAGGGTAGGAATTTATTAGGATTTTGTTGATTTTTTGTTGAATTTTTGATGAATTTTGATGATTTTTAATGAAAAAATGATGGGTGAAAAATTTTGGGGCTGCCCATGGAGGTGAGGCCGGTCATGAGGTGAGGAAAAGAGAGGAGAGTGAGAAAAGGTGAAGAAAAGTGTAGAAGGTTTCATAAAAACATCACACAATTAGGTCTTTTCATGAATTTATTTAAAAATTCTTTATTTTCTTCACTCCATTTGACCTAGAATGGTCTAGAACCATTGTAAAATTTTGAAAATAAATTTTGCATAAAACAAACTTGATTCTAAGATGCAATGGTTCATTTTTTCAAATTTAACCCATTCAAATTTGTAATTTACACTAATTTAGTGTAAAAATAAAGCTTATGATAATATTTAAAATAATTAATTTAAGAAAAATATTTAATTAAACTATAAATTTATAAGTGGCTAAATAAACACCATTTACTAGTAATAACATAATTAAAATAGGTATTTTTAAATTTATAGTGAAAAATAATTACGGTTTAGTTTTATGAAAACTACGTTTTACTTTACCAAAAAATATAGAATTCACTTAAACGATTTTATTTATTTAATTAATTAATTATTTATTTTTAAAATGTTACACATTGGCATGACTTATCATGTTTTTGAGGTCTGACGATTCCACCCCCAGACTCGATATGTGACATATCAGAAGAAGCGACCGGACTGTACGTAAGTGTTGCTTGTAGGCTTTACAGGAGTTTGGATAGGTTTGCTTGTTAATCTTCTATACATTCAATACCTGGGTAGCCGTTACGTCCAGCTAGTACCGCTGATGGTTTGTGGGTATCTGATGTGATCATTATCTACTATTGGCATATTTGTAAGTCGATGTCGTGCACCCCACATGTTCGCGGGGAGGCGGAAATAGCAAAAAATGATTTTTACGGTTTTCGCAACACCGACTTGAACAAAGGATCGATCACAAACCCTAGCTAGCAAACAACTTGAGGTTTAACTACTCAGATGAATGTTATACCTCGTAGTATCGTGTCCTTCGGGTCATCTCGTTGTCTTCCTCCTCATCGTAGGCTCCAAGGATCGGAACGGATCGAAGTAACCTCGACGGCCTCCTCAAGTCAAAGACGATCCACCCGAGAGTCTATAGTCCGAGCTCCTACCTCAAATCCGAGATAACTACGGCATCTAGCTCGCTAAACTAGATGTCCTAGGTTGTGTGGAGAAGATGGAGTGATTTGTCTCTTGGAACCCTAGGTTTCTCAACTCATGGGAGTTCTAGGGTTATGAGGAAGAAGAAGAGGCTTGAGGAAATGAGAGAGGAGTTGTGAACATAGGACTTGAGCTTGGCTGCCCTCTTGAGATAGAATGAAGAATATTAGATATTTTATGAGATAAATATCATAATAAAATATCTTCAAACCTTCACAAATATCTTGTGGTGACTCATGACCATGAGTCACCAAGTAGCCATGCTAGATTCAATGCTCAAATCCACCTTATTTCCTCCACCCATTTTGTTTAATCCAAAAAGAATAAAACCCTAATAGGTATCCCCCTTCTAGAAGCCAATCCCGAGGAATTACGAGAATGCCTCTCATCCGTATATACATACCCGCATCCGTATTCCGAAGAAAACGAATACTAAAAGACGAAACAATCCATCAATATATTATTAAGATCCGGCTTAAACCAAAGCCCACTAGTATTATCCACCCGATCATCATACGCGCACAAGTGCACGTACATGATCGAAGCTACGCTGGCAGTGGGTTTAACCACAAGCCGCAAGCGGTACTAGCTGCACGTAACGGCTACCCAGGTATGTGTCGATAAGAAGGCCGATGAGCTAACTCATCCGAACTCCTACCGAGCCTGTATGTGACAATCTTTGTACAGTCCGGTCTGTTCGTCTAAGAGTATTGCATATCGGGCCTAGGGGCGGTAATCGTCAGACCCCTAATAGCGCAATAAGTCATGTCGGAGTGTAGCCCAAAACACCTTGAGAAACTACTGGAATACCTACCAGTAAATCTCGCTTGCCTTGACCAAGGACTTTGTGTAATGGCCTTCCGAACACAGCGCGATATCAACCCCAAATACCGGGAGAAACAAATCCTTTCTAACTGCCACTGCCTCCAAGTGCTTCGGGACTGCAACCAACTACTACCTGTTTGCATGACTCCTTCGAGCCGTGGTAGGGTAGTAATCAAAATACAGTGGGAACACACTCGAGGCGAAGTAGCAGTGTCAAATCAACGGACTAAGCTGTACTCATGTCACCTGGGAACTGCTATCCGACGATAGGTATAATACCCACCAGCAGTTCCCGACGAATCATGTCCAGTGTACTCATAACCTAATGAGCACCTGCATACTATCTCTAGTACAACGTACTAATAGCTGTGGGACAGACCATCTCCCCTGCTGGGATGAGAATCGTATACACTAGTCTATTGTAGAGTATCGATGCCCCATCTCAATGATCCTATGACTAGGGACCTGTATAGGATGTGCTTATAGATTACCCAGCCCCCACTAGTGTGACTGCCATCACAATGCTGGTAATCAAGCAAAGATCCTAAGGGCTCTACCAATATGTATAAGAGATATGCTACGAGAACACACGCACATATTGAGGTAGAAACAAACCATGTAGCATACTACCATTTTGAGCAAGACTATTACTATATCCGTGTATATCCCAAGCTCCCATTAAGTAATATACAATCCAGTATGATACAATAATGGCCTTTAGGGTATATATCACTAACAGTCTCCCACTTGTACAAAGGCCATATACTGGCATATCGCAGACCGAAGATCTCGAATAGCCTCTCGAACACTGTCTGAAGGATGGCCTCTGTGAGTAGATCCGCAGTGTTGTTCTCTGTATCTACTCTCCTCACCTTGATCTCCTGGGGATCAATGATCTCCCTGATCAGGTGGTAACTTCTCAAGATATGTCTGAATCTTTGATGGGAGCTGGGTTCCTTCCCTAAAGCTATAGCGTCGTATGTTATCACAATACTAAAGTATTGGACCAAAAAATGGAAGGAACCACCTAAAGTTCAATTAAGAACTTCCTCATCCAGACTGCCTCTTTTACGGTGTCTCATCCAGCGAACTACTCCGTTTCCATCGTCGAGTTCGCAACGGTGTCCTGCTTGGAGCTCTTCCAACAGACCGCCCCTCTACTGAGGGTAAAGTCATAACCTGACATGGACTTGGAGTCATTCTTATCACTCTGAAAGCTGGAGTTAGCAAAGGCCTCGATCTGGAGGTCCTTTTCCGCCATATACTAAGAACATCTCCTTAGTCCTTCTCAGGTACTTGAGAATGTTCTTTACTTCTTCCCGGTACTTCTCCCCTGGGTTTGATTGATACCGGCTTACCACGCTCAGTGCATAAACTACATCTGGTCTGGTACACAACATCGCATACATTATAGAGCCTACCGCAGAAGCGTAGGGTATAGATGTGATGCGAGCCCTTTCCAAATCAGTCTTTGGAGACATCTCTTTGGAGAGAGCGATTTCGTGACAAGCCGGTAGACTACCGTGCTTAGAATCATCCATACTGAATATTTTTAGTATGGTGTTGTTGTACCTTGACTGTGAAAGGCCTACCATCCTCTTTGATCTTTCACGATTGATCTGGATCCCCAGAATGTAGTTGGTATCACCCAGGTCTTTCATGGAGAACCTCTGTGACAAGAATCCTTTGACTGATTGTAGCATAGGAATATCATTACCTATCAAGAGAATGTCATCCACGTACTCAATGAGGAATTCCATGGTTCTTGCTACAATCTTACTATAAATGCATGGTTCATCTGGATTTTTGATAAAGTCGAATTCTTTGACTGTCCCAATAAAAACAGATGTTCCAACTCCGCGATGCCTGCTTTATTCTATAAATGGACTTAAGCAACTTGCACACTTTCCTGCTGCTCCCACTCTGATTGAAACCCTCTGGCTGATCCATATAGACGCACTCTTCCAAATCACCATTTAGAAAAGCCGTCTCTACGTCCATCTGCCGAATCTCAAAATCTTGGAAGGCAGCAATGGCAAGAAGGATCCGAATGGATTTGAGCATTGACACTGGAGAAAAGGTTTCATCATGGTCCAAACTAGGTCTTTAACGAAAACATTTTGCAACAAGTCTAGCCTTATAGGTTTCAACCTATCCATCTACACCAATCTTCTTTCTGAAGATCCAATTGCAGCCTACGGGTTTTACCCCTTTTGGAGCAATGTTCAAAGTGCATACTTTGTTAGTGTACATGGACTCTATTTCGGTCCGCATTTCATCCAGCTATTTTACCGTGTCACCTCTTTGAATGGCTTACTGGAAGCTAGTTGGCTCATCATTGTCAATGATGCAATCCTCTCGATCCCCGTCTATGAGAAAACCGTAGTATCTCTCGGGCGGATGAGACTGCCTACTAGTCCTGCGGATTGGCGTAGGGATGTCCGGTTCTTTTGAAACCTCTGGTTCTACCATACTTTCAGTAATAATTTGTGGTTCTGGAATTTCTTCCAGTTCTATTGCGCTCCGACTATTTCCTTTTACAAAAAATTGATTTTCTAAAAAGTGGGCATGCCGACAAACAAAAACCTTTTGTTCCTCTGCGTAATAGGAAAGATACCCCCAGGAGTTCTTTGGGTATCCCACAAACTTATACAGTACTGAGCGTGCCTCGAGCTTGTCCGCATGCTGCTTTTCAACAAAAGCTGGACATCCCTATATCTTCAAATACTGAAGATAGAGTTTCTTCCCACTCCACATCTGATATGGTGTGGTAGGCACAGTCTTGGTAGGAACCTTATTCAAAAGATATACAGCTGATTCTAGTGCATAACTTTAGAAGGATCGTGACAACTCAGCGTTACTCATCATGGAACGAGCAATATCCAATAGGGTTCTGGTTCTCCTTTCCTATACACCGTTGTGTTGTGGTGTGTATGGAGGAGTAAGCTGAGAGTGAATTTCATTCTCTTTTTAAGTAATCCAGGAACTCGGCAGTTAAGTATTCATCACATCGATCAGATCTC
This sequence comes from Agapanthus africanus, assembly GCA_030015575.1. Classification (NCBI taxonomy): domain Eukaryota; kingdom Viridiplantae; phylum Streptophyta; class Magnoliopsida; order Asparagales; family Amaryllidaceae; genus Agapanthus; species Agapanthus africanus. The sequence continues at coordinate 389,494,285 of CM057337.1, read as the reverse complement.
AGTGTCTTGATACTTTTGCCTGTTTGTTTTTTCACTTCATTCTTATATTCCCGGAATTTTTCAAAGGGTTCGGATTTATGCTTTCACAAAAAAACATGTCCTAACCTAGAGAAATTATCCGTAAAAGTAATGAAATAGGAATAACCACTTCGTGCATCTGTAGATATTGTACTACACACGTCACTGTGTATGAGTCCCAAGAGCTCGCTCGCTCTTACTCCGTATCTAGTGAACAAAGTCTTTGTCATTTTTCCTATGAGACAAGATTGACAAGTTGCATAAGACTGATATTCGAACATATCCAAATATCCCTCTCAATGTAACTTCGACAACCGTGTTTCATCGGTGTGACCCTATTTACAATGCCATAAGAAAGTTTTATTTAATTCTGGAGACTTTCTTTTAAGTGTGTTCTGGAGGTTGAAAACATGAGCTTGATTAAACACGTATATACTGTCCTCTAGTGTACCTAACCCAATCAAACTTTGATTTAGATGGATGTGGACCACATCGCTTACAAACTAGACTGGTACACACAAACAGTTATGTAGAATCAATATCTGCCCACTTGTCAATTCTAGGTGATATACCCTACGGATACAGCGTCCACGCTCATTCCGTTAGCAACCCTGAGAGTCATATCACCTGCCCTGATAACTCTACGGTTTCTCAAAGCCTGTAATGAATTACAGATATGAGATCCTGATCCGGCATCTTATACTCAGGAAGTAGAGTTAATTGACAGACTGTTTTCAATCACAAACACACCTCAAGTCGAAGCCACAACGTGCTTCGGATCCTGGATTCTGGTTTTCCAAGCCCTGCATCCCTTCTGCTAATGCCCTTTCCCGTGACAATAGGAACATCCCTCCTTCCCTACTGTTAACCCCGAAACCTTTATCCTACCCTTTCCTTCTACCTTACTGTCACCGCCTATCGGCTTTGTAGAGGTCTTGTTCTTCTCACCTTTGGCTTTCGCCTCGGATCCAGAAGAGAAAGATTCTCTAATAAGCAGAGCGGGTGTCTCCCTGGTTTCCTTTAGGGTGTCCTCAACTGGAAGTATAACTTGCTTCTCCTGGGCATAGGTAGAAGGTAGGGACTGTAGAATCAAGTCAGTACATGACTCATTCTCCAACGTGGTCTCTAGGTTCGTGAGCTTTTTAATATAGCTAATCATTGTAGGGACGTGGTCCCCTACAGATGACCCGACAGCCAATCTCCCTTGAAGCAATTCTTTTGTGATCTCAAATCTTGCGATACGAGATTGCTCGCTATATAAAACATTATTATGGAGGAAGATGAAAACTAAGTCCATCTTCTCGTACCACCTCTGGTATACACCATCTACTTAGGCTAACACGAGGCACTTGGCATTCACACAGTCTTTTTCCCTTGTCTTACAGATATCAACATCTGCAACGGTGGAAACTGGACCTGGGACGGTGGGGCTTTAAGTAGTAATGAGGTGGTCCAGCTTGTCATAGGTAATGGACATCTGGACAAACCTTTGCCTGTCACTATAGTATAACTCAGTCATTTTATTATCTATCTGTAACCTAATCTGGTCACCTGGTCGCTGCAATTAGGAGATAGAGAAGAAAACACTCAGCATAATGCTCTTTCAAGTTTAGATTGGTTTTAGTTTATCTAAACAGGATGGCTCCTACTGTTTCTCGAATCCTTGCTCAAACCATAAAAGAAGAATTAGTCAGGATTAATCTCACCGTACAATACTTGCTTAACCGTTTAGCTAGACTAGTGTCGGTACTTCGAGGGAGGTTTTACGACGCTTTCGCGAAGTTCCTTAATTAAATAACCTCTTTTCCCTGGAGGCGTAGCCCCGCTAACACTGTTCTAGACACCTACTTGGTTTATAGCATTGATCGTTAAGTGAAAATTCTCCCGAGGTGTAGCTGATACTCATAGTAGGATCGGGACCCAAATATCATTGTGTGATAATGCTGAAAGAATCCTACCAACATTATTAAACTCCAAATGGTATGCAGCACTAGCAGGTTTCAGTTTCTTTAGAAACTCTCGATGTGGATTTTTGCCCCATGCTCTTATGATCTTGACGAAGATCAACAAATCATAAGTCACATGCCAAGTTCTACCCATCATTTTCTAGGTTAATTTGAGCCCACCCGTACATACCCTTGATGAAGGTTAACTAGGTAATACGACTGTCCCAAACCAACGCATCTATCTATGCTACATATGAATACCCAGAAGCTACCAATCACTATGCCTTGATGAAGGTCAACAAACATAGCTTGAATACTATTGAATATTCATATGAAATGACGGGGGGCTACGGCTGGTTTTGGCGAAACCGTGAACGTAGTGAACTTGATATAATCGAAGGAATCTGATAGATTTTAAAAGGAGTGGTTTAAGCTCCGCATTTAAAAGTCTCCTATTTTAAAATAACCGAGTGGTTTTTACAAAAATTTCCAACGATTCAGCTTTGGTTTATTTGCTTTGCATTAATGTAATGCAGTCCCATCATTTACACCTATCATCACAGAAAAATACGAAAATACCACGTCCACTTATGCCATCCGCATTCGCCACTAGGCCCCGTCTAACACCGTTAGGTTACTTAACTAACGCCAGAGCGGGGGCTGAACTAGCGCGGATGCAAAACATAAGCAACGTCTATTATATAGCATATATACAATAACCATTCATCTGACGCAATAATAGGCATTCCATATCACAGATTAACATATTGGATATACTAGGAATTCCACGTTTCGTTTAAGCCTGTAACGAAAGACGGATTCAACGGTCGTGATGAATAGCCAAACCCCACCCTAGACCCCTACAGGTATGGCGAACTACCCGCCAAATATCCAAAGTGAAGAAACCTCCCTCAGCAAAGTGAGTAGGCCACTCGGCACTTTAAAGTACCCGGTAGTTTGTGCACCCCACCTTGGGTCTATCCTAGGAGCAAAAACAGTAAAAGAAATAATACAACGTTGGCTACAACCTCAACCCAGATGTGCCCCGCAAAAATAATATAACATCACTTTACAAGTTTATATCGAATGAAAGAATGAAAACCCTCATCTCACATCCTCGGCTATTCATCCACGATGATCCAACAAGTTCATATATACAAACCAACATCACAGATCATAGATATGTGCAACCCCAACTAATCGACGTATAGCAATTAGTCGACGTTTCCAAACACATATACACATCACAAAACTTGTAAAGTAACCGCAACATTAGAATTCTGCACGCAATTAGCAAACCTAACCAATTTTCCAAAACTTGAAAATCCAGTGAGCTAAAGTTCCAAAAACGATCGTTTTAAAGCCAATTCGAAAGTCCGAATCAAAACGAAACACACCCGAACCTTCGCGGAGAGTTAGAGAACAAAATTAACTTTGAGTTGGGGGCCTAGAGGGGTCACCCCACCCCCGAGGCCACCACGAGGTGGCCAAGGGGTGAGGCAGACCCGAAATTGCCTAAGGTAGGGCAGTTTCGGGTCCCCACCGCCAAGAACACCTTGTGGTGGTCTTGGGGAGTTGGCCCAGCTGTTCGATCCCCCCTGAGGGTTCCCCGGAGTGCCCATGCATCACCCCGTGGCTTCTTAGTTCAAACCGTGAGCCCGCGGGGTGTGCAAACATCTCAATCTATCATTTTTGGAAACTGTTTTTCTCGGCAATTTTTGCGCGACAAAAACGGCGGATTTCTAACGTCGCTACAAGCTATTTAAGGTTTATGAGAGGCTCTAATACCACTGTAAGTCGATGTCGCGCACTCCACATGTTCGCGGGGAGGCGGAAATAGCAAAATATGATTTTTACGGGATTCGCAACATTGACTTGATCCAGGGATCGATCACAAACCCTAGCTAGCAAACAACTTGAGGTTTAACTACTCGGATGAATGTTATACCTCATAGTATCATGTCCTTCGGGTCTTCCTGCTGTTCTCCTCATCATCGGAAGCTCCGAGGATCGGAACGGATCGAAGCAACCTCGACGGCCTCCTCGAGTCAAAGACGATCCACCCGAGAGTCTATAGTCCGAGCTCCTACCTCAAATCCGAGATAACTACGGCATCTAGCTCGCTAAACTAGATGTCCTAGATTGTGTAGAGTGAGAAGATGGAGTGATTTATCTCTTGGAATCCTAGGTTTTTCAACTCATGAGAGTTTTAGGGTTATGAGGAAGAAGAAGAGGCTTGAGGAAATGAGAGAGGAGTTGTGAACATTGGACTTGAGCTTGGCTGCCCTCTTGAGATAGAATGAAGAATATTAGATATTTTATGAGATAAATATCACAATAAAATATCTTCAAACCTTCACAAATATCTTGTGGTGACTCATGACCATGAGTCACCAAGTAGCCATGCTAAGTTCAATGCTCAAATCCACCTCATTTCCTCCACTCATTTTGTTTAATCCAAAAAGAATAAAACCCTAATAGGTGTCCCCTTCTAAAAGCCAATCCTGAGGAATTACAAGAATGCCCTTCATCCGTATATACATACCCGCATCCGAATTGCGAAGAAAATGAATACTAAGAGATGAAACAATCCATCAATATAATACTAAGATCCGGCTTAAACCAAAGCCCACTAATATTATCCGCCCGATCGTCATATGTGCATAAGTGCACGTACGTGATCGAAGCCCTGCCGTAAAAACCATACGGCCTCTACAAATTTTTCCCGGTACAGAGAAACTCTCTATGTGGGACTCTACAGACCCGACACAACGCTGGCAGTGGGTTTAACCACAAGCCACAAGCGGTACAAGCTGCACGTAACGGCTACCCAGGTATGTGTCGATAAGAATGCCGATGAGCTAACTCATCCGAACTCCTACTGAGCCTGTATGTGACAATCTTTGTATTCATCTAAGAGTATTGCATATCGGGCCTAGGGGGTGGTAATCGTCGGACCCCTAATAACACAATAAGTCGTGTCGGAGTGTAGCCCAAAACACCCTGAGAAACTACTGGAATACCTACCAGTAAATCTCGCTTGCCTTGGCCAAGGACTTTGTGTAATGGCTTTCCGAACACAGCGCGATATCAACCCCCAATACCGGGAGGGACGAATCCTATCTAACCGCCACTGCCTCCAAGTGCTTCGGGACTGCACCCAACTATTACATGTTTGCACGCTCCTTTGAGCCGTGGTAGGGTAGTAATCAAAGTACAGTTGGAACACACTCGAGGCGAAGTAGCAGTGTCAAGTCGACGGACTAAGCTGTACTCATGTCACCTAGGAACTACTATCCGACGATAGGTATAATACCCACCAGCAGTTCCCGACGAGTCATGTCCAGTGTACTCATAACCTAATGAGCACCTGCATACTATCTCCAGTACGACGTACTAATGGCTGTGGGACAGACTATCTCCCCTGCTGGGATGAGAAGCGTATACACTAGTCTACTGTGGAGTATCGATGCCCCGTCTCGATAATCCTACGACTAAGGACTTGTATATGATGTGCTTATAGATTTCCCAGCCCCCACTAGTATGACTGCCATCACAACGTTGGTAATCAAGCAAAGATCCTAAGGGCTCTACCAATATGTATAAGAGATATGCTAAGAAAACACATGCACATATTGAGGTAGAAACAAACCAGGTAGCATGACTACCATTTTGAACAAGACTGTTACTATATCCGTCTATATCCTAAGCTCCCATTAAGTAATATACAATCCAGTATGATACAATAATGGCCTGTAGGGCATATATCACTAACAATATTGACGAGTCTTTAGAGTCCCACACAGAGGTTTCCTAGCTCAAGAATAACGAAGTAGGGCACATATAGAGATATATACGGATTAAATACGAGTTTGTGATACTGTATTCTAATCTAGCGATATTTGATATCAGTTAGGTTATATGTGATATAACCGGATTATTGAATCAAGTGTTGATTCAATGATTTGATTTATATATATATATTTGATATTGGCCGGTTATATATGATATGACCAGATTATTGAATTAAGTGTTGATTTAATATCTAATATTGAATATTACCCGGTTATATGTGATATAACCGGATAATTGAATCAAGTGTTGATTTAATGTTTTGGTATACATATATAAATGATATTAGTCGGTTATATATGATATAACTGTATTATTGAATCAAGTGTTGATTTAATAATTTGATATATATTTATATATTTGATATATATATATATATATATATATAAACTAATATTTAGCTAACTAAAGATTTTATTCTCTTTATATATATATATATATATATGTATATATATATATATATGTATGTATGTATGTATGTTTGTATATGTATTTGATTTTGTATCATGGTTGATGTTACAAGGGACATGGATGTATGAGAATCACATAGAGAAAAGAGAATGATAAACATTTTAGAATAAAACAAGAAATGAAGAATGCGTCATTTTCTTGAGTTCCTTGTAGAAACATTGAGAATCCATGACTCAACCTCAAGTCTTGTTTTATTCAAATATATTTTATCATACATATCTTATCTCTTGTGACAAGGTTCATCTCACCTCATTCTCTTGTCAAAGTTCATCCTCATCTTCTTCTTCATTCTCTTCTCTAGGATTTTTCTTGAGTTGAGAAAAGAAAAGAGAAAATTATTTCTAGTGAGCAAATCTCCTACTTCATCAAGCTGCACTAATCTAGCCTATTAGTTTAGCTTGTTTGCTTCACTAATGCCTTGATTAATGCAGAGTGAGCTTGAGTGAAAGAGACTTCAAGGTGGATCATCTTCGGCATCGAAGACAACAAGCAAACTCAATCCTTTCTTCAAGTGGAGCCTTAAGAAGAGTTCTAGGGAATACTACTTGGAGCTTTAGATGTGAAGGACCGGTCTACAAAGGTTGTATACTCTCTTCACTTAGTGTAGAACTTGTTTGCTTGCTACTAAACCCTAATTCTCTAGTTCGATTCTAAGTTAGTATACTTAGCACTCTAGATTTTTTAAAATTGCATACTTGATACTTGTATAAACCTATAGAGGTTCTAAGACACACTTTCACGATTAATCCTGACTAATTCTTATTTTTAGGTTTGAAGGAGAATTCGAGGAAATAGTAGGAGCTATCCTGTTTAGATAAACTAATAACCAATCAAAATTTGCAAGAGCATATGCTGAGTGTTTCTTTTCTCTCTCTCCTAATTGTAGCGACCATGATGGGACTTAAGTTTATACTAGATAAAAACAAACTGACTGGGCCAAACTATAAAGACTGGCTGAGGAATGTCCTTATGGCCCTTACTTATGATAAGGTTGCATACGTCCTCATGGAAAAAGCTACCCCCCGCGTTCCAGGTCCAAAATCCTCGGTCGCGGACATTGATGTCCATAAGACTTGGGATCTGGATTGCACGAAAGCCAAGTGCCTCGTGCCGGCCTCCATGAATAATGAACATCAAAGGCAGCATGAGAAGATGGACTTTGCTCCTATCTTCCTTCATACCAAAGAATTATATAGAGAGCAATCTCGTATCGCAAGATACGAGACCATGAAGAAATTGTTTCAAGCGAGATGGGCTATCGGATCATTTGTTGGGGACCACACCCTAAAGATGATTACTCTCAACGAAGAGCTCGCGGACCTGGGAACTATGTTGGAGAATAAGTTGTATACCGATTTAATTTTACAGTCGTTTCCCTCCACCTACGCCCAATTCATATTGAACTTCAATATGCAGAAACTGGAAGTTACACTTTCTGAGCTCCTCAACATGTTGAGGGTGGCAGAGGGCACCTTGAAGAAATCTAAGGAAACACCCGCTCTATTTGTCGGGGAATATTCTTCTACTAAATCCAAGGCTAAGGCCAATAGGAAGAAGGAGAAGGCCCCCATCAAACCGAGAAGAGGTGTGCAGAAGGTGCAGGGTAAGGGAAGGAAAAGATCGGGGGATCAGCCACAAAGGAAGAGTGCTTCTACTGTCACAAGAAAGGACATTGGAATTAGGATTGCCAGGCCTTAAAATCCAAGAATCAGGACATGGAACAGCTTGTGGTTTCGACTTCAGGTGTTTTCGTGATTGAAAACCGTTTGTCTATTAACTCTACTTTCTAGGTATTAGATACTGGATCAGGATCTCACATCTGTAATTCTTTGTATGCGCTGGGAAGCCGTAGTGTTTTGAGGAAAGGTGATGGCAACGGAACCAGTGTGGATGCTGTTGTAGAGGGAGAATATCAGCTAGGATTGGCAAGTGGACATATTTTGTTGTTGCATAACTACTTTTGTGTACCATGATGTGTAATATTATATCTGTATCTTTGTTATCTAATGAAGGATATAATTTTGCTCTTGAAAACAATGTCATAAACATTCACCTGAATCATGAAATGATTGGGTCAGGTACACTTAAAAAATGGAATATACATTCTCAATCAACATCAAGTTTTCAACATCCAAAACACGCTAAAAAGAAAGACTCCAGAATCAAATCAATCTTTCTTATGGTATTGTAGACTTGGTCATATCAATGAAACATGATTGACTAAGTTACATAAAGATGGATATTTTGATCCGTTTGAATATTAATCATATGCAACTAGTGAGTCGTGTATCAAAGGAAAGTTGACCAAAACTCCGTTCACTGGACATAGAGAAAGAGCCACTGAGCTCCTAGGACTCATACACATCAACGTGTGTGGGCCAATGTCTACACATGCAAGAACTGGCTATTCCTACTTCATTACTTTTACCGATAATTTCTCAAGGTATGGACATGTATTCTCGATGAAGCATAAATCCACGGCCTTTAAGAAATTCCAAGAGTATAAGAATGAAGCGGAAAAAGTATCAAGATGCTCCGATCTGATCGGGAAGGTGAATACTTAAGTGCCGAGTTCCTGGAATATTTAAAATAGAATGGAATTCTCTCTCAGCTTATTCCTCCTTACACACCACAACACAATGGTGTATCAGAAAGACAGAATCACACCTTTCTTGATATGGTGTGTTATATGAAGAGTAATGCTGAGTTGCCGCCATCATTCTGGAGATATGCACTAGAATCTGCTACATGCCTATTGAATAAAGTTCCAACTAAGTCTGTGCCTACCACGCCATATGAAATATGGAGTGGGAAGAAACCCTATATTAAATATCTTAGGATATGGAGGAGTCATACTTTTGTCAAAAAGATTCATCCGGACAAACTCGAGGCACGTTTAGTATTATGTAAGTTTGTGGGATGTCCCAAGAATTCTATGGGATATTTTTTCTATTACGCTGAGGAACAATAGGTCTTTATTTCTCATCATGCCCACTTTATGGAAACTCAATTTCTTGAAAAGAAAATTAGTGGAAGCGCAATAGAGCTGGAAGAAATTCCAGAACCACAAACTATTACTGAAGACTTCATAGAACCTGAAGTTTCAAAGGAACCTGACGTACCTATGCCACTCCGCAGATCTAATAGGCAGTCTCATTCGCCCGAGAGATACTACGGTTTTCTCATAAAAGGGGATCGAGAGGATTGCATCATCGATGGTGATGAGACGACTAGTTTTCAGCATGACATCATGAGTAGAGACTCGGTGAAGTGGCTGGATGCTATACGATCCGCAATGGAATCTATGTATACCAATAAAGTGTGGACTTTAGATGTTGCTTCTCGTAGGGTAAAACCAGTTGGATGCAAATGGATTATTAAAAAGAAGATTGGTGTAAATGGACAGGTAGAAACCTACAAAGCTAGACTTGTTGCTAATGGTTTTCGTCAAAGACCATGATTGGACTATGACGGAACTTTTTCACAAGTGGCTATGCTTAAATCCATTTGGATCCTACTTACCATTGCTGCCTTCCATGACTATGACATCTGGCAGATGGATGTTAAAACCACTTTTCTAAATGGAAGTTGAGAAGAGTGTGTTTACATGGATCTATCAGAGGGTTTCATAGACAGTGGGAGCAGTGAAAAGGTGTGCAAGTTGCTTAAATCAATTTACGGATTAAAGCAGGTATCATGTTGTTAGAACATCTACTTTGATGAGATTGTCAAGGAGTTTGAATTTATAAATAATGTAGATAAACCTTGTATTTATAAGATGATTGTAGGGAGAACTTTGGTATTCCTCGTTTTATACGTAGATGACATTCACCTGATAGGAAATGATATTCCTATGCTACAATCGATTAAGCTATTCTTGTCATAGAAGTTCTCTGTGAAAGACTTGGGTGATGCCTCATACATTCTAGGGATTAAGATCTATCATGATAGATCTAAATGAATATTAGGACTTTCACGGTCAAGGTACATACACAACTTACTGAAGATGTTCTGTATGGAAGATTCCAAGCATGGAAATTTACCCACTTGTCACGGAATTACCCTCTCCAAAGAGTTGTCTCCTAAGACTGATGAGGAGACGGCTCGTATGAGCATTGTACCCTATGCTTCGGCAATAGGGTCAATAATGTATACGATGTTGTATACCAGACCAAATGTAGATTACGCATTTTGCCTTGTAAGCAGGTATTAGTCCAACCCAGGTGAGAAGCATTGAATAGCAGTAAAGAACATTATTAAGTACATGAGAAGCACTAAGGAGATGTTCTTGATGTACGGTAATGGGGACCTCCAGATTGAGGCTTTTACCGACCCTGGCTTCCAAAGTTACAAGGATGACTCTAAATCCATCTCCGGTTATGTGTTTACCCTCAACGGAGGGGTTGTCTGTTGGAATATCTCCAAACAGGACACCGTAGCAGACTCAACGATGGAGGCTGAGTACATCGCTGCTAATGATGCCGCAAAAGAGGCAGTCTGATGAGAAAGTTCATTTCTAAACATCAGGTGGTTCCATCCATTACCAATCCAAAACCTTTGTATTGTGATAACAATAGAGCCATGGCTTTAGTAAAGGAACCACAGTCCCATCAGAAATCCAAATATATCTTGAGGTGGTATCACCTGATTAGGGAGATCGTGGATCACCGGAAGTTCGTGGTACGGAGAGTAGATACAAAGGATGACATGGTAGATCCATTCACCAAGGCCATCCCTCAAGTCCAGTTTGAGAGACTGTTCGAGATGTTGGGTATGCGGTATGCCAGCAACTGGCTCTAGTGCAGACGTTGGGTACTCAATACACGAATAACAGGTATTAGTGCAAGTAGGAGATTGTTGGATATGTATGCTCTTGAGGCCTCATTGTATAGGATGTTAGGGATATGTATGTACATGACAATATTGCTCGATATGATAGTATGCTATTTGGTTTGCCTTTATTTTAACATATGTATATGTTTAATTTTTATTTCATATCGCTTATATATGTTGATATAGCCCGTAGGATCATTGCAAGATTACCAATGTTATGATGGCAATCATACTTGTAGGAGTTGGGTAGTCGATAAGCACATCCTTAAATGTCCCTAGTCGTAGGAGTATTATGAGTGGGTATCGATACTCCAGAGTAGACTAGTGTATACATTTCTAGACCCTGACGAGGGGCAATGGTTAGTCCTGCAGCCTTTGGTGTGATGCACCTAAGACTGTATACAGGTGGTCACTGGGGAAGAGTACACTGGACGGAGGTGGTATTACACCTATCGTCAGATAGCAGTTCTCTAGTGACATGAGTACAGATAGTCTATCGACCTGAGGTCATCATTTGTCTTGTGTGAGTTCCTACTGTGCTTTGATTACACTACCCTACTACTGCTCTACTGAGTCATGCAAGCAGCTTTTAGTTGCGTACAGTCCCGAGCCACATGGAGGCAGTGAGAGATTGTTGGGGATTCATCTCTCCTGGTATAAGAATTCGATGTCACGCTGTGTTCGGTTAGCCAACACCATAAGTCCTTGGCCAGGTCGGATTGAGAATTACTAATAGTAAGATCAGTAGATTCTCGGATGGTCTTGAGCCATATCGGCACAACTTGTCTGGTTATTAAGGGTCTGACGTTTTCCACCCCCTACACCCGGCATACGATACTCTCAGACAAATAAACTGGACTGTACGGAGATTGTCATATACATGCTTAGTGGGAGTTCGGATGAGTTTGCTCATCGGCTTTCTTTTCGATAAGTATCTGGGTAGCCGTTACGCACAGCTAGTGCCACTGACGTGCTTGTGGTTAAACTCACTGCTAGCGTACTGTCGAGTCTTTAGAGTCCTACACCGAGGGTTTCTGTAACATTTCAGAAATATAAAATAATATTTTTGGAATTTAAATAATAAAATAATAAATTTCACGAAAACTTATTCGAGTATGAATTTGGGGTTTTCGTAAAATGCTATAATTATATACCAATATTTCGAAAATAATTTAAGAATAATATGAATTATTAATTAAAAAGGTTTTTATTGGATTTGGATATTTTATAAATAATTATGTAATTAATTATATGCATGTTTATGCTAAACTTGATTAGTGCACTACTAATCATGCATTAAGCCAAATCCATTTTTATTAATAACCATGGCTAGTGCACCATGACATATTATATTTTTGTTGCATGAATGGTTCCATTTTGTATTCATTGCATTTGGGTTTTAAAAGAAAAAGAAAAAGAAAAAGAAAATGGAGACAAGATTACATGGAGGGGGGACAAGTGAGCATGGGCATAAGAGAGAGAGAGAGGGAAAGAGAGAAAGGGGGGTGTCAACCCTTAACCATGGCTCACATCCCTTTTCCTTCACCCTTTATTTTCTTCACCTCATCCTTCATATTCATCCTCATCCTCCTTCTTCAACCCTCACTAACCCATGAGAATCATCTCTAAAACCACCTCAAAACCCATGGCTTCCTTCACAAAAAATGTGCACCACTTCATCCTTCACCCCATAGCAAGCTCAAGTTTGGATTTTGAGCACTTCGAGCCATCTTGGAATTTTCTTCAGTTGCTCCAAAAGGTAAAACCTTTCACTTTCCTTCTTGTTATCAAGTTTCTTCATCTCCTATTTGTGTTTAGAGTTCGATTAAGCTAGATTAGTGACCTTGTAAATTTCTAGGATGATTTTAGTGGATGTTTTGAGTTGTAGACATGTATTGAGGTTTAGTTAGTAACCCTAAACCCTTAGTGATGATATTCTGGACAAACTTGAGACTAGAACCCCAAAACACGAACTTAGAATTTTCCTGACATCAGTTTTTGACAGATTGTGATGTTTAAATAGAATCTGCTATGACACGAGAGCTCTATAAAATAAGTTGCCATCACAGTGAGGTGCGCAGGCTACCAAGAATTTACCCTAGAGACCCAAGACCCCAACTCTTTCTTTTGGTCGCAGAAATATTCCCCCAGGCCGCAATTTGCGGCCTGACTATAGAGACTTGGGTTAGGTTTTGGACCATATCTCTGTTACTTCATATCTAGGCCTACTCTATATGCAGAATCTCCTAATTTCACCTAGGGTAGAATCTGGTAGTGTCTTTCTAAGTTGCTGATTTTGAGTTTCCGATTCGTAAAACTTGGTTTTGGTATTTGAGTTTTGGCATGGTTGTTGGACGTTTGTATGTCAACGCTGATGGTTATTTGGTTGTTCTTGAATGCATGGGCTATAAGTTCTAACTTATAAGCACTTCGTGTGCCATATCGGTTTCAGATTTGGTTTTGATATCATTACGATATGTATTGGTTTGTAAGTACCTTCGTATGGACTTCCAAGATGACGAAGGTGATCAAGTTATTCATCGACTTCGGCTAAAGCAAGGATTAGCAGGTGAGTAGATCTATATCTACGGGGGAAGTCGGGCGGATGGCGTATAACACCCCCGCAACCATAGTAATAGGAGAAACGATATGTAGAATATAATTGGAGAAACCAAAGTTTATGAACTAACGGATATAATCACAAGATTAAGTACGAGATGACATGATGAAAGGAGAATATAAATGATGAAAGGAGATGACATGAGATGATATGTTTGATATGAGGATGCAAGGCAATATATACACATATACATATACCAATTATGATATGAGATTGATTTACATATAAATGAGAATAAAAGATGATATGATATACGAGACCATAGATCTGTACCCTTGTTTATGTATAGGGCGATAGATCCTTAATATAAATTGATGACACTGTACGATAGATTACCGCACGCGATAAGATATACCGGATGATTGATCCACACTTGTGACTTGAGGATGATGTTCGATGATAGAGCTACATCTGATACTATGAGGCTGGATCGCCGAATTTTGAATTGTCTTGATTCGGAGAATCATTGTTTCTAAACACCTTGGTGGATAATGGTTTATATTGAATAATCGAGGGGTAGTTGCGTACCTTATACCGTTCATGCTTATGTTGTACCTTTTCCTCGTGACATACGTACTATGTTCCCAACACTGATCTTTATATGGAATCGTCTGATAGTACACTGCACTATTACCGATGATGCCCATTTTACACATACACAGATTTTCCGGCTCACACACTCATCATCGGTAATTGCCATACCACTTACACAGTAGAACTGTTACATCATTGTATTGCTCTTAACTGAAAGTACAATCATTGTTCAGTAATTATCACATGGCATGCTTACATGATAATACTTGAGATACTTATAGTACTATTCTATTCTTGCATATACTGTACCATTATGGTTACATGCATTGAGATGCTGTTTTCATGAGATATCTGGATTTGATAATTGCTGGTATATTTTAACAAGTCTTTTGATTGTTTTAAAAACGCGGTTTCTCATGACGTGATTTGTGGCTGTTGGGTTAGCCTAGCACTTCATGAAGGGTTTGGAAGCATCACATGAACCAAAGAATGCATTTTTAGGGTGCTAAGCTAACAAGCATCGGATCGTTCCTAGAAAAATTAGGGTTTCAAAAATTTCACATCAACATATGAAAAGAAAAGCTAGGGTTTAGAGAGTACAACCTTTGTAGCTCCCTACGCTAGACTCCTCGGCTACTTAGGGTTTGAAAAAGCTCCGCTTGAACTCCTCGAGGTCACCGATGATCCACCCGGAGTCCGCTTTGTCCAAGCTTGCAACTTTATCCGATCAAGTGAACGAAATCAAGCTAACACTCTAAACAAGTGGGCTAGACTTGTGTAGAATGGTGTTGTGGTTCTCTTTCTCACTTCAAAATCCAATCTTGATGAGTATATTGCTCACTACAAAGAACTAGAGAGCAAAATGAGAGAGGTTGATGAAGATGATGGCTTTTTAGAAGATGATAAGTTCAACTCTTAAAGAAAATAGAAAAAAATATATCAATATATATATTTTCTATCTCTCATCTCAAACCATGGTTGAATCATTATTGTACTTGAGTTAAAACCTAAAAGGAAGAGTAAACCATGGTTAAATGGTGGGTGAGTGAGGTTAGGTCAAGAAGAGTGTAGAAACAATCCAAAACAAACCCATTTCTTTTTCCTTTTGTTTTTAGCTTAAATACAATAATATTCCATATAAAAAACCCATGGTGTGAGTCTTATATTGCCACCATTTCCTTGTATAATCAACCATGAAAGATGTATGTGTATATGTACATCCATATGTGCATGAATAAAAAAGAAGGCATACATGCATGCATACATCCAACTAACTCAAGAAAGGATTTCAAGTGAGAAGTTAATGGTTAAATGATAAATCAACACTTGATTTATCAATCCGGCCATATCACATATGACCCCTACCAAAAGCAAGCCGCCCGATCAATATACAGTATCCTATACGCGCATTTTAATCGGGTCCATGCGCATATCGCATACGTGCACCACAACGTTTCTCCAGGACTAGGAAACTCCATTGTTGGACTCTGAGACTCGTCAATACGCCGGCAGTGGGTGATGATCATATCAAGCACCCCCAAGCCGCAAGCGGTCAGCTAAACGTAACGGCCACCCGGGTATTGAGCGATCAGAAGAGAACAAGCGAACCTACTACAACTCCCGTCGAGCCGATCGGCAACACTTCCCGTACAGTCCGGTCTCCTCGTCTGATATGTCGCATATCAAGTTTAGGGGTGGTAAACGTCAGACCCCAATAACCGATAAGTCGTGCCGATGTGAGGCTCATAACGGGTCGAGAAACTACTGGTAACACTTACCAGCAAATCTCTGAAACAGCCCTGGCCAGGGACTTCCCTGTTACGGCCAATCGAGCATAGTACAACATCAACCCCCAATACCGGGAGAGACGAAACCCCTCCTATCGCTCATTGCCTCCATGTGACTCGGGACTGTACCCAAAAACCACCGTTTTGCACGCCCTCATGGACGTGGTAAGGTGGAGATCAAAGCACAGTGGGAATCACACAAGACTCTATGACGATCTCGGGTCTACAGACTAACCTGTACAAGTGTCACCTGAGAACTTCCATCCGACGTGAGGTATAATACCATCTGGGAGTTCTCGGCGAGTCCGTCCAGTGTACCCAGTCTCCACTGAGCACCCGTATACCATCTCTGATGTCAAACACCAATGGATATGGGATCATCCATCGCCCATCTCATGGGTCGAGAAGTGTATACGCTAGTCTACACTGGTATATCGATGCCCCGTCTCGATACACCTACGACTAGGGACCTTGAAGGATGTACTTGTGGACTACCATGTCCCCACTAGTATGATCTGCATCATAGTCCAGGTAGTCAAGTACACATCCTAAGGGCTTTACCAACATGTAACTATAAGACAGTTTAAAGAGACTAGTATACATGTTAAGATAAAGAGCAACCAGATAGCATACTATCATATCGAGCAAGAAAGTCATCTCTATATATGTCCAAGCATCCAATATAATATACATCATCTGTACAATACTGGCCTCTAGGGCATACATACAACTAACAATCTCCCACTTGCACTAGGGCCAGCTGCTGTAGTATCGCATACCGAGCACCCCGAAGAGTCTCTCAAACTGTATCTGGGGAATGGCCTTCGTGAGTGGATCCGCCGTGTTGTTCTTCGTGTCAACCCTCCTGACCTCGATCTCCCGGCGATCAACTATCTCCCGGATCAGGTGATACCGCCTCAGAATATGCCTGGATCGCTGATGGGACCTGGGCTCCTTGGCCAAAGCCACCGCTCCATTGTTACCGCAATACAAAGGTATTGGATGCTCAATGGATGGAACCACTCCAAGTTCAGTAATGAACTTCTTGATCCAGACAGCCTCTTTGGCAGCATCGTTGGAAGAGATGTATTCAGCCTCCATCGTCGAATCTGCTACGGTTTCCTGACTGGAACTCTTCCAGCTAACCGCCCCTCCATAAAGGGTAAAGACAAATCCCAACTGCGACTTAGAGTGGTCCTTATCACTCTGGAAGCTCGAATTGGTAAAGGACTCCACTTGGAGTTCTCCGTTACCATACACCAAGAGCATCTCTTTAGTCCTTCGTAAGTACTTGAGAATGCTCTTCACAGCTGTCCAGTGACACTCTCCAGGATCAGCTTGTTACCTACTCACTACACTTAGTGAGTATGCTACATCGGGTCTGGTACATAGCATCGCGTACATGATAGAGCCTACAGCCGAAGCATAGGGTATCCCTTGCATACGAGCTCTCTCCAAATCAGTCTTAGGAGACATCTCTTTAGAGTGAGTGACTCCAGAGATCGTGGGTAAGTTCCCACGCTTGGATTCTTCCATACTAAACCTCTTTAGTATGGTGTCAATGTACCTGAATTGGGACAATCCCAATATCCGTTTGGATCTATCATTATAGATCCTGATTCCCAATATGCAGGAGGCATCACCAAGATCTTTCATTGAGAATCTTTGTTATAAGAAGAGCTTGACCGATTACAGCATAGGAATGCCATTTCCTATCAAGAGTATGTCGTCCACGTACAATACGAGAAAGACAACCTTACTCTCTGCCACCTTCTTGTAGATACAAGGTTCATCTGGATTTTTAACGAAATCAAACTCTTTGATAACGACGTCAAAGCAGATGTTCCAACTCCGTGATGCTTGCTTTAATCCATAAATGGATTTAAGCAGCTTGCACACCTTCCCGCTGCTCCCACTGTCTACGAAGCCCTCTGGCTGAGTCATGTACACGCACTCTTCTAAATCACCGTTTAGAAAGGCGGTCATAACATCCATTTGCCAGATTTCGTAGTCATGATATGCAGCGATGGCAAGCATGATCCGGATGGATTTAAGCATAGCCACTGGAGAAAAGGTTTCGTCATAGTCCACACCTGGTCTTTGACGAAAACCCTTTGCAACAACTCTAGCTTTGAAAGTCTCCACTTTCCCATCTACACAAAGTTTTTTCTTGAAGATCCACTTGCTCCCAATGGGTTTTACCCCTTCAGGAGCAACTTCCAAAGTCCATACTTTGTTGGTGTACATGGATTCCATCTCGGATCGCATAGCATCCAGCCATTTCACTGAGTCCCTACTCGTGATGGCCTGCTCGAAGCTAGTTGGGTCATCATCCTCCATGATGCAATCCTCGCTCCCACCATCAATGAGAAAACCGTAGTATCTCTCAGGTTGGCGAGGAACCCTACTAGATCGGCGGAGAGGCCGAGGTTCGTTGGGAGCTACTGAATCCTCTGGTTCCACTAAATCTTCAGTTTGAGTTTGTGTAGCCGGAATTTCTTCCAGTTCTACCTTATCGCCACTAATTTCTTTTGCAAGAAATTCCTTTTCCAAAAAGGTGGCATGTCGAGAAACAAACACTTTTTGTTCCTCTGTATGGTAGAAAAGATATCCATGTGAATGTTTGGGATATCCCACAAACTTGCATAGAACTGACCGCTCCTCGAGTTTGTCCGGATTTTGCCTCTTGACATAGGCCGGGCAACCCCATATCTTAACTCGTTTAAGAAATGGTCTCTTCCCACTCAATATCTCATATGGTGTGGTAGGTACAGATTTAGTTGGACCTTGATTCAATAGGTATGCTGCTGTTTCCAGCGCATATCCCTAGAAGGAAATAGGTAACTCAGCTGTGCTCATCATAGAGCGCACCATATCTAATAGGGTGCGGTTCCTCTGCTCCGATACACCGTTGTGCTGTGGTGTATATGGAGGAGTCAACTGAGAGAGAATCCCATTCTCTTTTAGGAAGTCCAGGAATTCATTGCTCAAGTATTCACCTCCTCGATCAGATCGAAGGATTTTAATACTTTTTCCGGTTTGGTTTTCGACTTCTTGTTTATATTCTCTAAATTTCTCAAAAGCTTCTGATTTGTGTTTCATCAGGAACACATATCCGAATCTAGAGAGATCGTCAGTGAATGTAATGAAGTACGATGAACCATCCCTGGCATGTGTAGATATGGGACCGCATACATCACTATGTATCAGTCCCAAGAGTTCAGTAACTCTTTTTCCGTGTCCCGTAAACGGAGTTTTGGTCATCTTGCCTTTGAGACATGACTGGCAAGTGTCATAAGATGAAAATTCAAACGGATTCAAATATCCATCCTTATGTAACTTAGCCATTCGTGTCGCATTTATATGACCGAGTCTACAATGCCACAAGAAGGATTCGTTCATTTCTGAACTCTTCCTCTTGTGTGTGTTTGTTATGCTCAGAACTGTTGATTGATTTAGAACATAAATGGCATTACATAACGTGCCTGATCCAACCAACTTTTGGTTACGGAAAATGTTCATAACATTATCCTGTAATACAAAATTATATCCCTCTTTACTCAACAAAGAAACCGATATAATGTTGCATATCAGGTTCGGCATGTAATAGCATTCATTCAGAACCAAAGTATTACCTGTAGGTAATGCAAGGTGATATTCCCCGACAGTCTTAGCTGCAACAATTGCACCATTTCCAACTCTTATGTCTTTATCACCTTCTCCAAGTTCTCTACCTTTTCTAAGCCCATGTAACTGATTACATATATGGGACCTGACCCGGTATCTAATACCCATGATGTAGGGCAAATGGAGAAACAGTTTTTTGTAACGAACACACCCGAAGAAAATGCATCATCATGTACTTTCTTCATTTGGGTGGCGTGGGAATCCTGGTATTCCCCTATGTCCTGTTCAATCCTATAACTCTTATAAGAAAGAACGGAACCAACGTTCCCCAGCACAGTATAACATGCGGGTTCAGTCAATACATCCATATTATTATCTTTAATAGGGCATGACATGGTCGCTACCTGGAGAGAGAGAGAAGAAAACACTTTAGCGTATGCTCTTGTAAGATCAGATTGGTTATTATCTTATCTAATCAGGATGGCTCCCATTGGTTTTTATCAAATCTTCCTTCAAACCCTAAAAGGAAAGACTAGCCGGGATTAATTACACCCTACAACTTCGCCAATCTTTCAGCCAGGCCAGTGTCGGTACTTTGAGGGAGGTTCCCCGTGCTTTCGCACGGACCTAATTAAAGTAAACCTCGTTTTCCCAGAGGCGTAACCCCATTGACACCTTTCTAGACACCTACTTGATCGGCTAATTGTAATGTGTAAAACTCTCCCAGGAGTAACTCTTACTCGCAGTGGGTATCGGGATCCAACTATCTCATAGAAGGTATGCAATCTCATTGCAAATTTGAACACTTGAAATTCCCGATAATATTTTTCCCCTAGCGTCCTATGACCTTGACAAAGGCCAACAAATCATGAGATGCTAGTCAAGTTCAACCCGTCATTTCTTGATTGAATCAAACCCACCCGCACGACCCTTGACAAAGGCCAACAAGGTCGTATGACTACCCTGAAACAATATGCATCACATGCATAAGCAGATAAGCACTATTCAGCTACCGCACACTACGCCTTGACAAAGGCCAACAAACGCAGCACGAATACTAAACAGTTCTTATCTGAAATGACGGAGGGCTACGACAGGTTTTTCTGAAAACCTATTGCGTAATGAACCTGATATCGTTGTAGAATAAAGTGAAGTTTTGAAATGGAGTGATTTTGAGGCTTTTCTAGTTTTGCTAAAGGGGTCACTCCCGGTGAAGGGATCGTCGGCCCTTTCCTCGTCGAATGAGGTGCAGGATATATCATATATATCACTGTGCAAAGTAAAACTCCAAAGGCCGTCAAAAGTCAAACCGAGTGTTTGTAGCATCTGCCAGTTTCGCTAAAGAGGTCACTCCCGGTGAAGGGATCTCGGCTCTTTCCTCATCGAATAAGGTGCAGGGTATATCATATATACTTCTATGCAAAGCAAAACTGTAGCTACCCTTTTTATTTAAAATTTGATTCTACAACATCTTATATGTTTCTTTTCTTTCATTAATCACATTAATGAAGTCCCATCATTTAAGTTACCTAAACATCACAGATAAATACGACGTACACTTATGCCATCCGCATTCGCCTCGATGTCCCCTCATGCACCGTTAGGTTAGGTAACTAACGACAGAGCAGGGCTGGGCTAGTGTGGGTGTAAAACATAAGTAACGTCTATATAATATATCATATATACTATATATTGTATTCATCAGAACATATCAAATGATCACATCACAGATATCGCAGCAGAAACATAGATATAATGTGGGATATACTAGGACGTCCGTATTTAGTATTTAGCCAAAATAGAAAATACGGATTCCACAGTCGCGATGAATAGCCAAGCCCACACCCTGGACCCCTACGAGAGCGGCAAGCGACCCTACCAATTCTGGAGTTTAGGAGACCCGGTCTCGACTCCTCGAGATGGCCTCCCACTGAACCCCAGAACCCGGTCACACATGCTCCCCTCCTTGGGTCCATCCTAATGCGAAAAAGTAAATAATATACAACACAGGTGGCAACGACCTCAACCCGGAAGTGCCACAAATAAAAGAATATTACATTACATTTGAATTTACATGAATGAAAATATAAAACTCTCATCTCACATAAAAAAAAAACCGGCTATTCAATCGCAACAATCCTGCACATCATATCTCAGCAACACATAATATCACATATCATCAACGTAAATAAGTATGCGTACCCCAATTGTCGTTTATGTATAGCAACGAAACCGGCGATATCGACATACTACACTTACGGTCACAGAAAAGAAAGTGTAAAACTGCAATATCTGGAATCCACATTCTCTTTAGACATCGTAAATGCGAAGTATCACATACCTCGAATTTCATGTCTTATAATATGAATTCCATACATTGCATCAAATTCCAGATAATTAGACAGTATTAAATTTTTCGAACGAACGATCAAATACCCAAGATTCACTAAAGCTCAACACTTGAGCGAAGTTCAAAAACTTGGAGTGTGACACAGTAGTAGCGGTCCAGCCGTAGAAGGGTCAAGCCAACGCCTCACATGTGGCACGCCGTACTGCCCCAAACCCTAAGGTTCAAAGGGCAGTTCAAGACGGTCACATAATCGAGTTAAGGTTTGTTGTCTTCTAGAGGGACCACCACAAAACTTGCACGAATCTCCGAAGGATTTAAACCCCGTGAAAAGTGAGCAAATGATACTCGTTCAAACACTTCACTACTTTCTAATTTACCCGGAAAAGTCACGAAATCAAAATTCCGATCGAATCGACGAGTCCAAAACCATCTCCAGAATTTTTCAGAACTAAATACAGATTAAAAATACCCTAAAAAATATACTAGCAGAAATAATCATTACAGCATAAAAATTATACAGTGATGGAGTAGTACGGCCGCGGAACTGCGGCCAAAGCAAGCTTAGGCCGCGTTTCCGCGGCGGAAAAGACTGTTCATGGAAAACTTTTTATACCGTAATTCTTATTTTTACCTGGTGAATTTTTTATATATTTTTAATTCTGAAAATAACCAGATTTTGAAAAAAGTCCAGAGAGCACCCAAAAATCCGTATTTTCGGTTCGATCGGAGTTTTAACTTCGTAAAGGTGTCGCCTAATGTTCTAGGTCGGCTCTGATACAAATGTTGGGTTAGCCTAGCACCTCATGAAGGGTTTGGAAGTATCACATGAGCCAAAGAATGCATTTTTCGGGAGCTAAGCTAACAAGCATCGGATCGTTCCTAGAAAAATTAGGGTTTCAAAAATTTCACATCAACATATGAAAAGAAAAGCTAGTGTTTAGAGAGTACAACCTTTGTAGCTCCCTACGCTAGACTCCTCGGCTACTTAGGGTTTGAAAAAGCTCCGCTTGAACTCCTCGAGGTCACCGATGATCCACCCGGAGTCCGCTTTGTCCAAGCTTGCAACTTTATCCGATCAAGTGAACGAAATCAAGCTAACACTCTAAACAAGTGGGCTAGACTTGTGTAGAATGGTGTTGTGGTTCTCTTTCTCACTTCAAAATCCAATCTTGATGAGTATATTGCTCACTACAAAGAACTAGAGAGCAAAATGAGAGAGGTTGATGAAGATGATGGCTTTTTAGAAGATGATAAGTTCAACTCTTAAAGAAAATAGAAAAAAATATATCAATATATATTTTCTATCTCTCATCTCAAACCATGGTTGAATCATTATTGTACTTGAGTTAAAAACTAAAAGGATGAGTAAACCATGGTTAAATGGTGGGTGAGTGAGGTTAGGTCAAGAAGAATGTAGAAACAATCCAAAACAAACCCATTTCTTTTTCCTTTTGTTTTTAGCTTAAATACAATAATATTCCATATAAAAAACCCATGGTGTGAGTCTTATATTGCCACCATTTCCTTGTATAATCAACCATGAAAGATGTATGTATGTATGTATGTGTATATGTACATCCATATGTGCATGAATCAAAAAGAAGGCATACATGCATGCATACATCCAACTAACTCAAGAAAGGATTTCAAGTGAGAAGCTAATGGTTAAATGATAAATCAACACTTGATTTATCAATCCGGCCATATCACATATGACCCCTACCAAAAGCAAGCCGCCCGATCAATATACGGTATCCTATACGCGCATTTTAATCGGGTCCATGCGCATATCGCATACGCGCACCACAACGTTTTGCCTGGACTAGGAAACTCCATTGTGGGACTCTGAGACTCGTCAATACGCCGGCAGTGGGTGATGATCATATCAAGCACCCCAAGCCGTAAGCGGTCAGCTAAACGTAATGGCCACCCGGGTATTGAGCGATCAGAAGAGAACAAGCGAACTTGCTACAACTCCCGTAGAGCCGATCGGCAACACTTCCCGTACAGTCCGGTCTCCTCGTCTGATATGTCGCATATCAAGTCTAGGGGTGGTAAACGTCAGACCCCAATAACCGATAAGTCGTGCCGATGTGAGGCTCATAACGGGTCGAGAAACTACTGGTAACACTTACCAGCAAATCTCTGAAACAGCCCTGGCCACGGACTTCCCTGTTACGGCCAATCGAGCACAGTACAACATCAACCCCCAATACCGGGAGGGACGAAACCCCTCCTATCGCTCATTGCCTCCATGTGATTCGAGACTGTACCCAAAAACCACCGTTTTGTACGCCCTCATGGACGTGGTAAGGTGGAGATCAGAGCACAGTGGGAATCACACAAGACTCTATGACGATCTCGGGTCTACAGACTAACCTGTACAAGTGTCACCTGAGAACTGCCATCTGACGTGAGTTATAATACCATCTGGGAGTTCTTGGCGAGTCCGTCCAGTGTACCCAGTCTCCACTGAGCACCCGTATACCATCTCTGATGTCAAACACCAATGGATATGGGATCATCCATCGCCCATCTCATGGGTCGAGAAGCGTATACGCTAGTCTACACTGGTATATCGATGTCCCGTCTCGATACACCTACGACTAGGGACCTTGAAGGATGTACTTGTGGACTACCATGTCCCCACTAGTATGATCTGCATCATAGTCCAGGTAGTCAAGTACACATCCTAAGGGCTTTACCAACATGTAACTATAAGACAGTTTAAAGAGACTAGTATACATGTTAAGATAAAGAGCAACCAGATAGCATACTATCATATCGAGCAACAAAGTCATCTCTACATATGTCCAAGCATCCAATATAATATACATCATCTGTACAATACTGGCCTCTAAGGTATACATACAACTAACAGTGGCGTCCGCCATGAGTTTTCTTGGTTCTGAGCTATGAGATACCCGATTCGATGAGTGAGGAGGCACCGTCTGCGGGTACATAGTGGACCCGGTATGGTACCCAAGGGCAAGAAGATCATATAGATAGACAATGAGTCCGGCAGGGGATGCACTACTTACCGGTCATAGTTTGGGATTGGCAAAATCCGGAGGATACCGACCGGAGTCATGAGATCAGATAGATATGTTAGTTATATGTATGCCCTAGAGGCCATTACTGTACATGAGATGTATATTGTAGTGGATGCTTGGACATATATAGGGAGAACTTTCTTGCTCGACATGATAGTATGCTATCTGGTTACTCTTTATCATAACATGTTCACTGATTGTCTCTCTGTTACATGTTGATAAAGCCCTTAGGATGTATACTTGACTACCTGGATTATGATGCGGATCATACTAGTGGGACAAAGGTAGTCCGTGAGTACATCCTTTAATGTCCCTAGTCATGGGTGTATCGAGACGGGGCATCGATATACCAAAGTAGACTGGCATGTAGCTTCTCGACCCATGTAGATGGGCGATGGATGATCCCATATCCATTGGTGTTTGACATCAGAGATGGTATACGGGTGCTCAGTGGAGACTGGGTACACTGGACGGACTCGCCAAGAACTCCCAAATGGTATTATACCTCACGTCAGATGGCAGTTCTCTGGTGACACTTGTGCATGTTAGTCTGTAGACCCGAGATCGTCATAGAGTCTTGTGTGATTCCCACTGTGCTTTGATTTCCACCTTACCACGTCCATAAGGGCGTGCAAAACGGTGGTTTTTGGGTACAGTCCCGAGTCACATGGAGGCAATGAGCGATAGGAGGGGTTTCGTCTCTCCCGGTATTGGGGGTTGATGTTGCGCTGTGCTCGATTGGCCGTAACAGGGAAGTCCCTGGCCAGGGCTGATTTAGAGATTTACTGGTAAGTGTTACCAGTAGTTTCTCGACCCGTTATGAGGCTCATATCGGCACGAATTATCGAGTTACTGGGGTCTGACGTTTACCACCCCTAGACGAGATATGTGACATATCAGATGAAGAGACCGGACTGTACGGTAGTGTTACTGATTGGATTCGCAGGAGTATGAGCAGGCTTGCTTGTTGATCTTCTGATCGCTCAATACCCAGGTGGCCGTTACGTTTAACAGACCGCTTGCGGCTTGTGGGTGTTTGATATGATCATCACCTACTGCCGGCGTATTGACAAGTCTTTAGTGTCCTACACAGAGCTTTCCTGGTTCATGCAAAACGGAGTTCGAGCACATATATGATATGTGCGGGACCGAGATTGATGCGCGTATGTGATACCACATTCTATTCTCGTGATTTGTGACATCGGTCGGTTATATGAGATATAGCCGGATTATCGAATCATGTGTTGATTCGATAAGTTGTTGCATTTGATATTAGTCGGTTATATGTGATATAGCCGGATTATTAAATCAAGTGTTGATTTAATAATTTAATGTATAATTGTATATTAGATATACTAGATTACATTAACTAATATTAGCTCACTTTTGATTTCTTTTCTCACTTGTGTGCATTAGTGTATATGTGATATATATTAATGTACAACTTTTGTATCATGATAGATGCCATATGTGACATGGGTATATGAGACTTGCACCATGCTTAATAATGTGATGGGTTTATATTTATCTAAGTTAATCAAAATTAGTGCGATTAAGTCACATAGTTGAAGCTTGTAGAAGCTTGTGAACCATTGACCAAGTCCACCAAGTTTGTTTTACTTGTAGATATTTATTAACCTAACCATTATTAACTAGCCATGGTTTATTATCTATATGGGTTAGTGTACGACACTAACTCACCCATGGTTGCTATTCTCACCTCATGAGTTCATTCTTCCTCTCTTCACTTGAGCTTCTTCTTCCTTATGAGAAAAGCTCACTAGCTTTTCTCAAGGTGAGAAAATATGGTGAGAAAAATAAATCTAAAGAGAGCCCACTTTCTACTTCATCATCCTGTACTACTTGCCATTTAGTTTAGGGTGTTTGCTTCACTAATTTCACAATTAGTGAAGAGATAGCATGAGCTTGAGTCTCCTCGACGTAGATCATCTTCGGCCTCAAAGATTTCAAGCAAGCTTGTTCATTTCTTCGGGAGAACCCATACTAGAGTTCGGGAGATCGATACTCGCAGCGAAGGGACTGCTACATGGAGCTTTAGAAGTGAAGGACCGGTCTACAAAGGTTTTATTCCTCATTCACTTAGTGTAATGGTAAATTACATGTTCATTTCGTCTATTTACTCTAGCTAGATCCTAGGTTAGGGTTCATTAGCACATTAGAATTTTTGAAATTGGCATGCTTGATGTCTTGAAAACCCAGTAGGATACTAAGGAATCCCAACAGTGGTATCAGAACCAGGCTAGAGTATTAGACGGTGTTTGTTAGATTACGAAACCGAAACTACTCCGAAAGTTGAAACACCGAATACTAGGTTCTGTCGATTTTTAAATGACTTCAAAATTTTTTTTAAACAAGTACAGAGTGTTGTATGGGATGCAACATGAACACCATAAAAATTTCAGGAAGTTTGCTCGGATTTTGGCCTAGAGCATGTAGGTGGTTGGCGGCCAAAATTTTTTGGTTTTGCTTGAAATTTGTACGGTGTTCCAGAGACTGGGTTTTGGTGTTTCAGGTGTTTTTGCTAATTTTGCATGAGATGTTTAGTTTATACTATAAACAATTCGGAGTGTTTCGTATTCGTAGTTTAACATTGTATTTAAGTTTTCACAAGTTATCTAGGCGAAGTTAAAAAGTTCGATCGAATGTCAAAACCCATTTTTCTAAGTTTAACTTATTCGGAAAAACATGCAAGTAATTCTGTGGACCCTCTAGAAGAATGAAACCCTAACTCGACATAATGACCATGGAACCGCTTTGAACCTTAGGGTTTGTGGCAGTTCTGTGGTGCCATTAATGAGGCTTGGGTTTGCCCTTCTACGGTTGGTCCATAGGTACTGTGGCATGTTCCGGGTATTATTAAAACCGTGCTCAAGTGTTGAGCTGTCGGGAAATTATGGGACTTTGATGAATCGATCGAAAAGTTTAACATCGTCCGGATATCATGTGATGGGATACAATAATTGGAATCTATCTAGTTGCATGCAAGTTTAACACTTCGGCCTCGGACGGAATCGGGAATCTTGTTGAATTACCCGACTTCCTTTAAAAAGTGTTTTCATGATTGAGACCTAAATGTAAAATTTGCATTGTTAGGCATGAAATCCAGAATATGTGATATTCGGGGTTTATGATTTCTAAGGGCAGTGCGGTTTCCAATTGTTGTAGTTTTTCACTTTCTTTTGTGCGACCGTAAGTGTAATATATGGTGTATCGCCTGTTTCGTTGCTATATGTCAACGACAATTGGGATATGCATATTTACTTACGTTGATGACATGTGATATTATGTGTTGCTGGGATATGTAATATTGGATCGTCGTGTTTGAATAGCCGGGTTTTTTTATGTGAGATGAGAGTTTTTCATTTTCATTCATGTAAAAACTTGTATATAATATTCTTTTATTGGGGCACTTCCGGGTTGAGGAAGATGTCACCATTGATTTCGTAAATCTACGGTAGCGCCACGGCCGTCTAACAGACGCCAAATGAGGAACAAAAACTTTTTAACTAGCGCTATCGTTTACTATAACCCGGATCTGCCATTATTGCTAAACTAACAAACTACAAAGAGGGTAGAAAGGTTATACCGAACGATTCGAGTCCTTCGTTCTTTAACCATCATCCCACGCTCCGTTGCGGCTGCTCCGATCTCGTCGATCTCCGATCTCCTCGTCCAGGTGGCACCACGTCAACGGTTCTTTAAACGAGCTCCCGCCTCTGACCCGAGGCAACTCGGTCATCAAGTTTGCTAAAAGAGATGACCAAGATTGATGTAGAGAATGAGTGGAACACTTTGTCTCACTTCGTCCAAAGCCATGGACGAACGGTTAATGAAGTTTCCTTTTGGATCGAATGAAATAAGAAATGAGCTATGAAATTTCATGAACCAAATCACATAATCTTTTTAATCAACAACCATCCTCTTTTCCAAAAGAGGGGCCGGCCAATATATAATGAGGAGGGAGGTGAGTGTAGGAACAAGAGAGTAACCATAAGGAATAATATCATAAAGAAATATCCTAAGCATTACAAAACCTCATTAATGCAAATGGTGACTCACTTAACACCTTGCAAACCAATTAATGCAACCTAATGAGTCACTAACCTAGTCACCATTCTAGAACATTCCACACTCATGACTCACCTCATGACTCACCCTCATGAAGAAAAGATAAATCCGCATTTAATCAAAAGTTTAATACGGGTGATAGAAAACTGGAAACTAGCAACTTCCAAAAGCGATCCTGAAACGAATTTCAGGACAACCCCATAACAGTATAAACATACCCGCATTTGTATTACGAGCGAATACAAATGCAACTGAGACAAAGATATTATATCTACACAGTATAATACTCGGATCCGGCTTAAACCAAAGCCCACCAGTATTATCAGCCCGAAATATGACACGTGCGTAAACGCACGTGCATTTTCCGAACCCTGCCATAAAACCATACGGCATCTACAACGTTTCGCCCGAACTTGGGAAACTATCTGTGGGGACTCTAATGACTCGTCAGTACCCTGGCAGTGGGTTTAACCACAAGCCGTCAGTGGCACTAGCTGTGCGTAACGGCTGCCCATGTACTGATTTCAAGGGAAGCCGATGAGCGAACTCATCCAGGAACCCTACAGAGCCTAACAGTGACAATGTATATACAGTCCGGTCCGTTCGTCTATGAGTATCGCATATCTGCCTAGGGGGCTGGTAACGTCAGACCCCCAATAGCGGTATAAGTCGTGTCGGAGTGTAGCCCAAAAACACCCTGAGATACTACTGGAGTACCTACCAGTAAATCTCCTGCCTCGGCCGAAGGCTATGTGTAATGGCTCTCCCAGACACAGCGCGATCTCACCCCCAATACCGGAAGAGACGAATCCCCTGCCGATCCGCTCACTTGCCTCCATGTGGCTCGGGACTGTACCCAAAAAAGACCTGTTTGCACGACTCCTTTGAGCCGTGGTAGGGTAGAAATCAAAGCACAGTGGGAACACACACGAGACAAATGAAGACCTCAGGCCGATGAACTAACCTGTACACATGTCACCAGGAAACTGCTATCTGACGATAGGTATAATACCAACTAGCAGGTTCCCGGCGTGTCCTGTCCGGTGTACTCATAACCCAATGAGCACCTTATACATCTTAGGTGATCCAACTGACACCAGTGGCTTATGAGACCGGCCACCGCCCCTCGTCGGGGTCTTGACTGTATACACTAGTCTACTCCGGAGTATCGATGCCCTGTCTCGAAACTCCTACGACTAGGGACCACATTTAAGGATATGCTTATAGACCACCCAACTCTCACGTATATGATCGCCATCATACTGTTGGTAGTCAAGCAAGATCCTAAGGGCTCTATCAAAGTGTAACAGTGATCAGTCACCTGAACCTGTACATGACTGATAAAGGTAAACCATATAGCATACTATCATCTCGAGTAAGACTGTACTACCGGTATAGGTCCTCCTCAATCATTGCAATCACGTGCCTGCGATGCAATAATTGACTTTGAGGGCACTATATCCAACAATCTCCCACTTGCACTTAAGGCTAATTATTGCGATGTCGCATACTCACAGCCCGTGTGATACCGAACAACCAACTCCTCTACTAATCAGTTTCACAAAGCCCGTTTGTAAAACTCTTGTGTTCGAGAAATAGCCTCAATGAGTGGATCCTCCCCGATGTTTCTTTCTATGTCTCTCTTAATCTCAAGTTCGCGGAGAAAGCCATCTCCCGAATTGAGTAATACCTGTCTTAGAATATGTCTGGATATCTAATGGGACCTAGTTCATAAATGAACTCCAAATCCAAACTTCTTAGACTGTATCGATAACTGAACCTAATCAGTATCCAGCACCATGCCTCCCACAGTATCCTCTTGGACCACCTGTCCATAATACTGTCCCTCGTCATAGGGAAAACTATAACTCTGACAATCACCCTGTCATCCATGTCACCTTTGAAGCCAGGAATGATAACCGTCTCCGAAGGAGGCTGCCGTCATCAATTCCGTAGAACATGCACTTATATTCTAAAACTGCTTCCTTATGTTTCTTCAGGATTGGATTAATATAAACTTATCGCATCTAGTGCAAAAACAATATCTGGTGTGGTACTTGACATCTCACGATTGACTCAATTGCCTAAGCAAGTGATCTGCCACTCATGCACATCCCTCTCCCTTTTAGTCTGTAAGATACCTTTAGAGGGTTACTCCATCACCTGCAGGTACACCACCATGCCAGGAGTCATTTATTCTAAATGCTATTAGAATACTGTCAAAGTACTCACATTGGGAAACTACCTAAATCTAGATCTAAAACCATAGATCTAGAAACCAGAATGTCTGATATTATATCCATATCCTGTCTGGAGAAACAACTGTGTGACCACCACAGTACAACCGATCGCAGTATAGGAATTTTACTTCCTACTCTGTGTATGTCATCCAAATACCATAACATCACACCCTACTACCTTCTTAACAGATCGATCCCCTATTCTGATGAAGTCAAACTCATGACTGTCACATCAAAAATAGATGATCTATCTCCGCTATATCTGCTCTAGTCTATAAATAGACATAAGCTACTTGTCCACTATGCTTCCGCTGCTCCCACTGACCACAACAACCCTCTGGCAGAATAATATATACGTGCACTTCTAAAGCTAGTTTAGAACGACGCTATATTTAACCTCCTGCCCGGTCTCATAGCCTGGAACAACAGTAGAGTCAAGTCTGGGTAAACAATAACCTCCCTGTCGCCGTCCTTGAGGCTACCGAAGTACCTCTCGGGTGTCTGAGGTTACCTACCATATCTGCGGAGTGGCTAATGGAATGTCAAATCTGATTGAATCTTTAGGTCCTATTAAATTTTCCGTAATCGTTTGCGGTTCTGGAATCACTTCCAGTTCTACCATACTCCCACTACTGTTTTCTGAAAAAATCCATTTTACTAAAACTGTGGCGAGTCAAGAACAATATCACTATTGATCTTCCAGATGGTAGAAAGTCAACCCTCGACATAGCCCGGGTCAACCCACAAACTGTCATTACAGAAATGTGCCTTGAGTTATCCAGAGTCTGGTTATAATCATAAGCCGGACAACTCCCCGTACCTTAACATTGTTATGATATGAACCATTCTATATCCAATATAGAAAATTTGGCACTAATTTAATTGGAACCAGATTCTAATCATGCAGCTGTCTCCAGTGCATATCAACTTTATGGAGAGAGGCTAATCAGCATTACTCAACTTGGGAATGCATCCAATTATGAGTAACCTGAAAGAGAAACAAGTTTCTCAAAACTATTACTATCATCTGAATACCAATCACAAGAATCTACATCTTCGATCTCTTTGAAGAATCCCGATACTTGCGACATCTGGTTCTCTACTTTATTCTTATACCCATAACTTCTCAAAACTTAGACATTGTATTTCTACGAAACACTTGTCTAAAAACTAGAGAATTCATAAGTAAACAGAACATAGTATGAGGACCTACCCCTTTGTCCTGATGGACCCTGGACAACATACAATACTCTGTATAAGTCCGCTGAGTTGAATAACTCAAAACCTATGCATCGTAGGTTGAAAACTGTACCCAGGCGATTTCCTTAAATATCACCAATTACAAAGAATTCCGATATAATGAGAATGATCACCTAATTCCCAATAACTTACTCCCACTCATCATCTATAAAACCATACAGATGTGAGAATCATACCTGGCAAATACATACCCTGGAGTAAGTATCTAATCAGGAAAACAGTTTTCCTTTAACAATGCACTGAAATATGAAAATGTTTCGTAGGGGTATCCTGGTATTTCTAGTAATGCCTCTTCCATAATCTAATTCATGACTTTAACTGTATATCTCTTTTCCATCTCTCCAAATCACCTTATTTGTCTTTAGTCATTACCTTCTGTACACCATCGTTAGGCTAAATGGTTTTCTTCCTTCCCTACCGTTCGGCACCAGCCTATGGTTTGGAAGAAAACTATCCAGTAGGCATAATAGGTGTACCCTCCTAAACCAAGGAGTACTCGCAACTTGAGAGAAGGTGATGATAAAAGACAACTGAATAATACCTTATTCTATTTCTCCCGAACTGGGGAAAAAAGCAAAGGTGAAAATAGGAGTGGCGATGAACTATGTGGTTTGGTCGTGAATGATAACAGTCGCAATTTATTTTGCCCTCTTTCTAATCCCTTTATTTTGTCATTAGTTATTACCTTCTGTACACCCTTCTTAGGCTAATTGGTTTTCTTCATTCCCTACCTTTCGGCACCTGCCTATGGTTTGGAAGAAGACTATCCACTAAGCGTACTCCTAAACTAAGGAGCC
This sequence comes from Agapanthus africanus, assembly GCA_030015575.1. Taxonomy (NCBI): domain Eukaryota; kingdom Viridiplantae; phylum Streptophyta; class Magnoliopsida; order Asparagales; family Amaryllidaceae; genus Agapanthus; species Agapanthus africanus. The sequence goes on along the minus strand of CM057337.1, from coordinate 389,460,808 downwards.
CTCGCAACCTGAGAGAAGTTGATAATAAAAGACAACTGAATAAACCAATTCTATTTCTCCTGAACCTGGATCCATCCTCGAAGAAGTCCCTCTGAGTTCGTATATAACCATACGATGGATTTATCCAATGGAAGTGGATATCCGTAGTAATACGGGGTGTTCTGAGAAATTCAAAGGGTAGAAGAAGGAGTGGCAATGACTTATGCAACTTAGACAATCCAAATGTCTGTATTTTAAGAAGGTTCGGTCAACTTGATCACTGAGTCATAGTATACGGTCGGTCAATGGTTGCTGCCAAAGAGAGAGAGAAAAGAAACACTCTGTGTGCACTCTAACCTAGATCAGAATAGTTATCACTTTATCTAATCCGGAAACCTCCCACTGTACTGTCAAATTCTCCTCCAAACCCGAAAGAAGAATCAATAGGGATCACCCGAAGAGTAAACCAACTCATCAGTGGGAATCGGGATCCAACTCTCATCGCATGATAACGTGACGGAATCCACTCACGTTATCACACTCCAGAAGGTATGCGCATGCCTGGCAGGTTTCAGTTTCTTTAGAAACTCCCGATATGATTTTTGCCCCATGCTCTTATGACCTTGGCGTTGGTCAAAATGTCATAAGTCACATGCCAAGTTCTACCCGTCACTATCTTGTCAATTTGAACCAACCCACACATGCCCTTGACGATGGCCAAAATGGCAGAACGACTGTCCCAAACCAACTCATCTATCTATGCAACAAATGAATACCCAGCAGCTACCAAACACTATGCCTTGGCGTTGGTCAAAATACATAGCTTGAATACTACTGAATACCCAAAAGAAATGACGGAGGGCTACGGCTGGTTTTTGGCGAAAAACCTTTAACGTAACGAACTTGATATCGCTGAAGGAACCTGATAGCTTTTTATAAAAATATAGTGGCGAAAACCTTTGCTAAAGAGGTTATTCCCGGTGAAGGGATCTCGGCTCTTTCCTCGTGGAATGAGGTGCAGGATATTCCAACTGAATACCGCGATGCAAAGCAACTTGTAATCGACTATAGTGAAGTTATTACCCTGATGCAAACTTCTGCCCAAGGGGTCATTCCCGGTGAAGGGATATCGGCCCTTGCCTCGTCGAATGAGGTGCAGGATATTCCAACCGAATACCACTATGCAAAACAGAAGGAAACGTCTTTGTAATAACACTTTTTAAAACTGTCCTAACAACTGCCAAATAGGTTTGTTTTCCTTTGCATTGATCAGAATCAACGCAGTCCCATCAATTAATCACACCAGAAAAGAACGAAAATAAAATGTACGTATATGCCATCCGTATTCGTCACTGGGTCCCGTCATCACCTGTTAGGTTACTTAACTAACGACAGGACGGGGACTGAACTATCGCGGGTGTAAAACATATACAACATCTACTAGTATATATACTAATATACAATAATCGCTCCAGGGGTGATAATATGCAACATTACAGAAAAGTAATAAGCATCACAGAACAATACAGATAATCTGGGATCCCCGGGTTTCACAGAGCCGCTGCTGAATCCCGACGTTCCCCTGGTCGTGTGGATAGCCTGTGCAATGAAACCTAGACCCCTACGGGTGCGGCAAGTTACCTGCCAAAACCTGAAGCCAGGCAGCCCCCTACAGCATAGTGAATGGACAACCCTGCACTTCACGGAATCCGGTAACTTGAGCACCCCTCCTTGGGTCAACCTGTACCCCCTACGAGTGCGGCGAATAGTCTGCCAATTCTAGAGTGAGGCCCCTCTGCCTCTCAAAGCCATGAGATGCGGACACGTTGCCCTCCAGAACCCGGCTATCCGTGCACTCCGTCGCGGGGTAAAACCTAGTACAGAAATGAAATATATGTACAACGGGTACATCGACTTCAGCCCGGTCGTGTCCCAAAAGAATATTATACAAACAGGCAGTGACGGCAGTCCACATGTTGGACGCTTGCCCCGCAATATCAAATGTACAAATAAATTCAAACTGCGCTACCATTGCACAATGCAATCCACCACGACAAATCCGCAACATCACAGCACAACACAGAACATCAACGCGAATGTCACGTTCGCAAACCCGTCCAAAAGAGCTATAGCAATTAGACTCGGTTTACCGCTCGAATGACATTCATGGTCAGAGATATAATATAAGTACTGTAAACTAACAAGTTTAAAATTTCGATCGACAAAACTTCCCGAAGTGGGCTCCACGTACATCTGCTGTACAGTAACAAAATATGGGCCCAAAACAAATATTCCAGAAACCACAATTTTACATGAAGACCCTACTGTAGAAAAATGGTTTACTGTTGCTCCAAAACGGCGGCGGAACCGCGGCCAAACTTGGGTTTGCGGGGCGGTTCTGCGGCACTTTGGAAGCTTCAGTCTACCAAATTTCACCAGAATGCTTAAAAAAGCCTGCACAATTTTCTGAGATGCTCAAAATAATTTTTAGACAGAATTTAAAATTCGAAAGAAACTTTACACAGAAAATTGTAGTTTTCGAAATTTTGTCCGATCGATATTTTAAACGCGTTAGCACAAGTTAGTAAAGCTTAATGGCTTGGCTCTGATACCATTGTATGTCTACGGTAGCGCCCCGGCCGTCTAACAGATGCCAAATGCGGAACAAAAACTTTTTAACTGGCGCTATCGTATACTATAACCCGGATCTGCCATTATTGCTAAACTAACAAACTACAAAGAGGGTAGAAAGGTTATACCGAACAATCCGAGTCCTTCGTTCTTTAACCATCATCCCACGCTCCGTTGCGGCTGCTCTGATCTCGTCGATCTCCGATCTCCTCGTCCAGGTGGCACCACGTCAACGGTTCTTTAAACGAGCTCCCGCCTCTGACCCGAGGCAACTCGGTCATCAAGTTTGCTAAAAGAGATGACCATGATTGATGTAGAAAATGAGTGGAACACTTTGTCTCACTTCGTCCAAAGCCATGGACGAACGGTTAATGAAGTTGCCTTTTGGATCAAATGAAATAAGAAATGAGCTATGAAATTTCATGAACCAAATCACATAATCTTTTTAATCAACAACCATCCTCTTTTCCAAAAAAGGGGCCGGCCAATATATAATGAGGAGGGAGGTGAGTGTAGGAATAAGAGAGTAACCAGAAGGAATAATATCATGAAGAAATATCCTAAGCATTACAAAACCTCATTAATGCAAATGGTGACTCACTTAACACCTTGCAAAACAATTAATGCAACCTAATGAGTCACTAACCTAGTCACCATTCTAGAACATTCCACACTCATGACTCACCACACGACTCACCCTCATGAAGAAAAGATAAATCCACATTTAATCGAATGTTTAATACGGGTGATAGAAAACTGGAAACTGGCAACTTCCAAAAGCGATCCTGAAACGAATTTCAGGACAACCCCATAACAGTATAAACATACCCGTATTTGTATTACGACCGAATACAAATGCAACTAAGACAAAGATATTATATCTACACAGTATAATACTCGGATCTGGCTTAAACCAAAGCCCACCAGTATTATCTGCCCGAAATATGACACGTGCGTAAACGCACGTGCATTTTCTGAACCCTGCCATAAAACCATACGGCCTCAACAACGTTTCGCCCGAACTTGGGAAACTATCTGTGGGGGACTCTAATGACTCGTCAGTACCCATGCAGTGGGTTTAACCACAAGCCGTCAGCGGCACTAGCTGTGCGTAACGGCTGCCCATGTACTGACCTCAAGGGAAGCCGATGAGCGAACTCATCCAGGAACCCTACTGAGCCTAACAGTGACAATGTATATACAGTCCGGTCCGTTTGTCTATGAGTATCGCATATCTGCCTAGGGGGCTGGTAACGTCAGACCCCCAATAGCGGTATAAGTCTTGTCGGAGTGTAGCCCAAAAACACCCTGAGATACTACTGGAGTACCTACCAGTAAATCTCCGGCCTCGGCCGAGGGCTATGTGTAATGGCTCTCCTAGACACAGCGCGATCTCACCCCCAATACCGGGAGAGACGAATCCCCTTCCAATCCGCTCACTTACCACCATATGGCTCTGGACTGTACCCAAAAAAGACCTGTTTGCACGACTCCTTTGAACCGTGGTAGGGTAGAAATCAAAGCACAGTGAGAACTCACACGAGACAAATGACGACCTCAGGTCGATGAACTAACCTGTACACATGTCACCAGGGAACTGCTATCTGACGATAGGCATAATACCAACTAGCAGGTTCTCGGCGAGTCCTGTCCGGTGTACTCATAACCCAATGAGCACCTGTATACATCTTAGGTGACCCAACTGACACCAGTGGCTTGTGAGACCGGCCACCGCCACTCGTCGGGGTCTCGACTGTATACACTAGTCTACTCCGGAATATCGATGCCCTGTCTCGAAACTCCCATGACTAGGGACCACATTTAAGGATATGCTTATAGACCACCCAATTCTCACGTATATGATCGCCATCATACTGTTGGCAGTCAAGCAAGATCCTAAGGGCTCTATCAAAGTGTAACAGTGATCAGTCACCTGAACCTATACACGACTGATAAAGGTAAACCAGATAGCATATTATCATCTCGAGTAAGACTGTACTACCGGTATAGGTCCTCCTCAATCATTGCAATCACGTGCCTGCGATCCAATAATTGACTTTGAGGGCACTATATCCAACAGATGTATATTATTTACTTTTCCGCATTAGGATAGACCCAAAGAGGGGAGCATAAGTAACCGGGTTCTAGAGTCCAGTGGGAGACCATCTCGAGGCGTCGAGACCGGGTCTCTTAACTCTAGAATTGGTAGGATTGCTTGCTGCTCTCGTAGGGGTCTAGGGATATGGGTTTGGCTATTCATCACGACCGTGGAATCCGTGTTTTATACAGGCTTAATATAAAACCCGAAAATCCTACTATAACCAATATTTCATATGTTGTTTTCTGCTGCGATATCTGTGATGTGATCATTTGATATGTTAAGATAGATAATGTATATAGTATATATGATATATTATATAGACATTGCTTATGTTTTACACCCGCACTAGCCCTGCCCCGCTCTGCCGTTAGTTACCTAACTTAATGGTGCATGACGGGACATCGAGGCGAATGCGGATGGCATAAGCATATGTTGTATTTATCTGTGATGTTTAGGTAACTTAAAATGATGGGACATTCATTAATGAGATTAATGAAAAAAATAAACCTAATGATGTTGTGGAATCGAATTTTCAAAAACAGGTAGCTCTAGTTGTTGCTTTGCATAGCGGTATTCCTTGTAGAATATCCAGCACCTTATTCGATAAGGAAAGAGCCGAGATCCCTTCATCGGGAGTGACTTCTTTAGAAATAACCGACAGATGCTACAACCCTCGGTTTCGTCTTTTGATTGCTTTTCTAGTTCTTGCTTTGCATAGTGGTATTGTGAATATCCTGCATCTCATTCGACGAGAAAAGAGCCAAGATCCCTTCACCGGGAGTGACCGCTTTCGCAAAACTAGCAAAGGCCTAAAAAACACTCCATTTAAATCATTTAATTCTACAATGATATCAAGTTCATTACGCAAAAGATTTTCTTAAAAACCTGTCATAGCCCTCCGTCATTTCAGATAAGTAGTAGTTAGTATTCGTGTTGCGTTTGTTGACCTCTGTCAAGGCGTAGTGTGCGGTAGCTGATTAGTGCTTATCTGCAAAGCATATGATGTGATTGATTTAGGGTAGTCGTGCGACCATGTTGACCTCTGTCAAAGGTTGTGCGGGTGGGTTTATTTCAATCATGAAATGACGGGTTGAACTTGACTAGCAGCCTATGGTTTGTTGACATCTGTCAATGTCATAGGACACTAGGGGTAAAATTATCGAGAATTTCAAGTGTTGAAATTTGCAATGAGATCGCATACCTTCTATGAGATAATTGGATCCCGATACCCACTGCGAGTAAGAGTTACTCCTGGAAGAGTTTTGCACTTTATAATTAGCCGATTAAGTAGGTGTCTAGAAAGGTGTCAACGGGGCTGTGTCCCTGGGAAAACGAGGTTTATTTTAATTAGGTCCGTGCGAAAGCACGGGGAATCTCCCTAAAGTACCGGCACTGGCCTAGCTGAAAGATTGGTGAACTTGTAGGGTGTAATTAATCCCGGCTAGTCTTTCCTTTTAGGATTTGAAGGAAGATTTGATAAAAACAGTGGGAGCCATCTTGATTAAATAAAATAATAACCAATCTAATCATGCAAGAGCATACGCTGAGTGTTTTCTTCTCTCTTTCTCCAGGTAGCGACCATGTCACGCCTTAATCAAGATAATAATATTGATGTATTGACCGAATCCGCTTGTTATACTGAGCTGGGGAATGTTGGTCCCGCTCCAAGTTATAATTGTTATAAGACCGAGCAGGAAATAGGGGATTACCAGGATTCCCGTGCCGCCCAAACAAAGAAAGTGCATGATGATGCATCTTCTTCGGGTGTGTTCATTATCGAGAACTATTTTCTCAGTATCCTTTACGTGCTGGGTATGTGATACCGGATCAGGATCCCACATATGTAATCTGTTACATGGGCTACAGATAGGTAGAGAACTGAGAACGGATGATAAAGTTTCAAGAGTTGGAAACGGTGCAATTGTTGCAGCCAAGTTGTTGGCAGTTATCTGAACGAATTGTAAGTAATATGTATGCCCTAGAGGCCATTACTGTACATACGATGTATATTGTAGTGGATGCTTGGACATATATATAGAGGACTTTCTTGCTCGATATGATAGTATGCTATCTCGTTGCACTTTATCTTAACATATACTCTGATAGTCTCTATAATACATGTCGATAAACCCTTTAATAAGAGTGCTTGACTACCAGGACTATGATGCAGATCATACTAGTGGGGACAGAGTAGTCGTTATGTACATCCTTCAAATGTTCCTAGTCGAGGTGTATCGAGACAGGGCATCGATATACCAGAGTAGACTAGCGTATACGCTTCTCGACCCATATGATGGGCGATGGATGATCCCATATCCATTGGTGTTTGACATCAGAGAAGGTATGCGGGTGCTCAGTGTTAGTTATATGTATGCCCAAGAGCCCATTACTATACAAAGGATGTATATTGTAGTGGATGCTTGGATATATATAGGGAGGACTTTTTGCTCGACATGATAGTATGCTATCTGGTTTCTCTTTACCTTAACGTGTACACTGATTGTCTCTCTGTTACATGTTGGTAAAGCCCTTAGGATGTGTACTTGACTACCTGGACTATGATGCGGATCATACTAGTAGGGACATGGTAGTCCATAAGTTTATCCTTAAAGGTCCCTATTCATGGGTGTATCGAGACGGGGCATCGATATACCAGAGTAGACTAGCGTATACCTTCTCGACCCATACAGATGGGGGATGGATGATCCCATATCCATTGGTGTTTGACATCAGAGATGATATACGGGTGCTCAGTAGAGACTGGGTACACTGGACGTACTCTCCGAGAACTCACAGATGGTATTATACCTTACGTCAGATGGCAGTTCTCTGGTGACACTGGTACAGGTTAGTCTGTAGACCCGAGATCGTCATAGAGTCTTGTGTGATTCCCACTGTGCTTTGATTTCCACCTTACCATGTCCAAGAGGGCGTGCAAAACGGTGGTTTTTGGGTACAGTCCCGAATCACATGGAGGCAATGATCGATAGGAGGGGTTTCGTCTCTCCCGGTATAGGGAGTTGATGTTGCGCTGTGTTCGATTGGTTATAATAGGAAGTCCTTGGCCAATGCAATTTTAGGGATTTACTGGTAAGTGTTACTAGTAGTTTCTCGACCCGTTATGAGCCTCATATCGACATGACTTATCAAGTTATTGGGTCTGACGTTTACCACCCCTAGACAAGATATGCGACATATCAGACGAACAGACCGGACTGTACGGTAAGTGTTACTGGTTGGATTCACAGGAGTGTGAGCGGGCTTGCTCGTTGATCTTCTGATCGCTCAATACCCGGGTGGCCGTTATGTTTAGTAGACCGCTTGTGGCTTGTGGGTGTTTGATATGATCATCACCTACTGCCGGCGTATTGACGAGTCTTTAGAGTCCTACACAGGGGTTTCCTGGCTCAAGCGAAACGAAATAGGAGCGCATATGTGATATGTGCGGGACCGAGAATAATACCAGTATGTGATACTGTATTCTATTCTCGCTATTTGTATCATCGGTCGGTTATATGTGATATAACCGGGTTACCGAATCAAGTGTTGATTCGATACATTGATACACTTGATATTAGTCGGTTATATGCGATATGACCGGATCGTTAAATCAAGTGTTGATTTAATAATTTAATGTATAATTATATATTTGATATATTACTTTACATTAACCAGTATTGGCTCACTTAATATTGATTTTCTCACTTTAATGTGCACATTGTTTATATGTGATATATGCAAGTGTACAAGTTTGTATCATGCTTGATGATACATACAAGTTGTATGTATGAGACTTGAACCAAATCAAGGTTAAATTAGGGTTTACTATTTTCCTAGCATATAACAAAAGAGTGTGACTTTGGTCAAAGTTATCAAGCTTCATGAAGCTTGATAAACATTGACAAAGTGAACTCTTTTGTCATTTGTATAAGATATTAGTTAACCCAACCCTTAACCTAATGCTTTGGTTAATTCTCTACATGAGTTAAGCATGAGGGCTTAACTCAACCATGGTGCCATTATTTATTGGATAAGTTTCATTTGGATTCATTATCTTTTTATTCTTTCTTCTTCTTCATCTTCATCAAGCTTCAAGAAAGCTTGCTACCTCCAATGGTGCCATGAGAAAAAGAGTGAGAAATCCAATTCTAAAGTGAACCCACTTCCTATATCTTCATCCTCTACTACTTGCCATGTAGTATAGGGTGTTCTCTTCACAAAGTTTTTGACCAAGTGAAGGAATAGCTTGAGTTTGAGTCTCCCCGACGTAGATCATCTTCGGCCTCGAAGTTAACGACCTAACCCGATTATTTCTCCGACGAAACCATCGCTAGAGTCCGGGATCCGATGATCGCTGTGGAGGGACGTCAACACGGAGCTTTAGAAGTGGAGGACCGGATCTACAAAGGTTGTATTTCCATTCACTTAGTAGCAAAGTAGTTTGCTTGCTTGTTGTTTCGCCTAATCTCTAGTTAACGATCTAGTTTAGGGTTTCTCGGCACCAGAAAATTTGAATTTGGCATGGTTGATGCCATGTGGAACCTCTTGAGTGTGCCTAGGAACCCTACAGTGGTATCACAGCCTAGCTAGAGTATTAGGCGATGTGTTTACGGAGTTAAAACCCCGATCGAAACCCGAAACGCAAAATCAACCACCTCTCTGGAAATTTTTTGAAATCTGGGATTTTTCTATATTAAAAATATCTAATAAATTCAGCAGGCTTTTATAAGAATTACCATGAAAAACGAGCCCCTAACTCCTCTACATGGCCGCGGAACCGCGGCAATAACCCACCTATGGCGGCGGTTCCGCGGTAAGGTAATGGAATTAGCGACAGTTTTTTGCACAGTAATTCTTGCCTCTGTTGTTTCTATTTTCTGGGTATTTTTAACAGTGACTCAAGTGTTGAGTATTTTTGGGGTTTATTTTGTATTCGATGATTGCATCGGAATATTTAATTTCATAATGTTTTCCGGTTATTTAGAATATGTTAAAAAGTTCGACCGGATATAAATACCCAATTTTTCCCCTGCCGGGAAATTTCCAAATGTTGGATTTTTCCGTGGTTTAAGAACGTTCCAAGTAGTGCAAGTAACGCGATGAACCCTCTAGAAGACAACAAACCTTAACTCGATTATGTGACCGTCTTGAACTGCCCTATGAACCTTAGGGTTTGGGGCAGTACGGCGTGCCACATGTGAGGCGTTGGCTTGACCCTTCTACGGCCGGACCGTTGGTACTGTGGCATGAGGTGAATGTTTTTAAACTTATTTCATTTGTTGAGCTGTTTCGGGAAAACTTGGGTGTTTGATTGTTCGATCGGAAAGTTTAACATTTTCTATTTATCTGGAATGTGATACAATATTTGGAATTCACAAGTAGTTATGAGATAACTAATATGGATGTTATAAACATAACACTTTAGTCTCTCTTGATCGGTTGCCACGGAATTTTGATATGATCAAAAGTCCGTCGCAATGACGTAGCGTACGCGGATACTCGCCGGGTAAACTTAATAGACAGCCACACCCCATAGCCCCGACCAAGTGACTGTAGGAGAACCCCGTCGCCGAAAGCATCCGTTCAGGTGCTCGCGGCAGCGGTGTTCCGCCTTGGTGCACTTCGTCGACGGCATCGGGGGTGCGGCCGCCTACTAAAGTTTGCGACGAGCATTCGATCAAAATGTCAGAAATCTTGTTGAATTGCTCGACTTGATATTGAAAAGAGTTTTCGATAATGAGACTAAAATGCGGGGTTTATAATTGTTAGGCATGTGATGTCTAAGGAATTCAGATGGTTAGGCATGCGATGTCTAAAGAGTTTGCGGATTCCAACTGTTGTAGTTTTACACTTTCTTTTCTGTGACCGTAAGTGTAATATGTGATATCGCCGGTTTCGTTGCTATATGTCAACGACAATTGGGATGTGCATATTTACTTACGTTGATGACATGTGATGTTATATGTTGCTGGATATGTTATATTGGATCGTCGTATTTGAATAGCCGGGAGGGTTATGTGAGATGAGTGTTTTTCATTTTCATTCATGTAAAAACTTGTATGTAATATTCTTTTATTGGGGCACTTCCAGGTTGCGGAAGATGTCACCGTTGATTTATATTATTTACTTTTCCGCACTAGGATAGACCCAAGGAGGGGTGCACAAGTAACCGGGTTCTAAGGTCCAGTGGGAGACCATCTCGAGGAGTCGAGTCCGGGTCTCCTAACTCTAGAATTGGTAGGGTTGCTTGCCGCTCTCGTAGGGGTCTAAGGGTGTGGGTTTGGCTATTCATCACGACCGTGGAATCCGTGTTTTATACAGGCTCAAAATAAAACACGGACGTCCTAGTATATCCAATGTTTCATATGATTCTTCTGCTGCGATATCTGTGATGTGATCATGTGATGTTCTGTAATAGATACTATATATAGTATATATGATATATTATATAGACGTTACTTATGTTTTACACCCACGCTAGCCCTGCCCCGCTCTGCCGTTAGTTACCTAACCTAACAGTGCACGAGGGGACATCGAGGCGAATGGGGATGGCATAAGTGTACGTCGTATTTATCTGTGATGTTTATGTGACTTAAATGATGGGACTTCATTAATGTTATTAATGAAAGAAAAGAAACCTAAATATGTTGTGGAATCGATTTTTCAAAAACAGGTAGCTACAGTTCTTGCTTTGCATCGCGATGTTCCTTGTAAAACATCCTGCACCTTATTCGATGAGGAAAGGGCCGAGATCCCTTCACCGGGAGTGACCCCTTTAGCAATAACTGGCAGATGCTACAACCCTCGGTTTGTCTTTTGATTGCTTTTGGAGTTTTTGCTTTGCATAGTGGTATATATGATATATCCTGCACCTCATTCGACGAGGAAAGAGCCGACGATCCCTTCACCGGGAGTGACCTCTTTAGCGAAACTAGCAAAAGTCTCAAAAACACTCCATTTTAATATCATTTGATTCTACAACGATATCAAGTTCATTACGCAATAGGTTTTCTTAAAAACCTGTCGTAGTCCTCCGTCATTTCAGATAAGTACTACTTAGTATTCGTGCTGCGGTAGTTTGGCATTCGTCAAGGCGTAGTGTGCGGTAGCTAACTAGTACTTATCTGCTTATGCATATGATGCAGATTGGATTAGGGTATTCATACGGCGTTGTTCGGCATTCGTCAAGGGTCGTGCGGGTGGGTTTAATTCAATCAAGAAATGTACGGGCTGAACTTGACTAGTGGACTATGGGTTGTTTGGTATTCGTCAAGGTCATAGAACGCTAGGGGTAAAATATTATTGGGAATTTCAAGTGTTGAAATTTGCAATGAGATTGCATACCTTCTATAAGATAGTTGGATCCCGATACCCGCTGCGAGTAAGAGTTACTCCTGGAAGAGTTTTACACATTACAATTAGCCGATCAAGTAGGTTTCTAGAATGGTGTCAACGGGGTTACGCCTCTGGGAAAACGAGGTTTACTTTAATTAGGTCCGTACGAAAGCACGGGGAACCTCCATCAAAGTACCGACACTGGCCTGGCTGAAAGATTGGCGAACGTGTAGTGTGTAATTAATCCCGCCTAGTCTTTCCTTTTAGGGTTTGAAGGAAGATTTGATAAAAACAGTGGGAGCCATCCTGATTAGATAAAATAATAACCAATCTGATCTTGCAAGAGCGCACGCGGAGTGTTTTCTTCTCTCTCTCTCTCCAGGTAGCGACCATGTCATGCCTTAATCAAGATAATAAAACGGATCTATTGACCGAACCCGCTTGTTATACTGAGCTAGGGAACGTTGGTCCCGCTCCAACTTATAATTGTTATAAGACAGAGCAGGAAATTGGGGATTACCAGAATTCTCGTGCCACCCAAACAAAGAAAGTGCATACCGATGCATCATCTTTGGGTGTGTTCATTACAGAGAACTGTTTCTCAAATGTCCTTTACGTCCTGGGTATATGATACCCGATCAGGATCCCACATATGTAATATATTACATGGGCTACAGAAAGGTAGAGAACTGAGAACGGGTGATAAGTTTCATGAGGCAGAAAACGGTGCAAGTGTTGCAGCCAAGTCTGTTGGTCACTGTCACCCTGTATTACCAGAATACATTGATTCTGAACAAATGTTATTAGATACCGAACCTGATATACAAAATCATATCAGTCTCTTTATTAGTAAAGAAAGGATATAATTTTGTATTGTTGGATAATGTTTTGAACATTTCTTATATCAAAAGTTGATCGGTTCAGGCACGTTATCTAAAAGCATTGACGTTCTAAATCAAACTACAGTTCTTAGTATACAGAATACACACAAGAGGAAGAGTTCAGGAATGAACAAATCCTTCTTGAGGTATTGTAGACTAGGTCATATCAATGCGACCCGACTAGCTGAAGTTACATATAGATGCATATTTAATTAAGTTTGAATTTACATCTTGTGAAACTTTCCAGTCATGTCACAGAGATAAGATGACCACAGCTCTGTTTATTGGAAACAGAGAAAGAGTTAGTAAACTCTTGGGACTGATACATGATGATGTATGTAAGGTCCCCTGTCTACACATGCCAGCACCGGTTCTTTGTACTTCATTACATTCTCTGATAATCTCTCAAGATTCAGACATATGTTCCTGTTGAAACACAAGTACGAAACTTTTGAGATATTCACAGAATATAAGTTAGAAGTAGAGAACCAAAATACGGGTATAAGTATTATGTCCTTTGATGTGATCAGGGAGACGAATACTTGAGCACGGGATTCCTAGACTATTCTAAGAATAAGATTCTCTCTCAGGATTACTCCTCCGTATACACCATAGCATGATGGTATATCGGGGTGGAGCAATAGCACCCTATATGATATGGTGTGCTCTATGATGAGTACTACTGAGTTTCCTATTTCCTCTTGGGAGTTATGCACTTGAGAAGCTGCATACCTATTGAATAGGGTTTCGATCAAATCAGATGCCAACCACTTCATATGTGATATGGAAAGGGAAGAGCACATATCTTAAGTTGGTTAAGATTTAGGGTTGTCCGGGCTATGTCTAAACGCATAATCCGGACAAGCTCGAGGTAAGGTCTGTAATGTAGAACTGGAAAGGTTCCAGCTATACAAACTACAGCAGATGATTTGATAGAACCAAAGGATTCAATAGTTTCCAACGAACCTCAGCCTCTCCGCCGATCTAGTAGGGTTCCTCACCCACCTGAGAGATACTTCGGTTTCTCTATGACAGTGGGAGCGAGGATTGCATCATGAGATGATGACCCAACTAGTTTCGAGCAGGCCATCGAGAGTAGGGACTCTGTAAGAATGACTGGATGCTTAGTGATCTGAGATGAAATCCTTATACACCAACAAAGTATGGACTTTGGTTGCTTTATCTGAAGGGTTAAATCCCCATCAGGAGCAAGTATATCTTGAGAAGATTACTTGGTGTACATGGAAAAGTTGAGAGTTTCAAAGCTCGACTTGTTAAAGGTTTGCATCATTGACCAGGTATGGATTATGGTGAAGCCTTTCCTATGAGGCTATGCTTAAGTCCATCCAGATCCTCCTTGCCACGGCTACATACCATGACTACGATATCTGGTGGTTGGGTATCATGACAGCTTTTCTAAAATGATGTTTTAGAAGAAAGCGTCTATAAGTACACAGCCAGAGGACTTCGTGTTGGAGATAGTGCCCTCAGAGTCAATTATTGGATCACAGGCACGTGATTGCAATGATTGAGAGAGGACCTATACCGGTAGGACAGTCTTACTCAAGATGATAGTATGCTATCTGGTTTATCTTTATCATCGTGTACTGCTTTAGGTGACCTGACAGGTCGCTATTACACGTTGAGAGAGCCCCTAGGATTCTTGCTTGACTGCCAGCAGTATGAGGGCGATCATATACGTGGGAGCTGGTGGTCTATAAGCACATCCTTAAAAGGTCCCTAGTCGTGGGAGTTTCGAGACAGGGCATCGATACTCCAGAGTAGACTAGTGTATACAGTCGAGACCCCGACGAGGGGCGGTGGCCAGTCTAACAAGCCACTGGTGTCAGTTGGTTCACCTATGATGTATACAGGTGCTCATTGGGTTATGAGTACACCGGACAGGACTCGCCGGGAACATGCTAGTTGGTCTTATACCTGACGTCAGATAGCAGTTCCCTGGTGACATGTGTACAGGTTAGTTCATCGACCTGAGGATCGTCATTTGTCTCGTGTGAGTTCCCACTGTACTTTGATTACTACCCTACCACGCTCAAAGGAGACGTGCAAACAGGTTTTAGTTGGGTACAGTCCCGAGCCACATGGAGGCAGTGAGCGGATCTGCAGGGGTTCTTCTCTCCAGGTATTATGGGTGAGGTCGCGCTATGTCTAGGAGAGCCCTTACACGAAGTCCTTGGCCAAGGCAGGATATTTACTGGTAGGTATTCCAGTAGTATCTCAGGGTGTTCTGGGCTACACTCCGGCACGACTTGTACCGCTTTTGGGGGTCTGACTTTTACCAACCCCCTAGGCCCGCCATGCAATGCTCATAGACGAACGGACCGGACTGTACGGATATTGTCACTGACAGGCTCAGTAGGGTGTCAGCATGAGTTCACTCACAGATGTCCCTTTTGGTCAATACCTGGTAGCCAGTTATGTATAGGCTAATACCTCTAACGTGCTAGTGGTTAAATCCACAATCAAAGTGTTGACGAGTCTTTAGAGTCCCCTGTTAGTTAGATGTATGCCCTAGAGGCCATTACTATACATAGGATGTATATTGTAGTGGATGCTTGGACATATATAGGGAGGACTTTCTTGCTCGAGATGATAGTATGCTATCTGGTTGATCTTTACCTTAACGTGTATACTGATTGTCTCTCTGTTACATGTTGGTAAAGCCCTTAGGATGTGTTCTTGACTACCTGGACTATGATGCGGATTATACTAGTAGGGACATGGTAGTCCATAAGTACATCCTTCAAGGTCCCTAGTCGTGGGTGTATCGAGACAGGGCATCGATATACCAGAGTAGACTAGCGTATACCTTCTCGACCCATACAGATGGGCGATGGATGATCCCATATCCATTGGTGTTTGACATCAGAGATGATATACGGGTGCTCAGTGGAGACTGGGTACACTGGACGGACTCGCCGAGAACTCCCAGATGGTATTATACCTTACGTCAGATGGCAGTTCTCTGGTGACACTGGTACAGAGTAGTCTGTTGACCCGAGATCGTCATAGAGTCTTGTGTGGTTCCCACTGTGCTTTGATTTCCATCTTACCACATCCAAGAGGGCGTGCAAAATGGTGGTTTTTGGGTACAGTCCCGAATCACATGGAGGCAATGAGCGATAGGAGGGGATTCGTCTCTCCCGGTATAGGGAGTTGATGTTGCGCTGTGTTCTATTGGCTATAACCGGAAATCCCTGGCCAGGGTTGTTGAGATTTACTGGTAAGTGTTACCAGTAGTTTCTCGAACTGTTATAGACCTCATATCGACACGACTTATCGAGCTATTGGGGTCTGACGTTTACCACCCCTAGGCAAGATATGTGACATATCAGACGATCAGACCGGACTGTACGGTAAGTGTTACTGGTTGGATTCACAGGAGTGTGAGCGGGCTTGCTCGTCGATCTTCTGATCGCTCAATACCCGGGTGGCCGTTACGTTTAGCAGACCGCTTGCGGCTTGTGGGTGTTTGATATGATCATCACCTGCTGCCGGCGTATTGACGAGTCTTTAGAGTCCTACACAGAGGTTTCCTGGCTCAAGCGAAACGAAATAGGAGTGCATATGAGATATGTGCGGGACCGAGAATAATGCGTGTATGTGATATCTTATTCTATTCTCGCGATGATTGTATCGAATGGTTGTATGCGATATAACCTAGTTATCGAATCAAGGATTGATTCGATAAGCCGATACATTGGATACTAGTCGGTTATGTGCGACATGACCGGATCATTGAATCAAGTGTTGATTTAATGATTTAATGTATAATTATATATTTGATATATTACTTTGCATTAACTAGTATTGGTTCACTTTATATGGATTTTCTCACTTGGATTGCACAAGTTGTATATGTGATATACTTTTGTGCACTTGATTGTGTCATGTTTGATGATACATGTTAACTTGGATTTGTGTAAAGATTAAACCATGGTTGTGAGAGTGGTTAGGGTTTTGTTTATTCACTTATTATCTATATATTCATTTATTCATTCATTTTGGCAAAAGAAAAGAAATGGTGGCTTGCTTTGTTTTATGTTGAAGCTTCTTGAAGCTTTGATCAAGTCAACCATTCTTATCTCATCCTTAACCCTAACCATTCCAACTAACCTTGGTTTAATCTCTACACTTGACCATGGTTTACATTATGATAAGTTTTCATTTTCTTTTCATTTTAAAACAACTTATCATAATATTAGCTTCTTCTTCTTCATCTTCTTTCATGAAGAAAGCTTCACTTCATCAATGGTGATTAATGAAAATGAGTGAGAAATCCAATTCTAAAGTGAACCCACTTCCTATTTCTTCATCCTCTACCTCTTGCCAAGTAGTAGAGTGTGTTTCCTTCACAAGTTTTCAAGGCTTGATGAAGGTGGAGCTTGATCTAGTGATGCCTCGACGTAGATCATCTTCGGCACGTCGTCGATGACCTAGCCCGCTCTTTCTCCGATGAAGCCGACGCTAGAGCCCGGGATTTGTTTTGGACAGCAAGGGGACTTCATCGCGGAGCTATGGAGGTGGAGCACCGGATCTACAAAGGTTGTATTTCCGTATTCTTGTAGTTAAGTGTTAACTAGTTTGCTTAGTCGCCTAGACTTCTAGCCAACGATCCGTATTTGGGTTTCTCGGCACCGTAAAATTTTGAAATTGGCATGGTTGATGCCTTGTGAGACCTCTTGAGAGTGCCTAGGAACCCTACAGTGGTATCAGAGCCTAGCTAGAGCCTTAGGCGATGCGTATACGATGTTAGAAACCCGATCGAACCCCGAAACCCTAACTTTTAACCCTCTCTGGACTTTTTTTGAAAAAGTGGTTTTTTCCAAATTAAAAATGCTTAAAAAATTCAGCAGGAAATTCTAAGAATTACGGTGCAAAAATTACCTAATGATCTGTCTAAAGCGCGACGGATCCACGGCATTAGCCGCCTATTGCGGCGGTTCCGCGCCCATTTAGTCTCTTCAGTCAACCATTTTTGCACAGTAACTTCTTTATTTAAATGCTGAATTTTATGGGAATTTTTAAAATTTATTCAAGAGTTGAATTTTCTGGGGTGTATTAGGAGTTCGATGATTCGATCGAATTGTCAAACTTTGACTATGTATTTTCCGGATAATTTTTGAATATGTTAAAAAAGTTCGACCGGATATAAATACCCACCTTTTCCCCTGTCGGAAAATTTCCAAGTGTTGGATTTTTCCGTGGTTTAAAGACGTTCTAAGTAGTGCAAGTAACGCGATGGTCCCTCTAGAAGACAACAAACCTTAACTCGATTATGTGACCGTCTTGAACTGCCCTTTGAACCTTCGGGTTTGGGCCAGTACGGTGTGCCACATGTGAGGCGTTGGCTTGACCCTTCTACGGCTGGACCGTTGGTACTGAGGCACGAAGTGAATGTATTTGAACTTGTTTCATGTGTTGAGCTGTATCGGGAAAACTTGGGTGTTTGATTGTTCGATCGGAAAGTTTAACATTTTCTATTTATCTGGAATGGGATACAATAATTGGAATTCACAAGTAGTTATGAGATAACTGAATGAATGTTATAAACATAGCAGTTTAGTCTCACTTGATCGGTTGCCACAGAATTTTGATGCGATCAAAAGTCCGTCGCAATCACGTAGCGTACGCGGATACTCGCCGGGTAAACATAATAGACAGCCTCACTCCATAGCCCCGACCAAGTGACTGTAGGAGAACCCCGTCGCCGAAAGCGTCCGTTCGGGTGCTTGCGGCAGCGGTGTTCCGCCTTGGTGCACTTCGTCGCAGGTATCGGGGGTGCGGCCGCCTACTAAAGTTCGCGACGAGCATTCGATCAGGATGTCGGGAATCTTGTTGAATTGCCCGACTTGATATTGAAAAGAGTTTTCGATATAGAGACTAAAATGCGGGGTTTATAATTGTTAGGCATGTGATGTCTAAGGAATTCATTTGGTCAGGCATGCGATGTCTGAGGTGGTTGCGGATTCCAACTGTTGTAGTTTTACACTTTCTTTTCTGTGACCGTAAGTGTAATATGTGATATCGCCGGTTTCGTTGCTATATGTCAACGACAATTGGGATGCGCATATTTACTTACGTTGATGACCTGTGATGTTATGTGTTGCTGGATATGTTATATTGGATCGTCGTGTTTGAATGCCGGGGGGTTTTTATGTGAGATGAGTGTTTTTCATTTTCATTCATGTAAAAACTTGTATGTAATATTCTTTTATTGGGACACTTCCAGGTTGCAGAAGTTGTCACCCTTTGTATATTATTTACTTTTCCGCACTAGGATAGACCCAAGGAGGGGAGCACAAGTAACCGGGTTCTGGGGTCCAGTAGGAGACCAACTCGAGGAGTCGAGTCCGGGTCTCCTAACTCCAGAATTGGTAGGGTTGCTTGCCGCTCTCGTAGGGGTCTACGGGTGTGGGTTTGGCTATTCATCGCGACCGTGGAATCCGTGTTTTATACTGGCTCGTATTGAAAACACGGACGTCCTAGTATATCCAATATTTCATATGATTCTTCTGCTGCGATATCTGTGATGTAATCATGTGATGTTCTGTGATGGATACTTTATATAGTATATATGATATATTATATAGACGTTACTTATGTTTTAAACCCGCGCTAGCCCTGCCCCGCTCTGCCGTTAGTTACCGAACCTAACGGTGCACGAGGGGACATCGAGGCGAATGCGGATGGCATAAGTGTACGTCGTATTTATCTTTGATGTTTAGGTACTTACATGATGGGACGTCATTAATGTGATTAATGATATAAAAAGAAACCTAAGATGTTGTAGAATCGAATTTCAAAATAAAACAGGTAGCTACAGTTCTTGCTTTGCACAGCGGTATATGTGATATATCCTGCACCTTATTCGATGAGGAAAGGACCGAGATCCCTTCATCGGGAGTGACTCCTTTAGCAATAACTGGCAGATGCTACACACTCGGTTTGTTTTCTGATTGATTTTAAGAGTTTTTGCTTTGCACAGTGATATATATGATATATCCCGCACCTCATTCGACGAGGAAAGGACCGACGATCCCTTCACCGGGAGTGACTCCTTTAGCAAAACTAGAAAAGCCTCAAAAACACTCCATTTTAAAATCATTTGATTCTGCAACGATATCAAGTTCATTACGCAATAGGTTTTCAGAAAAACCTGTCGTAACCCTCCGTCATTTCAGATAAGTCCTACTTAGTATTCGTGCTACGTTTGTTGACCTCCGTCAAGGCGTAGTGTGCGGTAGCTAACTAGTATTTATCTGCTTATGCATATGATGCAGATTGGATTAGGGTAGTCGTGCGGCCTTGTTGACCTCCGTCAAGGGTCGTGCGGGTGGGTTTAATTCGATCAAGAAATGACTGGTTGAACTTGACTAGTAGCCTATGGTTTGTTGACCTCCGTCAAGGTCATAGGGTGCTAGGGGCAAAATTATCGGGAATTTCAAGTGTTGAAATTTGCAATGAGATTGCATACCTTCTATGAGATAGTTGGATCCCGATACCCGCTGCGAGTAAGAGTTACTCCTGGGAGAGTTTTACACATTACAATTAGCCGATCAAGTAGGTGTCTAGAAAGGTGTCAACGGGGTTACGCCTCTGGGAAAACGAGGTTTACATTAATTAGGTTCGTGCGAAAGCACGGGGGACCTCCCTCAAAGTACCGACACTGGCCTGGCTGAAAGATTGGCGAACTTGTAGTGTGTAATTAATCCCGGCTAGTCTTTCCTTTTAGGGTTTGAAGGAAGATTTGATAAAAAGCAGTGGGAGCCATCCTGATTAGATAAAATAATAACCAATCTATTCTTGCAAGAGCGCACGCTGAGTGTTTTCTTCTCTCTCTCTCCAGGTAGCGACCATATCACGACTTAATCAAGATAATAATACGGAATATTGACCGAACCCGCTTGTTATACTGAGCTGGGGAACGTTGGTCCCGCTCCAACTTATAATTGTTATAAGACAGAGTAGGAAATTGGGGATTACCAGAATTCCCGTGCCGCCCAAACGAAGAGAGTGCATGCTGATGCATCATCTTCGGGTGTGTTCATTACAAAGAACTGTTTCTCTATATCCTCTACGTCCTGGGTATGTGATACCAGATCAGGATCCCAGCTATGTAATCTGTTACATAGGGCTACTTCTAGGTAGAGAAATGAGAACGGGTGATAAGTTACATGAGGCAGAAAACGGGGCAAGTGTTGCAGCCAAGTTTGTTGGTCACTGTCACCCTGTATTCCAAATACATTGATTCTGAACGAATGTTATTAGATACCGAACCTGATATACAAAATCATATCTATCTCTTTATTAGTAAAGAAATGATAAAATTTTGTATTGATGGACAATGTTTTGAACATTTCCTATATCAAAAGTTGATCGGTTCAGGCACGTTATCTAAAAGCATTAATGTTCTAAATCAAACTGCAGTTCTTAGTATACGGAACACGCACAAGAGGAAGTGTTCAGAAATGAACGGATCTTTCTTGAGGCATTGTAGACTAGGTCATATCAATGCGACCCGACTAGCTGAAGTTACTTGTAGATGCATATTTAAATCAGTTTGAATTTACATCTTGTGAAACTTGCCAGTCATGTCACAAAGATATAATGACACTAGCTCTGTTTATTGGAAACAGAGAAAGAGTTAATGAACTCTTGGGATGATACATGTTGATGTATGATAGGTCCCCTGTCTACATATGCCAGGACCGGTTCTTTATACTTCATTACATTCTCTGATAATCTCTTAAGATTCAGACATATGTTCCTGTTGAGACACAAGTCCGAACCTTTTGAGATATTCACAGAATATGATTTAGAAGTAGAAAACCAAAACACGGGTATAAGTATTATGTCCTTTGATGAGATCGAGGAGGAGAATACTTGAGCACGGAAATCCTGGATTATTCTAAAGGAGAATGAGATTCTCTCTCAGCATTACTCCTCTGTATACACCATAGCACGATGGTATATCGGGGTGGAGCAATAGCACCCTATGTGATATGGTGTGCTCTATGATGAGTACTACTGAGTTTCTTATTTCCTTTTGGGAGTTATGCACTTGAGAAGCTGCATACCTATTGAATAGGGTTCCAATCAAATCAGTTGCCTACCGCTTCATATGTGATATGGAGAGGGAAGAGCCCATATCTTAAGTTGGTTAAGATTTGGGGTTGTCCGGGCTATGTCTAAAACCATAATCCGGACAAGCTCAAGGCAAGGTCTGTTATGTAGAACTGGAAATGTTCCAGCTATACGAACAACAGCAGACGATTTGGTAGAACCAAAGGATTC
Organism: Agapanthus africanus; assembly: GCA_030015575.1. Classification (NCBI taxonomy): domain Eukaryota; kingdom Viridiplantae; phylum Streptophyta; class Magnoliopsida; order Asparagales; family Amaryllidaceae; genus Agapanthus; species Agapanthus africanus. The sequence continues at coordinate 389,438,563 of CM057337.1, read as the reverse complement.
AGTAGATTCCAACGAACCTCAGCCTCTCCGCCGATCTAGTAGGGTTCCTCACCCACCTGAGAGATACTTCGGTTTCTCTATGACAGTGGGAGCGAGGATTGCATCATGAGATGATGACCCAACTAGTTTCGAGCTGGCCATCAGGAGTGGGACTCTGTAAGAATGACTGGATGCTTAGTGATCTGAGATGGAATCCATGTACACCAACAAAGTATGGACTTTGGTTGCTATATCTGAAGGGTTAAATCCCCGTCAGGAGCAAGTATATCTTGAGAAGATTACTTGGTGTAGATGGAAAAGTTGAGACTTTCAAAGATATACTTGTTAAAGCTTTTCGTCATTGACCAGGCGTGGATTATGATGAAACCTTTTCAAGTACCTATGCTTAAGTCCATCCAGATCCTACTTGCCACGGCTACATACCATGACTACGATATCTGGTGGTTGGGTGTCATGACAGCTTTTCTAAATGATGTTTTAGAAGAGTGCGTCTATAAATACACAGCCAGAGGGCTTCGTAAACAGTGGGAGCAGCGGAAACGTGTGCAAGATGCTTTATAGGATTAAAGCAGGCATCGCGGAGTTGGAACATCTGTTTTGATGAAGTAGTCAAAGAAGTTGACATCATCAAAATGGTAGATGAACCTTGTATATACAAAAAGGTAGTAGGGAGTATGGTGGTAATCCTTATAGAGTACGTGGATGACATACTCTTGATAGGGAAGGAGTTTCCTATGCTACGCTCGGTCAATCTCCGCTTATCACAAGGATTCTCCATATAGGATCAAAGTGATACCTCCTAAATCCTGGTTTTTGGATCTATGAGATAGATCTAATTGGATGTTAGGATTCTCACTAGTTGTAGTGAGATGGTATCAGTTGATCCTGGGGAGAATCACTGGAAGGGTTCCAGGGTGATAATGACGACTGAATATCAGTCACAGGCATTGTCTTTACCTTCAGTAAAGGGACGGTATGTTGGAAGAGTTCCAACCTAGATACCGTGACATACTAGACGATAAAGACAGGATACATCGCTACTTAAGATGCTACCAAAGAGGCTGTTTGGGTGTATAATGGTTCATGAGATGAACTATGTTCCTCCCATTGTGTGACAATGGAGTTGTGGCTTATGCCAAGGAACGCAGGTCCCATCAGTGATCCAGATATATTCTAAGGCAGTATCACTTGATCATGGAGATGGTTGATCTCCAGGGTGATCGAGGTTTGGAGAGAAGACTCAGAGGACAACACAGCGGATCCACTCACAAAGGCCTGTTCCCAGAGAGAGACTTTTATGGGATGGTTGAGTATGAGATACTACAACCACTGCTATCAGATGGCCCTAGTGCAAGTGGGAGATTGTTAGTTATATGTATGCCCTAGAGGCCATTACTATACATAGGATGTATATTGTAGTGGATGCTTGGACATATATAGGAAGGACTTTCTTGCTCGAGATGATAGTATGCTATCTAGTTGATCTTTACCTTAACGTGTATACTGATTGTCTCTCTGTTACATGTTGGTAAAGCCCTTAGGATGTGTACTTGACTACCTGGACTATGATGCGGATTATACTAGTGGGGACATGGTAGTCCATAAGTACATCCTTCAAGGTCCCTAGTCGTGGGTGTATCGAGACAGGGCATCGATATACCAGAGTAGACTAGCGTATACCTTCTCGACCCATACAGATGGGCGATGGATGATCCCATATCCATTGGTGTTTGACATCAGAGATGATATACGGGTGCTCAGTGGAGACTGGGTACACTGGACGGACTCGCCAGATGGTAATATACCTTACGTCAGATGGCAGTTCTCTGGTGACACTGGTACAGAGTAGTCTGTTGACCCGAGATCGTCATAGAGTCTTGTGTGGTTCCCACTGTGCTTTGATTTCCATCTTACCACGTCCAAGTGGGCATGCAAAATGGTGGTTTTTGGGTACAGTCCCGAATCACATGGAGGCAATGAGCGATAGGAGGGGATTCGTCTCTCCCGGTATAGGGAGTTGATGTTGCGCTGTGTTCGATTGGCTATAACCGGAAATCCCTGGCCAGGGTTGTTGAGATTTACTGGTAAGTGTTACCAGTAGTTTCTCGAACTGTTATAGACCTCATATCGACACGACTTATCGAGCTATAGGGGTCTGACGTTTACCACCCCTAGGCAAGATATGCGACATATCAGACGATCAGACCGGACTGTACGGTAAGTGTTACTGGTTGGATTCACAGGAGTGTGAGCGGGCTTGCTCGTCGATCTTCTGATCGCTCAATACCCTGGTGGCCGTTACGTTTAGCAGACCGCTTGCGGCTTGTGGGTGTTTGATATGATCATCACCTGCTGCCGGCGTATTGACGAGTCTTTAGAGTCCTACACAGAGGTTTCCTGGCTCAAGCGAAACGAAATAGGAGCGCATATGAGATATGTGCGGGACCGAGAATAATGCGTGTATGTGATATCGTATTCTATTCTCGCGATGATTGTATCGAATGGTTGTATGCGATATAACCTAGTTATCGAATCAAGGATTGATTCGATAAGCCGATACATTGGATACTAGTCGGTTATGTGCGACATGATCGGATCATTGAATCAAGTGTTGATTTAATGATTTAATGTATAATTATATATTTGATATATTACTTTGCATTAACTAGTATTGGTTCACTTTATATGGATTTTCTCACTTGGATTGCACAAGTTGTATATGTGATATACTTTTGTGCACTTGATTGTGTCATGTTTGATGATACATGTTAACTTGGATTTGTGTAAAGATTAAACCATGGTTGTGAGAGTGGTTAGGGTTTTGTTTATTCACTTATTATCTATTTATTCATTTATTCATTCATTTTGGCAAAAGAAAAGAAATGGTGGCTTGCTTTGTTTTATGTTGAAGCTTCTTGAAGCTTTGATCAAGTCAACCATTCTTATCGCATCCTTAACCCTAACCATTCCAACTAACCTTGGTTTAATCTCTACACTTGACCATGGTTTACATTATGATAAGTTTTCATTTTCTTTTCATTTTAAAACAACTTATCATAATATTAGCTTCTTCTTCTTCATCTTCTTTCATGATGAAAGCTTCACTTCATCAATGGTGATTGATGAAAATGAGTGAGAAATCCAATTCTAAAATGAACCCACTTCCTATTTCTTCATCCTCTACCTCTTGCCAAGTAGTAGAGTGTGTTTCCTTCACAAGTTTTCAAGGCTTGATGAAGGTGGAGCTTGATCTAGTGATGCCTCGACGTAGATCATCTTCGGCACGTCGTCGATGACCTAGCCCGCTCTTTCTCCGATGAAGCCGACGCTAGAGCCCGGGATTTGTTTTGGACAGCAAGGGGACTTCATCACGGAGCTATGGAGGTGGAGCATCGGATCTACAAAGGTTGTATTTCCGTATTCTTTTAGTTAAGTGTTAACTAGTTTGCTTAGTCGCCTAGACTTCTAGCCAACGATCTGTATTAGGGTTTCTCGGCACCGTAAAATTTTGAAATTGGCATGGTTGATGCCTTGTGAGACCTCTTGAGAGTGCCTAGGAACCCTACATCCCCCACAGACCTGTTTCTCAAGTTTCGGGCGAAACGCTGTAGAGGCCGTATGGAGATATGGCAGGGTTCGATCAGATACTTGCGGTATTGCACGGATCATGATCGGACGGAAAAAACTAGCGGGCTTTGGTTTAAGCCGGATCCTAGTATTGCACAGTGTAGATATTGTCTGATTGCATTTGTTTTTCGGTCGGAATACAAATGTGGGTATGTATATACAGTAGCGGGGTTTCCTGTAATTTATTACGGGATCATTTTTATGAAGTTACCAGTTTGTTTTCCGTTTCGGCCATATTTCTTTGTATCTTTCGTTGGCTGAAAGTTGGTGGAGGAGGGCTCATTTGCATTTGTGCAAATTAGCATTTGTGGAGGGTGGTCTTTGCATATTGTTGCTTCATGATGATTGTGCTTTCATTTGACTCCATGACTTCATGATGGCTTGACCTTTGTTGGTCATGATTGGGTTTTGGAGTGAGGTTCTTTGATTGTGATCATTGCTTATTATCATGACCTTTTCTCTCTCTTGCATTATTCTTGTGGCTACCTCATTTTCATACTCTCCTATTATTCCCTCTTGCATTGGCCGGCCAAATGAGAGAGGGGCTGCCCAATATTTTTGGGTGGGATTTTGTTCTTCTCATTTTTGTAAAAATCCCATAGCTCCAAAAAAATTCCATAACTCCTTTCCCCCGCTAAATGGGCAACTTCTAGTGACCCTAAATGAGACATACCACTACACTATATTCTACAACAATTATTGGGCACGTCGGCTCGCTAACTTCGTGCCCGAGTTGCCTCGGTCCAGAGGTGGGAGCCCGTAAAAGAACCCGGCGACGTGGTGCCCTTCCGGCGACGTGGTGGAGACCGGAGATTCCGCGGGGAGATCGGGACGACGACGAGAAGACCGAAGGACACGGATCGCTCGGTATATCTCTCTACCCCTTCTCTTATTAGCTAGGACTAGATTAATGGCCCGATCCGGGATTCTTGTGCGCGTTGGTGCCGGTTCAAAGTTAAAGTTAAGCATCGCTTCCGCATTTTGGCCTCGTTCCGACGGCCGATGCGCCGCCGTGCACTTACACTTCGTAGACAGTGGGAGCAGCGGAAACGTGTGCAAGATGCTTTATAGGATAAAGCAGGCATCGCGGAGTTGGAACATCTGTTTTGATGTGGTAGTCAAAGAGTTTGACTTCATCAAAATAGTAGATGAACCTTGTATATACAAAAAGGTTGTAGGGAGTATGGTAGTGATCCTCGTAAAGTACGTGGATGACATACTCTTGATAGGGAAGTAGTTTCCTATGCTATGCTCGGTCAATCTCCGCTTATCACAAGGATTCTCCATATAGGATCAAAGTGATACCTACTAAATCCTGGGTTTTGGATCTATGCGATATTCCCAGCGAGTCTTATCCGGTGTACTCATAACCAATGAGCACCTGTATACGTCTTAGGTGAACTAACTGACACCAATGGCTTGTGAGACCGGCCATCGCCCCTCGTTGGGGTCTCGATCATATTCACTAGTCTACTCATGGAGTATTGATGCCCGGTCTCGAAACTCCCGTGACTAGGGACACTTTAAAGACGTGCTTATAGACTACCCAACTCTTAAGTATATGATCACCATCATACTGCTGGTAGTCAAGCAAGAATTCTAAGGGCTCTGTCAACGTGTAATAGTGATATGTAATATCACCTAAAGTATGTACACGATGATAAAGACAAACCAAATAGTATACTATCATCTCGAGTAAGACTGTCCTCCCGGCATAGGTCCTCCCTCAATCATTGCAATCACGTGCCTGCGATCCATTAATTGACTTTGAGGGCACTTGTCACGACCCGGAAAAAACGGAACATGACCGGCACTTAAACTACGAAACGTCTCGAGGCGTACGTAATCTAAGTAAGCCGAAAACCCAGAAATCCAAACCAAGAAAAATAGTAGAGTGAAGGAAAACTAATTTAAAACAAGTAGTTTTAATAGCATAAGCCGAATTATGCGTTTTTAAAACATCAAGTATTTTCTGAAAATTTCGGCAGAGTCTCCTTTGTAAATACTGGCCCCCAAACGGGATACAACATGAATAGTATACGAAATCAATAAAAATGCATCCCCAAGCGGGAGCTAGCTCTTCGTCAATCGACGGTCACAACCACACAAGCAATATAATATACAACGCCAACGGCGAGGTTCAAAATTCAAAAGGAAACTCAAAACCATAAGAAAACCACAGAAATACAACGCGCGACTCTAAGGTCGAAAGAATAAACATCACTGGTCTCTATCTGAGATAAATACAAGTTTGGTTGATGGAACTTCTAGATACAACTGAATAATAATATACAAGTTATATAATGGGGGGTACGATACAAGTAAACCCACCTACTAGCAAATCACCCGAAGGAAACTATGCCCGCAAGCCGTAATGAAACCTGTACGGCAAACCTGCAAGAAACTAGGGCACAACGGGGGTGAGTTGCCAACTCGTGAATAGAAAAACATCTACGCACAGAAATCGCATAAATAACGCAATCCTAGGTCAATGATCATAATATATCCTCCATTATATATAACATGCAGCCTATAACAAGGCTAGGGTAAATATCTAACCCGAGTGTAATCTCATGTACCCGTGTCAGTGCCTCCTTTAGCAATATATCATATGAATGAGGTATGAATGCATGAAAATAGAATACATGTAAATGAAGAACTGTTTTCATAGTTTAGTGAGATTTCCTTATTTTTAAATAGGAGGTACCATAAATGAAATCAGCATAAAACAGTGCCCAGCATCGACACAAAACAAGTATCCAAATATCTCGATATCTCTGTGTCGTAATCTCTGTACCTCAAAATCTCAAAAATCTCAAGGTCTCAATCACAATATCTAGGGCGCCGTCAGTCCAGACCGGCCCCTACCATATATCTCAAGACCACGACGGTATCCTCCGGATATCCGACGCGTCAGGTAAAATCACCGATCGGTAGTGCTCCCCTGCCAGGCTCAACGTCATCACCACATTCATCTTGCCCCGGGGTACCGCACCGGGCCCACCATGTACCCGAAACGGTTCATCCAACTCCTCGAATCGGGTCTCGAAATCCATCAGCAAACTCATGGTGGACGACTCATACATCATAGGAAAACCGCATTTTTTTTTATTTAAAAAGAGGGAAAGCAGTTTATATATGTTTTTGCGGTTTTCCTCCAAATCCAGAAAATATCATGGGAATCCGAATCATCAATAGCATGTAAAACCATGAATATAAATATGAGAATCCATGAATACGGCATAACAATGAATAACAGTTTGCATGAAGTGACAAGTAATAACTACAATATCTAAGCTGGCATATAAGGTAAGTACACTAATATTATGTCAAACTATGAGTTATCAAGCTAAGTTATGCAATAATATTTCTAAGGTGTACGTGACATGGCAATTACCGATGAAGATGTGTGTGAGCCGGCAAGTAAGTGTATGTGGTACATACGAATCATCGGTAATGGTGCTGGTGTCCTAACAGCATGATATCAACATTTCAATAAGAAATTATAACATAAGTATGCGATGCAAAGCGAACCACAATAATAAGTGGTAGCTGAAAACTAGACGCAAGTATAACTAATCTGCATTAATCTAATAAAAGTTCTACAAATGGTGCCTTTTGAAATAACACGAATCATGGGGTTTTGAAAATAGGGGCTACGGTGTTTTTATGAAAAGATACGTCTTTTGAAATATCCGTAGGATCCCTTGGGCTGTCTTTTAAAATACCCACGATTCGTTAGTTTTTGAAATAGGTAAGAATCGAATCTAATCTAACAACTAAACTAAACTAAAGGGCTAAGCTAACCAGCTGGACTACAGGTAAGGAAACCGCCTAACATCTGAGTCGATATATATACATACCTGTATATATATTAGTCGGTGATCCCGCCTCAATAATATCATATCCGATACCATATCTATAATTAGGCATTCCAAGTCAAGAGTGCGGATCAATCATCAATAAATAGCTCGTACGTAAATCCGTCGTACGGCATCCCAAATCTGGGTACGGGTCAAAATCACATTCATCGTACTATTCATCTGGTATCCTCTTTATCAAATATCATGATCGGGGTACTGATCTATGTCTAGTACAATACTGATACCGCCTAAGTATGCATGCAGGTATAAGAATCACTACGGCAAAAGACCCACTAAAACATCATGTCGTATATCAATACAAACCAAATCACATCACCGATCTCCTGGCCTCAAGCCCAATCTCATCGACTCATCTCAAATTCTAAATACTATTCTCAAATCCAGTAAATGAACACATAGTCCCATACCTATGTGAACACATAAACTATAGAGAATCCCATGAGCACATATAAATAGGAATGTATGCAAGTATGTATGTGTGTATGTGTAGTGCAACACTACCCTAGGGTTCGCAACACTAAAATAATCCAACACAACAATATCCATCCTAAACATCGTTATTAATCCTAAGTAACATATAATAATTGTTGGTGTGTATACGCATCCGTATACACCACCACGGACTGCGGGGGTGCTATACGCCATCCACCAGACTTCTCCCCGTAGATATAAATCTACTCACCTGGTCCTCGTTCGCCGGTGCCGATGTCGCCATGCGCTTGCTTGTCGTCTCGAAGTCCACATGGGGTACCTACATATCATAACGCACCGTATCGTATTAAAATCCGACTCATGACCAAAACGACGCACGAATCCCTCATAGGTCAAAACCTATGGTTGCTTTCACAAATCAACCCAAAAACCCTCGACGTCGGCGTACAAACGCCAAACCATCGAGAAAAACCCAAATACACTCATTTGCACATTCACGAACACTAATTTTAATATAAAATAGGTTAAAATTCACAAAAACCCCAATTTCACTTAAAAAGTCATTTTTCCGAAAATCTAGCAAGCACAATTCGCCATTTTTGTACAAAACATGATGTTCAAACAATTCTAGCGGCCATAATACTTATTAAATAACTTAAATAAGTCATAAAAACAATTCTCATAATTTAATCTCATTAAATTCCAAAAACCCTAAAATTCGAGTTTACAAAATACCTAAATTTTAACAATTTTATAGCAAAATGCACAAACCACAATTTAGGTTGGATTTTCATGAACTAAAGTGTTAAACTACACTTAATAATGTTAATGAAGTCATGAAAAACCTAATTAGATTTTTAGTCTAACATTTGCAATAAATTTTAAAAACCTAGTTTACAAATTAGCGTAATTAACACAATTTAAATTAACAAAAATGCAACTAACAACTAGATTTGCTTTAGCATAACATTAACATGTCAAAAATATCACACAACCATAATCTCACATCATAAAACCCTAAGTTGCATTCAAAACCCTTTCTTGAAAGTTAAATATTTAATATCAAAACCACAATTAACTCCTAATTAAACACATAATAGCTAGATTGAAGTAATCAAACAATAACTTATGCAAAATGCTAAGATTATACCTCACAAAATTAGAGACCTAGCACCAAAATCTTGGCCTCCAATTTGCTCTCTTGATCCATGATCCACACTAGAATAGGTCAAGAAGAAATGGGTAGGGATTAGAATTTGATTTTGTGGGATTTTTTTGAAGCATTTTGGATGGAGTTTTGAAGAGAAAAGAGGAGAAGAAATGGGGGCTGTTGTGGTGCAGATTTTCGGCTGAGGAGGGAGTGGGTAGAGGTGTGGGGGATTTGTGGAAAAGAATCCAAGTCAAAGCCCCTCCCAAATTACCATAATACCCCCACCTACTTTACTATATAAAAACCTTATTTTAACCCATTTCTCACATGATTTAAGGTCAAAAAGAGAGAAATAAAATTCTTGGGCTGATACAATAGTGTGGGGCCGGCCAAGGGGAGTGAGGGTGAGTGTGAGAGACTTTACAAAAAAATTCTATGCAAAAAGACCCCCCACAATACCATATTTGCAAGTTTTAGTTCAAAATAACTATATTTTTGTTTTCCATAAAATAAATCAATTAAAACTTGAAATAAAATACTAAAAATTTATATTACAACTAGATTTTAATTAACATGATTTTAAAGATTAAAATTAGCCCATTTAGATTTGTATTTATCGCGAATTTAATGTATTTTCTTACCGGCTTAAAATAATATTAAAATAATATTTTTTTCAGAAAATTTAAAATTTCACCAGTGGCTCAATAAACACCAAATACTAGTAATTACATAGCTAGAATATGTATATTTAATTTTATAATAAAAATATTTGCATTTTGACTTTTTACAGAAAACCCCCTTATTTTACCGTGTTTTCGAAATTTCACCGAAACGATTTTCAAAACGTTACAATCTTCCCCCCTTAAAGAAATTCGTTGCCCGAATTTAAATTAAAATTTTCCCCAAATACTAAAATATTTCAGCCAAAACCATCAAATCGCCGGGGCTCCGAAATCATAAATACATAAAACAAATCGTAGCGCAACACATGCGCATGAAAAATGAGCATATAACTCAAATCAGAACTCCGTCAAGCATCCCGCAATCATCGGAGTCATGGGGAAGACATCAATACCAAATCCCAAGCAAAACCAATTTGATATAACTCGAAACTATACATGTAAAATATATTCAGGTACTGTCCTCTGACTAGTCCTGCTCAGTACGAAAACACATAGAAATATCATAAAAACGTACTGCTCTATAAGAAAAAAACAATCCCCAAAATACGCGTATGAATACTACGCGCGTCTTGTGCGCACAGAAATCAAAATCCATATATGTGTCATACCTGCGCACAGAAACAACATCTAAGTGCATCGGGTGTGCACGAAACATCTGTCGTAGGCAACATGTGTGCCTGGCAGCAAAATCAGGTGCATATGACATGCACGAAAAATCTCGATTTAGTGCATCTGGTGTGCACCAAAATCACATTTCAAAACATGCGCCCAACATACGCGAAAATCCAAATCAGGTGCATCCATCGTGCACGAAATCATGAAATCCAATATCAAGTGTCGAACATGCGCAAAATCAAATCAGGTGCACAAGGTGCACAAAACAAATATCGCACATCACTATCGAAATCAAAGTCCAATGCATCTAAGTGCACAAAAGGCGTATCACTGCACTGCAAGCATATATAAACTATACAGAGTACAGGAACCAATCGTGTGCGTGCATACGTACAAAATCAACTCAAATGTCTAAAACCGTAAAATCACAAACATGTGAAACCCAAGCACGAAAACGATATCAAGTGCAACACTGTGCAAGGATCGTAAATCCTCAATCATCAAAATCAAATCATGTGAATAAATCACCCAAAACATCGAAATCAATAATGGCGGAATAGTACCGCTCAAGTGCATCCTCTAAGAATCTCGGGCCAACTGTCGCGGTCACTAGTGGGACGTCTCGTCGATGATCATGAACTCTGGCCTGCTGGTGTGCGTAACAATGACCACTACTGGGTCAGGTCTTCACTGTGAATTACCAATCTCTCGGTCCATCGGCTCATCGGCCCTGTCAGGTGTGCTAACGCGGATGATCCCATTCTGGCACTTCTCTGGTCATCTCTCGGTCAATCATCGCGACCACTCGTAAGACAGCATATCACTGGCGTCGGCCTCTGCCTCTCTGAATGTACGTGACACATCTGATCCTGGGTGCAAGTATCATTGCAGCAGTGTCCTGGAAGGAATCCTGCTTACGGTCTCTTCCATGTCTCGTCTCTGCCAACTGTCCGGAAGTCATCGTCCTTTCCTATATCTGCATCTTGTTCCGGAACGGCTGCATGCCCATCGCGACTCTTTCTGGAAGGTATATCCAGTACTCTGCCTCGGCATGCGTATCGCATCTCTGATGTCGACGGAGTGGAACGTCGTCTTATCCAGATCTTGTACGGACCTCTTTACTCCACTTTCTCTAATGTCGACTGCTTCGGACTCGTCTCATCGTGGCTACATGGACTGAGCTCCAACGGCTATCCTCATATCAGGAGTCTTCCAAGAAATGCATCTCACCACCTAGCATCCGAATTAAGTCGAGCCATCCAATCGAGTCGTCAAAACCTCATAATCTCCCAAGAGCTCAACATCTTGGGTACAGCATAATAGTATCGAGTACATACCACAGCATCGGTGGTCCAGCCGTAGAAGGGCAAACCCAAGCCTCACTAATGGCGCCGTAGAACTGCCGCAAACCCGAAGGTTCAAAGGCTTTCACACGGTCATTAAGTCGAGTTAGGGTTTCATTCTTCTAGAGGGACCATAGAATTGCCTGCATGTCTTTCCGACTACTTTAAACTTGGAATAATAGGTTTCTGACATTCGATCGTCTCTGTCGACTCCCAACGTCTCCGCGTGAAGTCGTCTCTAGCTGGAATCATTCTATCTGATGACCTCGCATCGGGGTAGGCGAACGATCCACATGTCCTAGTCATTCATCCTCGATGACTAGCGACCTTCTATCATCTCTTAGTACAACTCGTTCTGCACTAATTCCAGCATCTGGAGCAATATCTCATCGTTCGCAGCAAAAAATGGTTCGCTCATCTACATGCTGAACAGTGCCTCGACCATCATGAATAAGCAACACACCAGCGGTCATCAAAATCTGGCTGGCCTCTATCATTGGCTCAATCCTCTAGTGCTAATCTGCACGTCCGAGCAATCTCATACGGCGATCCATCCAATGCTCGTAGCGTAAAACACAATCAAAAGACACCTCTCTACAATCGGGTTTCACCGGAATCATGCCCTGGTCAGTCCTCGTTCATGACGAGCTCGTGCTGACCGCAACTCTAGCCGTAGCTCTCCCTGCCCGTAATCGTGGCAGCAAAACCAAACTGGTACCGATGAGGCTAGATCAGGAAGGAATATAATATTGAACAAGGAAATGTACATCCTAAGGCTTCTTAAGTGGAGTGGTGTGTCGTAAATATGCCGCGGAACATACCAACGGTACGTCACTCTACTTTAGTCACCTATTCCATCAACCAAGGGTCATCCTACGCTCCGAAGGTAAAACCTAACGCTCTGATACCAACTTTGTCACGACCCGAAAAAAACGGAACATGACCGGCACTTAAACTACGAAACGTCTCGAGGCGTACGTAATCTAAGTAAGCCGAAAACCCAGAAATCCAAACCAAGAAAAATAGTAGAATGAAGGAAAACCAATTTAAAACAAGTAGTTTTAATAGCATAAGCCGAATTATGCGTTTTTAAAACATCAAGTATTTTCTGAAAATTTCGGCAGAGTCACCTTTGTAAACACTGGCCCCCAAACGGGATACAATATGAATAGTATACGAAATCAATAAAAATGCATCCCCAAGCGGGAGCTAGCTCTTCGTCAATCGACGGTCACAACCACACAAGCAATATAATATACAACGCCAACGGCGAGGTTCAAAATTCAAAAGGAAACTCAAAACCATAAGAAAACCACAGAAATACAACGCGCGACTCTAAGGTCGAAAGAATAAACATCACTGGTCTCTATCTGAGATAAATACAAGTTTGATTGATGGAACTTCTAGATACAACTGAATAATAATATACAAGTTATATAATGGGGGGTACGATACAAGTAAACCCACCTACTAGCAAATCACCCGAAGGAAACTATGCCCGCAAGCCGTAATGAAACCTGTACGGCAAACCTGCAAGAAACTGGGGCACAACGGGGGTGAGTTGCCAACTCGTGAATAGAAAAACATCTACGCACAGAAATCGCATAAATAACGCAATCCTAGGTCAATGATCATAATATATCCTCCATTATATATAACATGCAGCCTATAACAAGGCTAGGGTAAATATCTAACCCGAGTGTAATCTCATGTACCCGTGTCAGTGCCTCCGGTAGCAATATATCATATGAATGAGGTATGAATGCATGAAAATAGAATACATGTAAATGAAGAACTGTTTTCATAGTTTAGTGAGATTTCCTTATTTTTAAATAGGAGGTACCATAAATGAAATCAGCATAAAACAATGCCCAGCATCGACACAAAACAAGTATCCAAATATCTCGATATCTCTGTGTCGTAATCTCTGTACCTCAAAATCTCAAAAATCTCAATGTCTCAATCACAATATCTAGGGCGCCGTCAGTCCAGACCGGCCCCTACCATATATCTCAAGACCACGACGGTATCCTCCGGATATCCGACGCGTCAGGTAAAATCACCGATCGGTAGTGCTCCCCTGCCAGGCTCAACGTCATCACCACATTCATCTTGCCCCGGGGTACCGCACCGGGCCCACCATGTACCCGAAACGGTTCATCCAACTCCTCGAATCGGGTCTCGAAATCCATCAGCAAACTCATGGTGGACGACTCATACATCATAGGAAAACCGCATTTTTTTTATTTAAAAAGAGGGAAAGTAGTTTATATATGTTTTTGCGGTTTTCCTCCAAATCCAGAAAATATCATGGGAATCCGAATCATCAATAGCATGTAAAACCATGAATATAAATATGAGAATCCATGAATACGGCATAACAATGAATAACAGTTTGCATGAAGTGACAAGTAATAACTACAATATCTAAGCTGGCATATAAGGTAAGTACACTAATATTATGTCAAACTACGAGTTATCAAGCTAAGTTAAGCAATAATATTTCTAAGGTGTACGTGACATGGCAATTACCGATGAAGATGTGTGTGAGCTGGCAAGTAAGTGTATGTGGTACATACGCATCATCGGTAATGGTGCTGGTGTCCTAACAGCATGATATCAACATTTCAATAAGAAATTATAACATAAGTATGCGATGCGAAGCGAACCACAATAATAAGTGGTAGCTGAAAACTAGACGCAAGTATAACTAATCTGCATTAATCTAATAAAAGTTCTACAAATGGTGCCTTTTGAAATAACACGAATCATGGGGTTTTCAAAATAGGGGCTACGGTGTTTTTATGAAAAGATACGTCTTTTGAAATATCCGTAGGATCCCTTGGGCTGTCTTTTAAAATACCCACGATTCGTTAGTTTTTGAAATAGGTAAGAATCGAATCTAATCTAACAACTAAACTAAACTAAAGGGCTAAGCTAACCAGCTGGACTACAGGTAAGGAAACCGCCTAACATCTGAGTCGATATATATACATACCTGTATATATATTAGTCGGTGATCCCGCCTCAATAATATCATATCCGATACCATATCTATAATTAGACATTCCAAGTCAAGAGTGCGGATCAATCATCAATAAATAGCTCGTACGTAAATCCGTCGTACGGCATCCCAAATCTGGGTACGGGTCAAAATCACATTCATCGTACTATTCATCTGGTATCCTCTTTATCAAATATCATGATCGGGGTACTGATCTATGTCTAGTACAATACTGATACCGCCTAAGTATGCATGCAGGTATAAGAATCACTACGGCAAAAGACCCACTAAAACATCATGTCGTATATCAATACAAACCAAATCACATCACCGATCTCCTGGCCTCAAGCCCAATCTCATCGACTCATCTCAAATTCTAAATACTATTCTCAAATCCAGTATATGAACACATAGTCCCATACCTATGTGAACACATAAACTATAGAGAATCCCATGAACACATATAAATAGGAATGTATGCAAGTATGTATGTGTGTATGTGTAGTGCAACACTACCCTAGGGTTCGCAACACTAAAATAATCCAACACACCAATATCCATCCTAAACATCGTTATTAATCCTAAGTAACATATAATAATTGTTGGTGTGTATACGCATCCGTATACACCACCACGGACTGCGGGGGTGCTATACGCCATCCACCCGACTTCTCCCCGTAGATATAAATCTACTCACCTGGTCCTCGTTCGCCGGTTCCGATGTCGCCATGCGCTTTCTTGTCGTCTCGAAGTCCACATGGGATACCTACATATCATAACGCACCGTATCGTATTAAAATCCGACTCATGACCAAAATGACGCACGAATCCCTCATAGGTCAAAACCTATGGTTGCTTTCACAAATCAACCCAAAAACCCTCGACGTCGGCGTACAAACGCCAAACCATCAAGAAAAACCCAAATACACTCATTTGCACATTCACGAACACTAATTTTAATATAAAATAGGTTAAAATTCATAAAAACCCCAATTTCACTTAAAAAGTCATTTTTCCGAAAATCTAGCAAGCACAATTCGCCATTTTTGTACAAAACATGATGTTCAAACAATTCTAGCGGCCATAATACTTATTAAATAACTTAAATAAGTCATAAAAACAATTCTCATAATTTAATCTCATTAAATTCCAAAAACCCTAAAATTCGAGTTTACAAAATACCTAAATTTTAACAATTTTATAGCAAAATGCACAAACCACAATTTAGGTTGGATTTCCATGAACTAAAGTGTTAAACTACACTTAATAATGTTAATGAAGTCATGAAAAACCTAATTAAATTTTTAGTCTAACATTTGCAATAAATTTTAAAAACCTAGTTTACAAATTAGCGTAATTAACACAATTTAAATTAACAAAAATCCAACTAACAACTAGATTTGCTTTAGCATAACATTAACATGTCAAAAATATCACACAACCATAATCTCACATTATAAAACCCTAAGTTGCATTCAAAACCTTTCTTGAAAGTTAAATATTTAATATCAAAACCACAATTAACTCCTAATTAAACACATAATAGCTAGATTGAAGTAATCAAACAATAACTTATGCAAAATGCTAAGATTATACCTCACAAAATTAGAGACCTAGCACCAAAATCTTGGCCTCCAATTTGCTCTCTTGATCCATGATCCACACTAGAATAGGTCAAGAAGAAATGGGTAGGGATTAGAATTTGATTTTGTGGGATTTTTTTGAAGCATTTTGGATGGAGTTTTGAAGAGAAAAGAGGAGAAGAAATGGGGGCTGTTGTGGTGCAGATTTTCGGCTGAGGAGAGAGTGGGTAGAGGTGTGGGGGATTTGTGGAAAAGAATCCAAGTCAAAGCCCCTCCCAAATTACCATAATACCCCCACCTACTTTACTATATAAAAACCTTATTTTAACACATTTCTCACATGATTTAAGGTCAAAAAGAGAGAAATAAAATTCTTGGGCAGATACAATAGTGTGGGGCCGGGCAAGGGGAGTGAGGGTGAGTGTGAGAGACTTTACAAAAAAATTCTATGCAAAAAGACCCCCCACAATACCATATTTGCAAGTTTTAGTTCAAAATAACTATATTTTTGTTTTCCATAAAATAAATCAATTAAAACTTGAAATAAAATACTAAAAATTTATATTACAACTAGATTTTAATTAACATGATTTTAAATATTAAAATTAGCCCATTTAGATTTGTATTTATCGCTAATTTAATGTATTTTCTTACCGGCTTAAAATAATATTAAAATAATATTTTTTTCAGAAAATTTAAAATTTCACCAGTGGCTCAATAAACACCAAATACTAGTAATTACATAGCTAGAATATGTATATTTAATTTTATAATAAAGATATTTGCATTTTGACTTTTTACAGAAAACCCCCTTATTTTACCGTTTTTTCGAAATTTCACCGAAACGATTTTCAAAACGTTACAGCACTATATCCAACATGGAGAAGTAACCTGAGAGAGAATTTCATTCTCTTTTAAGTAATCCAAGAACTCGGCAATTAAGTATTCACCACATTGATCAGATCTCAGTGTCTTGATACTTTTGCCTGTTTGTTTTTCCACTTCATTCTTATATTCCCGGAATTTTTCAAAGGGTTCGGATTTATGCTTTCACAGGAAGACATGTCCTAACCAAGAGAAATTTTCCGTAAAAGTAATGAAATAGGAATAACCACTTCATGCATCTGTAGATATTGGACTACACACATCGCTGTGTATGAGTCCCAAGAGCTCGCTCGCTCTTACTCTGTGTCAAGTGAACGGAGTCTTTGTCATCTTTCCTATGAGACAAGATTGACAAGTTGCATAAGACAGATATTCGAACAGATTCAAATATCCCTCTCTATATAATTTCGACAACCATTTTTCATTGATGTGACCCTGTCTACAATGCCATAAGAAAGTTTTATTTAATTCTGGAGACTTTCTTTTAAGTGTGTTCTGGACACTGAAAACCTGAGCTTGATTTAATACGTATATTCCGCTATCTAATGTACCTAACCCAATCAAAGCTTGATTTAGGTGGATATGGACCACATCGCTTACAAATGTAAAATCAAATCCTTCCTTAGAAAGTAAGGATACAGATATGATATTACAAGCTAGACTGGGTACATACAAACAGTTACGTAGAATCAATATATGCCCACTTGTCAATTCCTAGATGATATTCCCCTACGGATTCATTGTCCACGCTCATTCCATTTGCAACACTGAGAGTCATATCACCTGCCCTGATAACTCTACGGTTTCTCAAAGCCTGTAATGAATTACAGATATGAGATCCTGATCTGGTATCTTGTACCCAGGAAGTAGAGTTAATTGACAGACTGTTTTCAATCACAAACACACCCGAAGTCGAAGCCACAACGTGCTTCGGATCATGGATTCTGGCTTTCCAAGCCCTACATCCCTTCTACCAATGCCCTTTCCCGTAACAATAGGATCATCCCTCCTTCCCTACTGTTAACCCCGAAGCCTTTGTCCTACCCTTTCTTTCTACTTTACTGTCACCTCCTATTGGCTTTGTAGAGGTCTTCTTCTACTCACCCCTGGCTTTCGCCTTGGATCCAGAAGAGGAAGATTCCCCAATAAGCAGAATGGGTGTCTCCCTGGTTTCCTTCAGGGTGCCCTCAACTGGAAGTATAACTTGTTTCCCTTGGGCGTTAGTAGAACGTAGGGACTGTAGAATCAAGTCAGCATCTGACTGGTTCTCCAACGTGGTCTCCAGGTCTGTGAGCTCATCAATATAGCTAGTCATTGTAAGGACGTTGTCCCCTACAGATGACCCGATAGCCAACCTTGCTTGAAGCAATTCTTTCGAGGTCTCATATCTTGCGATACGAGATTGCTCTCCATATAAAACTTTGTTATGGAGGAAGATGGAAGCTAAGTCCATCTTCTCGTGCTGCCTCTGGTTTTCACTATCTGCTGAGGCCAACACGAGGCACTTGACATTCGCACAGTCTTTTTCCCTTGTCTTACGGATATCAACATCCGCGACGGTGGAAACTGGACCTGGGACGACGGAGACTTTGAGTAGTAATGAGGTCGTCCAGCTTGTCATAGGTAATGGACATCTGGACAAATCTTTGCCAGTCACTATAGTATAACTCAGTCATTTTATTATCTATTTGTAACCTAATCTGGTCACCTGGTCGCTGCAATTAGGAGAGAGGGAAGAAAACACTCAGCATGATGCTCTTGCAAGTTTATATTGGTTTTTAATTTATTTAAATAGGATGGCTCCCACTATTTCTCGAATCTTTCCTCAAACCATAAAAGAAGAATGTAACGCCTTGAAAAGTCGTTTTGGTGTTTTCCTGAAAATCGGTGAAAATTCGGTATTTTTCCGTAAATCGTCTTTTTTTGTTATTTTGCAGTTTAGGCCTAATTATACCTAATCTGGATAGGTAATTGCTAGTTTTTAGTAGCTAATGAGTTACTTATTAATTTCTGGACATTTAAAAATTTTCCCTATTTTTTCAAATTTTAATATTATTTTAAGCCGGTTAGAAAATACATTAAATTAGCGATAAATACAAATTTAAGTGGGCTAATTTTAAGCTTTAAAATCATGTTAATTAAAATCTAGTTGTAATATAATTTTTCAGTATTTTATTTCAAGTTTTAATTATTTTTTTTTATGGAAAACGAAATTTATTTAATCTAAGCTAAAACTCGCAATTTTGGACTTGTGGGGGGGTCTTTTGCCTAGAAATTTTTGTAAAATCACTCACACTCATTCCTCTCCTCTTGTGGCTGGCCCCACCACAGCAGGAAACCCTATCCATTTTTTTTGATTTCAATTCATGTGGTGAAATGATATGTGGAGGATTAAAGTATATTAATTAAAGTATGGGTTTTGTTGTTTGACTTGGTCTTTTGACTTTGAAACTTTCTCCACACTTTTCCTTCACTCTCCCCCACTCCCTTCAGTCGAGATCACTGCAGGAAATCAGCCCCCAAAATTTCCCCTCCCATTTCCTTCTAAACTCATCAAATTCCACCTCAAAATCCATATAAATCCACAAATTTCTTCACAAAACCAAAACAAATCCTTGTGCTATCTCTTCTCAAGCCTATTTTAGTTGAAAACATGTGGAAAGGAGGCATTTTTAGAGGCAAATCATCATGCTTGATCCATAGAAATTGAGGTATAATTCTTACCCATTCAACACTTGTGGCTAAATTTCTTTAATTATAAGGTTTTAGTGTTAAAAGTTTAGCTAATTTCTAATCTAGTTTCTAAGAGAGTAGTTTGTTTTTAACTAGTGTTGTTAGCACACCATTAATTAGTTAATTAAATCTATTTTGCTATCTAGTTGGTTGCTAACCTAAGTTAATGAGGTTACTTTGCTTAAGTGGCTTCAAATTTTGCTAATCTAAGTTAATTTAGCGTGAAATTTTGATTGTGTTTGCTAATTACAAAAATCAAGAAAGGGGTTTGTGTATGGAAATAGGTTTGAAGCATGGTTATTGTGTTGTAATTATAGTGTTGTGGCTAACTAGTTATGCGGTTGGATGTTTATGCCAGGTTGTAGTCTTTTTTGTCGCAAATCGGCGATATTTGCACCGATTTTTGGAATGTAAATGCTTACTAGTTTTTATATAAAATTATGTGATGATTTATTTGTGATAATTTGATTATATTTTTAGCATATCCTATGACATTTAGGATGTGTGAGTGCGGAATTTTGTGTGATCGGGTTTTAGTTTTGCCGGGCATCCCAAAACG
This sequence comes from Agapanthus africanus, assembly GCA_030015575.1. NCBI lineage: Eukaryota > Viridiplantae > Streptophyta > Magnoliopsida > Asparagales > Amaryllidaceae > Agapanthus > Agapanthus africanus. The sequence continues at coordinate 389,418,065 of CM057337.1, read as the reverse complement.
ACTATTATAGTTAGTTTTTGTAATTTTCGTGTGTATTCCGCGCACCCTGTGCACGTTGTGCCTAACTCGTGAACATGGATATTTTCATTTGGGATTTGCGTCATTTCATGATATGTAACCTTATGTTTTGTATTGGTGCAAATTCCAGGATTGGTCGCGGAGACATCGGACACGGCACGAAAAGGGAAAGCGGTGATTGGACGTAGCTAGCTGGGGATTCCGGTGAGTAGATGTAACATCTAAGGGGGACTATCGTTGGATGGCGCAAGTCGCCCGATAGTTTTAGTAACTTAAAAAGATTCTTAGTGATGTTAGTAATTAGGGGTGTAATACTTGTATGATTATTTGCTACATCCATGCCTTATATTGAAATACATATGCGAACCCATTCTATAGGACACCTGCACCATTGCCAGGGTGTTTTTTTATGCAGCACGAGCACTATTCATTCGTACACACATACCCTGGTAATTGCCATGCCACGATACTAGATAACTTATAATCTAGAATATTGTCACCATATTGGATAGTTAAACCTGTACTATTGAAATAAATCCTTAAAATAAAACCGTAGAATTGCTATTCATGTGCATGTATATCATTGATACCATATGCATTCATTATCATTGACGTTTGCACTCATGATGATTCCTTGAGATTTTATGATATTTCTAGATTTTGGGGAAAGCCGCAAAATTTCTAAACTTATTACCTTTTTAAAATATGCAAATTGCGGTTTTCTAGTGATGTAAGTGTCGTCCACCATGAGTTTGCTGTGGTTTTCGAGACCCGTTTCGAGGAGTTGGATGAACTGTCTCAGGTACATGGTGGGCCTGGTAAGGTGCCCCAGGGCAAGAAGCTCGTGTTGCTGACGATGAGCCTGGCAGGGGACGGATTACCTACCGATGACTTCATTGGGCATGGCGGATATCCAGAGGATACCGACCGGGGCCACGAGATGATGAGATATTGATATTGAGATGGGTCAGCTGGATGGCTGAGGCCAGAGATACTATGACATGGATATATGAGATTTAAGACAGTTTTGAGGTGTCGTTGCTGGACACAGATTTTTGTTGATTTTATGAGTATTATGCTGGCATTTTAAAAGAGTTTCAAAAAAACAAAAAGAGATAGAATGTTTCTTATATATACCTATTGAGACCTCAGATGATTCATGTTGCATACATACATGCTATCACCTTTATGTGGCATACCTACCTGCTAGTATATTCATGTGGCATACATACCTGCTAGTACACTGATGTTGTATACACACCTGCTAGTGCATCCAGCCATACGTGTTTTAGTGATGCTAGGATACTTGTGTTAGTGATGCTAGGATACTTGTGTGCATGCATACGATAGCCTTTGTAGATGTTATTTATTACTCACGAGTTGGCAACTCACCCCCGTTGTGCCACAGCCTTTTGCAAGTCCGCTCCGTCAGTACAGTAGCGGCGGGCGCACTTGCTTCTTTTGCATCTTTTGCCTGGACTCGATGCTTTTGCTCGTAGGTGGGTTGTATTATTATTTTTGTACCACCTTGTATATTCTTTGTATCTAGAGTACTCCATCTACTGTATCTACCAGTACTGTTGTATATTGACTTAGAGGCGAGACAGTGAGATTTTTGGGCTTGTATATTGTTCTTTGGGTAGAGCTCACTTGAGCCGACATGTTGCGTCTTACTTATGCCTCTTTATGATTATTTTGCATGTTGCTGTTTTACATTGCGTGGGATTTGTGACCGCCTTGTGGCGAAGAGCTAGCTCCCGCTTGGGGATGCCTTTTTGTTGTATTCATATATATTCTTGTTGTACCCATTTTGGGGGCCAGTATTTACAAAGGAGACTCTGCCGAAATTTTCGGAAAAATTGATATTGTTTTCAAAATGGCTTGATATGACTCATTTGATAAACTCGCTTTCAATTGATTGGTTTTCCTTCACTCTTTTGCTTATTTGGTTTTGGTTTCTGGGCTTTGGCTTACTTATTTTACGGACGTCTTGAGACGTTTCGTAACTTAAGTGCCAGTCACGTTCCGTACCCTGCGGGTCGTGACAAAGTTTGTATCAGAGCGATTGGTTTTAACTTTTTGAGTGTAGGATGACCCTTGGTAGATGGATTAAGTGACTTAAGCAAGGTAACGTAGCGTGCGTATGTCCGCGGCGTACTTGCGATACGGTACTCCGCCTAGGTGACTTTAGTATATACTTGCTTGAAATTCCTTCTTCAATTCCGTGTATCTTATGATTCTATTGAGCTGTTCTTATCATCCTGTTCTTGTAACAGCCACTATGCCGCCGAAGGCTACGAGGGCGCAGAGGGCTGCCGCCCGAGATGAGATCCGAGCAGGCTCATCCGAGACGAGGACCGAGCAGGGTGGTATACCTACGCCTCAGGGACAGACTGATCCGCCTTCCCCAGGCCGCATGGACAGGCTAGAGTCTGGTATGGAGGAGCTACGACAGATGATGGGAGGTATGCAGGAGTTACGACAGATGGTGGGATCCCTAGTAGCGGCCAGTCGCGATCCGAGATCGGCGGATGTACCTACCACATCACAGACTACCATGGTGCCTGCTGCCCAGACAATTGCTCCTACTACTACTACCGTGGCTATCCCAATATCGCTACAGGATTTCATGAGGCTGAGACCTCCAGTCTTCACGGGCACCGATGTAGCAGAGGATCCGCAGACATTCCTTGACAGTTTAGCCAGGATCTGCCGTTCGCTCAGATGTTCGGACGATCGATGGGTGGAGCTTATGAGTTTCCGTCTAGAGGGCCTCGCGCAGACATGGTGGGAGTCAGTCTTGAGAGGTCGAGCTGCAGGTCTACCGCCTATGACTTGGGCCGAGTTTACAGCAGTATTTCTAGCTCATTTCCTCCCAGAGAGCGTTCGTGACGCCAGAGCATGTAGTTTTGAGGCCTTGATCAAGACTCCAGGGATGACGGTGTCCGAGTACGATGTCCAGTTCACGCAGTTGTCCAGATATGCTCCGTATTTGGTGGTTACTGAAGAAATGATGGTGAAGAGGTTCGTGCAGGGACTTGACACCCAGCTATTTCTTGCTATTGGCGCCCAGCACTTCGACACCTATTCGGCTGCTATGGATACGGCATTACGGATGGAGGCACGCATATCACAGACTTCGACCGTTTCTGGGCCGAAGAGGATTCGCACCGATATGCCGTCGCAGAGGCAGCGCGCCAGATTCTTTCCGAGAGATGGGCCTGGCAGAGGATTTGGACGGGGTCAGTTATATGGTTCATATCCCCAGGGACAGCAGCTGTCGCCAGGGTGTTTTGGGTGCGGGAGTCCGCGCAATCTTGTCAGAGACTGTCCGGCGAGACGACAGGGAGCGGCGACAGTTCCGCATGTGGCCTTACCACCATCACCACCCCCTCCCCAGAGAGCCCTACTTCCTACCACAGGCGATGCTCCACGACAGTTCGATGCACCCAGAGGCCGTAGAAGCGGCGGTCCTATTCAGAGAGGACGAGGAGGCAGAGGCCGAGGCCGAGGTCAGCCCGCTATCGGTGGAGGACAGGCCCGAGTATTTTCTTTGACGCCGCAGGATGCACAAGCATCCAATGCCGTTGTGATAGGTACCTTTCCAGTATGTTCTTTCGACGCGCTAGTATTATTCGACCCAGGTTCCACACATTCGTACGTCTCTGCACACTTTGCACCGATGTTGGGCTGTGAGTCGTCGTCGTTAGTTCAGCCTCTTGTTGTTATTACTCCGGTAGGCGAGTCGTTTGTCGCTCGTTTTGTGTTTCGATTGTGTTCCGTTCGTATCGGGGAGAAGGATTCGTCGGTTGATTTGATTCTCCTCGATATGTTGAACTTTGATGTGCTTCTGGGCATGGATTGGCTAGCCACTTGTTATGCTTCGGTGGACTGCCGTGAGAAGGCAGTCAGATTTAGCTTTCCGGGAGAGCCAGTCCTTGTTATTTAGGGAGACCGCAGCGTCACCCTACCCAGCTTGATTTCGTCTCTTCGCGCTGGTCAGCTCTTGTGGAAGGGATGCCAGGGATTCTTAGCCTATGTCTGTGATACTAGAGCTACAGAGGTTCCGTTGGACCAGGTTTCGGTTGTTTGTGAGTTCCCCGATGTTTTCCCTGATGAGCCGCCTGGGCTACCGCCTGAGCGCGATGTTGAGTTCTGCATTGACTTGATTTCCGGATCGGGGCCTATTTCTATACCACCTTATCGGATAGCCCCGGCGGAGCTTCGAGAGCTGAAGGATCAGTTGCAGGATTTGTTAGATAAAGGGCTTATTCGACCGAGTGTTTCTCCGTGGGGTGCTCCGGTCCTGTTTGTCAAGAAGAAGGACGGAAGTTTGCCCTTATGTATCGACTACCGCCAACTGAACAAGGTTACTGTGCGGAACAGATATCCATTGCCATGCATTGATGATTTGTTCGACCAGCTTCAGGGTGCGGGGTATTTTTCGAGGATCGACTTGCGATCAGGGTACCATCAGCAGCGAGTTCGACAGGAGGATATACCAAAGACAGCTTTCCGTACACGCTATGGCCACTATGAGTTTCTGGTGATGTCGTTCGGACTCACCAACGCCCCAGCTGCATTCATGGATTTGATGAACCGTACATTCAGGCCGTATCTTGACTTGTTCATCATTGTGTTTATCGATGGTATCTTGGTGTACTCCCGGAACAGAGAGGAGCACGAGCAGCACTTGCCGATTACGTTGCAGACTTTGAGGGAGCACCAGCTTTTCGCAAAATTTTCCAAGTGTGCATTCTGGTTGGACAGCGTCAGATTCTTGGGTCACGTGATTACGAGAGATGGCATATGTGTGGACCCGAAGAAGATTGAGGCCGTTCAGCAGTGGCCCAGACCGACATCAGTTACGGAGATCCGCAGTTTCTTAGGCCTGGCTGGCTACTACAGGCGATTCGTTCAGGATTTCTCCCGTATTGCTGCACCTTTGACCGGATTGACCCGGAAGGGAGTTCCTTTCGATTGGACGGAGGAATGAGAGCACAGTTTCCAGCAGCTACGGACTTGTTTGACTACGGCGCCGGTGTTATCTTTGCCTTCAGGATCAGGCGGATTCATGGTTTATTGTGATGCTTCACGAGTGGGGCTAGGGTTCGTATTGATGCAGCATGACAGGGTGATCGCGTATGCTTCGCGGCAGTTGAAGAAACATGAACAGAACTACCCCACTCACGATTTGGAGATGGCTGCAGTGGTCTTTGCACTTAAGATCTGGCGACATTACCTATACGGCGAGTCGTGTCAGATATTCACTGATCACAAGAGCTTAAAGTATATATTTCAGTAGCGAGACCTGAATCTCAGACAGCGCCGTTGGATGGAACTAGTAAAGGACTATGATTGCGAGATTTTGTATCACCCGGGCAAGGCTAATGTAGTGGCGGATGCTTTGAGCAGGAGGCCCGGGGGTAGTCTATCTTGTTTGCGCGCAGTACAGAGGCAGTCGTCGGCAGATTGGCAGATTTTATGCGACAGCCGGGTTGAGTTCCAGTTCACTCCGACAGGGGGACAGCTTGCGCATGTTCGTGCACGTCCGCGGTTACTTGACCGTATTCGAAAGGCACAGCCCAGCGATGACCGTCTTTCATAGATCATGGAGCAGATTAGGCAGGGCAGAGATTCCGAGTTCGTGATCGATGATCAGGGAGTACTGCGATTTGGGACTCGACTTTGCGTACCAGATTCTGAGGGACTGCGGCGTGAGATTCTTGAGGAGGCGCATAGATCGACATACAGCATTCATCCGGGTTCCACCAAGATGTACCACCATTTGCGAGATGTTTACTGGTGGGACGGAATGAAGAGGGACGTCACTGATTTCGTGTCGAGATGCCTGACTTGTCAGCAAGTCAAGGCCGAGCACCAGAGGCCAGCGGGAGAGTTGCAGCCTTTGCCCATTCCGAAGTGGAAATGGGAGCAGATTTCTATGGACTTCATTATGGGTCTACCCAAGACCAGTCGAGGGTACGACTCCATTTGGGTGATTGTGGATCGATTGAGGAAAGCGGCTCACTTCTTGCCAGTGAAGACGAATTTCAGTTTTGCTCAGTATGCCCATATATACATCGACGAGATTGTACGACTGCATGGAGTCCCGACGTGTATCGTGTCCGACCGAGGCACCCAGTTTACCAGCCGACTATGGCAGCGACTTCAGGAGGCATTGGGCACCTGTTTGAGTTTCAGCACAGCATTTCATCCGCAGACCGACGGCCAGTCAGAGAGGACTATTCAGACTCTCGAGGACATGCTCCGAGCGTGCGTTTTGGACTTTGGTGGTAGCTGGGATTGTCATTTACCGTTAGTGGAGTTCTCCTACAACAACAGCTTCCAGGATACTATTCAGATGGCACCTTTCGTGGCATTGTATGGGAGGAGATGCAGATCACCCGTCTGTTGGACAGAGCTCAGCGAGAGCAGTATTTTAGGGCCGCAGCTTGTTGAGGAGACGACCGCGAAGATACTGTTGATTCGAGATCGGATGAGAGCGGCTCAGAGCAGGCAGAAATCGTATGCGGACAGATGCCGTCGCAGACTAGAGTTCCCAGTTGGGGATCATGTTTTTCTGAGGATCTTTCCGATGAAGGGCGTGATGCGATTTGGGCGAAAAGGAAAGCTTAGTCCTAGATTTGTGGGTCCCTTCGAGATCCTCGAGCGGGTCGGCGAAGATGCGTATCGTTTGGCTCTTCCACCCATCTTTCCCGATGTTCACCCCGTCTTCCATGTTTCGATGCTCCGCAAGTACCTTCACGACCCTTCGCATGCGATTCAGCACCCGACAGTCCAGCTAGAGCGCGACCTTTCTTTTGCAGAGCAGCCGGTGGCCATTCTGGATCGGCAGGTGAAGAAATTGAGATCGAAAATTATACCGACCGTCAAGGTCCTTTGGCGTGGCCCGAGCAGCGAGGAGGTCACCTGGGAGACCGAGAACGAGATGAGGAAGAAATATCCCCATCTTTTTGAAGGTACATGTAGTTATATTTTTAAATTCGGGGACCGAATTTCTTTAAGGGGGGAAGATTGTAACGCCTTGAAAAGTCGTTTTGGTGTTTTCCTGAAAATCGGTGAAAATTCGATATTTTTCCGTAAATCGTCTTTTTTTGTTATTTTGCAGTTAAGGCCTAATTATACCTAATCCGGATAGGTAATTGCTAGTTTTTAGTAGGTAATGAGTTACTTATTAATTTCTGGTCATTTAAAAATTTTCCCTATTTTATCAATTTTTCATATTATTTTAAGCCGGTAAGAAAATACATTAAATTAGCGATAAATACAAATTTAAATGGGCTAATTTTAAGCTTTAAAATCATGTTAATTAAAATCTAGTTGTAATATAATTTTTAGTATTTTATTTCAAGTTTTAACTATTTTTTTTATGGAAAACAAAATTTATTTAATCTAAGCTAAAACTCGCAATTTTGGACTTGTGGGGGGGTCTTTTGCCTAGAAATTTTTGTAAAATCACTCTCACTCATTCCTCTCCCCTTGTGGCCGGCCCCACCACAGCAGGAAACCCCATCCATTTTATTTGATTTCAATTCTTGTGGTGAAATGATATGTGGAGAATTAAAGTATATTAATTAGAGTATGGGTTTTGTTGTTTGACTTGGTCTTTTGACTTTGAAACTTTCTCCACACTTTTCCTTCACTCTCCCCCACTCCCTTCAGCCGAGACCACTGTAGGAAATCAGCCCCCAAAATTTCCCCTCTCATTTCCTTCTAAACTCATCAAATTCCACCTCAAAATCCATATAAATCCACAAATTTCTTCACAAAACCAAAACAAATCCTTGTGCTATCTCTTCTCAAGCCTATTTTAGTTGAAAACATATGGAAAGGAGGCATTTTTAGAGGCAAATCACCATGCTTGATCCATAGAAATTGAGGTATAATTCTTACCCATTCAACACTTGTGGCTAAATTCCTTTAATTATATGGTTTTAGTGTTAAATGTTTAGCTAATTTCTAATCTAGTTTCTAGAGAGTAGTTTGTTTTTATCTAGGGTTTTTAGCACACCATTAATTAGTTAATTAAATCTATTTTTCTATCTAGTTGGTTGCTAACCTAAGTTAATGAGGTTACTTTGCTTAAGTGGCTTCAAATTTTGCTAATCTAAGTTAATTTAGCGTGAAATTTTGATTGTGTTTGCTAATTACAAAAATCAAGAAAGGGGTTTGTGTATGGAAATAGGTTTGAAGCAAGGTTATTGTGTTGTAATTATAGTGTTGTGGCTAACTAGTTATGCGGTTGGATGTTTATGCTAGGTTGTAGTCTTTTTTGTCACAAATCGGCGATGTTTGCACCGATTTTTGGAATGTAAATGCTTATTAGTTTTTATATAAAATTATGTGATGAATTATTTGTGATAACTTGATTATATTTTTAGCATATCCTATGACATTTAGGATGTGTGAGTGCGGAATTTTATGTGATCTGGTTTTACTTTTGCCGGGCATCCCAAAACGACGATTATAGTTAGTTTTTGTGATTTTCGTGTGTGTTCCGCGCACCCTGTGCACGTTGTGCCTAACTCGTGAACGTGGATATTTTCGTTTGGGATTTGCGTCATTTCATGATATGTAACCTTATATTTTGTATTGGTGCAAATTCCAGGATTGGTCGCGGAGACTTCAGACGCGGCACGAAAAGGGAAAGCGGTTATTGGACGTAGGTAGCTGGGGATTCCGGTGAGTAAATGTAACATCTACGGGGGACTATCGTTGGATGGCGCAAGTCGCCCGATAGTTTTAGTAACTTAAAAAGATTCTTAGTGATGTTAGTAATTAAGGGTGTAATACTTTTATGATTATTTGCTACATCCATGCCTTATATTGACATACATATGCGCACCCATTCTATAGGACACCTGCACCATTGCCAGGTTTTTTTTATGCAGCAGGAGCACTATTCATGCGTACACACACGCCCTGGTAATTGCTATGCCACGACACTAGATAACTTATAATCTAGAATATTGTCACCATATTGGATACTTAAACCTGTACTATTGTAATAAATCCTTAAAATAAAACCGTAGAATTGCTATTCATGTGCTTGTATATCATTGATACCATATGCATTCATTATCATTGACGTTTGCATTCATGATGATTCCTTGAGATTTTATGATATTTCTGGATTTTGGGGAAAGCCGCAAAATTTCTAAACTTATTACCTTTTTAAAATATGCAAATTGCGGTTTTCTAGTAATGTAAGTGTCGTCCACCATGAGTTTGTTGTGGTTTCCGAGACCCGTTTCGAAGAGTTGGATGAACCGTCTCGGGTACATGGTGGGCCCGGTAAGGTGCCCGGGGCAACAAGCTCGTGTTGCTGACGATGAGCCTGGCAGGGGACGGATTACCAACCGGTGACTTCATTGGGCACGGCGGATATCCAGAGGATACCGACCGGGGCCGCGAGATGATGAGATATTGATATTGAGATGGGTCAGCCGGATGGCTGAGGCCAGAGATACTATGACATGGATATATGAGATTTGAGACAGTTTTGAGGTGTCGTTGCTGGACACAGATTTTTGTTGATTTTATTAGTATTATGCTGGCATTTTAAAAGAGTTTCAAAAAAACAAAAAGAGATAGAATGTTTCTTATATATACCTATTGAGACCTCAGATGATTCATGTTGCATAGATACATGCTAGCACCTTTATGTGGCATACCTACCTGCTAGTATATTCATGTGGCATACATACCTGCTAGTACACTGATGTTGTATACACACCTGCTAGTGCATCCAGCCATACCTGTTTTAGTGATGCTAGGATACTTGTGTTAGTGATGCTAGGATACTTGTGTGCATGCATACGATAGCCTTTGTAGATGTTATTTATTACTCACGAGTTGGCAACTCACCCCCGTTGTGCCACAGCCTTTTGCAGGTCCGCTCCGTCAGTACAGTAGCGGCGGGCGCACTTGCTTCTTTTGCCACTTTTGCCTGGACTCGAGGCTTTTGCTCGTAGGTGGGTTGTATTATTATTTTTGTACCACCTTGTATATTCTTTGTATCTAGAGTACTCCATCTACTGTATCTACCAGTACTGTTGTATATTGACTTAGAGGCGAGACAGTGAGATTTTTGGGCTTGTATATTATTCTTTGGGTCGAGCTCACTTGAGCCGACATGTTGCTTCTTACTTATGCCTCTTTATGATTATTTTGCATGTTGCTGTTTTACATTGCGTGGGATTTATGACCGCCTTGTGGCGAAGAGCTAGCTCCCGCTTGGGGATGCCTTTTTGTTGTATTCATATATATTCGTGTTGTACCCATTTTGGGGGCCAGTATTTACAAAGGAGACTCTGCCGAAATTTTCGGAAAAATTGATATTGTTTTTAAAAAGGCTTGATATGACTCATTTGATAAACTCGCATTCAATTGATTGGTTTTCCTTCACTCTTTTGTTTATTTGGTTTTGGTTTCTGGGCTTTGGCTTACTTATTTTACGGACGTCTTGAGACGTTTCGCAACTTAAGTGCCAGTCACGTTCCGTACCCTGCGGGTCCTGACAAAGAATTAGTCCAGATAAATCTCACCGTACAATACTTGCTTAACCGTTCGGCTAGGCTAGTGTCGGTTCTTCGAAGGAGGTTTTACGACGCTTTCACAAAGTACCATTATTAAAAAAATCTTTTCCCTGGAGGCGTAGCCCCGCTAACACTGTTCTAGACACCTACTTGGTTTATAGCATTGATCGTTAAGTGAAGAATCTCCCGAGGAGTAGCGGATACTCACAGTAGGATCGAGATCCAAATATCATTGTATGATAATCCTGAAGGAATCCTACCAACATTATCACACTCCAAATGGTATGCAACACTAGCAAGTTTCAGTTTCCTTAGAAACTCCCGATGTAGATTTTTTCCCTACGCTCTTTTGACTTTAACGAAGGCCAACAAATCATAAGTGACGTGTCAAGTTCTACCCATCATTGTCCAGGTTAATTTGAACCCACCCGTATATACCCTTGACGAAGGCCAACAAAGTAATTTAATTGTCCCAAACCAACGCATCTATCTATGCTACATATCAATACCCAGCAGCTACCAATCACTATGCCTTGACGAAGGCCAACAAATATAGCTTGAATACTACTGAATATTCATATGAAATGACGGACGGCTACGAATGGTTTTGGCGAAACCGTGAACGTAGTGAACTTGATATAATCGAAGGAACTTGATAGCTTTTAAAAGGAGTGGTTTAAGCTCCGCATTTAAAAGTCTCCTATTTTAAAATAACCGAGTGGTTTTTAAAATTTGTTTCTACGATTTAGCTTTGGTTTATTTGCTTTGCATTAATGTAATGCAGTCCCATCATTTACACCTATCATCACAGAAAAAGACGAAAATACCACGTCCACTTATGCTATCCGCATTCGCCACTGGGCCCCGTCTAACACCGTTAGGTTACTTAACTAACGCCAGAACGGGGGCTGGACTAGCGCGGATGCAAAACATAAGCAACGTCTATTATATAGCATATATATAATAACCATTCGTCTCACGCAATAGGCATTCCAGATCACAGATGAACATATTGAATATACTAGGAATTCCGTATTTCGTTTAATCCTGTAACGAAAGACGGATTCTAAGGTCCTGATGAATAGCCAAACCCCACCCTAGACACCTACGGGTGCGGCAAACTACCCATAAAATACCCAAAGTGAAGCAACCTCCCTCAGCAAAGTGAGTAGGCCACTCGGCACTTCAAACTACCCGGTAGTTTGTGCACCCCACCTTGGGTCTATCCTAGGAGCAAAAAACAGTAAAAGAAATAATACATCGGTGGCTACAACCTAAACCCGGATGTGCCCTGCAAAATTGTAAGGTTCCCTAGACGGCCGCAGGGTTTCGGGAGGCATCATCCATACCGTTTTCAAATTTTTGCCGTACTAAAGAACCCTAACCCTAGAATCTTAACTAGAGATTTAGACGAACTAGCAATGCAAACAACTTTACATCTAAGTGAATGAGGAATACAACCTTTGTAGACCGATCCTTCACTTCTAAAGCTCCGTGTTGTAGTCCCTTCGCTCCAAGTAGTGAACACCCAAACTCTAGTACGGGTTCACATGAAGAAATGAACAAGCTTGCTCGAAGTCTTCGAGGCCGAAGATGATCTACGTCGAGAAGAGTCAAGCTCATGCTACCTCTTCACTAATGGTAGATTAGTGAAGTAAACACCCTAAACTAAATGGCTAATATAGTAGAGGATGATGAAGTATGAATTGGGCTCACTTTAGATTTATTTTTCTCACAATATTTCTTCACCATTTGAAAAGCTATCAAGCTTTCTCTTGATGAAGAAGAAGATGAAGTGGAGATGAGAATGAAACTCATGAGGTAAGAATAGCAACCATGGGTGAGTTAGTGTCATGCACTAACTCATGTATAGAATAAACCATGGCTAACAATAATGGTTGGTTAATAAATATCCACAAGTAAAACAAAATTAGTGGACTTGGTCAATGGTTCCACAAGCTTCTACAAGCTTCAACCATGTGACTAATTACCAACTAATTTGATTTACTTTAAATAAACAAAACCCTCACATTATTATAAGCATGGTGTAAGTCTCATACACCCATGTCACATGTGGCATCAAGCTTGACACAAAAGTTGTACATTAATATATATCACATATATACTATATGCACACAAGTGAGAAAAAGAAATGTTTAAGTGAGCTAATATTAATTAATTTAAATTAATATATCACATGTATAATTATACATTAAATTATTAAATCAACATTTGATTTAATAATCCGGCTATATCACATACAACCGGCTAATATCAAATGTATCAACTTATCGAATCAACACTTGATCCGATAACCCGGTTATATCTCATATAACCGACCGATATCACATATCGCGAGAATAGAATACGGTATCACATACGCATATTAATCTCGGTCCTGCACATATCACATATGTGCTCCTACTTCGTCTCGCATGAACCAGGAAATCTCTGTGTGGGACTCTAAAGACTCGTCAATACACCAGCAGTAGGTGGTGATCATATCAGTCAACCACAAGCCGCAAGCGGTCTGCTAAACGTAACGGCCACCCGGGCATTGAGCGATCAGAAGATCAACAAGCAAGCCTGCTCATACTCCTGCGAATCCAATCAGTAACACTACCATACAGTCCGGTCTCTTCGTCAGATATGTCGCAAATCTCAGCCTGGGGGGTGGTATAACGTCAGACCTCAATAGCCTGATAAGTCATGCTGATGCAAGGTCCATAACGGTTCGAGAAACTACTAATAACACTTACCAGTAGATCTCAGCAACCCTCGCCAGGAATTTCCTATTATAGCCAATCTAGCATAGCGTAACATCAACCCCCAATTCCGGGAGAGACGAATCCCCTCTTATCGCTCATTGCCTCCATATGACTCAGGAATGTACCCAAAAACCACTGTTTTGCACGATCTCTTGAACATGGTAAGGTGGAAATCAAAGTACGGTAGGAATCACACAAGACTCTATGACGATCTCGGGTCGACAGATAAACCTGTACCAGTGTCACCAGAGAACTGCTATCTGACGATAGGTATAATACCATCTAGGAGTTCTCGGCGATTCCGTCTAGTTACCCAGTCTCCACTGAGCACCTGTATACCTTCTCTAATGTCAAACACCAATGGACATGGGATCATCTATCGCCCATCATATGGGTCAAGAAGCGCAAACGCTAGTCTACTCTGGAGTATAGATGCCCTGTCTCGATACTCCCACGACTAGGAACATTTGAAGGATATACTTACCGACTACCCTGTCCCCACTAGTATGATCTGCATCATAATCCTGGTAGTCAAGTACTCATCCTAAGGGTTTTATCAACATGTAATAGAGAGACAATAAGTGTACATGTTAAGATAAAGAGCAACCAGACAGCATACTATCATGTCGAGAAAGAAAGTCCTCCCTATATATATGTCCAAGCATCCACTATAATGTACATTGTATGTACAATAATGGCCTCTAGGGCATACATATAACTAACAATCTCCCACTTGCACTAAGGCCATTTGTTGTAGTATCTCATACTCAACGTTCTATAAAAGTCTCTCTAGGGAAAGGCCTTTGTGAGTGGATCTGACGTGTTATCCTTCGCGTCAACTCTACTTACCTCGACCCCTGGAAATCAACTATCTCCTTGATCAGGTGATACTGTCCTCAGAATATGTCTGGAATGCTGATGGGTCCTGTGTTCCTAGGCAAAAACCACAACTCCATTGTTTTCACAATAACAGTTATTGGACGCTCAATGGTAGGAACTTTGTCCATCTCATGAACAAGAAATGCCCAAACAGCCACTTTGGCAGCATCGTTAGTAGCAATGTATTCAGCCTTTATCATCTAGTATGCCACGGTATCTAGCTTGGAACTCTTCCAACATACCGTCCCTCCACTGAGGGTAATGACAATGCCTGTGACCGACTTTCAGTCGACCTTATCACTCTGGAAGCTCGAACCAAGAACATTCTTTTAGTGCTTCTCAAGTACTTAAGAATGTCCTCCACAGCTGTCCAGTGATTCTCCCAAGACCCGATTAATTCCTGATCACTACACCTAGTGATTTAGCTACATCTGGTCCGGTACATAACATCGCATACATGATAGAGCCTACTGCCGAGCCATAGGTTATCCCTTGCACGCGAGCTCTCTCCAAATTAGTCTTGGAAGACATCTTTTTAGAGAGAGTGATTCCTGAGTAAGTGAACGAACCACCACGCTTAGAATCTTCCATACTAAACCCCTTTAGTATAGTGTTAATGTACCTAGATTTGGGACAATCCCAACATCCACTTAGATCTATCACCTTAGATCTTAATCCACAAGATATAGTAGGTATCGCCCAGATCTTCCATAGAGAATCCACGTGATAAGAGGAGCTTGACCGAGTGTAGCATAGGAAACTATTTCTTATCAAGAGTATGTCATCTACGTACAATACGTGTAAGACAACCTCACTCTCTACAACCTTCTTGTATATACAAGGTTCATCTACCGTTTTGATGAAGTCAAACTCTATGACTGCCACATCAAAACAAATGTTCCAACTCCGCGATACTTGCTTTAACCCTGATGGACTTAAGCATAGCTTTGAAAGTCTCAACTTTTCCATCTACACCAAGAATCTTCTCAAGATCCATTTGCTCCCAATGGGTTTTACCCCTTCAGGTGCAACATGCAAAGTCATACTTTGTTGGTATACATGGATTCCATCCCTGATTGCATAGCATCCAGCCATTTCATAGAGTCCCCACTCGTGATGGCCTGCGTGAACCTAGTTGGACCATCATCTACCATGATGCAATCCTCGCTCCCACTCTCACCGAGAAGACCGTAGTATTTCTCAAGTGGATGAGGAACCCTACCAGATTCGTGGAGAGGCTGAAGTTCGTTGGAGACTATTGAATCATTTGTTTTTACCAAATCATCAGCTGTTAGTTTGTCTAGCTGGAACTCCTTCCAGTTCTACCTCATGTCCACAAATTTCTTCACAAGAAATTCCTTTTCTAAAAAGGTGGCATGCTGAGAAACAAAACACCTTTTGCTCCTGAGAGTGGTAGAAGATATACCCTTGCAAATGTTTGGGATATCCAACAAACTTACAGAACTGACCTTGCCTCGAGCTTGTCCGGATTCTGCCTTTCAACATAGGCCGGACAACCCCATATCTTAACTCGTTTAAGACATGGTCTCTTCCCATTCCATATCTCATATAGAGTGGTAGGCACTGATTTGGTCGGAACCTGATCGCACCCTCTCGGCCTGTCGGAGTTCAAAATTCTAAAGTTATAACCGCGATCAAGGACGGTGTCGCTTTGCAGCTAGCCGGTTGAGCATGGGTCGATCCACAGGGAGATGGTTGTATGTACGTTCAAGTCTTAGACGAGTTAATAAAGAATGCGTATGTTGTGTTCAATTATATCCTAAGTGTTTGTATTTTATGTTCAAATAAACTTGTTAAGGTTATGGTCGGTTAGTAGAGTTAGGATTAGTCTTGTGCTTGTCTTTTGCCATTCTTAAAATGATATTGGATTAATCGAAAGTAGCGGGGATTAGGAGGACATAGGAATAGGATTTGCGAGTTTAAGCGAGCTTTCCAACGCTAAATCCATTCCTAGTGCCCCTTGTCCATCCGCTAAATACGCATATCCCAACCCTCGGCCAAACACCCGCAACCATATATCAAAATAAGTCACAACTACATGTCACGTTGAAGTGCGCTTAAAGGACTTCTCGACTTAGGTCGCGGCTACATGTCACGTATAACGTGCCTAAGTGAGGGGGTTGCGTTTGTTTGGTCGGGGTTCATTTCAAGATGTTTGGTGAAGAGAAGCACAAGGTATTTTTCCGTCTCTCATACCACCTTCCTTAGCCTTAACAAGTGTGGAATTATTCACACATTATAAAAGAAAATAAAACAAAACAAGAAGGCAGAAAAGAAGGAAAAGGAAAAAAATACGGTTTTACAAGCTAACTCTTGGGTCCTCACCTAAGCAAGGAACTCCATCGAGTATCATCGCTTGGAAATAATACGGAAAAGAAGAAAAGAAAAGAGCAAGAAATAACAACAACAAGAAATAAAATTACACTAGAATTAAAATAACAATACAATAATTAAAAGATACAAGTTAAATAAAAAACTCTCATCTTCATTTCATCATCCACTCAATGCTCTCACTACATTTTAATGGAAGAAGACATGAAGAAGAAGAAGAAGAACTAAAGCTAAGCTAAATCCTAACAAAAAGAAGCCTTCTTGGCTTGGCACAAAACTGGGCTATTTATAGGCTTAGTGCTGAAACCCTAGGGCAAGATTCTCTGCCCAAATGAAGTTACCAAACTACCCCTAAAATACGAGTCGACACTGAGTCAACTCGGCCGCGGATCCGCTGCCGAGTTGCCATATTGGCCGCGGATCCACGGCTCTTTTGAGAAGTTGGCATGTCATTTTTTGTGGGTTTTCTTGTATTGCTTTCCTTTGTTGTTCTACATGTTCCAAATTGCAAATTTCTTCCACAATTTCTTCAGATCTGCAACAGTCCAAAATGGCTTCAAAAATAATTCTTTTGACCTTATCTCCCTCAAGCTCCGCGCACCCATTGATTCTTGTGCTGCCCCTCTCGTGCTCTGTGCTTGTCCGAGACACAAATGACCACTGTCATTTGTCTTGTCTCTGGTACGCGGCACTGGACAGATACGGATGACCGGAACCCTGATTTTATCTAGTTGGCCACAGATGTTCTGTATTTTGGCGTAACAGTGGAGATTTTGTATCATTTGCGTTATTTTGGATTAGGAACCTGTAGCCTGTAAATCTGTAGCAAACACGGATTAAAAGCACCTACCAATAAACAAACGAACATAAGAATGAGTGGTATTAAATGCAATATTCTGGTGTGAATAAATACCCCCAAACTTAACTTTTTCTCGTCCCGAGCAAAACCAATTATTCACAAAAAGTCCTAACCTCACTTTTGCAGGGAACGCGATTGCACTGAGCTCGTGCAACAAGCCATTAAACCTCTAGGTGTCCCTAGTAGGAGTGTTATCTTATGAGGGGTTTTAGCAGATTACACCCACAAAATCCCGTCAAGCTAGTGTCATAAGTTAACATTGATTCTACTCCACAGTTTAGTATCTACGTTAGAAACTCTATTATCCTAAGTTAGAAATATCCAACCCTTATGTTTCACACCTCCTATCTATTTAACCTTAGATCCTATACGTTCCAAAAAAGTTTAGAAAGATGTTGGTATCTCCTGAGTTTTCCTTCTAAATGTGCGGTCTTAAATCAGGGATTTTTATCAACTTTACAGAAAATATAAGTCTTATTCTTTATTTCTATCTTTTATCGAAACATCGATTGTATACCCCTACGTTTGTGTATTATTTCACCCCTACACTTGAGAATTCAATTCAAGCTATAGTACCCTTTCCCTAATACCTAATACTATTTCTTTTCATTAAATGATGGACGGTGTTTGCTCACACACATTTCATGCGACTATTAATGCTTCTTGAGGCACTAACAGCCGATTACTGAATGTGTGGGCTTAAAGCGTAAATAGCAGTTTCCAGATCTTGATTTTATTTATTTTCTTTTCTTTATTTTTGTTTTTCAAGACCGGATATATTTTTCAATATGCTCTTTTTGTGTTTAGCTTCAAATACCGTTTTTTCTTTCATACTAGGTTTTCAGGCAAGAGTATTTCTAGGTATCCTCTACTATCCCAAGTTTCAAGGTGCGTGTAAGTGCAGTTTGTAGGGTATATACTTTCTAAATTTGGATCCAAGAATAGGAACTATTTTTCAGACTTATCCTTCAGTAAAGCTTCAATACTTTCCCTTCATTTCGAATTAACTCAAGAACTGAACTCAAGCTTACCTATTTCTCAAAAAAACTGCAAGGACGTATAATTACCAAGTTTAAACAGAATGAGGGTTATTTTTAGGGTTTTCAATTCCTAAGCCTAGAATTTAGATATTTCTAACGTATCAACTAAACTTTCGGAATGAAAATCTAAGTTACCCTATTAGCTAATTTGACGACAAATTTTTATATATTTGTGAAAATTTTCGATTTTTATGGGTTTTATAATATGTATGAAAATGCAAAATATACATATGAATGTGAAGGAAGAAAGCTTACCAAGCACACCCCCAAACTTCAACTTGAAGTGCCCTCACTGTCAGGCTACACCAAGAGGGTCAAAATTATCGGCGCTCCCTAAAAGAAAATTTTATACAAAACAAAAAGCAAACCAAAAAAATATATACACAAAAAAAGGACCCCCCAAACTTAAGTGAAACAGTGTTTCCACTGTTTAAGCGTTAAAGTTCAGAGTTAGGGGGGAGAGAACAGTATCAAGCTATACAAGGCCTTACAAAGGCCAAAAGTGAGCACCAACCATTCAAAGATTTTATCGTTATAAAGCGGCGGTTGGTGAAAGAATGGAGTGTAGAGAAAAGAAATGAGAAACACGGGAGACCGTGTGGGGATAGAAGCGGCATCCGGTCTCGGTGGAGGAGAAGAATGGCGGAAGGGAGAAAGAAGTGGAATACGAACTTGAGGGTGGAAATGAATTGAATAAATTAGTACAATCTGTAATGATCGATGTGGAAAGATGGATCGTACTAATCTATCAATATGGCGTAAAATTGGGTCAAATCCCTCAAGATTCGTGAGAAACCATGGGTAAGCCGAACTTGGTAAACCAGACATTGAAAATGAAAGTGAAACGGTTTCTTGCAAGGTCAGAACAAGGATGGAGGGAAGTGATTGAGGAAGGGTATCGTTTAAAGATTCAGGAGGGTGTACGCAGTCAATGAAAGGGATATGATGAATTGGAAAATATGATTCATCAAGTAAAACTGCTTCATCCTCAATGCTATCCTCAAAATTCTCCTTAAAAATCAGCTCATTCATGCATGTATCATCAATATCTAGACGCATATGGTGTTCGGGAAAAACAGTTAATGACTCAGGATGATGAATTGGAGGGAAAAACTCATCCAAAGCTGTGGGTTCATCATCCGAAATATTCCCAGCGTCGATATCATCAATCAAGTGAAAATCAATATTCTCAGACAGCTCATCAAAAGCATGGAGTTCAATCAATTGTGATTGTAAGATGGAGGTGTAGAGGTCAAAAGGAATGGTAATGGTTTCACTCAAAAGGGACCTGATTGATCGTCTTCGTGTCATGTTTTCAAAAGTGTAAAAGATCACGACCAAAAAAATTTATACCGCAATCAATAACGGTGTCTATTGTAGTTTTGTTAGCGAGAGCGGATCGTCCACTGAGATTGTATGAATTTGTTTTAGTTGAGTTGAAAAGAAAAGATAAAAGAAAATGATTCAAGATTTGTGAGGTTTAGTTTCAAGAAACATAAAGAAATTAGATCTAGAATCAAGAATTAATAAAGATCAAGAAAATGTCCAAACCAATTGAATTATCAAGATTTGTAAAGTAGCTTGTAGGAATCGATCAAATAAGTAGTGATCATGAAAACTATAGATTACCAAATCTTATTTATTGAGGATTTGTTGCTAGGCCGATGACGATCAATGAAGATTAGGGATCTATTGAAAAAACTAAGGTTTCTCCTTCACCATCCCTTGTCTTTTTGTTGATTATCATTCAAATTCTAGCCTCTAGTCAAGAAAATCATTGATCGTTGATCTCTAATTTGGAGCGAAAACATTCAAGAAAGCGATCTCACTCAAAATTTGGTCTTCGATGATTCAATTTCTTAGAGTTAACAAACCTCATAAGACTTAAGAAGCGTTTAAGAATTTCATCATCATCATCTACCTATTCTCTCGATTCCGCTACAAGCGGAGATTTCACTCACACATCATGAAAAAAGGAAAGAATCAAGAATTGATCAATTTTCGTAATGCAAGAATGTAAAGAAAGCAAGATTTATAATTTTTTCACCTTTATTAATCAACTATTGGTACAATTCACTCAAAGGTTACAAGATTTGAGGAGGTAACTAGATCCGCCGAAATCAACTTCGCATCGATCTTCTTGAGTTACGGATCATCGTGGATCACTTGCTCGGATGAAGATCGGCGTTGCGATAAAAGGCTCGTTGAAGGCTTGCTTGAGTCGCTTCTCGATGAATCTTGAATTTTGGCGTTTGAATTGGAATTAGGCTAGGGTTTTGAGTTACAAGTTGTGTCACTCAACTTGTGTTTTGAATTATTGAACAACCAATTAATGAACAACCTTTGTAATGAAGCAATAGGTCCCCTTTTATAGTTTTCCTTTATCTTCCCCTAGAAGCTAGGTTGTTATGAAGCTTGCATAGGAAGCTAGGTAGTTGTCGGGAAGTTTCTAGATTAAGGTAGTTATCTAGCTTGCATGAGAAGCTTCATGAGAAGCTTGGCTGTTAGAGGGAAGCTTCTGGAGATTTCTAAGGACTTTGAAACGTCTTGAAGAAGTTTGGCCGTTGAAGAGAAGCCTCGAGAAAAATTCCCAACCGCCGATGAGTCGGATCGGCCGTGGATCCACGGTGGATCGTCCTGACTCGGCCGCGGATCCGCGGCCTTTTGATGGAGTCAGTGCATGGAATCTTAAGGGTCGTTTCATGTTGGCTTTATGACACTTTTCTGATGCCTGGAATCCTATAGTTATTTCTTGTTTACTGCCAGATCTCAAGTCTTTGACTTGCTGTTTTTATCGGTGCTTTTTAGCAGTTCCAGTTCTTTGACCTGAAGAATTTCTGCACAAAATCTTGAGACAAGTGTTGAGATATACAAGAATTATGCGTGTAGTAATAAACACTCAATTTCCCTCTAGAATGTCGGTTATAATGTATAACACATGTTATTTGATATTTTGCAGACGAATTGCTAATATGTGCTATAATTATACCAAACAACTTTAGATGATTAGAAAGAGTAGGGAAATTGATGTGTTAAGAATGCAATATTTTCGACTGATCAGGACCCTTCATAATCAGGTAAATCAAACACTACAAAGTTGCACAACTCATTAAACGTTCTATCTTCAACTGGTGAATCATTTAGGACACTTGATAGACATTCAAAACTGGAGTTGTGGGATTCAATTTGGGATGGGTAGGTTTGATTTGGAAGGGTGCTCAGCTCACTCTCTCCACTCAAATTCTCAATATGTCCAACCGCCTCATCATACATTGGAAAATTTGGAGCTAGTTGGAAACTGGCTACCGGGTCACTAGGTTGTATGAGGGCGGCTATGGACGCATTCAAATCCATCATCTTTTGGTACGACGCTACCCGAAAGTCCTCCAACGACTGTTCTAGACTAGACATAGGTTATGAAGGGGTTTCAGTAAAAGATTCGAAGTTGTTTGGATACTGGAAACTTCTAAAAGGCTGTTCAGAAGCAATATCTAGGGAAGGTGCAAAAGTTGGGTAGGATGGATAGGAATTGAATGGTTGGACAGGGGTAGGATCAACATACGGATAAGAAGATGAATGGAATTGTTGATCCAAAGAATTCGCAGTGGTGAAAGGAGTGAAAGATCGGTTACGAGATTGTTCAATACGTTCAGCAAGAGACATAGGTCTTGGGGTTACAATTGGACTCTCAAAAGGGGTATCAACGTAAGAAGGTGGGGAAGGTTGAAATGGTTGATACAAGGTGGATTGCGGAGTCCAACTGGTTGTCCTAGATGTGTCTATCCGATCTTTCAACGAAAGTTTTGGCATGGATGGATCGTCCGACGTTCGGCCAAAGCAAGAACCGTAGGAAGTTATGTCTGGTTGTGGGTACCAAAGTCCGGCAAGAGTTTTTCGAGGCGGGGTACCCATGTTAGAAGAGTGAAAAGGTAGGGAGGGAAGGAAGTGGTATTTTTTTATAGTTGTTTTTAGTTTTTTTAAAAAAGGAAAAAAATTGTTTGTTTTTGGAGTTTTAATAATTGTTTGTTTGAAAGAATACGGAATTATGGGACTAAACTTTAGATAAGCATAATCACAATCACAAAAAGCACAAACAATCACCTAGAGCTAGGGTCTTTAAAGTCCAACTAGACCGCTCATAGACTGCTAAGCATTAAGTTGCAAGATAACCCTCGAATTGCCTCTTCTCTGCCAATTGTGGCCAGGTAAGCACAAGTGAGGTAAGGAGGGTTCCGCTCACGAATCACCATGAGACGGACCTTTTGAAATTACCTCCTCACTTGTCTAGCCTAGGCACCACAAAATCAAGTTTAGATAAACGACCGATTCCCCGCAACCTTCACTTGTCCTAAATGAGTGCGACGGGTCCTTAAAGGTTTGGTCTAGATATTTTTTATTAGCTCAAGGTAATGCGTATGCCATTAGTGATTTGTGGGGTCTTAGGAAGGGTGATGAAATCCCCACCCAATCTGAATTGGTGTTATAGCCGCTTAAAATCAGTATTATTATATGCAAAGCGCGTAAACAAACAAAAATCAACAACAAAAAATTTATTTCGCGGCGGTGCAATCTGTGCAAAAAACCTGCAGAAAATGCAATTCAGTGGAGTTCACAGAGAATATTAAAAGAAGGAGAAGGGGTGGAAAAAAATTGGGGCCAAGAACCCACAATTGAACCGTGGAACCGCCGCACAACCCACGCTTTGACCGCGGTTCCGCGGTCAAAATGAGAAATTGTGGTCTGAAACTTTGGTCCTGCACTCCTCTTACTCTATAAGACAGAATAAAAACCTCTATCTCTTGATTTGAATATTGTACTTGATCCAGATAAGCTGCACACTTGCACACAAAAAATTTCAAAAATAACAAAAAGATTTTTTATATTTGTAACAACCGAGTTCAGTTATACCAATTTCTGTTGCCGTATTTGTCTGTTTGTGGTGTTTTATCCATTTATCGTCTTTGGAAGCGAATGGTAGTTTACTTTACATTCGACCCGCTTGCTTGAACTGGTTGATTCATATTCCTAAACTGCCATGTCCTGTTAATTAGACACGTGCATCACATGTATACTGCATTTTAACATTTCACCTACCATCGCGTATTTTTACATGTAACATTTTAGATCACGTAAAATAAATTAAAATTGCATTTCATAGCCTGCATGATACCCCTAACCCCGTGGTAGCATCCGCGCATCGTGTTCTCGTCCTGTTCAGTGAAACGGACTTGTTTGGATGGCTACGCGCACGTACGTGCGTCCATTCTTGGGGGTATGCTTTTTCGTTACATAATCTTTCATTTTAAATTTTGGAACTTGCATAAAATTTTCGTATTTCAAATCCAACATTTTGGACCCGACCCTGGCGCATTTCTGAAATATTTTGTATCCCCCCAAATTCTAATTATTTTTAAATTTCTTTAAATTCAACAGCCTAAGATTTATTTTACAGATAACGAAAATATTTTTTAACAACCAAAATCTTTTTCCCTTTCTTTCCCAGCCAATCAAATTCTTTTTCTTTAATTCAGCGCCAGCCCCGATCTCGATTCTCTCTCTCTTCCCTTCTTTTCCTCTCTCTCTTCTCTCTTTCTCTCTCCGCAGAAAAAACCAAATTTCTCCCTCGTCACTGTTCCTCTCTCTCTCTCTCTCCCCTCTCGATCTCCCCTCTCTCTCCTTTCGATTCTCTCTCTCTCTCTTCCGTATCTCTCTCTCTCCCCCTTTATATCATACTCCTTTCTTTTTATTTTAACCCACGAACCCTAGCCTCCTGCCTCCGCTGCCGTCGTCCCCTCGCCTACCTTGTCGCCGCCATTGCCACCATCGCCGTTTCATCGCCGCCTTCTCATCCTCATCGCATCCACCTCCATCTCCATTCCTTCCCAGGCCTGCACACTTCCAGACCCAAGCCCAAGCACCCCTGCACACCATTGCACCGCCGGGGTTGGCGATTCTCGTCCTCGGTTTCCCGGCCCCGTACAACCCAGTAAGCCCTGCACCCTTCCTCCTTCTTTCTTTTCTTCTTCCCTTCTTATATTTTTCTTTCTTCTTTCTGTTCTTAGCCGCTGCCGTTTTTCAGATCAACTCGCCGGAGCTCCGTCGACGCCGTCGATCCCC
This sequence comes from Agapanthus africanus, assembly GCA_030015575.1. Classification (NCBI taxonomy): domain Eukaryota; kingdom Viridiplantae; phylum Streptophyta; class Magnoliopsida; order Asparagales; family Amaryllidaceae; genus Agapanthus; species Agapanthus africanus. Next base: position 389,393,470 of record CM057337.1, on the reverse strand, counting down.
TCATGACTATCTTTGCCAACCACAGTGAGCTTCCTTCTCCTCCTTCCTCCTCCCCTTCTTCTCTTCTTCATTCTTTTAAGCAATTCTTTCTTGATCTGTTCACTATTGATTTTGGTTGCCGGAATCCGGTCGTGCCGTCGACGATCCCGACGACCCAGCGAAGATATCTGACCAGTATGATCCCATTGTACGTTGTGTGGATTCGTTCCGTGTACCGTACGCGAGTCGCGACTTTTTCCGCCGACGTGTGACGTTCCGTATACCCGTATCGCGATCCGTCTAGGCAAGTGAAACTTGCTACATGCTATTCATATTACCTTATACTTATTTGATTACATGTTAAACCTATAGATTTAATCCAGTGTCTCATGTTCCTTTTTAACATTCGATGTTCCATTATATCATTTAGATTCAAAACTTGAAACATACCATGTTGCATTTTAGTTTACTTTACTTGGTACCCACATCCGTATTTAAATCACTTAATAATTATTTACATAGCCCATAATACCCTTTTAAATAGTTTATAACCGTTCAAACACCTGTTTGCATCCATATCGTTTAATATACTTAATATTGCATCCATAGATCACTTGAATATATAATATTACAATATTAACATTCCACACTTGATATATTGTAGTTTAACTAGTATTGGAACTTTAACTCTAACCCTAACCATAACTGTGCATCTATATGCCTTAATCTGTACCTGATTGCATAATACATTACATTATTCCATTTCTATTGTTCCACTAGGACCCCATGCTTGTTTTGTATACCCATGCTTATGCTAGTTTGATTATGAGCACCCATATGACATTTTGTGCACCCCTGACATGACTTGTTACACCTACTACTTGACACGACATGGTACCGTGCAACTCTTGACATGACATGATACCTATGTACTACCTGACTTGACCTGATGTACTATTGCTTTACCTGTTACCTAATCTTGTTACTAATGCCAACAAGCCTGACCTGTTGTCCCTACGGACATTTCCTGTTGTCTATCCAGACAAACCTGTACCTGCTTGATCCTGTGTTGGCATTAGCTCCAGATTATTTAATACCTGACTTGTACACATATAACTTGGGGGTATGGGGAAATCAATAATGAAACCAGACTTGTAACTCGACAGTCGATACCTTTACTGATCAGTTTTAGAGGCTGGGCCAGCCTTGGGATGATGCTGCTGACATCATCCATCGTTACCCACTAATCATACTTTGGCTTTTAGATAAGAGCATTTCAATGTATCCTCTACTATCGCGAGTTTCAAGACGTGTGTAAGTGCGTATAGTAGGATATTAACGTTCAAATGTTTGGCTTCCAGAATAGAAACTATTTTTTAGACTTATTTTTATTCTCAGATTAGTGACTTCTTTCATCTTACTAACCCTTGGGACAACAGCTCATAACTACTTATTACTAGTTCATTTAAGAAAACTTCTAAGTTTCTAGATTTTCTTAAATTTTTCCAATCTTTTGGATGTAATTTTTCACTATCTAATCTTTTTTTATAAAATTAAATATTAAATTTTTTTCCCTATATGTTTTGTGCTTATGCAAAGTGATATGCAAAGTGATGCGTAAATAAGCACAAACCTCCCCCAAACTTGTTTACAACAGTGTCCTCACTGTTGCCATCTGTTAATTCTTAAATACCTGTAAACTTGGAAGGAAAAATTTATTAACGGGGTCAATAAATATGATCGTGAAAATCCTCCCCCAAAGTTATTTTTGGCTCACCATTTTGAGGACAACTTTTATTTTCAAGAGCCCAAAATATACCCCCAAACGTGAGTTAAACAATATTGAACATTTTAAAATCACAAGAGGGGGGTCAAAGTTTATTGGTCAATACCAAGTTTTGCAAAGACCGAAAGTCAACACCAACCATTTGAAGATTTTATCAGTGTAGTGCACCGGTTGGTGGAAGAACATGTTGTATAGAGCCAGGAAAAAGTGGGGAAAAGATAAGTGGTGTGATGGAAAGGGTCAGCATCTCAACTTGGAAAGAAGACACAGGGATTGTGATGATGGATTACTCGCATTCTTGTGATTGTCCAGAAGAAGGGGTGGAGGTTCAATTTCTTTTCTTGGAGTTGATTCATCTCAACACCCGTATTTTTTAAAAATGCAAGTTCATCGGCGAAAATTTCCTTATAGCTCTCATCGATACCCCGAAGAATAATGTCATCAGAGAAAGCGGGCTGATTGTCAGACTCTATAACAATTTCCTCATCAGTGTTAGATGTTATCCCGGACAACTCAATGCAAGAGTCCGTAAATGTATAATACATAGTTGGGTCAAACAACAACATATGAAAATAGTCTAGATCAGTATCATGAGGCTGATCAAATTCGTCGCTGTCGACATCCATTAATTCGACAGAACATGCTTGAGCAGAAGGTTCGGAGGGTACACGTCCCAACCTGTAAATGTTAAGCTCTATTGACATCTTCCCGAAGGATAGGGTCATAGAGCCATTACGGCAGTTGATTACAGCATTGGAAGTGGCCAAAAAGGGTCGACCGAGAATCACCGGAATTTGATTCCGTAGGTTCGCTACAGGCTGTGTATCAAGTACAATAAAGTCCACAGGGAATACAAATTCCCCGATTTTTATCAACACATCCTCTAGTTCACCCTTAGCTTTGGTGATTGATCGGTCGGCCATCTGGAGAGTGCAGTGAGCTGGTTTCAACTCTCCAATCCCTAACTGCTCATAAACCGAGTAAGGAAGCAGGTTAACACTTGCGCCAAGGTCAAGTAGAGCACGGTTAATGTATTTACCCCCAATAGAAATAGAAATAGTAGGATAGCCAAGGTCCTTACGTTTCCTAGGTAATTGTTGGGGAAAACTGTGTCTACGGTCTTTGACATGAACACCTTTTTTGGCACTTGAGTCTTCCTCTTCCTAGTGCACAAGTCCTTGAGAATTTTTGCATAAGCCGGGACTTGTTGTATAACATCTAGGAGAGGGATATTGATGTTAACCTACTTAAAGATTTCAGTAATCTTCTCCATTTGCGGATTTGGTATGTTTCCCCTTAACTTATTACGATAAGGAGCTTTAGCAATAATAGCTGGGTCCAATATTGGAGAAGATCGTATGGGTAGGAAAGATCCCAGAATAGGAGTGAGGATCGTCTTTGGTGGACTATAAAAAGTGTGCTGAGAGTTCGAGCCTTGGGGAAAACGGAGAATAGGCTTGGAAGAAGGTGGTGGGGTAGACGAACTGGGGTCAGAAGTAGAAGTAGAAGTGAAAGGAAAAGTCTCAGCCGGGGTATCATGGATTGCTTCATCATTATTTGTATCAATCTCTTCACCGACAAGGTTGCCCAGCACTCTTCCAGATCTCAACGTGGAGATAGCATTCACTGTAGGGTTCCTAGGCACTCAAATGAGGTCTCACAAGGCATCAACCATGCCAATTTCAAATTTTACGGTGCCGAGAAACCCTAGACTAGATCGTTAACTAGAATTTTAGGCGACAAAGTGAAACTAGTTAACTACTTAACTAAAAGAAATATGCTACAACCTTTGTAGATCCGGTTCCCCACTTCCTTAGCTCCACGTAGACATCCTCTCGCTGTCCGTCTCGAATCCCAGACTCAAGCATCGGCTTCATCGGAGAAATGGGCGGGCAAGGTCGTCGGCTTCGTGCCGAAGATGATCTACGTCGAGGTTACACAAGATCAAGCTCCAATTTCACCAAGTTATGAAACTTGTGAAGTAAACACCCTATACTACTTGGCAAGAGGTAGAGGATGAAGAAATAGGAGGTGGGTTCACTTTAGAATTGGATTTCTCACTCATTTGCTCAACATGCCATTGATGGTGGCAAGCTTTTTCTTTATCTCATGAAGAAGAAGAAGATGAAGATGATCATGATAAGTCTTTTAAAACGCAAAAGAAATGAATACTTATCATAATAGGAACCATGGTTAGGTGTAGAGAATTGACTAAGGTTAGATGAATGGTTAGGGTTAAGTATGAAGACAAAATGGTCACTTTGGTCAAAGCTTCATGAAGCTTCAACAATCTTCAAGAATGAAAGCAACCACTTTGTTTTCTTTTGCAATTTCTTTTTAATCCATATTAAAAAGATAAAATAATGAATAAATAAAAACCCTAACCATTTACTTAACCAAGGTTTAATTCTTTACACTTAACCAAATGAGCAAGTATCATCAAACATGATACAAACATGTGCACAAAAGTATATCACATATACAACTTGCACATCAAGTGAGAAAATCCATTTAAAGTGAACCAATACTAGTTAATGCAAAGTAATATATCAAATATATAATTATACATTAAATCATTAAATCAACACTTGATTTAACGATCCGGTCATATCGCATACAACCGACTAGTATCCAATGTATCGGCTTATCGAATCAATCCTTGATTCGATATCTAGGTCATATCGAATATAACTAATCGATACATTCATCACGAGAATGGAATACGGTATCACATACACGCATTATTCTCGGTCCTGCACATATCTCATATGCGCTCCTATTTCGTTTCGCTTGAGCCAGGAAACCTCTGTGTAGGACTCTAAAGACTCGTCAATACGCCGGCAGCAGATGATGATCATATCAAGCACCCACAATCCGCAAGCGGTCTGCTAAACGTAACGGCCATCCGGGTATTGAGCGATTAGAAGATCGACGAGCTAGCCCGCTCACACTCCTGTGAATCCAACCAGTAACACTTACCGTACAGTCCGGTCTGTTCGTCTGATATGTCGCATATCAAGTCTAGGGGTGGTAAACGTCAGACCCCAAAAACCGATAAGTCGTGCTGATGTGAGGCTCATAACGGGTCGAGAAACTACTGGTAACACTTACCAGCAAATCTCTGATCAGCCCTGGCCAGGGACTTCCCTGTTACGGCCAATCGAGCACAGCGCAACATCAACCCCCAATACCGGGAGAGACGAAACCCCTCCTATCGCTCATTGCCTCCATGTGACTCGGGACTGTACCCAAAGACCACCATTTTGCACGCCCTCATGGACGTGGTAAGGTGGAGATCAAAGCACAGTGGGAATCACACAAGACTCTATGACGATCTCGGGTCTACAGACTATCCTGTACAAGTGTCACCTGAGAACTGCCATCTGACGTGAGGTATAATACCATCTAGGAGTTCTCGGCGAGTCCGTCCAGTGTACTCAGTCTCCACTGAGCACCCGTACACCATCTCTGATGTCAGACACCAATGGATATGGGATTATCCATCGCCCATCTCATGGGTCGAGAAGCGTATACGCTAGTCTACACTGGTATATCGATGCCCTGTCTCGATACACCCACGACTAGGGACCTTGAAGGATGTACTTATGGACTACCATGTCCCCACTAGTATGATCTGCATCATAGTCCAGGTAGTCAAGTATACATCCTAAGGGCTTTATCAACATGTAACTATAAGACAGTTTAAAGAGACAAGTGTACATGTTAAGATAAAGAGCAACCAGATAGCATACTATCATATCGAGCAAGAAAGTCATCTCTATATATGTCCAAGCATCCAATATAATATACATCATCTGTACAATACTGGCCTCTAGGGCATACATACAACTAACAATCTCCCACTTGCACTAGGGCCAGCTGCTGTAGTATCGCATACCGAGCATCCCGAAGAGTCTCTCAAACTGTATCTGGGGAATGGCCTTCGTGAGTGGATCCGCCGTGTTGTTCTTCGTGTCAACCCTCCTGACCTCGATCTCCCGGCGATCAACTATCTCCCGGATCAGGTGATACCGCCTCAGAATATGCCTGGATCACTGATGGGACCTAGGTTCCTTGGCCAAAGCCACTGCTCCATTGTTATCGCAATACAAAGGTATTGGATGCTCAATGGATGGAACCACTCCAAGTTCAGTAATGAACTTCTTGATCCAGACAGCCTCTTTGGCAGCATCGTTGGCAGCGATGTATTCAGCCTCCATCGTCGAGTCTGCCACGGTTTCCTGCTTGGAACTCTTCCAGCTAACCGCCCCTCCATAAAGGGTAAAGACAAATCCCGACTGCGACTTAGATTCGTCCTTATCACTCTGGAAGCTCGAAACGGTAAAGGACTCCATTTGGAGTTCTCCGTTACCATACACCAAGAGCATCTCTTTAGTCCTTCGCAAGTACTTGAGAATGCTCTTCACAGCTGTCCAGTGACTCTCTCCAGGATCAGCTTGATACCTGCTCACTACACTTAGTGAGTATGCTACATCGGGTCTGGTACATAGCATCGCATACATGATAGAGCCTACAGCCGAAGCATAGGGTATCCCTTGCATGCGAGCTCTCTCCAAATCAGTCTTGGGAGACATCTCTTTGGAGAGAGTGACTCCAGAGATCGTGGGCAAGTTCCCAGGCTTGGATTCTTCCATACTAAACCTCTTTAGTATGGTGTCAATGTACCTGGATTGGGACAATCCCAATATCCGTTTGGATCTATCTCTATAGATCCTTATTCCCAATATGAAGGAGGCATCACCAAGATCTTTCATTGAGAATCTTTGTGATAAGAAGAGCTTGACCGATTGCAGCATAGGAATATCATTTACTATCAAGAGTATGTCGTCCACGTACAATACGAGGAAGACAACCTTACTCTCTGCCACCTTCTTGTAAATACAAGGTTCATCTGGGTTTTTGACGAAATCAAACTCTTTGATAACGACGTCAAAGCAGATGTTCCAACTCCGCGATGCTTTCTTTAATCCATAAATGGATTTAAGCAGCTTGCACACCTTCCCGCTGCTCCCACTGTCTACGAAGCCCTCTAGCTGAGTCATGTACACACACTCTTCTAAATCACCATTTAGAAAGGCGGTCTTAACATCCATTTTCCAGATTTCGTAGTCATGATAAGCAGCAATGGCAAGCATGATCCGGATGGATTTAAGCATAGCCACTGGAGAAAAGGTTTCATCATAGTCCACACCTGGTCTTTGACGAAAACCTTTTGCAACAAGTCTAGCTTTGAAAGTCTCCACTTTCCCATCTACACTAAGTTTTTTCTTGAAGATCCACTTGCTCCCGATGGGTTTTACCCCTTCAGGAGCAACTTCCAAAGTCCATACTTTGTTGGTGTACATGGATTCCATCGCGGACCGCATAGCATCCAGCCATTTTACTGAGTCCCTACTCGTGATGGCCTGCTCGAAGCTAGTTGGGTCATCATCCTCCATGATGCAATCTTCGCTTCCACCGTCAATGAGAAAACCGCAGTATCTCTCAGGTGGACGAGATACCCTACTAGATCGGCGGAGAGGCTGGGGTTCGTCGAGTTCTACTGAATCCTCTGGTTCTACTAAGTCTTCTGTTACAGTTTGTGTTGCTGGAACTTCTTCCAGTTCTACCTCAATGCTACTTGTCTGTTTCATAAGAAAACTCTTTTCTAAGAAAGTGGCATGTCGAGAAACAAACAATTTTTGTTCCTCGGAGTGGTAGAAGATATACCCTCGCGAGTGTTTGGGATATCCAACAAACTTACATAGAACAGACCTTGCCTCGAGCTTGTCCGGATTTTGTGTTTTAACATAGGCCGGACAACCCCATATCTGAATAAAATTAAGACATGGTCTCTTGCCATTCCATATCTCATATGGAGTGGTAGGCACTGATTTGGTTGGAACTCTATTCAATAGGTATGCAGCAGTCTCCAGTTCATATCCCCAGAAGGAAATAGGTAACTCAGCTGCACTCATCATAGAGCGCACCATATCTAATAGGGTGCGATTTCTCCGCTTCGATACACCGTTGTGCTGTGGTGTATAAGGAGGAGTAAGCTGAGAGAGAATCCCATTCTCTTTTAGATAATCTCTGAATTCGTTACTTAAGTATTCTCCTCCTCGATCAGATCGAAGGATCTTAATACTTTTGCCCGTTTGGTTCTCTACTTCTTGTTTATATTCTCTAAATTTCTCAAAAGCTTCTGATTTGTGTTTCATCAGGAACACATATCCGAATCTAGAGAGATCGTCAGTGAATGTAATGAAGTACGAAGAACCATCCCTGGCATGTGTAGACATGGGACCGCATACATCACTATGTATTAGTCCCAAGAGTTCGGTAACTCTTTCTCCGTGTCCAGTAAACGGAGTTTTGGTCATCTTACCTTTGAGACATGACTGGCAAGTGTCATAAGATGAAAATTCAAACAAATTTAAATATCCATCCTTATGCAACTTAGCTAGTCGTGTCGCATTGATGTGACCCAGTCTACAATGCCACAAGAAAGATTCGTTCAGTTCAGAACTCTTCCTCTTGTGTGTGCTTTGTAAATTGAGGACTGTATTTTGATTGAGAATGAATATGCCATTATACATCGAGCCTGATGCAATCAACTTTTGATCTAGGAATATGTTCATAACATTATCCTTTACTACAAAATTATATCCTTCTTTACTTAATAAAGAAACTGATATAATGTTGCACATCATGTTCGGTATATAATAGCATTCATTTAGAATCATTGTATCACCACTTGGTAATACTAGGTGATATTCGCCAACTGCTTTGGCTGCAACATTTGCCCCATTCCCAACTTGAACGGAATGATCACCTTTTCCCAGTTCTCTACCTTTCCGCAGCCCATGTAACATCTTACATATGTGGGATCCTGATCCGGTATCTAATACCCAGGACGTAGGGTGAACTGAGAAACAGTTCTCAATGACAAACACACCCGAAGATGATGCATCAACATGCATGTTCTCCGTTTGGGCGGTGTGAGAATCCAGATATTCTCCTGTTTCCTGTTCATTTTTATAACACTTATAAGATAGAACGGGTTCAACGTCCCCCTGCACAGTATAACATACGGGTTCAGTTAATACATCCATATTATTATCTTTATTAGGGCATGACATGGTCGCTACCTGGAGAGAGAGAGAAGAAAACACTTTAGCGTAAGCTCGTGCAAGATCAGATTGGTTATTATCTTATCTAATCATGATGGCTCCCACTGGTTTTTATCAAATCTTCCTTCAAACCCTAAAAGGAAAGACTAGCCGGGATTAATTACACACTACAAGTTCGCCAATCTTTCAGCCAGGCCAGTGTCGGTACTTTGAGGGAGGTCCCCCGTGCTTTCGCACGAACCTAATTAATGTAAACCTCGTTTTCCCATAGGCGTAACCCCGTTGACACCTTTCTAGTCACCTACTCGATCAGCTAATTGCAATGTGTAAAACTCTCCCAGGAGTAACTCTTACTCGCAGTGGGTATCGAGATCCAACTATCTCATAGAAGGTATGCAGTCTCATTGCAAATTTCAACACTTGAAATTCCCGATAATACTTTTGCCCCAGCGTCCTTTGACCTTGACGGAGGCCAAACTACCCACAGGGCGCTAGTTAAGTTCAACCCGTCATTTCTTGATCGAATTAAACCCACCCGTACGACCCTTGACGGAGGCCAAACTACGCCGTACGAATACCCTAATCCAATCGCATCATATGCTGGAAGATAAGCACTAGTTAGCTACCATACACTACGCCTTGACGGAGGCCAAACTACCGCAGCATGAATACTAAGTAGTACTTATCTGAAATGACGGAGGGCTACGCAGGTTTTTCTGAAAACCATGAGCGTAACGAACTTGATATCGTTGTAGAATCAAAATGAAGTTTTGAAATGGAGTGATTTTGAGGCTTTTCTAGTTTTGCTAAAGGGGTCACTCCCGGTGAAGGGATCGTCGGCCCTTTCCTCGTCGAATGAGGTGCGGGATATATCATATATATCACTGTGCAAAGCAGAAACTATAGAAGCAATCAAAAGTCAAACCGAGTGTGTAGCATTTGCCAGTTATTGCTAAAGGAGTCACTCCCGGTGAAGGGATCTCCGTCCTTTCCTCATCGAATAAGGTGCAGGATATATTACATATACCGCTATGCAAAGCAAGAATTGTAGGTACCTGTTTTGTTTAAAATTTGATTCTACAACATCTTAGGTTTCTTTTCTTTCATTAATCACATTAATGAAGTCCCATCATTTAAGTCACCTAAACATCACAGATAAATACGACGTACACTTATGCCATCCGCATTCGCTTGGATGTCCCCTCGTGCACCGTTAGGTTATGTAACTAACGACAGAGCAGGGCAGGGCTAGTGCGGGTGCAAAACATAAGTAACGTCTATATAATATATCATATATACTATATAGAGTATCTATCACAGAACATCACATGATCACATCACAGATATCGCAGCAGAAGAAACATATGAAACATTGGATACACTAGGACGTCCGTGTTTTCAATACGAGCCAGTATAAAACACGGATTCCACGGTCGTGATGAATAGCCAATCCCACACCCCTAGACCCCTATGAGAGCGGCAAGCAACCCTACCAATTCTAGGGTTAGGAGACCCGGACTCGACTCCTCGAGATGGTCTCCCACTGGACCCTAGAACCCGGTTACTTGTGCTCCCCTCCTTGGGTCTATCCTAGTGCAGAAAAGTAAATAATATACAAAAGGTGACAACTTCCGCAACCTGGAAGTGCCCCAATAAAAAATATTACATACAAGTTTTTACATGAATGAAAATGAAAAACACTCATCTCACATAAAAACCCCCGGCTATTCAAACACGACAATCCAATATAACATATCCAGCAACACATAACAACGCATGTCATCAACGTAAGTAAATATGCGCATCCCAATTGTCGTTGACATATAGCAACGAAACCGGCGATACCACATATTACACTTACGGTCACAGAAAAGAAAGTGTAAAACTACAACAGTTGGAATCCGCAACCTCATTAGACATCACATGCCTAATCAAATGAAATACTTAGGCATCACATGCCTAACAATTATAAACCCCGCATTTTAGTCCCATTATCGAAAACTCTTTTCAATATCAAATGAGACTAAACCGCTAGATTTATAACATTCATTCAGTTATCTCATAACTGTTTGTGAATTCCAATTATTGTATCCCATTCCGGATAAACAGAATATGTTAAACTTTCCGATCGAACATTCGAACACTCAATTTTTCCCGAAACAGATCAATACATGAAACAAGTTTAAAAACATCCAGTTCATGCCTCAGTACCAACGGTCCAGCCGTAGAAGGGTCAAGCCAACGCCTCACATGTGGCAAGCCGTACTGCCCCAAACCCGAAGGTTCAAAGGGCAGTTCAAGACGGTCACATAATCGAGTTAAGGTTTGTTGTCTTCTAGAGGGACCATCGCGTTACTTGCACTACTCAGAACGTTCTTAAACCACAGAAAAATCCAACACTTGGATATTTTCCGGCAGGGGAAAAGTTGGGTATTTATATCCGGTCGAACTTTTTAACATATTCTAAAATTATCCGGAAAACCACGCAGACAAAATTTGATAATCCGATCGAATCTACGATTCCCAAAGCAATCCCAGAATACTCAACTCTTGAGTCAAATTAGAAATTCCCGGAAAACTCAGCATCCTTAAATAGGAATTTCTGTGCAAAAAGGGTAGGATAACGTCATCATCTGGCCGCGGAACCGCCGTAGAAGCCAGGCTTCTGCCGCGGTTCCGCCGCCGTTTGCACTGTTTATGAGTTAAATTTTGCACCGTAATTCTTATAATTCCCTGCTGAATTTTTTAAGCATTTTTAATCTGGAAAAAACCCAGTTTTCAGAAAAAGTCCAAAGAGCATTTTGGTTTTTAGGGTTTCGGTTCGATCGGGTTTCAAACGTCGTCTAAGCATCGCCTAAGGCTCTAGCTAGGCTCTGATACCACTGTAGGGTTCCTAGGCACTCCAATGAGGTCTCACAAGGCATCAACCATGCCAATTTCAAATTTTACGGTGCCGAAAAACCCTAGACTAGATCGTTAACTAGAATTTTAGGCGACAAAGTGAAACTAGTTAACTACTTAACTAAAAGAAAGATGCTACAATCTTTGTAGATACGGTTCTCCACTTCCTTAGCTCCACATAGACGTCCTCTCGCTGTCCGTCTTGAATCGCAGACTCAAGCATCGGCTTCATCGGAGAGATGGGCGGGCAAGGTCGTCGGCTTCGTGCCGAAGATGATCTACGTCGAGGTTACACAAGATCAAGCTCCAACTTCACCAAGTTGTGAAACTTGTGAAGTAAACACCCTATACTACTTGGCAAGAGGTAGATGATGAAGAAATAGGAGGTGGGTTCACTTTAGAATTGGATTTCTCACTCATTTGCTCAATATGCCATTGATGGTGGCAAGCTTTTTCTTTATCTCATGAAGAAGAAGAAGATTATGATAAGTCTTTTAAAATGCAAAAGAAATGAATACTTATCATAATAGGAACCATGGTTAGGTGTAGAGAATTGACTAAGGTTAGATGAATGGTTAGGGTTAAGTATGAAGACAAAATGGTCACTTTGGTCAAAGCTTCATGAAGCTTCAACAAGCTTCAAGAATGAAAGCAACCACTTTGTTTTCTTTTGCAATTTCTTTTTAATCCATATTAAAAAGATAAAAGAATGAATAAATAAAAACCCTAACCATTTACTTAACCAAGGTTTAATTCTTTACACTTAACCAAATGAGCAAGTATCATCAAACATGATACAAACATGTGCACAAAAGTATATCACATATACAACTTGCACATCAAGTGAGAAAATCCATTTAAAGTGAACCAATACTTGTTAATGCAAAGTAATATATCAAATATATAATTATACATTAAATCATTAAATCAACACTTGATTTAACGATCCGGTAATATCGCATACAACCGACTAGTATCCAATGTATCGGCTTATCGAATCAATCCTTGATTCGATATCTAGGTCATATCGAATATAACTAATCGATACATTCATCGTGAGAATGGAATACAGTATCACATACACGCATTATTCTCGGTCCTGCACATATCTCATATGCGCTCCTATTTCGTTTCGCTTGAGCCAGGAAACCTCTGTATAGGACTCTAAAGACTCGTCAATACGCCGGCAGCAGATGATGATCATATCAAGCACCCACAAGCCGCAAGCGGTCTGCTAAACGTAACGGCCATCCGGGTATTGAGCGATCAGAAGATCGACGAGCTAGCCCGCTCACACTCCTGTGAATCTAACCAGTAACACTTACCGTACAGTCCGGTCTGTTCGTCTGATATGTCGCATATCAAGTCTAGGGGTGGTAAACGTCAGACCCCAAAAACCGATAAGTCGTGCTGATGTGAGGCTCATAACGGGTCGAGAAACTACTGGTAACACTTACCAGCAAATCTCTGATCAGCCCTGGCCAGGGACTTCCCTGTTACGGCCAATCGAGCACAGCGCAACATCAACCCCCAATACCGGGAGAGACGAAACCCCTCCTATCGCTCATTGCCTCCATGTGACTCGGGACTGTACCCAAAGACCACCGTTTTTCACGTCCTCATGGACGTGGTAAGGTGGAGATTAAAGCACAGTGGGAATCACACAAGACTCTATGACGATCTCGGGTCTACAGACTATCCTGTACAAGTGTCACCTGAGAACTGCCATCTGACGTGAGGTATAATACCATCTGGGAGTTCTCGGCGAGTCCGTCCAGTGTACTCAGTCTCCACTGAGCACCCGTACACCATCTCTGATGTCAAACACCAATGGATATGGGATCATCCATCGCCCATCTCATGGGTCGAGAAGCGTATACGCTAGTCTACACTGGTATATCGATGCCCTATCTCGATACACCCACGACTAGGGACCTTGAAGGATGTACTTATGGACTACCATGTCCCCACTAGTATGATCTGCATCATAGTCTAGGTAGTCAAGTACACATCCTAAGGGCTTTATCAACATGTAACTATAAGACAGTTTAAAGAGACAAGTGTACATGTTAAGATAAAGAGCAACCAGATAGCATACTATCATATCGAGCAAGAAAGTCATCTCTATATATGTCCAAGCATCCAATATAATATACATCATCTGTACAATACTGGCCTCTAGGGCATACATACAACTAACATTCACATGATGTGAATAACCAGGATTGGGTAAAGGTTGAGCTGGAAGTTTTCCTCTCTCTCTAGCACTCATTTCGGCATTTATTCGTGCAATTTGTGCTTCCATCGATTTAATACTCTCACTTTGGGAGTCAGAGTTTTTCTGGATTTTATCGACGGAGGACTTCAACTCAGACGAAACTTGCATGAAATTTGTCAGAAGCAAATTCATGGTTTGTTCGAGTGAAGAGGAGTTATCAGTACCGGCCAATTGCAAAGAATTGTCGTGCGGTGCAGAAGTGTTGACCGGATTTTGAAAATTTTGTGATTGATAGAGGTGCTGACTCAGTTATAGTGGTTGTTGTTGTTGTGGAGGACCCCTTTGGAAATTGTTTTTATTTGGAACCGTAATTTGAGTTTGTGATTGGTTCCAAGCAAAGTTAGGGTGATTCCTCCAACCCTGATTATAACTGGAAGAATACAGATCGTTTCTAGGTCTTTGTTGGAAAGCAGCATTGGTATGCTCTTGACCTTGAAACGGAGAATTTAAAGGGCATTCTTCCGTAAGATGAGATGGATCAGAACAGCATCCACAGACAGTTTTGGAGAGTGTTATCTGATTTAGGTAGGCTACTAAAAATTTGTGTTCCATAGCTTCGAGCTTCTTTTTCATTGCTGCCATTTCAGCTCTAACTCCTATGGAAACATCAAGTGGATGAATGCCACCTCTAGACGATGACTGGTTTACACTCTCCCACTGTAAAGTTCTTTCAGCGAAATCTTCTAAAAATCTCCAGGCTTCACCATCATTTTTATTCATGAAGGTGCCTTGTCACATGGATTCAAGGGTCTGTTTTGTTGTTGGATTAATGCCCTCATATATGATTCTGCACAGATCCCATCTAGGGATTCCATGATGAGGACATTGAACTAACAGAACTTTGAAGCGTTCAAAACACTTCGCGAATGGTTCATTTGGAAGCTGAGTAAATTGATTTATTTCGCTACGGACTCGAGCTGTTTTATGATTTAGGGTAGAATTTCTTTAGGAAAGCTGTTACGAATTCTCCCCAGTTCGAAATAGAATGTGCGGCTATGTTATAAAACCACTTCTCGGCTATATCGCACAAAGTGAATGGGAGAAGACATAATCTCATAGCATCCACAGAAAGCTGTGAAGTACCCAGCATAGCGCAAACATTTTCAAATTTGGTAATAAAGACATATGCGTCTTCAGACTCGAGACCGTGAAATTTGGGTAAAAGATTGATGTATTTTGGTTTGATTTCGAAATTGTCCCCATTGGCTGGTGGAATGGTGAGACAGGTCGAAAGAGGACCTCGCATCAGGTAACATCTCTCTTGGAGAGAGATGCGGAGTGGATTCTGCGCACCTGCGGACGGTGGCAGAGTGGTGTTAAAGAAGTTCGATGGAGAACCGTCCATCGATGTAGGTGTGGTAGTGGGTTCAGAAAAAGTAGACGTAGAATTACCGACTTCGGAGTCGATAGGAGGAACGCGGCAAGACGGGCACTAGAATCCCGTGTCCAGCCGAGCATTTACTAAATGGTTTAGCACAAGTAGCAGCGTTGTAATAATTAGGGGAAAATTTTGGATTGGTGTTTGTTTCGAAAAATTACGTATTTTTGAGAAATTCACACAAACAATGCACAAGCAACCATAAATCTAGTGGTCACCTAGGTCAAGGCTCTAGACCGCTCCTAGACTTTCAGAAGACAAGTCGCAAGATAGATCCTCTACTGCCTCTTTATCCCTTCTGTGGCCAGGTAAGTGCCAGGTAAGTGGGAGGTTCTCCACTGCGTAAGTAGTGGGCCTAATTAAGTAACCGCTTGCCTTAGACACACTTTCCTAGACACCACAAAAGAAACGCGGATAAGCAATAGATTACCCATGACCTTCGTCTGTCCTTAATGATTGCGACGGTCCTTAAAGTCTTGTCTAGATATTTTTTAGTTAATGAGGGTGCTACGAATGCAAGTTTGTGATTTTTGGGGCTTAGGAAGGATAATGAAATCCCCACCTAATCTGAATTTGTTCTTTGCACCTTAATTTCCTTGTTAAAATATGCAAACAACCAAGATCAAACACGCAACAATTTTCTTTTAGCGGCGCTGTGAATTTTTGCAAAGAATCCTGCAGAAATTGGTTATTGGACAGAGCAGGGAGGAGATAATAAAGTCAGAGATGGACCTAAAATTTTTGAAGCACTGAAGCCTCTGAGCAGCCGCGGATGCGCCGCGATCTGCTTCCTATTGCCGCGGTTGCACGGTCTGCTGACGAGATTCCTGCACAAAATTTTTCACAGAGACTCCTGTTGCCTCTATGAACTCTCTGTGATGCTCTGAAAATTTTTCCTCTCGATCTAGAGATTCCAGATTCCCTTGCAGCAATTCACAACAAATCGTTAAGCACTTGATGCGATTTTTATCTAAAAATTCTGATGTAATAATAAAATTTTCAACTCAAATTGCAAAAACGAACAAATTAGCACACGATCACCGGCAACAGCGCCATTTGATTGATCGTCTTCATGTCGTGTTTTCAAAAGTGTAAAAGATCACAACCAAAGAAATTTATACCGCAATCAATAACGGTGTCTATTGTAGTTTCGTTAGCGAGAGCTGATCGTCCACTGAGATTGTGTGAATTTGTTTGAATTTGTTTTAGTTTAGTTGAAAAGAAAAGATAAAAGAAAATGATTCAAGATTTGTGAGATTTAGTTTCAAGAAACATAAAGAAATTAGATCTAGAATCAGGAATTAATAAAGATCAAGAAAATGTCCCAACCAATTGAATTATCAAGATTTGTAAAGTAGCTTGTAGGAAATCGATCAAATAAATAGTGATCATGAAAACTAAAGATTACGAAATCTTATCTATTGAGGATTTGTTGCTAGGCCGATGACGATCAACGAAGATTAGGGATCTATTGAAGAAATTAGGCTTTCTCCTTCACCATCCCTTGTCTTTTCGTTGGTTATCATTCAAATTCTAGCCTCTAGTCAAGAAAATCACTGATCGTTGATCTCTAATTTGGAGCGAAAACATTCAAGAAAGCGATCTCACTCAAAATTTGGTCTTCAATGATTCAATTTCCTAAAGTTAACAAACCTCATAGGACTTAAGAAGCGTTCAAGAATTTCATCATCATCATCAACCTATTCTCTCGATTCCGCTACAAGCGGAGATTTCACTCATACATCATGAAAAAGGAAAGAATCAAGAATTGATCAATTTTCATAATGCAAGAATGTAAAGAAAACAAGATTTATAATTTTTTCACCTTTATTAATCGACGATTAGGTACAATTCACTCAAATGTTACAAGATTTGAGGAAGTAACTAGATCCGCCAAAATTAGCTTCGCATCGATCTTCTTGAGTCGCAGATCTTCGTGGATCACTTGTTCGGATGAAAATTGGCGTTGCGAAAAAGGCCCGTTGAAGGCTTGCTTGAGTCGCTTCTCGATGAATCTTGATTTTTGGCTTTTGAATTGGATATGGGCTAGGGTTTTGAGTTACAAGTTATGTCACTCAACTTGTGTTTTGAATTATTGAACAACCAATTAATGAACAACCTTTGTAATGAAGCCATAGGTCCCCTTTTATAGTTTTCCTTTATCTTTCCCTAGAAGCTAGGTTGTTATGAAGCTTGCGTAGGAAGCTAGGTAGTTGTAGGGAAGTTTCTAGATTAAGGTAGTTATCTAGCTTGCATGAGAAGGTTGGCTGTTGGAGGGAAGCTTCTGGAGATTTCTAGGGACTTTGAAGCGTCTTGAAGAAGTTTGGCCGTTGAAGAGGAGCCTCGGGAAAAAGTTCCAACCGCCAACGAGTCAGATCGGCCGCGCATCCGCGGCGGATCGGCCAGACTCGGCCGCGGATCCGCGGACTTTTGATGGAGTCAGTGCATGGAATCTTCAGGGTCGTTTCATGATGGCTTTATGGCACTTTTTTGATGTTTGGAATCCTATAGTTATTTCTTGTTTACTGCCAGATCTTAAGTCTTTGACTTGCTGTTTTTATGGGTGCTTTTTAGCAGTTCCAGTTCTTTGACCTGAAGAATTTCTGCACAAAATCTTGAGACAAGTGTTGAGATATACAAGAATCATGCGTGTAGTAATAAACACTCAATTTCCCTCTAGAATGTCGGTTATAATGTATAACTCATGTTATTTGATATTTTGCAGACGAATTGCTAATATGTGCTATATTTAGACCAAACACTTTTAGATGATTAGAAAGAGTAGGGAAATTGATGTGTTAAGAATGCAATATTTTCGACTGATTAGGACCCTTCACAATCAGGTAAATCAAATATTACAATGTCGCACAACTAATTAAACGTTCTATTTTCAACTGGTGAATCATTTGGGATACTTGATAGATATTCAAAACCGGAGTTGTGAGATTCAATTTTGGTTGGGTAGGTTTGATTTGGAAGGGTGATCAGCTCACTCTCTCCACTCAAATTCTCAATCTGTCCAACCGCCTCATCATACATTGGAAAATTTGGAGGTAGTTGGAAACTAGCTACCGGGTCACTAGGTTGTATGAGTGCGGCCATGGACGCATTCAAGTCCATCATCTGTTTGTACGACGCTACCCGAAAGTCCTCCAACGACTGTTCTAGACTAGACATTGTTTATGAAGGGGTTTCATTAAAAGATTCGAAGTTGTTTGGATACTGGAAACTCCCAAAAGGCTGTTCAGAAGCATTGTCTAGGGAAGGTGCAAAAGTTGGGTAGGATGGATAGGAATTGAATGGTTGGACAGGGGTAGGATCAATATACGGATAATAAGGTGAATGGAATTGTTTAACCAAAGAATTCACAGTGGTGAAAGGAGTGAAAGACCGGTTACGAGATTGTTCAATACGTTCAGCAAGAGACATATGTCTTGGGGTTACATCTGGACTCTCAAAAGGGGTATCAACGTAAGGAGGTGGTGAAGGTTGAAATGGTTGATACAAGGTGGATTGCGGAGTCCAACTGGTTGTTCTAGACGCGTCTATCCGATCTTTCAAAGAAATTTTTGGCATAGATGGATCGTTCGACGTTCGGCCAAAGCAAGAACCGTGGGAAGTTATGTTTTGTTGTGGGTACCAAAGTTCAGCAAGAGTTTTACGAGGTGGGGTACCAATGTTAGAAGAGTGAAATGGTAGGGAGGGAAGGAAGCGGTATTTTTTTTAATAGTTTTTTTTAGTTTTTTAAAAAAAGAAAAAAATTGTTTGTTTTTTGAGTTTTAAAAATTGTTTGTTTGAAAGAATACGGAATTATGGGACTAAACTTTACATAAGCACAATCACAATCAGAAAATGCACAAACAATCACCTAAAGCTAGGGTCTTTAAAGTCCAACTAGACCGCTCCTCGACTGCCAAGCGTTAAGTTGCAGGATGACCCTAGAATCACCTCTTCACTGCCAATTATGGCCAGGTATTCATAAGTGAGGTTAGGAGGGTTCCGCTCACAAATCACCATGAGACGGGCCTTTTAAAATTACCTCCTCACTTGTCTAGCCTAGGCACCACAAAGTCAAGTTTAGATAAACGACCGATTCCCCGCAACCTTCACTTGTCCTAAATGAGCGCGACAGGTCCTTAAAGGTTTGGTCTAGATATTTTTTATTAGCTCAAGGTAATGCATATGCAATTAGTGATTTGTAGGGTCTTAGGTAGGGTGATGAAATCCCCACCCAATCTGAATTGGTGTTATAGCCGCTTAAAGTCAGTATTATTGTACGCAAAGCGCGTAAACAAACAAAAATCAACAACAAAAAATTTATTTGGCGGCGGTGCAATCTGTGCAAAGAAACCTGCAGAAAATGCAATTCAGTGGACTTCACAGAGAATATTAGAAGAAGGAGAAGGGGTGGAAAAAATTGGGGCCAAGAACCCACAATTGAACCGCGGAACCGCCGCACAACCCATGCTTTGACCGCAGTTCCGCGGTCAAAATGAGGAATTGTGGTCTGAAACTTTGGTCCTGCGGTCCTCTTACTCTGTAAGACAGAATAAAAACCTCTATCTCTTGATTTGAATACTGTACTTGCTCCAAATAACCTGCACACTTGCACACAAAAAATAACAAAAAGATTTTTTATATTATATTTATAATTTTATATATATATACAAAAAGAATATTAACCCGAATAATAAGAAAGAAAATACATTACCATCTCCCCTGCAACGGCGCCAATTGATCGCTCGCTCTCCCCGTGTCGGAGTTCAAAATTCTAAAGTTATAACCGCGATTAAGGACGGTGTCGCATTGCTGCTAGCCGGTTAAGCACGGGTCGATCCACAAGGAGATGGTTGTATGTCCGTTCGAGTCTTAGACGAGTCTATAAAGAATGTGTATGTTGTGTTCAATTCTATCCTAAGTGTTTGTATTTTATGTTCAAATAAACTTATTAAGCTTAAGGTCGGTTAGTAGAGTTAGGATTAGTCTTGTGCTTGTCTTTTGCCATTCTTAAAATGATGTTGGATAATCGAAAGTAGCGGGGATTAGGAGTGTAGGGTTGCAAGGC
Source organism: Agapanthus africanus (assembly GCA_030015575.1). Lineage (NCBI taxonomy): Eukaryota > Viridiplantae > Streptophyta > Magnoliopsida > Asparagales > Amaryllidaceae > Agapanthus > Agapanthus africanus. The sequence continues at coordinate 389,372,950 of CM057337.1, read as the reverse complement.
ACACGCACAAGGGTCTACGAGGCATCAACCATGCCCGATTTAAAATTTAGCCGTGCCGAACAACCCAAAGCCGGATCTTTAAACTTGAGATTAGGCGAAAACAAGCATGTTAAACATTTTAACACTAAGTGAGAGGGATTACAACCTTTTTAGATCCAGTCCTTCACTTCTTAAGCTCCGTGTTGAGGTCCCTTCGCTGCGATCATCGTGTTCCGGACTCTCGAGTGGCTCCACGAAGAGAAAGATGCATGCTTGCTTCCGATCTTCGATAACAAAGATGATCTACCTTGAAGTTTCATTAACAAAAGCTCTCACTCACTAAATGAAGTGAACACCCTCATTTAAATGGCAAGAGTAGATGAGGATGAAGATGTGGGATTTTTGCTCTCATTTGTTTTCTTATTCTCACTCATTTTTCATCACAAAATCAAAGCAAGAAAGCTTTTCATGAAGCACTCAAGCAAGAACAAGATGAATAATGAATTAAATCCTTTTGTAATGAATAATGAAAAGATAATAATGGTGAATAATGCAACCATGGTTAACTAAACCTTCGTAGAGATTTAACTAGGGCTAGGGTTTGGGTTGGGTTAAAGCATGAGTCACTTGAAAATATCTTTTTCATGACAAAAGAAAAACCTTCTAGAAGGTTCATGAATGAGCTAACCCAATTCAAACCCTAATCTTGTTTAATCTCCACAAAACATGTTGTATTAGTAATCATATCATGTTACAATATTATATATCACATATATAATATTTATTATAACAAAATAAAATAATACAATTAACATATATCGCATATATATCAATGTATTACCCGAGTGAGAAAAAGAATCTCTTAGTGAGCTAATATTAGTTAATGTAATTTAATATATCATATATATTATTATACATTAAATTATCGAATCAACACTTGATCCGACAATTCGGCTATATCGCATATAACCGACTAAGATCTGAATTTACCGATTCATCGAATCAACACTTGATCCGATGACCCGGCTGATATCAAATATCGCGAGAATACAATACGGTATCTTATATCGCATTATCCTCGGTCCCGCACATATCACATATGTGCTCCTACTCCGTTTTTCTTGTGCCAAGAAACCTCGGTGTAGGACTCTAAAGAATAGTCAATACGCCGGCAGTAGGTGATGATCATATCAAGCACCCACAAGCTGCAAGCGATCGGTTAAACGTAACAGCCACCCAGGTATTGGACGCTCAGAATATCAACAAGTAAGCCTGTACATTCTCCTGTGAATCCAATCAGTAACACTCCCGTACAGTCCGGTCTCGTCATCTGATAGGTCGCATATCTCGCCTAGGGGTGGTAAACGTCATACCCCAGTAACTTGATAAGTCGTGTCGATATGAGGTCTATAACAGTTTGAGAAACTACTGATAACACTTACCAGTAAATCTCAGTAAGCCTGGCCAGAGATTTCCAGTTATAGCCAATCGAACACAGCACAATATCAACTCCCTATACCGGGAGAGACGAATCACCTCCTATCGCTCATTGCCTCCATGTGATTCGGGACTGTACCCAAAAGCCACTTTTTTGCACGCCCACTTGGACGTGGTATGATGGAAATCAAAGCACAATGGGAATCACACAAGACTCTATGATGATCTCGGGTCAACAGACTACTCTGTACCAGTGTCACCGGAGAACTGCCATCTGACGTGAGGTATAATACCATCTTGGAGTTCTCGGCGAGTCCGTCCAGTGTACCCAGTCTCTACTGAGCACCCATACACCATCCTTGATGTCAAACACCGATGGATATGGGATCATCCATCGCCCATCATATGGGTCAAGATGTGTATACGCTAGTCTACTCCGGTGCATCGATGCCCTGTCTCGATACACCCTCGACTAGGAACAGTTATAGGATGTACTCGTCGACTACCGTGGCCCCACTAGTATGATCTCATCATAGTCCGAGTAGTCGAGTACATATCCTAAGGTCTTTATCAACATGTAACATAGAGTCAATCAGAGTACATGTTAAGATAAAGTACAACCAGATAGAGTACTATCATGACGAGCAAGAAAGTCCTCCCTATATATGTCCAAGCATCCATTACAATATACATCATATGTACAGTAATGGCCTCTAGGGCATACATATAACTAACAATCTCCCACTTGCACTAGGGCCATCTGTTATGGTATCGCATACCCAACAATTAGCCGTGGTTGAAGTATCTCATACTCAACCATCCCATAAAAGTCTCTACTGGGAAAAAGGCCTTTGTGAGTGGATCCACGCTGTTGTCCTCTGTGTCTACTCTCCTAACCTTGATCTCCCTGGAGATCAACCATCTCCATGATCAGGTGATACTTAAGAATTATATCTCGATTTCTGATGGGACGGGGGGTTCCTTGGCAAAAGCCACAACTCCATTGTCATACAATGGTAGGAACGAAGTTCATCTCATGAACTTATATATCCAGACTGCCTCTTTGGTAGCATCCTTGGTAACGATGTATCTTGTCTTTAATCGTCTAGTAAGTCACGGTATCTATCTTGGAACTCTTCCAACATACCGTCCCTCCACTGAGGGTAAAGATAATGCCTGCGACTGACATTCAGTCGACCTTACCACCCTGGAACCATTCCAGTGATTCTCCCCAGGATCGATTGATACCATCTCACTACAACTAGTGAGTATCCTAACATCTAATTAGATCTATCTCATAGATCCAAAAACCAGGATTTAGGAGGTATCACATTGTTCCTATATGGAGAATCATTGTGATAAGCGGAGATTGACCGAGCGTAGCATAGGAAACTCCTTCCCTATCAAGAGTATGTTATCCACGTACTCTACAAGGATCACCACCATACTCCCTACTACCTTTTTGTATATACAAGGTTCATCTACCATTTTGATGAAGTCAAACTCTTTGACTACCACATCAAAACAGATGTTCCAACTCCGCGATGTCTGCTTTATCACATAAAACATCTTGCACACGTTTCCGCTGCTCCCACTATCTACGAAGCCCTCTGGCTGTGTACTTCTAGACGCTCTCTTCTAAATCATCATTTAGAAAAGCAGTCATGACACCCAACCGCCAGATATCGTAGTCATGGTATGTAGCCATGGCAAGTAGGATCTGGATGGACTTAAGCATAGCTTTGAAAGTCTCAACTTTTCCATGTACACCAAGTAATCTTCTCAAGATATACTTGCTCCTGATGGGGATTTAACCCTTCAGATAAAGCAACCAAAGTCCATACTTTGTTGGTGTATAAGGATTCCATCTCAGATCGCTAAGCATCCAGCCATTCTTACAGAGTCGCACTCCTGATGGCCAGCTCGAAACTAGTTGGGTCATTATCTCATGATGCAATCCTCGCTCCCACTTTCATAGAGAAACCGAAATATCTCTCAGGTGGGTGAGGAAACCTACAAGATAAGCGGAGAGGCTGAGGTTCGTTGGTTACTATTGAATCCTTCGGTTCTACCAAATCATCAGCTGCAGTTTGTATAGCTGGAACTCCTTCCAGTTCTACCTCATGACCAATAATTTCTTCACAAGAAATTCCCTTTCACAAAGGTGGCATGCTGAGAAACAAAACATCTTTTGTTCCTCGGTTTGGTAGAAGATATTCCCTTGCGAATGCTTGGGATATCCAACAAACTTCTACAGAACTGACTTTGCCTCGAGCTTGTCCGGATTTTGCTCTTTAGACATAGGCCGGACAACCCCAAATATTAACTTACTTAAGATATGGGCTCTTCCCTTTCCATATCACATATGAAGTGGTAGGCAACTGATTTGATTTTAACCCTATTCAATAGGTATGCTGCTTCTCAAGTGCATAAGTCCCAAAAGGAAATAGGAAACTCAGTAGTATTCATCATAGAGCACACCATATCACATAGGGTGCTATTGCTCCACCCCGATATACCATCGTGCTATGGTGTATACGGAGGAGTAATGCCGAGAGAGAATCTCATTCTCCTTTAGAATAGTCCAGGAATTCCGTGCTCAAGTATTCTCCTCCTTGATCATATCAAAGGACATAATACTTATACCCGTTCTTTGTTCTCTACTTCTAACTTATATTCATTGAATTTCTCAAAAATTCCAGACTTGTGTTTCAACAGGAACATATGTCCGAATCTTGAGAGATAATCAGTGAATGTAATGAAGTACAAAGAACCAGTCTTGGCATGTGTAGACAGGGGACCTTCATACATCAGCATGTATCAATCCCAAGAGTTTATCAACTCTTTCTCTGTTTCCAATAAACAGAGCTATGGTCATCTTAACTTTGTGACATGACCGGCAAGTTTCACAAGATGTAAATTCAAACTAATTTAAATATGCATCTTTATGTAACTTCAGCTAGTCGGGTCGCATTGATATGACCTAGTCTACAATGCCTCAAGAAGGATTCGTTCATTTCTGAACTCTTCCTCTTGTGTGTGTTCTGTATACTAAGAACTGTAGTTTGATTTAGAACGTCAATGCTTTTAGATAACGTGCCTGAACCGATCAACTCATGATATAAGAAATGTTCAAAACATTATCCAACAATACAAAATTATATCCTTCTTTACTAATAAAGAGACTGATATGATGTTGTATATCAGGTTCGGTATCTAATAACATTCGTTCAGTATCAATGTATTCTGGTAATACAGGGTGATAGTGACCAACAGACTTGGCTGCAACACTTGCACCGTTTCTATCTCATGAAACTTATCACCCGTTCTCAGTTCTGTACCTATCTGTAGCCCATGTAACAAATTACATTTGCGGGATCCTGATCCGGTATCTCATACCCAAGACGTAAAGGATACTGAGAAACAGCTCTCTGTAATGAACACACCCGAAGATGATGCATCAACATGCACTTTCTTCGTTTGGGCGGCACGTGAATTCTGGTAATCCCCTATTTCCTGCTCTGTCTTATAACAATTATAAGTGGGAGCGGGACCAACGTTCCCCAGCTCAATATAACAAGCGGGTTCGGTCAATATATCCGTACTATTATCTTGATTAAGGCGTGATATAGTCGTAACCAGGAGAGAGAGAGAGAAGAAAAACACTCAGCGTGTGCTTTTACAAGATTAGATTGGTTATCAATTTATCCAATCAGGATGTCTCCCACTGTTTTAGTCAAATCTTCCTTCAAACCCTAAAAGGAAAGACTAGCCGGGATTAATTACACCCTACAAGTTCGCCAATCTTTCAGCCAGGCCAGTGCCGGTACTTTGAGGGAGGTTCCCCGTGATTTCACACGGACCTAATTAAAGTAAACTTCGTTCTCCCAGGGGCGTAACCCCGTTAACACCTTTCTAGACACCTACTTGATCGGCTAATTGTAACGTGTAAAACTCTCCCAGGAGTAACTCTTACTCGCAGCGGGTATCGGGATCCAACTATCTCATAGAAGGTATGCAATCTCATTGCAAATTTCAACACTTGAAATTCCCAATAATATTTTGCCCCAAGCGATCTATGACCTTGACTAAGTCAACAAACCATAGACCGCAAGTTAAGTTCAACCCGTCATTTCCCGATTGAATTAAACCCACCCGCACGACCCTTGACTGAGTCAACAAGGCCGCACGACTACCCTAATCCAATCGCATCATATGCTTTGCAGATAAGTACTAATCAGCTACCACACACTACGCCTTGACTAAGTCAACAAACGCAGCACGAATACTAAAAACTGCTTATCTGAAATGACGGAGGGCTACGACATGTTTTTAAGAAAACCCTTTGCGTAATGAACTTTATATCGTTGTAGAATCGAGTGATTTTAAATGGAATATTTTTTAGGCTTTTCTAGTTTTGCTAAAGAGGTCACTCCCGGTGAAGGGATCGTCGGCTCTTTCCTCATCGAATAAGGTGCAGGATATTTCACAAATACCACTATGCAAAGCAAAAACTATACAAGCAATCAAAAGACAAACCGAGTATGCAGTATCTGCCAGTTATTGCTAAAGAGGTCACTCCCGGTGAAGGGATCTCGGCTCTTTCCTTATCGAATAAGGTGCTGGATTTTCTACAAGGAACACCGCTATGCAAAGCAAGAACTAGAGCTACCAGTTTTTAAACAAGTTTCTATAACATCTTAGGTTTCTTTTAGTTTCATTAATCTCATTAATGAAGTCCCATTTTAATATGCTTCATAAGCATCACATTTGAAACGAAATCTGCAATATAAAATATATCTCATATATATAATATAAACATTCGTCTCAGGCAGTAATATGATCTCATCACAGAACATTGCAGCAGAAGAACATATATGAAATATTGGATATACTAGGATGTCCGTGTTTTTAATACGAGCCTGTATAAAATACGAATTCCACGGTCGCGATGAATAGCCAAACCTACATCCCTAGACCCCTACGAGAGCGGCAAGAAACACTGCAAATTCTAGGGTTAGGAGACCCGGTCTCGACTCCTCGAGATGGCCTCCCACTGTACCCTAGAACCCGGTTACTTGTGCTCCCCTCCTTGGGTCTACCTAATGCGGAAAAGTAAATAATATACAATGGTGACATCATCCTCAGCCCGGAAGTGGCCCAATTAAAGAATATTACATACAAATGAATTTTACATGAATGAAAAAGAAAAACTCTCATCTCACATAAAACCCCCGGCTATTCAAAACGCGACGATCCAATATAACATATCACAGCAACACATAATATCTCACATCATCAACGTAAGCAAGTATGCGTATCCCGATTGTCGTTGATGTATAGCAACGAAACCGGCGATACACCACATACTACGCTTACGGTCACAGAAAAGAAAATGTAAAACTACAACAGTTGGAATCCGCAACCTCCTTAGACATCGCATGCCTAAACAAATGAATTCCTTAGACATCGCATGCCTAACAATTATAAACCCCGCATTTTAGTCTCATTATCGAAAACTCTTTTCAATATCAAGTCGGGCAATTCAACAAGATTCCCGACGTCCTGATCGAATGCTCGTCGTAAACTTTAGTAGACGGCCACACCCCCGGATGCCGTCGACGAAGTGCACTAAGGCGGAACGCCGCTGCCGCGAGCACCCGAACGGATGCTCTTGGCGACGGGGTTCTCCTACAGTCACTTGGTCGGGGCTATGGGGCGTGGCTGTCTATTAAGTTTACCCGGCGAGTATCCGCGTACGCTACGTGATTGCGATTGATCACATCAAAAATCCGTGGCAACCGATCAATTGAGACTGAACAGCTAGATTTATAACATTCAAATTAGTTATCTCATAACTACTTGTGGATTCTAAATATTGTATCATATTCCAGATAAATAGACAATGTTAAACTTTCCGATCGAATAAACAAACACCCAAGATTTCCCAGATAGCTCAACACTTGAGCGGAGTTCAAAAAGTATCCATCACATGCAACAGTACCAATGGTCCAGCCGTAGAAGGGTCAAGCCAACGCCTCACATGTGGCACGCCGTACTGCCACAAACCCTAAGGTTTAGAGGTGGTTCAGACGGTCATATAATCAAGTTAAGGTTTGTTGTCTTCTAGAGGGTCAACCGCGTTACTTGCACGACTTAGAACGTTTTTAAACTACGGAAAAATCCAACACTTGGAAATTTTCCGGCAGTGGAAAAAGTGAGTTATTGATATCCGTTCGAGCTTTTTAACACGTTCTAAAAAATTACCCAGACAAACTAAACGAAGTTAAATTATCCGATCGAATCAACGAGTCGCCAATATAACCCAGAAAACTCAACACTTGAGCAGAATTAAAAATACCCATAAGCATCAGAAAATTGATAGGGACTTTACTGTGCAAAAGAAAAAGCATGATGTGACTGTACGGCCGCGGAACCGCCGCGGGAGCAATGCTCATGCCGCGGTTCCGCGGCGCTTTGGTCGACTTACATTGTCGTTTTTCACAGAGTTCCATATAATTCCCTGCTGATTTTTTAAAGTATTTTTAATATGAAAAAATCAACTTTTTGAAAAATTTCCAGAAAGGGGTAAAAACTAGGGTTTCGGGGTTCGATTGGACTTTAAACTTCGCCTAGACTTCGCCTAAAGCTCTAGCTTGGCTCTGATACCACTGTAGGGTTTCTAGGCATACGTACAAGGGTCTACCAGGTATTAACCATGCCCGATTTAAAATTTAGCCGTGCCGAACAACCCAAAACCGGATCTTTAAACTAGAGATTAGGCGAAAACAAGCATGTTAAACATTTTAACACTAAGTGAGAGGGATTACAACCTTTGTAAATCCATTCCTTCACTTCTTAAGCTCCGTGTTGAGGTCCCTTCGCTGCGATCATCGTGATCCGGACTCTCGAGAGGCTCCACGAAAAGAAAGATGCAAGCTTGCTTCCGATCTTCGATAACAAAGATGAACTACCTTGAAGTTTCATTAACACAACCTCTCACTCACTAAATAAAGTGAACACCCTCATCTAAATGGCAAGAGTAGATGAGGATGATGAAGTGGGATTTTTGCTCTCATATGTTTTCTTATTCTCACTCATTTTTCATTACAAAATCAAAGCAAGAAAGCTTTTCATGAAGAACTCAAGCAAGAACAAGATGAATAATGAATTAAATCCTTTTGTGATGAATAATGAAAAGATAATAATGATGAATAATGCAACCATGGTTAACTAAACCTTTGTAGAGATTTAACTAGGGCTAGGGTTTGGGTTGGGTTAAAGCATGAGTCACTTGAAAATATCTTTTTCATGACAAAAGAAAAACCTTCTAGAAGGTTCATGAATGAGCTAATCCAATTCAAACCCTAATCTTGTTTAATCTCCACAAAACATGTTGCATTAGTAATCATATCATGTTACAATATTATATATCACATATATAATATTTATTGTAACAAAATAAAATAATACAATTAACATATATCGCATATATATCAATGTATTACCCGAGTGAGAAAAAGAATCTTTTAGTGAGCTAATATTAGTTAATGTAATTTAATATATCATATATATTATTATACATTAAATTATCGAATCAACACTTGATCCGACAATCCAGCTATATCGCATATAACTGACTAATATCTGAATTTACCGATTCATCGAATCAACACTTGATCCGATGACCCGGCTGATATCAAATATCGCGAGAATAGAATACGGTATCTCATATCGCATTATCCTCGGTCCCGCACATATCACGTATGTGCTCCTACTCCGTTTTGCCTGTGCCAAGAAACCTCTGTGTAGGACTCTAAAGAATCGTCAATACGCCGGCAATAGGTGATGATCATATCAAACACCCACAAGCTGCAAGCGGTCAGCTAAATGTCATCCACCTAGGTATTGAGCGCTCAAAAGATCAACAAGCAAGCCTGTACATTCTCCTGTGAATCCAATCAGTAACACTCCCGTACAGTCCGGTCTCGTCATCTGATATGTCGCATATCTCGCCTAGGGGTGGTAAACGTCAGACCCTAGTAGCTCGATAAGTCGTGTCGATATGAGGTCTATAACAGTTTAAGAAACTACTGATAACACTTACCAGTATATCTCAGCATCCCTGGCCAGGGATTTCCAGTTATAGCCAATCGAACACAGCACAACATCAACTCCCTATACCGGGAGAGACGAATCCCCTCCTATCGCTCATTGCCTCCATGTGATTCGGGACTGTACCTAAAAGCCACCTTTTTGCACGCCCTCTTGGACATGGTATGATGGAAATCAAAGCACAGTGGGAATCACACAAGAATCTATGACGATCTCTGGTCAACAGACTACTCTGTACCAGTGTCACCGGAGAACTGCCATCTGACGTGAGGTATAATACCATCTGGGAGTTCTCGGCGAGTCCGTCCAGTATACCCAGTCTCTACTGAGCACCCGTACACCATCCTTGATGTCAAACACCGATTGATATAGGATCATCCATCGCCCATCATATAGGTCAAGATGCGTATACACTAGTCTACTCTGGTGCATCGATGCCCTGTCTCGATACACCCTGGACTAAGAACAGTTATAGGATGTACTCGTCGACTACCGTGGCCCCACTAGTATGATCTCATCATAGTCCTAGTAGTCGAGTACATATCCTAAAGGCTTTATCAACATGTAACATAAAGACAATCAGAGTACATGTTAAGATAAAGTACAACCAGATAGCGTACTATCATGTCGAGCAAGAAAGTCCTCCCTATATATGTCCAAGCATCCATTAAAATATACATCATATGTACAGTAATGGCCTCTAGGGCATACATATAACTAACAAGGAGGACATAGGAATAGGATTTGCGAGTTTAAACGAGATTTCCAATGCTAAATCCATTCCTAGTGCCCCTTTTCCATCCGCTAAATACTCTTATCCCAACCCTCGGCTAAACACCCGCAACCATGTATCAAATTAAGTGACAACTACATGTCACGTTATAGTGCGCTTAAAGGACTTCTCGACTTAGGTCACGGCTACATGTCACGTATAGCACACCTAAGTGAGGGGGATGCGTTTGTTTGGTTGGTGTTCGTTTCAAGATGTTTGGCGAAGAGAAGCACAAGGGTTTTTTCCGTCCCTCATACCACCTTCCTTAGCCTTAACAAGTGTGGAATTATTCACACATTATAACTGATCGTTGATCTCTAATTTGGAGCGAAAACATTCAAGAAAGCGATCTCGCTCAAAATTAGGTCTCCGATGATTCAATTTCCTAGAGTTAACAAACCTCATAAGACTTAAGAAGCGTTCAAGAATTTCATCATCATCTAGCTATTCTCTCGATTCCGCTACAAGCGGAGATTTCACTCACACATCATGAAAAAGGAAAGAATCAAGAATTGATCAATTTTCATAATGCAAGAATGTAAAGAAAGCAAGATTTATAATTTTCTCACCTATATTAATCGGTACAATTCACTCAAAGGTTACATGATTTTAGGAGGTAACTAGATCCGCCGAAATTAGCTTCGCATCGATCTTCTTGAGTTGCGGATCGTTGTGAATCTCTTGCTCGGATGAAGATCGGCGTTGCGAAAAAGGCTTGTTGAAGGCTTGCTTGAGTCGCTTCTCGATGAATCTTGATTTTTGGCTTTTGAATTGGATTTGGGCTAGGGTTTTGAGTTACAAGTTGTGTTTTGAATTATTGAACAACCAATTAATGAACAACCTTTGTAATGAGGCCATAGGTCCCCTTTTATAGTTTTCCTTTATCTTCCCGTAGAAGCTAGGTTGTTATGAAGCTTGCATAGGAAGCTAGGTAGTTGTAGCGAAGTTTCTAGATTAAGGTAGTTATCTAGCTTGCACGAGAAGCTTGGTTGTTGGAGGGAAGCTTCTGGATATTTCTAGGGACTTTGAAGCATCTGGAAGAAGTTTGGTCGTTGAAGAGAAGCCTCGGAAAAAGTTCCAACCGTCAACGAGTCAGATCGGCCGCGGATCTGCGGCCTTTTGATGGAGTCAGTGCATGGAATCTTCAGGGTCATTTCATGTTGGCTTTATGGCACTTTTCTGATGCCTAGAAACCTATAGTTATTTCTTGTTTACTGCCAGATCTCAAGTCTTTGACTTGCTGTTTTTATCGGTACTTATTAGCAGTTCCAGTTCTTTGACCTAAAGAATTTCTGCACAAAATCTTGAGACAAGTGTTGAGATATACAAGAATCATGCGTGTAGTAATAAACACTCAATTTCCCTATAAAATATCGGTTATAATGTATAACACATGTTTTTTGATATTTTGCAGATGAATTGCTAATATGTGCTATATTTATACCAAACACCTTTAGATGATTAGAAAGAGTAGGGAAATTGATGTGTTAAGAATGCAATATTTTCGACTGATCAAATTCCCCCAAACTTAATTTTGATCTTCTCGAGCAAACATCTTTTATTCAAGAGAAGGAGAAAAGAAGAAGAGAAAACTAACTAGCACACTTTCGTAGGCAACACGATCGCACTGAGCACGTGCAGCAAGCCTTTAAACCTCTAGGTGCCCCTAGTAGGTGGTGTGTTGTCTCCCGAGGGTTTTCAGCGGATTGCACCCACAAAATCCAATAATAAAAGGAAGGTTGTGAAAGTTACATGTAAAGAAAGAATTTTAAAAGAAAGTCTTTGAAAACTAGAGTTTCCAACTATACTAGCTTTTCGGTTGTCATGGGCCCTATGAAAAGATGTTAGAAATCACATCATCCCTCAATAAAATATCGCCTTTATTCTTCATTCCTACCTTTCTTCAAAACACCGATCATATACCCCTACGTGTGTGTAAAAGACACCCCTACCCTCGGAGAATTCAATTCAAGCTATCATACTTTTGTCCATCTACCTCAGTACTTTTTAGTCGGTGAATATTTAGATGGAATTTTCTCACACATTTTTCATGCGACCGCTTATACTTCTTGAGGTACTAACCGACCGATTACTCATATGCTTGCTGATTAGGTGTATTAGTATTTTTCTTGTCTTGCAACACCTAAGGCTTAGCAGTGACTCCCAAACCAGTTAGTCTAAGGCACTAGGTGATGAAGCACCCTTGCTATATTTTTTTATTGCTGCCTTGGTGATAACAAAACCAATGTTCATTTTTCTTTTCACCATTTTATTATTTTTTTTATTTTCCTTTTATTATTTCTTCATACTTTGGCTTTTAGACAAGAGCATTTCAAGGTATCCTCTACTATCCCGAGTTTCAAGACGTGTGTATGTGCGTATAGTAGGGTATTAAAGTTCAAATGTTTGGCTTCCAGAATAGAAATTATTTTTCAGACATATTTTTATTCTCAGATTAGTGACTTCTTTCATCTTACTAACCCTTGGGACAACAGCTCATAACTACTTATTACTAGTTCATTTAAGAAAACTTCTAACTTTCTAGATTTTCTTAAATTTTTCCAATCTTTTGGATGTAATTTTTCACTATCAATCTTTTATTATAAAATTAAATATTAAATTTTTTCTATATGTTTTGTGCTTATGCAAAGTGATATGCAAAGTGATGCGTAAATAAGCACAAATCTCCCCCAAATTTGTTTACAACAGTGTCCTCACTGTTGCCATCTGTTAATTCTCAGATACCTGTAAACTTGGGAGGAAAAATATATTAACGGGGGCAATAAATATGATCGTGAAAATTCTCCTCCAAACTTATTTTTGGCTCACCATTTTGAGGACAACTTTTATTTTCAAGAGCCAAAAATATAACCCCCCAAACTTGAGTTAAACAATATTAAACATTTTAAAATCACAAGAGGGGGTCAAAATTTATTGGTCAATACCAAGCTTTGCAAAGACCGAAAGTCAACACCAACCATTCGAAAATTTTATCAGTGTAGTGCACCGGTTGGTGGAAGAACATGTTGTATAAAGCCAAGAAAAAGTGGGGAAAAGATAAGTGGTGTGATGGAAAGGGTCTGCGTCTCAACTTGGAGAGACGACACAGTGATTGTGATGGTGGATTACTCGCATTCTTGTGATTGTCCTGAAGAAAGGGTGGAAGTTCAATTTCTTTTTCTTGGAGTTGATTCATCTCAACACCCATATTTTTTAAAAATGCGATTCATCAGCGAAAATTTTCTCAAAGCTCTCATCGATACCCCGAAGAATAATATCATCAGAAAAAGCGGGGTGATCGTCAGACTCTATAACAAGTTCCTCATCAGCGTTAGATGTTATCCCGGACAACTCAATGGAAGAGTCCGTATATGTATAATATATAGTTGGATCAAACAACAACATATGAAAAGAGTCTAGATCAGTATCATGAGGCTGATCAAATTCGCCGCTGTCGACATCCATTAATTCGACAGAACATGCTTGAGCAGAAGGTTCGGAGGGTACACTTTCGAACTTGTAAATGTTAATCTCTATTGACATCTTCTCGAAGGATAGGGTCATAGAGCCATTACGGCAGTTGATTACAGCATTGGAAGTGGCCAAAAAGGGTCGACCGAGAATCACCGGAATTTGATTCCGTGGGGTCGCTACAGGCTGTGTATCAAATACAATAAAGTCCACAGGGAATACAAATTCCCCGATTTTTATCAACACATCCTCTAGTTCACCCTTAGGTTTGATGATTGATCGGTCGGCCATCTGGAGAGTGAAGTGAGCTGGTTTCAACTCTCCAATCCCTAACTGCTCATAAACCGAGTAAGGAAGCAGGTTAACACTTGCGCCAAGGTCAAGTAGAGCACGGTTAATGTGTTTACCTCCAATAGAAATAGAAATAGTAGGATAGTCAGGGTCCTTACGTTTCCTAGGTAATTGTTGGGGAAAAGCTGTGTCTACAGTCTTTGACATGACCACCTTTTTTGGCACTTGAGTCTTCCTCTTCCTAGTGCACAAGTCCTTGAGAATTTTTGCATATGCCGGGACTTGTTGTATAGAATCTAGGAGAGGGATATTGATGTTAACCTGCTTAAAGATTTCAGTAATCTTCTCCATTTGCGGATTTGGTCTGTTTCCCCTTAACCTATTACGATAAGGAGCTTTAGCAATAATAGCTGGGTCCAATAATGGAGAAGATCGTGTGGGTAGGAAAGATCCCAGAATGGGAGTGAGGATCGTCTTTGGTGGACTAGAAAAAGTGTGCTGAGGGTTCGAGCCTTGGGGAAAACGGAGAATAGGCTCGGAAGAAGGCGTTGGAGTAGACGAACTAGGGTCAGAAGTAGAAGTAGAAGTGGAAGGAAAAATCTCAGCCGGGGTATCATCGATTGATTCATCATTATTAGTATCAATCTGTTCACCGACAAGGTTATCCAGCACTCTTCCAGATGTCAACGCGGTGATAGCATTCACATGATGTGAATAGCCAGGATTGGGTAAAGGTTGAGCTGGAAGTTTCCCTCTCTCTCTGGCACTCATTTTAGCATTTATTCGTGCAATTTGTGCTTCCATCGATTTAATACTCTCACTTTGGGTGTTAGAGTTTTTCTGGATTTTATCGACGGAAGACTTCATCTCAGCCGAAACTTACATGAAATTTGTCAGAAGCAAATTCATGGTTTGTTCGAGTGAAGAGGAGTTATCAGTACTGGCCAATTGCAAAGAATTGTCGTGCGGTGCAGAAGTGTAGACCGGATTTTGAAAATTTTGTGATTGATAGGGGTGCTGACTCGGTTGTAGTGGTTGCTGTTGTTGTGGAGGACCCCTTTGGAAATTGTTTTGATTTGGAACCGTATTTTGAGTTTGTGATTGGTTCCAAGCAAAATTAGGATGATTCCTCCAACCCTGATTATAAGTGGAAGAATACGGATCGTTTCTAGGTCTTTGTTGGAAAGCAGCATTGGTATGCTCTTGACCTTGAAACGGAGAATTTAAAGGACATTCTTCCGTAAGATGAGATGGATCAGAATAGCATCCACAGACAGTTTTGGAGAGTGTTATCTGATTTAGGGAGGCTACTAAAAATTTGTGTTCCATAGCTTCGAGCTTCTTTTGCATTGCTGCCATTTCAGCTCTAACTCCTATGGAAACATCAAGTTGATGAATGCCACCCCTAGACGATGACTGGTTACGCTCTCCCACTATAAAGTTCTTTCAGCGAAATCTTCTAAAAATCTCCAGGCTTCACCATCATCTTTATTCATTAAGGTGCCTTGACATAGATTCAAGGGCCTGTTTTTTATAGGATTAATGCCCTCATATATGATTCTGCACAGATCCCATCGAGGGATTCCATAATGAGGACATTGAACTAACAGATCTTTGAAGCGTTCAAAACAATTCGAGAATGGTTCATTTAGAAGCTGGGTAAATTGATCTATTTCGCTACGGACTCGAGCTGTTTTATGATTAGGGTAGAATTTATTTAGGAAAGCTGTTACGAATTCTCCCAGTTCGAAATAGAATGTGCGGCTGTGTTATAAAGCCACTTCTCGGCTATATCGCACAAAGTGAATGGGATAAGACATAATCTCATAGCATCCACAGAAAGCTGTGAAATACCTATCATAGCGCAAACATTTTTAAATTTGGTAATAAAGACGTATGCGTCTTCAGACTCGAGACCGTGAAATTTGGATAAAAGATTGATATATTATGGTTTGTTTTCGAAATTGTCCCCATTGGCTGGTGGAATGGTGAGACAGGTCGAAAGAGGACCTCGCATCAGGTAACATCTCTCTTGGAGAGAGATACGGGGTGGATTCTGCGCACCTGCGGACGGTGGCAGAGTGGTGTTAAAGAAGTTCGATGGAGAACCGTCCATCGAAGTAAGTGTGGTAGTGGGTTCAGAAAAAGTAGACGTAGAATTACCGACTTCGGAGTCGATAGGAGAAACGCGGACAAGACGGGCACTAGAATCCCGTGTCCAGCCGAGCATGCACTAAATGGTTTAGCAAAAGTAGCAGCGTTGTGATAATTAGGGGAAAATTTTGGATTGGTGTTTGTTTTGAAAAATTATGGATTTTTGAAAAATTCACTCAAACAATGCACAAGCAACCATAAATCTAGTGGTCACCTAGGTCAAGGCTCTAGACCGCTCCTAGACTTCCAGAAGGCAAGTCGCAAGATAGATCCTCTACTGCCTCTTTATCCCTTCTGTGGCCAGGTAAGTGCCGGGTAAGTGGGAGGTTCTCCACTACGTAAGTAGTGGGCCTAATTAAGTAACCACTTGTCTTAGACACACTTTCCTAGACACCACAAAAGAAACACGGATAAGCAATAGATTACCCACAACCTTCGTCTGTCCTTAATGAGCGCGACGGTTCTTAAAGTCTTGTCTAGATATTTTTTAGTTAATGAGGGTGATGTGAATGCAAGTTTGTGATTTTTGGAGCTTAGGAAGGGTAATGAAATCCCCACCTAACCTGAATTTTGTCTTTGCCCCTTAATTTCCGTGTTAAAATATGCAAACAATCAAGATCAAACACGCAACAATTTTCTTTTAGCGGCGCTGTGAATTTTTGCAAAGAATCCTGCAGAAATTGGTTATTGGACAGAGCAGGGAGGAGAAAATAAAGTCAGAGATAGACCCAAAAATTTTGAAGCACTGAAGCCTCTGAGCAGCCGCGGATCCGCCGCGATCTGCTTCCTATTGCCGCGGTCTGCTGACGAGATTCCTGCACAAAATTTTTTACAAAGACTCCTGTTGCCTCTATGAACTCTCTGTGATGCTCTGAAATTTTTTTCTCTCAGTCCAGAGATTCCAGATTCCCTTGCAGCAATTCACAACAAATCGTTAAGCACTTGATGCGATTTTGATCTAAAAATTCTGATGTAATAATAAATTTTTCAACTCAAATTGCAAAAACGAACAAATTAGCACACGATCCCCGGCAACGGCGCCATTTGATTGATCGTCTTCGTGTCGTGTTTTGAAAAGTGTAAAAGATCACAACCAAAGAAATTTATACCGCAATCAATAACGGTGTCTATTGTAGTTTCGTTAGTAAGAGCGGATCGTCCACTGAGATTGTGTGAATTTGTTTGAATTTGTTTTAGTTGAGTTGAAAAGAAAAGAAAAAAGAAAATGATTCAAGATTTGTGAGATTTAGTTTCAAGAAACATAAAAAAATTAGATCTAGAATCAAGAATTAATAAAGATCAAGAAAATGTCCGAACTAATTGAATTATCAAGATTTGTAAAGTATCTTGTAGGAATCGATCAAATAAGAAGTGATCATGAAAACTAAAGATTACGAAATCTTATCTATTGAGGATTTGTTGCTAGGCCGATGACCATCAACGAAGATTAGCGATCTATTGAAGAAACTAGGGTTTCTCCTTCACCATCACTTGTCTTTTCGTTGATTATCATTCAAATTCTAGCCTTTAGTCAAGAAAATCATTGATCGTTGATCTCGAATTTAGAGCGAAAACATTCAAGAAAGCGATCTCGCTCAAAATTTGGTCTTCGATGATTCGATTTCCGAGAGTTAACAAACCTCATAAGACTTAAGAAGCGTTCAAGAATTTCATCATAATCATCTACCTATTCTCTCGATTCCGCTACAAGTGGAGATTTCACTCACACATCATGAAAAAGGAAAGAATCAAGAATTGATCAATTTTCATAATGCAAGAATGTAAAGAAAACAAGATTTATAATTTTTTCACTTTTATTAAATGGGAGGATTCACTCAAAGGTTACAAGATTTAAGGAGGTAACTAGATCCGCCGAAATTAGCTTCGCATCGATCTTCTTGAGTCGCGGATCATCATGGATCACTTGCTCGGATGAAGATCGACATTGCGAAAAAAGCTCGTTGAAGGCTTGCTTGAGTCGCTTCTCGATGAATCTTTATTTTTGGCTTTTGAATTGGATTCGGGCTAGGGTTTTGAGTTACAAGTTGTGTCACTCAACTTGTGTTTTGAATTATTGAACAACCAATTAATGAACAACCTTTGTAATGAAGCCATAGGTCCCCTTTTATTGTTTTCCTTTATCTTCCCCTAGAAGCTAGGTTGTTATGAAGCTTGCATAGGAAGCTAGGTAGTTGTAGGGAAGTTTCTAGATTAAGGTAGTTATCAAGCTTGCACGAGAAGCTTGGCTGTTGGAGGGAAGCTTCTGGAGATTTCTAGGGACTTTGAAGCATCTTGAAGAAGTTTGGTCGTTGAAGAGAAGCCTCGGGAAAAAGTTCCAATCGCCGACGAGTCAGATCGGCCGCGGATCCGCGGCGGATCGTCCTGACTCGGCCGCGGATCCACGGCCTTTTGATGGAGTCGGTGCATGGAATCTTCAGGGTCATTTCATGTTGGCTTTATGGCACTTTTCTGATGCCTGGAATCCTATTGTTATTTCTTGTTTACTGCCAGATCTCAAGTCTTTGACTTGCTGTTTTTATCGGTGCTTTTTAGTAGTTCCAGTTCTTTGACCGGAAGAATTTCTGCACAAAATCTTGAGACAAGTGTTGAGATATACAAGAATTATGTGTGTAGTAATAAACACTAAATTTCCCTCTAGAATGTCGGTTATAATGTGTAACACATGTTATTTGATATTTTGCAGACGAATTACTAATATGTGCTATATTTATACCAAACACCTTTAGATGATTAGAAAGAGTAGGGAAATTGATATGTTAAGAATGCAATATTTTCGACTGATCAGGACCCTTCACAATCAGGTAAATCAAACACTACAAAGTCGCACAACTCATTAAACGTTCTATCTTCAACTGGTGAATCATTTGGAACACTTGATAGACATTCGAAACCGGAGTTGTGAGATTCAATTTGGGATGGGTAGGTTTGATTTAGAAGGGTGCTCAGCTCACTCTCTCCAATCAAATTCTCAATATGTCCAATCGCCTCATCATGCATTGGAAAATTTGGAGCTAGTTGGAAACTAGCTACCGGGTCACTAGGTTGTACGAGGGCAGCCATGGACGCATTCAAATCCATCATCTATTGGTACGACGCTACCCGAAAGTTCTCCAACGACTGTTCTAAACTAGACATGGGTTATGAAGGGGTTTCAGTGAAAGATTCGAAGTTGTTTTGATACTGGAAACTCCCAAAAGGCTGTTCAGAAGCAATGTCTAGGGAAGGTACAAAAGTTGGGTAAGATGGATAGGAATTGAATGGTTGGACAGGGGTAGGATCAACATACGGATAAGAAGGTGAATGGAATTGTTGATCCAAAGAATTCACGGAGGTGAAAGGAGTGAAAGATCGGTTACGAGATTGTTCAATACGTTCAGCAAGAGACTTAGGTCTTGGGGTTACAACTGGACTCTCAATAGGGGTATCAACGTAAGAAGGTGGTGAAGGTTGAAATGGTTGATACAAGATGGATTGTGGAGTCCAACTGGTTGTCCTAGACGCGTCTATCTGATCTTTCAAAGAAATTTTTGGCATGGATGGATCGTTCGACGTTCGGCCAAAGCAAGAACCGTGGGAAGTTATGTCTGGTTGTGGGTACCAAAGTTCGGCAAGAGTTTTTCGAGGCGGGGTACCCTTGTTAGAAGAGTGAAAAGGTAGGGAGGGAAGGAAGTGGTATTTTTTTTATAGTTTTTTTAAGTTTTTTAAAAAAAGAAAAAAATTGTTTGTTTTTGGAGTTTAAAAATTACTTGTTTGAAAGAATACGGAATTATGGGACTAAACTTTACATAAGCACAATCACAATCACAAAATGCACAAACAATCACCTAGAGCTAGGGTCTTTAAAGTCCAACTAGACCGCTCCTGGAATGCCAAGCGTTAAGTTGCAGGATAACCCTCGAATCGCCTCTTCACTGCCAATTGTGGCCAGATAAGCATAAGTGAGGTAAGGAGGGTTTCACTCATGAATCACCATGAGACGGGCCTTTTAAAATTAACTCCTCACTTGTCTAGCCTAGGCACTACAAAGTCAAGTTTAGATAAACGACCGATTCCCCGTAACCTTCACTTGTCCTAAATGAGCGCAACAGGTCCTTAAAGGTTTGGTCTAGATATTTTTTGTTAGCTCAAGGTAATGCGTATGCAATTAGTGATTTGTGGGGTCTTAGGTAGTGTGATGAAATCCCCACCCAATCTGAATTGGTGTTATAGCCGCTTAAAGTCAGTATTATTATATGCAAAGCGCGTAAATAAACAAAAATCAACAACAAAAAATTTATTTGGCGGCGGCGCAATCTGTGCAAAGAAACCTGCAGGAAATGCAATTCAGTGGAGTTCACAGAGAATAATAGAAGAAGGAGAAGGGGTGGAAAAAAATTGGGGCCAAGAACCTACAATTGAACCACGGAACCGCCGCACAACCCACGCTTTGACCGCGGTTCCGCGGTCAAAATGAGAAATTGTGGTCTGAAACTTTGGTCCTGCACTCCTCTTACTCTGTAAGACAGAATAAAAACCTCCATCTCTGTATTTGAATACTGTAATTGCTCTAGATAACCTGCACACTTGCACACAAAAAATATCAAAAATAACAAAAAGATTTTTTTATATTATATTTATAATTTTATATATATACAAAAAGAATATTAACCCAAATAAAAAGAAAGAAAAGACGTTACCGTCTCCCCTGCAACGGCGCCATTTGATCGCACGCTCTCGGCGTGTCTGAGTTCAAAATTCTAAAGTTATAACCGCCATCAAGGACGGTGTCGCTTTGCAGCTAGCTGGATAAGCACGGGTCGATCCACAGGGACATGGTTGTATGTCCGTTCAAGTCTTAGATGAGTCAATAAAGAATGTGTTTGTTGTGTTCAATTCTATCCTAAGTGTTTGTATTTTATGTTCAAATAAACTTGTTAAGGTTAAGGTCGGTTAGTAAAGTTAGGATTAGTCTTGTGCTTGTCTTTTGCCATTCTTAAAATGATGTTGGGATAATCGAAAGTAGCGCGGATTAGGAGGACATAGGAATGGGATTTGCGAGTTTAAACGAGCTTTCCAACGCTAAATCCATTCCTACTGCCCCTTGTCCATCCGTTAAATACGCTTATCCCAACCCTCGGCCAAACACCCGCAACCATGTATCAAATTAGATCACAACTTCATGTCACGTTGTAGTGCGCTTAAAGGACTTCTCGACTTAGGTCGTGGCTACATGTCACGTATAGCGCACCTAAGTGAGGGGGTTGCGTTTGTTTGGTCGAGGTTCGTTTCAAGATGTTTGGCGAAGAGAAGCACAAGGGATTTTTCCGTCCCTCATACCACCTTCCTTAGCCTTAACAAGTATGGAATTATTCACACATTATAAAAGAAAATAAAACAAAACAAGAAGGCAGAAAAAAAAGGAAAAGGAAAAAAAATACGGTTTTACAAGCTAACTCTTGGGTCCTCACCTAAGAAATGAACTCCGTCGAGTATCATCGCTTGGAAATAATACGGAAAAGAAGAAAAGAAAAGAGCAAGAAATAACAACAATTAATTAACAACAAGATATAAAATTACACTAGAATTAAAATAACAATGCAAGAATTAAAAGATATAAGTTAAATAAAAAAGCCTCATCTTTATTTCATCATCCACTCAATACTCTCACTACATTTTAATGGAAGAAGACATGAAGAAGAAGAAGAAGAAGGACTAAATCTAAGCTAAATCCTAACAAAAAGAAGCCTTCTTGGCTTGGCACAAAACTGGGCTGTTTATAGGCTGCGTGCTGAAACCCTAGGGCAAGATTCTCTGCCCAAATGAAGTTACCAAACTACCCCCAAAATACGAGTCGACACTGAGTCAACTCGGCTGCGGATCCGCCGCCGAGTTGCCATATTGGCCGCGGATCCACTGCTCTTTTGAGGAGTTGGAATGTTGTTTTTTGTGGGTTTTCTTGTGTTGCTTTCCTCTATTGTTCTACATGTTCCAAATTGCAAATTACTTCCACAATTTCTTCAGATCTGCAACAGTCCAAAATGGCTTCAAAAATAATTCTTTTGACCTTATCTCCCTCGAGCTCCGCGCACCCATTGATTCTTGTGCTGCCCCTCTCGTGCTCTGTGCTTATCCGAGACACGAATAACCAATGTCATTTGTCTTGTCTCTGGAACTGGTACACGGCACTGGACGGATACGGATGACAGGAACCCTGCTTTTATCTGTTGGCAACAGATGTTCTGTATTTTGGCGTAACAATGGAGATTTTGTATCATTTGCGTTATTTTCGACTAGGAACCTGTAGCCTGTAAATATGTAGCAAACACAGATTAAAAGCACCTACCTATAAACAAACGAGCATAAGAATGGGCGGTATTAAATGCAATATACTGGTGTGAACAGAACACCATTCAATTGGTATGCAGTTTCTAAATGCATAACACCAAAAGGAAACAGGCAACTCTGCAGTACTCATCATAGAGCGCACCGTATCTAATAGGGTGCGATACCTCCGCCCTGATACTGTAGTGTTCCTAGGCACACTAATGGAGTCTCACAAGGCATCAAACATGGCCAATTAAAATTTTACAAGTTCCTACAAACCCTAATACGGATCGTTAACTAGAAAATAAGGCGATGCAAGCAAGTAAACGGAAATATAGCTAAAGGGAAGGGGCTACAACCTTTGTAGATCCGGTCCTCCACCTCCATGGCTCCGTGATGAAGTCCCCTCGCTGTCCAAATCGTATCTTGGGCTCTAGCATCGGCTTCATCGAAGAAATGGGCGGGCTTGGTCGTCGGTTCGATGCCGAAGATGATCTACGTCGAGGCATCACAAGATCAAGCTCTCACTTCATCAAGTCATGAAAACTTGTGAAGGAAACACCCTATACTACTTGGCAAGAGGTAGAGGATGAAGAAATAGGAAGTGGGTTCACTTTAGAATTGGATTTCTCACTTGTTTTCAACACTTGCCATTGATGTAGCAAGCTTTCTTCATGGAAGAAGAAGATGAAGAAGAAGAAGATGAAATGATAAGTGTTGAATAATTAGATAAATAAATCAATACTTATCATATATTAACCCTTGGTTAATTGTAGAGAATGGACCATGGTTAACTTGAATGGTTAGGGTTAAGTATAAGACAAGAATGGTGGACTAATTCAAAGCTTCAAGAATCTTCAACTAGCAAACAAAGAAAATCCACCATTCTCATTTTCTTCTTTTCTAAAAGAAATAAATAAATAAATAGATAAAAGAGTAAATGAAAAAAAACAAAACCCTAATCATTAGTTTAATTCTTTACACTTAACCAAGTAAGCATGTATCATCAAACATGATACAATCATGTGCACAAAAAATATATCACATATACAATGTGCAATTCAAGTGAGAAAATCCATTTAAAGTGAACCAATACTAGTTAATGCAAAGTAATATATCAAATATATAATTATACATTAAATCATTAAATCAACACTTGATTCAATGATCCGGTCATGTCGCATATAACCGGCTAGTATCCAATGTATCGGCTTATCGAATCGATCCTTGATTCGATAACTAGGTTATATCGCATATAACCAATCAATACATTCATCTCGAGAATGAAATATGGTATCACATACACGCATTATTCTCGGTCCCGCACATATCTCATATGCGCTCCTATTTCGTTTCGCTTGAGCCAGGAAACCTCTGTGTAGGACTCTAAAGACTCGTCAATACGCCGGTAGCGGATGATGATCATATCAAACATCCACAAGCCGCAAGCGGTCTGCTAAACGTAACGGCCACCAGGGTATTGAGCGATCAGAAGATCGACGAGCAAGCCTGCTCATACTCCTATGAATCTAACCAGTAACAATTACCGTACAGTCCGGTCTGTTCGTCTGATATGTCGCATATCTCGCCTAGGGGTGGTAAATGTCAGACCCAAGTAGCTCGATAAGTCATGCCGACGTGAAGTCCATGACATGTGTGAAACTACTGATAACACTTACCAGTAGGTCACTGCAACCATGGCCAGGGATTTCCTATTATGGCCAGTCGAGCATAGCGCAACATCAACCCCCAATACCGGGAGAGACGAATCCCCTCCTATCGTTCATTGCCTCCATGTGAATCGGGACTGTACCCAAAAATCACCTGTTTGCACGACTCAGTAGAGCCGTGGTAGGAGGGAAATCAAAGCACAGTGGGAGACACACAAGACTCTATGACGATCTCGGGTCAACAGACTAAGCTGTACCAGTGTCACCAGAGAACTGCCATCTGACGTGAGGTATAATACCATCTGGGAGTTCTCGGCGAGTCCGTTCAGTGTACCCAGTCTCCACTGAGCACCCGTATACCATCTCTGATGTCAAACACCAATGGATATGGGATCATCCATCGCCCATCACATGGGTCGAGAAGATATACTCTAGTCTACTCTGGAATATCGATGCCCCGTCTCGATATTCCCACGACTAGGAACAATGAAGGATGTACTCATTGACTACTCAGGCCCCACTAGTATGATCTGCATCATAGTCCTGGAAGTCGAGTACACATCCTAAGGGCTTTATCAACATGTAACAGAGAGACAGTAAGTATACATGTTAAGATAAGGAGCAACCAGATAGCGTACTATCATGTCGAGCAAGAAAGTCCTACATATATATGTCCCAGCATCCACTACAATATACATCCAATGTACAGTAATGGCCTCTAGGGCATACATATAACTAACAATCTCCCACTTGCACTAGGGCCATCTGTAGCAGTAGTTGTAGTATCTAATACTCAACCATCCCCTAAAAGTCTCTCTTTGGGAAAAGGCCTTCGTGAGTGGATCCGCTGTGTTGTCCTCTGAGTCTACTCTTCTAACCTCGATCACCCTGGAGATCAACTATCTCCATGATCAGGTGATGCTGCCTCAGAATATGTCTGGGTCACTGATGGGACCAGGGTTCCAGGGCCGAAGCCACACTTCCATTGTCATACAATGGCAGGAACCTAGTTCATCTTATGAACCAATATACACCCAAACTGCCTCTTTGGTAGTATCTTTAATAGCGATGTTACCAGCCTTTATCGTCTAGTTTGCCACGGTATCTAGCTTGGAACTCTTCCAACATACCGTCCCTTTACTGAGGGTAAAGACAATGCCTGTGACTGACATTCAGTCGTCTTTATCACTCTGGAACCCTTCCAGTGATTCTCCCCAGGATCGATTGATACCATCTCACTACAACTAGTGAGTATCCTAACATCCAATTAGATCTATCTCATAGATCCAAAGCTTAGGATTTAGTAGGTATCACTTTGATCCTATATGGAAAATCATTGTGATAAGCGGAGATTGATCGAGCGTAGCATAGGAAACTCCTTCCCTAACAAGAGTATGTCATCCACGTACTCTACGAGGATCGTCACCACACTCCCTACTACCTTTTTGTTTATACAAGGTTCATCTACCATTTTGATGATGTCAACTTATTTGACTAATCCATCAAAACAGATGTTCCAACTCCGCGATGCCTGCTTTATCCTATAAAGCATCTTGCACACGTTTCCGCTGCTCCCACTGTCTACGAGGCCCTCTGGCTGTGTACTTATAGACGCACTCTTCTAAAACATTATTTAGAAAAGTAGTCATGGCACCCAACCACCAGATATCGTAGTTATGGTATGTAGCCGTGACAAGTAGGATCTGGATGGACTTAAGCATAGGTACTGGAAAAGGTTTCATCATTATCCACGCCTGGTTAATGACGAAAACCTTTAACAAGTCTAGCTTTGAAAGTCTCAACTTTTCCATCTACACCAAGTAATCTTCTCAAGATATACTTGCTCCTGATGGGGATTTAACCCTTCAGATATTGCAACCAAAGTCCATACTTTGTTGGCGTATATGGATTCCATCTCAGATTGCTAAGCATCCAGCCATTCTTACAGAGTCCCACTCTTGATGGCCAGCTCGAAACTAGTTGGGTCATCATCTCATGATGCATTCCTCGCTCCCACTGTCATCGAGAAACCGAAGTATCTCTCAAGAAGGTGAGGTACCCTGCTAGATCGGCGGAGAGGCTGAGGTTCGTCGGGAACTATTGAATCCTTTGGTTCTGTCAAATCATCAGCTGCAGTTTGTATAGCTGGAACATTTCCAGTTCTACATTACAGACCTTGCCTCGAGCTTGTCCGGATTTTGCTTTTAGACATAGGCCGGACAATCCCAAATCTTAACTAACTTAAGATATGGGCTCTTCCCTTTCCATATCACATATGAAGTGGTAGGCAGTGATTTGATTCGAACCTAATTCAATAGGTATGCAGCTTCTCAAGCGCATAACATCCAAAAGGAAATAGGTAACTCAGTAATACTCATCATAGAGCACACGATATCTAATATTGTGTGATTGCTCCGCCCCGATACACCGTTGTGCTGTGGTGTATTCAGAGGAGTAATACTGAGAGAGAATCTCATTTTCCTTTAGAATGGTCCAGGAATGCCATGCACAAGTATTCTCCTCCCTGATCTTATCATAGGACATAATACTTATACCCGTATTTTGGTTCTCTACTTCCTACTTATATTCTGTGAATACCTCAAAAGGTTCGGACTTATATTTCAACAGGAATATATGACTGAATCTTGAGAGATTATCAGAGAATATAATGAAGTATAAAGAACCAGTCCTGGCATGTGTAGATAGGAGACCTTACATACATTATTATGTATCAGTCCCAAGAGTTCATTAACTCTTTCTCTGCTTCCAGTAAACAGAGTTAGTGTCATTATATCTTTGTGACATGACTGGCAAGTTTCACAAGATGTAAAATCAAACTGATTTAAATATGCATCTAAATGTAACTTCAGCTAGTCGGGTCGCATTGATATGACCTAGTCTACAATACCTCAAGAAGAATTTGTTCATTTCTGAACTCTTCCTCTTGTGTGTGTTCAGTATACAAGGAACTGTAGTTTGATTTAGAACGTCAATGCTTTTAGATAACGTGCCTGAACCGATCAACTTTTGATATAGGAAATGTTCAAAACATTATCCAACAATACAAAATTATACCATTTCTTTACTAATAAAGAGACTGATATGATTTTGTATATCAGGTTCGGTATCTAATAGCATTTGTTCAGAATCAATGTATTGGTAATACAGGGTGACAGTGACCAACAGACTTGACTGCAACACTTGCCCCGTTTTCTGTCTCATGAAACTTATCACCCGTTCTCAGTTTTTCTACCTTTTTGTAGCCCTATGTAACAGATTATATATCTGGGATCCTGACCTGGAATCAAATACCCAGGATTCAGAGGATACTGAGAAACAGTTCTTTGTAATGAACACACCCGAAGGAGATGCATCATATGCACTTTCTTCGTTTGGGCGGCATAGGAATTCTGGTATTCCCTATTTCCTGCTCTGTCTTATAACAATTATAAGTTGGAGCGGGACCAACGTTCTCCATCTCAGTATAACAAGCGGGTTCGGTCAATACATCCATATTATTATCTTGATTAAGGCGTGATATGGTCGCTACCTGGAGAGAGAGAGAAGAAAAGACTCTGCGTGCGCTCTTGCAAGATCAGATTGGTTATATATTTTATCTAATCAGGATGGCTCCCACTGTTTTTATCAAATCTTCCTTCAAACCTTAAAAGGAAAGACTAGCCGGGATTAATTACACTCTACAAGTTCGCCAATCTTTCAGCCAGGCCAGTGTCGGTACTTTGAGGGAGGTTCCCCGTGCTTTCGCACGGACCTAATTACAGTAAAGCTCGTTTTCCCAGAGGCGTAACCCCGTTGACACCTTTCTAGACACCTACTTGATCGGCTAATTGCAAAGTGCAAAACTCTCCCAGGAGTAACAATTACTCACAGTGGGTATCGGGATCCAACTATCACATAGAAGGTATGCAATCTCATTGCAAATTTCAACACTTGAAACTCCCGATAATCGTTTTTACCCCTAGCACCTATGACCTTGGCTAAGGTCAACAAATCATAGGTACTAGTCAAGTTCTACCCGTCATTTCGTGATTAATTAGACCCACCCACATGACCCTTGGCTAAGGTCAACAAAGCCACATGACTGTCCTAACTAATCGCATCATATGCTGTGTAGGAAGACATCACTTAGCTACCGCACACTACGCCTCGGCTATGGTCGACAAACGTAGCACGAATACTAAGTACTCTACTTCCTAAAATGACGGAGGGTTGCGAATGGTTTTTAAGAAAACCTTTAACGCTTTGAACTTGATCTCGTTGCGGAATCAAATGGTTTTTAAAAGGAATGTTTTTGAGGTTTTTCTAGTTTTTCTAAAGGGGTCACTCTCTGTGAAGGGATCGTCGGCCCTTTCCTCGTCGAATGAGGTGCGGGATATATCATATGTTAGTTATATGTATGCCCTAGAGGCCATTACTATACATAGGATGTATATTGTAGTGGATGCTGGGACATATATAGGGAGGACTTTCTTGCTCGACATGATAGTATGCTATCTGGTTGCTCTTTACCTTAACGTGTACACTAATTGTCTCTCTATTACATGTTGGTAAAGCCCTTAGGATCTGTACTTGACTACCTGGACTATGATGCGGATCATACTAGTGGGGACATGGTAGTCCGTAAGTACATCCTTCAAAGTCCCTAGTCGTGGGTGTATCGAGACGGGGCATCGATATACCAGTGTAGACTAGCGTGTACCTTCTCGACCCATACAGATGGGCGATGGATGATCTCATATCCATTGGTGTTTGACATCAGAGATGATATACGGGTGCTCAGTAGAGACTGGGTACACTGGACGGACTCGCCGAGAACTCCCAGATGGTATTATACCTCACGTCAGATGGCAGTTCTCTGGTGACACTGGTACAGAGTAGTCTGTTGACCCGAGATCGTCATAGAGTCTTGTGTGGTTCCTACTGTGCTTTGATTTCCATCTTACCACGTCCAAGAGGGCGTGCAAAACGGTGGTTTTTGGGTACAGTCCCGAGTCACATGGAGGCAATGAGCGATAGGAGGGGATTCGTCTTTCCCGGTATAGGGGGTTGATGTTGCGCTGTGTTCGATTGGCTATAATAGGAAATCCCTGGCCAGGGTTGTTGAGATTTACTGGTAAGTGTTACCAGTAGTTTCTCGAATTGTTATAGACCTCATATCAACACGACTTATCGAGCTATTGGGGTCTGACGTTTACCACCCCTAGGCGAGATATGCGACATATCAGATGATCAGACCGGACTGTACGGTAGTGTTACTGGTTGGATTCACTGGAGTGTGAGTGGGCTTGCTCGTCGATCTTCAGATCACTCAATACCCGGGTGGCCGTTACGTTTAGCAGACCGCTTGCGGCTTGTGGGTGATTGATATGATCATCACCTGCTGCCGGCGTATTGACGAGTCTTTAGAGTCCTACACAGAGGTTTCCTGGCTCAAGCGAAACGAAATAGGAGCGCATATGAGATATGTGCGGGACCGAGAATAATGCGTGTATGTGATACCGTATTCCATTCTCGCGATAAATGTATCGATTGGTTGTATGCGATATAACCTAGTTATCGATTCAAGCATTGATTCGATAAACCGATACATAGGATACTAGTCGGTTATATGCGATATGACCGGATCGTTAAATCAAGTGTTGATTTAATGATTTAATGTATAATTATATATTTAATATATTACTTTGCATTAACTAGTATTGGTTCACTTTATATGGATTTTCTCACTCGGATGTGCGCATTATATATGCGATATATTTTTGTGCACTTGATTGTATCATGTTTGATGATGCATGTTAACTTGGTTAAGTGTAAAGTTTAAACCATAGTTAAGTTAATGATTAGGGTTTTCCTTATCTTATTTATTTATTTAATTATTAAGGAAAAGATTAAAGAGAAGAATGGTGGCTTTCTTTGTTTCTAGTTGAAACTTCATGAAGGTTTGACCAAAGCTACCATTCTTGTCTTCTTCTCCTAACCCTAACCATTTAACTAACCTTGGTTAATTCTCTACACTTGACTATAGTTAAAGTTATGATAAGTATTGATTTACTTTTGATTTTAAATTAACTTATCATAACAATTATCATCTTCTTGCTTTCTTCTTCTTCTTCACTTCATGAAAATAGCTTCACTTCATCAATGGTGATTGATGAATTAGAGTGAGAAATCCAATTCTAAAGTCTACACACTTCCTATTTCTTCATCCTCTACCTCTTGCCAAGTAGTAGAGTGTGTTTCCTTCACAAGTTTTCATGGCTTGGTGAAGGTGGAGCTTGATCTAGTGATGCTTCGACGTAGATCATCTTCGGCACGTTGTCGACGACCTAGCCCGGTCTTTTCTCCGATGAAACCACCGTGAGAGTCATGGTTCGATTTGGACAGCGGAGAGGACTTCATTGCGGAGCCGTGGAGGTGGAGCACCGGATCTACAAAGGTTGTATTTCCGTATTCTTCTAGTTTAGTTGTAAACTAGTTTGCTTTTTCGCCTAGAAATCTAGCCGACGATCCGTATTATGGTTTCTCGGCACCCATAAAATTTTAAATTGGCATGTTCGATGCCTTGTGAGACCTCTATAGTGTGCCTAGGAACCCTACAGTGGTATCAGAGCCTAGCTAGAGCCTTAGGCGAAGTCTAGACGGATTTTGAAGTCCGAACGACCCAAAACCCAAACCCCAAAATAGCTCTCTGGACGTTTTCTAAAATCTGGGATTTTTCCACATTAAAAATATGCAGAGAACACAACACAAATATCTAAGAGTTACTGTGAAATTTGAAAGCCCAATTCCACTAAACCGCCGCGGTTCCGTGGCATGAGCTAGGCTCATGCGGCGGTTCCGCGGTCGTACGGGCACAGTGTGTAAAATTGTCTGCACAGTAATTCTTATTTTTCAGTGGTGTTTTTCCTGGGTATTTTTTTTATTTTTTCCAGAGTTTTAATTTTCTGAGTTGATTTGGGGACTCGGTGTTTCGATCGGATTGTCAAACTTTGTCTATGTGTTTTTCCGGATAATTTTTAGAATATGTTAAAAAGTTCGACCGGATATAAATACCCAATTTTTTCCCTGTCGGGAAATTTCCAAGTGTTGGATTTTTCCTTGGTTTAACGACGTTCTAAGTAGTGCAAGTAACGCGATGGACCCTCTAGAAGACAACAAACCTTAACTCGATTATGTGACCGTCTTGAACTGCCCTTTGAACCTTCGGGTTTGGGGCAGTACGGCGTGCCACATGTGAGGCGTTGGCTTGACCCTTCTACGGCTGGACCGTTGGTACTGAGGCATGAACTGAATGTTGTTAGACTTATTTCATGTGTTGATCTGTATCGGGAAAACTTGGGTGTTTGACTGTTCGATCGAAAAGTTTAACATTTTCTGTTTATCTGGAATGGGATACAATAATTGGAATTCACAAGTAGTTATGAGATAACTGAATGAATGTTATAAACATAGCACTTTAGTCTCACTTGATCGGTTGCCACGGAATTTTGATGTGATCAAAAGTCCGTCGCAATCACGTAGTGTACGCGGATATTCGCCGGGTAAACTTAATAGACAGCCTCACTCCATAGCCCCGACCAAGTGACTGTAGGAGAACCCCGTCGCCGAAAGCATCCGTTCGGGTGCTCGCGGCAGCGGTGTTCCGCCTTGGTGCACTTCGTCGACGGTGTCGGGGGTGCAGCCGTCTACTGAAGTTTGCGACGAGCATCCGATCAAATTGTCGGGAATCTTGTTGAATTGCCCGACTTGATATTGAAAAGTGTTTTCGATTTTGAGACTAAAATGCGGGGTTTATAAATGTTAGGCATGCGATGTCTAAGTAATTCATTTGGTCAGGCATGCGATGTCTGAGGTGGTTGCGGATTCCAACTGTTGTGGTTTTACACTTTCTTTTCTGTGACCGTAAGTGTAATATGTGATATCGCCGGTTTCGTTGCTATATGTCAACGACAATTGGGATGGACATATTTACTTACGTTGATGACATGTGATGTTATGTGTTGCTGGATATGTTATATTGGATCGTCGTGTTTGAATAGCCGGGGGTTTTTTATGTGAGATGAGTGTTTTTCATTTTCATTCATGTAAAAACTTGTATGTAATATTCTTTTATTGGGTCGCTTCCAGGTTGCGGAAGTGTCACCTCTTGTATATTATTTACTTTTCCGCACTAGGATAGACCCAAGGAGGGGAGCACAAGTAACCGGGTTCTGGAGTCCAGTGGGAGACCAACTCGAGGAGTCGAGTCCGGGTCTCCTAACTCTAGAGTTGGTAGGGATGCTTGCCGCTCTCGTAGGGGTCTAGGGGTGTGGATTTGGCTATTCATCACGACCGTGGAATCCGTGTTTTATACTGGCTCGTATTGAAAACACGGACGTCCTAGTATATCCAATATTTCATATGTTTCTTCTGCTGCGATATCTGTGATGTGATCATGTGATGTTCTATGATAGATACAGTATATAGTATATATGATATATTATATAGACGTTACTTATGTTTTACACCCGTGCTAGCCCTGCCCCGCTCTGCCGTTAGTTACCTAACCTAACGGTGCACGAGGGGACATCGAGGCGAATGCGGATGGCATAAGTGTACGTCGTATTTATCTGTGATGTTTAGGTACTTATATGATGGGACTTCATTAATGTGATTAATGAAGTAAAAGAAACCTAAGATGTTGTAGAATCGAATTTCAAAATAAAACAGGTAGCTACAGTTCTTGCTTTGCACAGCGGTATATGTGATATATCCTGCACCTTATTCGATAAGGAAAGGACCGAGATCCCTTCACCGGGAGTGACTCCTTTAGCAATAACTGGCAGATGCTACACACTCGGTTTGGCTTTGATTGCTTTTAAGAGTTTTTGCTTTGCACAGTGATATATATGATATATCCCGCACCTCATTCGACGAGGAAAGGACCGACGATCCCTTCACCGGGAGTGACTCCTTTAGCAAAACTAGAAAAGCCTCAAAAACACTCCATTTCAAAATTCATTCGATCCTACAACGATATCAAGTTCATTACGCAATAGGTTTTCAGAAAAACCTGTCGTAGCCCTCCGTCATTGTAGATAAATCCTGTTTAGTATTCGTGCTGCGTTTGTTGACCTTGTCAAGGCGCAGTGTGCGGTAGCTAACCAGTATTTATCTGCTTATGCATATGATGCAGATTGGGTTAGGGTAGTCGTGCGGCCTTGTTGACCTTGTCAAGGGTCGTGCGGGTGGGTTTGATTCAATCAAGAAATGACGGGTTGAACTTGACTTGCGGTCTATGGTTTGTTGACCTTGTCAAGGTCATAGATCGTTCGGGGCAAAATATTATCGGGAATTTCAAGTGTTGAGATTTGCAATGAGATTGCATACCTTCTATGAGATAGTTGGATCCCGATACCCGCTGCGAGTAAGAGTTACTCCTGGGAGAGTTTTATACATTACAATTAGCCGATCAAGTAGGTGTCTAGAAAGGTGTCAACGGGGTTACGCCTCTGGGAAAACGAGGTTTACAGTAATTAGGTTCGTGCGAAAGCACGGGGGACCTCCCTCAAAGTACCGACACTGGCCTGGCTGAAAGATTGGCGAACTTGTAGTGTGTAATTAATCCCGGCTAGTCTTTCCTCTTAGGGTTTGAAGGAAGATTTGATAAAAAGCAGTGGGAGCCATGCTGATTAGATAAAATAATAACCAATCTATTCTTGAAAGAGCGCACGCTGAGTGTTTTCTTCTCTCTCTCTCCTGGTAGCGACCATATCACGCCTTAATCAAGATAATAATACGGATTATTGACCGAACCCGCTTGTTATACTGAGCTGGGGAACGTTGGTCCCGCTCCAAGTTATAATTGTTATAAAACAGAGCAGGAAATTGGGGAATATAAGAATTCCCGTGCCGCCCAAACGAAGAGAGTGCATGCTGATGCATCATCTTCGGGTGTGTTCATTATACAGAACCGTTTCTCAGTATCCTCCGCATCCTTGGTATATGATACCGGATCAGGATCCCAAATATGTAATCTGTTACATAGGGCTACAAAAGGGTAGAAAAACTGAGAACGGGTGATAAGTTTCATGAGGCAGAAAACGGGGCAAGAGTTGCAGCCAAGTCTGTCGGTCACTGTCACCCTGTATTACCAATACATTGATTCTGAACGAATGTTATTAGATACCGAACCTGATATACCAAATCATATCACTCTCTTTGTTAGAAAAGAAAGGATATAATTTTGTATTGTTGGATAATGTTTTGAACATTTCCTATATCAAAAGTTGATCGGTTCAGGCACGTTATCTAAAAGCATTGACGTTCTAAATCAAACTACAGTTCTTAGTATATGGAACACACACAAGAGGAAGAGTTCAGAAATGAACGGATCCTTCTTGAGGTATTGTAGACTAGGTCATATCAATGCGACCCGACTAGCAGAGTTACATAAAGATGCTTATTTAAATTAGTTTGAATTTACATCTTGTGAAACTCGCCAGTCATGTCACAAAGATAAGATGACCACAGCTCTGTTTATTGGAAACAGAGAAAGAGTTAGTAAACTCTTGGGATGATACATGTTGATGTATGTCAGATCCCCTGTCTACATATGCCAGGACTGGTTCTTTGTACTTCGTTACATTCTCTGATAAATCTCTCAAGATTCAGATATATGTTCCTGTTGAAACACAAGTCCGAACCTTTTGAGATATTCACAGAATATAAGTTAGAAGTAGAGAACCAAAATACGGGTATAAGTATTATGTCCTTTGATGTGATCAAGGAGGAGAATACTTGAGCATGGAATTCCTGGACTTTTCTAAAGGAGAATGAGATTCTCTCTCAGCATTACTCCTCCGTATACACCATAGCACGATGGTATATCGGGGTGGAGCAATTACACCCTATGTGATAAGGTGTGCTCTATGATGAGTAATACTGAGTTACCTATTTCCTTTTAGGGGTTGTGCACTTGAGAAGCTGCATACCTATTGAATAGGTTCGAATCAAATCAGTTGCCTACCACTCCATATGAGATATGGAAAGGGAAGAGCCCATGTCTTGAGCTAGTTAAGATTTGGGGTTGTCCGGCCTATGTCTAAAAGCAAAATCCGGACAAGCTCGAGGCAAGGTCTGTTATGTGGAACTGGAAGTGTTCCAACTATACAAACTACAGCAGATGATTTGGTACAACCAGAGGATTCAGTAGAAACCAACGAACCTCAGCCTCTCTGCCGATCTAGTAGGGTTCCTCACCCACTTGAGAGATACTTCGGTTTCTCTATGACAGTGGGAGCGAGGAATGCATCATGAGATGATGACCCAACTAGTTTCGAGCTGGCCATCAGGAGTGAGACTCTGTAAGAATGGCTGGATGTTTATCGATCTGAGATGGAATCCTTATACACCAACAAAGTATGGACTTTGGTTGCAATATCTGAAGGGTTAAATCCCCATCAGGAGCAAGTATATCTAGCGAAGATTACTTGGTGTAGATGGAAAAGTTGAGACTTTTAAAGCTAGACTTGTTAAAGGTTTTCGTCATCGACCAGGCGTGGATAATGATGAAACCTTTTTCCAGTGGCTATGCTTAAGTCCATCCGGATCCTACTTACCACGGCTACATACCATGACTACGATATCTGGTGGTTGGGTGCCATGACTGCTTTTCTAAATGATGTTTTAGAAGAGAGCGTCTATAAGTACACAGCCAGAGGGCTTCGTAGACAGTGGGAGCAGCGGAAACGTGTGCAAGATGCTTTATAGGATAAAGCAGGCATCGCGGAGTTGGAACATCTGTTTTGATGGATTAGTCAAACAGTTTGACATCATCAAAATGGTAGATGAACCTTGTATATACAAAAAGGTAGTGGGGAGTATGGTGATGATCCTCGTAGAGAACGTGGATGACATACTCCTTATAGGGAAGGAGTTTCCTATGCTACGCTCGATCAATCTCCGCTTATCACAATGATTCTCCACTTAGGATCAAAGTGATACCTCCTAAATCCTGGGTTTTTGGATCCATGAGATAGATCTAAATAGATGTTAGGATTCTCACTAAATGTAGTGAGATGGTATCAACCGATCCTGGGGAGAATCACTGGAAGGGTTCCAGGGTGATAAAGACGACTGAATGTCAGTCATAGGCATTGTCTTTACCCTCAGTGGAGGGACGGTATGTTGGAAGAGTTCCAAGCTAGATACCGTGACGTACTAGACGATAAAGGCTTGATACATCGCTATTTAAGATGCTACCAAAGAGCCTGTTTGGGTATATATTGGTTCATAAGATGAACCATGTTCCTCCTATTGTGTGACAATGGAGTTGTGGCTTATGCCAAGGAACGTCCGTCCCATCAGTGATCCAGAAATATTCTAAGGCAGTATCACCTGATCATGGAGATGGTTGATCTCCAAGGGATCGAGGTAAGGAGAGTAGACTCAGAGGACAACACAGCGGATCCACTCACAAAGGCCTGTTCCCAAAGAGAGACTTTTATGGGATGGTTGAGTATGAGATACTACAACCACTGCTACAGATGGCCCTAGTGCAAGTGGGAGATTGTTAGTTATATGTATGCCCTAGAGGCCATTACTATACATAGGATGTATATTGTAGTGGATGCTGGGACATATATAAGGAGGACTTTCTTGCTCGACATGATAGTATGCTATTTGGTTGCTCTTTACCTTAACGTGTACACTAATTGTCTCTCTATTACATGTTGGTAAAGCCCTTAGGATCTGTACTTGACTACCTGGACTATGATGCGGATCATACTAGTGGGGACATGGTAGTCCGTAAGTACATCCTTCAAAGTCCCTAGTCGTGGGTGTATCGAGACGGGGCATCGATATACCAGTGTAGACTAGCGTGTACCTTCTCGACCCATACAGATGGGTGATGGATGATCCCATATCCATTGGTGTTTGACATCAGAGATGATATACGGGTGTTCAGTAGAGACTGGGTACACTGGAAGGACTCGCCGAGAACTCCCAGATGGTATTATACCTCACGTCAGATGGCAGTTCTCTGGTGACACTGGTACAGAGTAGTCTGTTGACCCGAGATCGTCATAGAGTCTTGTGTGGTTCCCACTGTGCTTTGATTTCCATCTTACCACGTCCAAGAGGGCGTGCAAAACGGTGGTTTTTGGGTACAGTCCCGAGTCACATGGAGGCAATGAGCGATAGGAGGGGATTCGTCTCTCCCGGTATAAGGGGTTGATGTTGCGCTGTGTTCGATGGGCTATAACAGGAAATCCCTGGCCAGGGTTGTTGAGATTTACTGGTAAGTGTTACCAGTAGTTTCTCGAATTGTTATAGACCTAATATCAACACGACTTATCGAGCTATTGGGGTCTGACGTTGACCACCCCTAGGCGAGAT
The DNA here is from genome assembly GCA_030015575.1 of Agapanthus africanus. Classification (NCBI taxonomy): domain Eukaryota; kingdom Viridiplantae; phylum Streptophyta; class Magnoliopsida; order Asparagales; family Amaryllidaceae; genus Agapanthus; species Agapanthus africanus. The sequence continues at coordinate 389,335,336 of CM057337.1, read as the reverse complement.
ATGCGACATATCAGACGATCAGACCGGACTGTACGGTAGTGTTACTGGTTGGATTCACTGGAGTGTGAGCGGGCTTGCTCGTCGATCTTCAGATCGCTCAATACCCGGGTGGCCGTTACGTTTAGCAGACCGCTTGCGGCTTGTGGGTGATTGATATGATCATCACCTGCTGCCGGCGTATTGACGAGTCTTTAGAGTCCTACACAGAGGTTTCCTGGCTGAAGCGAAACGAAATAGGAGCGCATATGAGATATGTGCGGGACCGAGAATAATGCGTGTATGTGATACCGTATTCCATTCTCGCGATAAATGTATCGATTGGTTGTATGCGATATAACCTAGTTATCGATTCAAGCATTGATTCGATAAACCGATACATAGGATACTAGTCGGTTATATGCGATATGACCGGATCGTTAAATCAAGTGTTGATTTAATGATTTAATGTATAATTATATATTTGATATATTACTTTGCATTAACTAGTATTGGTTCACTTTATATGGATTTTCTCACTCGGATGTGCGCATTATATATGCGATATATTTTTGTGCACTTGATTGTATCATGTTTAATGATGCATGTTAACTTGGTTAAGTGTAAAGTTTAAACCATAGTTAAGTTAATGATTAGGGTTTTCCTTATCTTATTTATTTATTTATTTTTTAAGGAAAAGATTAAAGAGAAGAATGGTGGCTTTCTTTGTTTCTAGTTGAAACTTCATGAAGGTTTGACCAAAGCTACCATTCTTGTCTTCTTCTCCTAACCCTAACCATTTAACTAACCTTGGTTAATTCTCTACACTTGACTATAGTTAAAGTTATGATAAGTATTGATTTACTTTTGATTTTAAATTAACTTATCATAACAATTATCATCTTCTTGCTTTCTTCTTCTTCTTCACTTCATGAAAATAGCTTCACTTCATCAATAGTGATTGATGAATTAGAGTGAGAAATCCAATTCTAAAGTCTACCCACTTCCTATTTCTTCATCCTCTACCTCTTGCCAAGTAGAAGAGTGTGTTTCCTTCACAAGTTTTCATGGCTTGGTGAAGGTGGAGCTTGATCTAGTGATGCTTCGACGTAGATCATCTTCGGCACGTTGTCGACGACCTAGCCCGGTCTTTTCTCCGATGAAACCACCGTGAGAGTCATGGTTCGATTTGGACAGCGGAGAGGACTTCATTGCGGAGCCATGGAGGTGGAGCACCGGATCTACAAAGGTTGTATTTCCGTATTCTTCTAGTTTAGTTGTAAACTAGTTTGCTTTTTCGCCTAGAAATCTAGCCGACGATCCGTATTAGGGTTTCTCGGCACCCATAAAATTTTAAATTGGCATGTTCGATGCCTTGTGAGACCTCTATAGTGTTCCTAGGAACCCTACATCATATATATCACTGTGCAAAGCGGAAACTATAGAAGCGATCAAAGACAAACCGAGGGTTGTAGCATCTGTTAGTGTATATGCCCTAGAGGCCATTATTGTATCATACTGGTTTGTATATTACTTAATGGAAGCTTGGGATATTCACAGTTGTATATACAATCTTGCTCGAAATGGTAGTATGCTACTTGGTTTGTCTCTGCTTTAATATGTGCATGTGTTTCTTTTAGCATATTGCTGATATACATATTAGTGGAGCCCTTAGGATCTTTGCTTGATTACCAGCATTGTGATGGCGTTCGCACTCGTGGGAGCTGGGTAATCTATAAGCACATCCTTATACAGGTCCCTGGTCGTTGGACTATCGAGACAGGGCATCGATACTCCGGAGTAGACTAGCGTATGCGCTTCTCATCCCAGTGTGGGAGACGGTCTGTCCCACAGCCGTTAGTACGTCGTACTTGGGATAGTATGCGGGTGCTCGTTAGGTTATGAGTACACTGGACAGGACTCGTCGGGAACTGTTGGTTGGTAACATACCTATCGTCAGTTATCAGTTCCCAGGTGACATGAGTACAGCTTAGTCCGCTGACTTGACACTGTCACTTCGCCTCGAGTGTGTTCCCACTGCACTTTGATTACTACCCTACCATGGCTCAAAGGAGTCATGCAAACAGGTAGTTTTTGGGTGCAGTCCCGAAGCACTTGGAGGCAGTGACGGTTAGACAGGATTCGTCTCTCCCGGTATTGGGGGTTGACATCGCGCTGTGTCCAGGAGAGCCATTACACAAGTAGTCCCTGGCCAGGGCAAGCGAGATATACTGGTAGGTTTCCAGTGTTATCTCAGGGTGTTCTGGGCTACACTCCGACACGACTTCTACCGCTATTAGGGGACTGACGTTCACCGCCCCCCTAGGCCCGCCATGCGATGTATCAGACGAACAGACCGGACTGTACGGAGACTGTCACATACAGGCTCAGTAGGAGTGCAGATGGGGTTCACCTCGTCAGTCTTCTTATCGACATCTACCTGGGGACCGTTACGTACAGCTAGTGCCGCTTGCGGTCTGTGGTTAAACCCACTGCCAGCGTAGTGTCGAGTCTTTAGAGTCCCACACAGAGAGCTATTCGCCTTTAGGCAAAATGAGTAGAGGTCGCATGGTTTTCCGACAGGGTTCGTTCGCATCCGCGCACTTGTGCACGTTTGCTGTCCGGACAGTTTATACTAGCGGGCTTTGGTTTAAGCCGGATCCTAGTATATGATTTGAGATTGGTTTTTCTCAGAGTATTCGTGTTCCTCGGATCACGAATGCGGGTGCGTATGCACAGTTGCTTGAGATTTAGGGAGAGGACCTTGTTTAGGGTTAACGGCTATTGTCATTTTATTAACCCTATTGCTTTTGTGTGTATTATAGTTAATTGATAATTAGCTTAATAATTGTGCATGGTTGTTGTTGTTGACCATTTGACTTCATTGACTTGTTGACCTTGTTGACAACTTAACCATAATCATTTCATTTGGAAGATGCTCTTTGATCCTTGCAATTTGCATTAATATTGAAATGATAATGGTCATGACTTGATTAAATCATGACAATTTTCTAGCTAATTATTGAATTAAAATAATGCACACATATTAGTGAGAATGGCTCACTAATAATTCATTCTCTCATATCATTTCTCTCTCTTGCTCATCCTCTCCTTCAAGCTCTCTCCCTCTCATGTGTTGAGAAACAAAAAGCTTGAGAAAAACCCTCACTTGATCTTCTCTACTCTCTTCTAGGGTTCAAGTCTTAGCATTTCTTGCACTCTAGTTACTCCTAGCTTGGAGTTGAAGCTAAAGGTCGAGGATTTCGGGTGGATCCTTCTTTGACGGGAGAAGACAAGCAAGGTGACCTCTTTCTACCATTCCAAGGAGCAAGGAGAGAAGGACTTTGAGCTCAAGGTATAACCTTTCCATCACTTAGCTAGTTACTAGTTAGGGTTAGCTTGTTTTTGTTTAGCAAAGATCCTTAAAGCTTGGTCCATGTCGCCTATAGTTGATAAAAATCCAATTTTTATTATGTTTTCCGCCTCCCCGTAAGCACCGGGGTGGGCAACGTGGACTTACAGTGGTATCAGAGCCTAACTAAACATAAACTAGCTAAGTAGTTAAGTGTAACGAAGTTTCGAAACCGGAAAATCGAAAAACCAAACTCGCAAAACCCTAAGTTTCTGTTAATTTTTTTTCTGGTCAAAATAAAATTTGTTATACACCAAAAATTATCTCAGGGTTTTGTTAAGAACACCACCAAAAACGAGACAGAGAGTCGACCAAATGGCCGCGGATCCGCGGCAATAGGAAGCTATTGCCGCGCATACGCGGCCGTCTTGTCTCCTCTCTGCCTCGATTTTGGTGCAGTGTGTTTCTGTGTTGGTTTTGTGATTTTTAGGATATGTTATATGTGCCCAGATTTTCCAGAACTAAAATTTACTTTTGGGGGCCTATAAATCCGTATTTTTCCGGAACTTCACTACACTTTAACTATATCGGTTGTATCTGTGATGCTTGTATGTATTGAACGTCGGCTAATCGCTATAAGTCGATTAGTCGGGGTTATACATATCTGTGATCTGTGATTGTTATTGGTTTGTGGATATGAATGGGTTGGATTGTCGCGGGTGAATAGCCGGGGTGGATGTGAGATGAGCGTTATTTTTCTTTCATTCATTTGTAACATGTAAATTGATGTAATAATATTATTTGTATGGCCGCACAACCGGGTCGGGGTTGTAGCCGTCATTGTATAATTCTTTTTACTGTTTTTGCTCCTAGGATAGACCCATGGAGGGGGTGCACAAACTACCGGGTATCTCGAAGTGCCGAATGGCCTACTCACGGTGGTGAGGGAGGTTGCTTCGCTTCGGGTGCTTGGCGGGTAGTTTGCCGCACCCGTAGGGGTCTTGGGTGGGGTATTGGCTATTCACCGCGACCGTGTAATCCGCTTTACGTTGCAGGCTCGAACGCATTGCGGATTCCTAGTATATCCAATGTATTCATCTGTGATCTGTAATGTCTATCATTGCTATATATTTATATATAATAACTATTTAGGCGTTGCTTATGTTTTACAGCCGCGCTAGCCCAGCCCCCGCTCTGTCGTTAGTTAAGTAACCTAACGGGTGATGACGGGGCCCCGTGGCGAATGCGAATGGCATAAGCGTACGTGATATTTTGGTTGTTTTCTGCAATGGTAGGATTAAATGATGGGACGCATTAAAAGAACTAATGCAAGAAATAAACCAAGTAAAAGTCGATTGGAACACTTTGAAAACCACTCGGTTCTTTTCAAAACGAAACTTTTAAACGCGGAGCTTGAACCACTCCTTTTAAAAGCTATCTCGTTCCGTCGATTATATCAAGTTCACTACGTTCACGGTTTCGCCAAAACCATTCGTTGCCCTCCGTCGTTTCGTATGAATATTCAATAGTATTCAAGCTGTGTTTGTTGACCTTCGTCAAGTCATAGTGATTGGTAGCTGTTGGATGTTCATATGTAGCATAGATAGATGTGTTGGTTTGGGACAGTCGTACTACCTTGTTGACCTTCGTCAAGGGTACGTGCGGGTGGGTTCAAATTAACCAGGATAATGAAGGGTAGAACTTGACATGTGACTTATGATTTGTTGACCTTCGTCAAGGTCATAAGAGCATGGGGCAAAAATCCACATCGGGAGTTTCATAAGTACTGAAACTTGCTAGCGTTGCATACCATTTGGAGTGTGATGATTCTGGTAGGATTCCTTCGGTTTTATCACGCGATGACATTTGGATCCCGATCCTACTGTGAGTATATGCTACTCTTCGGGAAAACTCTCACTTAACGATCAATGCTATAAACCTAGTAGGTGCCTAGAAAGGTGTTAGCGGGGCTACGCCCACAGGGAAAAGAGGTTACTTAATTAAGGAACTTCGCGAAAGCGTTGGAAAACCTCCCTCGAAGTACCGACACTGGCCTGGCTGAACGGTTAAGCAAGTATTGTACGGTGAGAATGATCCCGACTAATCCTTTTCTTTATGGTTTGAGAAGGGATTCGAGAAACAGTGGGAGCCATCCAGTTTAGACAAACTAAAAACCACTCTAAACTTGCAAGAGCATCATGCTAAAGTATTTCTTTTCTCTCTCCTAATTGCAGCGACCATTCAAGATGACCGGACTTAAGTTACTATTAGATAAAAATTTATTGACAGGGCCAAACTACAAAAATTGGCTCAAGAATGTCAAGATGGCTATCACTTATGACAAGCTGGGGTATATACTTACCACCAAAGCTCCCCCTGTCCCAGGTCCCACCTCCAGCGTCGCGGATGTAGAAATCCGTAAGACATGGGAGATAGATTGCGCGAGGGCCAGATGCCTCGTACTAGCCTCGATGGACAACGAACATCAGAGGAGGCACGAGAATATGGACCTAGAGTCCATATTTCTCCATACAAAAGAACTGTATGGAGAGCAGTCTCGTATCGCTAGATACGAAGTGTCGAAGAAGCTTTTTTCGGCAAGGTTGGCCGTTGGATCATCGGTAGCGGACCACGTGCTTAAGATGATCGGCTACATAGAGGAGCTCGCGGACCTTGGGACCACGTTGGAGAATGAACTCTATACTGATTTGATTCTCCAGTCCCTTCCTTCCACTTACGCCCAGTTCATTCTTAACTTCAACATGCAAGGAAAGGAGGTTGAACTTTCCGAACTTCTGAACATGTTGAGGACTGCTGAGGGCACCCTACAGAAGGGTAGGGAGACATCCACTTTGTTTGTAGGAGGATCTTCCTCTTCTAGGTCCAGGGCGAAAGCCAAGGGCAAGAAGAAGAAAGCCCCCGCCAAACCAAGAGGCGGTGTCGGTAAAGTGGATACGAAGGGAAAGGGTAAAGCAACAAAGGTAGCGGGGAAGCTGGTGGGGAAGGAAGAATGCTTCTATTGTCACAAAAGTGGTCACTGGAAACAAGATTGCAAGGCTTGGAAAGCCAGAACACAGGATTTGAAGCGAGTTGCAGCTTCAGCTTCAGGTGTGTATGTTATTGAAAACTGTCTATCAATAAACTCTACATCCTGGGTATTGGATACCGGATCAGGATCTCATATCTGTAATTCTTTGCAGGCGTTGAGAAAGCGTAGAGTTTTGAAGGCAGGTGACATGACCCTCAGAGTTGCGAACGGTGCTAGCATGGATGCTGAGGCCGTGGGGGACTATCACCTGGGATTATCAGATGGACACTTTTTGGTTTTGCGTAGTTGTTTTTATGTACCAAATGCAACCTGTAATATCATTTCTGTATCTTTATTATCTAAAGAAGGTTATGAATTTGCATTTGTAAGTAATGTAGTGAACATTCACCTTAATCAAGTTTTGATTTGGTCAGGTACATTGAACAACGGTATATACGTTTTAAACCAACCACAGATTTTCAATATCCAGAATACACACAAAAGAAAGTCTCCAGAAATTAATAAAACTTTCTTATGGCATTGTAGACTGGGTCACATCAATGAGAGAAGATTGACTAAGTTACATACTGAAGGATATTTGGATCCGTTCGAATATCAATCATATGCCACTTGTCAATCCTGTCTCAAATGAAAGATGACAAAGACTCCGTTTTCTGGACACGGAGAAAGAGCGAGCGAGCTCTTGGGACTCGTACACAGTGACGTGTGCGGTCCAATGTCTACACATGCGCGAAGCGGTTATTCTTACTTCATTACTTTTACGGATGATTTTTCAAGGTACGGTTATGTCTTCTTAATGAAACATAAATCCGAGGCTTTTGAAAAATTCCAGGAATATAAGAATGAATTAGAAAAACAAACAGGCAAAAGTATCAAGATCCTAAGATCGGATCGAGGAGGAGAATACTTAAGTGCCGAATTCCTGAATTACTTAAAAGAGAATGGAATTCTCTCTCAGCTTACTCCTCCATACACTCCGCAACATAACGGTGTATCGGAGAGACGGAACCGAACCCTATTGGATATGGTACGGTCCATGATGAGTAATGCTGAGTTACCGCGATCTTTCTGGGGTTATGCACTGGAAGCAGCTGCATATCTTTTGAACAAGGCTCCCACTAAGACTGTGCCTACCACCCCATATCAGATGTGGAATGGGAAGAAACCCTGTCTTAAGTATCTTAAGGTATGGGGATGTCCAGCTTTTGTAAAAAAGCAGCATGCGGACAAGCTCGAGGCACGTTCAGTACAGTGTAAGTTTGTGGGATACCCAAAGAACTCTAGGGGGTATCTTTTCTATTCCGCTGAGGAACAAAAGGTTTTTGATTCTCAACATGCCCGCTTCTTGGAAACTGAGTTTTTAGAAACCCATATAAGTGGGAACGCAATAGAACTGGAAGAAATTCCAGAACCACAAACTATTACTGAATGCTTAGTGGAACCAGAAGGTTCAAAAGAACAGGACATTCCTACGCCACTCCGCAGAAGTAGTAGGCAGTCTCATCCGCCCGAGAGGTACTACGGTTTTCTCATTGACGGGGATAGAGAGGACTGCATCATAGATTGTGATGAACCTACTAGCTTCCAGCAAGCCATTCAGAGCGTCGACTCGGTAAAATGGCTGGATGCAATGCGGACCGAGATGGAGTCCATGTACACCAACAAAGTATGGACGTTGGACATTGCTCCAGACGGGGTAAAACCCGTAGGATGCAAGTGGATCTTCAAAAGGAAGATTGGTGTAGATAGACAGGTTGAGACCTATAAAGCTAGACTGGTAGCAAAGGGTTTTCGTCAGCGACCTGGTTTGGACTATGACGAAACCTTTTCTCCAGTAGCTATGCTGAAATCCATTCGGATCCTTCTTGCCATCGCTGCTTTCCACGATTATGAGATTTGGCAAATGGACGTAAAGACAGCTTTTCTAAATGGTCATTTAGAGGAGTGTGTCTATATGGACCAGCCAGAGGGTTTCATTCAGGGTGGGAGCAGCGGAAAGGTGTGCAAGTTGCTCAAGTCCATTTATGGACTCAAGCAGGCATCGCGGAGTTGGAACATCTGTTTTGATGAGACGGTCAAAGAATTTGGCTTTATCAAAAATTCAGATGACCATGCATCTATTGTAGATTTGTAGCGAGAACTGTAGTATTCCTCGTTTTATACGTGGATGACATTCTCTTAATAGGAAATGACATTCCTATGCTACAATCTTTCAAGGGGTTCTTATCACACAGGTTCTCCATGAAAGACCTGGGTGATGCCTCATACATTCTGGGTATCCGGATCTACCGTGACAGATCCAAGAGGATATTAGGACTCTCGCAGTCCAAGTACATCGACACCATACTGAAGAGATTCAGTATGGAAGATTCCAAGCGCGGTAATCTACCGGCTTGTCACGGGATCACCCTCTCCAAAGAGATGTCTCCCAAGACTGATTTGGAGAGGGATCGCATGTCTATTATACCCTACGCTTCTGCGGTAGGCTCTATAATATATGCGATGTTGTGTACCAGACCGGATGTGGCTTATGCACTGAGTGTGGTAAGCAGGTATCAGTCAAACCCTGGGGAGAAACATTGGATAGCAGTAAAGAACATTCTCAAGTACCTGAGAAGGACTAAGGAGATGTTCTTGGTGTATGGCGGAAAAGACCTGCAGATTGAGGCCTTTGCTGACTCCAGCTTCCAGAGTGACAAGGATGATTCCAAGTCCATGTCGGGTTTTGTCTTTACCCTCAATGGAGGGGCGGTGTGTTGGAAGAGCTCCAAACAGGAAACCGTTGCTGACTCGACTATGGAAGCAGAATACATCGCTGCATCTGATGCAGCAAAAGAAGCTGTCTGGATAAGGAAGTTCTTGAAAGAACTTCAGGTGGTTCCGTCCATTGTTGACCCAATACCTTTGTATTGCGACAACAACGGGGCTATGGCTTTAGCGAAGGAACCCAGGTCCCATCAGAAATCCAGACACATCTTAAGGCGGTATCACCTGATCAGGGAGATCGTGGATCGCCAAGAGATCGAGGTCCGGAGGGTTGCATCAGAGGATAACACAGCAGATCCATTCACCAAGGCCTTGCCCCAGACTCAGTTCGAGCGGCTGATCGAGATGATAGGTCTTCGATACGCCAGTACATGGCCTTAGTGCAAGTGGGAGATTGTTAGTGTATATGCCCTAGAGGCCATTATTGTATCATACTGGTTTGTATATTACTTAATGGAAGCTTGGGATATTCACAGTTGTATATACAATCTTGCTCGAAATGGTAGTATGCTACTTGGTTTGTCTCTGCTTTAATATGTGCATGTGTTTCTTTTAGCATATTGCTGATATACATATTAGTGGAGCCCTTAGGATCTTTGCTTGATTACCAGCGTTGTGACGGCGCTCGCACTCGTGGGAGCTGGGTAATCTATAAGCACATCCTTATACAGGTCCCTGGTCGTTGGACTATCGAGACAGGGCATCGATACTCCGGAGTAGACTAGCGTATGCGCTTCTCATCCCAGTGTGGGAGACGGTCTGTCCCACAGCCGTTAGTACGTCGTACTTGGGATAGTATGCGGGTGCTCGTTAGGTTACGAGTACACTGGACTGGACTCGTCGGGAACTGTTGGTTGGTAATATACCTATCGTCAGTTATCAGTTCCCAGGTGACATGAGTACAGCTTAGTCCGCTGACTTGACACTGTCACTTCGCCTCGAGTGTGTTCCCACTGCACTTTGATTACTACCCTACCACGGCTCAAAGGAGTCGTGCAAACAGGTAGTTTTTGGGTGCAGTCCCGAAGCACTTGGAGGCAGTGATGGTTAGACAGGATTCGTCTCTCCCGGTATTGGGGGTTGACATCGCGCTGTGTCCAGGAGAGCCATTACACGAGTAGTCCCTGGCCAGGGCAAGCGAGATATACTGGTAGGTTTCCAGTGTTATCTCAGGGTGTTCTGGGCTACACTCCGACACGACTTGTACCGCTATTAGGGGACTGACGTTCACCGCCCCCTAGGCCCGCCATGCGATGTATCAGACGAACAGACCGGACTGTACGGAGACTGTCACATACAGGCTCAGTAGGAGTGCAGATGGGGTTCACCTCGTCAGTCTTCTTATCGACATCTACCTGGGGACCGTTACGTACAGCTAGTGCCGCTTGCGGTCTGTGGTTAAACCCACTGCCAGCGTAGTGTCGAGTCTTTAGAGTCCCACACAGAGAGCTATTCGCCTTTAGGCAAAATGAGTAGAGGTCGCATGGTTTTGCGACAGGGTTCGTTCGCATCCGCGCACTTGTGCACGTTTGCTGTCCGGACAGTTTATACTAGCGGGCTTTGGTTTAAGCCGGATCCTAGTATATGATTTGAGATTGGTTTTTCTCAGAGTATTCGTGTTCCTCGGATCACGAATGCGGGTGCGTATGCACAGTTGCTTGAGATTGAGGGAGAGGACCTTGTTTTGGGTTAATGGCTATTGTCATTTTATTAACCCTATTGCTTTTGTGTGTATTATAGTTAATTGATAATTAGCTTAATAATTGTGCATGGTTGTTGTTGTTGACCATTTGACTTCATTGACTTGTTGACCTTGTTGACAACTTGACCATAATCATTTCATTTGGAAGATGCTCTTTGATCCTTGCAATTTGCATTAATATTGAAATGATAATGGTCATGTCTTGATTAAACCATGACAATTTTCTAGCTAATTATTGAATTAAAATAATGCACACATATTAGTGAGAATGGCTCACTAATAATTCATTTCTCTCTCTTGCTCATCCTCTCCCTCAAGCTCTCTCCCTCTCATGTGTTGAGAAACAAAAAGCTTGAGAAAAACCCTCACTTGATCTTCTCTACTTTCTTCTAGGGTTCAAGTCTTAGCATTTCTTGCACTCTAGTCACTCCTAGCTTGGAGTTGAAGCTAAAGGTCGAGGCTTTCGGGTGGATCCTTCTTTGACGGGAGAAGACAAGCAAGGTGACCTCTTTCTACCATTCCAAGGAGCAAGGAGAGAAGGACTTTGAGCTCAAGGTATAACCTTTCCATCACTTAGCTAGTTACTAGTTAGGGTTAGCTTGTTTTTGTTTAGCAAAGATCCTTAAAGCTTGGTCCATGTTGCCTATAGTTGATAAAAATCCAATTTTTATTATGTTTTCCGCCTCCCCGTAAGCACCGGGGTGGGCAACGTGGACTTACAGCATCTGCCAGTTATTGCTAAAGGAGTCACTCCCGGTGAAGGGATCTCGGTCCTTTCCTCATCGAATAAGGTGCAGAATGTTCTATAATGAACACCGCGATGCAAAGCAAGAACTGTAGCTACCTGTTTTTATTTTGAAATTCGATTCCACAACATCAATTAGGTTTTTTTCTTTCATTAATCTCATTAATGAGTATCCCATCATTTAAGTCCACCTAAACATCACAGATAAATATAACGTACGCTTATGCCATCCGCATTCGCCTCGATGTCCCATCTGCACCGTTAGGTTAGGTAACTAACGCCAGAGCGAGGCAGGGCTAGCGCGGGTGTAAAACATAAGCAACGTCTATATCATATATACTATATAAAGTATCTGTCATAGAACATCACATGATCACATCACAGATAAATCACAGCAGAAGAAACATATGAAATATTAGATATACTAGGACGTCCGTGTTTTCAATACGAGCCAGTATAAAACACGGATTCCACGGTCGTGATGAATAGCCAATCCAACACCCCTAGACCCCTACGAGAGCGGCAAGCAACCCTACCAATTCTAGAGTTAGGAGACCCGGACTCGACTCCTCGAGTTGGTCTCCCTCTGGACCCTAGAACCCGGTTACTTGTGCCCTCCTCCTTGGGTCTATCCTAGTGCAGAAAAGTAAATAATATACAAAGGGTGACATCTTCCGCAACCTGGAAATGCCCCAACAAAAGAATATTACATACAAGTTTTTACATGAATGAAAATGAAAAACACTCATCTCACATAAAAACCCCCGGCTATTCAAACACGACGATCCAATATAACATATCCAGCAACACATAACATCACATGTCATCAACGTAAGTAAATATGCGCATCCCAATTATCGTTGACATATAGCAACGAAACCGGCGATATCACATATTACACTTACGGTCACAGAAAAGAAAGTGTAAAACTACAACAGTTGGAATCCGCAATCTTATTAGACATCGCATGCCTAATCAAATGAATTCCTTAGACATCGCATGCCTAACAATTATAAACCCCGCATTTTAGTCTCATTATCGAAAACTCTTTCCAATATCAAGTCGGGCAATTCAACAAGATTCCCGAAAAACTGATCGAATGCTCGTCGCAAACTTTAGTAGGCGACCGCACCCCCGACGCCGTCGACGAAGTGCACCAAGGAGGAACACCGCTACCGCGAGCACCCAAACGGATGATTTCGGCGACGGGGTTCTCCTACAGTCACTTGGTCGGGGCTATGGGGTGAGGCTGTCTATTAAGTTTTCCCGGCGAGTATCCGCGTACGCTGCGTGATTGCGACGGACTTTTGATCACATCAAAATTCCGTGGCAACCGATCAAGTGAGACTAAACTGCTATGTTTATAATATTCATTCCGTTATCTCATAACTACTTGTGAATTCCAATTATTGTATCACATTCCGGATAAATAGAAAATGCTAAACTTTTCGATCGAACAATCGAACACCCAAGTTTTCCCGAAACAGATCAACACATGAAATAAGTCTAACAGCATTCAGTTCGTGCCTCAGTACCAACGGTCCAGCCGTAGAAGGGTCAAGCCAACGCCTCACATGTGGCACGCCGTACTGCCCCAAACCCGAAGGTTCAAAGGGCAGTTCAAGACGGTCACATAATCGAGTTAAGGTTTGTTGTCTTCTAGAGGGTCCATCGCGTTACTTGCACTACTTAGAACGTCGTTAAACTACGGAAAAATCCAACACTTGGAAATTTCCCGACAGGGGAAAAATTGGGTATTTATATCCGGTCGAACTTTTTAACATATTCTAAAATTTATCCGGAAAGCCACATAGACAAAATCTGATACTCCGATCGAAACACCGAATCCCCAAAAGAACCCCAGAAAATTCAACTCTTGAATTAAATTTAAAAATACCCAGAGAACTCAGCACTGTTAAATAGGAATTACTGTGGAAATAGATAGGGCTGACGTCATTAAGTGGCGGCGGAACCGCCGCACGAGACATGCTCGTGCCGCGGTTCCGCGGCTGTTTAAACTCCAAACAGTGTCGTATTTGCAAAGTAATTCTTACAATTTCCTGCTGAATTTTTTAGGAATTTTTAATTCGGAAAAAACCCAGTTTTTAGAAAAAGTCCAGAGAGCACTTGCGGGTTAGGGTTTCGGGTCGATCGGGTTTCAAACTTCGTCTACGCATCGCCTAAGGCTCTAGCTAGGCTCTGATACCACTGTAGGGTTCCTAGGCACTCTAATGGAGTCTCACAAGGCATCAAACATGGCCAATTAAAATTTTACAAGTGCCTACAAACCCTAATACGGATCGTTAACTAGAAAACAAGGCGATGCAAGCAAGTAAACGGAAATATAGCTAAAGGGAAGGGGCTACAACCTTTGTAGATCCGGTCCTCCACCTCCATGGCTCCGTGATGAAGTCCCCTCGCTGTCCAAATCGTATCTTGGGCTCTAGCATCGGCTTCATCGAAGAAATGGGCGGGCTTGGTCTTCGGTTCGATGCCGAAGATGATCTACGTCGAGGCATCACAAGATCAAGCTCTCACTTCATCAAGTCATGAAAAGTTGTGAAGGAAACACCCTATACTACTTGGCAAGAGGTAGAGGATGAAGAAATAGGAAGTGGGTTCACTTTAGAATTGGATTTCTCACTTGTTTTCAACACTTGCTATTGATGTAGCAAGCTTTCTTCATGGAAGAAGAAGATGAAATGATAAGTGTTGAATAATTAGATAAATAAATCAATATTTATCATATATTAACCCTTGGTTAATTGTAGAGAATGGACCATGGTTAACTTGAATGGTTAAGGTTAAGTATAAGACAAGAATGGTGGACTAATTCAAAGCTTCAAGAATCTTCAACTAGCAAACAAAGAAAATCCACCATTCTCATTTTCTTCTTTTCTAAAAGAAATAAATAAATACATAGATAAAAGAGTAAATGAAAAAAAACAAAACCCTAATCATTAGTTTAACCATGGTTTAATTCTTTACACTTAACCAAGTAAGCATGTATCATCAAACATGATACAATCATGTGCACAAAAAATATATCACATATACAATGTGCAATTCAAGTGAGAAAATCCATTTAAAGTGAACCAATACTAGTTAATGCAAAGTAATATATCAAATATATAATTATACATTAAATCATTAAATCAACACTTGATTCAATGATCCGGTCATGTCGCATATAACCGGCTAGTATCCAATGTATCGGCTTATCGAATCGATCCTTGATTCGATAACTAGGTTATATCGCATATAACCAATCAATACATTCATCTCGAGAATGAAATACGGTATCACATGCACGCATTATTCTCGGTCCCGCACATATCTCATATGCGCTCCTATTTCGTTTCGCTTGAGCCAGGAAACCTCTGTGTAGGACTCTAAAGACTCGTCAATACGCCGGTAGCGGATGATGATCATATCAAACATCCACAAGCCGCAAGCGGTCTGCTAAACGTAACGGCCACCCGGGTATTGAGCGATCAGAAGATCGACGAGCAAGCCCGCTCACACTCCTGTGAATCTAACCAGTAACACTTACCGTACAGTCCGGTCTGTTCGTCTGATATGTCGCATATTTCGCCTTGGGGTGGTAAACGTCAGACCCAAGTAGCTCGATAAGTCATGCCGACGTGAAGTCCATGACATGTGTGAAACTACTGATAACACTTACCAGTAGGTCACTGCAACCCTGGCCAGGGATTTCCTGTTATGGCCAGTCGAGCATAGCGCAACATCAACCCCCAATACCGGGAGAGACGAATCCCCTCCTATCATTCATTGCCTCCATGTGAATCGGGACTGTACCCAAAAATCACCTGTTTGCACGACTCAGTAGAGCCGTGGTAGGGTGGAAATCAAAGCACAGTGGGAGACACATAAGACTCTATGACGATCTCGGGTCAACAGACTAAGCTGTACCAGTGTCACTAGAGAACTGCCATCTGACGTGAGGTATAATACCATCTGGGAGTTCTCGACGAGTCCGTTCAGTGTACCCAGTCTCCACTGAGCACCCATATACCATCTCTGATGTCAAACACCAATGGATATGGGATCATCCATCGCCCATCACATGGGTCGAGAAGATATACGCTAGTCTACTCTGGAATATCGATGCCCCGTCTCGATATTCCCACGACTAGGAACAATGAAGGATGTACTCATTGACTACTCAGGCCCCACTAGTATGATCTGCATCATAGTCCTGGAAGTCGAGTACACATCCTAAGGGCTTTATCAACATGTAACAGAGAGACAGTAAGTATACATGTTAAGATAAAGAGCAACCAGATAGCGTACTATCATGTCGAGCAAGAAAGTCCTACATATATATGTCCCAGCATCCACTACAATATACATCCAATGTACAGTAATGGCCTCTAGGGCATACATATAACTAACAGATACACCATTGTCATGTGGTGTATACAAAGGAGTAAGCAGAGAGAGAATCCCATTCTCCTTTTAGAAACACCAGGAACTCCATGCGCAAGTATTCTCCTCCTCGATCAGATCGAAAGACTTAATACTTCTACCCGTCTGGTTCTTAACTTTATTCTTATATTCCTTGAATTTCTCAAAAGTTTTAGACTTGTTTTTCAACAGGAACATATGTCCGAATCCTGAGAGAAGATCAGTGAATATAATGAAGTATGAAGAACCAACCTTGGCATTTGTAGACATAGGACCGCATACATCATTATGTATCCATCCCAAGAGTTCATGTAACATTTCAGAAAAAATAAAATATTATTTTTTGGGAATTTTTATAATTTAATATTAATTTTAATGAATATTTTAATATTTCGGTATAATTAAATACCGATAAATGGGGGGGGATTTGGAAAATTATGGAAATTACTAAAAAGAGGGTGCTTTATGTGATTTATGCAAATTATGAAATTTTATGATTTATTTGACACTATTTTAATGCTAATCGCGATTAAAAATTGCTAATCGGACTTTAAGCGTGTTTTCTGCACATGTCATATTTTTTAGCACTTGTTACATTTTCTTCATGGCCTTCTCTTCATTTTTTGCCATGGTTGTTATTTTATTTGAGAAGAAAAGAAAAGAAAAGGAAAAAGAAAAGAATAGAAAATGTTGTATAGTGAAGGGTATGGGCAAGAGAGAGAAGGAGAGGGTGAGGGGGGTCAACCTTGGTCTTGGTCTTTGTTTCATTCACCATCTTCATCATTATTCTTCCCTCTTCAGCTCATGGCAGCACCCCATCTCCACCTCCTCTTCATCCTCCCAAAACATCATCAAAACAACACCAAAACCCTATTCCCACTTCACAAAAATTGTGCACAAGCTCTCAAGCTACACTTTGGACAAAGAAAAATCACATTTTGGTGCTATAGGAGATTCATAAGTGCCAAATGAGGTAATTCTTCCATCATTACGGTAGTTTTTCCACTTCTTTATCACTTGTGCAAGTTTAGAGGTGTTTTATATCGGTTTAGTGGGCATTGAAATTTCCAAGTGAGGGTTTTGAGGAATTTTCGAGTTGTGGTGGTTCAATTGAGTCCTAGTAGTGACCATAGAACCCCTGATATGATGCAAACCCAGAACAAACCAAAAATATAACCTGGAACTGAAAAAAGAAACTACCCATGTCGGTTTTGTGAGTGGTTAGGGCGTGCAGGGAAATCTGGAGTGAACCGGGACCAATACGAGATAAGCAAACAATACCAGGGACCTAGTTATACCAATAAGAGACCACCTTACCAGCACGAGACCCTAACCCCCCAAAGGAACCGAGCAGGCCGGAATTTCCTTTAGTGTGGCCGGCCACTTGGTTGATTCAGGTGCCTAGGTTGCTTCCATAGCTCACATGCCCCCTATACATCACCCCAGAGATGTTTGTGCACCTTGGTTTCACCTTAAACAAAATATGGGACCACTTTAAATTCTGGATTTTTGTATTTGTGCTTTATCTCGATCACGTGACGTTTGTACGTGTATATCGAGTGATATCGGGTTGATTTGCAGGAGTAGACCATAGGTTTTGACCTATATGAGTTCCGCGTGTCGTTTTGGTTTCGATTTGGTTTTAATGCGATACGATGCGTGTGATATGTAGGTACCCCCACGATGATTCGAGACGATGAATAAGATAGTAGCGACATCGACATCGGCAAGCAAGATTAGGTGAGTAGATATATATCTACGGGGGAAGTCGGGTGGATGGCGTATAGCACACCCGCAGTTCGATGTACAATATGCTATATATATACTATATATATATGATATCTTTTATGTGAGTCATGAATATTCAAGATATGGTTATGTGTTCATGGATTAGTAGTGTTACTTTAGAAACCCTAGAGTAGTTGTTGCACCCACACATGCACGGACACCTGCATACATTCATTCTTTTACCCGTGCGTATATGGGGATATATACACACACACACACATGGGTATGAGACTATGTATATATGTATATACGTATATATATACACGGATTATGAGGATAGTACTTGGGATTGAGATGAGTCGATGAGATTGGGCTTGAGACCGTGAAATCGGTGATGTGACATGGTTCGTATTGGAGATACGACATGATGTTTTAGCGGGTCCTTTTGACGTGGTGTTTTCATACACACGCATGCATATACATATGTGGTATCAGTATTGTAGTAGACGTAGATCAGTACCCCGGATCATGATATTTGATAAAGAGGATACCGGATGAATAATGTGATAGATGTGACATTTGACCCGTACCCAGATTTGGGATGCCGTACGACGGATTTAGCGTACGAGCTATATTGATGATAGATCCGCACTCTTGACTTAAGGATATCATATTGTATTAGGGTATCGTATGGGATACTATTGAGGCGGGATCACCGACTATTATATCTATATATGTATCGACTCAGATGTTAGGCAGCTTCCTTAACTTTCGATTAGCCTTTTAATTTAGCCCGGTAGTTTACTTGTAAATGATAGATTAGATTCGAGTCATACCTATTTCAAAACTAACGAATCGTGAGTATTTTTTTAAAGACAGGCCAAGGGTTTCTACGGATATTTCAAAAGACGTACATTTTCTTAAAAACACCGTAGTCCCTATTTTCTAAACACACAATTCGCATTATTTCAAATGGCAAAACTGTACGACTCATACTTAGACATATGTAGATTCGTTATCTTTGTATTTGATATTCAGCTCCCGCATATTCTTGTTGCTCGCATCGCATTGCATGCTTATATAGTGTTTTCATATGTTAATATTGAACTCATGGGGTCAGGACACCAGCACCATTACTGATGATGCGTATGTTCCACATACACTTACTTGCCGGCTCACACACATCATCATCGGTAATTGCCATGTCACATACAATTTAGAGAATATTATTTCATTGACATAGCTTGTTAGCTGATTGTTTCGACATGATATTAGTGTACTTGCCTTATATGCCAGTTTGGACATTGCAGTTATTACTTGCTACTTCATGCGGTTTTTGAAATGAAATGGTTTGCCAAAACTGTTTAGAAAATATCGAAGAAAAAGGCTTTTTTTCGGTGAAATTAGTGTAAATAGATATTGGGGTATAACATTTATTATTTTCCCTCACCCCACACACACACCCACACTCACACACACCCATTTTCCTCCCCATTTTCAGCAGCCCCTCTCCAAAGTTTTCCCCCATTTCTTTTGATAAAAGGAAAGAAAACATAAAAAAAAGTATAAGAAAAGAGGTATGGGTTGTGTTGACTTTGGACCTTTTTGACTTGGCAAGACTTTCCTCACCTCACTCTCTTTCCAATCACCCACTAGTGGCCGACCCTCCCAATTCCTGCACACAACAGCCCCTCCTCTTTTCTCATCACATTTCTCTTCAAAAAACTCATCAAAATTGCCTCACAAATCAACACAAAACCTCACAAATCCCAAATCCATTCCCTACCCATTTTTCCTTAGCCCTTATAGCATGGATCTTGGTGCAAAGATCTCAATTTGGAGGTCAAGTTCCATATTTGATCTCATGGTTTGTGAAGGTATAACTCTAACCCTTGTTCTTAATTTGATGTTAAATACTTTAAATCAACTTAATTAGGTGTTTAATTTAGGTTTTAAATTGCAAGTTTAAATTCAAGAGAAGGGTTTGAATTAAAGTTATGGTTGTGATAATTTGTTCATGGTAGTGTGATGTATTTTAGCATCTTAAGTTATGCAAAACCAAATCTTGTAGCTAATTTGCATATTGTTATATTTAATTTGCCCAAATTGTGATAATTATGCTAATTTGCTAACTAGGTTTTAGAAATTTTATTTAAAATGTGGGATTAAAATCTAGTTAGGGTTTTTAGCACATCATTAAGGTTTCCATGAGTGGTTTAACCATTTAAAATATGCAAAGCCAAGCTAAATTGTTAAATTGTGAAATTTTGCGTTAAAAAGTGTTAAATTGGATATTTTTGCAAAACTAGAATTTTGGAATTTATACAAGTTGATGAGAATAAATTATTGATATGGTTTCTATAACTTGGTTATGATAATTGGTGGATATTGTGGCCTCTAGATTCGTCTATACATCGAGTTTTGTACAAAAACGGTGATTGTGCTTGCTAGATTTTCGGAAAAATGACCTTTTAAGTGAAATTGGGGTTTTTATGAATTTTAAGCTATTTTATATTATAATTAGTGCTTTTAATTGTACAAATGAGTGTGTTGGGAGCTTTCTCGATGGTTTGGCGTTTGTACGCCGACATCGAGGGTTTTTGGGTCGATTTGTGAAGCAACCATAGGTTTTGACCTATGTGGGATTCGTGCGTCGTTGTGGTCATGAGTCGGATTTTAACACGGTATGGTGCGTTATGATATGTAGGTACCCCATGTGGACTTCGAGACGACAAGCAAGCGCGTGGCGACGTCGGCACCGGCGAACGAGGACCAGGTGAGTAGATTTATATCTACGGGGAGAAGTCGGGTGGATGGCGTATAGCACCCCCGCAGTTCGTGGTGATGTATACGAATATGTATACATACATATATATATTGTTTATACATTGTTTGAGTATAATGATGATAATATGGATATTTGGTGTTCTTGGATAATTAGTGTCGCGAAACCCTAGAGTAGTGGTCGCACCACACATGCACACACCAACCCATACTGGCATACTTTCTTCTTTCATCTGTGCTTACAGGATTATACAGTTATGTGTTCACATGGGTATGGGACTATGTGTTCACATACGGATTTGAGGATAATACTTAGGATTGAGCTGAGTCGATGAGATTTGTTTTGTGGTTGTGATATCGGTGATTTGGCAGGATTCGTACTTGAGGTACGTCCTGGTGTTATAGCGGATCTTGGGGCGGCGATACGGGTGAATAGTGTTATAAATAAAATGGTCGACATGTGATCGTGATATGAGGCATGATATGCTAGGATATTGATATTAGGCTGTATCGGGCGATGTATACCCTTGATGATGCTATGTGCTGACGGTATCGGTTTGTACGAGATTGTCGATCTGTAGTCAGATCATGAGTATATTGAGGATATTAGTATTGTACTAGACATAGGTCAGTACCCTAGACTATGATCTTGAATAAAGAGAATACCAGAGGAATGGTGTGAGGAATATGATATTGACCCGTACCCAGATTTGGGGATGCCGTACGACGGATTTACGTACGAGCTATATCTTGATGATTGATCCGCACTCTTGACTTGGGATGGCTGATTGTAGATATGGTATCGGATATGATATTATTGAGGCGGGATCACCGACTAATATATATACAGGTATGTATATGGATCGACTCAGATGTTAGACGATTTCCTTACCTGTAGTCCAGCTTGTTAGCTTAGCCCTTTAGTTTAGTTAGTTGTTAGATTAGATTCGATTCTTACCTATTTCAAAAACTAACGAATCGTGGGTATTTTAAAAGACAGCCCAAGGGATCCTACCGATATTTCAAAAGACGTATCTTTTCATAAAAACACCGTAGCCCCTATTTTCAAAACCCCATGATTCGTGTTATTTCAAAAGGCACCATTTGTAGGACTTATATTAGATTAATGCAGGTTAGTTACAGTTGCGTCTAGTATTCAGCTCCCGCTTATTATTGTGGTTCTCTTCGCATCGCATACTTATGTTATAATTTCTTATTGCAATGTTGATATCATATTGTTAGGACACCAGCACCATTACCGATGATGCGTATGTACCACGTACACTTACTTGCCGGCTCACACACATCTTCATCGGTAATTGCCATGTCACGTACACCTTAGAAAATATTATTGCTTGACTTAGCTTGTTAGTTAGTAACTTGATATGATATTAGTGTGCCTGCCTTATATGCCAGCTTAACATTGTAGTTATTACTTGTCACTTCATGCATACTGTTATTCATTGTTATGCCTATATTCATGGTTTTTACATGCTATTGATGATTTGGATTCGGTTTTCCATGAAATTTTCTGGATTTGGGGGGAAAACCGCAAAACTCATATAAACTGATTTCTCTCTTTTTAAATAAAAAGTGCAGTTTTTCCCAAGATGTATGAGTCGTCCACCATGAGTTTGCTGATGGATTTCGAGACCCGATTCGAGGAGACGGATGAACCGTTTCGGGTACATGGTGGACCCGGTAAGGTATCCCGGGGCAAGAAGCGCGTGATGATGACGATGTGAGCCTGGCAGGGGAGCACTATCTACCGGTGATTTTACCCGACGCGTCAGATATCCGGAGGATACCGTCGTGGTCTTGAGATGGATGGTAGGGGCCTGTCTGGACTGACGGCGCCCAAGATATTGTGACTGAGACATTGAGATTTCGAGATATTGAGGTACAGAGACTGTGATACAGAGATATCGAGATATTGGGATTACGTTTTGTGCCGATGCTAGGCACTGTTTTATGCTGATTTCATTATGATATCTCATTTTAAAAATACAAAGGAAATCTCACTAAATTATGAAAACAGTTCTTCATTTACATGTATTCTATTTTCATGCATTCATACCTCATTCATATGATATGTTGCTACTTGAGGCACTGACACGGGCACATGAGATTACACTCGGGTTAGATATTTACCCTAGCCTTGTTATAGGCTACGTGTTATTCATATATTTAAGGAAATATTATGATCATTGACCTAGGTTGCGTTATTTATGCGATTTCTGTGCGTAGATATTTTTCTATTCACGAGTTGGCAACTCACCCCCGTTGTGCCCCAGTTTCTTGCAGGTTTGCCGTACAGGTTTCATTACGGCTTTGCGGGCATAGTTTCCTTCGGGTGATTTGCTAGTAGGTGGGTTTACTTGTATCGTACCCCCATTATATATCTTGTATATCATTATTCTGTTGTATCTAGAAGTTCCATCAACCAAACATGTATTTATTTTGAGATAGAGACCAGTGATGTTATTCCTTCGACCTTAGAGTCGCGCATTATATTTCTGTGGTTTTCTTGTGGTTTTGAGTTTCCTTTTGAATTTTGATCCTCGCACTTGGCGTTGTATATTATATTGCTTGTGTGGTTGTGACCGTCGATTGACGAAGAGCTAGCTCCCGCTTGGGGATGCCTTTTTCTTGATTTCGTATACTATTCATGTTGTATCCCGTTTGGGAGCCAGTATTTACAAAGGAGACTCTGCCGAAATTTTCAGTAAATTTTTTGTTGTTTTTAAAAACCGCATAATACGGCTTATGCTATTGAAACTACTTGCTTTAAGTTGGTTTTTCCTGCACTCTACTACTTTTCTTGGTTTGGATTTCTGGGTTTTCGGTTTACTTAGATTACGTACGCCTCGAGACGTTTGTAGTTTAAGTGCCGGTCATGTTCCGTACTTTCGGGTCGTGACACACAAGCTGGCAACTCACCCCCGTTGTGCCACAGTGTCTTGCAGGTCGGACCCGTCAGCCTTGTAGCGGCGGGCTTATCTTATTGTTGGCTTCTTTTGCTCAGACTCGCGACATTGCTCGTAAGTGGGTTGGGAGGACACTTTTATCTCTTTTTGTATTATCTTTGTATCTAGTATTCTCCATCTACCACTTCTTATTTGTATATGCGACCTAGTGATGAGACTGAGAGATTTGTGTATAGTGGTTTCTTTGGGGTCGAGCTCACTTGAGCCGACGTTGTGTTTTTCTTATATTTTGCATTTCTTTATGCTCATTTGCTTGATATTACATATATATTGCGTGTGGTTATGATCCTCCTTGGGTGAAGAGCTAGCTCCCGCTTGGGGATGCCATTTGTTATTACAGGTTTATATATACAGCAGTTTCATAAAAGGTTTTCCTCCACTCTTATTTGTTTTTGGTTTAGATTTTCTGGGTTTTGGCTGACCTAGGTTACGTTACGCCTTTAGACGTCTCGTAATATAAGTGCCAGTCACGTTCCGTACATTCGGGTCGTGACAAAGTTGGTATCAAAGCATAGGTTTTACCTTTCTGAGTGTAGGACAACCCTTAGTAGATGGAGTAGATGACTTAAGCAGAGTGGCGTAGCGTGGGTATGTTCCGCGGCATACTTACGATACGGTACTCCGCCTAAGAGACCTTAGGAAATAATTGCTTGTGTTTCCTTTCTTGATTCCTTGCATTCCTTGATTCAATTGCAATGTCTTTATCGCTCATGTTTCTTATTCCAGCTTCGATGCCGCCAAAGACTACGAGTGCTTAGCGGGCTGCCGCTAGGGATGAGCTTCGAGCGGGCTCGTCTGAGGCGAGGATCGAGCGGGATGATACGCCTACCCCTCAGAGTCATATTGATCCAGAACGTATTGCTAGATTAGAGGCCGGTATGCAAGAGTTGCGACAGATGATAGGATCTTTAGTTGAGTCCAGTCGGGCACAGAGATCCGAGAACGTTCCTTGCACCGCACAGACCACGATTGTACCTGCTGCACAAATGGTCACTCCTGCTACTACTGCGACTATCCCTATTTCACTACAGGAGTTTATGAGATTGAGACATCCAGCTTTTACCGGTACGGATGTGACCGAGGACCCACAGGCATTTCTTGATAGGATGGCTAGGATTTGCCGTTCGTTGAGGTGTTCTGATGATAGATGAGTGGAGTTCGCGAGTTTTCGTCTGGAGGGCCTTGCCCAGACGTGGTACGATTCGGTAGAGAGGGGCCGAGCTGCAGGTCTACCTTCTATGACCTGGGACGAGTTTACAGCTGGGTTTCTTGCTCGTTTCCTTACGGAGAGTGTCCGAGACGCTCGAGCCCGTAGTTTTGAGTCTTTGCGCAAGACTCCTGGGATGACAGTTTCTGAGTATGATATACATTTTGCCCAGTTGTCTCGATATGCTCCGTACCTAGTAAACATGGAAGAGAAGAGATTAAAGTGGTTTGTGCGAGGGCTTGACACACAGCTATTCCTTGCCATCGGCACCCAGCAGTTTGACACATACGCAGCCGCGATGGACGCAGCCTTACTTTTGGAGGAGCGCATTTTTGAGACTCCGGTCGTTTCTGGGCCGAAGAGAATTCGTACTGATACGTCAGCTCAGCGGCAGATGGGTAGATACTGTGATAGATTCTTTCTAGGAGATGGTGGCGGCAGAGGATTGAGACGAGGTCAGTTATTTGGTTCATATCCACAGACGCAGCAGTCGTCGCCAGGATGTTTTCGGTGCGGGAGTCAGTACCACTGTATCAGAGACTGTACCATGGAGCGCCAGGGCGCGGCGACGGTCCCTTATGTGACCTTACCACCTTCACCGCCTCCTCAGAGAGCTCTACCTCCTATCCCTGATGAGGCTCCACGCCAGGCAGATGCTCCTAGAGGTCGTCGGCGTGGAGGTCCTGTTCAGAGAGGATGAGGAGACAGAGGCAGGGGCAGAGGCCGAGGTAGAAGCAGAGGACAGCCAGCTATTAGTGGTGGACAGGCCCGAGTGTTCGCGTTGACTCCTTAGGATGCACAGGCATCCAATGCCGTCATGACAGGTACTCTGCCAGTATGTTCTTCTGATGCACGGGTATTATTTGATCCAGGATCCACACATTCCTATGTATCCACGTACTTTGCACCGAGGTTGGGCCGAGAGCCTTCTCTGTTAGATCAGCCGCTTGTCGTTATTACTCCGATAGGCGAGTCGTTTGTTGCTCGTTTTGTGTACCGATCGTGTCCTGTTCGTATCGGGGAGAGGGATTCTTCAGTTTATTTGATTCTCCTCGATATGCTTGACTTCGACGTTCTTCTTGGTATGGACTGGCTAGCCACCTGTTATGCATCCGTGGACTGCCATGAGAAGGCAGTCAGATTCAGCTTTCCTGGTGAGCCGGTTCTTGTTATTCAGGGAGATCGTAGCGCTACCCTTCCCAGCTTGATTTCTTCTTTTCGCGTTGGTCAGCTCTTGAGGAAAGAGTGTCGGGGATTCTTAGCCTATGTTTGTGATACTGAGGTTCCGTTGGACCAGGTCCCTGTTGTGAGCGAGTTTCCTGATGTATTCCCTGACGAGCTGCCTGGTCTGCCACCAGAGCGCAAAATTGAGTTCTGCATCGACCTGATCCCTCGCACGGGGCCTATCTCTATACCGCTTTATCGGATGGCCCCGGCGGAGCTGAGGGAGCTGAAGGATCAGTTACAGGACTTGCTGGACAAAAGGCTTATCCGACCGAGTGTGTCACCTTGGGGTGCTCCCGTCCTGTTTGTTAAGAAGAAGGACGGCAGTATGCGCTTATGCATTAATTAACGTCAGCTGAACCGGGTTACTGTGTGGAACATATATCCCCTATCCTGTATTGATGACTTATTCAATCAGCTCCAGGGTGCAGTGTTTTTCTCGAAGGTTGATTTACGGTCAGGTTATCACCAGTTGCGGGTTCGGAAGGAGGATATTCCGAAGACCGCTTTTCGTACTCGATATGGTCATTATGAGTTCTTGGTGATGTCATTCGGGCTCACCAATGCCCCGGCAGCATTTATGGACTTGATGAATCATGTATTCAGGCCGTATCTCGATCAGTTCATCGTTGTGTTCACTGACGACATCTTGGTTTATTCTCGGAGCCGGGAGGAGCATGAACAACACTTGCATATCACATTGCAAACTTTGAGGGAGCATCAGTTGTTCGCCAAATTTTCCAAGTGCGCATTCTGGCTAGACAGTGTCGACTTCTTAGGTCATGTGGTGACGAGAGATGGTATTTGTGTGGACCAGAAGAAGGTCGAGGCAGTGCAGCGTTGGCCCAGACCGGTATCAGTTACAGAGGTTCGCAGCTTTCTAGGTCTAGCCGGCTATTATCGACGTTTTGTCTAGGATTTCTCCCGTATTGCTGCACCGTTGACCGGGTTGACCCGGAAAGAGGTTCCTTTCGATTGGACCCAGGCATGTGAGGATAGTTTCCAGCAGTTGAAGACTTGTCTGACTACTGCACCAGTGTTATCATTGCCTTCAGGATCGGGCGGTTTTGTGGTGTATTGTGATGCTTCTCGAGTGGGGCTGGGCTGTGTATTGATGCAGCGTGACAGAGTTATCACGTATGCTTCTCGGCAGTTGAGGAAACACGAACAGAACTACCCCACTCATGATTTAGAAATGGCTGCAGTGGTATTTGCACTTAAGATCTGGAGACATTACCTATACGGCGAGTCGTGCCAAATATTCACTGACCACAAGAGTTTGAAGTATATCTTTCAGCAGCGAGATCTGAATCTGTGACAGCGCCGTTGGATGGAGTTAGTGAAAGAAAATGACTGCGAGATTTTATACCATCCGGGCAAGGCGAATGTGGTGGCCGATGTTTTGAGTAGGAAGCCCAGAGGTAGCTTATCTTGTTTGAGCGCAGTACAGATGCAGTCGACGGCGGATTGGCAAGTGTTATGTGACAGCAGAGTGAAGTTCGAGTTTACTCCTACAAGGGGACAGCCGGTCCATTTCAGAGCACGGCCACAGTTACTTGACCGTATCAGCGAGGCACAGTCCGGTGATGCCCGTATTTTAAAGATTATCGAGCAGATTCGGCAGGGCAGAGTTTCTGAGTTCTTGATCGATGATCAGGGGATACTTCGATTTGGGACTCGACTGTGCGTACCAAATTCTGGGGGACTAAGGCGTGATATTCTTGAGGAGGCACATAGATCAGTGTACAGTGTTCATCCAGGTTCCACCAAGATGTACCGTGATTTGAGAGAGGTTTACTGGTGGGACGGGATGAAGAAGGATGTTACAGACTTTGTATCGAGATGCCTGACTTGTCAGCAAGTCAAGGCCGAGCACCAGAGGCCAGCCGGCGAGTTACAACCTTTGCCCATCCCTGAGTGGAACTGGGAACAGGTCTCCATGGACTTTATTGTGGTCTACCCAGGACCAGTCGAGGGTATGACTCTATTTGGGTGATTATGGATCGACTGACGAAAGCGGCTCACTTCCTGCCGGTGAAGACCACTTTTGGATTTGCACAGTACGCCCAGGTTTATATTAATGAGATCGCGCGGCTGCATGGCGTCCCGACTTGCATCGTGTCCGACCGGGGCACCCAGTTTACCAGCCGATTGTGGCAGAAACTTTAGGAAGCTTTGGGCACCCGACTGAGTTTTAGCACAGCTTTTCATCCGCAGACTGACGGTCAGTCAGAGCGTACTATTGAGACTCTTGAGGACATGCTCAGAGCTTATGTTTTAGATTTCGGTGGTAGCTGGGATTGTCATTTGCCCTTGATCGAGTTCTCCTAGAATAATAGCTTCCAGGAGACGATTCAGATGGCACCTTTCGAGGCTTTATATGGGAGGAGATGTCGATCGCCTGTATGTTGGACAGAGCTTAGGGAGAGCAGTATTTTGGGCCCGCAGATCGTACAGGATACGACCGAAAAGATACAGCTGATTCGGGACAGGATGAGAGCGGCACAGAGTAGGCAGAAATCATATGCTGTCAGGCGCCGTCGCCGACTCGAGTTCGCTGTTGGCGATCATGTTTTCCTGAGGGTCTCTCCGATGAAGGGTGTGATGAGATTTGGACGGAAAGGGAAGCTTAGTGCTAGATATGTTGGTCCCTTCAAGATCCTAGAGCGTGTCGGTTCAGTGGCTTATCGGTTAGCTCTTCCGCGCAGCTTCTCCGATGTTCACCCCGTGTTCCATATTTTGATGCTCCGCGAGTATCTTCATGACCCTTCCAATGCGATTCAGCACCATACGATCCAGCTGGAGCGCGATCATTCATTCACCGAACAGCCGGTGGTCATTTTGGATCAGCTGGTGAAGAAATTGAGGTCGAAGGTTATACCATCCGTCAAGGTTCTTTGGCGTGGCCCGAACAGCGAGGAGGTCACCTGGGAGACCGAGGTCGAGATGAGGAAGAGATATCCCCATCTTTTTGAAGGTACGCGTAGTTAAATTTTAAATTCGAGGACCAAATTTCTTTAAGGGGGGAAGATTGTAACGCTTCGAAAATCGTTTAGGCAGTTTTTTCGATAATCGGCAAAAATTAGCAATCTTTTCCGTAAAAAGTCAAAGTAAGTAATATTCAATATAAGCCTAATTACACAAAATTTAGATAAGATATTGCTAAAATTTGGTCACTAAATTGTCACTTAAAATTTTCTAGTTAATTAAAATATTTTCCTTAATTAATTATTTTTTGGACTATTTTAAGCTTTTAAAAATACATTAAACTAGTAATAAATACAAATTTAAATGGGTAAATTACACACTTAATAACCATTATAAACTAAAAATTAGTGTTAACAAAAGTTTTATCTAAACTTACTAAGAATTGTGGTTTTATGGTCAAAAATGAATTAAAAATGGGGTTTTTGTGTAAAAAGTGATGTGATATGCAGTAATTGACCTTAGATGATACATTTTGTGTAGAATTTTCCACACAACTCTTCCCTTCTCTCCCCCTCTTGCTCAGGTCGAGCTCATTCAGCAGGAAACCCCCATTTCCCCCTCTCTTTCTTGCTTCAAAAATCATGAAAAAATGCACAAAAATCCACAAAATAGACACTTTTCTTCACTAATTCAAACCTAAATCCTTTTCCACCTCTTCTCAAACCCTAAATTGTTTAAAACAAGTAGAAAGAAGACATCTTTGGAGGCTAAGTGCAAGAGGTTCACCACTTGTGAGGTATAAGTTCTAATCAAGTTGTTAAATTTGTAGTTTGTTTATGCTAAATTAGAAGTTTAAAGTGTTAATTTCATTATAATGGGTTGTCTTGAAAATTCTAGTAAAGGTTTGGAATTTCAATTAGGGTTTAAAGTTTTGTAAGTGGGTTATAAATTGTGTTGTGGCCATCTAGTAGCTTGAATTGGATGGTTGTGCGATATTGCGATCGCTAAGTCGTTAATCCGCGAGATTTCCATCGGAATTTTTACGCGAATGCTTACTAGGTTTTCTAAATTATTAGAAAGTGACTTAATTGCATTATCGTGACAATATTATTATCTACTACGACTTGTAGGGTGTGCGAATGCGGAGTTTTGTCTAGTCGGGTTTTAGTTTTGGCAGTTGCCCCGAAACGACGATTTTAGTTAAGGTTTTAGCGATTTTCGTGTGTTTTCCGCGCACCGAGTGCACGTTGTGCCTAAATTATGAGCGTCGATCTTTTCATATCATGACTTGCGTTGTTTCATGAGGTATAATCTTATGTTGTGCGTTATACAATTTTAGGATCGGTTGTGGAAACATCGAACGCGGCGCGCAAAGGAAAAACGGTGGTTAGATCAGATTAGCGAGGCATCCAGGTGAGTAGATGTATTCTTCTATGGGGGAATCGTCTGGATGGCGCGAGGTGCCTGATAGTTAGGATTACTTTATTACTTGCAACTATATGCATTGTTAGTTAGCTAACCCTCTCATTCATATGCATACCTTTATAGCTATTCGTCTGCTAGAATTGCATGGATATCCATATACACATGTGTGATATCACCTCATAGGACACGTACACCATTGCCATTGGCTCCTGTTGCACGCGCACTGTTCATGTGACACGCATGCCTTTGGTAATTGCCATGTCACGAGCACTGTAGAACCCGCTTAGTTCAGTATCAACCCTTGCATTGTATATGATGCATCGAATTGCATAGCATATATATATATATATATATATATATATATATATATATATATACCTCACTTCATCATCATGCTATATAGGTTTCTATCTATAAATCACATTGCATGCCTTTGACATCATAAGCATTTATCATATACAACATGTTGGGTATTATGATTTTCTTGAGGATTTCAGTATTGCTGCGATTTCTGGATTTTGGGGAAAACCGCACAAGAGCTTATTATTATCATTTTTAAAACAAAGTTGCGGTTTTCTCGTGATGTATGTGTCGTCCACCATGAGTTTTCATGTTTTCTGTTGGATT
Organism: Agapanthus africanus; assembly: GCA_030015575.1. Taxonomy (NCBI): domain Eukaryota; kingdom Viridiplantae; phylum Streptophyta; class Magnoliopsida; order Asparagales; family Amaryllidaceae; genus Agapanthus; species Agapanthus africanus. Next base: position 389,304,408 of record CM057337.1, on the reverse strand, counting down.
TCGAGACCCGATTCGAGAAGTGGATGAACTGTCTCGGGTACATGGTGGGCCCGGTATGGTACCCCACGGCAAGAAGATCGAGTTGTAGACGATGAGCCTGGCAGGGGAAGACTACCTACCAGTGATGTTTGGCGCGGCGGATGTCTGGAGGATACCGACCGTTGTCATGAGATTTGATGATATGGGCCGATCCGGACTGACGGAGCCCGATGTATTGAGACATTGATATAGTGTGACATTGAGACAGATGTATTTCCATATTTGGTGTCGATGCTTGACACGGTTTTTAGATGTTTTCATGATGGTACTTAGCTATTGCACAGATATTCTTTTTCTAAGTTAAGAATGCAGAACTTATATCATTTAAAACACTTAAAGATTTCGTATTGATATTGCATACATGTGCATGCATACTAGAGGCATTACATCACATCTAGACATACATGTTGTGACGCATTTGCGTGCACTCTTACGATAGCCTTATTAGATGTTACTTGCTACTCACGAGCTGGCAACTCACCCCCGTTGTGCCACAGTGTCTTGCAGGTCGGACCCGTCAGCCTTGTAGCGGCGGGCTTATCTTATTGTTAGCTTCTTTTGCTCAGACTCGCGACATTGCTCGTAGGTGGGTTGCGAGGACACTTTTATCTCTTTTTGTATTATCTTTGTATCTAGTATTCTCCATCTACCACTTCTTAATTGTATATGCGACCTAGTAATGAGACTGAGAGATTTGTGTATATGTGGTTTCTTTGGGGTCGAGCTCACTTGAGTCGAAGTTGTGTTTTTCTTATATTTTGCATTTCTTTATGCTCATTTGCTTGATATTACATATATATTGCATGTGGTTGTGATCCGTCTTGGGCGAAGAGCCAGCTCCCGCTTGGAGATGCCATTTGTTATTACAGGTTTATATATATTGTTGTACCCATTTTGGGGGCTAGTATTTACAAAGGAGACTCTGCCGAAATTTTCAGAAAATTTTGATGTTTTCAAAAAGGGATTAATACAACTTATTTGGTTTAAAGCATTTTCATAAAAGGTTTTCCTCCACTCTTATTTGTTTTTGGTTTAGATTTTCTGGGTTTTGGCTGACCTAGGTTACGTTACGCCTTTAGACGTCTCGTAATATAAGTGCCAGTCACGTTCCGTACCTTCAGGTCATGACAGAAAGAATGAAAACCCTCATCTCACATCACCGGCTATTCATCCACGAAGATCCAACAAGTTCATATACACAAACCAACATAACAGATAACAGATATGTGCAACCCCGACTAATCGACGTATAGCAATGAGTCAACATTTCCAAACACATATACACATCTCAAAGCTTGTAAAGTAACCGCGACATTAGAATTCCACACGCAATTAGCAAACACAACCAATTTATCCAAAACATGAAAAATCCAATGAGCTAAATTTCCAAAAACGATCGTTTTAAGCCAATTCGGAAGTCCGAATGAAAACGAAATGTGCCCGAACCTTTACGGAGTGTTAGAGAACGAAATTAACTTCAAGTTGGGGGGCCTAGAGTGGGTACCCCACCTCCGAGGCCACCACGAGATGGACAGGGGGTGAGGCAGACCCGAAACTGCCTAAGGTGGGGCAGTTTCAGGCCCCACCGCCAAGATTACCTTGTGGTAGTCTTGGGGAGTGGGCCCAGCCATTCGGTCATACCCAAGGATTCCCCGCTGTGCCCATGCACCACTCCGCGGATTCTCAGTTCAAACCGTGAGCCCGCGGGGTGTGCAAACATCTCAAACTTTAAGTTTTTGGAACTGTTTTTGTCGGCAGTTTTTGCGCGAAAAAAACGGTAGATTTCTAACGTCGCTACAAGCTATCTATGGTTTATGAGAGGCTCTGATACCACTGTAAGTCGATGTCGCGTACCCCATGTGTTCGCGGGGAGGCGGAAATTGCAAAAAATGATTTTTACGGGCTTCGCAACACCGACTAGAACCAAGGATCGAACATAAACCATAGCTAGCAAACTTCTTGTGGTTTGACTACTCGAATGAACGTTGGTATTCATGAATATCCAGCACCTCATTCGATGAGAAAAGAGCCGAGATCCCTTCACCGGGAGTGAGCTCTTTACCAAAACTAGCAAAAGCTTCAAAAATACTCCTTTTCAAAAACATTAGATTCTACAACGATATCAAGTTCATTACGCTCAAGGTTTTCTTAAAAACCTGCGTAGCCCTCCGTCATTTCAGATAAGTACTATTTAGTATTTGTGCTACGTTTGTTGACCTTAGCCAAGGCGTAGTCTGCGGTAGCTAATTAGTGCTTTTCTACGGCATGTGATGCGATTGGATTAGGGTAGTCGTGCGACTTTGTTGACCTTAGCTAAGGGTCGCACGGGTGGGTTTAATTCAATCAAGAAATGACGGGTTGAACTTGACTAGCACTTATGATTTGTTGACCATAGCCAAGGTTATAAGTTGCTAGGGGTAAAATCCATTATCGGGAATTTAAAGTGTTGAAATTTGCAATGAGATTGCATACTTTCTATATGATAGTTGGATCCCGATACCCACTGTGAGTAAGAGTTACTACTGAGAGAATTTTTAGCTAATCCAGTAGGTGTCTAGAAAGGTGTCAACGGGGTTATGCCTCTAGGAAAACGAGGTTTATTCTAATTAGGTCCGTGCGAAAGCACGAGAAACCTCCCTCGGAGTACCGATACCTGCCTGGCCGAACGATTGGCGAACCTGTAGGGTGTAATTAATCCCGGCTAATCTTATCTTTTAGGGTTTGAAAGAAGATTTGATAAAAACAGTGGGAGCCATCCTGATTAGATAAGATAATAACCAATCTAATCTTGCAAAGAGTGCAAGCTAACGCGTTTCCTTCTCTCTCTCTCCAGGCAGCAACCAATGTCACGCCTTAATCAAGATAATAATATGGATGTATAGACCTAACCCTCCTTTTATACAGGGCTAGGAAACGTTAATCCCGCTCTATCTTATGACTGTCATAAGTCCGAGCAAGGGATAGGGGAATATCAAGATTCATATGCCAACCGTGCGAAGAAACAATATGTTGATGCATCTTCTTCGGGTGTGTTCGTTACCGAGAACTGTTTCTCAGTTTGTTTTACGTCCTGGGTATTAGATACCAGATCAGGATCCCACGTATGTAATTTGCTACATGGGCTAAAGAAAGGTAGAGAACTGGGAAAGGTTGATAAATCCCTAACATTAGGGAATGGTACAATTGTTGCAGCTAATGCAGTTGGCGATTATCACCTTGTATTACCAACTGGTAATACATTGGTTCTGAACGACTGTTACTATGTACCAAAGATGATGTGCAACATTATATCGGTTTCTTTGCTAACTAAAGAAGGATATAATCTCACATTTGAGGATAATGTTATGAACATTTTCCAGAATCAAGTGTTGATTGGATCTGGTACGTTATGTAATGGTATATACGTTCTTAATCAAAGTATTGTTCTTAACATACAGAATAGAAACAAGAGGAAAAGTTCAGAAATGAATGAAGCCTCCTTGTGGCGCTGTAGACTAGGTCATATCAATGCGACAAGACTGGCTAAGTTGCATATAGATGGATATTTGAATCCGTTCAAATTTTCATCTTATGAAACTTGCCAGTCATGTCTCAAAGGCAAGATGACCAAAACTCCGTTTATTGGACATGGAGAAAGAGCTTCGGAACTCTTAGGACTCATACATAGTGATGTATGCGGTCCTATGTCTACACATGCCAGGAATGGTTATTCGTACTTTATTACATTCACCGATGATCTCTCAAGGTTCGGACATATGTTCTTGTTGAAACACAAGTCTGAAATTTTTGAGAAATTCAAGGAATATAAATGCGAAGTTGAAAACCAGACGGGCAGAAGTATTATAATCCTACGATTTGATTGGGGAGGAGAGTACTTGAGCGGGGAATTCCGAGACTATCTAAAACAGAATGGGATTCTCTCTTAGCTTACTCCTCCATATACACCAAAGCACAACGGTGTATCGGAGCGGAGAAATCGCACCCTATTAGATATGGTGCACTCTATGATGAGTACTGCTGAGTTACCTATTTCTTTTTAGGGACATGCGCTTGAGACAGCTGCATACCTATTGAATAGAGTCCCGACCAAATCAGTGCCTACCACTCCATATGAAATATGGAATAAGAAGAGATCATCTCTTAAACGAGTTAAGATATGGGGTTGTCCAGCCTATGGTAAAAATAATAATCCGGATAAGCTCGAGGAAAGGTCTGTTTTGTGCAAGTTTGTGGGATATCCAAAAGATTCCTATGGATATATCTTCTACCATACTGAGGAACAAAAGGTGTTTGTTGCTCAACATGCCACCTATTTGGAAAAGGAATTTTTTGTGAAAGAAATTAGTGGCAATGAGTTAGAACTGGAAGAAGTTCCAGCAGCACAAACTACAACTGACGATTTGGTGGAACCGGAGGATCCAATAGTACCCAACGAACCTCAGCCACTCCGCAAATCTAATAGGGTTCAACACCTACCTGAGAGATACTACGATTTTCTCATAGACGGTGGGAGCGAGAATTGCATCATGGAAGATGATGACCCTACTAGTTCGAGCAGGCCATCATAAGTGGAGACACTGTGAAATGGTTGGATGCTATGCGATCCGAGATAGAATCCATGTACACCAACAAAATATGGACTTTGGATGTTGCTCCTGAAGGGGTAAAACCCATTGGGAGCAAGTGGATCATCAAAAAGTTTGATGGAAAAGTTGAGACTTTCAAAGCTAGACTTGTGGAAAAAAAATTTCGTCAACGACCCGGCGTCGACTATGATGAAACCTTTTCCCTGTCGCTATGCTTAAGTCCATCAGGATCCTACTTACCATTGTTGCATACCATGACTACGAAATCTGGCAGATAGATATCAAGACCGCTTTTCTAAATGGTGATTTAGAAGAGAGTGTGTACATGACACAGCCAGAGGGCTTCGTAAACAGTGGGAGCAGCGGAAAGGTGTGCAAGCTGCTTAAATCCATCTACGGATTAAAGAAGACGTCGCGGAGTTGGAACATCTGTTTTGATGAAGCTATCAAAGAGTTTGACTTCATCAAAAATGTAGATGAACCTTGTATATATAAGAAGGTGGTAGAGAGTAAGGTGGTCTTTCTCGTATTGTACATGAATGACATACTCTTGATAAGAAACAATGTTCCTATGCTACACTCGGTCAAGCTCTTCTTATCACTCAAGTGTAGGGTTAGCTTAGCACCTTAGCAAGGTTTTGGCAAGTATCGAACATGCTTCTTTAAAAATTTTGGGATGCTAAACAAACCCTAACCAAGATCTTAACTAGAGAATTAGGGTGAACTATGCATGTAAACAACTTTACATCTAAGAGAGAGGGATTACAACCTTTCTAGTCCGTTCCTTCGCTTCAAAAGCTCCGAGTAGTAGTCCCTTTGCTGTGATCCATGATCTTCCGGACTCAAGAGAGGCTCCACAAGTCGAATGATCCATTCTTGCTTGAAGTCTTCCTTTTCGAAGATGATCTACCTTGAAGAATCTCAAGATCAAGCTTTCACTTCTCTAATCAAGTATTAGTGAAGTGAACACCCTAATCTAAGTGACTAGAATGGATGAGGATGATGAATTAGGATTTTTCTATCTTTTGATTTCATTTTCTCACTTTAAATCATCACAAGTCAAAAAGCAAGAAAGTTTTTTCAAGGAGGAAGAAGAAAATGAAAGTTTTTGTGATGAATAATGAATTATTGTTGTGGTTACAATTGCAACCCTTGGTTAAGAATGAAAGGCTTAACCATTGTAGAGAATAAACCATAGGTAAAGGGTTTGGGTTGGGTTAACAAATATCTACACAAAATATCAAGCTAAATGACAAAAGAAAGCTTCATGAAGGTTCATGAAAAAGCTAACCCAAAAGCTAACCCAAATCCAAACCCTATCTTGGTTTAAACTTAACAATCATGTTGCATTTGTAACCTTAACATGTTACAATATTATATATCACATATATAATATATTTTTGTAACAAAAGAAAATAATACAATTAATATATATCGCATATATATTAATGTATTATCCGATGAGAAAATGAATCAATAAAGCGAGCTTATATTAGTTAACGTAATGTAATATATCACATATATAATTATACATTAAATTTTCTAATCGACTCTTGATCCGACAATCCAGCTATATTGCAGATAACCAAATAATATAACATGTACCAATTCATCGAATCAACACTTGATCCGATGACCCGGCCATATTAAATATACCCGGCCGATATCTCATATCGCGAGAATAGAATACAGTATCTCATATCGTATTATTCTCGGTCCCGCACATATCACATATGTGTTTCTACTCCGTTTTGCCTGAGCCAGGAAACCTCTGTGTAGGACTCTAAAGAATCGTCAATATGCCGGCAGCAAGTGATGATCATATCAAACACCCACAAGCTGCAAGTGGTCAGCTAAACGTAACAGCCACCCATGTATTGAGCAATCAGAAGATCAACAAGCAAGCATGTACATTCTCCTGCAAATCCAATCAGTAACACTCCCGTACAGTCCGATCTCTTCGTCTGATATGTTGCATATGTAGGGTTCCTAGGCACTCTCAAGAGGTCTCACAAGGCATCAACCATGCCAATTTCAAAATTTTACTGTGCCGAGAAACCCTAATACGGATCGTTGGCTAGAAGTTTAGGCGACAAAGCAACTAGTTAACTACTTTAACTAAGAGTACGGAAATACAACCTTTGTAGATCCGGTCCTCCACCTCCACGGCTCCGTGATGAAGTCCTCTCCGCTGTCCAAATGAAATCCCGGGCTCTAGCGTCGGCTTCATCGGAGAAATGGGCGGGCAAGGTCGTCGGCTTCGTGCCGAAGATGATCTACGTCGAGGCATCACAAGATCAAGCTCCCACTTCACCAAGTCATGAAACTTGTGAAGAAAATACACTCTACTACTTGGCAAGAGGTAGAGGATGAAGAAATAGGAGGTGGGTTCACTTTAGAATTGGATTTCTCACTCATTTCATCAAGTTGCCATTGATGGAGGCATGCTTTCTTCAAGTGAAGAAGAAGAAGAAGAAGATGAATATTATAATAAGTTGTTTTCAAAAAGGAAATAAAATCAATACTTATCATAATTCAACCATGGTAAAGTGTAGAGAATAGACTAGGGTTAAGTGGAATGGTTAGGGTTAAGCATGAGACAAAATGGTCACTTAGTCAAAGCTTCATGAAGCTTCATAATACATACAAAGAAAGCCACCATTTTCTCATAATGCTAATTATTTTCTAAAAAGAATAAAGAATAAATAAATAGATAATTAAATGAAAACCCTAACCATTACATAACCATGGTTTAATCTTTACACAAACTCAAGTAAGCATGTATCATCAAACATGATACAATCAAGTGCACAAAAGTATATCACATATACAACTTGTGAACTTCAAGTGAGAAAATCCATTTAAAGTGAACCAATACTAGTTAATGCAAAGTAATATATCAAATATATGATTATGCATTAAATCATTAAATCAACACTTGATTCAATGATCCCGTCATGTCGCACACAACCGACTAGTATACAATGTATCGGCTTATCGAATCAATCCTCGATTCGATAACTAGGTTATATCGCATACAACCATTCGATGCATTCATCGCGAGAATGAAATACGATATCACATACACGCATTATTCTCGGTCCCGCACATATCTCATATGCGCTCCTATTTCGTTTCACTTGAGCCAGGAAACCTCTGTGTAGGACTCTAAAGACTCGTCAATACGCTGGCAGCAGGTGATAATCATATCAAACACCCACAAGCCGCAAGCGGTCTGCTAAACGTAACGGCCACCCAGGTATTGAGCGATCAGAAGATCGACGAGCAAGCCCGCTCACACTCTTGTGAATCCAACCAGTAACACTTACCGTACAGTCCGGTCTGATCGTCTGATATGTCGCATATCTTGCCTAGGGGTGGTAAACGTCAGACCCCAATAGCTCGATAAGTCGTGTCGATATGAGGTCTATAACAGTTCGATAAACTACTGGTAACACTTACCAGTAAATCTCAACAACCCTGGCCAGGGATTTCCGGTTATAGCCAATCGAACACAACGCAACATCAACTCCCTATACCGGGAGAGACGAATCACCTCCTATCGCTCATTGCCTCCATGTGATTCGGGACTGTACCCAAAAACCACCGTTTTGCACGCCCTCTTGGACGTGGTAAGATGGAAATCAAAGCACAGTAGGAACCACACAAGACTCTATGACGATCTCGGGTCAACAGACTACTCTGTACCAGTGTCACCAGAGAACTGCCATCTGACGTAAGGTATAATACCATCTGGGAGTTCTCGGCGAGTCCGTCCAGTGTACCCAGTCTCCACTGAGCACCCGTATATCATCTCTGATGTCAAACACCAATGGATATTGGATCATCCATCGCCCATCTGTATGGGTCGAGAAGGTATACGCTAGTCTACTCTGGTATATCGATTCCCCGTCTCGATACACCCACGACTAGGGCCTTTGAAGGATGTACTTATAGACTATCTGTTCCCACTAGTATGATCTGCATCATAGTCCAGGTAGTCAAGTACACATCCTAAGGGCTTTACCAACATATAACAGAGAGACAATCAGTGTACACGTTAAGGTAAAGAGCAACCAGATAGCATACTATCATGTCGAGCAAGAAAGTCGTCCCTATATATGTCCCAGCATCCACTACAATATACATCCTATGTACAGTAATGGCCTCTAGGGCATACATATAACTAACAGCATATCTAGTCTAGGGGTGGTAAACGTCAGACCCCAGTAACCGATAAGTCGTGTCGATGTAAGGTTCATAACGGGTCAAGAAACTACTGATAACACGTACCAGTAAATCTCCATATCAGCCCTGGCCAGGGACTTCCAGTTATAGCCAATCGAACACAGCACAATATCAACTCCCTATACCGGGAGAGACGAAACCCCTCCTATCGCTCATTGCCTCCATGTGATTCGGGACTGTACCCAAAAACCACCGTTTTGCATGCCCTCTTAGACGTGGTAAGGTGGAAATCAAAGCACAGTGGAAATCACACAAGACTCTATGACGATCTCGGGTCTACAGACTAACCTGTACCAGTGTCATCGGAGAACTGCTATCTGACGATAGGTATAATACCATCCAGGAGTTCTCGGCGAGTCCGTTCAGTATACCCAGTCTACACTGAGCATCCGTACACCATCTTTGATGTCCAACATCAATGGATATGGGATCATCCATCGCCCATCATATGGGTCAAGATGCGTGTACGCTAGTCTACTCTGAAGTATCGATGCCCTGTCTCGATACACCCTCGACTAGGAACAACTATAGGATGTGCTCGTTGACTACCCGGGCCCCACTAGTATGATCTCATCATAGTCTTAGTAGTCAAGTACATATCCCAAGGGCTTCATCAACATGTGATCACAAAACAATATTTGTTAACACGTTAAGATAAAGTGAAACCAGATATCATAATATCATATCGAGCAAGAAAGTCCTCTCTATATATATCCAAGCCTCCATTATAATATACATCACATGTACAACAATGGCCTCTAGGGCATATACATAACTAAAAATCTCCCACATGCACTGAGGCCAGCTGTTATAGTATCTCATTCCCAACATCCTGAAGAGTCTCTCAAATTGTATCTGAGAAATGGCCTTTATGAGTGGATCCGCAGTGTTGTCATTCGTATCAACTCTCCTAACCTCGATCTCCCGGCGATCAACTATCTCCCGGATCAGGTGATACCGTCTCAGAATATGTCTGGACTTCTGATGGGACCTAGGTTCCTTGGCCAAAGCCACAGCTCCATTGTTATCAAAATACAGAGGTATTGGATACTCAATGGACGGAACCACACCAAGTTCAGTGGTGAACTTCTTTATCCAGATAACCTCTTTGGCAGCATCGTTGGTAGCGATGTATTCAGCCTCCATCGTCGAGTCTGCCACGGTTTCCTATTTAGAACTCTTCCAACAAACCGCCCTTCCATTGAGGGTAAAGACAAAACCCGAGTGCGAATTGGTAAAGGACACCACCTGGAGTTCTCTGTTAACATACACCAAGAACATCTCTTTAGTCCTTCTCAAGTACTTGAGAATGTTCTTCACAGCTGTCCAGGGATTCTCTCCAGGATCTGCTTGATACCTACTCATTATACTTAGTGAGTATGCTACATCAGGTCTGGTACATAGCATCGCGTACATGATAGAGCCTACTGCCGAAGCACAGGGTATCCCTTGCATGCGAGCTCTTTCCAAATCAGTCTTGGGAGACATCTCTTTGGAGAGAGTGAGTCCAGAGATCGTGGGTAAATTCCCACGCTTGGATTCTTCCATACTAAACCTCTTTAGTATGGTGTCAATGTACCTGGATTGGGACAATCCCAGTATCCGTTAGATCTATCTCTATAGATCTTAATTCCCAAAATGCAAGAGGCATCACCTAGATCTTTCATTGAGAATCTATGTGATAAGAAGAGCTTGACCGAGTGTAGCATAGGAACATCATTTCCTATCAAGAGTATGTCATCCACGTACAATACGAGGAAGACAACCTTACTCTCTGCCACCTTCTTATATATACAAGGTTCATCTATGTTTTTGATGAAGTCAAACTCTTTGACTACCACATCAAAACAGATGTTCCAACTCCGCGATGCCTGCTTTAACCCATAGATGGATTTAAGCAGCTTTCACACCTTCCTGCTGCTCCCATTGTCTACGAAGCCCTCTGGCTGAGTCATGTACACGCACTCCTCTAAATCACCATTTAGAAAGGCAGTCTTAACATCCATTTGCCAGATTTCAAAGTCATCGTATGCAGCAATGGCAAGTAAGATCCGGATGGACTTAAGCATAGCCACTGGAGAAAAGGTTTCGTCATAATCCATACCTGGTCGTTGACGGAAACTCTTTGCAACAAGTCTAGCTTTGAAAGTCTCAACTTTTCCATCTACACCAAGTTTCTTCTTAAAGATCCATTTGCTCCCAATGGGTTTTACTCCTTCAGGAGCAATTTCCAAAGTCCATACTTTGTTGGTGTACATGGATTCCATCTCAGATCGCATTGCATCCTGCCATTTCACAGAGTCACCACTCGTGATGGCCTGCTCGAAACTAGTCGGGTCATCATCTTCCATGATGCAATCCTTGCTCCCACCATCGATGAGAAAATCATAGTATCTCTCAGGTGGATGAGGAACCCTACTAGATCGGCGGAGAGGCGGGGGTTCATCGGGAACTACTGAATCCTCTGGTTCCACCAAATCTTCTGTTGTAGTTTGTATAGCTGTAACTTCTTCCAGTTCTACCTTCTTGCCACTAATTTCCTTTGCAAGAAATTCCTTTTCTAAAAAGGTGGCATGTCGAGAAATAAACACCTTTTGTTCCTCAGTGTGGTAGAAGATATACCCTTGTGAGTTCTTGGGATATCCTACAAACTTGCATAGGACAGACCTTGCCTCGAGTTTGTCCGGATTGTGCGTTTTGACTTAGGCCGGACAACCCCATATCTTAACATACTTAAGAGATGGTCTCTTCCCCTTCCATATCTCATATGGAGTGGTAGGCACTGATTTGGTAGGAACCATATTCAATAGGTGTATGGCTGTCTCAAGCGCATACCCCCAGAAGGAAATAGGCAACTCAGCATTGCTCATCATAGAGCGCACCATATCTAATAGGGTGCGATTCTTCCACTCCGATACACCGTTGTGCTGTGGTGTATAAAAAGGAGTAAGCTAAGAGAGAATCCCATTCTCTTTTAAATTGTCCAGAAACTCATTGTTCAAGTATTCTCCTCCTCGATCAGATCGAAGGATTTTAATACTTTTACCCGTTTGGTTCTCGACTTCGTGTTTATATTCACTGGATTTCTCAAAAGCTTCAGACTTGTGTTTCAACAGGAACACATGTCCATATCTTGAGAGATCGTCAGTGAACGTAATGAAGTATGAGGAACCATTCCTGGCATGTGTAGACATGGGACCGCATACGTCACTATGTATCAGTCCCAAGAGTTCAGTAACTCTTTCTCCGTGTCCACTAAACGGAGTTTTGGTCATTTTGCCTTTGAGACATTAATGGCAAGTTTCATAAGATGATAATTCGAACGTATTTAAATAACCATCTTTATGCAACTTAGCAAGTCGTGTCGCATTGATATGACCAAGTGTACAATACCACAAGAAGGATTCGTTCATTTCTGAAATTTTCCTCTTATGTGTGTTCTGCATATTAAGAATCGTGTTTTGATTTAGAACGTATATACCATTATTTAACGAGTCTGATCCAATCAACTTTTGATTTAGGAAGATGTTCATAACATTATCCTGTACTACAAAATTAAATCCTTCTTTACTTAATAAAGAAACTGATATAATGTTGCATATCATTCTCGGTATGTAATAGCATTCGTTCAGAATCAATGTATTATCACTTGGTAATACAAGGTGATATTCGCCAACTGCTTTGGCTGCAACATTTGCACCATTCCCTACTCTTACGGAATGATCACCCATTTCCAGTTCTCTACCTTTCTTTAGCCCATGTAACATATTACATATGTGGGATCCTGATCCGGTATCTAATACCCAGGATGTAGAGTGAACTGAGAAACAGTTCTCGATAACTAATACACCCAAAGAAGAAGCATCAGAATGCTCATTCTGAGTTTAGGCGGCGTGAGTATCCGGATATCTTTCTATTCCCTGTTCAGTCTTATAACATTTATAAGAAAGAACGGGACCAACGTTCCCATGTACAGTATAATAAGCGGGTTCGGTTAATACATCCACATTATTATCTTGATTAAGTCCTGACATGTTCGCTACCTGGAGAGAGAGAGAAGGAAAAACACTTTAGCATGCACTCTTGCAAGATTAGATTGGTTGTTATCTTATCTAATCAGGATGGCTCCCACTGTTTTAATCAAATTTTCCTTCAAACCCTAAAAGGTAAGATTAGCCAGGATTAATTACATCTTACAAGTTCGTCAATCTTTCAGCCAGATCAGTGTTGGTACTTTGAGAGAGGTTCCCCGTGCTTTCGCACGGACCTAATTAAAATAAACCTCATTTTCCCGGAGGCATAACCCCGTTAACACCTTTCTAGACACCTACTTGATCGGCTAATTGTCATGTGTAAAACTCTCCCAGGAGTAACTCTTGTAGGGTTCCTAGGCACTCTAATGGAGTCTCACAAGTCATCAAACATGGCCAATTAAAATTTTACAAGTGCCTACAAACCCTAATACGGATCGTTAACTAGATATATAGGCTATGCGATGCAAGTTAACAACTTTTAACTAAAGGAAAGAAGCTACAACCTTTGTAGATCCGGTCCTCCACGTCCTAGGCTCCGTGATGAGGTCCCTCCGCTGTCCAAATCAAATCCATGACTCTAGCATCGGCTTCATCGGAGAAATGGGCGGGCTTGGTCGTCGGTTCGATGCCGAAGATGATCTACGTCGAGGCATCGCTAGATCAAGCTCCAACTTCACCAAGTCAAGAAAACTTGTGAAGGAAACACCCTATACTACTTGGCAACAGGTAGAGGATGAAGAAATAGGAAGTGGGTAGACTTTAGATTTGGATTTCTCACACTTTTTCATCAATCACCATTGATGTAGCAAGCTTCTTTTCATGGAAGAAGAAGAAGAAGATATGATAAGTTAATTAGAAAATAGAAAATAAATCATACTTATCATAATGTCAACTATGGTTAGATGTAGAGAATAAACTAAGGTTAAAGTGAATGGTTAGGGTTAAGGAAAGAAACAAAATAGTGAACCATTCAAAGCTTCATGAAGCTTCAAAGATAAACCAAACTTAGCCACCATTTTATTTCTTTCAATAAAGAATAAATGAATAAAGAAATAAGCAAATAAAAATGAAACCCTAACCATTCATATAACCATGGTCAATTCTTTACACAAACCCTAGCTTGCATGTATCATCAAACATGATACAATCTTGTGCACAAAAGTATATCACATATACAACTTGTGCATTTCAAGTGAGAAAATCCATTTAAAGTGAACCAATACTAGTTAATGCAAAGTGATATATCAAATATAAAATTATACATTAAATCATTAAATCAACACTTGATTTAACGATACGGTCATATCGCATATAACCGACTAGTATCCTATGTATCGGCTTATCGAATCAATCCTTGATTCGATAATTAGGTTATATCGCATATAACCAATCCATACATTCATCGCGAGAATGGAATACGGTATCACATACACGAATTATTCTCGGTCCCGCACATATCTCATATGCGCTCCTATTTCATTTCGCTTGAGCTAGGAAACCTCTGTGTAGGACTCTAAAGACTTGTCAATACGCCGGCAGCAGATGATGATCATATCAAACACCCACAAGCCGCAAGCGGTCTGCTAAACGTAACGGCCACCCGGGTATTGAGCGATCAGAAGATCGACGAGCAAGCCCGCTCACACTCCTGTGAATCCAACCAGTAACACTTACTGTACAGTCCGGTCTGTTCGTCTGATATATCGCATATCTCGCCTAGGGGTGGTAAACGTCAGACCCCAATAGCTTGATAAGTCATGCCGACGTAGGGTCCATAACATTCGTGAAACTACTGATAACTCTTACCAGTATATCACTGCAACCCTGGCCAGCGATTTCCTGTTATGGCCAGTCGTGCATAGCGCAACATCAACCCCCAATACCGGGAGAGACGAATCCCCTCCTATCGCTCATTGCCTCCAAGTGAATCGGGACTGTACCCAAAAACCACTTGTTTGCACGACTCAGTAGAGCCGTGGTAGGGTGGAAATCAAAGCACAGTGGGAGACACACAAGACTCTATGACGATCTCGGGTCAACAGACTAAGCTGTACCAGTGTCACCAGAGAACTGCCATCTGACGTGAGGTATAATACCATCTGGGAGTTCTCGGCGAGTCCGTTCAGTATACCCAGTCTCCACTGAGCACCCGTATACCATCTCTGATGTCAAACACCAATGGATATGGGATCATCCATCGCCCATCGCATGGGTCGAGAAGATATACGCTAGTCTACTCTGGAATATCGATGCCCCGTCTCGATATTCCCTCGACTAGGAACATTGAAGGATGTACTCATGGACTATCCAGGCCCAACTTGTATGATCTGCATCATAGTCCTGGAAGTCGGGTACACATCCTAAGTGCTTTATCAACATGTAATCAGAGAGACAGAAAGTATACATGTTAAGACAAAGAGCAACCAGATAGCGTACTATCATGTCGAACAAGAAAGTCCTACCTATATATGTCCCAGCATCCACTACAATTTACATCCAATGTACAGTAATGGCCTCTAGGGCATACATATAACTAACAATCTCCCACTTGCACTAGGGCCATCTGTAGCAGTAGTTGCAGTATCACATACTCAACCATCCCATATAAGTCTCTCTTCGGGAAAAGGCCTTCGTGAGTGGATCCGCCGTGTTCTCCTTTGAGTCTACTCTCCTAACCTCGATCACCCTGGAGATCAACTATCTCCATGATCAGGTGATGCTGCATCAGAATATGTCTGGGTCACTGATGGGACCAGGGTTCCAGGGCCGAAGCCATACTTCCATTGTCATACAATGGCAGGAACCTAGTTCATCTTATGAACCAATATACACCCAAACTGCCTCTTTGATAGTATCTTTAATAGCGATGTTACCAGCCTTTATCGTCTAGTTTGCCACGGCATCTAGCTTGGAACTCTTCCAACATACCGTCCCTTTACTGAGGGTAAAGACAATGCTTGTGACTGACATTCAGTCGTCTTTATCACTCTGGAACCCTTCCAGTGATTTCCCCCAGGATCGATTGATACCATCTCACTACAACTAGTGAGTATCCTAACATCCAATTAGATCTATCTCATAGATCCAAAGCTTGGGATTTAGTAGGTATCACTTTGATCCTATATGGAAAATCATTGTGATAAGCGGAGATTGATCGAGCGTAGCATAGGAAACTCCTTCCCTAACAAGAGTATGTCATCCACGTACTCTACGAGGATCGTCACCATACTCCCTACTACCTTTTTGTTTATACAAGGTTCATCTACCATTTTGATGATGTCAACTTCTTTGACTAATCCATCAAAACAGATGTTCCAACTCCTCGATGCCTGCTTTATCCTATAAAGCATCTTGCACACGTTTCCGCTGCTCCCACTGTCTACGAGGCCCTCTGGCTGTGTACTTATAGACGCACTCTTGTATAACATTATTTAGAAAAGTAGTCATGGCACCCAACCACCAGATATCGTAGTTATGGTATGTAGCCGTGGCAAGTAGGATCTGGATGGACTTAAGCATATTCCCTGGAAAAAGGTTTCATCATTTTCCGTGCCTGGTCGATGATGAAAACCTTTAACAAGTCTAGCTTTGAAAGTCTCAACTTTTCCATCTACACCAAGTAATCTTCTCAAGATATACTTGCTCCTGATAGGGATTTAACCCTTCAGATATAGCAACCAAAGTCCATACTTTGTTGGTGTATAAGGATTCCATCTCAGATCGCTAAGCATCCAGCCATTCTTACAGAGTCCCTACTCTCGATGGCCTGCTCGTAACTAGTTGGGTCATCATCTCATGATGCATTCCTCGCTCCCACTGTCATCGAGAAACCGAGGTATCTCTCAGGAAGATGAGGAACCCTACCAGATCGGCGGAGAGGCTGAGGTTCGTCGGAAACTATTGAATCCTTTGGTTCTGTCAAATCATTAGCAGTTTTGTACAGCTGGAACCTTTCCAGTTCTACAGAACTGATCTTGCCTCGATCTTGTCCGGATTTTGCTTTTGACATAGGCCGGACAATCCCAAATCTTAACTTACTTAAGAGATAGGCTCTTCCCATACCATATCTCATATGGAGTGGTAGGCACTGATTTGATTCGAACCTAATTCAATAGGTATGCAGCTTCTCAAGAGCATAACTCCTTAAAAGGAAATAGGTAACTCAGTAATACTCATCATAGAGCACACGATATCTAATATTGTGTGATTGGTCTGTCCCGATACACCGTTGTGCTGTGGTGTATTCAGAGGAGTAATACTGAGAGAGAATCTCATTTTCCTTTAGAATAGTCCAAGGATTCCATGCACAAGTATTCTCCTCCCTGATCTCATCATAGGACATAATACTTATACCCGTATTTTGGTTCTCTACTTCTAACTTATATTCTGTGAATATCTCAAAAGGTTCGGACTTGTGTTTCAACAGGAACATATGTCTGAATCTTGAGAGATCATCAGAGAACGTAATGAAGTAAAAAGAACCGGTCCTGGCATGTGTAGACAGGAGACCTTACATACATCATCATGTATCAGTCCCAAGAGTTCATTAACTCTTTCTCTGCTTCCAGTAAACAGAGCTGGTGCCATTATATCTTTGTGACATGACTGGCAAGTTTCACAAGATGTAAATTCAAACTGATTTAAATATGCATCTAAATGTAACTTCAGCTAGTCGGGTCGCATTGATATGACCTAGTCTACAGTACCTCAAAAAGAATTTGTTCATTTCTGAACTCTTCCTCTTGTGTGTGTTCAGTATACAAGGAACTGTAGTTTGATTTAGAACGTCAATGCTTTTAGATAACGTGCCTGAACCGATCAACTTTTGATATAGGAAATGTTCAAAACATTATCCAACAATACAAAATTATATCATTTCTTTACTAATAAAGAGACTGATATGATTTTGTATATCAGGTTCGGTATCTAATAGTATTTGTTCAGAATCAATGTATTGGTAATACAGGGTGACAGTGACCAACAGACTTGGCTGCAACACTTGCCCCGTTTTCTTCCTCATGAAACTCATCACCCGTTCTCAGTTTTTCTACCTTTTCGTAGCCCTATGTAACAGATTACATATCTGGGATCCTGATCCGGTATCATATACCCAGGATGCAGAGGATACTGAGAAACAGTTCTTTGTAATGAACACACCCGAAGGAGATGCATCATATGCACTTTCTTCATTTGGGCGGCATAGGAATTCTGGTATTCCCCAATTTCCTGCTCTGTCTTATATCAATTATAAGTTGGAGCGGGACCAACGTTCCCCAGCTCAGTATAACAAGCGGGTTCGGTCAATACATTCATTTTATTATCTTGATTAAGGCGTGATATGGTCGCTACCAGGAGAGAGAGAGAAGAAAACACTCTGCGTGCGCTCTTGCAAGATCAGATTGGTTATATATTTTATCTAATCAGGATGGCTCCCACTGTTTTTATCAAATCTTCCTTCAAACCTTAAAAGGAAAGACTAGCCGGGATTAATTACACTCTACAAGTTCGCCAATTGTTCAGCCAGGCCAGTGTCGGTACTTTGAGGGAGGTTCCCCGTGCTTTCGCACGGACCTAATTACAGTAAACCTCGTTTTCCCAGAGGCGTAACCCCGTTGACACCTTTCTAGACACCTACTTGATCGGCTAATTGTAAAGTGCAAAACTCTCCCAGGAGTAACAATTACTCGCAGTGGGTATCGGGATCCAACTATCATATAGAAGGTATGCAATCTCATTGCAAGTTTCAACACTTGAAACTCCCGATAATGGTTTTTACCCCTAGCACTTATGACCTTAACTAAGGTCAACAAATCATAAGTACTAGTCAAGTTCTAACCGTCATTTCGTGATTAATTAGACCCACCCACATGACTCTTAACTAAGGTCAACAAAGTCACGCGACTGTCCTAACTAATCGCATCATATGCTGTGTAGGAAGACATCACATAGCTACCGTACACTGTGCCTTGACTATGGTCAACAAACACAGCACGAATACTAAGTACTCTACTTCCTAAAATGACGGAGGGTTGCGGATGGTTTTTAAAAAAACCTTTAACGCTTTGAACTTGATCTCGTTGCGGAATCAAATGGTTTTTAAATGGAATGTTTTTGAGGATTTTCTAGTTTTGCTAAAGGGGTCACTCCCGGTGAAGGGATCGTCGGCCCTTTCCTCGTCGAATGAGGTG
This sequence comes from Agapanthus africanus, assembly GCA_030015575.1. Taxonomy (NCBI): domain Eukaryota; kingdom Viridiplantae; phylum Streptophyta; class Magnoliopsida; order Asparagales; family Amaryllidaceae; genus Agapanthus; species Agapanthus africanus. The sequence goes on along the minus strand of CM057337.1, from coordinate 389,285,313 downwards.
CGGGATATATCACATATATCATTGTGCAAAGCGGAAACTATAGAGGCAATCAAAGACAAACCGAGGGTTGTAGCATCTGCCAGTTATTGCTAAAGGAGTCAGTCCCGGTGAAGGGATCTCGGTCCTTTCCTCATCGAATAAGGTACAGGATGTTCTATAATGAACACCGCGATGCAAAGCAAGAACTGTAGCTACCTGTTTTTATTTTGAAATTCGATTCCACAACATCAATTAGGTTTATTTTCTTTCATTAATCTCATTAATGAATATCCCATCATTAAAGTCCACCTAAACATCACAGATAAATATAACGTACGCTTATGCCATCCGCAATCGCCTCGATGTCCCGTCTGCACCGTTAAGTTAGGTAACTAACGGCAGAGCGGGGCAGGGCTAGCGCGGGTGTAAAACATAAGCAACGTTTATATAATATATCATATATTTTATATATAATATCTGTCACAGAACATCACATGATCACATCACAGATAAATCACAGCAGAAGAAACATATGAAATATTGGATATACTAGGACGTCCGTGTTTTCAATACGAGCCAGTATAAAACACGGATTCCACGGTCGTGATGAATAGCCAATCCCACACCCCTAGACCCCTACGAGAGCGGCAAGTAACCCTACCAATTCTAGAGTTAGGAGACCCGGACTCGACTCCTCGAGTTGGTCTCCCTCTGGACCCTAGAACCCGGTTACTTGTGCCCTCCTCCTTGGGTCTATCCTAGTGCAGAAAAGTAAATAATATACAAAAGGTGACATCTTCCGCAACCTGGAAGTGCCCCAATAAAAGAATATTACATAAAAGTTTTTACATGAATGAAAATGAAAAAACACTCATCTCACATAAAAACCCCCGGCTATTCAAACACGACGATCTAATATAACATATCCAGCAACACATAACATCACATGTCATCAACGTAAGTAAATATGCGCATCCCAATTATCGTTGACATATAGCAACGAAACCGGCGATATCACATATTACACTTACGGTCACAGAAAAGAATGTGTAAAACTACAACAGTTGGAATCCGCAACCTACATAGACATCGCATGCCTAATCAAATGAATTCCTTAGACATCGCATGCCTAACAATTATAAACCCCGCATTTTAGTCTCAAAATCGAAAACACTTTTCAATATAAAAGTCGGCCAATTCAACAGGATTCCCGACATTCAGATCGAATGCTCGTCGTAAACTTTAGTAGGCGGCCGCACCCCCGATACCGTCGACGAAGTGCACTAAGGCGGAACACCGCTGCCGCGAGCACCCGAACGGATGCTTTCGGCGACGGGGGTTCTCCTACAGTCACTTGGTCGGGGCAATGGAGTGAGGCTGTCTATTAAGTTTACCCGGCGAGTATCCGCATACGCTACGTGATTGCGACGGACTTTTGATCACATCAAAATTCCGTGGCAACCGATCAAGTGAGACTAAACTACTAGATTTATAACATTCATTCAGTTATCTCATAACTACTTATGAATTCCAAATGTTGTATCACATTCCGGATAAGACAGAAAATGTTAAACTTTCCGATCGAACAATCGAACACCCAAGTTTTCCCGATACAGTCCAACACATGAAATAAGTCTAAAGATATTCAGTTCGTGCCTCAGTACCAACGGTCCAGCCGTAGAAGGGTCAAGCCAACGCCTCACATGTGGTACGCCGTACTGCCCCAAACCCGAAGGTTCAAAGGGCAGTTCAAGACGGTCACATAATCGAGTTAAGGTTTGTTGTCTTCTAGAGGGACCATCGCGTTACTTGCACTACTTAGAACGTCTTTAAACCTCGGAAAAATCCAACACTTGGAAATTTTCCGGCAGGGGAAAAATTGGGTATCTACATCCGGTCGAACTTTTTAACATATTCAAAAATTACCCGGAAAGCCACATAGACAAAGTTAGACAATCCGATCAATACACCGAGTCCCCAATACAACCCAGAAAATTCAACTCTTGAATAAGTATTAAAAAATCCCAGAAAATCCAACACCAGAAAATAGGAATTACTGTGCAAGATTTATTGGGTAATGGGACCATATGGCCGCGGAACCGCGGCAGAAGCCATGCTTCTGCCGCTGTTACGCGGCGGTTTAGATGTGTTAGGTCCTCGTTTTGCACCATAATTCTTAGGTCTTCCTGCTGAATTTTTTAGGAATTTTTAATCTGGAAAAAACCCATTTTTTCAAAAAAGTCCAGGGAGCAAATTACGATTAGGGTTTCGGGACAATCGGACTTCTAACTATGTCTACGCATCGCCTAAGGCTCTAGCTAGGCTCTGATACCACTGTAGGGTTCCTAGGCACTCTAATGGAGTCTCACAAGTCATCAAACATGGCCAATTAAAATTTTACAAGTGCCTACAAACCCTAATACGGATCGTTAACTAGATATATAGGCTATGCGATGCAAGTTAACAACTTTTAACTAAAGGAAAGAAGCTACAACCTTTGTAAATCCGGTCCTCCACGTCCTAGGCTCCGTGATGAGGTCCCTCCGCTGTCCAAATCAAATCCATGACTCTAGCATCGGCTTCATCGGAGAAATGGGCGGGCTTGGTCGTCGGTTCGATGCCGAAGATGATCTACGTCGAGGCATCGCTAGATCAAGCTCCAACTTCACCAAGTCAAGAAAACTTGTGAAGGAAACACCCTATACTACTTGGCAAGAGGTAGAGGATGAAGAAATAGGAAGTGGGTAGACTTTAGATTTGGATTTCTCACACTTTTCCATCAATCACCATTGATGTAGCAAGCTTCTTTTCATGGAAGAAGAAGATTAAGAAGAAGAAGAAGATATGATAAGTTAATTAGAAAATAGAAAATAAATCATACTTATCATAATGTCAACTATGGTTAGATGTAGAGAATAAACTAAGGTTAATGTGAATGGTTAGGGTTAAGGAAAGAAACAAAATAGTGAACCATTCAAAGCTTCATGAAGCTTCAAAGATAAACCAAACTTAGCCACCATTTTATTTCTTTCAATAAAGAATAAATGAATAAAGAAATAAGCAAATAAAAATGAAACCCTAACCATTCATATAACCATGGTCAATTCTTTACACAAACCCTAGCTTGCATGTATCATCAAACATGATACAATCTTGTGCACAAAAGTATATCACATATACAACTTGTGCATTTCAAGTGAGAAAATCCATTTAAAGTGAACCAATACTAGTTAATGCAAAGTGATATATCAAATATAAAATTATACATTAAATCATTAAATCAACACTTGATTTAACGATCCGGTCATATCGCATATAACCGACTAGTATCCTATGTATCGGCTTATCGAATCAATCCTTGATTCGATAATTAGGTTATATCGCATATAACCAATCGATACATTCATCGCGAGAATGGAATACGGTATCACATACACGAATTATTCTCGGTCCCGCACATATCTCATATGAGCTCCTATTTCATTTCGCTTGAGCTAGGAAACCTCTGTGTAGGACTCTAAAGACTCGTCAATACGCCGGCAGCAGATGATGATCATATCAAACACCCACAAGCCGCAAGCGGTCTGCTAAACGTAACGGCCACCCGGGTATTGAGCGATCAGAAGATCGATGAGCAAGCCCGCTCACACTCCTGTGAATCCAACCAGTATCACTTACCGTACAGTCCGGTCTGTTCGTCTGATATGTCGCATATCTCGCCTAGGGGTGGTAAACGTCAGACCCCAATAGCTTGATAAGTCATGCCGACGTAGGGTCCATAACATTCGTGAAACTACTGATAACTCTTACCAGTATATAACTGCAACCCTGGCCAGGGATTTCCTGTTATGGCCAGTTGTACATAGCGCAACATCAACCCCCAATACCGGGAGAGACGAATCCCCTCCTATCGCTCATTACCTCCATGTGAATCGGGACTGTACCCAAAAACCACTTGTTTGTACTAATCAGTAGAGCGGTGGTAGGGTGGAAATCAAAGCACAGTGGGAGACACACAAGACTCTATGGCGATCTCGTGTCAACAGACTAAGCTGTACCAGTGTCACCAGAGAACTGCCATCTGACGTGAGGTATAATACCATCTGGGAGTTCTCGGCGAGTCCGTTCAGTGTACCCAGTCTCCACTGAGCACCCGTATACCATCTCTGATGTCAAACACCAATGGATATGGGATCATCCATCGCCCATCGCATGGGTCGAGAAGATATACGCTAGTCTACTCTGGAATATCGATGCCCCGTCTCGATATTCCCTCGACTAGGAACATTGAAGGATGTACTCATGGACTATCCAGGCCCCACTACTATGATCTGCATCATAGTCCTGGAAGTCGGGTACACATCCTAAGGGCTTTATCAACATGTAATCAGAGAGACAGAAAGTATACATGTTAAGAAAAAGAGCAACCAGATAGCGTACTATCATGTCGAGCAAGAAAGTCCTACCTATATATGTCCCAGCATCCACTACAATATACATCCAATGTACAGTAATGGCCTCTAGGGCATACATATAACTAACAACTCTTACTCGTAGTGGGTATCGGGATCCAACTATCTCATAGAAGGTATGCAATCTCATTGCAAATTTTAACACTTGAAATTCCCGATAATATCTTTTACCCCTAGCGTGCTATGACCTTGACGCATACCAAACAACCCATAGTCCGCTAGTCAAGTTCAACCCGTGTATTTCCTGTTTGAATTAAATCCACCTGTACGATCCTTGACGTATGCCAAACAACGCTGTACGAATATCTTAATCCAATCACATCTTATGTTGCAGATAAGTACTAATTAGCTACCGTACACTACGCCTTGACGCATGCCAAACTACCGTAGCACGAATACTAAATAATACTTATCTGAAATAACGGAGGGCTACGCAAGTTTTTCAGAAAACCATGAGCGTAATGAACTTGATATCTTTGTAGAAACAAGTGATTTTGAAAAGGAGTGTTTTTGAGGCTTTTCTAGTTTCGCTAAAGAGGTCACTCCCGGTGAAGGGATCTCGGCTCTTTCCTCATCGAATAAGTTGCAGGATATTTCATAAATACCGCTGTGCAAAGCAAGAACTATAGAAGCAATCAAAAACTAAACCGTGAGTTTGTAGCATCTGCCAGTTTTGCTAAAGAGGTCACTCCCTATGAAGGCATCTCGGCTCTTTCCTTATCGAATAAGGTGCTGGATATTCTTCAAGGAATACCGCTATGCAAAGCAAAAACTGTAGCTACCCCTTTTGAAAATTTGATTTTACAACATCTTTTAGGTTTCTTTTCTTTTATTAATCTCATTAATAAAACCCATCATTTAAGCTTCCTAAGCATCACAGAAGAAACGAAAGCAGCAATATTTATATATCAACATATAGTATAAGCATTCATATCAGGCAGTAATATGATCCCATCACAGAACATTGCAGTAGAAGTCAACATATGAAATATTGGATATACTAGGACATCCGTGTTTTATTTTGAGCCTATATAAAACACGGATTCCATAGTCGCGATGAATAGCCAAACCCACATCTCTAGACCCCTACGAGAGCGGCAACTAACCCTACCAATTCTAGGGGTAGGAGACCCAGTCTCGACTCCTCGAGATGGCCTCCCACTGGACCCTAGAACCCGGTTACTTGTGCTCTCCATCTTGGGTCTATCCTAATGCGGAAAAGTAAATAATATACAATGGTAACAACATCCTCAACCCGGAAGTGCCCCAATAAAAGAATATTACATACAAATGAATTTTACATGAATGAAAAAGAAAACTCTCATCTCACATCAAAACCCCGGCTATTCAATACACAACGATCTAATATAACATATCACAGCAACACATAAACATCACATATAACTAGGCGAAGTTAGATAATTCGACAGACACAAAGAATTCCCAAAATACCCCAGTGAGCTCAACACTTGAGAAGAAAATAAAAATTCCTAGTTGCATGCCCAGCACTTATGGACCGTCGCTGAAGTGCCCGTCCCAAGCCTCCACAGTGGCGCCGCGGTTACGCGGTCACTGTTGCAAGTTAGGGACTCTTTCTTCAGGTGGGTCCATAAAATTCCCTGCATGATTTTCTGAGTGTTTTTAATATGAAAATTTTCAACTTTTGAAAAAATTTCCAGCAAGGGGTCAATCTCGGTGTTTCGGGACAACGCCTAATACTCTAGCTTGACTCTGATACCAATGTAGGGTTAGCTTAGCACCTTAGCAAGGTTTTGGAAAGCATCAAACATGCTTCTTTAAAATTTTTGGGGTGCTAAACAAACCCTAACCAAGATCTTAACTAGAGAATTAGGGTTAACTATGCATGTAAACAACTTTACATCTAAGAGAGAGGGATTACAACCTTTGTAGTCCGTTCCTTTGCTTCATAAGCTCCGATTAGTAGTTTTTCTTTACCGCGATCCATGATCTTCCGGACTCAAGAGAGGCTCCACAAGTCGAATGATCCATTCTTGCATGAAGTCTTCCTTTTCGAAGATGATCTACCTTGAAGAATCTCAAGATCAAGCTTTCACTTCTCTAATCAAGTATTAGTGAAGTGAACACCCTAATCTAAGTGGTTAGAATAGATGAGGATGATGAAGTAGGAATTTTGCTCCCTTTTGTTTTCATTTTCTCACTTTAAATCATCACAAGTCAAAACGCTAGAAAGTTTTTTCAAGGAGGAAGAAGAAAAAGAAAGCTTTTGTGATGAATAATGAATTATTGTTGTGGTTACAATTGCAACCCTTGGTTAAGAATGAAAGGCTTAACCATTTTAGAGAATAAACCATAGGTAAAGGGTTTGGGTTGGGTTAACAAATATCTACACAAAATATCAAGCTAAATGACAAAAGAAAGCTTCATAAAGCTTCATGAAAAAGCTAACCCAAATCCAAACCCTAACTTTGTTTAAACTTAACAACCATGTTGCATTTGTAACCCTAACATGTTACAATATTATATATCACATATATAATATATTTTTGTAACAAAAGAAAATAATACAATTAACATATATCGCATATATATCAATGTATTATCCGGTGAGAAAATGAATCAATAAAGCGAGCTTATATTAGTTAACGTAATGTAATATATCAAATATATAATTATACATTAAATTATCGAATCAACTCTTGATCCGACAATCCGGCTATATTGCATATAACCGACTAATATAATATGTACCAATTCATCGAATCAACACTTGATCCGATGACCCGGCCATATCAAATATACCCGGCCGATATCTGATATCGTGAGAATAGAATACGGTATCTCATATCTTATTATTCTCGGTCCCGCACATATCACATATGTGCTCCTACTCCGTTTTGCCTGAGCCAGGAAACATCTGTGTAGGACTTTAAAGAATCGTCAATACTCCGGCAGCAGGTGATGATCATACCAAACACCCACAAGCAACAAGCGGTCAGCTAAACGTAACAGCCACCCGTGTATTGAGCAATCAGAAGATCAACAAGCAAGCATGTACATTCTCCTGCAAATCCAATCAGTAACACTCCCGTACAGTCCGGTCTCTTCGTCTGATATGTTGCATATCTAGTCTAGAGGTGGTAAACGTCAGACCCCTGTAACTGATAAGTCGTGTCGATGTAAGGCTCATAACGGGTTGAGAAACAACTAATAACACTTACCAGCAAATCTTTATATCAGCCCTGGCTAGGGACTTCCAGTTATAGCCAATCGAATACAGCACAACATCAACTCCCTATACCGGGAGAGACGAAACCCCTCCTATCGCTCATTGCCTCTATGTGATTCGGGACTGTACCTAAAAGCCACCGTTTTGCACGCCCTCTTGGACGTGGTAAGGTGGAAATTAAAGCACAGTGGGAATCACACAAGACTCTATGACGATCTCGGATCTACAGACTAACCTGTACCAGTGTCACCGGAGAACTGCTATCTGACGATAGGTATAATACCATCCAGGAGTTCTCGGCGAGTCCGTTCAGTGTACCCGGTCTACACTGAGCACCCGTACAGCATCTTTGATGTCCAACACCAATAGATATGGGATCATCCATCGCCCATCATATCGGTCAAGATGCGTGTACGCTAGTCTACTCTAGAATTTCGATGCCCTGTCTCGATACACCCTCGACTAGGAACAGTTATAGGATGTACTCGTTGACTACCCTGGCCCCACTAGTATGATCTCATCATAGTCCTAGCAGTCAAGTACATATCCCAAGGGCTTCAGCAACATGTGATCACAAAATAGTATTTGTTAACACGTTAAGATAAAGTGAAACCAGCTAGCATACTATCATATCGAGCAAGAAAGTCCTCTCTATATATATCCAAGCATCTATTATAATATACATCACATGTACAACAATGGCCTTTAGGGAATATACATAACTAACATCAAGTTCTCCATGAAAGATCTTGGTGATGCCTCCTACATCCTGGGGATAAAAATCTATAGAGATAGATCTAAATGGATTTTAGGATTGTCCCAATCCAGGTACATTGACACCATACTAAAGAGGTATAGTATGGAAGATTCCAAGCTAAGTAACTTACCCGCTTGTTCAGGAATCACTCCCTCCAAAGAGATGTCTCCCAAGACTGATTTGGAGAGGGTTCACATGCAAGGGATACCTTATGTTTCGGCAGTATGCACTATCATGTATGCGATTTTATGTACCAAACCGGATGTAGCTTACTCACTAGATGTAGTGAGTAGGTATCAATCAGATCATTGGGAAAACCACTGGACAGCTGTGAAGAACATTCTTAAGTATTTGAGAAGGATTAAAAAAATGTTCTTCGTGTATGGTATCGGTGGACTCCAGGTAGAGTCCTTTACCGATTCGAGCTTCCAGAGTGATAAACGACAAGAAGTCGGTCTCGGGTTTTGTCTTTACCCTCAACAGAGGGGCAGTGTGTTAGAAGAGTTTCAAGCAAGACACCATAGCAGACTCGACGATGGAGGATGAATACATCGCTGCCAACGATACTGCCAAAGAAGCTGTCTGGATGAAGAAGTTCATTGTTGAGCTTGGTGCGATTTCATCCATTGAGCATCCAATACCCGTGTATTTTGATAACAATGGAGCGGTGGCTTTGGCCAAGGAACCCAGGTCCCATTAGAGATCCAGATATATTCTGAGGCGGTATCACCTGATCAGGGAGATAGTAGATCGCCAGGAGATCGAGGTCAGGAGAGTTGACACGAAGGACAACGTAGCGGATCCACTCACGAAGGCCCTTCCCTATATACAGTTTGAGAGAATTTTTGGGATGTTGGGTATGAGATACTACAATACATGGCCTTAGTGCAAGTGGGAGATTGTTAGGAATATGTATGCCCTAGAGGCCATTTTGTACATGTGATGTATATTATAGTGGATGCTTGGATATATATATAGAGGACATTCATGCTCGACATGATAGTATGCTATCTGGTTACTCTTAATCTTAACATGTTGACTGGTATTCTTTACCGTCTTGCTCTCACATGTTGATAAAGCCCTTAGGATATGTACTTGACTACCAGGATTATGATGAGATCATACTAGTGGAGCCAGGGTGGTCTACAAGTACATCCTTTAATCAGTTCCTATTCGTACGAATATCGAGACCAGGGCATCGATATTCCAGTGTAGACTGATGTGTACGTTTCTTGTCCCGTAGAGGGCAATGGTTGATCCCACAACCATTGGTGTGTGACATCAAAGATTGTACATAGGTGCTCATTGGAGAATTGGTACACCGAACAGGACTCACCGAGGACTCCTATGTGGTAGTATACCTATCGTTAGATAGCAGTCCTCTGGTGACACTGGTACAGGTTAGTCTGTAGACCCGAGATCGTCATAGAGTCTTATGTGGCTCCCACTGTGCTTTGATTTCCTCCGTACCATGGCTCAAAGGATTCATGCAAACAGGTGGATTTTGGGTACAGTCCCGAGTCACATGGAGGCAATGAGCGATAGGAGGGGTTTCGTCTCTCCCGGTATTGGGGGTTGATGTTGCTCTATGCTCGATTGGCTATAACTGGATGTCCCTGGCCAGGGCTGCTACTGAGATTTACTGATAAGAGTTATCAGTAGTTTCTCAAACCATTATAGGCCAGACATCGACTTGACTTATCACGTTACTGGGGCCTGGCGTTTACTACCCCTAGACATGATATGCGACATATCAGACGAAGAGACCGGACTGTATGGTAGTGCTACTGATAGGCTTCATGGAGAGTATGGATAAGCTTGCTTGTTGATCTTCATATCGCTCAATACCCGGGTAGCCGTTACTTCCAGCTAGTACCGCTGATGGCTTATAAGTGATTGATGTGATCATCACCTACTGCTGGCGTATTGACGAGTCTTTAGAGTCCTATACAGAAGTTTCCTGGTTCGAGCGAAACGAAATAGGGCACATATGTTTATATGTGCGCGGGCCTGATTAAATATGAGTTTGTGATATCTTATTATAATCTGGCAGTTATCTGATGTCGGTCAAGTTATATGTGATATAACCGGATTATCGAATCAAGTGTTGGTTTGATAATGTGATATTCAGATTAATGATATTAGTCGGTTATATGTGATATTACCGGATTATTCGATCAAGTGTTGATTTAATAATGTGATATATATTATATGTGATATAATTATATCTTAACTAATATCATTAGCTCACTAATTGCTTTATATATATATATTAATGTATATTTGATATATATAAATATATATATATATTATTATATGAAGCATGGCATGTTTTTCTATTTTTAGAAAATAGAAAAACGAGGTGTAAATTGTGGAGATATTTGTGGAATGGGCAAGGAATGGGTTTTATTATTTGTATATTAGTCTTGACTCACTATTCAAGCATGGATGCAATTTAGAATTGCAATTTTATTCCATGTTTGAATAACTGAGAAAAGAGATAGCCATTTTGAGTTTACTCTCATCATTTTCATTCTTCATGCCTTAGCCATTTTTTTCTTGAGCTCTTGCTTCCTCTTGCTCTCTACAATTTTCTTCACCTCACTTCCAAGTTCAAACCCTCACATGTGATGTGAATCATTGAACTTGTGAAAACCCTAGTGAGCAAATTAAACCCTTACTTCACCATTACACATTAGATTAGCAATTTGATGTGGAGTGTTGCTTTCACTAATGAGATTAGTGAAGGGTTAGCTTGAGCTAGTGGACTTCGGGTGGATCGTCTTTAGCGCGAAGATCACGAAGAAGGTTCATTCAACTCGAAGAGGAGCATAGTAGAGTCGCGTGGACTTCAACCCGGTGCTATTGAAGAAAAGGACTCGAACTACAAAAGTTGTATGATCTTTTCTTCTCTTTAGTTCATCACATCACAATGGAAACCCTAATAATCTAGTAAAGATCTTGTTAGTCTAACATTAGCACCTAATAAAATTAAAATTTGGCATGCTTGATGCCTCTAGAACCTCATGATGGTGCTAAGGTCGACTTTCACTAACCGGTCAGCCAGGCTAGTGTCGGTACTCCGAGGGAGGTTCCCCGTGTTTTCGCACGGACCTAATTAAAATAATCCTCGTTTCTTTAGAGGCATAAGCCCGTTGACACCTTTCTAGGCACCTACTGGATTAGCTAATTGTAAAGTGTCAAATTCTCCTGGGAGTAACTATTACTCACAGTGGGATCGGGATCCAGCTATCAAATACGAGGTATGCAATCTCATTGCAAATTTCAACACTTGAAATTCCCTTTGGGTTTTTCCCCTAGCGAGTTATGACCTTAAATATGATCAACAAATCATAAGCACTAGTCAAGTTCTACCCGTCAGTTCGTGGTTGATTTAGACCCATTCGTATGACCCTTAATTATGGTCAACAAAGTCGTACGAATGTCCTAATCGATCGTATCATATACTTTATAGGAAGACATCCCTTAGTTACCATACACTACGCTATAGTAAACAAATGTAGCACGAATACTAAGTACTCTACTTCCTAAAATGGCGGAGGGTTACGAATGGTTTTGATGAAAACCTTTAACGTAATGAATTTGATATCGTTGTAGAATCTAGTGATTTGAAAGGAGTGGTTTAAGCTCCGCTTTAAAAATCGAGTAGTTTTCAAAAACAAACCTAGTATCTTTTGCTAAAGAGGTCACTTCCGATGAAGGGATCTCGGCTCTTTCCTGATCGAATGAGGTGCTGGATATTCATCAAGGAATACCACTATGCAAAGCAAGAACTAGAGAAGCATAACATGATAAACCGAGCGGGTTGTAGCATTAGCTAGTTTTGCTAAAGAGGTCACTCCCGGTGAAGGGATCTTGGCTCTTTCCACATCGAATGAGGTGCTGGATATTCATGAAGGAATACCACTATGCAAAGCAAGAACTAGAGCTACCTTTTTGAAAAATTTGATTCTACAACATCTTTAGGTTTCTTCACTTAACATTAAATGTTTTCCCATCATTTAACCTTATCATTGCAGAAAAAGAAACGAAAATAGAACGTACACTTATACCATCCGCATTCGCCATGGGGCCCCGTCATACACCGTTAGGTTACTTAACTAACGGCAGAGCGGGGGCTGGACTAGCGCGGGTGCAAAACATAAGCAACACTTATATATATATATATATATATATATATATATATGTAGATAGATAGATATATAGCCATTCATCTCACGCAATAATGAGCATTCCAGATCACAGATGAATATATTAGATATACTAGGAATTCTATGTTTCGTTTAAACCCTTAACAAAAGACAGATTCCACGGTCGTGATGAATAGCCAAAACCCCATCCTAGACCCCTACGGGTGCGGCAAACTACCTACGAAATTTCCAAAGTGAAGCAACCTCCCTCAATAAAATGAGTAGGCCACTCAGCACTTTAAGAACCCGGTAGTTTGTGCACCCTACCTTAGGTCTATCCTAGGAGCAAAAATAGTAAAAGAAATAATACAATGGTGGCTACAACCTCAACCCGGATGTGCCCCGCAAAATAATATTACATCATATTTACAAATTACAAGAATGAAAGAAAAGAAAACACTCTTCTCATATCTCCCCGGCTATTCATCCACGAGGATCCAATACTCCATATACACAAACCATCACATGATACAAATATGTGCAACCCCCACTAATCATCGTATAGAAATTAGCGAACGTTTCGAAACACATATACAAACCGAAAACGGATAAATGACGTTAAATATTCGAATTCGAAACACTCCGAATTACCCTAACACTTAGATAACAGAATATGAATTCTGGGTAAAATCAAACAATACCTTAAACACTAAAACCAAGATACCTGCACACCATAAAAACCATGAGTTCAAAATCACATTTCAGGCCGGCTAGGCCAGGAAAAATGGTGATGTGGCCGGCCAAGTTGTGGAATTTTGGGCTCGTGTTTCGATGGTGTTCTAGTGATATCATAAATAGCCTTCTGCACTTGGTTAAAATTTTTTACAAGACATTTTAAAAACTGACAGAAACTTGGTTTTAGTTTTACGGTTTTGGAGTTGTTTCGTGTTCGAAGCTTTATACGTCGTCTAATATGCTAGTTCTAGTTTAGTTAGGCTCTGATACCATGTAAGTAGATGTTGCACACCCTCACAACTCTTGTGGGGAGGCGGAGTTAGCAAACAACAATTTTTGAATGGGCAACATCTACTTGAACACCCAGATCTTATCCTAAACCATAACTAGTAACCCTATCTAGGAAATTTAACGACTATGATTGGGGTTATACCTTCTTGAACCGGTTCTTCAGGTCTTCTTTCCGCTTCCTCACTGCACTTCTTGGTTCCTTGGGTGCTAGAGTTGATCTCGGTCTCCAGTCTCCTCTATCCCATAGATGATCCACTCGAGAGCTTTGGATCAAGCTTCAACCTCCACTAATGAGGTTGCTAAGAATTCTAGTTTGCTAAAAGAGACTACTTAGAGGATGTAGAGAATAACTAGAGGATTATTTGATCTCAAAACCCTATGAATCACAACTCATGTGAAGGATTAGGGTTTGAGATAGAGGGAGGAGATAATTTGGAGAGAGATTGAGAGTGTGAAAATGAGCTAAGTGTTGTATGAAGAAAAGAATGGCTAAGGCTTTGAATTATTGAAGCATGGACTACTTTTGAGAAAAAATAATCAACCATGCTTCAATAGTGAAGCCAAATGAATATAATATTCAATTAGCCATGCTTTCACCCATACCAAAAAAATCTCCAAATTCCACCGCATTCATTTTATTTTCACAAAATAAAATCAATATATTAGGTGTCTCCTTCTAGAAGCAATTCTTGTACAATTACAAGAATGCCTCTCACCGTATATGCATACCCGTATTCGTATTCCGAAAAAATACGAAAACAATGAGATAACAATAATCCAATAATATAATACTGGCATCCTGCTTAAACCAAATCCAGCCAGTATTATCTGTCCGGACATCATCCGTGTAGCCAGTACACGTATATGATCGAAACCCTGTCGTAAGACTATACGGTCTCTACATCGTTTCGCCTGAACCAGGGAAACCCTTTGTATGGGACTCTAAATACTCGACAGTACGCTCACAGTGGGTTCAACCACAAGTCCATCAATGGCACTAGCTATACGTAACGGCTACCCAGGTACATGTCGAAATGGTGGCTGATGAGCAAACTCATTCTAACCCTAACGAGCCTATAAGCAACACTTACCGTACAGTCCGGTCTCTTCGTCTGATATGTCGCATATCGAGTCTTGGGTGGAAGTGTCAGTCCCTAGTAACTTGATAAGTCATGCCGATGTGTGGCTCATAACAGTCTGAGAAACTACTAATAACACTTATCAGTAAATCTCATCAACTCTGGCCAGGGAATTACTGTTAAAGCCAATCGAGCATAGCGCAACATTGACTCCCTATACCAGGAGAGACGAAACCCCTCCTATCGCTCACTGCCTCTATGTGATTCGGGACTGTACCCAAAATCTATATGTTTGCACGACTCTGATGAACCGTGGTAGGGAGGAAATCAAAGCACAGTGGGAACCACACAAGACACTACGACGATCTTGGGTCTACGGACTAACCTATACAACTGTCACTATAGAACTGCTATCTGATGATAGGTATGATACCATCTAGGAGTTATCAGGGAGTCCTTATCGGTGTACCCATTCTCAAATGAGCACCTGGGTATAATCTTTGATGTTAAACACCAATGTTTGTGGGATCAACCATCGCCCCCATGCAGGGTCAAAAAATGTACACACTGGTCTACTCTGGAATATCGATGCCCTGTCTCGATACTCCCACGACTAGGAACCGTTAAAGGATATGCTTACGGACTACACAAGTCCCACTAGTATGATCTGCATCATATTCCTGATAGTCAAGCAAAGATCCTAAGGGCTTTATCAACTTGTATACAAGATATGAAATACTAAGTAAAACACATCACATGTTAAGATAAAGACAAACCAAATAGCGTACTATTATATTGAGCAAGATTGTTTCTGTACATACATATCCCTAGCATCCTATAGAATAAAGGCCTCTAGTGCATACATATCCAACAATGAGCACCTGTGTACAATCTTTGATGTCAAACACCAATGGTTATGGGATCAACCATCGTCCCATACAGGGTCAAGAAACGTACACACCAGTCTATTCTGGAATATCGATGCCTTGTCTCGATACTCCCTCGATTAGGAACTGTTGAAGGATGTGCTTGTGGACTACCCAGGCCCTACTAGTATGATCTGCATCATTGTCCTAGAAGTCAAGTCTACATCCTAAGGGGTTTATCAACATGTATCAGAGAGACAATATGATAATATGAGTGTACATGTTAAGATAAAGAGCAACCAGATGTAGGGTTCCTAGGCATCCTAATGAGGTCTCACAAGGTATCAACCATGCCAATTTCAAAAATTCTAGGTGCCGAGAAACCCGACTACGGATCGTTGGCTAGAAATCTAGGCGAAAAACAATCTAGTTAACAACTTAACTAATGGGATATCGGAAATACAACCTTTGTAGATCCGGTGCTCCACCTCCATAGCTCCGCAACGAAGTCGTCTCCGCTGTCCAAAAGGAATCCGGGCTCTAGAGTCGGCTTCGTCGGAGAAAAAGCGAGCTAGGTCGTCGATGTCCATGCCGAAGATGATCTACGTCGAGGCATCGCTAAATCAAGCTCCACCTTCACCTAGCCCTAAAAACTTATGAAGGAAACACACTCTACTACTTGGCAAGAGGTAGAGGATGAAGAAATAGGAAGTGGGTAGACTTTAGAATTGGATTTCTCACTCTTAATCATCAATCACCATTGATGGACCTTAGGTTTTCTTCTTGAGTTGAAGGAAGAAGAAGAAGAATATTATGATAAGAATTATATTTTATAAGAAAAGAAAAACCAAAACTTATCATAATTCTAACTATGGTTATGTGTAGAGAATTAACCAAGGGTTAAAGGAATGGTTAGGGTTAAGGATGAGATAAGAATGGTGGACAAAGTCAAAGCTTCATGAAGCTTCAACTAAACAACAAATAAAGCCACCATTCTTTTCTCTTCTCATTTATTTTCCAAAATGAAATGGATAAATAAATAAGTGAATAAAACAAAACCCTAACCATAATCATGTAACCATGGTTTGATCTTTACACAAAAACCCTAGCATAACATGTATCATCAAACATGATACAATCAAGTGCACAAAAGTATATCACATATACAATGTGTACAATCCGAGTGAGAAAATCCATTTAAAGTGAACCAATACTAGTTAATGCAAAGTAATATATCAAATATATAATTATGCATTAAATCATTAAATCAACACTTGATTTAACGATCCGGTCATATCGCATATAACCGACTAGTATTCTATGTATCGGCTTATCGAACCAACCCATGATTCGATAACTAGGTTATATCGCATACAACCTTTCGATACATTCATCGCGAGAATGGAATACGGTATCACATACACGCATTATTCTCGGTCCCGCACATATCTCATATGCGCTCCTATTTCGTTTCGCTTGAGCCAGGAAACCTCTGTGTAGGACTCTAAAGACTCGTCAATACGCCGGCAGCAGGTGATGATCATATCAAGCACCCACAAGCCGCAAGCGGTCTGCTAAACGTAACGGCCACCCGGGTATTGAGCGATCTGAAGATCGACGAGAAAACCCGCTCACACTCCAGTGAATCCGACCAGTAACACTACCGTACAGTCCGGTCTGATCGTCTGATATGTCGCATATCCCGCCTAGGGGTGGTTAACGTCAGACCCCAATAGCTCGATAAGTCGTGTCGATATGAGGTCTATAACAATTCGAGAAACTACTGGTAACACTTACCAGTAAATCTCAGCAACCCTGGCCAGGGATTTCCTGTTATAGCCAATCGAACACAGCGCAACATCAACTCCCTATACCGGGAGAGACGAATCCCCTCCTAACGCTCATTGCCTCCATGTGACTCGGGACTGTACCCAAAAACCACCGTTTTGCACGCCCTCTTGGACGTGGTAAGATGGAAATCAAAGCACAGTGGGAACCACACGAGACTCTATGACGATCTCGGGTCAACAGACTACTCTGTACCAGTGTCACCAGAGAACTGCCATCTGACGTGAGGTATAATACCATCTGGGAGTTCTCGGCGAGTCCGTCCAGTGTACCCAGTCTCTACTGAGCACCCGTATATGATCTCTGATGTCAAACACCAATGGATATAGGATCATCCATCGCCCATCTGTATGGGTCGAGAAGGTATACGCTAGTCTACTCTCGTATATCGATGCCCCGTCTCTATACACCCTCGACTAGGGACTTTGAAGGATGTACTTATGGACTACCATGTCCCCACTAGTATGATCCGCATCATAGTCCAGGTAGTCAAGCACACATCCTAAGGGCTTTACCAACATGTAACAGAGAGACAATCAGTATACACGTTAAGGTAAAGAGCAACCAGATATCATACTATCATGTCGAGCAAGAAAGTCCTCCCTATATATGTCCCAGCATCCACTACAATATACATCCTATGTATAGTAATGGCCTCTAGGGCATACATATAACTAACAATCTTCCACTTGCACTAGGGCCATCTGATAGCAGTGGTTGTAGCATCTCATACTCAACCATCCCATAAAAGTCTCTCTCTGGGAACAGGCCTTTGTGAGTGGATCCGCTGTGTTGTCCTCTGAGTCTACTCTCCAAACCTCGATCACCCTGGAGATTAACTATCTCCATGATCAGGTGATACTGCCTTAGAATATGTCTGGATCACTGATGGGACCTGCGTTCCTTGGCATAAGCCACAACTCCATTGTCACACAATGGGAGGAACATGGTTCATGTTATGAACCAATATATACCCAAACAGCCTCTTTGGTAGCATCTTAAATAGCGATGTATCAAGCCTTTGTCGTCTAGTATGTCACGGTATCTAGCTTGGAACTTTTCCAACATACCGTCCCTTTACTGAGGGTAAAGACAATGCCTGCGACTGACATTCAGTCGTCTTTATCACCCTGGAACCCTTCCAGTGATTCTCCCCAGGATCGATTGATACCATCTCACTACAACTAGTAAGAATCCTAACATCCAATTAGATCTATCTCATAGATCCAAAATCCAGGATTTAGTAGGTATCACTTTGATCCTATGTGGAGAATCATTGTGATAAGCGGAGATTGATCGAGCGTAGCATAGGAAACTCCTTCCCTATCAAGAGTATGTCATCCACGTACTCTACGAGGATCACCACCATACTCCCTACTACCTTTTTGTATATACAAGGTTCATCTACCATTTTGATGATGTTAAACTCTTTGACTAATCCATCAAAACAGATGTTCCAACTCCGCGATGCCTGCTTTATCCTATAAAGCATCTTGCACACGTTTTCGCTGCTCCCACTGTCTACGAGGCCCTCTGGCTGTGTACTTATAGACGCACTCTTCTAAATCATCATTTAGAAAAGCAGTCAAGACACCCAACCACCAGAGATCGTAGTCATGGTATGCAGCCGTGGTAAGTAGGATCTGGATGGACTTAAGCATAGCCACTGGAAAAGGTTTCATCATTATCCACGCCTGGTCAATGAAGAAAACCTTTAACAAGTCTAGCTTTGAAAGTCTCAACTTTTCCATCTACACCAAGTAATCTTCTCAAGATATACTTGCTCCTGATGGGGATTTAACCCTTCAGATATAGCAACTAAAGTCCATACTTTGTTGGTGTATAAGGATTCCATCTCAGATCGCTAAGCATCCAGCCATTCTTACAAAGTCCCACTCCTGATGGCCAGCTCGAAACTAGTTGGGTCATCATCTCATGATGCAATCCTCATTCCCACTGTCATAGAGAAACCGAAGTATATCTCAAGTGGGTGAGGAACCCTGCTAGATTGGCGGAGAGGCTGAGGTTCGTTGGAATCTGCTGAATCCTTTGGTTCTACCAAATCATCTGCTGTAGTTTGTATTGCTGGAACCATTCCAGTTCTACATAACAGATCTTGCCTCGAGCTTGTCCAGATTATGCTTTTAGACATAGCCCAGACAACCCAAAATCTTAACCAACTTAAGATATGGGCTCTTCCCTTTCCATATCTCATATGAAGCGGTAGGCAATTGATTTGATTGGAACCCAATTCAATAGATATGCAGCTTCTCAAGTGCATAACTCCCAAAAGGAAATAGGTAACTCAGTAGTACTCATCATAGAGCACACCATATCAAATAGGGTGTGATTGCTCCGCCCCGATATACCATCGTGTTATGGTGTATACAGAGGAGTAATGCTGAGAGAGAATCTCATTCTCCTTTAGAATAGTCTAGGAATTCCATGCTTAAGTATTCTCCTCCCTGATCACATCAAAGGACATAATACTTGTACCCTTATTGGTTCTCTACTTCTAACTTATATTCTGTGAATATCTCAAAAGGTTCAGACTTGTGTTTCAACAGGAACATATGTCTGAATCTTGAGAGATTATCAGAGAACGTAATGAAGTATAAAGAACCAGTCCTGGCATATGTAGACAGGGGACCTAACATACATCAACATGTATCATCCCAAGAGTTTACTAACTCTTTCTCTGTTTCCAGTAAACAGAGCTATGGTCATCTTATCTTTGTGACATGACTGGCGAGTTTCACAAGATGTAAGTTCAAACTAATTTAAATATGCATCTTTATGTAACTCTAGCCAGTCGGGTCGCATTGATCTGACCTAGTCTACAATACCTTAAGAAGGATCCGTTCATTTCTGAACTCTTCCTCTTATGTGTGTTCCATATACTATGAACTGTAGTTTGATTTAGAACAGCAATGCTTTTAGATAACGTGCCTGAACCGATCAACTTTTGATATAGGAAATGTTCAAAACATTATCCAACAATACAAAATTTTATCATTTCTTTACTAATAAAGAGATAGATACGATTTTGTATATCAGGTTCGGTATCTAACAACATTCGTTCAGAATCAATGTATTCATAATACAGGGTGACAGTGACCAACAGACTTGGCTGCAACACTTGCCCCGTTTTCTGCCTCATGAAACTTATCACCCGTTCTCAGTTTTCTACCTTTCTGTAGCCCTATGTAACAGATTACATATCTGGGATCCTGATCTGGTATCACATACCCAGGACGTAAAGAATACTGAGAAACAATTTTTGTAATGAACACACCCGAAGATGATGCATCAGCATGCACTCTCTTCGTTTGGGCGGCACGGGAATTCTGGTAATCCCCAATTTCCTGCTCTGTCTTATAACAATTATAAGTTGGAGCGGGACCAACGTTCCCCAGCTTAGTATAACAAGCGGGTTCGGTCAATATTCCGTATTATTATCTTGATTAAGGCGTGATATGGTCGCTACCTGGAGAGAGAGAGAAGAAAACACTCAGCGTGCGCTCTGTCAAGAATAGATTGGTCTTTATTTTATCTAATCAGGATGGCTCCCACTGCTTTTTATCAAATCTTCCTTCAAACCCTAAAAGGAAAGACTAGCCGGGATTAATTACACACTACAAGTTCGCCAATCTTTCAGCCAGGCCAGTGTCGGTACTTTGAGGGAGGTCCCCCGTGCTTTCGCACGAACCTAATTAATGTAAACCTCGTTTTCCCAGAGGCGTTACCCCGTTAACACCTTTCTAGACACCTACTTGATCGGCTAATTGTAATGTATAAAACTCTCCCAGGAGTAACACTTACTCGCAGCGGGTATCGGGATCCAACTATCTCATAGAAGGTATGCAATCTCATTGCAAATTTCAACACTTGAAATTCCCGATAATATTTTGCCCCTAGCTCGCTATGACCTTGACGCATGCCAAACAACCCATAGTCTGCTAGTCAAGTTCAACCCGTACATTTCTTGATTGAATTAAACCCACCCGCACGACCCTTGACGCATGCCAAACAACGCCGTACGAATACCCTAATCCAATCGCATCGTATGCTAGCAGATAAGCACTAGTTAGCTACCGTACACTACGTCTTGACGCATGCCAAAAAACCGCAGCACGAATACTAACTAGTACTTATCTGAAATGACGGAGGGCTACGACAGGTTTTTCTGAAAACCTATTGCGGAATGAACTTGATATCGTTGTAGAATCAAATGATTTTTAAAATGGAGTGCTTTTGAGGCTTTCCTAGTTTTGCTAAAGGAGTCACTCCCGGTGAAGGGATCGTCGGTCATTTCCTCGTCGAATGAGGTGCGGGATATATCACATATATCACTGTGCAAAGCAAAAACTCTTAAAAGCAATCAAAAGACAAACCGAGTGGGTAGCATCTGCCAGTTATTGCTAAAGGAGTCACTCCCGGTGAAGGGATCTCGGTCCTTTCCTCATCGAATAAGGTGCAGGATATATCATATATACCGCTGTGCAAAGCAAGAACTGTAGCTACCTGTTTTATTTTGAAATTCGATTCTACAACATCTTAGGTTTCTTTTATTTCATTAATCACATTAATGAAGTCCCATCATTTAAGTACCTAAACATCACAGATAAATACGACGTACACTTATGCCATCCGCATTCGCCTCGATATCCCCTCGTGCACCGTTAGGTTAGGTTACTAACGGCAGAGCGGTGCATGGCTAGCGCGGGTGTAAAACATAAGTAACGTCTATATAATATATCATATATACTATATACTGTATCTATCACAGAACATCACATGATCACATCACAGATATCGCAGCAGAAGAATCATATGAAATATTGGATATACTAGGACGTCCGTGTTTTCAATACGAGCCAGTATAAAACACGGATTCCACGGTCGTGATGAATAGCCAAACCCACACCCCTAGACCCCTACGAGAGCGGCAAGCAACCCTGCCAATTCTAGAGTTAGGAGACCCGGACTCGACTCCTCGAGTTGGTCTCCCACTGGACTCCAGAACCCGGTTACTTATGCTCCCCTCCTTGGGTCTATCCTAGTGCGGAAAAGTAAATAATATACAAAGGGTGACAACTTCCGCAACCTGGAAGAGCCCCAATAAAAGAATATTACATACAAGTTTTTACATGAATGAAAATGAAAAACACTCATCTCACATAAAAACCCCCGGCTATTCAAACACGACGATCCAATATAACATATCCAGCAACACATAACATCACATGTCATCAACGTAAGTAAATATGCGCATCCCAATTGTCGTTGACATATAGCAACGAAACCGGCGATATCACATATTACACTTACGGTCACAGAAAAAAAAGTGTAAAACTACAACAGTTGGAATCCGCAACCACCTCAGACATCGCATGCCTGACCAAATTAATTACTTAGACATCGCATGCCTAACAATTATAAACCCCGCATTTTAGTCTCATTATCGAAAACACTTTTCAATACCAAGTCGGGCAATTCAACAAGATTCCCGACATCCTGATCGAATGCTCGTCGCAAACTTCAGTAGACGGCTGCACCCCCGATACCGTCGACGAAGTGCACCAAGGCGGAACACCGCTACCGCGAGCACCCGAACGGATGCTTTCGGCGACGGGGTTCTCCTACAGTCACTTGGTCAGGGCTATGGAGTGAGGCTGTCTATTAAGTTTACCCGGCGAGTATCCGCGTACGCTACGTGATTGCGACGGACTTTTGATCACATCAAAATTCCGTGGCAACCGATCAAGTGAGACTAAACTGCTACGTTTATAACATTCATTCAGTTATCTCATAACTTATTGTGAATTCCAATTATTGTATCCCATTCCGGATAATTAGAAAATGTTAAACTTTCCGATTGAACATTCGAACACCCAAGTTTTCCCGATACAGATCAACACATGAAACAAGTCTAAAAACATTCAGTTCGTGCCTCAGTACCAACGGTCCAGCCGTAGAAGGGTCAAGCCAACGCCTCACATGTGGCACGCCGTACTGCCCCAAACACTAAGGTTCAAAGGGCAGTTCAAGACGGTCACATAATCGAGTTAAGGTTTGTTGTCTTCTAGAGGGACCATCGCGTTACTTGCACTACTTAGAACGTCGTTAAACTACGGAAAGATCCAACACTTGGAAATTTCCCGACAGGGGAAAAGTTGGGTATTTATATCCGGTCGAACTTTTTAACATATTCTAAAAATTATCCGGAAAGCCACACAGACAAAATTTGATACTCCGATCGAAACACCGAATCCCCAAAATAATCCCAGAAAATACAACTCTGGAATAAATTTTAAAAATACCCAGAAAATCCAGCATAAAATAATAGGAGTTACTGTGCAAACAGTGTACGATGACGTCATCATTCCGCCGCGGAACCGCCGCAGAAGGCAGGCTTCTGCCGCGGTTCCGCCGCGGTTTGTACTGTTCATCGAAAAAATTTTGCATCATAATTCTTATTTTTTCCTCCTGAATTTTTTAGCAATTTTTAATTTGAAAAAATCCACGTTTTCAGAAGACGTCCAGAGAGCATTTTCCGGTTGGGGTTTCGGGTCGTTCGGACTTCAAAATCCGTCTAGACTTCGCCTAAGGCTCTAGCTAGGCTCTGATACCACTGTAGGGTTCCTAGGCATCCTAATGAGGTCTCACAAGGTATCAACCATGCCAATTTCAAAAATTCTAGGTGCCGAGAAACCCGACTACGGATCGTTGGCTAGAAATCTAGGCGAAAAACAATCTAGTTAACAACTTAACTAATGGGATATCGGAAATACAACCTTTGTAGATCCGTTGCTCCACCTCCATAGCTCCGCAACGAAGTCGTCTCCGCTGTCCAAAAGGAATCCGGGCTCTAGAGTCGGCTTCGTCAGAGAAAAAGCGAGCTAGGTCGTCGATGTCCATGCCGAAGATGATCTACGTCGAGGCATCGCTAAATCAAGCTCCACCTTCACCAAGCCCTAAAAACTTGTGAAGGAAACACACTCTACTACTTGGCAAAAGATAGAGGATGAAGAAATAGGAAGTGGGTAGACTTTAGAATTGGATTTCTCACTCTTAATCATCAATCACCATTGATGGACCTTAGGTTTTCTTCTTGAGTTGAAGGAAGAAGAAGAAGAATATTATGATAAGAATTATATTTTATAAGAAAAGAAAAATCAAAACTTATCATAATTCTAACTATGGTTATGTGTAGAGAATTAACCAAGGGTTAAAGGAATGGTTAGGGTTAAGGATGAGATAAGAATGGTGGACAAAGTCAAAGCTTCATGAAGCTTCAACTAAACAACAAATAAAGCCACCATTCTTTTCTCTTCTCATTTATTTTCCAAAATGAAATGGATAAATAAATAAGTGAATAAAACAAAACCCTAACCATAATCATGTAACCATGGTTTGATCTTTACACAAAAACCCTAGCATAACATGTATCATCAAACATGATACAATCAAGTGCACAAAAGTATATCACATATACAATGTGTACAATCCGAGTGAGAAAATCCATTTAAAGTGAACCAATACTAGTTAATGCAAAGTAATATATCAAATATATAATTATGCATTAAATCATTAAATCAACACTTGATTTAACGATCCGGTCATATCGCATATAACCGACTAGTATTCTATGTATCGGCTTATCGAACCAACCCTTGATTTGATAACTAGGTTATATCGCATACAACCTTTCGATACATTCATCGCGAGAATGGAATACGGTATCACATACACGCATTATTCTCGGTCCCGCACATATCTCATATGCGCTCCTATTTCGTTTCGCTTGAGCCAGGAAACCTCTGTGTAGGACTCTAAAGACTCGTCAATACGCCGGCAGCAGGTGATGATCATATCAAGCACCCACAAGCCGCAAGCGGTCTGCTAAACATAACGGCCACCCGGGTATTGAGCGATCTGAAGATCGACGATCAAGCCCGCTCACACTCCAGTGAATCTGACCAGTAACACTACCGTATAGTCCGGTCTGATCGTCTGATATGTCGCATATCCCGCCTAGGGGTGGTAAACGTCAGACCCCAATAGCTCGATAAGTCGTGTCGATATGAGGTCTATAACAATTCGAGAAACTACTGGTAACACTTACCAGTAAATCTCAGCAACCCTGGCCAGGGATTTCCTGTTATAGCCAATCGAACACAGCGCAACATCAACTCCCTATACCGGGAGAGACGAATCCCCTCCTATCGCTCATTGCCTCCATGTGACTCGGGACTGTACCCAAAAACCACCGTTTTGCATGCCCTCTTGGACTTGGTAAGATGGAAATCAAAGCACAGTGGGAACCACATGAGACTCTATGACGATCTCGGGTCAACAGACTACTCTGTACCAGTGTCACCAGAGAACTGCCATCTGACGTGAGGTATAATACCATCTGGGAGTTCTCGGCGAGTCCGTCCAGTGTACCCAGTCTTTACTGAGCACCCGTATATGATCTCTGATGTCAAACACCAATGGATATGGGATCATCCATCGCCCATCTGTATGGGTCGAGAAGGTATACGCTAGTCTACTCTGGTATATCGATGCCCCGTCTCTATACACCCTCGACTAGGGACTTTGAAGGATGTACTTATGGATTACCATGTCCCCACTAGTATGATCCGCATCATAGTCCAGGTAGTCAAGCACACATCCTAAGGGCTTTACCAACATTTAACAGAGAGGCAATCAGTATACACGTTAAGGTAAAGAGCAACCAGATAGCATACTATCATGTCGAGCAAGAAAGTCCTCCCTATATATGTCCCAGCATCCACTACAATATACATCCTATGTATAGTAATGGCCTCTAGGGCATACATATAACTAACACCAGATAGCATACTATCATATTGAGCAAGAAAGTCCTCTATATATATATTTCCAAGCATCCACTATAATATACAATAATGGCCTATAGGGCATACATATGACTAACAGTTACCAAGCTGTCAAGCCGAGTGGTCGTGGAATTGATGATCCACAAAGAAAACAAGGACCTAGAGACAGAGGACGCCAGACCGTTGGTAGAAGGCAAGTGGGAATTCTTGCTCTGCCAGCTCCGGGTGCATCGGCACCTTTCGACATTGAAGGATGTGTACCTCAATGTCATTTATTTTTTATTTATGCTTGGGAGATTCGAGTATCATGCTTTTGTCCTTTTAGACTCTTGTGTTCTGATGATTGAGTTTCATGATTGATATTTTGTGCACAACAGTTCCACTTGATTTATGTTTTTATACACCATTACATGTGATTTACGTTTTTGTGCATATCCATTGCACTCGATATTGTTTTATGCACCCAGTTGCACATATTTATGATTTTGTGCACGTTATATGCACCTGATTTTGACTTGCGCACCCGATGTTGTTTGCATGCTCTTTCGATACATTGATATGCTTTTCGTGCACCTAGTTGCCCTTGATATTGATTTTTGTGCACCCTATTGCACTAGACGCTTTTGTGCAGACCTGATGCACTTGATTTAGATTTTCATGCAGACTCGACGCACTTGATTTGGTTTTGTGCATATTTGATTGATTTGAGGATTTTAAGGCACATCAGTTGTACTTGGTTGAGATTTTCGTACACTCTAGATGCACTTGATATGTTGTCATGCATACCTGTTGCACTTGACAGATATTTTCATGCACACACGTTGCACACGGTTTTCATTTTCGTGCTCATTCGTTGAACTTGGTTTTGACTTCGATTTTCGTGCGCACTAGTCGCACGTGGGATTGGTGTTCACACACACCTGTTGAGGTTGATTTCTTTTTTCGAGCATCGTGATTTTTATGATATATACAATTTTAAACAGTAATAGAGTAGGACTCGTCAGATAGACAGTGCCTGAATGTTTTCGCATATATCGATGTTTACAGAAGAAGTTTTCAAAGGAGCTATAGTAACACTATTTTCCTACGTGTCCGTGAGCGACACAAGATTTTACAAAAAGAAAACCATTCTAGGTTACTTTCAAAAAGGCGGGACCGTAATATATGCATCATACGACGATTTTGAAAAGGATTTTTCATGCATATATTTTTCAGCTACTTAAATGATTTTACTTGATGCGTACTATATACAAATTGTAGCCTTGATTTTATTGTGCTTGATTTAAATGGTAGATTTCTCAAATTGCATTTTTCATCGTAGCTTGTATGATTTGCATGATACTTGTCGGAGTTTCGGTTATTTGAGTTTTGCATTGTTTTCTTGGGCACGTATTGCGCTATGATATTTTTAGCATGTCCGTGATTTCGGAGCCCTATTGATTTGATTTACTGAAATGTTTTAAAATTTGGGGGTTTAAATTTAAATTCGGGGACCGAATTTATTTAAGGGGGGAAGATTGTAACATTTCAGAAAAAGGAAAATATTATTTTAGAATTTAAATAATACAATAATGAATTTCACTGATATTATACAAGAATGGATTTGATTTTTCATAAATTAGCATAATTATATACCTCTATTTTGGAAAATAATTGTAAATTAAAATGAATTATTATTTATGAAAGCATTTATTTAAATGGAATTTTCATAAATTAATATATAATTATAACCATGCAAGTTTAATATATAATTTTAAATATAACAAATATTGTTCCTAATCTCATCCTAAGCATCTTTGTGTGATCAAGTCTCCATTTTGAAGATCTTTGGCCATCTTGGAATTTTTCCTAGTTACCATCTTGAGGTAATAACCTCACTTTTAATCAAGTGCTTAGATTTCATGCATTCACAACTAGTTTAGAGCTAAAGGATTCATGATTTATAGACTTAAGATTTTCAAAATTGAGTTTTTGTTGGTAGAACCTGTAGTGGTGATATAGTTGAGGTTCAATGAGTGACTACAACCTTATCAAGTGATAGATGAGGGTATGTTAGTGAAAGTGTCATGAGTTTAGAATTTCAAATGTCGGTTTTCTTAAGTTCTTAGTATTCAATTGGAATCTGGACCAATTAGGAATCTCTGAAAATTAATTAGAGGATACAGTGAGATGTTTAGACCAGTAGAAGACCACCGTATAAGCCCGAGCCCCTAACTCCTCTCCCTGGCGGCCAAAATAATCCCCTGGGCCGCAATTTGCAGCCGTCTTGAAGAGTTTGGGTTTGGGGTTTGTTCTGTAGTCCACACACTCGATAACTAAGCTCACCATATATGCCAAATAGTCCCTGATCACCTGAGTAAAAATGTGGAGTTGGTTTACTTGATTTTGGCGATGTTTTACGATCATTGAAAACTTGGTTTTCGGATTTTCATGATGTTGTTGGATATAAAGCTCTTAAGGAAATTATTGTAATTACAAGTGGGCGATTATGATAATTGAACAAGGACCTATACAGGTAGAACAATCTTACTCGAGATGATAGTATAATATCTTGCTTGTCTTTATCATTATATGTATACGTTTTGATAAAGCCCGTTGGATTATTGCTTGACTACCGGAATTATGATGGCGGTCATATACATGGGAGCTGGGAGGTCTATAAGCACATCCTTAAATGTCCCTAGTCGAGAGAGTATCTAGAATGGGCATCGATACTCCAGAGTAGATTAGTGTATACTTTTCGACACCCCGATGAGGGGCAATGGCCGGTCTCACAAGCCATTAGTGTTGAGTCACCTAAGATAGTATACAGGTGCTCACTGGAGGTGAGTACACCGAACGGACTCGCCGAGAACTTCTAGATGGTATAATACCTATCGTGAGATAGAAGTTCTCTTGTTGCATGAATACAGGTAAGTCCTTTGACCTCAGGTTTTCAATTGTCTCGTGTGAGTTCCCACTTGACTTAGATTACTATCCTACCATGGCTCAAAGGAGTCGTGAAAACAAGTTTTAGTTTGGTACAATCCCGAGCCACATGGAGGGAGTGAAAAATCGTTAGGGACTTGTCTCTTCCAGTATTGGGAGTCGATGCCGTGCTGTGTTGGGTCAGCCATCACCAGAAATCCTTGGCCTAGGTGAATGAGATTTTCTTATGTCACATGAGTAGTTTCTCAGTGGGTGATGAGCTTCAGACTGGCATGACTTATCGAGTTAATAGGGGTCTGACGTTATCCACCACCTAGACCCGGTATGTGATTATCTCAGACAAAGAGACCGGACAATACGGAGATTGTAACAGACATGCTCAGTAGGGGAACGGATGAGTTTGCTCGTCGGCCTTCCTTTCGCTCAATACCTGGTTAGCCGTTACGTATAGCTAATGCCGCTAATGTGCTTGTAGTTAAACCCACTGCCAGCGCATTGACGAGTCTTTAGAGTTCCACACAGAGGGTTTTCCCGGTTCAGGAAAAATGATGTAGTGGCTCTATATTGATACATATAGGGTTCCGATTAGGTATGTGTGCTAGCCATGCAGACTTCAATCGGGCGGATGATAATACTAGCTGGCTTAGGATTAAGCAAGATTATTAAATCAAGTTTTGATTTAATAATTTACATACATACATACATACATACATATATATATTGCGATATGTATATTTTAGTATTATGTTCATTGTATTTTTCTATATCTTGGGTATTCGTATTTTGATACGAATACGGGTATGTATTTACGGGGACATATTCATGTATTTATACAAGAATACTTCTAGAAGAAGGACAACTGATTTCAAGGTTTATCTTTTTAAGAAAATATGAAATGAGAGGGAAAAGAGAAATGGTGGAGGGTATGGGCAAATGAATATTAAATTCATTTGCAAATACTATTCAAATATGGTTGTAGTTTTAAAATAGAAAAATTCTTTTTAAAAAAGTGTTGAAGCATGCTTGAATCTGTGAAGGATTTTCATTCTACCATTCTTGTTCCTCTCTCTTCCATGACCCCTTCTTCTTCATCATTTTCAACCCTGTCATGAGTTGAGAATCATGAAGATAAAGAGAAAGAAAAATGTTAGAACACTCACACACATCCCTAAGCATCCTAGATTAGCAATCTTGGATCTTTAGTTACTTCATTGATGAAATTGAAGCTTGAACTTAGTTCTCTCGGATGGATGATCTTCGGCGAAAGAGGACCGGGTTAGAAGCACGATCCGGAGGTCTTGAGAGCATGCTAGAGTCCAACCCAATTGGAGCAAATGAAGACGCTACAAAGATGATGATTTCTATCTTTTTGTGATTAGTTTAGATTCTAGTGTATAAGTTTTTAATGCCTTGAAAATTTTGTTTTCGGATTCTGCATTAACCGCGGGTTAGCGGCGAGGGAACTAAGAACTTTCAATAGTATCAGAGCCACCCAAACAACCTAAAATAGGTAGATACGACTCCCGAATCCCGTCGGTTTTTGCCCCGCAAAAACTGTCGTAAAAACAGTGAGGAATTTCATGCTAACTTAATGTTTTGACTCCCCGCGGGCTCTCGGTTTGGACCGAGAAGCCACGGGAAGGTGCGCGGGGACCCTAGGGATGTCCCGAGGGGACCTAAGGAGGGCTCACACACCCAAGACCATCCAAATGGTGGCCTTGGGGGTTGGGGGACCCGAAACCGCTTCTGAATGTAGTTTCGGTTCTGTCTACCCATATAGCCACCTTAGGGTGGCCTTGGGGTGGGTTCCCCCCCAGGTGCCTTCCAGATCGACGTTAATTTTATGTCGGGGCCCTCCATGAAGTTTTGGCTCAATCCGAGTTCATTTCGGACTCATGGAGTGGGTTTTAGCATGGAATTTCTTATTGGTTTTTAGCACACTTGATTTTCGGTGTTTTGGAAAATTGAAGTGTAGGCTATATCTGTGCGGTATTCGATTGTCATAGTCTTTGTGATGGTTGCGTGTATCATAACGTTTGGTAAAACGTCGTCTAATTGCTATATGTATAAATTAGACGGGGTTACGGAATTGATACTCGCAAGTTTGCCTGTTCTGTAATGGATATTGCTTAGTGGTTATGGTCATGATGGATTTGACGCGATAAATAGCTCGAAGTTTGTAGTATTAGATGTTATTCTCTAAGATGTAATGTATATTCATATTATGTGGCGAGCATCCGACATGTGGACTTCCGTTACTGCGGCTTGTATTATTCTTTACGGCGCATCCAGGCTGCGGACGTAGTCACCATTATATATTCAGTTTTTTCATTACATGCACTAGGATTACTCCACGGCGGAGTGCATGAGTAGCCGGGTTCTAGAGGGCAACGGGCCTCCATCTCATGGCATTGAGACCGAGGTGTCTTACTCTAGAATTGGCGGGCTATTTGTCACACTCGTAGGGGGTATAGGATTGACCCGCGGAGGGGTGCCTGAGTCACCGGATTTTGGAAGTGTTGGGTGGCCCATTACTTCGTTGAATAGGGTTGCATCACTTCTGGGATTGGCGGGTGGCTTGCCGCACTTGTAGGGATCTAGGATCCGATTCTACTAGCTATCTGCACGACCGGAAAATTACAGTTCATATCTGGCTCCATTGAAATGTATTTTTCCTTGATTATCCGCATTTCCATACTGTGTTTGCTTCTGCTGTGATGCTTCTATAATGTTACTTGATATCACGCGTGAGACGAATGTTGCTATATATATATTATATATTTAGTAGACACTATATATGTTTTGCATTCACACTAGTCATGTCCCCGCCCTGCCGTAAGTTAAGTAACCTTACGGTGAAAACCTGGGACCCTGTGGAGAAAGCAGATGGCATATATGTGCGTGCCTATTTTCGTTTCTTTTCTGGCATGATATGATTAATTGATGGGACTGCATTATTTCTGATTAATGCAAGGAAAATAAATCTAAATGATGTTGTTAGAACTAATTTTTAAAGCTACTCGGTTTTCTTCAAAACCATGGTCGTAATCTTTTGCTTTGCATCGAGGTATTCGGTTAGGAATATCCTGCACCTCATTCTATGAGGAAAGAGCGTTGATCCCTTCATGGGGAGTTCACTCTTAAGCAAAAGTTTATGTCCCTAGTTTTAAAAGCAGAGCCTAAACCATTCCATTCTTAAAACTGATCGATTTCCTTCAACGATATCAAGTGTAAGTCGATGCCACGCACCCCACAGGTTCGCGGGAAGGCGGAGTTTGCAAAAAATGATTTTTATATGCTTCATAACATCGACTAAACACCAAAATCGATAATAAACCTTAACTAACTAAATGCCTATGAGGTTTTAACTATAAAGTACGAATGTTATACCTCAAGTAAGTAACTGTTCCTTCTTGTGCTCGCTGTCCTCCTCCTCTCCGTGAGCTCCTTAGAGTATGTACGGACCGCGCCTCCTCATCGGCCTCCTCGAGTCGAAGACGATCCACCCGAGAGTCTGTAGATCGAGCTCCTACCTTAAATCTGAAGTAACTAGGGCATCTAGTTCGCTACACTAGATGACCTAGGTGATGTAGAGAATATAGATGGATTGGTATGTCTCTAATAGCGTTATGTTTCTCAACACATGAGACAAGAAAGGTTAGAGGTAGAAGAAGAAGTGCTTGAGGAAAAGCTAGTGAGGAGTTAGCATGAAAATGGGGAGTGAACTCTTTTGTGCAAATCTGAACCAACCTTAATTTCCCATAGAATAAACCTAATAACAAATTAAGTATGATTCATATTTCACCTTAGTGAGTCATGGCTTGAAAACCCTCCATGTGTCACCAAGAGCCATGCATAAAATTATGCAAACATCCACCTTATTTCCTCCACCAAATAATGCATTAAACATTTAACCTAAAATGTTTAATACATAATGTGAGGTGTCTTCTTCTAGAAGCATCTTTGAACAAATTACGAAAATGCCTTTCTAGTATACATACATACCCGTATCCATATTCCGAAAAATTCGAATACAAAAGAGATGAAAATAATCCTGTCATAAAACCATACGACCTCTATATCTTTTTCCTGATATAGGGAAACCCTCTGTGTGGGACTCTAAAGACTCAACACTACGCTGGCAGTGGGTTTAATCACAAGCCGCAACCGGTACTAGCTGCACGTAACGGTTACCCAGGTATCTGTCGATAAAAAGGCCGATGATAATAACTCATCCGACTCCTACTGATCCTATCTGTGACAATCTCCGTACAGTCTGGTCTGTTCGTCTAAGAGTATTGCATATCGGGCCTAGGGGGAGGTAGCCGTCAGACCCCTAATAATGCAATAAGTCGTGCCGGGTAGAGCCCAAAACACCTTGAGAAACTACTGGAGTACCTAACAGTAAATCTCACTTGCTCTGGCCAGGGACTTTGTATTATGGCTTTCCGAATACAGCGCGATATCGACTCCTAATACCGGGAGAGACGAATCTTATCTAACCGCCACTGCCTCCAAGTGCTTCGGGACTGCACCCTACTACTACCTGTTTGCATGACTCGATAAAGCCATGGTAGGGTAGTAATCTAAGAACAGTGGGAACACACTCGAGGCGAAATAGAAGTGTCAAGTCAACGGAGTATGTTGTACTCATGTCACCTGTGAACTGCTACCTGACGTTAGGTATAGTACCAACCAGCAGTTTCCCACGAGTCCATCCAGTGTAACTCATAACCCAATAAGCACCTGTATACTATCTCCAGTACTACATACTAATGGCTGTGGGACAGACCATCTTCCCTGTTGGGATGAGAAGAGCATACACTAGTCTAATTTAGAGTATCGATGCCCTGTCTCGACTAGGGACCAAAATAAGGATGTGCTTATAGACTACCCATCCCCCACTAGTGTGACTGCTATCACAACGCTGGTAGTCAAGCAAAGATCCTAAGGGCTCTTTCAATATGTATTAGCGATACATTAAAAGAAACATATGCACATATTTAGATAGAAACAAACTAAGTAGCATACTACTATATTGAGCAAGACTGTCAAAATATCCATGTATATCCCAAGCTTCCAAAATGTAATATACAAACTAATACTATACAATAATGGCCTCTATGTCATATAACACTAACAATCTCCCACTTGCACTAAGGCTGTGTATTGGCATATCGCAGACCTATTAACTCGAATAGCATCTCGAACTGTTTCTGAGTGATTGCCTTTATGAGTGGATCTGTAGTGTTGTTCTCCGTATGAACTCTCCGCACCTCGATCTCCCGGCGATCCACGATCTCCCTAATCAGGTGATGCCGCCTTAAGATATGTCTGGACTTCTGTTGGGACCTGGGTTCCTTTGCTAATGCTATAGCCCCTTTGTTGTCATAATAAAGAGGTATTGGATCAACAATGGACGGAACCACCAGAAGTTCTGTTAAGAACTTCCTCATCCATACTGCTTCTTTTGTGATGTCAGAAGCAGCGATATACTCCGCTTCCATCATCGAGTCTGCAATGGTGTCCTGCTCGGAACTCTTCCAACATACCGCCCCTCCATTGAGGGTAAAGTCATAACCCGACATGGATTTGGAGTCATCCTTGTCACTCTGGAAGCTGGAGTCAGCAAAGGCCTCGATCTGGAGGTCTTTTCCGTTGTACACCAAGAACATCTCATTTGTTCTTCTCAGGTACTTGAGAATGTTCTATCCAATGCTTCTCCCCAAGGTTTGACTGATACCGGCTTACCACGCTTAGTGCGTAAGCAATATCTGGTCTGGTACACAACATCGCATACATTATAGAGCCCACCGCAGAAGCGTAGGGTATAATAGACATGCGATCCCTTTCCAAATCAGTCTTGGGAGACATCTCTTTGGAGAGGGTGATTCCGTGACAAGCCGGTAGATTACCTCCATACTGAATCTTTTCAGTATGGTGTCGATATACCTGGACTGTGAAAATCCCAACATCCTTTTAGATCTATCACGATAGATCCGGATCCCTAGAATATAAGAGGCATCACCCAGGTCTTTCTTGGAGAACCTTTGTGACAAGAATCCTTTGATAAATTGTAGCATATGAATATCATTTCCTATTAAGAGAATGTCATCCACGTACAAGATGAGGAATACTACAGTTCTTACTATACATGCATGGTTCATCTGGATTTTTGATAAAATCAAATTCTTTGACCGTCTCATCAAAACAGATGTTCCAACTCCGCAATGCCTGCTTTAATCCATAAATTGACTTAAGCAACTTGCACACTTTCCCGCTGCTCCCACTCTGAATGAAACCCTCTGGCTGATCCATATAAACTCACTCTTCCAAATGTCCATTTAGGAATGCCGTCTTTACGTCCATCTGCCAGATCTCATAATCGTGGAAGGCAGCAATGGCAAGAATGATCCGAATGGATTTGAGCATAGCCACTGAAGAAAAGGTTTCATCATGGTCCAAACTAGTTCTTTGACGAAAACCTTTGCAACAAGTCTAGTCTTATAGATTTCAACCTGTCCATCTATATCAATCTTCTTTTTGAAGATCCATTTGCAGCCTACGAATTTTACCCCTTCTGGAGCAAAGTCCAAAATCCATACTTTGTTGGTGTACATGGACTCTATCTCGGCCCGCATTGCATCTTGCCATTTTATCGAGTCTCCGCTCTGAATGCCTTGCTGGAAGATAGTTAGCTCATCATTGTCAATGATGCAATCTTCTCTATCCCCGTATATGATAAAACCGTAGTATCTCTCGGGCGGATGAGATAGCCTACTACTTCTGCGGAGTGGCGTTGGGATGTCTGGTTCTTCTGAAACTTCTGGTTCTACCATGCTTTCAGTAATAGCTTGTGGTTCTGAAATTTCTTCCAGTTCTATTGCGCTCCCACCAGTTTCTTTTTCTAAAAATTGATTTTCCAAAAAGTGGGCATGACGAGAAACAAAAACATTTTTTTCCTCTGCGTAATAGAAAAGATACCCTAGAGTTCTTTGGGTATCTCACAAACTTGTTGTTAGTTATGTATATGCCCTAGAGGCCATTGTTGTACATATGATGTATATTATAGTGGATGCTTGGATATATATAGAGAGGACTTTCTTGCTCGATATGATAGTATGCAATCTGGTTTCACTTTATCTTAACATGTTAACAAATAATGTTTTGTGATCACGTGTTGATAAAGCCCTTAGGATATGTACTCGACTACTAGGACTATGATAAGATCATACTACTGGGGCCAGGGTGGTCAATGAGTGCGTCCTATTACTGTTCCCAGTCGAGTGTGTATCGAGACAGGGCATCGATACTCCAGAGTAGACTAGTGTACACCCATCTTGACCCATATGATGGGCGATGGATGATCCCATATCCATTGGTGTTGGACATCAAAGATGGTGTACGGGTGCTCAGTGGAGACTGGGTACACTGAACGGACTCGCCGAGAACTCCTGGATGGTATTATACCTATCGTCAGATAGCAGTTCTCCGGTGACACTGGTACAGGTTAGTCTGTAGACCCGAGATTGTCATAGAGTCTTGTGTGATTCCCACTGTGCTTTGATTTCCACCATACTACGTCCAAGAGGGCGTGCAAAACGGTGGTTTTTGAGTACAATCCTGAATCACATGGAGGTAATGAGCGATAGGAGGGGTTTCGTCTCTCCCGGTATAGGGAGTTGATGTTGTGCTATGTTCGATTGGCTATAACTGGAAGTCCCTGGCCAGGGCTGATATGGAGATTTACTGGTAAGTGTTATCAGTAGTTTCTCAACCCGTTATGAGCCTTACATCGACACGACTTATTGGTTACTGGGGTCTGACGTTTACCACCCCTAGATTAGATATGCAACATATCAGACGAAAAGATCGGACTGTACGGGAGTGTTACTGATTGGATTTGCAGGAGAATGTACAGGCTTGCTTGTTGATCTTCTGATTGCTCAATACACGGGTGGCTGTTACATTTAGCTGACCGCTTGCAGCTTGTGGGTGTTTGATGTGATCATCACCTACTGCCGGCGTATTGACGATTCTTTAGAGTCCTACACAGAGGTTTCCTGGCTCAGGCAAAATGGAGTAGGAGCACATATGTGATATGTGCAGGACGTTGAATAATACGATATGAGATACCGTATTCTATTCTCGTGATATGAGATATCGGCCGAGTATATTTGATATGGCCGGGTCATCGGATCAAGTGTTGATTCGATGAATTGGTACTTGTTATATTTGTCGGTTATATGCAATATAGCCGGATTGTCGGATCAAGAGTTGATTTGATAATTTAATGTATAATTATATATATGATATATTACATTACGTTAACTATTATAAGCTAGCTTTATTGATTCATTTTCTCACTAGGTAATACATTGATGTAAATGCGATATATGTTAATTGTATTATTTTCTTTTGTTACAAAATATATTGTATATGTGATATATAATATTGTAACAAGTTAGGGTTACAAATGCAACATGCTTGTTAAGTTTAAACAAAGTTAGGTTTTGGATTTGTGTTAGCTTTTTCATGAAGCTTCATGAAGCTTTCCTTTTTGTTTTCTAGCTTGATATTTTGTGAAGATATTTTGTTAACCCAACCCAAACCCTTAACTCTAGTTTATTCTCTACATGAGTTAAGTCCTTCATTTATTAACTCATGGTTATCATTTGTAACCATAACAATAATTAATTATTCATCACAAAAGCTTTCTTCTTCTTCTTCCTCCTTGAAAAAGCTTTCTAGCTTTTTGTGAAGTGATGATTCAAAGTGAGAAAATGAAAACAAAAGAGAGCAAAATTCCTACTTCATCATCCTCATCTATTCTAGCCACTTAGATTAGGGTGTTTACTTCATTAATACTTGATTAGAGAAGTGAGAGCTTGAGTTTGAGATTCTTCAAGGTAGATCATCTTCGAAAAGGAAGACTTCTAGCAAGTATGGATCATTCGGCTTGTGGAGCCTCTCTAGAGTCCGGGAGTTCATGGATCGCGGCGAAGGGACTACTACTCGGAGCTTATGAAGCGAAGGAACGGACTACAAAGGTTGTAATCCCTCTCTCTTAGATGTAAAGTTGTTTACATGCATGTTAACCCTAATTCTCTAGTTAAGATATTGGTTAGGGTTTGTTTAGCCCCCCAAATTTTTTAAAGAAGCATGTTTGATACTTTCCAATACCTTGATGAGGTGCTAAGCTAACTCTACAGTGGTATCAAAGCCAAGCTAGAGCATTAGGCGTTGTCTAGACGAAATTAGAAGTCCGATCGAACCCCGAAACCCCGGAACAACCCCTTTTTTGGAAATTTTTCAAAAAGTTGAATTTTTTCATATTAAAAATACTCAGAAAATCATGCAGGGAATTTTATGGACCCACCTGAAAAAAGAGTCCCTAACTCGCTATAGTTACCGCGTAACCGCGGCCAAAACCTGGTTTTGAGGGTGGTTCCGCGGCACCACTGTGGAGGCTTGGGACAGGCACTTCAGTGACGGTCCATAGGTGCTGGGGCATGCTACTGGGAATTTTTATTTTCTGCTCATGTGTTGAGCTCACTGGGGTATTTTGGGAATTCGTTGTGTCTGTCGAAATATCTAACTTCGCCTAGTTATTTGTGATGTTTATGTTTTGTTGTGATATGTTATATTGGATCGTTGTGTATTGAATAGCCGGGGGTTTTATGTGAGATGAGAGTTTTCTTTTTCATTCATATAAAATTCATTTGTATGTAATATTCTTTTATTGGGACACTTCCGGGTTAAGGATGATGTTACCGTTGTATATTATTTACTTTTCCGCATTAGGATAGACCCAACGGAGAGCACAAGTAACCGGGTTCTATGGTCCAGTGGGAGGCCATCTCGAGGAGTCGAGATCGGGTCTCCTAACCCTAGAATTGGCAGGGTTACTTGCCGCTCTCGTAGTGGTCTGGGATGTTGGTTTGGCTATTCATCGCGACTGTGGAATCCGTATTTTATAAAGGCTCAAAATAAAACACGGATGTCCTAGTATATCCAATATTTCATATGTTGACTTCTCCTGCAATATTCTGTGATGAGATCATATTACTGCCTGAGACGAATGCATATACTATATGTTGATATATAAATATTGCTGCTTTCGTTTCTTCTGTGATGCTTAGGATGCTTAAATGATGGGTTTTATTAATGAGATTAATAAAAGAAAAAAAACCTAAAAGTTGTTGTAGAATCAAATTTTCAAAAAGGGTAGGTACAGTTCTTGCTTTGCACATTCCTTGTAGAATATCCAGCACCTTATTCGATAAGGAAAGAGCCGAGATCCCTTCACCGGGAGTGACCTCTTTAGCAAAACTGGCAGATGCTACAAACTCACGGTTTAGATTTTGATTGCTTCTATAGTTCTTGCTTTGCACAGCAGTATTTATGAAATATCCTGCTGTAACGTCTTCAAAATAATAAAATATGATTTTTGGGAAATTTTATAATTTAATATTATTTTAATGAATATTTTAATATTCTGGTATAATTAAATACAGATAAATGGGGAAAAATTATGGAAAATTCTAAAATAAGGTATTTTAAGGAATTGCCTCGTTTTCTGTGCATGCCCCCATTTCCTCTAGTTTTGACCCTGAGTATGTCTAGTTTTGACTGATTCCATCTAGGGTGAAATCTGGGTTGATTTTCCTATGTTGGTGTATAATTTGGGACTTGTTTTAGCATGGATTTTGGTATTTGGTGATTCATTCCTGTCGGGTGGCGTTTGGACGTCAACGACAAGTGGATTTTGATTGTATTTACATGCGAGTCGATAAGTTTTTACCTATGCGGGTAGCGTGTGCTATTTTGGTTTCCGATGTGATTTTCATGTGCTTTAGCATTGTGATATACTTGTAGGTATCCCGCGTGATGTTGAGGCAAAGGAGGTGAAGATAGCGACATCGGCTTTGGCACACGAGAAGCAAGGTGAGTAGATTTATATCTACGGGGAGAAGTCGGGTGGATGGCGTATAGCACCCCCGCAGTCCGTGGTGATGTATACGAATACGTATACACACGAATATTTATTATGTGTTGTTTAGGGTTATTGATGGAAATAATGATATTTTGATGATAAGAATATATTGGTTTAGTATAGTGCGAACCCTAGAGTAGTGGTTGCACTCACACATACATTTACACACATACTTGCATTCATTCTTTCATTTATTAGAGTGCATATGATGGTGCGTATATCTACACATGTGTATGGGACTATGTGTTTATATACGGGATTGGAGGATGATACGTAGTTTGAGATGATACTTGATGTGAGGCCGTGAGATCGGCGATGTGACATAGTTTGCCTTTGAGGTGCGATATGATAGTTTTAGCGGGCCTTTGGACATGTGCTTTACCCGCATTCATATTTTATAGATGGTGTCGATTTGTACTAGACTTACAGTAGTACCCCAGATTGTGTGATCTGATGATAAGTGATACCTGATATGTGATGAGATAGTGTGATATTGACCCCTACCCAGCTATTGGGATGCCGTACGACGATTTACCGTACGAGCCGATATTGATGATAGATCCGCACTCATGACTCGAGGATATCATACGATATGTTATTGAGGCGAGATCACCGACTATCATATCTATATTTATATATTGACTCAGATTAGGTGGTTTCATACCCCTCCTGTCTAGATTATTTAGTAGACATTAGACTAGACCGAGTCATACCTATTTCAAAACTAACGAATCGGGGATATTTTAAAGATAAGCAGAAGGGTTATACGGATATTTTCAAATGATGCATCTTTTCTTAAAACACCGTAACCCTTACTTTACCAAAAGCCCTGATTCGTCTTATTTCAAAAGGCAAGGTTGCATGACATATCTATTGGGGCAGGTTCTGTACTTTTGCGTTGATCATTCGTTTCCGCATATTCCTGCTATTTGCATTGCATCACTTGTATTGTTGTGACATTCAGTCATGCTGCTAGGACACCAGTACCATTATCGATGATGTATATGTTCCACGTACACTTGTTGCCGGCTCACACACTCATCATCGATAATTGCCATGTCACTACACTATAGTACTATTGCATTCATGATATGATTCTGGCATGGCATATTGTACACTTATACCTGTACACATATATAGATGATTCTAGCTTGATTTGGGATTTGGGAACCGCAAGATACTCTTTAAAAACAGATTCCTTTTAAAAGAGCGGTCTCCCTCGACATGTGCACATTATTATTCCATGTTGCATGACTTACTGATATGCTTGCATTACTGTTACATGCCGCATACATCATGCTTTGACTGTACGCATTGAGATATGTTGTTTCTATGATATTTCTGGATTTGGGAACCGAGGGTATTTCAAAAGAGAATATGTCATTTCTTTAAAAACCCGGTTACCCTTGATATGATATTTCAGTGCGTCCACCATGTGTTTTCTCGGTGCTGAGAGCGATATGTGTAACCCGAATCGAGGCGTGGATGAGCCGATTGCGGGTACATGGTGGACCCGGTATGGTTCCCCTCGGCAAGATGATCGATGAGCCTTGCCGATTGAGCCTGGAGGCGGGCGAGTACCTTCCGGTGATTGGTTGGACCTGGCGGTTATCCGGAGGATACCGACCAGAGTCGATAGATGTTTTGGGCATACTGCCGGGGCCGAGGGCCGATACCGCAGACAGAGCCCGCGGGCCGATCCGGACTGACGGAGCCCGATATATGAGGATTTACGTGCCGATGCTGGGCACAGTTTTCATGATGTTTTCGGGTGTCGATGCTGGGCACCCTGGTTCCATGATTTTGATGTGTCGCGAGGGACACGGGTGGTTATATCCTCATATTATTTCCTATGCACATGATTCATGATATTTACATGCATGGTGGTTATTGTCAGTGGTGACGAGTGGACGGGATCCACGAGTGTGCAGATTTGATTACATTGGTTATACCTAATATTCATGACATGCTATTACCTGAGGCACTAGCACGAGCACTTGGCACTACACTCATGTATAGAGATTACATTGCCAGTTTAGCATGCTTCAGCTTTATTCATATTGAGGTTTATTTATTATCTGATCGTATTAACCTAGGATAGGTCATGCATTCGATCTCTGCTTGTAGATATTTTCTATTCACGAGTTGGCAACTCACCCCCGTTGTGCCCCAGTTCTTGCAGGTTTTTGCCGTACAGATTCCATAGCGGCATTTCTGGCACACTGCTTCCTATGGGTGACTTGCTTGGTTAGGTGGGTTCTTTGTATCAGAACCGCCATTGTTCATGTATTTTTATTGTATCTAGAATTGTCCATCAACCAAAACTTGTAGTTTGTTTCAGACTTAGAAATCAGTGTTGTATTGTTTCGACCTTAGAGTCGCGCTAGTAGTATTACGGTTTTCTGGCTGTTTTGAGTTTCTTTTTTTTTGGGTTTTGATCCTCGCCCTTTGGCGTTGTATATTACTATTGCTTGCGTGGTTGTGACCGTCGATTGACGAAGAGCTAGCTCCCGCTTGGGGATGCCTTTTATCATGTCAGATATATTATTCTTGTTGTACCCCGTTCGGGGCCAGTTTTTACAAAGGAAACTCTGCCGAATTTTCAGGAAAAATTACACATTTTAAAAAAATTCATATTCGGCTTAGTTATTTAAAAACTTGATTTTCAAACATGTTTTCTTTACCTCTTAAAACTAATTTTCCTTATTTACTCCTTAAATGGTTTTAGATTTCTGGGCTTTTGGCTTACTTGGATCAGATGGAGTCCTATAGACTTCATATGGTTCGAGGGCCAGTCACGTGCTCTTTTGGGTCGTGACAAAGTTGGTATCAAAGCGCTAGGTTGACCTTTGTTCGAGTCTAAGTTTAACTATGTGGAGCCTAGGGCGTTACTT
The DNA here is from genome assembly GCA_030015575.1 of Agapanthus africanus. Classification (NCBI taxonomy): domain Eukaryota; kingdom Viridiplantae; phylum Streptophyta; class Magnoliopsida; order Asparagales; family Amaryllidaceae; genus Agapanthus; species Agapanthus africanus. The sequence continues at coordinate 389,242,242 of CM057337.1, read as the reverse complement.
ATATACGGAACTTAGGCTTGACCTTACGGAACTTAGACTTGGTCGAGGGGGTATTAGACCCGAACTTTCTTCGCGTAGGATGACCCTTGGTTGATGGAATAGGTGACTAAAGTAGAGTGACGTACCGTTGGTATGTTCCGCGGCATACTTACGACACGCCACTTCGCTTAAGAAACCTTAGGTTGTACATTTCCTTGCATTGTGTCATATTCCTTCCTATGATCTATCTTCATCGATACTGGTTGTGGTTTTGCTGCCGCGATTGCACGGGCAGAGTGAGCTACGGCTCGAGTTGTCAGCATGAGCTCGTCGCGGACGAGGGCTGACCGGGGCGTGATTCCAGAGACATACGGTTGCATTGAGGCTTCGTATTTTGTGTTTCCGCACTTTGAGCGTTTGACAGATCGCTGTTGCGAGATTTCTCGGATGTACCGGACGGTACCAGAGGATTGAGCCACTGATAGAGGCCAGCCAGGATGTGATGATTGCTGATATATCGCTTATTCATGATGGTTGAGGCGCTGCTTAGCGTACCGACGAAAGAGCCAGTTGTTGCTGCGAGTGATGAGATATCGCCCAGATGATTGGAGCTACTGCAGCATGAGCATATTCTTAGAGATATGGTAGTGAGTCGCTAGTCACCGAGGATGAATGACTGGGACATGTGGTTCGTTCGCTTACCCCGATGCGAGGTCATCAGATAGATTGATTCCAGCTAGAGGCGACTTCACGCAGATTCGTTGAGAGTCGATTGAGACGATCGAAGGTCAGGAACCCATTTTCCAAGTTTAAAGTATACGGAAAGACATGCAGGTGATTCTATAGACCCTCTAGAAGAATGAAACCCTAACTCGACTTAATGACCGTGTGAAAGCCTTTGAACCTTAGGGTTTGCGGCAGTTCCTCGGCGCCATTAGTGAGGCTTGGGTTTGCCCTTCTACGGCTGGACCACCGACGCTGTGGCATGTACTCGATACTATTAAACTGTACCCGAGATGTTGAGCTCTTGGGGGATTGTGAGGTTCTGACGAGTCGATCGGATGATTCGACATCATTCGGATATCATGTGATGGGACACTGCTTGGGAGACTCCAGATACGAGCATAGCCGTCGGAGCGCAGTCTGTGTAGCCATGATGAGATGAGTCCGAATCAGTCGATAGTGGAGCAAGGTGGAGTAAAGAGTTTGCACGAGATTTCGACGAGATGACGTTCCACTCCGCTGACATCAAAGATGCGATATGCACGCTGAGGACGTGTTCGGCTAGATATCTTCTACTGAGTGATGAAGATACTGAGTTCGTGATTTCGAGTCCGTGTTAGAGACTTCGGGTGGACCGTAGCCGAGGACATTGCAGTGTGCAGATAAAGACGCGACGTCGAATGGTCGATGATACAGACAAGCGGGACAAGAAGTTCGTGCGAGAGGCAGACGAGCTGTTACTACACCCCGTTAAGATTAAAGGCCGGACATGCATACAGAGGCGCAGAGATGCGACCAGCTTCCGAGGAGATGTTGTACTAAGGACGCAGAGGTCCAGAGAGCGAGAAAAGATTACGCCAGAGTACCAACCTCTTTACAGTTTGGCTTAGGCAAGATCAGAAGAGACCTTGAGTAGGATTCCTTCCAGTACACTGCTGCAATAAGAGTTGCACCCAGGATCGGATGTGTGATATGCATTCAGAAGACCCGAGGTCGGCGCCAGAGATGTGCTGCTTTACGAGCGGTCGTGAGGATTGACCGAGAGATGACCAGGGAAGTGCAAGAACGGAATCGTTCCTGTCAGCACACCTGACCGGGACGATGCGCCGATGGATTGCGAGTTGGTAATCTACGGGAAAGATCAGGAACCAGAGGCAGAGGACGCCAGCCGCGAGTAAGAGACAAGTAGATATCTTGCGCCGCTAGCATCGGATGTACCGGTACCTTCTCGACCCTGAAGAAGAATATACCGACGACGGTAATTATGATTTGTGATTTTGTGATTTGATTATCACGTATCCGTTGCTTTGGATTTCGGTATTTTGGGCGATCTATTCGCATGATTTAGTCTTGATGACTGAGTTTCATGATATTTGATTTTGTGCACCATGGTTGCACCTACTGGGTATTTATACCTTGTACATAGTTATTACTCTTGAGCTGTTGATTGCGATTTCATGCCTATTTTATGCTGGTGATTTGATTTACGCTTCCAGCAGAGTTTCATGTAATTTTAGTGTTTTGATTTTGCACTCGGTATAGCTTATATGTGCTTGTAGTGCATCGATATGTGTTTTGTGCCCGCAGCTGCACACGTTTATGATTTTCTTCATATCTGGATACACCTGGTGTTGCCGCTTACGTATTTGAGTTATTGCTTGGTATTTGTGCTTAGGATGCACCAGTTCTATACTTCGTGCATTTGTCGCACCAGTTTTATGTTTCTTGCGTTTATCGCATCAGATTTATATTTCGTGCCTTTGTTGCACCGGATTTATATTTTGTGCATTACGATTGCACCTGACTTCGATTTGATGCCTTTCGGTATGTCGATTTTGATTGTGATATTGATGTGGATTCTTGCACTGCGTGCTTTTGACTGGACTTACGCATATTCGACGTTGCTATTGGATTTTGTGATTCCGTGCATATTGAGTGCGCAGGGTTTAGATTTTCATTCGTGCACGATGGATGCACCGATTTGGATTTCCGCGCATGTTGGGCGCATGTTTTGAGATATGATTTTGGTGCACACCCGATGCACTAAATCGAGATTTCTTCGTGCATGTCAGATGCACCGGGTTTTTGGCTGTCAGGCACACACGTTGCCTATGACAGATGCTTCGTGAACACCCGTTGCACCTAGATGCTGTTATGTGCATCTGTTTAGCACATATATGGATTTTGATTCCCGTGCGCACCAGATGCACAGGGTGGGTTACGTATATTTTTGAGATTTATTCCTTTTGGAACAGTACATTTTTATGATATTGGATATTATTTTCTTACTGAGCAGGACTAGTCAGAGGACAGTACCTGGATATTTTTTTTTTGCATGCATCGATAGTTATCGAAGGGATTTCCAAAGAGCGAGCTATAGTCTCAGTATATACCTACGTGTCCGATATGACACGAAACGTTTTAAAAAAAACAAGGAAACCCTTCTGATTGTTTTCAAAACGGCGGAACGTGCTTATTAAACAAAGGATATATATATATACATATATAGTTACTTTCTTATGAAAAACGTCCGCCACTGTGCAGTGTTATGCGCATCGTACAGCGACTTAAAAAGGATTTGGCATGCTTTTACATCAGCTATTCACATGATTAGATTGGATGTCTGCATGTGTAGTTCTGATCCATATCATATCGGTTTTGTATTGGATTTGACATTGTGTCCTTACCTTGACTCCGATGATTGCGGGATGCTTGATGGAGCGTTGTTTTTGAGTTATCTGCTCAGTACTCATGCGCATGCATTGCGCTGTGACGTTTTATGTGTTGATGATTTCGGAGCCCCGACGACTTGGAATTCGTATCGAAATGTTTTAGAATTTGGGGTTTTAAATTTAAATTCGGGGACCGAATTTCTTTAAGGGGGGTAGATTGTAACGTCTTCAAAATAATAAAATATGATTTTTGGGAAATTTTATAATTTAATATTATTTTAATGAATATTTTAATATTCTGGTATAATTAAATACAGATAAATGGGGAAAAATTATGGAAAATTCTAAAATAAGGTATTTTAAGGAATTGCCTCGTTTTCTGTGCATGCCCCCATTTCCTCTAGTTTTGACCCTGGGTATGTCTAGTTTTGACTGATTCCATCTAGGGTGAAATCTGGGTTGATTTTCCTATGTTGGTGTATAATTTGGGACTTGTTTTAGCATGGATTTTGGTATTTGGTGATTCATTCCTGTCGGGTGGCGTTTGGACGTCAACGACAAGTGGATTTTGATTGTGTTTACATGCGAGTCGATAAGTTTTTACCTATGCGGGTAGCGTGTGCTATTTTGGTTTCCGATGTGATTTTCATGTGCTTTAGCATTGTGATATACTTGTAGGTACCCCGCGTGATGTTGAGGCAAAGGAGGTGAAGATAGCGACATCGGCTTTGGCACACGAGAAGCAAGGTGAGTAGATTTATATCTACGGGGAGAAGTCGGGTGGATGGCGTATAGCAACCCCGCAGTCCGTGGTGATGTATACGAATACGTATACACACGAATATTTATTATGTGTTGTTTAGGGTTATTGATGGAAATAATGATATTTTGATGATAAGAATATATTGGTTTAGTATAGTGCGAACCCTAGAGTAGTGGTTGCACTCACACATACATTTACACACATACTTGCATTCATTCTTTCATTTATTAGAGTGCATATGATGGTGCGTATATCTACACATGGGTATGGGACTATGTGTTTATATACGGGATTGGAGGATGATACGTGGTTTGAGATAATACTTGATGTGAGGCCGTGAGATCGGCGATGTGACATAGTTTGCCTTTGAGGTGCGATATGATAGTTTTAGCGGGCCTTTGGACATGTGCTTTACCCGCATTCATATTTTATAGATGGTGTCGATTTGTACTAGACTTACAGTAGTACCCCAGATTGTGTGATCTGATGATAAGTGATACCTGATATGTGATGAGATAGTGTGATATTGACCCCTACCCAGCTATTGGGATGCCGTACGACGATTTACCGTGCGAGCCGATATTGATGATAGATCCGCACTCATGACTCGAGGATATCATACGATATGTTATTGAGGCGAGATCACCGACTATCATATCTATATTTATATATTGACTCAGATTAGGTGGTTTCATACCCCTCCTGTCTAGATTATTTAGTAGACATTAGACTAGACCGAGTCATACCTATTTCAAAACTAACGAATCGGGGATATTTTAAAGATAAGCAGAAGGGTTATACGGATATTTTCAAATGATGCATCTTTTCTTAAAACACCGTAACCCTTACTTTACCAAAAGCCCTGATTCGTCTTATTTCAAAAGGCAAGGTTGCATGACATATCTATTGGGGCAGGTTCTGTACTTTTACGTTGATCATTCGTTTCCGCATATTCCTGCTATTTGCATTGCATCACTTGTATTGTTGTGACATTCAGTCATGCTGCTAAGACACCAGCACCATTATCGATGATGTATATGTTCCACGTACACTTGTTGCCGGCTCACACACTCATCATCGATAATTGCCATGTCACTACACTATAGTACTATTGCATTCATGATATGATTCTGGCATGGCATATTGTACACTTATACCTGTACACATATATAGATGATTCTAGCTTGATTGGGGATTTGGGAACCGCAAGATACTCTTTAAAAACAGATTCCTTTTAAAAGAGCGGTCTCCCTCGACATGTGCATATTATTATTCCATGTTGCATGACTTACTGATATGCTTGCATTACTGTTACATGCCGCATACATCATGCTTTGACTGTACGCATTGAGATATGTTGTTTCTATGATATTTCTGGATTTGGGAACCGAGGGTATTTCAAAAGAGAATATGTCATTTCTTTAAAAACCCGGTTACCCTTGATATGATATTTCCGTGCGTCCACCATGTGTTTTCTCGGTGCTGAGAGCGATATGTGTAACCCGAATCGAGGCGTGGATGAGCCGATTGCGGGTACATGGTGGACCCGGTATGGTTCCCCTCGGCAAGATGATCGATGAGCTTTGCCGATTGAGCCTGGAGGCGGGCGAGTACCTACCGGTGATTGGTTGGACCTGGCGGTTATCCGGAGGATACCGACCAGAGTCGATAGATGTTTTGGGCATACTGCCGGGGCCGAGGGCCGATACCGCAGACAGAGCCCGCGGGCCGATCCGGACTGACGGAGCCCGATATATGAGGATTTACGTGCCGATGCTGGGCACAGTTTTCATGATGTTTTCGGGTGTCGATGCTGGGCACCCTGGTTCCATGATTTTGATGTGTCGCGAGGGACACGGGTGGTTATATCCTCATATTATTTCCCATGCACATGATTCATGATATTTACATGCATGGTGGTTATTGTCAGTGGTGACGAGTGGACGGGATCCACGAGTGTGCAGATTTGATTACATTGGTTATACCTCATATTCATGACATGCTATTACCTGAGGCACTAGCACGAGCACTTGGCACTACACTCATGTATAGAGATTACATTGCCAGTTTAGCATGCTTCAGCTTTATTCATATTGAGGTTTATTTATTATCTGATCGTATTGACCTAGGATAGGTCATGCATTCGATCTCTGCTTGTAGATATTTTCTATTCACGAGTTGGCAACTCACCCCCGTTGTGCCCCAGTTCTTGCAGGTTTTTGCCGTACAGATTCCATAGCGGCATTTCTGGCACACTGCTTCCTATGGGTGACTTGCTTGGTTAGGTGGGTTCTTTGTATCAGAACCGCCATTGTTCATGTATTTTTATTGTATCTAGAATTGTCCATCAACCAAAACTTGTAGTTTGTTTCAGACTTAGAAATCAGTGTTGTATTGTTTCGACCTTAGAGTCGCGCTAGTAGTATTACGGTTTTCTGGCTGTTTTGAGTTTCTTTTTTTTGGGTTTTGATCCTCGCCCTTTGGCGTTGTATATTACTATTGCTTGCGTGGTTGTGACCGTCGATTGACGAAGAGCTAGCTCCCGCTTGGGGATGCCTTTTATCATGTCATATATATTATTCTTGTTGTACCCCGTTCGGGGCCAGTTTTTACAAAGGAAACTCTGCCGAAATTTTCAGGAAAAATTACACATTTTAAAAAAATTCATATTCGGCTTAGTTATTTAAAAACTTGATTTTCAAACATGTTTTCTTTACCTCTTAAAACTAATTTTCCCTATTTACTCCTTAAATGGTTTTAGATTTCTGGGCTTTTGGCTTACTTGGATCAGATGGAGTCCTATAGACTTCATATGGTTCGAGGGCCAGTCACGTGCTCTTTCGGGTCGTGACACCTGCACCTTATTCAATGAGGAAAGGGCCGAGATCCCTTCACCGGGAGTGACCTCTTTAGCGAAACTAGAAAAGCCTCAAAAACACCCCTTTTCAAAATCATTTGTTTCTACAACGATATCAAGTTCATTATGCTCATGGTTTTCAGAAAAACCTGCAGAGCCCTCCGTTATTTCATATAAGTATTATTTAGTATTCGTGCTACGGTTGTTTGGCATGCGTCAAGGCGTACTGTACGGTAGCTGATTAGTACTTATCTGGAACATAAGATGTGATTGGATTAAGGTATTCGTACGGCGTTGTTTGGCATGCGTCAAGGGTCGTACGGGGGGATTTAATTCAATCAGGAAATACACGGGTTGAACTTGACTAGCGGACTATGGGTTGTTTGGCATGCGTCAAGGTCATAGCACGCTAGGGGTAAAAGATATTATCGGGAATTTCAAGTGTTGAAATTTGCAATGAGATTGCATACCTTGTATGAGATAGTTGGATCCCGATACCCACTGCGAGTAAGAGTTACTCCTGAAAGAGTTTTACACATGACAATTAGCCGATCAAGTAGGTGTCTAGAAAGGTGTTAACGGGGTTATGCCTCAGGGAAAATGAGGTTTATTTTAATTAGGTCCGTGCGAAAGCACGGGGAACCTCCCTCAAACTACCAACACTGATCTGGCTGAAAGATTGACGAACTTGTAAGGTGTAATTAATCCCGGCTAATCTTACCTTTTTGGGTTTGAAGGAAGATTTGATTAAAACAGTGGGAGCAATCCTGATTAGATAAGATTATAACCAATCTAATCTTGCAAGAGCGCACGCTAAAGTGTTTTTCTTCTCTCTCTCTCCAGGTGGCGACCATGTCAGGCCTTAATCAAGATAATAATATGGATGTATTAACCGAACCCGCTTATTATACTGTGCAAGGGAATACCAGAATTCACACGCCGCCCAAACGAAGAATAAACATGTTGATGTATCTTCTTCGGATGTGTTAGTTACCGAGAACTGTTTCTTAGTTCACTCTACGTTCTGGGCATTAGATACCAGATCAGGATCCCACATATGCAATATATTGCATGGGCTAAAGAAAGGTAGAGAAGTAGGAATGGATGATCATTCCATAAGAGCAGGGAATGGTGCAAATGTTGCAGCTAAAGCAGTTGGCGAATATCACCTTCTATTACCAAGTGGTAATACATTGATTCTGAACGAATGCTATTACATACCGAACATGATAAGCAACATTATATTAGTTTCTTTATTAAGTAAAGAAGGATATAATTTTTTAATACAGGATAATGTTATGAACATCTTCCTAAATCAAAAGTTGATTAGATCAGGCTCGTTACATAATGGCATATACGTTCTAAATCAAAACACAGTTCTTAATATACAGAACACACACAAGAGGAAGAGTTCAGAAATGAACGAATCCTTCTTGTGGCATTGTAGACTAGGTCATATCAATGCGACACGGCTAGCTAAGTTACATAAGGATGGATATTTGAATCCGTTCGAATTTTCATCTTATGACACTTGCCAGTCATGTCTCAAAGGTAAGATGACCAAAACTCCGTTTAGTGGACACGGAGAAAGAGTTATGGAACTCTTAGGACTGATACATAGTGATGTATGTGGTCCCATGTCTACACATGCCCGGAACGGTTCTTCCTACTTCATTACATTCACTGACGATCTCTCAAGATACGGACATGTGTTCCTGATAAAACAAAAGTCTGAAGCTTTTGAGAAATTCAGAGAATATAAGAACGAAGTAAAGAACCAAACGGGTAAAAGTATTAAAATCTTTCGATCTGATCGAGGAGGAGAATACTTAAGCAATGAGTTCCTCGTTTATCTAAAAGAGAATGGGATTCTCTCTCAGCTTACTCCTCCCTATACACCACAGCACAACGGTGTATCGGAGCGGAGGAATCGCACCCTATTAGATATGGTGCGCTCTATGATGAGCAATGCTGAGTTGCCTATTTCCTTCTGGGGGTATGCGCTCGAGACAACCATACACCTATTGAATATGGTTCCTACCAAATCAGTGCCTACCACTCCATATGAAATATGGAAGGGGAAGAGACCATCTCTTAAGTATGTTAAGATACTGGGTTGTCCGGCCTATGTCAAAACGCACAATCCGGACGAACTCGAGGCAAGGTCTGTCCTATGCAAGTTTGTAGGATATACCAAGAACTCACAAGGGTATATCTTCTACCACACTGAGGAACAAAAGGTGTTTATTTCTCGACATGCCACCTTTTTAGAAAAAGAATTTCTTACAAAGGAAATTAGTGGCGAGGAGGTAGAACTGGAAGAAGTTCCAGCAACACAAACTACGACAGAAGATTTGGTAGAACCAGAGGATTCAGTAGTCTCTGACGAACCGCAGTCTTTCCGCCGATCTAGCAGGGTTCCTCATCTACCTGAGAGATACTACGGTTTTCTCATTGACGGTAGAAGCGAGGATTGCATCATGGAAGATGATGACCCGACTAGCTTCGAGCAGGCCATCACGTGTGGGGACTCTGTGAAATGGCTAGATGCAATGCGATCTGAGATGGAATCCATGTACACCAACAAAGTATGGACTTTGGAAGTTGCTCCTGAAGGGGTAAAAGCCATTGGAAGCAAATGGATCTTTAAGAAGAAACTTGGTGTAGATGGAAAAGTTGAGACTTTCAAAGCTAGACTTGTTGCAAAGGGTTTTCGTCAACGACCAGGTGTGGATTATGACAAAACCTTTTCTCCAGTGGCTATGCTTAAGTCCATCCAGATCTTACCTGCCATTACAGCATTCCATGACTACGAAATCCGGCAAATGGATGTTAAGACCGCCTTTCTAAATGGTGATTTGGAAGAGTGCATGTACATGACTCAGCCAGAGGGCTTCATAGACACTGGGAGTAGTAGAAAGGTGTGCAAGCTGCTTAAATCCATCTATGGGTGGAAGCATGGATCACGGAGTTGGAACATATGTTTTGATGTGGTAGTCAAAGAGTTTGACTTCATCAAAAACATAGATGAACCTTATATATACAAGAAGGTGGCAGAGAGTAAGGTTGTCTTCCTCGTATTGTATGTGGATGACATACTCCTGATAGGAAATGATGTTCCTATGCTGCACTCGGTCAAGCTCTTCTTATCATAAAGATTCTCAATGAAAGATCTAGGTGATGCCTCCTGCATTTTGGGAATTAAGATTTATAGAGATAGATCTAGACGGATACTCGGATTGTCCCAATCCAGGTACATTGACACAATACTAAAGAGGTTAAGTATGGAAGAATCCAAGCGTGGGAATTTACCCACGATCTCTAGACTCACTCTCTCCAAAGAGATGTCTCCCAAGACTGATTTGGAAAGAGCTCGCATGCAAGGGATACCCTATACTTCGGCAGTAGGCTCTTTCATGTACGTGATGCTATATACCAGACCCTATTTAGCATACTCACTAAGTGTAGTGAATAAGTATCAAGCAGATCGTGGAGAGAATCATTGGACAGCTGTGAAGAACATTCTCAAGTACTTGAGAAGGACTAAAGAGATATTCTTGGTGTATGGTAACGGAGAACTCCAGGTAGAGTCCTTTACCGATTCCAGTTTCCAAAGTGATAAGGAAGACTCTAAGTCGCACTCGGGTTTTGTCTTTACCCTCAATGGAGGGGCGGTGTGTTGGAAGAGTTCCAAACAGGAAACCGTGGCAGACTCGACGATGGAGGCTGAATACATCGCTGCCAACGATGCTGCTAAAGAGGCTGTCTGGATAAAGAAGTTCATCATTGAACTTGGTGTGGTTCCGTCCATTGAGTATCCAATACCTCTGTATTGTGATAACAATGGAGCTGTGACTTTGGCCAAGGAACCCAGGTCCCATCAGAAGTCTAGACATATTCTGAGGCGGTATCACCTGATCCAGGAGATAGTTGATCGCCGTGAGATCGAGGTTAGGAGAGTTGATACGAAGGACAACACTGCGGATCCACTCACAAAGGACATTCCTCAGATACAATTTGAGAGACACTTCGGGATGTTGGGTATGAAATACTACAACAGCTGGCCTTAGTGCAAGTGGGAGATTGTTAGTTATGTATATGCCCTAGAGGCCATTGTTGTACATATGATGTATATTATAGTGGATGCTTGGATATATATAGAGAGGATATTCTTGCTCGATATGATAGTATGCTTTCTGGTTTCACTTTATTTTAACATGTTAACAAATACTGTTTTGTGATCACGTGTTGATAAAGCCCTTAGGATATGTACTCGACTACTAGGACTATGATGAGATCATACTACTGAGGCCAGGGAAGTCAAAGAGTACGTCCTATAATTGTTCCTAGTCGAGGGTGTATCGAGACAGGGCATCGATACTCCAGAGTAGACTAGCGTACACGCATCTTGACCCATATGATGGGCGATAAATGATCCCATATCCATTGGTGTTGGACATCAAAGATGGTGTACGGGTGCTCAGTGGAGACTGGGTACACTAAACTGACTCGCCAAAAACTCCTGGATAGTATTATATCTATCGTCAGATAGCAGTTCTCCGGTGACATTGGTACAGGTTAGTCTATAGAGCCGAGATCGTCATAGAGTCTTGTGTGATTCCTACTGTGCTTTGATTTCCACCTTACCACGTCCAAGAGGGCGTGCAAAACGGTGGCTTTTGGGTACAGTCCCGAATCACATGGAGGCAATGAGCGATAGGAGGGGTTTCGTCTCTCCCGGTATAGGGAGTTGATATTGTGCTGTTTTCGATTGGCTATAACTGGAAGTCCTTGGCCAGGGCAGATATAGAGATTTACTGGTAAGTGTTATCAGCAGTTTCTCGACCCGTTATGAGCCTTACATCGACACGACTTATCGGTTACTGGGGTCTGACGTTTACCACCCCTAGACTAGATATGCAACATATCAGATGAAGAGATCGGACTGTACGGGAGTGTTACTGATTGGATTTGCAGGAGAATGTACAAGCTTGCTTGTTGGTCTTCTGATTGCTCAATACACAGATGGCTGTTACGTTTAGCTGACCGCTTGCATCTTGTGGGTGTTTGATATGATCATCACCTGCTGCCGGTGTATTGACAATTCTTTAGAGTCCTACACAGAGGTTTCCTGGCTCAGGCAAAATGGAGTAGGAGCATATATGTGATATGTGCGGGACCGAGAATAATACGATATGAGATACCGTATTATATTCTCGCGATATGAGATATTGGTCGGGTATATTTGATATTGCCGGATCATCGGATCAAGTGTTGATTCGATGAATTGGTACATGTTATATTAGTCGGTTATCTATGCAATATAGCCGGATTGTCGGATCAAGAGATAATTCGATAATTTAATGTATAATTATATATGTGATATATTATATTACGTTAACTAATATAAGCTCGCTTTATTGATTCATTTTCTCACTGGGTAATACATTAATGTATATGCGATATATGTTAATTGTATTATTTTCTTTTGTTTCAAAATATATTGTATATGTGATATATAATATTGTAACAAGTTAGGATTACAAATGCAACATGCTTGTTAAGTTTAAACAAAGTTAGGTTTTGGATTTGGGTTAGCTTTTGGGTTAGCTTTTTCATGAAGCTTCATGAAGCTTTCCTTTTTGTTTTCTAGCTTGATATTTTATGAAGATATTTTGTTAACCCAACCCAAACCCTTAACTCTAGTTTATTCTCTACTTGAGTTAAGTCCTTCATTTATTAACTCATGGTTGTCATTTGTAACCATAACAATAATTCATTATTCATCACAAAAGCTTTCTTCTTCCTCCTTGAAAAAGCTTTTTAGCATTTTGTGAAGTGATGATTCAAAGTGAGAAAATGAAAACAAAAGAGAGCAAAATTCCTACTTCATCATCCTCATCTATTCTAGTCACTTAGATTAGGGTGTTCACATCATTAATACTTGATTAGAGAAGTGAGAGCTTGAGTTTGAGATTCTTCAAGGTAGATCATCTTCGAAAAGGAAGACTTCTAGCAAGCATAGATCATTCGGCTTGTGGAGCCTCTCTAGAGTCCGGGTGTTCATGGATCGCGGTGAAGGGACTACTAATCGGAGCTTATGAAGTGAAGGAATGGACTACAAAGGTTGTAATCCCTCTCTCTTAGATGTAAAGTTGTTTATATGCATGTTAACCCTAATTCTCTAGTTAAGATCTTGGCTAGGGTTTGTTTAGCACCCCAAAATTTTTAAAGAAGAATGTTTGATGGTTTCCAAAACCTTACTAAGGTGCCATGCTAACCCTTCACTTACATAGTACTGAGAGTGCCTCGAGCTTGTCTACATGCTGCTTTTTAACAAAAGCTGGACATCCCCATATCTTCAGGTACTGAAGATAAGGTTTCTTCCCACTCCACATTTGATATGGTGTGGTAGGAACAGTTTTGGTAGGAACCTTGTTCAAAAGAATTGCAGCTGATTCTAGTGCATAGCCCCAGAAGGATCGTGGTAACTCAGCGTTACTCATCATGGAACGTACCATATCCAATAAGGTTCGGTTCCGTCTCTCCGATACACAATTATGTTGTGGTGTGTATGGAGGAGTAAGTTGAGAGAGAATTCCATTCTCTTTTAGGTAATCCAAGAACTCGGCACTTAAGTATTCACCACCTCGATCAGATCTAAGTGTCTTAATACTTTTGCTGGTTTATTTTTCCACTTCATTCTTATATTCTCGGAATTTCTCAAAGGCCTCGGATTTATGTTTCATCAAGAAGACATGTCCATACCTAGAGAAATCATCCGTAAAAGTAATGAAATAGGAATAACCACTTCTTACATGTGTAGACATTGGACCACACACGTCGCTGTGTATGAGTCTCAAGAGCTCGCTCGCTCTTACTCCGTGTCCAGTGAATGGAGTCTTTGTCATCTTTCTTTTGAGACATGATTAACAAGTTGTATAAGACTGATATTCGAACGGATTCAAATATTCCTCTTTATGTAACTTGGTCAACCGTGTTTCGTTGATGTGACCTAGTCTACAATGCCATAAGAAATTCTTATTTAATTCTGAAGACTTTCTTCTGTGTGTGTTCTGGACGTTGAAAACTTGTAGTTGGTTTAATACGTATATACCGTTGTTTAGTGTATTCGACCCAATCAAACTATGATTAAGGTGGATGTTTACGACATCTCTTACAAATGTAAAATCATAACCTTCTTTAGATAAAAAAAGATATAGAAATAATATTACAAATCAAAGTAGGTACACAAAAACAGTTGCGCAAAACCAAAAAATGTCCACTTGTCAATCCTAAGTTATATTCCCCTACGGACACAGCATCTACGCTCGCTCCGTTTGCAACTCTGAGGGTCATATTACCCGTCTTCAAAACTCTACGGCTTCTCAGTGCCTGTAAAGAATTACAGATATGAGATCCTGATCCGGTATCCAATAGCCAGGAAGTAGAGTTGATTGACAGACAGTTTTCAATCACAAACACACCTACAGCCGAAGCCACAACTTGCTTCGAATCCTGGTTCTTGGCTTTCCAGGCTTCTTCCAATGGCCCTTCTTGTGATAGTAGAAGCATTCTTCCTTCCTTACCGTCAGCTCCCCAACTTTTGCCTTGTCCTTCTCTCTACTTTATGGACCCCTCCTCTCGGTTTAGTGGGGGCCTTCTTCTTCTTCCCCTTGGCTTTCGCCTTGGATCTAGAAGAGAAATATCCTCCAATGAACAGAGCGGGAGTCTCCCTGTACTTCTGCAGGGTGGCTTCTGCGCTCCGGAGCATGTTGAGGAGTTCAAGAAGTGAAACTTCTTTACCCTGAATATTGAAATTCAAGATAAACTGGGCATAGGTAGAGGGGAGGGACTGTAGAATCAAGTCTGTATACAACTCATTCTCTAACGTGGTCCCCAGGTCTGCGAGCTCTTCAATTAAGCTGATCATCTTAAGCACGTGATCCCCTACAGATGACCCGATAGCCAACCTCGCTTGAAATAGTTTCTTCGAGGTCTCGTATCTTGCGATACGTGATTGCTCTCCATATAAGTCATTTGTATGGAGGAAGATGGATTCAAGATCCATCTTCTCACGCCGCCTCTGGTGTTCAATATCCATAGAGGCCAGCACGAGGCACTTGGCCTTCGCACTGTCAATTTCCCAGGTCTTATGGATTTCTTTATCAGCGACGCTGGAATCTGGACCTGGGACGGTGGGGGTTTTAGTAGTAAGTAGATAGCCCAGTTTTTCATATGTGAGGGCCGTCTCGACATTCCTGAGCCAATCATTATAGTTTTTCCCCATCAATATGTTTTTATCTAAAGGTAACTTAAGGCCGGTCATCTTGGTCGCTGCAATTAGAAGAGAGAGAAGAAACACTTTAGCCTGATACTCTTGCAAGTTTAGATTGGTTTTTAGTTTATCTAAACAGGATGGCTCCCACCGTTTCTCGAATCCTTCCTCAAACCATAAAAGAGGAATTGGCTAGGATTTAATCTCACAGTACAATACTTGCTTAACCTTTCAGCCGGGTTGGTGTTGGTACTTCGAGGGAGGTTTTCCAACGCTTTCGAGAAATTCTTTAATTACATAACCTCTTTTCCCTGGAGGCTTAGCCCTGCTAACACCGTTCTAGACACCTACTTGGTTTATAGCATTGATCGTTTAGTGAAAAAATCTCCCGAGGAGTAGCGGATACTCACAGTTGGATCGGGATCCAAATATCATTGTGTGATAATCCTGAAGGAATCCTACCAAAATTATCACACTCCAAATAGTATGCAACACTAGCAAATTTCAGTTTCATTAGAAACTTCCGATGTGGAATTTTGCCCCGTGCTCTTATGACCTTGACGAAGGCTAACATATCATAAGTCACATGTCAAGTTCTACCCGTCATTGTCCAGGTTAATTTGAACCCACCCGCACATACCCTTGACGAAAGACAAAATAGTAGTACGACTATTCCAAACCAACGCATCTATCTATGCTATAGATGAATATCCAGCAGCTACCAATCACTATACCTTGGCGAAGGTCAAAATACATAGGTTGAATACTACTGAATATTCAACTAAAATGACGGAGGGATATGAATGGTTTTCGAGAAACCGTGAACGTAATGAACATGATTTAATCGAAGGAACCTGATAGCTTTTAAAGGAGTGGTTTAAGCTCCGCATTTAAAAGTTTCTGTTTTGAAAAAACCGAGTGGTTTTGAAATTTGTTCCAACGATTCAGCTTTGGTTAGTTTGCTTTGCATTAATCTAATGCAGTCCCATCATTTACACTTATCATTACAGAGAGAACGAAAATATGACGTACACTTATGCCATCCGCATTCTCCACTGGGCCCCGTCTTACACCGTTAGGTTACTTAAGTAACGCCAGAGCTGGGGGATCGACTAGCGCGGATGCAAAACATAAGCAACGTCTATTATATAACATATATATAATAATCATCCGTCTCATGCAATAATAGGCATTCCAGATCACGGATGAACATATTAGATATACTAGGAATTTCGCGTTTCGTTTAAGCCTGTAATGAAAAGCAGATTCCACGGTCATGATGAATAGCCAAACCCTACCCCAGACCCTTACGGGTGCGGCAAACTACCCGCCAAATTCCTAAAGTGAAGCAACCCCCCCCAGCAAAGTGAGTAGGCCACTCGACACTTCAAAGAACCCGGTAGTTTGTGCACCCCACCTTGGGTTTATCCTAGGAGCAGAAAACAGTAAAAAAAAATAATACAACGGTGCCTACAACCTCAACCCGGATGTGCCCCGCAAATAATATTACATCAAATTACAATTTATATCGAATGAAAGTAAAACAACTCTCTTCTCACATTCCCGGCTATTCATTCACAACGATCCAATACTGTTCATATACACAAACCAATCACAGATATATGCAACCCCCACTAACCGACGTATAACAATTAGTGGAAGTTTAAAAAACGCATATAATAATACAGAAGAACCAATTAGCCAAGAACTTTAGAATTTCGATTGAAATATATTTTCCGTGTCTACCCCAAGTGCAAACTAGGACACCAAAAAATACTGGGTAGAAACCAAATATCCCAGAAAACAGAACACCAAAAATAAGAAACAACAGAGGAAAAACGAGATGAATCGGCCTTGACTTAGGGGCGGAACCGCGGCGAAACACACCGTTTCGCCGCGCTTCCGCTGTCGTCTTGGCGATTCATTGACTCATTTTTCTGCAGTGTTCATAGACTACCCTGCATGCATTTTTCATAGCTCTGAAATAATTTTTATGGCGGTTTGAAAATTTAACAGAAAGCATGGTATTCGTTGTTTCGTTTTCGTGTTTTTCCGACGATCGAAGTTCTAACACTTGCTAATAAGCTAGTAAAGGTTTAGTTGTCTCTGATACCACTGTAAGTCGATGCCACGCACCCCGCAGGTTCGCGGGGAGGCGGAGTTTGCAAAAAATGATTTTTATATGCTTCGTAACATCGACTTAACACCAAGATCGATAATAAACCTTAACTAAATACCTATGAGGTTTCAACTACAAAGTACGAATGTTATACCTCAAGTAACTGGTCCTTCTTGTGCTCGCTGTCCTCTTCCTCTCCGTGAGCTCCTTGGAGTATGTATGGATCGCGCATCCTCGAGTCGAAGACGATCCACCCGAGAGTGTGTTGATCGAGCTCCTACCTCAAATTTGAAGTAACTATGGCACCTAGTTCGCTACACTAGATGACCTAGGTGATGTAGAGAATATAGATGGATTAATATGTCTCTAATAGCCTTAAGTTCTCAACACATGAGACAAGAAAGGCTAAAGATAGAAGAAGAAGTGCTTGAGGAAAAGCTAGTAAGGAGTTAGCATAAAAATAGGGAGTGAACTCTCTTGTGAAAATCTGAACCAATCTTAATTTCCCATAGAATAAACCTAATAACAAATTAACTATGGTTCATATTTCACCTTAGTGAGTCATGGCTTGAAAACCCTCCACGTGTCACCAAGAGCCGTGCTCAAAATGTTGGATATATGTATGCCCTAGAGGCCATTATATGATAGTGGATGTATTTGTACATGTATATATATTCAGTATACATTCTTGCTCGACATGATAGTATGCTATCTGGTTCTTCTTTATCTGACATGTTGATTTGATCATGCTTTTATTCATTCATACATGCTGATAAAGCCCTGAGGATATCGGCTTGACTACTGTGATTATGATGGAGATCATACTAGTGGGACATCTGTAGTCTATAAGCATATCCTGGAAAGTCCCTAGTCATAGGTATATCGAGACGGGGCATTGATATACCAGAGTAGACTAGCGTATATGATACTAGACCCATACGATGGGCGATGAATGTTCCCACATTCATCGATGTTTGACATCAAGATCATATACGGGTGCTCAGTGGTGACTGGGTACATTGGACGGACTCATCGAGAACTCCTATATGGAATTATATCTATCGTCGGATAGCAGTTCTCAGGTGACACTGGTACAGGTTAGTCTGTAGACCTGAGATTGTCATAGAGTCTTGTGTGTTCTCCCACTGTACTTTGATTGCCACCCTACCACGGCTCTACTGAGTCATGCAAACAGGTGGCCGTTGGGTATAGTCCCGAGACACACGAAGGCGATGAGCGATAGGAGGGATTTCGTCTCTCCCGGTATTGGGAGTTGATGCTGTGCTGTGCCCGACTGGTTATATCAGTAAGTCCCTGGTCAGGGCTGCTGAGATTTGCTGATAAGTGTTATCAGTAGTTTCTCGATCTGTTATAGGCCATTCACCGGCACGACTTATTGAGTTATTGGAGTCGACGTGACCATCCCTAGGCTCGATATGCAGCATATCTGACGAAGAGACCGGAATGTACGGTAGTGTTGCCGGATGGCTCGACGGGAGTTGTAGCAGGTTCGCTTGTTTTTTTCTGATCGCTCAATACCCGGGTGGCCGTTACGTTTAGCTGACCGCTTGCGGCTTAGGGGTGCTTGATATGATCATCACCCACTGCCGGCATATTGACGAGTCTTAGAGTCCCACAAAGGAGTTACCTAGTCCAGGCGAAACGTTGTTGTGCGCGTATGCGATATGCGCATGGACCCGATTAAAATGCGTGTATAGGATACCGTATATTGATCGGGCGGCTTGCTTTTGGTGGGGTCATATGTGATATGGCCGGATTGATAAATCAAGTGTTGATTTATCATTTAACCATTAGTTTTCTCACTTGAAACCTTTTCTTGTACATGATGGATGTATGCATGCATGTATGCTATCTTTCTTTTAGTTTCATGCACATATGGATGTGCATACATACATACATACATCATCTATCATGGTTGCTTATACAAAGAAAATGGTGGCAATATAAGACTCACACAATGAGTTTTTAATATGGATTATTTTTGTATTTATACTAAAACAAAAATGAAAGAAAAAGGGTTAATTATTGGATTGTTTCTACACTCTTCTTGATCTTACCATGCTCACCCACTATTTAACCCTTGGTTATTTTTCCTTAGGTGTTTTAAACTATGATACAATAATATCTTTATATTCTAACCATGGTTTGAGATGAGGATAAGAAAATATATATACATATATTTTCTTTTTCCTTCATAAGAGTTATCTTTTTACTCTTGTTAAAAAGAAAGCTATCATCTTCTTCCTCCTTCACCATTTGCTCTCTAGACTTTTGTAGTGAGCAATATACTCATCAAGTTAGGTTTTTGAAGTGAGAAAAGCCACCACAACATCATTCTACAAAAGTTTAGCCCACTTGTTTAGAGTGTTCTCTTCATTTCTCCTCTTGAAAAGTGAAGATGCAAGCTTGAACTAGGAGCTCCGGGTGGATCGTCGTGGACACTAGAAGACTTCAAGAGAACCTTCCTCCAACACTCAAGAGGCCAAAGAGTCTAGCGAAGGGAGCTACAAAGGTTGTAGTCTCGAAACCCTAGTCTTTGTTGCCTTTATTGTTTAGAAACCCTAATTTTCTAGGATCGATCCTATGTATGCTTGCTTAGCACCATAAAAACTTGAACTTTGTGACATGTGATGCTTCCAAACTCTATATAGGGTGCTAGGTAAACCTAACACAAAATTATGCAAACTTTCACCTTATTTCCTCTACCTCATAATGCATTAAACATTTAACCTAAAATGTTTAATACATGTCTTCTTCTAGAAGCATCTTTGAACAAATTACGAAAATGCCCCTCTAGTGTACATACATACCGTATCCGTATTCCGAAAAATACGAATACAAAAGAGGCGAAAATAATCCATCAGTACAATATTAGGATCCGGCTTAAAACAAAGCTCAGTAGTATTATCTGTCAGAATCATCATGCGTGCACAAGTACAGGTACATGATCGAACCCTATCGTAAAACCATATGACCTCTACATCTTTTGCCCGATGCAGGGAAACCCTCTGTGTGGGACTCTAAAACTCGACACTACGCAGGAAGTGAGTTTAACCACAAGCCGCAAGTGGTACCAGCTGCACGTAATGGCTACCCAGTTATCTATCGATAAGAAGACCGATGAAAATAACTCATCTGAACTCCTACTGAGCCTATCTGTGACAAACTCCGCACAGTCTGGTCTGTTCGTCTAAGAGTATCATATATCGGGCCTAGGGGTGGTAGCCGTCAGACCTCTAATAGCGCAATAAGTTGTGCCGGGGAAGAGCCCAAAACACTCTAAGAAACTACTGGAGTACCTACCAGTAAATATCACTTGCTTTGGCCAGGGAATTTGTGTAATGGCTTTCCGAACACAGCGCGTTATCGACCCCCAATACCGGGAGAGACGAATCCTATCTAACCGCCTGTCATGACCCGAAATAGCACGTGACTGGCCCTTGAATCATATGAAGTCTATAGGATCTCATCTAATTCAAGTAAGCCAAAATCCTAGAAATCTAAAACCATTTTAAATAATAAACAAAGGAAAACTAGTTTTAAAAAAGCGAAGAAAACATGTTTTAAATACAAGGTTTTTAAATAAATAAGCCGAATATGCATTTTTAAATCCTCAAGTTTTTTCTGAAAATTTCGGCAAAGTTTCCTTTGTAAAAACTGGCCCCAAACGGGGTACAACAAGAATAATATATGTATAATGATAAAAGGCATCACCAAGTGTAAGTGCACGGCGGCGCCCCGGCCGTCAATCCGACGGCCAAATGCGGAAGCGGTGATAAACTTTAAATTTTCTTGAACTGGCAAACCGCCGCGCACTAATACCCGGATCGAACCATTAATTAGTCCTAGCTAACTACAAGAAAGGGAAGAGAGATATACCGACTGATCCAAGTCCTCCGGTCTTTTCGTCGTCGTCCCGATCTCCCGCGGAATGTCCTATCTCCACCTCGTCGCCGGAAGTGCACCACATCGCCTACTTCTTTTACGAGCTCCCACCTCAATGCCGAGGCAACTCGGGCACGAAGCTGGCTAGTCGACGTGCCCAAGATTTGCTGTAGAATATCTAGTGAGCAAGTCTCAATTTTGGGGTTCATGGAGATGCCTTTGTGGTGGAGGAAAAAGAACTTGGAGAGAGGTGAGGAAAAATGTGATATACAAAGAATGAGAGTATCATTTTTCTCCCAACCAAAAGAGAAGCATTTTCCTCATCCCTTTCCAATAGTGGCTGGCCCCCTTAGGTGATTGGAGAGAGAGAGCAAAGACAAGGGGGTGGGTGGAAAGCAAGTGATGATGAAACAATCAAATGATCACAACAAAACCCAACACTCCAAAGCAACCATCATCTTTCCACAAGTCAAAACATGATGACAAGAAGAAGTCAAGAAGTCAAGGTCAAGGGATGGGCTCCATCATAAAACCATCATGATACAAATATATGCAAAGAACCCCTCTCCACAAATGCCTATTTGCAACAATGCAAATAAGCCCTCCTCCACCAATCTTCGGCCAATGAACGATACAAAGGAAATTGGCCGAAACGGAAAGCAAACTGGCAACTCCAGAAAACTGGTCCAGTAAAAAATTACAGGAAAACCCCGATACTGTGCATACAAACCCGCATTTGTATTCCGACCGAAATACAAATGCAATGAGACAAAATCTACACTGTACTATACTAGGATCCGGCTTATACCAAAACCGGCTAGTATGATCCGTTCGATCCTGATCCGTGCAATACCGCACGTACCTGATCGAACCCTGCCATATAACCATACGGCCTGTAGTACAAACTGTCCGATCCTGATCCGTGCAATACCGCACGTATCTGATCGGACCCTGCCATATCTCCATACGGCCTCTACAACTTTTCGCCCGAAAGCTGAGTAACTGAATGTGGGAGACTCTAAAGACTCGTCAACACCTTGGTTGTGGATTTAACCACTAGCACGTCAGAGGTATAAGCCAATACGTAACGGGCTACCAGGTATTGACTAAAAGGGACGTCTGTGAGCGAACTCAGCCTGACAACCCTACTGAGCCTGTCAGTGACAATATCCGTACAGTCCGGTCCGTTCGTCTATGAGAATCGCATGGCGGGCCTAGGGGGTTGGTAAAAGTCAGACCCCCAAATGCGGTATAAGTCGTGTCGGAGTGTAGCCCAGAACACCCTGAGATACTACTGGAATACCTACCGGTAAATCTCCTTGCCTCGGCCGAGGGCTTCGTGTAATGGCTCTCCTAGACACAGCGCGACCTCACCCCCAATACTGGGAGAGACGAACCCCTGAAGATACGCTCACTGCCTCCATGTGGCTCGGGACTGTACCCAACTAAAACCTGTTTGCACGACTCCTTTGAGCCGTGGTAGGGTAGTAATCAAAGTACAGTGGGAACTCACACGAGACAAATGACGATCCCCAGGTCGATGAACTAACCTGCACACATGTCACCAGGGAACTGCTATCTGACGTCTGGTATATGACCAACTAGCATGTTCCCGGCGAGTCCTGTCCGGTGTACTCATAACCCAATGAGCACCTGTATACATCTTAGGTGAACCAACTGACACCAGTGGCTTGTGAGACCGGCTACCGCCCCTCGTCGGGGTCTCGACTGTATACACTAGTCTACTCTGGAGTATCGATGCCCTATCTCGAAACTCTCACGACTAGGGACCATTTAAGGATATGCTTATAGACTGCCAGCTCCCACTTATATGATCGCCCTCATACTGCTGGTGGTCAAGCAAGAATCCTAGGGGCTCTATCAACGTGCAATAGTGACCTGTAAGGTCGCCTAAAGCAGTACACGCTGATAAAGGTAAACCAGATAGCATACTATCATCTCGAGTGAGACTGTCCTACCGGGATAGGTCCTCCATCAATCATTGCAATCACATACCTGTGACCTAATAATTGACTCTGAGGGCACTATCTCCAACACCAAGCGGGAGCTAGCTCTTCGTCAATCGACGGTCACAACCACACAAGCAATATAATATACAACGCCGAAAGGGGAGGATCAAAACTCCAAAGGAAACTCAAGATCAACAAAAAAGCATAATACTACAACGCGCGACTCTAAGGTCGAAATAATACACAACTGATTTCTAAGTCTGAAATAAATATACATGTTTGGTTGATGGAATTACTAGATACAACTGATTAAAATAAATACAAGGGTGGTCACGATACGAGCGAACCCACCTACCAAAGCAATCACCTAGAAAGGAAGCGGTGTGCCAGCAAAGCCGTAACGAAACCTGTACGAAAAAACCTGCAAGAACTGTGGCACAATGGGGGTGAGTTGCCAACTCGTGAATAGGAAACATCACAGAGCAGAAATCGTATGTATGACACAATCCTAGGTCAATACGATCAATAATAATATATATCCTCAATATGATAAAGTCTGAAGGATGATAAAGTGGCAAGGGTAAACATCTATACCAAGTGTAGTACCAAGTGCTCGTGTCAGTGCCTCAGGTAGTAACATATCATAAACATGAGGTGTGATCAATGTAACCAACATGAATCAATGTCAACTATATCATGAAGTCTATAAGTATGTGGATGTCATCCAACTATGTAATCAATGTATATATGCATATGGATCCCGTCCACGTGTCAACCAGTGACATAACAAAATCATGCATGTAAAAGTCATAAAAGCACATGCATGAGAATTATGAGGATATAAATCAACGTGTGTCCCACGCGACAAATCAAAATCATGGAACCTGAGTGTCTAGCATCGACACTCGAAAACATCATGAAACCCGTGCCCAGCATTGGCACGTAAATCCTCATATATCGGGCTCCGTCAGTCCGGATCGGCCCACGGGCTCCGTCAGTCCGGATCGGCCCATATCATCTCTCGACTCCGGTCGGTATCCTCCGGATATCTGCCGAGCCCAAATACTATCACTGGTAGGTAGTAGTCCCTTTTCCAGGATCACCGTCTGCAACACAGCAATCCGTTCTCGCCCCGGGGTACCATATCGGGTCCACTATGCACCCGCAATCGGCCTCATCCGCCTCCTCGAATCAGGTTTCACATGTCACACTCAGAACCGAGAAAACACATGGTGGACGCACTAAAATATCATATCAAGAGAAACCGGGTTTTTAAAACAGTACTTACTTTCTTTTGAAATAGCCACGGTTCTCAAATCCAGAAATCCCATGAAAACAGCTTATCTCAATGCGTATAATCATAAAGCATGATGTAGGCTACATCTAACGGAAATGTAAGCATATCCGTATGTCATATAACATGGAACAATACTATGCACGTATCAAGGGAAAACCCCTTTTTTAAATGAATCCAGTTTTGAAATATATCCTGCGGTTCCCAATTTACTCCAAGTCAAAAGCAATATCATATAAAGGTGCATGCAACTATAGCAGACAATTCATGCAAGGTATCATATCAAAATGCAGCAATTCTACAATGTTGTGGCATGGCAATTATCGATGATGAAGTGTGTGAGCCGCCAAGTAAGTGTACGAACATACGCATCATCGATTATGGTGTTGGTGTCCTGACAGCATAGTTTTAATATAATAATAAACAGATTTAAACATTCAATGCGATGCAAACAGCAAGAATATGCGGAAAAAGAATGATAAACACAACAGTGAAAAATTTACATCAATATATATATCATATAGTTTTTCCATTTGAAATAATACGAATCGTGGGGTTTAGAAAAATAAGGGCTACTATGTTTTTAGGAAAAGATGCATCTTTTGAAAATATCCGTAGAATCCCTTCACCTATCTTTTAAAATACTCACGATTCGTTAGTTTTGAAATATGTATGACTCGGGACTAGTCTAACATCTACTAAGTAAACTACAGATCTAACTAAAAAGCTAATTGAAAGGGTATGGAAACCACCTAAATCTGAGTCGATATCTATATAAACATATAATAGTCGGTGATCCTGCCTCAATAGTATCACATACGATATAATATACAATATGACATTCTCGAGTCAAGAGTGCGGATACATCATCAATATATAGCACGTACGTAAATCGGTCGTACGGCATCCCAAATCTGGGTACGGGTCGAATCTCATATTTATCTCATCAATTATCTGGTATCCTTATCATCATATCTCATAAACTGGGGTACTGATCTAAGTCTAGTACAAACTGATACCATCTATATAAATATAAATGCGTGTGTAAAACACACGTCCAAAGGTCCGCTAAAATCTCATGTCGTATCTCAAAATACGAACCACATCATATCACCGATCTCATGGCACCATGCCCAAACTCATCGACTCAACTCCAAAAAATCATCCACTATCCTCATCATCCCAATGTAGGTATACGTGTATATATATACATCATCCCATACCTATGTGTGTGTGTATATATAGTATCCCCAAAATACGCACAAGTATAACAAGTAAGCATATGTGTGCGTGTGAGTGCAAACCTATTCTAGGGTTCGCGACTAAGAAGCTATACTAGTTCACTTCTAATAACCCTAATCTAACCATTTAAAACCTAATCATATCTCAAATATCCATGTCACACATAAAAGATATCATATATATAGTATATATAGCATACTAAACATCGAACTGCGGGGGTGTTATACGCCATCCACCCGACTTCCCCCGTAGATATAATCTACTCACCTTGATCTTGCTTACCGATGTCGAGGTCGCCATCATCTCCTTATTGTCTCGAATCATCGTGGGGTACCTACATATCACACGCATCGTATCGCATTAAAACCGAATCGAAACCAAAACGACACGCGGAACTTACATAGGTCAAAACCTATGGTCTACTCCCGCAAATCAACCCGATATCACTCGATATAGACGTGCAAACGTCACGTGATTGAGATAAAGCACAAATACAAAAATACAGAATTTAAAATACGGAAAACCATTGCTCGAATCAAAGCAGCAACTAGAGAAAGTGGTCCCAGATTTTGGCTCAGGCCAAAACAAGGCAAGCAAACAACAGTGGGGTGATATATAGTGTGATGACCTGCTGAAGCAACCTGGGCCCTAACCCCTTCCCTATGGCTGGCCACATGCCCAGAAAAACCGGCCTCCTCGGTTTTGGCATGGTGGAAATGTCTCGTATTCGTAGGGTGTCTTCTTATGGGTCCCACTAAGTCTCTGGTATTGTTTACTTTTCAAGTAAATTCTCCGGTTCATTCCAGATCTCCCTGCACACCATAAAACTCACAAAACCGACATGAAAGTTCCGTTTTTCCGTATTTTGGGTTTCAGTTGGGTTGTTCTGGGTTTCCTATCATCTATGGGGGTTTAAGGTCACCTCCAAAGCCCAAATACACCATCTTTATTCAAATCAAACCCTAATTCCCAACTTGAGATTTCAAACTTCGCTAAACTTCGTCAAATCACTTTTAAACTTGAAAAGAGGCTTTAGCAAAGGAAATACTACACTAATTGTGAAGGGATTATCTCATTTGACACTCATGAATCCTCTACAGCTCCAAAATGCAAACTTTCTTGGTCCAAGGTGTAGCTTGTGAGCTTGTGTACAATTTTTGTGAAGTGGGGATGAGGTTTTTTGTGAGTTTTTAGTGATGAAGTGGGGGTTTTAAGTTGAGGGAAAATGGGGTGCTGCCATGGTTGAGGGAGGAGAGGAAATGAAGGAATGATGAATGAAGAAATGGGAACCATGACCAATGGTTGGCCCCTCACCCTCTCTCTCTCATGCCCATTCCTCACACTATTCTATTCTTTTCTTTTCTTTTCTATTTTCATTCACTCCTCAATAGTAAACCCAAAACAAAGAATGAAAAATAATGATAAAGCCATGTAGGAAAATGTAACACAAGTGTCAAATGATATGGTGCATGTTTTGCACAAAACACGCTTAAAGCCCGAATAGCGATTTTTAATCGCGATTAGCACTAAAATAGTGTCAATAAATCATAAACTTTCATAATTTGCATAAATCACATATAGCACCCTCCTTTTAGTAACTTCCAAAATTTTCAAAATTTTCCCCAATTTATCGGTATTTAATTATACCGCCTTATTAATATATTCAATATAATATTATTTAATTATAAAAATTCCCAAAAATAATATTTATATTTTTTTGAAATGTTACAATCTTTTCCCCTTAAAGAAATTCGGTCCCCGAATTTAAATTTAAACCCCTCAATACTAAAACATTTCAGTAAAAAGTCTAAGTCGTCGGGGCTCCGAAATCATCAATACATAAAACGCATTATAGCGCAATGCACGCGCACGAACAATGAGCAGATAACTCAAAATCAAAACTCCGTCAAGCATCCCGCAATCATCGGAGTCATGGTGAAGACACAAATGTCAAATCCAATACGAAAACCCATATGATATAAATCAGAACTATACATGTAAACATCTGAAGGAGATGCATGCCAAACCTTTCATGTTGCTGTGCGATGCGTATATCGCGGCACAGTGGCGGACGTCTATTGTAAGTAAATAGCTATATATATACTTATCCTTTGTTTAATATGTACGTCCCGCCGTTTTTGAAAATGATTTAGAAGGGTTTCCTGGTTTTAAACTTTTCGTGTCATATCAGACACGTAGGTAAATACTAAGACTATAGCTCCCATTTTTTTGAAATCCCTTCGATAACTATCAATGCATGCAAAATATATCCAAGTATTGTCCTCTGACTTGTCCTGCTCAGTACGAAAACAAATAGCAAATATCATAAAAACATACTGCTCCATAAGAAATCAATAACAAAAACGTGCATATGAATGATACGTGCGTTTGGTGCACACGGAAATCAAAATCCATATATGTGCCATATATGTGCACAGAAACAACATCTGAGTGCATCGGGTGTGCACGAAACATCTGTCAAAGGCAACGGGTGTGCCTAACAGCAAACTCAGGTGCATCTGATATGCACGAAAAATCTCGATTTAGTGCATCTAGTGTGTGTTGGATATAGTGCCCTCAGAGTCAATTATTGGATCACAGGCACGTGATTGCAATGATTGAGGGAGGACCTATCCCGGGATGACAGTCTTACTCGAGATGATAGTATGCTATCTGGTTTACCTTTATCATCGTGTACTGCTTTAGGTGACCTGACAGGTCGCTATTACACGTTGATAGAGCCCCTAGGATTCTTGCTTGACTGCCAGCAGTATGAGGGCGATCATATAAGTGAGAGCTGGAGTCTATAAGCACATCCTTAAAAGGTCCCTAGTCGTGGGAGTTTCGAAACAGGGCATCGATTCTCCAGAGTAGACTAGTGTATACAGTCGAGACCCCGACGAGGGGCGGTGGACGGTCTCACAAGCCACTGGTGTCAGTTGGTTCACCTAAGATGTATACATGTGCTCATTGGGTTATGAGTACACCGGACAGGACTCGCCGGGAACATGCTAGTTGGTCTTATACCTGACGTCAGATAGCAGTTCCCAGGTGACATGTGTACAGGTTAGTTCATCGACCTGGGGATCGTCATTTGTCTCGTGTGAGTTCCCACTGTGCTTTGATTACTACCCTACCACGGCTCAAAGGAGTCGTGCAAACAGGTTTTAGTTGGGTACAGTCCCGAGCCACATGGAGGCAGTGAGCGGATCTTCAGGGGTTCGTCTCTCCCGGTATTGGGGGTGAGGTCGCGCTGTGTCTAGGAGAGCCATTACACGAAGTCCTTGGCCAAGGCAGGAGATTTACTGGTAGGTATTCCAGTAGTATCTCAGGGTGTTCTGGGCTACACTCCAACACGACTTGTACCGTTTTTGGGGGTCTGACTTTTACAAACCCCCTAGGCCCGCCATGCGATGCTCATAGACGAACGGACCGGACTGTACGGATATTGTCACTGACAAGCTCAGTAGGGTGTCAGGATGAGTTCGCTCATCGACGTCCCTTTTAGTCAATAGCTGGTGGCCCGTTACGTATTGGCTTATACCTCTGACGTGCTAGTGGTTAAGTCCACAGCCATAGTATTGACGAGTCTTTAGAGTCCACCACACATTCAGTTACTCAGCTTTCGGGCGAAACGCTGTAGAGGCCGTATGGAGATATGGCAGGGTCCGATTAGATACGTGCGGTAGTGCACGGATCAGGATCGGACGGTTTGTACTAGAGGCCGTATAGATATATGGCAGGGTTCGATCAGATACGTGCGGTATTGCACGGATAAGGATCGGACGGATATTACTAGCCGGCTTTGGTTTAAGCCGGATCCTAGTATAGTACAGTGTAGATTTTGTCTCTTTGCATTTGTATCCGGACAGAATACAGATGCGGGTGTGTATGCACAGTATCGGGGTTTTCCTGTAATTTATTACGGGACCAATTTTCTGGAGTTGCCAGTTTGCATTCCGTTCCGGCCGGTTTTCGTTTGTTCTTTCCCGGCCGGACTTTTCCGATGGAGGG
This sequence comes from Agapanthus africanus, assembly GCA_030015575.1. NCBI lineage: Eukaryota > Viridiplantae > Streptophyta > Magnoliopsida > Asparagales > Amaryllidaceae > Agapanthus > Agapanthus africanus. Next base: position 389,212,425 of record CM057337.1, on the reverse strand, counting down.
GGTTATTTGCAATTGTGCAAATAACATTTGTGGAGGGGGTTTCTTGCAAATATATTCATTATGATATGTTTAGCATCTTTCATCCATGATGGTGCATTAATTGTGATTTGAATGGGTATGGAGTGATAAGCATGGTTGATGTTTCTTAGCTTTATGTTGTGGTCACCTCTTGCTTTTCCTACACTTACCTCCCTCTTGTATTTGTTTTGCCCTCCACCATTTTCCACCCCATTGCATGGCCGGCCACAATTTGGGAGAGGAGAGAAAATGAGAGGTTTCATTTTTGGTGGGAAATTAATCATCCATCTCATTTTCCATTGCTACCAAAATCCCCAAGTTCATATCTTGTTGATTCCTCCATCAAGGCAACTACAAACCCCAAATGAGACTAGCATGATCTACACCACATTCTATAGCACATCTTGGGCATGTCGACTTGCCAGCTTCATGCCCGAGTTGCCTCGGTATTGAGGTGGGAGCCCGTAAAAGATGCAGGCGATGTGGTGCCCTTCCGGAAAGGAGGCGACGACCGGAGTTTTCCGCAGGAGATCGGGATGACGACGAGAAGACCAGAGGACTTGGATCAATCGGTATATCTCTTCCCATCTTGTTACTTTGCTAGATCTAGTTTAATGGCCCGATCCGGGGTTTAGTGCGCGGTGGTGCCGGTTTGCTAAGTTCGCAAAATTAAAGTTTATCACCGTTTCCGCATTTGGCCGTCGGATTGACGGCCGGGGTGCCGCCGTGCACTTACAGTGGTATTAGAGCCTCGCCATTAACTTCGTCTAGCTTCGTTTGATGTGTTTGCATCTCCGATCGACCAAAATTCCAAAAACTCGCGTTTTTCCTCAGATCAGTTTTCTGTCGAAATTTTTTGATGTCCAAAAATTTTTCAGGTTGTAAAAAACTAATGTATTGGAAATCCTAAGACTACTGGAAAAATTCGACACAGTCAGTCGACGACTGAAGCGCGGAACCGCGGCCAAACCCCCCTTGGGCCGCGGTTCCGCCGCACATTGGTGTCCTCACTATGTCCAATTTCTCCAGTGGGCTTCTGGGCTAATTTTAGGGGTTTTGGAATATTAATATTGGGCCCATATTTTCTGTGAGTGCTACAGTATTGCTTGGGGGCCCACTTGTTAATTTTTGATCGATCGGATATTTTAAACACATTATTTCACAGTATTTACATTATATCTGCGACCGTGAATGTCACTCGATCGGTAAATCCGGTCTAACTGCTATAGCCCGGTTAGACGGATTTGCGAACGTGACTTTCACGTTGATGTTCTGTGTTTTGCTGTGATGTTGCGGATCGTTCGTGGGGGATAGCCTGGATGCAATGCTAGTACAGTGTTGTTGTATTATGTACATTTGTTATTGCGGGGCGAGCGTCCGACATGTGGACTGCCGTCACTGCCTGTTTGTATTATTATTTTGGGGCACGACCAGGTTGCGGTCGATGTACCCGGTGTATGTATATTTTACTTTCTGTACTAGGATTGCCCCGCGGTGGGGTGCACGGATAGCCGGGTTCTGGAGGGCAACAAGCCCGCATCTCATGGCATTGGGACGGAGGGGGCTTCGCTCTAGAATTGGCGGGCTATTCGCCGCACTCGTAGGGGGTACAGGTTGACCCAGGAGGGGTGCCCAAGTTACCGGATTCCGTGAAGTGCTGGGTGGTCCATTCACGGTGCTGAAGGGGGCTTCCTCGCTTCAGGTTTTGGCGGGTGACTTGCCGCGCCCGTAGGGGTCTAGGATTTCATTGCACAGGCTATCCACACGACCAGGGGAACGTCGGGTTTCAGTAGTGGCTCTGTGAAACCCGGGGATCCCAGATATCTGTATTGTTCTGTGATGCTGTACATTTCTGTGATGTTGCATTTTATTCACACCTTGAGCGAAATATAATATATTGGTATATATATTAGTAGATGTTGTATATGTTTTTCATCCGCGCTAGTCCAGTCCGCGCTCTGCCGTTAGTTAGCTAACCTAACGGGTGATGACGGGACCTAGTGGCGAATGCGGATGGCATATACGTACGTCAGTATATTTTCGTTCTTTGTAGTGTGATCAATTGATGGGACTGCATTGATTCGGATCAATGCAAGATAAACAAACCTAATCTGATGTTGTTGGAACACTTTTCAAAAAGCTGTTATTGCAAGGACGTTCACTTTTGTTTTGCATCGTGGTATTCATTTGGAATATCCTGCTCCTCAATCGACGAGGCAAGGGCCGAGATCCCTTCACCGGGAGTGACCCCTTGGACAGAAGTTTGCGTCAGGGCATTAACTTCACTATAGCCGATTACTTTTGCTTTGCATCGTGGTGTTCATTTGGAATATCCTGCACCCCATTCTACGGGGAAAGAGCCGAGATCCCTTCACCGGGAGTGACCTCTTTAGCGAAGGTTTTCGTTACTATATTTTCCAAAAAGCTATCCGTTCCTTCAACGATATCGAGTTCATTACGTTAAAGGTTTTCGCCAGAAACCATTCGTAGCCCTCCGTCGTTTCATATGGGTAGTCAATAGTATTCAAGCTGTGTATGTTGGCCAAAGTCAAGGCATAGTGATTGGTAGCTATTGGGTATTCATATGCAGCATAGATAGATGTGTTGGTTTGGGACAGCCGTACTGCCATTTTGGCCAAAGTCAAGGGTAGGTACGGGTGGATTCAAATTAACCTGGAGAATGACGGGTTGAACTTGACATGTGACTTATGATATGTTGGCCAAAATCAAGGTCATAAGAGCATGGGGTAAAAATCACATCGGGAGTTTCAAAAGAACTGAAACTTGCCAGATATGCGCATACCTTCTGGAGTGTGATAACGTGAGCGGATTCCGTCACTTTATCATGCGATGAGAGTTGGATCCCGATTCCCACTGATGAGTTAGTTTACTCCTCGGGTATCCCCGATTAATTCTTCTTTTAGGTTTGAAGGAGAATTTGAGGTACAGTGGGAGGTTTCCTGATTAGATAAATTGGTAACCATTCTGATCTAGGTTAGAGTGCACGCTGAGTGTTTCTTCTCTCTCTCTCTGGCAGCGACCATTGACCCGACCCTAAGACTATGACTCAGAGACCAAGTTAACCGAACCTTCTTTACACTGGCTTTTGGATTGTCAGAGTTGCAGACCTCATTGCCACTCCTACTTTTACCCTTTTCTCCAGGACACCCCGTATTACTACGAACGTCCACTTCCATTGGACAAAACAATCGTATGGTTAGATACGAACTCGAAGGAATTCGAGGATGGTTTCCGGTTCTGGAGAAAACGGATAGGATTATTCAGTTGTCTTTTTCCTTTTTTCCTTCTCTCAAGTTACGAGTACTCCTTAGTTTAGGAGATAGTACACCTATTACGCAAATTGGATAGTCTTCTTCCAATCTTTAGGCTGGTGCCGAACAGTGGGGAATGAAGAAAACCAATTAGCATAACGATGGTGTGCAGAAGGTATTAAGATTAAGACAAAGCAAGGGATTAGTAAGAGGGCAAAGTAAATTGCGACTGATATTCACGACCAAACCAAGTATTTCTTCGCCAATCCTAAATCACCTTTGTATTTCTCCAGGACACTCCGTATCACTACGAAGATCCACAGTTTATTGGATAATCAATCGTATGGTTATATACGAACTCGAAAGGAACTTGTTCCAGTTCGGGGATGGATTCTGGTCCAGGAGAAATAGGAATAAGGTGTATTCGGTTGTCTTTTATCTTCACCTTCTCTCGCATTGCGAGTGCTCCTAGGGTTAGGACAGTACACCCATTATGCTTATTGGATAGTCTTCTTCCAAACCATAGGCTGGTGCCGAACGGTAGGGAAGGAAAAAACCATTTGGCCTAAGGGGTGTGCAGAAGGTAACGACTAAAGACATATAAAGGGATTTGGAGAGGTGGCAAAGAATTATGCGGTTATAGTTGTGAATCTGGATAATGGTAGAGGCATTACTAGAAATACCAGGATACCCCATCGAAACATTTCAATGTTTCAGTTCAGCTGTGTACTGTTAAAAGAAAACTGATTTCCCGATTGGACACTTGCTCCAGGGTATGTATTTACCAGGTTTGATTCTCACATCTGTATGGTTTTACAGATGATGAGTGGGGGTAAGTTATTGGGAATAGGGTGATCATCCTCATTATATCGGGATTCGTTGTAATCGGTGATATTTGAGGAGATCATCTGGGATGTTTGCCGGTCGGCAAATATTTGGTTTTTAATATCCGCTGTTGTGCACCAATTTCAAATTGATATATCTGTACGTCTATTTTCATAGAGTGAGATATACCTTTTGATATTATGTCGATGACATTTACATATATCAGTGGATGGTTAGGTAAGGAGCATTAAACAGCAGTGTAATTCTTCTTAACCATAAGTACAGTTTTCAACCTACGACACACAGTGAAAGAGTTGTTAGACTCGGCGGACTTATACAGAGTATTGTATGTTGTCCAGTGTCCATTAGGACAGAGGGGTTGGTCCTCATACTATATTCTGTTTACTTTTAACTTCTCTAGTTCTTAGACATGTGTTTCGTAGAAACACAGGGTCTAAGTTTTGAGGAGTTATAGGTATTTGAATAGAGTAGAGAACCAGGTGTAGCAAGTATCGGGATTCTTCAAGGTGATCGAAGATGTAGATACTTGTGTATGCTATTCAGTTGATAGTAATGATAAAGAGAAATTGCTTCTCTTTCAGGTTATTCATAATTGGAAGCATTCCTAAGTTGAGTAACGCTGATCGGCCTCTCTCCATTTAGTTGACATGCACTAGAGACAGCTGCATGATTTGAATCTGGTTCAATTAAATCAGTGCCTCTGGTTCTATATTGGATATAGTACAGTTCATATCTTAACATTGTTAAGGTACGGGGAGTTTTCCGGCTTATGATTAAAACCAGACTCTGGATAACACAAGGCACGTTTCTGTAATGGATGTTTGTGGGTTGACCCAGGCTATGATGAGGGTTGATTTTCTACCATCTGGGAGATCAATAGAAATATTGTTATGGACTCGCCACAGTTTTAATAAAATGTTGGTTTTTTTATTTCAAAAGCTGTAGTGGGAGTATGGTAGAACTGGAAGTGATTCCAGAACCGCAAACGATTACTGAAGATTTGATAAGGAACCTAAAGATTCAATCTGATTTGACATTCTATTGGCCACTCCGCAGATAAGGTGGGTAACTTCAGGCACCCGAGAGGTACTCCGGTAGCCTCAAGGACGGTGACAGGGAAGTTCTTGTTTACCCACACTTGCCATTGTTGTTGTTCCAGGCTGCGAGACCTGGCAGGAGGATGAGTATAGCGTCGTTCTAAACTAGCTTTAGAAATGCACGTCTATATGACTCTGCCAGAGGGTTGTCGTAGTCAGTGGGAGCAGCGGAAGCATTGGTGGACATCAGGCTTATGTCTATTTATAGACTAAAGCAGATGTAGCGGAGATAGATCATCTATTTCTGATGTGACAGTCATAGGTTTGACTTCATCAGAATAGGGGATGGATCTGTTGAGAAGGTAGTAGGGTGTGATATCCGGGTTTTGGATGACATACACAAAGTAGGAAGTGATATTCCTATACTACGATCGGTTATACTTTGGTCGTCACACAGTGGTTTCTTCACAAAGGAAATGGATTTTGTATCTGACATACTGGTTACTAGATCTATGGTTTTAGATCTAGATTTGGGTGGTTTCCCAATCAGGGTATTTTGACAGCATTCTAAGAGTATTTAGAATGGACGACTCCTGGCACGGTAGTGTACCTGCAGGTGATGGAGTCACCCTCTCTAAAGGTGTCTTATAGACTAAAGTAGAGAGGGATGTGCATGATTGACAGATCACTTGCTTAGGCAATTGAGTCAATCATGAGATGTCAAGTACCACACCAGATGTTGTTCTTGCAGTAGGTGCAATAAGTTGATATTGATCCAATCCTGGAGAAACAGTCGGAAGCAGCTTTAGAACATAAGTGGATGTTCTAGGGATATGATAACGACAGCCTCATTTGGGAGACAGTTATCATTCCACGCTTCCAAGGTGACATGGACGACAAGGAGGTTATCAGAGTTATATTTTTCCTTCTGACGAGGGGCAGTATTCTGGACAGGTGATCCAGGCAGATGCTGAGGGAGGCATGGCGCAGGATACTGATTAAGTTCAGTTGACGATACAGTCTAAGAAGTTTGGATTTGGAGTTCATTTATGAGCTAGGACCCATCAGACATCCATACATTCTAAGACAGGTATTGCTCATTTCGGGAGATGGCATTCTCCGCGAACTTGAGATTAAGAGAGAGACATAGAAAGAAACATCTAGGCGGATCCACTCACTGAGGCTATTCCTCGAATGCAATAGTTTCGCAAACAGGCTTTGTGCGACTGACTAGTAGAGGAGTTGGGTGTTCGGTATCACACGGGCTGTGAGTATGCGACATCGCAATAATTAGCCCTGAGTGCAAGTGGGAGATTGTTGGAGATAGTGCCCTCAGAGTCAATTATTGGATCACAGGCACGTGATTGCAATGATTGAGGGAGGACCTATCCCGGGACGACAGTCTTACTCGAGATGATAGTATGCTATCTGGTTTACCTTTATCATCGTGTACTGCTTTAAGTGACCTGACAGGTCGCTATTACACATTGATAGAGCCCCTAGGATTCTTACTTGACTGCCAGCAGTATGAGGGCGATCATATAAGTGAGAGCTGGAGTCTATAAGCACATCCTTAAAAGGTCCCTAGTCGTGGGAGTTTCGAGACAGGGCATCGATTCTCCAGAGTAGACTAGTGTATACAGTCGAGACCCCGACGAGGGGCGGTGGCCGGTCTCACAAGCCACTGGTGTCAGTTGGTTCACCTAAGATGTATACAGGTGCTCATTGGGTTATGAGTACACCGGACAGGACTCGCCGGGAACATGCTAGTTGGTCTTATACCTGACGTCAGATAGCAGTTCCCAGGTGACATGTGTACAGGTTAGTTCATCGACCTGGGGATCGTCATTTGTCTCATGTGAGTTCCCACTGTGCTTTGATTACTACCCTACCACGGCTCAAAGGAGTCGTGCAAACAGGTTTTAGTTGGGTACAGTCCCGAGCCACATGGAGGCAGTGAGCGGATCTTCAGGGGTTCGTCTTTCCCGGTATTGGGGGTGAGGTCGCGCTGTGACTAGGAGAGCCATTACACAAAATCCTTGGCCAAGGCAGGAGATTTACTGGTAGGTATTCCAGTAGTATCTCAGGGTGTTCTGGGCTACACTCCAACACGACTTGTACCGCTTTTGGGGGTCTGACTTTTACCAACCCCCTAGGCCAGCCATGCGATGCTCATAGACGAACGGACCGGACTGTACGGATATTGTCACTGACAGGCTCAGTAGGGTGTCAGGATGAGTTCGCTCAACGACGTCCCTTTTAGTCAATAGCTGGTGGCCCGTTACGTAATGGCTTATACCTCTGACGTGCTAGTGGTTAAGTCCACAGCCATAGTATTGACGAGTCTTTAGAGTCCACCACACATTCAGTTACTCAGCTTTCGGGCGAAACGCTGTAGAAGCCGTATGGAGATATGGCAGGGTCCGATCAGATACGTGCGGTATTGCACGGATCAGGATCGGACGGTTTGTACTAGAGGCCGTATAGATATATGGCAGGGTTCGATCAGATACGTGCGGTATTGCACGGATCAGGATCGGACGGATATTACTAGCCGGCTTTGGTTTAAGCCGGATCCTAGTATAGTACAGTGTAGATTTTGTCTCTTTGCATTTGTATCCGGACAGAATACAGATGCGGGTGTGTATGCACAGTATCGGGGTTTTCCTGTAATTTATTACGGGACCAGTTTTCTGGAGTTGCCAGTTTGCATTCCGTTCCGGCCAGTTTTCGTTTGTTCTTTCCCGGCCGGACATTTCCGATGGAGGGGGTTATTTGCAATTGTGCAAATAACATTTGTGGAGGGGGTTTCTTGCAAATATATTCATTATGATATGTTTAGCATCTTTCATCCATGATGGTGCATTAATTGTGATTTGAATGGGTATGGAGTGATAAGCATGGTTGATGTTTCTTAGCTTTATGTTGTGGTCACCTCTTGCTTTTCCTACACTTACCTCCCTCTTGTATTTGTTTTGCCCTCCACCATTTTCCACCCCATTGCATGGCCGGCCACAATTTGGGAGAGGAGAGAAAATGAGAGGTTTCATTTTTGGTGGGAAATTAATCATCCATCTCATTTTCCATTGCTACCAAAATCCCCAAGTTCATATCTTGTTGATTCCTCCATCAAGGCAACTACAAACCCCAAATGAGACTAGCATGATCTACACCACATTCTATAGCACATCTTGGGCATGTCGACTTGCCAGCTTCATGCCCGAGTTGCCTCGGTATTGAGGTGGGAGCCCGTAAAAGATGCAGGCGATGTGGTGCCCTTCCGGAAAAGAGGCGACGATCGGAGTTTTCCGCAGGAGATCGGGACGACGACGAGAAGACCGGAGGACTTGGATCAATCGGTATATCTCTTCCCATCTTGTTACTTTGCTAGATCTAGTTTAATGGCCCGATCCGGGGTTTAGTGCGCGGTGGTGCCGGTTTGCTAAGTTCGAAAAATTAAAGTTTATCACCGTTTCCGCATTTGGCCGTCGGATTGACGGCCGGGGCGCCGCCGTGCACTTATAGTGTGCACCAAAACCGCATCTCATAACATGCGCCCAACGTGCACAAAAATCTGAATCAGATGCATCCATCATGCACGAATAAAATCTAAATCATGTGCATCCGACGTGCACGAAATCATGAAATCCAATATCATAATCGAAATCGACGGTATACAATAAAATTCAATCCAAATCAGGTATACCGTGGTATATAATCTCACAACCATGTGCATCAGCATGCACAAACCAAATCAAAACACTAAAAGTGTATGAAAACTATGCCGATAGCATATATCAAGTCACACGCACGACATATGAATGAAATCAAAATCAATATATCGAATGACATCAAACCGAAGTCAGGTGCAACCGTGGTGCACAAAAACAAATATCATGGAACTCAGTCATCAAGACTAAATCATGGGAATAGATCTCCCAATACCAAAATCCAAGGTGACGGATACATGAAAATCGAATCACCAAATCACAAATCATAAATACCGTCGTCGATATTTCCCCCTTCAAAGTCGAGAAGGTGTCGGTGCATCCAATGCTAGCAGAGCAAGATATCTACTTGCCTCCTGTTCATGATCTGGCGCCTGGTGCTTTTAGGCTCTTGTCTCTCACCGTGCATTGCTAGATATATAGCTCCTCGGCTCAACGGCCCAATATGGAATGACGACGGAAACAGTCCCGCTCTGGCACATCATCTACAGATCTCTGGCGAACTATCTCGTCGACGATTCTGAACTCTGGCCTGCTGGGTGTGCGCAATATGACCGCTCCTGGGTCCAAGTCTTCTCGTGTAGTATTCCAGAAAGGTCCTATCGAGGTCTCTCTCAATTCTCGTTTCTGCCGAATTGCCCGGAAGTTACCACCCCTTTTTTTATATATATTTCTTGTTCCGGAACTGCTGCATTCTCATCATGACTCCTTCTGGAAGATATATCGAAATCAACGCCTCTGCATGCGTATCACATCTCTGATGTCGGCGGAGTGGAATGTCAACTCATCAAGATCTCGTATGAACCTCTGACACCCCCTTTTCTCAAATATCGACTGCTTCGGACTCGTCTCATCGTGGCTGCATGGACTGTGCTCCAACGGCTATACTCGTATCTGGAGTCTCGCAAGAAATGCATCCCACCACATAGCATTCGAATGAAGTGGAACCATTCGATCGATTCGTCAAAACCTCATAATTCCCCAAGAGCTCAACATCTCGGGTACAGTTTAATAGTAACGAGTACATACCACAACATCGGTGGACCAGCCGTAGAAGGGCAAACCCAAGCCTCACTAATGGCACCGCGGAACTGCCGCAAACCTTAAGGTTTAAAGGCTTTCACACAGTCATTATGTCGAGTTAGGGTTTCATTCTTCTAGAGGGTCCATAGAATCACTTGCATGTCTTTCCGAATACTTTAAACTTGGAAAATGGGCTCCTGACATTCGATCGTCTCCATCGACTCTCAACGTACCTGCGTTAAGTCGTCTCTAGCTGGAATCAATCCATCTGATGACCTCGTATCGGGATAAGCGAACGAACCACATGTCCTAGGCATTCATCCTCGGGTGACTAGCGACCTTCCATTATATCTCTAAGTATATACTCATGCTGCAGTAGCTCCAACATCTGGGGCAATATCTCGTCGTTCGCAGCAACAACTGGCTCATTTATCCGCACACTGGACCGTGCCTCAATCATCCAATAATCAGTGCATCGACGGTCATCACATTCCGGTTGGCCCCTAGCAGTAGCCTAAACTTTTGGTGCTGATCTGCACGTCCGAGAAATCTCATAACAGCGATCTATCAATGGCTTACGGCGCAAAAACACAATAAAACGACTCCTCTATGCAATCTTATGTCTCTGGAATTACGCCCTGGTCAGTCCTCGTTCGTGACGCGCTCGTGCTGACCGCAACTCTAGCCGTAGCTCTCTCTGCCCGTGTAATCGTGGCAGCAAAATCATAACCAATATCGATGAGGATAGATCATAGGAATGAATATAATACCATGCAAGGAAATGTACATCCTGAGGCTCCTTAAGCGGAGTGGCGTATCGTAAGTATGCCGCGGAACATACACACGTTATGTCACTCTCCTCATGTCACCTACTCCATCAACCAAGGTCAACCTACGCGACGAAAGTTCAGGTCGAATACCCCCCTCGACTAAGTTTAAGTTCCGTAAGGTCAAACCTAAATTCTGAATATATACAAACGCTCTAGGCTCCGCATAGTTCTTAGACTCGAACCAAGGTTAACCTAGCGCTCTGAAACCAACTTTGTTACGATCCGAAATAGCACGTGACCGACCCTTGAATCATATGAAGTCTATAGGACCTCATCTAATTCAAGTAAGCCAAAATCCAAGAAATCTAAAACCATTTTAAATAATAAACGAAGGAAAACTAGTTTTAAAGAAGTGAAGAAAACAAGGTTTTTAATAAGTAAGCCGAATATGCATTTTTAAATCCTCAAGTCTTTTCTGAAAATTTCGGCAGAGTTTGCTTTGTAAAAACTGGCCCCAAACGGAGTACAACAAGAATAATATATGCATAATGATAAAAGGCATCCCCAAGCGGGAGCTAGCTCTTCTTCAATCGACGGTCACAACCACGCTAGCAATATAATATACAACGCCGAAAGGTGAGGATCAAAACTCAAAATCAATAAGAAAACCTGTAAGAACTGTTGCACAACGGGGGTGAGTTGCCAACTCGTGAATAGAAAACATCACAGAGCAGAAATTGTATGTATGACACAATCCTAGGTCAATACGATCAATAATAATATAAAACCTCAATATGATAAAGTTTGAAGCATGATAAGGTGGCAAGGGTAAACATCTATACCAAGTGTAATACCAAGTGCTCGTGTCAGTGCCACAGGTAGTAACATATAATAAATATGAGGTGTGATCAATGTAATCAACATGAATCAATGTCAACTATATCATGAAGTGTATAAGTATGTTGATGTCATCCAACTATGTAATCAATGTATATATACATGTGGATCTCGTCCACGTGTCAACCAGTGACATAACAACATCATGCATGTAAAAGTCATAAAAGCATATGCATGAAAAATATGAGAATATAAATCAATGTGTGTCCCTCACGACACATCAAAATCATAGAACCTGAGTGTCAAGCATCGACACTCGAAAACATCATGAAACCCGAGCCCAGCATCGGCACGTAAATCCTCATATAACGGGCTCCGTCAGTCCGGATCAGCCCACGGGCTCCGTCAGTCCGGATCAGCCCATATCATCTCTCGACTCCGGTCGGTATCCTCCGGATATCCGCCGAGCCCAAATACTATCACCGTTAGATAGTAGTCCCTCTGCCAGGCTTACCCTCTGCAGCACAGCAATCCGTTCTCGCCCCGGGGTTCCATACCGGGTCCACCATGCACCCAGAATCGGCCTCATCCGCCTCCACGAATTGGGTTTCACATGTCCTACTCAGAACCGAGAAAACACATGGTGGATGCACTGAAATATCATATCAAGAGAAACCGGATTTTCAAAACAGTACTTACCTTCTATTGAAATAGCCACGGTTCTCAAATCTAGAAATCCCATGAAAACAGCATATCTCAATGCGTATAATCATAAAGCATGATGTAGGCTACATCTAACGGAAATGTAAGCACATCCGTATGTCATATAATATGGAACAATACTATGCATGTATCAAGGGAAAACCGCTCTTTTAAATGAATCCAGTTTTGAAATATATCCTACGGTTCCCAATTTACTCCAAGTCAAAAGCAATATCATATAAAGGTGCATGCAACTATAGCAGATAATTCATCCAAGGTATCATATCAAAATGCAGCAATTCTACAGTGTAGTGATATGGCAATTATCGATGATGAAGTGTGTGAGCCGGAAAGTAAGTGTACGTGGAACATACGCATCATCGATAATGGTGTTGGTGTCCTGACAGCATGGTTTTAATATAATAATAAACTCATTTAAACATGCAATGCGATGCGAACAGGAAGAATATGCGGAAAAAGAATGATAAACACAATAGTGAAGAATCTACATCAATATATATATCATATAGTTTTTCCATTTGAAATAACACGAATCGTGGGGTTTAGAGAAATAAGAGTTACGTTGTTTTTAGGAAAAGTTGCGTCTTTTGAAAATATCCGTAGAATCCCTTGATTTGTCTTTTAAAATACTCACGATTCATTAGTTTTGAAATAAGTATGACTCGGGACTAGTCTAACATCTACTAAGTAAACTACAGATCTAACTAACAAGCTAATCGAAAGGGTACGGAAACCACCTAAATCTGAGTCGATATCTATATAAACATATAATAGTCGGTGATCCCGCCTCAATAGTATCACATACGATATAATATACAATATGACAGTCTCGAGTCAAGAGTGCGGATCCATCATCAATATATAGCTCGTACGTAAATCCGTCGTACGGCATCCCAAATCTGGGTACGGGTTGAACTCACATTTATCTCATCAATTATCTGGTATCCTTATCATCATATCTCATGAACTGGGGTATTGATCTAATTCTAGTACAAACTGATACCATCTATATAAATATAAATGCTTGTGTAAAACACACGTCCAAAGGCCCGCTAAAATCTTATGTCGTATCTCAAAATACGAACCACATCATATCACCGATCTCATGGCACCATGTCCAAACTCATCGACTCAACTCCAAAAAATCATCCACTATCCTTATCATCCCAGTGTATGTATACGTGTATATATATACATCGTCCCATACCTATGTGTGTATATATATATATGTATCCCCAAAATACGCACAAATATAACAAGCAAGCATGTGTGTGCGTGTGAGTGCAAAACTATTCTAGGGTTCGCGACTAATAAGCTATACTAGTTCACTTCTAATAACCCTAATCTAACCATTTAACACCTAATCATATCTCGAATATCCATGTCACACATAAAAGATATCATTTATATAGTATATATAGCATACTAAATATCGAACTGCGGGGGTGCTATATGATATCCACCCGACTTCCCCAGTAGATATAAACTACTCACCTTGATCCTACTTGCCGATGTCGAAGTCGCCATCATCTCCTTTATCGTCTTGAATCATCGTGGGGTACCTACATATCACACGCATCGTATCGCATTAAAATCAAATAGAAACCAAAACGACACGCGGAATTCACATAGGTCAAAATCAATGGTCTATTCCCGCAAATCAACCCGATATCATTCGATATAGACGTACAAACGTCACTTGATCGAGTTAAAGCACAATAAAAAAATCCAGAATTTAAAATATGGAAAACCATTGCTCGAATCAAAGCAGCAACTAGAGAAAGTGGTCCCAGATTTTGACTCAGGCCAAAAAAAGGCAAGCAAACAACACTGGGGTGATATATATTGTGAATATAACGTGGTGAAGCAACCTGGGCCCTAACCCCTACCCCATGGCTAGCCACATGCCCAGAAAAACCGGCCTCCTCGGTTTTGGCATGGTGGAAAAGTCTCGTATTGGTAGGGTGTCTTCCTATGGGTCGCACTAGGTCTCTTGTATTGTTTACTTTTCTAGTAAATTCCCCGGTTCATTCCAGATCTCCCTGCACACCCTAAAACTCACAAAACCGACATGAAAGTTCTGTTTTTCCGTATTTTGGGTTTCGGTTGGGTTGGTCTGGGTTTCCTATCATCTATGGGGGTTTAAGGTTACCTCCAAAGCCCAAATACACCATCTCTATTCAAATCAAATCCTAATTCCCAACTTGAGATTTCAAACTTCGCTAAACTTCGCTAAATCACTTTTAAACTTGAAAATAGGCTTTAGCAAAGGAAATACTACACTAATTGTGAAGGGATTAACTCATTTGACACTCATGAATACTCTGCAGCTCCAAAATGCAAACTTTCTTGGTCCAAGGTGTAACTTATGAGCTTGTGTACAATTTTTGTGAAGTGGGGATGAGGTTTTCTGTGAGTTTTAAGTGATGAAGTGGGGGGTTTGAAGTGGAGGGAAAATGGGGTGCTGCCATGGTTGAGGGAGAAGAGGAAATGAAGGAATTATGAATGAAGAAATGGGAGCCTTGACCAATGGTTGACCCCCCACCCTCTCTCTCTCATGCCCATACCTCACACTATTCTATTCTTTTCTTTTCTTTTCTATTTTCTTTCTCTCCTCAATAGTAAACCCAAAACAAAGAATAAAAAATGGTGATAAAGCCAAATAGGAAAATGTAACACAAATGTGAAATGATATGGTGCATGTTTTGCACAAAACACGCTTAAAGCCCGAATAGCGATTTTTAATTGCGATTAGCACTAAAATAGTATCAATAAATCATAAACTTTCATAATTTACATAAATCACATATAGCACCCTCCTTTTAGTAATTTCCAAAATTTTCACCAATTTATCGGTATTTAATTATACCGCCTTATTAAAATATTCAATATAATATTATTTAATTATAAAAATTCCCCAAAATAATATTTTATTTTTTTGAGATGTTACAATCTTTCCCCATTAAAGAAATTCGGTCCCCGAATTTAAATTTAAATCCCTCAATACTAAAATATTTCTGTAAAAAGTCTAAGTCGTCGGGGCTCCGAAATCATCAATACATAAAATCAAAACTCCGTCAAGTATCCCGCAATCATCGGAGTCATGGTGAAAACACAAATGTCAAATCCAATACGAAAACCCATATGATATAAATCAGAACTATACCTGTAAACATCTGAAGGAGATGCATGCCAAACCTTTCATGTTGTTGTGCGATGTGCATATCGCGGCACAGTGGCGGATGTCTATTGTAAGAAAATAGCTATATATATACTTAACCTTTGTTTAATATGTACGTCCCGCCGTTTTTGAAAATGATTTAGAAGGGTTTCCTTGTTTTAAACTTTTCGTGTCATATCAGACACGTAGGTAAATACTGAGACTATAGCTCCTTTTTTTTGAAATCCCTTCGATAACTATCAATGCATGCAAAATATATCCTGATACTGTCCTCTGACTAGTCCTGCTCAGTACGAAAACAAATAGCAAATATCATAAAAACGTACTGCTCCATAAGAAATCAATCACAAAAACGTGCATATGAATGATACGTGCGTCTTGTGCGCACGGAAATCAAAATCCATATATGTGCCATATATGTGCGCAGAAACAACATCTGAGTGCATCGGGTGTGCACGAAACATCTGTCAAAGGCAACGGGTGTGCCTAACAGCAAACTCAGGTTCATCTGATATGTACGAAAAATCTCGATTTAGTGCATCTAGTGTGCACCAAAACCGCATCTCATAAAATGCGCCCAACATGCGCAAAAATCCGAATCAGGTGCATCCATCATGCATGAATAAAATCTAAATCATGTGCATCCGACGTGCACTGTTAGTTGTATGTATGCCCTAGAGGCCAGTATTGTACAGATTATGTATATTATATTGGATGCTTGGACATATATAGAGATGACTTTCTTGCTCGACATGATAGTATGCTATCTGGTTGCTATTTATCTTAACATGTACACTAGTCTCTTTATACTGTCTTATAGTTACATGTTGGTAAAGCCCTTAGGATTTGTACTTGACTACCTGGACTATGATGCAGATCATACTAGTGGGGACATGGTAGTCCATAAGTACATCATTCAAGGTCCCTAGTCGTGGGTGTATCGAGACGGGGCATCGATATACCAGAGTAGACTAGCGTACACGCTTCTCGACCCATGTGATGGGCGATGGATGATCCCATATCCATTGGTGTTTGACATCAGAGATGGTGTACGGGTGCTCAGTGGAGACTGGGTACACTGGACGGACTCGCAGAGAACTCCCAGATGGTATTATACCTCACGTCAGATGGCAGTTCTCAGGTGACACTTGTACAGGTTAGTCTGTAGACCCGAGATCGTCATAGAGTCTTATGTGATTCCCACTGTGCTTTGATCTCCACCTTACCACGTCCATGAGGGCGTGCAAAACGGTGGTCTTTGGGCACAGTCCCGAGTCACATGGAGGCAATGAGCGATAGGAGGGGTTTCGTCTCTCCCGGTATTGGGGGTTGATGTTGCGCTGTGCTCGATTGGCCGTAACAGGGAAGTCCCTGGCCAGGGCTGATCAGAGATTTGCTGGTAAGTGTTACCAGTAGTTTCTCGACCCGTTACGAGCCTCACATCGGCACGACTTATCGGGTTATTGGGGTCTGATGTTTACCACCCCTAGACTTGATATGCGACGTATCAGACGAAGAGACCGGACTGTATGGTAAGTGTTACTGGTCGGATTCGCAGGAGTGTGAGCGGGCTAGCTCGTCGATCTTTTGATCGCTCAATACCCGGGTGGCCGTTACGTTTAGCAGACCGCTTGCGGCTTGTGGGTGCTTGATATGATCATCATCTGCTACCGGCGTATTGACGAGTCTTTAGAGTCCTACACAGAGGTTTCCTGGCTCAAGCGAAACGAAATAGGAGCGCATATGAGATATGTGCGGGACCGAGAATAATGCGTGTATGTGATACCGCATTTCATTCTCGCGATATATGTTTCGATTGGTCATATTCGATATGACCTAGTTATCGAATCATTGATTCGATAAATCGATACATTGGATTCTAGTCGGTTATGTGCGACATGACCAGATCATTGAATCAAATGTTGATTTAATGATTTAATGCATAATTATATATTTGATATATTTCATTGCATTAACTAGTATTGGTTCACTTTAAACGGATTTTTCTCACTTGATGCACATTGTATATGTGATATGCTTTAGTGCACTACTTTGTATCATGTTTGATGATACTTGATCATATAGTTAAGTTTATAGAATTAATCCATGGTTAATTTGATAATTAGGGTTTTGCATATTCATTTATTTATTTATTTGTTTATTTATTTATTTGAAATGGATTAAGATAAGAATGGTGGCTTTATTTGTTTTTTATATTGAAGCTTCATGAAGCTTTGACTTTGCTAACCATCCTTATCTTCATGCTTAACCCTAACCCATCCAAGTGACCAAGGTTAATTCTCTACACTTAACCCTAGTTCAAGTTATGATAAGTATTTGATTTAAATTTATTTTTATCACAAGACTTATCATATTCTTTTCTTGAGCTCCATCTTCTTCTTCTTCTTCAAGCTTGCTACTCTAATGGCAACTTGAGATTTAGTGAGAGAAATCCAAATCTAAAGTGAACCCACCTCCTATTTCTTCATCCTCTACCTCTTGCCAAGTTGTTTTGGGTGTTTACTTCACAAGTTTCACAAGTTTGTGAAGTCGGAGCTTGAGTTTGTGCAACCTCGACGTAGATCGTCTTTGACACGAAGCCGACGACCTATTCCGCACGTTTCTCCGATGAAGCCATCACGAGAGTTCAAGCTTCAAGATGGACAGCGAGAGGACGCCCTTGCGGAGCCATGGAGGTGGATATCCGGATCTACAAAGGTTGTAATTTCCGTATCCCAGTAGTTAAGTGTTAACTAAGTTTTCATTTCGCCTAGACATCTAGCAACGATCCGTTAACTAGGGTTTCTCGGCACCATATTATTTAATTTGGCATGGTTGATGCCTTGTGAGACCTCTATAGTGTACCTAGGAACCCTACAGTGGTATCAGAGCCTAGCTAGAGCCTTAGGCGAAGCGTAGACGGAATTTGAAGTCCGAACGACCCAAAACCGAAACCCAAAATATGCTCTCTGTACTTTTTTGAAAACAGTGGATTTTTCCAAATTAAAAATTGCTAAAAAATTCAGCAGGTAAAAATAAGAATTACGGTGCAAAAAGTTTCTGGTGAACAGTGTTTTTCGCGGCGGATCAGCGGCAGAAGCATGGCTTCTGCGGCTGATTAGCGGCCAATTGGTGACGTCAGCCCACTTTGTTTGCACAGTAACTCCTGATAAATTCTGCTGAGTTTTCTGGGAATTTTTAATATTGATTCAAGAGTTGAATTTTCTGCAATTGTTTTGGGGATTCGGTGTTTCGATCGGGGTATCAAATTTTGTCTATTTGGCTTTCCGGATAAATTTTAGAATATGTTAAAAAGTTCGACCGGATATAAATACCCAATTTTTCCCCTGTCGGGAAATTTCCAAGTGTTGGATTTTTTCGTAGTTTAACGACGTTCTAAGTAGTGCAAGTAACTCGATGGTCCCTCTAGAAGACAACAAACCTTAACTCGATTATGTGACCGTCTTGAACTGCCCTTTGAACCTTCGGGTTTGGGGCAGTACGGCGTGCCACATGTGAGGCGTTGGCTTGACCCTTCTACGGCTGGACCGTTGGTACTGAGGTAGGAACTGAATGTTGTTAGACTTATTTCATGTGTTGATCTGTATTGGGAAAACTTGGGTGTTCGATTGTTCGATCGGAAAGTTTAACATTTTCTGTTTATCTGGAATGTGATAGAATAATTGGAATTCACAAGTAGTTATGAGATAACTGAATGAATGTTATAAATCTAGCAATTTAGTCCCATATGATATTGAAAAGAGTTTTCGATAATGAGACTAAAATGCGGGATTTATATCTGATTAGGCATGTGATGTCTAAAGCAGTTGCGGATTCCAATTGTTGTAGTTTTACACTTTCTTTTCTGTGACCGTAAGTGAAGTATGTTCATATCGCCGGTTTCGTTGCTATACGTCAACGACAATTGGGGTATGCATACTTACTTACGTTGATGACATGTGATGTTATGTGTTGCTGGATATGTTATATTGGATCGTCGTATTTGAATAGCCGGGGGTTTTTATGTGAGATGAGTGTTTTTCATTTTCATTCATGTATAAAAACTTGTATGTAATATTCTTTCATTTGGGGCGCTTCCAGGTAGCGGAAGTTGTCACCCTTTGTATATTATTTACTTTTCCGCATTAGGATAGACCCAAGGAGGGGAGCACAAGTAACCGGGTTCTGGGGTCCAGTGGGAGACCAACTCGAGGAGTCGAGTCCGGGTCTCCTAACCCTAGAATTGGCAGGGTTGCTTGCCGCTCTCGTAGGGGTCTAGGGGTGTGGGATTGGCTATTCATCACGACCATGGAATCCGTGTTTTATACTGGCTCGTATTGAAAACACGGACGTCCTAGTATATCCAATATTTCATATGTTTATTCTGCTGCGATATCTGTGTTGTGACTCTGTGATGGATATAGTATATAGTATATATGATATATTATATAGACGTTACTTATGTTTTACACCCGCGCTAGCCCTGCCCTGCTCTGTCGTTAGTTACCTAACCTAACGGTGCACGAGGGGACATCGAGGCGAATGCAGATGGCATAAGTGTACGTCATATCTATCTGTGATGTTTAGGTATTTAAATGATGGGACTTCATTAATGTGATTAATGAAAGATAAGAAACCTAAGATGTTGTAGAATCAGATTTTAAAACAAAACAGGTAGCTACAGTTCTTGCTTTGCATAGCGGTATATATGATATACCCCGCACCTTATTCGATGAGGAAAGGACCGAGATCCCTTCACCGGGAGTGACTCCTTTAGCAATAACTGGCAGATGCTACACACTCGGTTTGCTTTTGACTGCTTTTGGGTTTTTTTGCTTTGCACAGCGATATATATGATATATCCCGCACCTCATTCGACGAGGAAAGGGCCGACGATCCCTTCACCGGGAGTGACCCCTTTAGCAAAACTAGAAAAGCCTCAAAATCACTCCATTTAAAACTTCATTTGATTCTACAACGATATCAAGTTCATTACGCAATAGGTTTTCAGAAAAACCTGTCGTAGCCCTCCGTCATTTCAGATAAGTACTAGTTAGTATTCGTGCTACGTTTGTTGACTATGTTAAGGCGTAGTGTGCGGTAGCTAATTAGTGCTTATCTGTATAAGCATATGATGCGATTGGATTAGGGTAGTCGTGCGACTTTGTTGACTATGTTAAGGGTCGTGCGGGTGGGTTTAATTCAATCGGGAAATGACGGGTTGAACTTGACTAGCACTTATGATTTGTTGACTATGTTAAGGTCATATAGCTGCTAGGGGCAAAAGCATTATCGGGAATTTCAAGTGTTGAAATTTGCAATAAGATTGCATACCTTCTATGAGATAGTTGGATCCCGATACCCACTGCGAGTAAGAGTTACTCCTGGGAGAGTTTTACACATTGCAATTAGCCGATCAAGTAGGTGTCTAGAAAGGTGTCAACGGGGTTAAGCCTCTGGGAAAACGAGGTTTACATTAATTAGGTTCGTGCGAAAGCACGGGGGACCTCCCTCAAAGTACCGACACTGGCCTGGCTGAAAGATTGGCGAACCTGTAGTGTGTAATTAATCCCGGCTAGTCTTTCCTTTTAGGGTTTGGAGGAAGATTTGATAAAAACCAGTGGGAGCCATCCTGATTAGATAAGATAATAACCAATCTGATCTTGCACGAGCATACGCTAAAGTGTTTTCTTCTCTCTCTCTCCAGGTAGAGACCAGTTCATGCCTTAATCAAGATAATAATATGGATGTATTGACCGAACCCACATGTTATACTGTGCTGGGGAACGTTGGTTCCGTTCATTCTTATAAGAGTTATAGGAATGAACAGGATATAGGGAAATACCAGGATTCCCATGCCACCCGAATGAAGAAAGTACATGTTGATGCATTTTCTTCGGGTGTGTTCGTTACTGAGAACTGTTTCTCTATTTGCTCTACGTCCTGGGTATTAGATACCGGGTCAGGATCCCATATATGTAATCAGTTACATGGGCTTAGAAAAGGTAGAGAACTTGGAGAAGGTGATAAAGACATAAGAGTTGGAAATGGTGCAATTGTTGCAGCTAAGACTGTCGGGGAATATCACCTAGTATTACCAACTGGTGATACATTGGTTCTGAACGAATGCTATTACATGCCGAACCTGATATGCAACATTATATCGGTTTCTTTACTGAGTAAAGAGGGATATAATTTTGTATTGCAGGACATGTTATGAACATTTTCCGTGACCAAAAGTTGGTTGGATCAGGCACGTTATGCAATGGCATTTATGTTCTAAATCAATCAACAGTTCTGAGCATAACAAACACACACAAGAGGAAGAGTTCAGAACTGAACGAATCCTTCTTGTGGCATTGTAGACTGGGTCACATCAATGTGACACGACTAGCTAAGTTGCATAAAGATGGATATTTAAATCCGTTTGAATTTTCATCTTATGACACTTGCCAGTCATGTCTCAAAGGCAAGATGACCAAAACTCCGTTTACGGGACACGAAGAAAGAGTTACCGAACTCTTGGGACTGATACATAGTGATGTATGCGGTCCCATGTCTACACATGCCAGGGATGGTTCTTCATACTTCATTACATTCACTGACGATCTCTCTAGGTTCGGGTATGTGTTCCTGATGAAATACAAATCAGAAGCTTTTGAGAAATTTAGGGAATATAAGCAAGAAGTTGAGAACCAAACCGGAAAAAGTATTAAAATCCTTCGATCTGATCGAGGAGGAGAATACTTAAGCAATGAATTCCTGGACTTCCTAAAAGAGAATGGGATTCTCTCTCAGCTGACTCCTCCATATACACCACAGCACAACGGTATATCAGAACGGAGGAACCGCACCCTATTAGATATGGTGCGCTCTATGATGAGCACAGCTGAGTTACCTATTTCCTTCTGGGGATATGCGCTGGAAACAGCAACATACCTATTGAATCAAGTTCCATCTAAATCTGTACCTACCACACCATATGAGATATGGAGTGGGAAGAGACCGTATTTTAAACGAGTTAAAATATGGGGTTGTCCGGCCTATGTCAAAAGACAAAATCCAGACAAACTCAAGGCACGGTCAGTTCTTTGGAAGTTTGTGGGATATCCTAAGAATTCCCAAGGATATTTTTTCTACCATGCTGAGGAACAAAAAGTGTTTGTTTCTCAATATGCCACCTTTTTAGAAAAGGAATTTCTTGAAAAAGAAATTAGTGGCAAAATGATAGAGCTGGAAGAGGTTCCAGAAACACAAACTATAACTGAAGATTTAGTGGAACCAGAGGATTCAGTAGCTCCCAATGAACCTCAGCCTCTCCGCCGATCTAGTAGGGTTCCTCGCCAACCTGAGAGATACTACGGTTTTCTCATGGATGGTGGAAGCGAGGATTGCATCATGGAGGATGATGACCCGACTAGTTTCGAGCAGGCCATCACGAGTGGTGACTCAGTGAAATGGCTGGATGCTATGCGGTCCGAGATGGAATCCATGTACACCAACAAAGTATGGACTTTGGAAGTTGCTCCTGAAGGGGTAAAACCCATTGGGAGCAAGTGGATCTTCAAGAAGAAACTTGGTGTAGATGGGAAAGTGGAGACTTTCAAAGCTAGACTTGTAGCAAAGGGTTTTCGTCAAAGACCAGGTGTGGACTATGACGAAACCTTTTCTCCAGTGGCTATGCTTAAATCCATCCGAATCATGCTTGCCATTGCTGCCTTTCATGACTACGAAATCTGGCAAATGGATGTTAAGATCGCCTTTCTAATTGGTGATTTAGAAGAGTGCGTGTACATGACTCAGCCAGAGGGCTTCGTAGACAGTGGGAGCAGCGGGAAGGTGTGCAAGCTGCTTAAATCCATTTATGGATTAAAGCAAGCATCGCGGAGTTGGAATATCTGCTTTGATGTCGTTATCAAAGAGTTTGATTTCGTCAAAAATCCAGATGAACCTTGTATCTACAAGAAGGTGGCAGAGAGTAAGGTTGTCTTCCTCGTATTGTACGTGGACGTCATACTCTTGATAGGAAATGATATTCCTATGCTGCAATCGGTCAAGCTCTTCTTATCACAAAGATTCTCAATGAAAGATCTTGGTGATGCCTCCTGCATATTAGGAATCAGGATCTATAGAGATAGATCCAAAAGGATATTGGGATTGTCCCAATCCAGGTACATTGACACCATACTAAAGAGGTTTAGTATGGAAGAGTCCAAGCGTGGGAACTTGCCCACGATCTCTGGAGTCACTCTCTCCAAAGATATGTCTCCCAAGACTGATTTGGAGAGAGCTCGCATGCAAGGGATACCCTATGCTTCGGCAGTAGGCTCTATCATGTATGCGATGCTATGTACCAGACCCGATGTAGCATACTCACTAAGTGTAGTGAGCAGGTATCAAGCTGATCCTGGAAAGAGTCACTGGACAGCTGTGAAGAGCATTCTCAAGTACTTGCGAAGGACTAGAGATATGTTCTTGGTGTATGGTAACGGAGAACTCCAAGTGGAGTCCTTTACCGATTCGAGCTTCCAGAGTGATAAGGACGACTCTAAGTCGCAGTCGGGCTTTATCTTTACCCTTTACGGAGGGGCGGTTAGCTGGAAGAGTTCCAAGCAGGAAACCGTGGCAGACTCGACGATGGAGGCTGAATACATCGCTGCCAACGATGCTGCTAAAGAAGCTGTCTGGGTCAAGAAGTTCATTACTGAACTTGGTGTGGTTCCATCCATTGAGCATCCAATACCTTTGTATTGCGATAACAATGGAGCAGTGGCTTTGGCCAAGGAACCCAGGTCCCATCAGCGATCCAGGCATATTCTGAGGCGGTATCACCTGATCCGGGAGATAGTTGATCGCCGGGAGATCGAGGTCAGGAGGGTTGACACGAAGAATAACACGGCGGATCCACTCACGAAGGCCATTCCCTAGATACAGTTTGAGAGACTCTTCGGGATGCTCGGTATGAGATACTACAGCAGCTGGCCCTAGTGCAAGTGGGAGATTGTTAGTTGTATGTATGCCCTAGAGGCCAGTATTGTACAGATTATGTATATTATATTGGATGCTTGGACATATATAGAGATGACTTTCTTGCTCGACATGATAGTATGCTATCTGGTTGCTATTTATCTTAACATGTACACTAGTCTCTTTATACTGTCTTATAGTTACATGTTGGTAAAGCCCTTAGGATTTGTACTTGACTACCTGGACTATGATGCAGATCATACTAGTGGGGACATGGTAGTCCATAAGTACATCATTCAAGGTCCCTAGTCGTGGGTGTATCGAGACGGGGCATCGATATACCAGAGTAGACTAGCGTACACGCTTCTCGACCCATGTGATGGGCGATGGATGATCCCATATCCATTGGTGTTTGACATCAGAGATGGTGTACGGGTGCTTAGTGGAGACTGGGTACACTGGACGGACTCGCAGAGAACTCCCAGATGGTATTATACCTCACGTCAGATGGCAGTTCTCAGGTGACACTTGTACAGGTTAGTCTGTAGACCCGAGATCGTCATAGAGTCTTATGTGATTCCCACTGTGCTTTGATCTCCACCTTACCACGTCCATGAGGGCGTGCAAAACGGTGGTCTTTGGGCACAGTCCCTAGTCACATGGAGGCAATGAGCGATAGGAGGGGTTTCGTCTCTCCCGGTATTGGGGGTTGATGTTGCGCTGTGCTCGATTGGCCGTAACAGGGAAGTCCCTGGCCAGGGCTGATCAGAGATTTGCTGGTAAGTGTTACCAGTAGTTTCTCGACCCGTTACGAGCCTCACATCGGCACGACTTATCGGGTTATTGGGGTCTGACGTTTACCACCCCTAGACTTGATATGCGACGTATCAGACGAAGAGACCGGACTGTATGGTAAGTGTTACTGGTCGGATTCGCAGGAGTGTGAGCGGGCTAGCTCGTCGATCTTCTGATCGCTCAATACCCGGGTGGCCGTTACGTTTAGCAGACCGCTTGCGGCTTGTGGATGCTTGATATGATCATCATCTGCTACCGGCGTATTGACGAGTCTTTAGAGTCCTACACAGAGGTTTCCTGGCTCAAGCGAAACGAAATAGGAGCGCATATGAGATATGTGCGGGACCGAGAATAATGCGTGTATATGATACCGCATTTCATTCTCGCGATATATGTTTCGATTGGTCATATTCGATATGACCTAGTTATCGAATCATTGATTCGATAAATCGATACATTGGATTCTAGTCGGTTATGTGCGACATGACCGGATCATTGAATCAAATGTTGATTTAATGATTTAATGCATAATTATATATTTGATATATTTCATTGCATTAACTAGTATTGGTTCACTTTAAACGGATTTTTCTCACTTGATGCACATTGTATATGTGATATGCTTTAGTGCACTACTTTGTATCATGTTTGATGATACTTGATCATATAGTTAAGTTTATAGAATTAATCCATGGTTAATTTGATAATTAGGGTTTTGCATATTCATTTATTTATTTATTTGTTTATTTATTTATTTGAAATGGATTAAGATAAGAATGGTGGCTTTATTTGTTTTTTATATTGAAGCTTCATGAAGCTTTGACTTTGCTAACCATCCTTATCTTCATGCATAACCCTAACCCATCCAAGTGACCATGGTTAATTCTCTACACTTAACCCTAGTTCAAGTTATGATAAGTATTTGATTTAAATTTATTTTTATCACAAGACTTATCATATTCTTTTCTTGAGCTCCATCTTCTTCTTCTTCTTCAAGCTTACTACTCTAATGGCAACTTGAGATTTAGTGAGAGAAATCCAAATCTAAAGTGAACCCACCTCCTATTTCTTCATCCTCTACCTCTTGCCAAGTTGTTTTGGGTGTTTACTTCACAAGTTTCACAAGTTTGTGAAGTCGGAGCTTGAGTTTGTGCAACCTCGACGTAGATCGTCTTTGACACGAAGCCGACGACCTATTCCGCACGTTTCTCCGATGAAGCCGTCACGAGAGTTCAAGCTTCAAGATGGACAGCGAGAGGACGCCCTTGCGGAGCCGTGGAGGTGGATATCCGGATCTACAAAGGTTGTAATTGTTGGAGATAGTGCCCTCAGAGTCAATTATTAGGTCATAGGTACGTGATTGTAATGATTGAGGGAGGACCTATCCCGGTAGGACAGTCTTACTCGAGATGATAGTATGCTATCTGGTTTACCTTTATCATCGTGTACTGTTTTAAGTGACATGACACGTCGCTATTACACGTTGATAGAGCCCCTAGGATTCTTGCTTGACCACCAGCAGTATGAGGGCGATCATATAAGTGGGAGCTGGGGGTCTATAAGCGTATCCTTAAATGGTCCCTGGTCATGGGAGTTTCGAGACTGGGCATCGATACTCCATTAGTAGACTAGTGTATACAGTCGAGACCCCGACGAGGGGCGGTGGCCGGTCTCACAAGCCACTGGTGTCAGTAGGATCACCTAAGATGTATACAGGTGCTCATTGGGTTATGAGTACACCGGACAGGACTCGCCGGGAACATGCTAGTTGGTCATATACCAGACGTCAGATGGCAGTTCCCTGGTGACATGTGTGCAGGTTAGTTCATCGACCTGGGGATCGTCATTTGTCTCGTGTGAGTTCCCACTGTACTTTGATTACTACCCTACCACGGCTCAAAGGAGTCGTGCAAACAGGTTTTAGTTGGGTACAGTCCCGAGCCACATGGAGGCAGTGAGCGTATCTTCAGGGGTTCGTCTCTCCCGGTATTGGGGGTGAGGTCGTGCTGTGTCTAGGAGAGCCATTACACAAAGTTCTTGGCCAAGGCAAGGAGATTTACTGGTAGGTATTCCAGTAGTATCTCAGGGTGTTCTGGGCTACACTCCGACACGACTTGTACCGCTTTTGGGGGTCTGACTTTTACCAACCCCCTAGGCCCGCCATGCGATACTCATAGACGAACGGACCGGACTGCACGGATATTGTCACTGACAGGCTCAGTAGGGTGTCAGGATGAGTTCGCTCATCGACGTCCCTTTTAGTCAATAGCTGGTTGCCCGTTACGTATTGGCTTATACCTCTGACGGGCTAGTGGTTAAATCCACAGCCATTGTATTGACGAGTCTTTAGAGTCTACCACATTTTCAGTTACTCAGGTTTCGGGCGAAACGCTGTAGAGGCCGTATGGAGATATGGCAGGGTCCGATCAGATACGTGCGGTATTGCACGGATCAGGATCGGACGGTTTGTACTAGTAGCCGTATAGGTATATGGCAGGGTTCGATCAGATACGTGCGGTATTGCACGGATCAGGATCGAACGGATATTACTAGCCGGCTTTGGTTTAAGCCGGTCCTAGTTTAGTACAGTGTAGATTTTGTCTCTTTGCATTTGTATCCGGACGGAATACAGATGCGGGTGTGTATGCACAGTGTCGGGGTTTTCCTGTAATTTATTACGGGACCAGTTTTCTGGAGTTGCCAGTTTGCATTCCGTTCCGGCCGGTTTTCCTTTGTTCTTTCCCGGCCGGACTTTTCCAATGGAGGGTGTTATTTGCAGTTTTGCAAATAACATTTTGTGGAGGGTTTTATTGCATATTGTTTGATATGATAACTTTCATATCTTTTCCACCATACTTTTGCTTTTTGAGATTTGATTGAATAGAAAGGGTATGGAGGAAAGGGTATGGTTGATGTTGTGGTCACCTCTTTTGTCTCTCTGATACCACTGTAAGTCTACGTTAGCGCCCCGGCAGTCTACAGACGCCAAATGCGGAATAAAACTTTTTAACTTGGCGCTATCGTATACTTTCACCCGGATCTGCCATTATTGCTAAACTAACAAACAGTAAAGAGTGTGGAAATGTTGTACCGACTGATCCGAGTCCTCCGGTCTTCATCTCCACCCGGTGCTTCATTTTGTTCATCTCTTTTCCTTGCAAAATGATAGCATCTTTTGCCTTCAAAGTTTCATTCTTCCCTCCATCTAAAGGCAACTCCGAAACCCCAAAAGAGACATAGACGTTCTACACCACATTCTACAGCAAATCTTGGACGCGTCGATTCGCCAGCTTCGCGCCCGAGTTGCCTCGGTATTGAGGTGGGAGCCCGTAAAAGTACCCGGCTTCGTGGTGCCCTTTCCGACGAGGAGGAGACGAACGGAGATCCCGCGAGGAGATCGGAGTGGAGATGAAGACCGGAGGACTCGGATCAGTCGGTACAACATTTCCACACTCTTTACTGTTTGTTAGTTTAGCAATAATGGCAGATCCGGGTGAAAGTATACGATAGCGCCAAGTTAAAAAGTTTTATTCCGCATTTGGTGTCTGTAGACTGCCGGGGCGCTAACGTAGACTTACAGTGGTATCAGAGCCTCACCATTTTGCTATGCTAACTTGTGCTAACGCGTTTAAAACTTCGATCCGACCGGAAATCGAAAACTGCAAAAATCCAAGCCGACAGTTTCTGTTGTTTTTAAACGGTCTCAAAAATGATTTCTGGATGTCTTAAAAATCAGAGCAGGAACTTATAAGAGTGACGAAAAAATTTGGGTTCGTGATCCCTCGAAGCCGCCGCGGAAGCGCGGCCAAACCCATGATTTGGCCGCGCAACCGCGGCCACGTGGGGAGCACGTGCTCCCAAATTTTGTCAGGTTATTCTCACTGGGATTTTGGGGTTTTTGATATATATCGTTTTTGCCCAGATTTTGTTACTGTTCACCAGTAAGTCGTGGGGCCCACTTCTTGATATTTTGTCGATCGAAATTTAAACACGTTAGTTTTCACAGTATTTACATTATATCTGCGACCGTGAATGTCACTCGATCGGTAAATCCGGTCTAACTGCTATAGCCCGGTTAGACGGATTTGCGAACGTGATTTTCACGTTGATGTTCTATGTATTTGCTGTGATGTTGCGGATCGGTCGTGGGGGATAGCCTGGATGCAATGCTAGTACAGTTTTGTTGTATTATGTACATTTGATATTGCGGGGCGAGCGTCCGACATGTGGACTGCCGTCACTGCCTGATTGTATTATTCTTTTGGGGCACGACCTGGTTGCGGTCGATGTACCCGGTGTATGTATATTTTACTTTCTGTACTAGGGTTACCCCGCGGAGGGGTGCACGGATAGCCGGGTTCTGGAGGGCAACAAGCCCGCATCTTATGGCATTGAGACGGAGGGGGCTTCAGTCTGGAATTGGCGGGCTATTCGCCGCACTCGTAGGGGGTACAGGTTGACCCAGGAGGGGTGCCCAAGTTACCGGATTCCGTGAAGTGCTGGGTGGTCCATTCACGGCGCTGAAGGGGGCTGCCTCGCTTCAGGTTTTGGCGGGTGACTTGCCGCGCCCGTAGGGGTCTAGGATTTCATTGCACAGGCTATCCACACGACCAGGGGAACGTCGGGTTTCAGTAGTGGCTCTGTGAAACCAGGGGATCCCAGATATCTGTATTGTTCTGTGATGCTGTACATTTCTGTGATGTTGCATTTCTTTTCACGCCTTGAGCGAAATACTATATATTGGTATATATATTAGTAGATGTTGTATATGTTTTACATCCGCGCTAGTCCAGTCCCCGCTCTGTCGTTAGTTAGCTAACCTAACGGGTAATGACGGGACCCAGTGGCGAATGCGGATGGCATATACGTACATCAGTATATTTTCGTTCTTTTTGGTGTGATCAATTGATGGGACTGCATTGATTCGGATCAATGCAAGTTAAAAACAAACCTAATCTGATGTTGTTGGAACACTTTTCTAAAAGCTGTTATTGCAAGGACGTTCTCTTTTGTTTTGCATCGTGGTATTCATTTAGAATATCCTGCTCCTCAGTCGACGAGGCAAGGGCCGAGATCCCTTCACCGGGAGTGACCCCTTGGACAAAAAGTTTGCGTCAGGGCATTAACTTCACTATAGCCGATTACTTTTGCTTTGCACCGTGGTATTCATTTGGAATATCCTGCACCTCATTCTATGGGGAAAGAGCCGAGATCCCTTCACAGGGAGTGACCTCTTTAGCAACGGTTTTCGTCACTATATTTTTTAAAAGCTATCCGTTCCTTCAACGATATCAAGTTCACTACGTTAAAGGTTTTCGCCAGAAATCATTCGTAGCCCTCCGTCGTTTCATATGGGTAGTCAATAGTATTCAAGCTGTGTTTGTTGGCCTTAGTCAAGGCACAGTGTTTGGTAGCTATTGGGTATTCATATGCTGCATAGATAGATGCGTTGGTTTGGGACAGTCGTATAGCCTTGTTGGCCTTAGTCAAGGGCTTGTACGGGTGGGTTCAAATCAACCTGGACAATGACGGGTAGAACTTGACATGTGACTTATGATTTGTTGGCCTTAGTCAAGGTCATAAGAGCATGGGGCAGAAATTACATCGGGAGTTTCAAAAGTACTGAAACTTGCCAGATATGCGCATACCTTCTGGAGTGTGATACCGTGAGCGGATTCCGTCACGTTGTCATGCGATGAGAGTTGGATCCCGATTCCCACTGATGAGTTGGTTTACTCCTCGGGTGACCCCGACTGATTCTTCTTTCTGGTTTGGAGGAGAATTTGAGGTACAGTGGGAGGTTTCCAGATTAGATAAATTGGTAACCATTCTGATCTAAGTTAGAGTGCACGCTGAGTGTTTCTTTTCTCTCTCTCTGGCAGCGACCATTTGACCCGACCCTAAGACTTTGACTCAGTGACCAAGTTGACCGAACCTTCTTTAACACAGGCTTTTGGATTGTCAGAGTTGCAGACCTCATTGCCACTCCTACTTTTACCCTTTTCTCCAGGACACCCCGTATTACTGCGAACGTCCACTTCCATTGGAAAAAACCATCGTATGGTTAGATACGAACTCGAAGGGATTCGAGGATGGTTTCCGGTTCTGGAGAAAACGGATAGGATTATTCAGTTGTCTTTTCTTTTTCACCTTCTCTCAGGTTGCGAGTACTGCTTGGTTTAGGAGTAGTACACCTATTACGCAAATTGGATAGTCTTCTTCCAAACCATAGGCTGGTGCCGACCGGTAGGGAATGAAGAAAACCAGTTAGCCTAAACGGTGTACAGAAGGTATTAAGTTCAGACAAAACAAGGGATTAGTAAGAGGGCAAAGTAAAATGCGACTGCTATTCACGACCGAACCAAGTATTTCTTTGCCAATCCTAAATCACCTTTGTATTTCTCCAGGACACTCCGTATCACTACGAAGATCCCATTTTATTGGATAATCCATCGTATGGTTATATACGAACTCGAAAGGAACTTGTTCCAGTTCGGGGATGGATCCTGGTCCAGGAGAAATAGGAATAAAGTACATTCAGGTGTCTTTTATCTTCACCTTCTCTCGTGTTGCGAGTGTTCCTAGGATAGGGACAGTACACCCATTATGCTTATTGGATAGTCTTCTTCCAAACCATAGGCTGGTGCCGAACGGTAGGGAAGGAAGAAAACCATTTGGCCTAAAGGGGTGTACAGAAGGTAAAGACTAAAGACAGATGAAGGGATTTGGAGAGGTGGCAAAGAATTACAAGGTTACAGACGTGATGATGGAAGAGGCATTACTAGGAATACCAGGATACCCCATCGAAACATTTCAATGTTTCAGTTTCACTGTGTAATGTTAAAAGAGAACTGATTTCCCGATTAGACACTTACTCCAGGGTATGTATTTACCAGGTATGATTCTCACATCTGTATGGTTTTACAGATGATGAGTGGGAGTACGTTATTGGGAATTGGGTGATCATCCTCATTATATCGGGATTCGTTGTAATCGGTGATATTTGAGGAAATCACCTGGGCTGTTTGCCGGTCGGCAAATATTTGGTTTTGAATATCCGCTGTTATGCACCAATTTCAAATTGATATATCTGTACGTCTATTTTCATAGAGTGAGATATACCTTTCTGAAATTATGTCTACGACATTTACCTATATCAGTGGATGGTTAGGTAAGGAGCATTAAACAGCGGTGTAATTCTTCCTAACCATAAGTACAGTTTTCAACCTACGACACACAGTGAATGAGTTATCAGACTCAAGGGACTTATACAGAGTATTGTATGTTGTCCAGGGTCCATCAGGACAGAGGGGTAGGTCCTCGTACTATATTCGGTTTACTTATGACTTCTCTAGTTTTTAGACCGGTGTTTCGTGGAAACACAGGGTCTAAGTTTTGAGGAGTTATAGGTATTTGAATAGAGTAGAGAACCAGGTGTTGCAAGCATCGGGATTCTTCAAAGTGATCGAAGATGTAGATACTTGTGTATGGTATTCAGTTGATAGTAATGATAAAGAGATCTTGCTTCTCTTTCAGGTTACTCATAATTGGAAGCATTCCTAAGTTGAGTAACGCTGATCGGCCTCTCTCCGTTTAGTTGACATGCACTGGAGACAGCTGCATGATTTGAATCTGGTTCAATTAAATCAGTGCCTCTGTTTTTATATTGGATATAGAACAGTTCATATCTTAACGATGTTAAGGTACGGGGAGTTGTCCGGTTTATGATTAAAACCAGACACTGGATAACTCAAGGCACGTTTCTGTAATGGCTGTTTGTGGGTTGACCCAGGCTATGACGCGGGTTGACTTTCTACCATCTGGATGAACAATAGCGATATTGTTCTAGACTCGCCACAGTTTTATTAAAAATGGATTTTTTCAGAAAACAGTAGTGGGAGTATGGTAGAACTGGAAGTGATTCCAGAACCACAAACGATTACTGAAGATTTGATAAGGAACCTAAAGATTCAATCTGGATTGACATTCCATTGGCCACTCCGCAGATATGGTGGGTAACTTCAGGCACCCGAGAGGTACTACGGTAGCCTCAAGGACGGTGACGGGGAAGTTCCTGTTTACCCACAATTACCAATGCTGTTGTTCCAGGCTGCGAGACCCGGCGGGAGGATGAGTATAGCGTCATTCTGAACTCGCTTCAGAAGTGTACGTGTATATGACTCTGCCAGAGGGTTGTCGTAGTCAGTGGGAGCAGCGGAAGCATTGGTGGACAGGTTGCTTATGTCTATTTATAGACTAGAGCAGATGTAGCGGAGATAGATCATCTATTTCTGACGTGACAGTCATGGGTTTGACTTCATCAGAATAGGGGATGGATCTGTTGAGAAGGTAGTAGGGTGTGATATCCTGGTATTTGGATGATGTACACAGAGTAGGAAAAGAAACTCCTACACTACGATCGGTTATACTTTGGTCGTCACACAGTGTTTTCTCCGCACAGGAATTGGACATTATATCAGACATACTGGTTACTGGATCTATGGTATTAGATCTAGATTTGGGTGGTTTCCCAATCAGGGTACTTGACAGCATTCTAAGAGTATTTAGGATGGACGACTCCTGGCACGGTAGCGTACCTGCAGGTAATGGAGTCACCCTCTCCAAAGGTGTCTTACAGACTAAAGGGGAGAGGGATGTGCATGATTGGCAGATCACTTGCTCAGGCAATTGAGTCAATCATGAGATGTCAAGTACCACACCAGATGTTGTTCTTGCACCAGATGCAATAAGCTGACATTGATCCAATCCTGGAGAAACAGTCGGAAGCAGTTTTAGAACATAAGCAAATGTTCTAGGGAGATGATAACGACAGCCTCATTTAGGAGACAGTTATCATTCCAGGCTTCCAAGGTAACATGGACGGCAAGGAGGTTGTCAGAGTTATAGTTTTCCTTCTGATGAGGGGCAGTATTTTGGACAGGTGGTCCAAGGCAATACTGAGGGAGGCATGGCGCGCAGGATACTGATTAAGTTCAGTTGACGATACAGTCTAAGAAGTTTGGATTTGGAGTTCATTTATGAGCTATGTCCCATCAGACATCCAGGCACATTCTAAGACAGGTATTGCTCATTTCGGGAGATGGGTTTCTCCGCGAACTTGAGATATAGAGAGACATAGAAAGAAACAACTAAGCGGATCCACTCACTGAGGCTATTCCTCGAACGCAATAGTTCCGCAAACGAGCTTTGTGAGACTGACTAGTAGAGGAGTTGGATGTTCGGTATCACACGGGCTGTGAGTATGCGACATCGCAATAATTAGCCTTGAGTGCAAGTGGGAGATTGTTGGAGATAGTGCCCTCAGAGTCAATTATTAGGTCACAGGTACGTGATTGTAATGATTGAGGGAGGACCTATCCCGGTAGGACAGTCTTACTCGAGATGATAGTATGCTATCTGGTTTACCTTTATCATCGTGTACTGTTTTAAGTGACATGACACGTCGCTATTACACGTTGATAGAGCCCCTAGGATTCTTGCTTGACCACCAGCAGTATGAGGGCGATCATATAAGTGGGAGCTGGGGGTCTACAAGCGTATCCTTAAATGGTCCCTGGTCGTGGGAGTTTCGAGACTGGGCATCGATACTCCATTAGTAGACTAGTGTATACAGTCGAGACCCCGACGAGGGGCGGTGGCCGGTCTCACAAGCCACTGGTGTCAGTAGGATCACCTAAGATGTATACAGGTGCTCATTGGGTTATGAGTACACCGGACAGGACTCGCCGGGAACATGCTAGTTGGTCATATACCAGACGTCAGATGGCAGTTCCCTGGTGACATGTGTGCAGGTTAGTTCATCGACCTGGGGATCGTCATTTGTCTCGTGTGAGTTCCCACTGTACTTTGATTACTACCCTACCACGGCTCAAAGGAGTCGTGCAAACAGGTTTTAGTTGGGTACAGTCCCGAGCCACATGGAGGCAGTGAGCGTATCTTCAGGGGTTCGTCTCTCCCGGTATTGGGGGTGAGGTCGTGCTGTGTCTAGGAGAGCCATTACACAAAGTCCTTGGCCAAGGCAAGGAGATTTACTGGTAGGTATTCCAGTAGTATCTCAGGGTGTTCTGGGCTACACTCCGACACGACTTGTACCGCTTTTGGGGGTCTGACTTTTACCAACCCCCTAGGCCCGCCATGCGATACTCATAGACGAACGGACCGGACTGCACGGATATTGTCACTGACAGGCTCAGTAGGGTGTCAGGATGAGTTCGCTCATCGACGTCCCTTTTAGTCAATAGTTGGTTGCCCGTTACGTATTGGCTTATACCTCTGACGGGCTAGTGGTTAAATCCACAGCCATTGTATTGACGAGTCTTTAGAGTCTACCACATTTTCAGTTACTCAGGTTTCGGGCGAAACGCTGTAGAGGCCGTATGGAGATATGGCAGGGTCCGATCAGATACGTGCGGTATTGCACGGATCAGGATCGGACGGTTTGTACTAGTAGCCGTATAGGTATATGGCAGGGTTCGATCAGATACGTGCGGTATTGCACGGATCAGGATCGAACGGATATTACTAGCCGGCTTTGGTTTAAGCCGGTCCTAGTTTAGTACAGTGTAGATTTTGTCTCTTTGCATTTGTATCCGGACGGAATACAGATGCGGGTGTGTATGCACAGTGTCGGGGTTTTCCTGTAATTTATTACGGGACCAGTTTTCTGGAGTTGCCAGTTTGCATTCCGTTCCGGCCGGTTTTCCTTTGTTCTTTCCCGGCCGGACTTTTCCAATGGAGGGTGTTATTTGCAGTTTTGCAAATAACATTTTGTGGAGGGTTTTATTGCATATTGTTTGATATGATAACTTTCATATCTTTTCCACCATACTTTTGCTTTTTGAGATTTGATTGAATAGAAAGGGTATGGAGGAAAGGGTATGGTTGATGTTGTGGTCACCTCTTTTGTCTCTCTTACACTTACCTCCCTCTTGCAATTTGTATACCTCTCCACCATTCTCCAAAAGCAATTTGGCCGGCCACTAATTGAGGAGAGGAAAAAGATGAGAGATTCATTGTGTGCTTCATTTTGTTCATCTCTTTTCCTTGCAAAATGATAGCATCTTTTGCCTTCAAAGTTTCATTCTTCCCTCCATCTAAAGGCAACTCCGAAACCCCAAAAGAGACATAGACGTTCTACACCACATTCTACAGCAAATCTTGGACGCGTCGATTCGCCAGCTTCGCGCCCGAGTTGCCTCGGTATTGAGGTGGGAGCCCGTAAAAGTACCCGGCTTCGTGGTGCCCTTTCCGACGAGGAGGAGACGAACGGAGATCCCGCGAGGAGATCGGAGTGGAGATGAAGACCGGAGGACTCGGATCAGTCGGTACAACATTTCCACACTCTTTACTGTTTGTTAGTTTAGCAATAATGGCAGATCCGGGTGAAAGTATACGATAGCGCCAAGTTAAAAAGTTTTATTCCGCATTTGGCGTCTGTAGACTGCCGGGGCGCTAACGTAGACTTACAGTAATTTCCGTATCCCAGTAGTTAAGTGTTAACTAAGTTTTCATTTCGCCTAGACATCTAGCAAGGATCCGTTAACTAGGGTTTCTCGGCACCATATTATTTAATTTGGCATGGTTGATGCCTTGTGAGACCTCTATAGTGTGCCTAGGAACCCTACATGCACGAAATCATGAAATCCAATATCATAATCGAAATCGACGGTATACAATAAAGTTCAATCCAAATCAGGTATACCGTGGTATATAATCTCACAACTATGTGCATCAGCGTGCACAAACCAAATCAAAACACTAAAAGTGTATGAAAACTACGCTGATAGCATATATCAAGTCACACGCACAATATAGGCATGAAATCAAAATCAACATATCGAATGACATCAAACCAAAGTCAGGTGCAACTGTGGTGCAAAAATACAAATATCATGGAACTCAGTCATCAAGACTAAATCATAGGAATAGATCTCCCAAAATACCAAAATCCAAGGTGACCGATACAGGAAAATCGAATCACCAAATCACAAATCATAAATATCGTCGTCAATATTTCCTCCTTCCAAGTCGAGAAGGTGTCGGTGCATCCAATGCTAGCAGAGCAAGATATCTACTTGCCTCTTGTTCATGATCTGGCACCTGGTGCTTTTAGGCTCTTGTCTCTCACCGTGCATTGCTAGATATATAGCTCCTCGGCTCAACGGCCTAATATGGAATGACGACGGAAATAGTCCTGCTCTGGCACATCCTCTACAGATCTCTGGCCAACTATCTCGTCGACGATGCCGAACTCTAGCCTGCTGGGTGTGCGCAATATGACCGCTCCTGGGTTCAAGTCTTCTCGTATAGTATTCATGAAAGGTCCTGTCGAGATCTCTCTCAATTCTCGTTTCTGCCGAATTGCCCGGAAGTTACCACCCCTTTTTTATATATATTTCTTGTTCCGGAACAGCTGCATTCTCATCGCGACTCCTTCTGGAAGATATATCGAAATCAACGTCTCTGCTTGCGTATCACATCTCTGATGTCGGCGGAGTGGAACGTCATCTCATAAAGATCTCGTACGAACCTCTTACTCCCCTTTTTCTTAAATATCGACTGCTTCAGACTCGTCTCATCGTGGCTGCATGGACTGTGCTCTAACGGTTATACTCATATCTGGAGTCTCCCAAGAAATGCATCCCACCATATAGCATCCGAATGAAGTCGAACCATTCGATCGACTCATTAAAACCTCATAATCCCCCAAAAGCTCAATATCTTGGGTACATTTTAATAGTATCGAGTACATACCACAGCATTAGTGGACCAGCCGTAGAAGGGCAAACCCAAGCCTTACTAATGGCACCGCGGAACTGCCGCAAACCCTAAGGTTCAAAGGCTTTCGCACGGTCATTATGTCGAGTTACGGTTTCATTCTTCTAGAGGGTCCATAGAATTGCTTGCATGTCTTTCCGAATATTTTAAACTTGGAAAATTGGCTCCTGACATTCGATCTTCTCCATCGACTCTCAACGTACCTGCGTGAAGTCGTCTCTAGCTGGAATCAATCCATCTGATGACATCGCATCGGGGTAAGCGAACGAACCACATGTCCTAGTCATTCATCCTCAGGTGACTAGCAACCTTCCATTATATCTCTAAGTATATACTCATGCTGCAGTAGCTCCAACATCTGGGGCAATATCTCGTTGTTCGCAGCAACAACTGGCTCATTTATCCGCACACTGGACCGTGCCTCAATCATCCAATAATCAGTGCATCGACGGTTATCACATTCCGGCTGGCCTCTAGTAGTAGCCTAAACCTTTGGTGCTGATCTGCACATCCGAGAAATCTCATAACAGCGATCTATCAAATGCTCACGGCACGAAAACACAATAAAACGACGCCTCTATACAATCGTATGTCTCTGGAATCACGCCCTGGTCAGTCCTCGTTCGTGACGAGCTCATGCTGACCGCAACTCTAGCCGTAGCTCTCTCTGCCCGTGTAATCGTGGCAGCAAAATCATAACCAATATCGATGAGGATAGATCATAGGTATGAATATAATACTGTGCAAGGAAATGTACATCCTAAGGCTCCTTAAGCGGAGTGGCGTATCGTAAGTATGCCGCGGAACATACACACGGTACGTCACTCTCCTCAAGTCACCTACTCCATCAACCAAGGTCAACCTACGCGACGAAAGTTCGGGTCTAATACCCCCCTCGACTAAGTCTAAGTTCCGTAAAGTCAAGCCTAAATTCTGAATATATACAAATGCTCTAGGCTCTGCATAGTCAAATTTAGACTCGAACCAAGGTTAGGCTAGCGCTCTGATACTAACATTGTCACGACCCAAAATTGCACGTGACTGGCCCTTGAATCATATGAAATCTATTGGACCTCATCTAATTCAAGTAAGCCAAAATCCCAGAAATCTAAAACCATTTTAAATAATAATCGAAGGAAAACTAGTTTTAAAGAAGTGAAGAAAACATGTTTTAAAAAAAAGGTTTTTAAATAAGTAAGCCGAATATGCATTTTTAAATCCTCAAGTCTTTTCTGAAAATTTCGGCAAAGTTTCCTTTGTGAAAACTGGTCCCAAACGGGGTACAACAAGAACAATATATGCATAATGATAAAAGGCATCCCCAAGCGGGAGCAAGCTCTTCGTCTATCGACGGTCACAACAACGAAAGCAATATAATATACAACGCCAAAGGGTGAGGATCAAAACTCAAAAGAAAACTCAAAATCAACAAGAAAACCATTATACTACAACGCGCGACTCTAAGGTCGAAATATACACAACTGGTTTCTAAGTATGAAATAAATATACATGTTTGGTTGATGGAATTACTAGATACAACTGACTAAAATAAATACAAGGGTGGTCACGATACGAGTGAACCCACCTACCAAAGCAATCACCCAGAAAGGAAGCAGTGTACCAGCAAAGCCGTAACGAAACCTGTACGGCAAAACCTGCAAGAACTGTGGCACAACGAGGGTGAGTTGCCAACTCGTGAATAGAAAACATCACAGAGCAGAAATCGTATGTATAACACAATCCTAGGCCAATACGGTCAATAATAATATATCCTCAATATGATAAAGTCTGAAGCATGATAAGGTGGCAAGGGTAAACATCTATACCTAGTGTAATACCAAGTGCTCGTGTCAGTGCCTCAGGTAGTAACATATCATAAATATGAGGTGTGATCAATGTAATCAACATGAATCAATGTCAACTATATCATGAAGTCTATAAGTATGTGGATGTCATCTAACTATGTAATCAATGTATATATGCATGTGGATCCCGTCCACGTGTCAACCAGTGACATAACAATATCATGCATGTAAAAGTCATAAAAGCATATGCATGAATAATATGAGGATATAAATCAACGTGTGTCCCTCACGACACATCAAAATCATGGAACTTGAGTGTCTAGCATCGACACTCGAAAACATCATGAAACCCGTGCCCCGCATCGGCACGTAAATCCTCATATATCGGGTTCCGACAGTCCGGATCGGCCCACGGGATCCGTCAGTCCGGATCGGCCCATATCATCTCTCGACTCCGGTCGGTATCCTCCGGATATCCGCCGAGCACAAATACTATCACCGGTAGGTAGTAGTCCCTCTGCCTGGCTCATCGTCTGCAGCACAGCAATCCGTTCTCGCCCTGGGGTGCCATACCGGGTCCACCATATACCCGCAATGGGCCTCATCCGCCTCTTTGAATCGGATTTCACATGTCACACTCAGAACCGAGAAAACACATGTTGGACACACTGAAATATTATATCAAGAGAAACCGGGTTTTTAATACAGTACTTACTTTCTTTTGAAATAACCACGGTTCTCAAATCCAAAAATCCCATGAAAACTGCATATCTCAATGAGTATAATCATAAAGCATGATGTAGGCTACATCTAACGGAAATGTAAGCATATCCGTATGTCATATAACATAGAACAATACTATGCACGTATCAAGGGAAAACCGCTCTTTTAAGTGAATCCAGTTTTGAAATATATCCTGCGGTTCCCAATTTACTCCAAGTCAAAAGCAATATCATATAAAGGTGCATGCAACTATAGCAGACAATTCATGCAAGGTATCATATCAAAATGCAGCAATTCTACAGTGTAGTTGCATGGCAATTATCGATGATGAAGTGTGTGAGCCAGCAAGTAAGTGCACGTGGAACATACGCATCATCGATAATGGTGTTGGTGTCTTGACAGCATGGTTTTAATATAATAATAAACTCATTTAAACATGCAATGCGATGCGAACATCAAGAATATGCGGAAAAAGAATGATAAACACAACAGTGAAGAATCTACATCAATATATATATCATATATTTTTTCCATTTGAAATAACACGAATCGTTGGGTTTAGAAAAATTAGGGCTACGACATTTTTAGGAAAAGATGCGTCTTTTGAAAATATCCGTAGAATCCCTTGACCTGTCTTTTAAAATACTCACGATTCGTTAGTTTTGAAATAGGTATGACTCGGGACTAGTCTAATATCTACTAAGTAAACTACAGATCTAACTAACAAGCTAATCGAAAGGGTTCGGAAACCAGCTAAATCTGAGTCGATATCTATATAAACATATAATAGTCGGTGATCCCGCCTCAATAGTATCACATACGATATAATATACAATATGACATCCTCAAGTCAAGAGTGCGGATCCAACATCAATATATAGCTCATACGTAAATCCGTCGTACGGCATCCTAAATCTGGGTACGGGTTGAATCTTACATTTATCTCGTCTATGATCTGGTACCCTTATCATCATATCTTATGAACTGGGGTACTGATCTAAGTCTAGCACAAACTGATACCATCAATATAAATATAAATGAGTGTGTAAAACACACGTCCAAAGGCCCGCTAAAATCTCATGTCGTATCTCAAAATACGAACCACATCATATCACCGATCTCATGGCACCATGCCCAAACTCATCGATTCAACTCCAAAAAATCATCCACTATTCTCATCATCCCAGTGTAGGTATACGTTTATATATATACATCGTCCCA
Organism: Agapanthus africanus; assembly: GCA_030015575.1. Lineage (NCBI taxonomy): Eukaryota > Viridiplantae > Streptophyta > Magnoliopsida > Asparagales > Amaryllidaceae > Agapanthus > Agapanthus africanus. Next base: position 389,170,681 of record CM057337.1, on the reverse strand, counting down.
TACCTATGTGTGTGTATATATATGTATCCCCAAAATACGCACAAGTATAAGAAGTAAGCATGTGTGTGCGTGTGAGTGTAAAGCTATTCTAGGGTTCGTGACTAAGAAGCTATACTAGTTCACTTCTAATAACCCTAATCTAACCATTTAACACCTAATCATATCTCGAATATCCATGTCACACATAAAAGATATCATATATATATATAGTATATATAGCATAGTAAATATCGAACTGTGGGCGTGCTATACGCCATCTACCCGACTTCCCCCGTAGATATAATCTACTCACCTTGATCTTGCTTGCCGATGTCGATGTCTCCATCATCTCCTTTATCGTCTCGAATCATCGTGAGGTACCTACATATCACATGCATCGTATCGCATTAAAACCAAATCGAAACCAAAACGACACGCGGAACTCACATAGGTCAAAACCTATGGTCTACTCCCGCAAATCAACCCGATATCACTCGATATAGACGTACAAACGTCACGTGATCGAGATAAAGCACAAATACAAAGATCCAGAATTTAAAATACGGAAAACCATTGCTCGAATCAAAGCTGCAACTAGAGAAAGTGGTCCCAGATTTTGACTCAGGCCAAAACAAGGCAAGCAAACAACATTGGGGTGATATATAGTGTGAATATGACCTGCTGAAGTAACCTGGGCCTAACCCCTACCCTATGGCCGACCACATGCCCAGAAAAACCGGCCTCCTCAGTTTTGGCTTGGTGGAAATGTCTCTTATTGGTAAGGTGTCTTCCTATGGGTCCCACTAGGTCTCTGGTATTGTTTACTTTTCTAGTAAATTCCTCGGTTCATTCCAGATCTCCCTGCACACCCAAAAACTCACAAAACCGACAAGAAAGTTCTGTTTTTCCGTATTTTGGGTTTCAGTTGGGTTGGTCTGGGTTTCCTATCATCTACGGGGATTTAAAGTCACCTCCAAAGACCAAATACACCATCTCTATTCAAATCAAACCCTAATTCCCAACTTGAGATTTCAAACTTCGCTAAACTTTGCCAATTCACTTTTAAACTTGAAAAGAGGCTTTAGAAAAGGAAATACGACACTAATTGTGAAGAGATTACCTCATTTGACACTCATGAATCCTCTACAGCGCCAAAATGCAAACTTTCTTGGTCCAAGATGTAGCTTGTGAGCTTGTATACAATTTTTGTGAAGTGGGGATGAGGTTTTTTGTGAGTTTTTAGTGATGAAGTGGGGGTTTGAAGTGGAGGGAAAAGGGGGTGCTGCCATGGTTAAGGGAGTAGAGGAAATGAAGGAATGATGAATGAAGAAATGGGAGCCATGACCAATGGTTGACCCCTCACCCTCTCTCTCTCTCTCTCTCATGCCCATACTTCACACTATTCTATTCTTTTGTTTTCTTTTCTATTTTCTTTCTCTCCTCAATAGTAAACCCAAAAAAAAGAATGAAAAATGATGATAAAGCCATGTAGGAAAATGTAACACAAGTGTGAAATGATATGATGCATGTTTTGCACAAAACACGCTTAAAGCCCGATAGCGATTTTTAATCGCGATTAGTACTAAAATAGTGTCAATAAATCATAAACTTTCATAATTTGCATAAATCACATATAGCACCCTCTTTTTAGTAATTTCTAAAATTTTCAAAACTTTTCCCTAATTTATCGGTATTTAATTATACCGCCTTATTAAAATATTCAATATAATATTATTTAATTATAAAAATTCCCAAAAATAATGTTTTATTTTTTTGAAATTTTACACCGCCACTGCCTCCAAGTGCTTCGGGACTACACCCAACTACAACCTGTTTGCGCGACTCAATAGAGCCGTGTTAGGGTAGTAAGTAGCATACTACTATATTGTGAAAGACTGTCAAAAAATCCGTGTATATCCTAAACTTCCAAAATGTAATATACAAATTAGTACAATACAATACTGGCCTCTAGGGCATATAACACTAACATCAAGTTCATTACGCTAAAGGTTTTTCGCTAAAAACCAACCGTAATCCTCCGTCATTTCCTATGAGTAGTGCTTAGTATTCGTGTTGCGTTTGTTAACTCCATTAAGACGTAGTGTACGGTAGCTAAGTTACGCTTGTTTGTAGCATATGATGTGATTAGTTAGGACAGTCGTGCTGCTTTGTTGACTACATCAATTGCTCGTGTGGGTGGGTTTAATGCAATCAAGATAATGACGGGTTGAACTTGACTAGCACTCTTTGATTTGTTGACTCCGTCAAGGTCACTAGGGTTCTAGGGGCAAAAATGATATCGGGAGTTTCAAATATAAAGAAAACTTTGCAGGCATGCTCATACCTTCTGGAGTGTGGTGACTTGAATGGCTTCCGTCAAGTTATCATGCGATGATAGTTAGGTCCCGATTTCCACTGATGAGTAGGTGTTACTCCTCGGATGATTTTCAGATGATCCCGACTAATTCTACTTTTAGGGTTCGAAGGAGAATTTGAGGAAACAGTAGGAGCCATCCTGATTAGATAAAGTGATTAACCAATCTAATCTAGGTTAGAGTGCATGCTGAGTGTTTCTTTTCTCTCTCTCTCTCTGGCAGCGACCTTGACCTGACCTTAAATAAAAACTCATGAACCAAGTTACCCAAACCTTCATACACACTTTGGATTTGGATTGTCATAACTCATGACAAAGTCGCATATATTCTTGCCACTCTTACTTTCCCTTTGCATTTCTCCAGAACACTTCATATCACTATGGAGATCCATATTGCTTGGAAAGGCCATCTCGTATAGTTACATATGAACTCGAAGAAACTTGTTTCAGTTCGAGGATGGAGACGGGTTATGGAGAAATTGAATACGATTATTTGGTTTTCTTTTATCTTTACCATGTCTTAGGTTGTGAGGGCTCATAGTATTAGGAGAGCACACCTATTACGCTTATTGGATAGTCTTCTTCTAAAGCTAAGGCTGGTGCCGAATGATAGGTAAAGAAGAAAACCAATTAGCCTAAGTGTAGTGTACAGAAGGTATGAAGTAAAGACATATAAAAAGATTGGTGTGAGGGCATAAAAATTTGCGACTACTGTCATGAATCTGGATATTAGAATTGTTCCATGATAGAGACCATTATTGTATATGTATAGATGTGGATGCTATTTGGTTTTTCTTTATCTTAACATGTGCATATGTATTTAGTTGTTATTAAGTATCATTTATACATCTTGATAAAGCCCGTAGGATCATTGCTTGACTACCGGCGTTGTGATGGCTATCATACTTATGAGAGTTGGGTAGTCGATAAGCACATCCTTAAAATGCCCCTAGTCGTGGGAGTACCGAGACTGAGCATTGATATTCCAGAGTAGACAAGTGTATATGTTTCTAGACCCCGGCGAGGGGCGATGGTTGATCCCATGGCCATTGGTCTTTCGCACCTAAGATTGTATACAGGTGCTCACTAGGGTGAGTACACTAGACGGACTCACCGAGAATTTTTAGATGGTACTATACCTATCGTTAGATAGCAGTTATCAGGTGACATGAGTACAAGTTTGTCTTCAGACCTGAGATCGTCATTTTTCTCGTGTGAGTTCCCACTGTACTTAGATTACTATCCTACCACGGCTCTACTAAGTCGTGCAAACAGATTTTAGTTGGGTACAGTCCCGAGCCATATGGAAGCAGTGAGTTGCAGATTCGTCTCTCCCAGTATAGGGAGTCGATATCGCACTGTGTTCGATTGGCCAGCACCATAAGACCTTGGCCAAGGCAGTTGGGATTTACTGATAATTAGATCAGTAATTTCCTGGTTTGGTCCTGAGCCACATCAGCATGAATTATTAGGTTATTAGGGTCTGACCTTTACCACCCCTAGACCCGGTATGAGATACTCTTAAACGAAGAGACCGAACTGTACGGAGATTGTCACAGATAGGCTCAGTAGGGATCCGGATGAGTTTGCTCGTCAGCCTTCCATTTTGACAGGTACCGGGGTAGCCGTTATGTATAGCTAGTGCCGCTGACGCGCTTGTGGTTATGGATTTATCCAGTAACTCACTGCCAGCGTACTGTCGAGTGTTTAGAGTCCCGCACAGAGGGTTTCCCTGGTTCAGCCGAAATGATGTAGTAGCCGTATTTTGATACGTGCAGGATTTTGATCGAATGATTGTACTAGTTACCCGGACTTTCGATCGGACGGTTGATAATACTAGCCGGCTTGGGATTTAGCCGGATTATTAAATCAAGTATTGATTTAATAATTTACGTATATATATTTCGATATGTATATTCTAGTAGTATGTTCTTTGTGTTATTCTATCTCTTTGGGTATTCGTATTTTGATATGAATACGGGTATATACGGAAGACTGTATTCCGTATTTATACGGAAGACTGTATTCCGTTCTAGAAGGTTGACACCTCATTTTGGTTTTTCCATTTATCAATTTAAATGGAAAATGAGGTTTAAAGGTTGTGAGAATAGTATGGTGAGAACCATGCTTCAATAGTGTTGACAAATGAATTGAATATTCATTTGTGCAAACTATTCAAGCATGGTTGTGTTTTAATATTGAAAAAATGTTTTATACAAAATCATGGTTCATGTTTCTCTCTCTCATGAGAGAAATCATTCTCACCATTTTTATTCTCTATCCTCATTAGCCTTTCTTGAGCTCCTCCTTCTTCTTGATCTTCCTCTCTACAATCTCATGTGTTGAGAATCAAGAGAGAAAATAAGATAGATATACACTAAGAACAACTCACGACATCCTAGATACTTTAGATTAGCAACCTAGAGTCTCTAGTTGCTCCACTAGACTTTTAGTGTGGAGCTAGAGTCATGAACTACATCCCTCAGGTGGATCATCTTCGACGGAGGAAGACCGGCGGTCAAGCTCGATCAAAGAGATCTCAAGGAGAAAAGGAAGAAGATATAAAACCGAAGGACACGGATCTTTTGGTAAAATAATTCTATCATAGTAGTTAAGATCTCTTAAGATATCTAGTTTCGGTTTATGGTTAGATTCTAGGATGGGTTTTCTAGTGCCGGATTTTTTTTAAACACCAAAAATTTTCGTTCAGCAACGACCACGGTAGATGGCCAGGGCGCTAGGAAACCCAACAAGGTATCAGAGCAACTCCATAAACCTTTACTAACTAGTTTGCACAAGTTTAAAGTCTCGATCGACGAAATTTTCCGAATCGCATTTCCATTATCATGCCCGTTGTCCGATTTAGAAAGTTGTTCAAAAAAATATTCAGATTACCTTAAAATTACATGCAGGCATTTTAAGAGGCCCTGAAGAAATTTGTGCACATAAGCCCAACATATGGCCGCGGAACCACCGCCTTACATGCCTATTGTCCGGGGTTCCACGGTCGAAGTGTGGCCGTTGTGCTCCAAATTTCTTCTGGCACTCTGGAATATGGAAATATGATTTTTGGGATGTATAATTTTGGCCCAGATTTGTTTGAGTACTGGTTTGTACTTAGGGCCAACGCGGAAAAGTTTTAGTTAATCAAAATTTCAATACGTGTTTTTCCCTTTTTATGTAATTTCGTCAACCATATTTCATTTATATGACCCAGTCAACAATGCCATAAGAAAGCCAGATTTAATTCTGGTGACTTTCTTTTAAGTGTGTTCTAGACGTTGAAAACCTGAGCTTGATTTAATACATATATACTATTATCTAGTGTACCTGACCCAATCATGGCTTGATTTAGGTGGATGTGGATCACATCGCTTACAAATGTAAAATCATAACCTTTTTTAGAAAGTAAAGATACAGATATGATATTACAAGCTAGAGTAGGTATACACAAACAGTTACGCAAAATCAATATCTGCCCACTTGTCAATCCTAGGTGATATTCCCCTACGGATACAATGTCCACGCTCATTCCGTTAGCAACCCTGAGAGTCATATAGCCTGCCTTGTAACTCCACGGTTTCTCAAATCCTGTAATGGATTACAAATATGAGATCCTGATCTGGTATTTAGTACCCAGGAAGTAGACTTAATTGACAGACAGTTTTCAATCATAAACAAACCCAAAGCCGAAGCCACAACGTGCTTCGAATCCTGGTTTCTGGCTTTCCAAGCCCTATAGTCCTTCTGCCAATGCCCTTTCCCATGACAACAGAAACATTCCTCCTTCCCTAATATTAGCCCTAAAACTTTTGCCCTGTCCTTTCTGTCTACCTTACTGACACCGCCTATCGGCTTGGTGGAGGCCTTCTTCTTCTCTCCTTTGGCTTTCGACTCGGATCTAGAAGAGGAAGATTCCCTAATGAGCAGAGTGGGTGTCTCCCTGGATTCCTGCAGGGTGCCCTCTGACCTCCTCAACATGTTAAGGAGTTCTGGAAGTGAAACTTCCTTCCCTTTAAAGTTGAAATTCAAGATAAACTGGGCGTAGGTAGAAGGGAGGGACTGTAGAACGAAGTCTGTGTTTAACTCATTCTCCAACGTAGTCCCCAAGTCCGTGAGCTCTTTAATATAGGTAATCATCTTAAGGACGTGGTCCCCTACAAATGACCTGACAGCCAACCTCGCCTGAAACAATTCCTTCGAGGTCTCATATCTTGCGATACGAGATTTCTGTCCATTTAATACTTTGGTATGGAGGAATATGGAAGCTAAGTCCATCTTCTCGTGTTGCCTCGGGTGTTCATAATCTATTGAGGCTAACACGAGGCACTTGGCTCTCGCACTGTCTTTTTTCCATGTCTTACGGATATCAACATTCGCGACGGTAGAATCTAGACCTGGGACGGTGGGGGTTTTGGTAGTAAGGAGGTAGCCCAGCTTGTCATATGTAATGGCCATCTGGACATTCCTTAGCCAATCATAATAGTTTGGCTCAGTCAATTTATTACCTAATAGTAACTTTAGCCCGGTCATTTTCGTCGCTGCAGTCAAGAAAGAGAGAGAGAACACTTAGCATGATGCTCTTGAATGTTTAAATTGGTTATTAGTTTATCTAAACAGGATGGCTCACATTATTTCTCGAATCCTTCCTCAAACCATAAAAGAAGAATTAGTCAGGATTAATCTCACCCTACAATTCTTACTTAACCTTTCGGCCAGGCTGGTGTTGGTACTTCGAGAGAGGTTTTCCAACACTTTCGCGAAGTTGTTAAATTACATAACCTCTTTTCCCGAGAGGCATAGCCCCACTAACATCGTTCCAGACTCCTACTTGGTTTATAGCATTGATTTTTTAGTGAAAAAATCTCCCGAGGAGTAGTGGATACTCACAGTAGGATCGGGATCCAAATATCATTGTGTGACAACCTTGAAGGAATCCGACCAAAATCACCACACTCCAAATGGTATGCAACACTAGCAAGTTTCAATTTCCTTAGAAACTCCCGATGTGGATTTTTGCCCCAAGCTCTTAAGATCTTGACGAAGGCCAACATATAATAAGTCGCAAGTCAAGTTCTACCCGTTATTGTCCAGGTTAATTTTAACCCACCCATACATACCCTTGATGAAGACCAAAATAGTAGTACGACTGTCCTAAACCAACGCATCTATCTATGCTACAGATGAATATTCAGCAGCTACCAATCACTATGTCTTGGCGAAGGTCAAAATACATAGCTTGAATACTACTGAATACCTATCTGAAATGACAGAGGGCTACTAATGGTTTTGGCGAAACCGTGAACGTAATGAACTTGATATAATCGAAGGAACCATGATAGCTTTTAAAGAAGTGGTTTAAGCTCCGCATTTAAAAGTTGCTTTTTGAAAAAACCGAGTGTTTTTTGAAACTGTTCCAATAATTCAGCTTTGGTTTGTTTGCTTTGCATTAAACAGTTAATGCAGTCCTATCATTTAGACTTATCATTGCATAAAGAAACGAAAATACAGTGTACACTTATGCTTTCCGCATTCACCGTGGGGTCCCATCATACACCGTTAGGTTACTTAACTAACTACAGAGCGGGGGCTGGACTAGCGCGGGTGCAAAACATAAGCAACGTCTATTATATAACATATATATAAATATCCATTCATTTCACGCAATAATAGGCATTCCCGATCACAGATGAACATATTGGATATACTAGAAATTCCGCGTTTCGTTTAAGATCATAACGAAAGACGGATTCCACAGTAGTGATAAATTGTCAAACCCCACCCTAGACCCCTACGTGTGCGGAAAACTACCCGCCAAATTCCCGAAATGAAGCAGCCTCCCTCAATAAAATGAGTAAGCCACTCGGCACTTCAAGAACCTGGTAGTTTGTGCACCCCATCTTGGGACTATTCTAGGAGCAAAAACAGTAAAGGAAATAATACAACGGTGGCTACAAGCTCAACCCGGATGTGCCCCGCAAAATAATATTACAACACTTTACAAATTTACATGAATGAAAGAAAGAAAACTCTCTTCTCACATCCCCCGGCTATTCATCCATGACAATCCAATATTCCATATAGACAAACCAACATCACAGATATGTGCAACCCTTTAGTAATTGATGTATAGCAATTAGCGGAAGTTTACGAACACAGAAAACCCAATAGCTATGAACTTTAGAATTTCGATCGAAACATATTTTCCCAGTCGACCCTATGTACAAACGAGTACACAAACAATACTGGGTAGAAACCAAATATACCAGAAATCACAACACCACAAATAAGAACCACAGAAGAAAACCGAGTCAACTCGGCCTCGACTTGGCCGCGAAACCGCCGCAAAACACACCGTTTCGCCGTGCTTCCGCGGTCGTCTTGGCGAGTTACCGGCTCATTTTTCTTGTGTGTTCATATAATTCCCTGCTTGTAATTTTAATGCCTCTGAAAAAAATTTAGACCAGATTTTAAAAACGACAGCAAGCTTGGGTTTTGATGTTATGATTTCGGGGTTTTCCGATGATCGAAGTTCTAACTACTTGCTAACTAGCTAGTTAAGGTTTAGTAGGCTCTGATACCACTGTAACTCGATATCACGCACCCTGCGGGTTCTCGGGGAGGAAGAATACACAAAAAACAATTTTTACGGGCATCGTAACACCAACTAAACTCCAGGATCGACACTAAACCCTAACTAACTAAACTACCATGAGGTTTAACTACGCGGAAGAAAGTTATACCTCTTAGTATCAAGTCCTTCTGGACTTCTTGTTCTCCTCCTCATCGTCTTAAGCTCCTTGATGTGCACAGATCGCGCTTGATCGTCGGCCTCCTCAAGTCAAAAACGATCCACCCGAAAGTCTATAGTTCGAGCTCCTACCTCAATACTGAGGTAACTAAGGTACCTAGTTTGCTAAACTAGATAGCCTAGAGAATGTAGAGAGTGATTATGGATTGTTTAGTCTAAAGAACCCTAGGTTTCTCAACTCATGAGACAATTAGGGTTTAAGAAAGAAGAAGAGAGCTCTTGAGGAGAGAGAGAGTGTTGAGGGTGATAATGAAATAAAGATGGCTAAGTCTTGTGATGAATGAAGCATGCAATAATTTACAAATGAAAATTTCAAGCATGCTTCAATAGTCACAAGATGAGTCACCACATGAGTCACCAAGTAGCCATGCTTCATTTAATGAAAATCCACACCCCATACCTCCACCTCATTAACCATTTAATCTAAATGGTTATATATGAAATGAGGTGTCTTCTTCTAGAAGCACTCTTGAGTAAATTACAAGAATACCCCTCACCTTATATACATACCCGTATCCGTATTCCAAAAAATATGAATACAAAGAGACGAAACTAATCCAATAATCTAATACTAGGATCCGGCTTAAACCAATGCCCCCTAGTATTATCCGTCCGAACATGACCCATACACAAGTACGCGTATATATTCGAACCCTGTTGTAAAACCATATGACTTCTACATCATTTGGCCCGAAGCGGGGAAACCCTCTGTGTAAGACTTTAAAGACCCGACAGTACCCTGGCAGTGGGTGTAACCACAAGCACATCGGCGGTACTAGCTGCACGGAACGGCTGCCCAGGTATCTGTCGATACGAAGGCCAATGAGCAAACACAACCGAACTCCTACTGAGCCTATCTGTGACAATCTCCATACAGTCCGATCTGTTCGTCTAAGAGTATCGCATATCAGCTCTAGGGGCGGTAGCCATCAGACCCCTAATAGAGCAATAAGTCATGCCGGAGTAGAGCCCAAAACACCCTAAGAAACTATTGGAGTACCTACCAGTAAATCTCGCTTGCCCTGGCCAAGGACTTTTTATAATGGCTTTCCGAACACAGCGCGATATCAACTCCCAATACCGGGAGAGACGAATCCTATCTAACCACTACTGCCTCTAAGTGCTTCGGGACCGCACCCAACTACTACCTGTTTGCAGGACTCCTATGAGCCGTGTTAGGCTACGGTAGCGCCCCGGCCGTCTTTCCGAGGCCAAAATGCGGAAACGAAAATTTTTTCTTGACTTTAAACTGGCACTACCGCATCCTAAAAACCCGGATCGTAACCATTAACCTATACCTCGCAATCAAGAGAAGGGATAGAATGCTATACCAAGCGATCCGTGTCCTTCGGTCTTCGTCTCCACTCCGATCTCCTCGCGGAACCTCCGTTCGTCACCTCCTCGTCGAAAAGGGCACCACATAGCCGATTTCTTTTACGGGCTCCCACCTCTGGACCGAGGCAACTCGGGCGCGAAGTTGGCAAGCCGACGCGTCCAAGGGTACTGTAGGTGTAGTGTAGAATGCACTTTTTCTTAATGGGGTTTATGTAGTTGCCATGGTGATGGAGGAATGATCAATGATCTTTGGAGAGGGTTTTTGAATTTTGCAAGCAAGCAAATGAGATATGAATTATTCCCCTCATCAAAAATGAACCTCTCCCCCTCCCATCTAATGTGGCCAGCCCCTTAACAAAATGGTGGAGGGAAGCAAAGAAAAAGCACAAGGGAGGTGAGTGTAGGAAAAAGCAAAAGGTGACCACATCCAAAAGCAAGCCTCACATCAACTTCTAATCCATTCTAATCTCAATTAATGCAAGAAATGATCACAAGAAAAGAATGGAATCAAAAGATGCTATCATAAAGCCACAAAAGCAAGAAACCCCCTCCACATAGGTAATTTGCAAAACTGCAAATAACCCCCCTCCAACGGAAAGTCCGGCCGCGAAGGAACAAAGGAAAACCGGCCGGAACGGAATGCAAACTGGCAACTTCAGAAAACTGATCTCGTAATAAATTACAGAAAAACCCCGCTACTGCATATACATGCCCGCATTTGTATTCCCACTGCATACAAATGCAAAGAGACAAAACTACACTTTTTAATACTACGATCCGGCTTAAACCAAAGCCGGCAAGTAAAATTCGTCCGATCACGTTCTGTGCAATACCGCACATATCTGATCGAATCCTGCCATATCTCCATACGGCCTCTACAGCGTTTCGCCCGAAACTTGAGTAACTGTGTGTGGGGGACTCTAAAGACTCATCAATACTATTGCTGTGGATTTAACCACTAGCACGTCAGAGGTATTAGCCATACGTGACGGGCCACCAGCTATTGACCAAAAGGGACGTCTGTGAGCGAACTCATCCTGACACCCTACTGAGCCTGTCAGTGACAATATACGTACAGTCCGGTCCGTTCGTTTATGAGTATCGCATGGCGGGCCTAGGGGGTTGGTAAAAGTCAGACCCCCAAAAGCGGCACAAGTCGTGTCGGAGTGTAGCCCAGAACACCCTGAGATACTACCGGAATACCTACCAGTAAATCTCCTGCCTCGACCGAGGGCTTTGTGTAATGGCTCTCCTAGACATAGCGCGACCTCACCCCGAATACCGGGAGAGACGAACCCCTGCAGATCCGCTCACTGCCTCCATGTGGCTCGGGACTGTACCTAACTAAAACCTATTTGCACGTCTCCTTTGAGCGTGGTAGGGTAGTAATCTAAGCACAGTGGGAACTCATACGAGACAAATAACGATCTCAGGTCGATGAACTAACCTGTACACATGTCACCAGGGAACTGCTATCTCACGTCTGGTATAATCCCAACTAGCATGTTCCCGGCGAGTCCTGTCCGGTGTACTCATAACCCAATGAGCACCTGTATACATCTTAGGTGAACCAACTGACACCAGTGGCTTATGAGACCGGCCACCGCCTCTCGTCGGGGTCTCGACTGTATACACTACTCTACTCTGGAGTATCGATGCCCTGTCTCGAAACTCCCACGACTAGGGACCTTTTAAGGATGTGCTTATAGACCCCAGCTCCCACGTATATGATCGCCCTCATACTGCTGGTAGTCAAGAAGGAATCCTACGGGCTCTATCAACGTGCAATAGTGACCTGTAAGGTCACCTAAAGCAGTACACGATGATAAAATTGTTAGTTATATGTATGCCCTAGAGGCCATTACTGTACATAGGATGTATATTGTAGTGGATGCTGGGACATATATAGGGAGGACTTTCTTGCTCGACATGATAGTATGCTATTTGGTTACCCTTTACCTTAACGTGTATGCTGATTGTCTCTCTGTTACATGTTGGTAAAGCCCTTAGGATCTGTACTTGACTACCTGGACTATGATGCGGATCATACTAGTGGGGACATGGTAGTCCATAAGTACATCCTTCACAGTCCCTAGTCGTGGGTGTATCGAGATGGGGCATCGATATACCAGAGTAGACTAGCGTGTACCTTCTCGACCCATACAGATGGGCGATGGATGATCCCATATCCATCGGTGTTTGACATCAGAGGAGATATACGGGTGCTCAGTAGAGACTGGGTACACTGGACGGACTCGCCGAGAACTCCCAGATGGTATTATACCTCACGTCAGATGGCAGTTCTCTGGTGACACTGGTACAGAGTAGTCTGTTGACCCGAGATCGTCATAGAGTCTTGTGTGGTTCCCACTGTGCTTTGATTTCCATCTTACCACGTCCAAGAGGGCGTGCAAAACGGTGGTTTTTGGGTACAGTCCCGAGTCACATGGAGGCAATGAGCGATAGGAGGGGATTCGTCTCTCCCGGTATATGGGAGTTGATGTTGCGCTGTGTTCGATTGGCTATAACAGGAAATCCCTGGCCAGGGTTGCTGAGATTTACTGGTAAGTGTTACCAGTAGTTTCTCGAACAGTTATAGACCTCATATCGACACGACTTATCGAGCTACTGGGGTCTGACGTTTACCACCCCTAGGCGAGATATGCAACATATCAGACGATCAGACCGGACTGTACGGTAGTGTTACTGGTCGGATTCACTGGAGTGTGAGCGGGCTTGCTCGTCGATCTTCAGATCGCTCAATACCCGGGTGGCCGTTACGTTTAGCAGACCGCTTGCGGCTTGTGGATGTTTGATATGATCATCATCCGCTGCCGGCGTATTGACGAGTCTTTAGAGTCCTACACAGAGGTTTCCTGGCTCAAGCGAAACGAAATAGGAGCGCATATGAGATATGTGCGGGACCGAGAATAATGCGTGTATGTGATACCGTATTCTATTCTTGCGATAAATATATCGAAAGGTTGTATGCGATATAACCTAGTTATCGATTCAAGCGTTGATTCGATAAGCCGATATATTAGATACCAGTCGGTTATGTGCGCATGACCGGATCATTGAATCAAATGTTGATTTAATGATTTAATGCATATTTATATATTTGATATATTGCTTTGCATCAACTAGTATCGGTTCACTTTAGACGGATTTTCTCACTTGGTTCGTGCGCATTGCATATGCGATATGTTTTTGTGCACTTGATTGTATCATGTTTGATGATGCAAGTCAAGCTAGGGTTCAAGTGTAAAGATTAAACCTTGGTTAATGAAATGGTCAGGGTTTATTATTCATTATTCATTTATCTTATTTAATTATCTTTTTATTTTTGATAAATGAATAAAAGAAAAGAGAAAAGAATGGTTGCTAGATTTGGAGTTTAGTTGAAACTTCATGAAGATTTGATAAAGTCAACCATACTTATCTCAACCTTAACCCTAACCATTCTCACTAACCATGATTCATTCTCTACACTTGACCATGGTTAGAATTATGATAAGAATTCATTTTCTTTTCATTTTCTATTAACTTATCATAATATCTTTCTTCTTCTTCTTCATTCTTCAAGTGAAGAAAAGAAAAGTCCATCAATGGTGATTGTTGGATATGAGTGAGAAATCCAATTCTAAAGTTAACCCAATTCCTATTTCTTCATCCTCTACCTCTTGCCAAGTAGTAGAGTGTGTTTCCTTCACAAGATTTTAGGGTTTGGTGAAGGTGGAGCTTGATTCATCGATGCCTCGACGTAGATCATCTTCGGCATGGACATCGACGACCTAGCTTGCCCATTCTCCGACGAAGTCGACTCTAGAGCCCGGATTTGATTTGGACAGCGGAGATGACCTCGTTGCGGAGCCGTGGAGGTGGATATCCGGATCTACAAAGGTTGTAATTTCCGTATCTCTTTAGTTAACTGTTAACTAGTTCTTGTTCGCCTAGATATCTAGCAAACGATCCGTACTTTAGGGTTTGTAGGCACCATAATTTTTGAAATTGCCATGGTTGATGGCTTGGAAGACCTCACTAGTGTGCCTAGGAACCCTGCAGTGGTATCAGAGCCTAGCTAGAGCCTTAGGCGAAGTCCAGACGGAAATTGAAGTCCGATCGAACCGAAACCATACCCGGAAAATTGCTCTCTGTCCAATTTTTAAAATCTGGTCTTTTTCAACATTAAAAATGTTCAGAAAAATCAGCAGGTGAATATAAGATATACTGTGAAATTCGTGCAACTAATTCATTATTATTGCCGCGCTTCCGCGGCACGAGCTAGCCTCGTGCGGCGGTTGCGCGGCAGTACGGCCGATTTATTAAATGTTTTTTACACAGTATCTCATTATTATTAGTGCTGGTATTCCTGGGTATTTTTAATATATTTTCCAGAGTTGAATTTTTCTGAGTTGATTTGGGGATTCGGAATTTCGATCGGGATATCAAATTTTGTCTGTGTGGCTTTCCGGATAAATTTTAGAATATGTTAAAAAGTTCGACCGGATATAAATACCCGATTTTTCCCCTGTCGGGAAATTTCCAAGTGTTGGATTTTTCCGTAGTTTAACGACGTTCTAAGTAGTGCAAGTAACGCGATGGTCCCTCTAGAAGACACAAACCTTAACTCGATTATGTGACCGTCTTGAACTGCCCTTTGAACCTTCGGGTTTGGGGCAGTACGGCGTGCCACATGTGAGGCGTTGGCTTGACCCTTCTACGGCTGGATCGTTGGTACTGAGGCACGAACGGAATGTTGTTATACTTGTTTCATGTGTTGATCAGTATCGGGAAAACTTGGGTGTTCAGTTGTTCGATCGAAAAGTTTAACATTTTCTGTTTATCTGGAATGGGATACAATAATTGGAATTCACAATAAGTTATGAGATAACTGAATGAATGTTATAAACGTAGCAATTTAGTCTCACTTGATCGGTTGCCACGGATTTTTGATGTGATCAAAAGTCCGTCGCAATCACGTAGCGTACGCGGATATTCGCCGGATAAACTTAATAGACAGCTTCACTCCATAACCCCGACCAAGTGACTGTAGGAGAACCCCGTCGCCGAAAGCATCCCTCCGGGTGCTCGCGGTAGCGGTGTTCCGCCTTGGTGCACTTCGTCGACGGTATTGGGGGTGCGGCCGTCTACTGAAGTTTGCGACGAGTATTCGATCAGGATGTCGGGAATCTTGTTGAATTGCCCGACTTAATATTGAAAAGTGTTTTCGATTTTGAGACTAAAATGCGGGGTTTATAATTGTTAGGCATGCGATGTCTGAGGTGGTTGCGGATTCCAACTGTTGTAGTTTTACACTTTCTTTTCTGTGACCGTAAGTGTAATATGTGATATCGCCGGTTTCGTTGCTATATGTCAACGACAATTGGGATGCGCATATTTACTTACGTTGATGACATGTGATGTTATGTGTTGCTGGATATGTTATATTGGATCGTCGTGTTTGAATAGCCGGGGGTTTTTATGTGAGATGAGTGTTTTTCATTTTCATTCATGTAAAAACTTGTATGTAATATTCTTTTATTGGGGCGCTTCCAGGTTGCGGGAGTAGTCACCTGTTGTATATTATTTACTTTTCCGCACTAGGATAGACCCAAGGAGGAGGGCACAAGTAACCGGGTTCTGGAGTCCAGTGGGAGACCAACTCGAGGAGTCGAGTCCGGGTCTCCTAACTCCAGAATTGGTAGGGTTGCTTGCCGCTCTCGTAGGGGTCTAGGGGTGTGGGTTTGGCTATTCATAACGACCGTGGAATCCGTGTTTTATACTGGCTCATATTGAAAACACGGACGTCCTAGTATATCCAATATTCCATATGATTCTTCTGCTGCGATATTTGTGATGAGATCATGTGATGTTTCTGTGATGGATATAGTATATAGTATATATGATATATTATATAGACGTTACTTATGTTTTGCACCCGCGCTAGCCCTGCCCTGCTCTGCCGTTAGTTACCTAACCTAACGGTGCACGAGGGGACATCGAGGCGAATGCGGATGGCATAAGTGTACGTCATATCTATCTGTGATGTTTAGGTAATTAAATGATGGGACTTCATTAATATGATTAATGAATTAAAAGAAACCTAAGATGTTGTAGAATCGAATTTCAAAATAAAACAGGTAGCTACAGTTCTTGCTTTGCACAGCGGTATATGTGATATATCCTGCACCTTATTCGATGAGGAAAGGACCGAGATCCCTTCACCGGGAGTGACTCCTTTAGCAACAACTGGCAGATGCTACACACTCGGTTTGTCTTTTGATTGCTTTTAAGTGTTTTTGCTTTGCACAGTGATATATGTGATATATCCCGCACCTCATTCGACGAGGAAAGGACCGACGATCCCTTCACCGGGAGTGACTCCTTTAGCAAAACAAGAAAAGCCTCAAAAACACTCCATTTCAAAATTCATTCGATCCTACAACGATATCAAGTTCATTACGCAATAGGTTTTCAGAAAAACCTGTCGTAGCCCTCCGTCATTTCAGATACGTACTAGTTAGTATTCGTGCTGCGGTTGTTTGGCCTCCGTCAAGGCGTAGTGTACGGTAGCTAACTAGTGCTTATCTGCTAGCATATGATGCGATTGGATTAGGGTATTCGTACGGCGTTGTTTGGCCTCCGTCAAGGGTCGTGCGGGTGGGTTTAATTCAATCAGGAAATGACGGGTTGAACTTGACTAGCGGACTATGGGTTGTTTGGCCTCCGTCAAGGTCATAGCGAGCTAGGGGCAAAACATTATCGGGAATTTCAAGTGTTGAGATTTGCAATGAGATTGCATACCTTCTATGAGATAGTTGGATCCCGATACCCGCTGCGAGTAAGTGTTACTCCTGGGAGAGTTTTACGCATTACAATTAGCCGATCAAGTAGGTGTCTAGAAAGGTGTCAACGGGGTTACGCCTCTGGGAAAACGAGGTTTACATTAATTAGGTTCGTGCGAAAGCACGGGGGACCTCCCTCAAAGTACCGACACTGGCCTGGCTGAAAGATTGGCGAACTTGTAGTGTGTAATTAATCCCGGCTAGTCTTTCCTTTTAGGGTTTGAAGGAAGATTTGATAAAAAGCAGTGGGAGCCATCCTGATTAGATAAAATAATAACCAATCTATTCTTGACAGAGCGCACGCTGAGTGTTTTCTTCTCTCTCTCTCCAGGTAGCGACCATATCACGCCTTAATCAAGATAATAATACGGATATTTGACCGAACCCGCTTGTTATACTGAGCTGGGGAACGTTGGTCCCGCTCCAACTTATAATTGTTATAAGACAGAGCAGGAATTTGGGGAATACCAGATTTCCCGTGCCGCCCAAACGAAGAGAGTGCATGCTGATGCATCATCTTCGGGTTTGTTCGTTACACAGAACTGTTTCTCAGTATCCTCTACGTCCTGGGTATGTGATACCAGATCAGGATCCCACATATGTAATCTGTTACATAGGGCTACAGAAAGGTAGAGAACTGAGAACGGGTGATAAGTTTCATGAGGCAGAAAACGGGGCAAGTGTTGCAGCCAAGTCGGTTGGTCACTGTCACCCTGTATTACCAATACATTGAATCTGAACGAATGTTATTAGATACCGAACCTGATATACAAAATCATATTCATCTCTTTATAAGTAAAGAAAGGATATAATTTTGTATTGCTGGATAATGTTTTGAACATTTCCTATATCAAAAGTTGATCGGTTCAGGCACGTTATCTAAAAGCATTGATGTTCTAAATCAAACTACAGTTCTTGGTATATGGAACACACACAAGAGGAAGAGTTCAGAAATGAACGAATTCTTCTTGAGGCATTGTAGACTAGGTCAGATCAATGTGACCCGACTAGCTAGAGTTACATAAAGATGCATATTTAAATCAGTTTGAATTTACATCTTGTGAAACTCGCCAGTCATGTCACAAAGAAAAGATGACCACAGCTCTGTTTATTGGAAATAGAGAAAGAGTTAATAAACTCTTGGGATGATACATGTTGATGTATGTAGGTCCCCTGTCTACAAATGCCAGGACTGGTTCTTTGTACTTCATTACGTTCTCTGATGATCTTTCGAGTTTCAGACCTATGTTCCTGTTGAAACACAAGTCCGAACCTTTTGAGATATTCACAGAATATAAGTTAGAAGTAGAGAACCAAAATACGGGTATAAGTATTATGTCCTTTGATGTGATCAAGGAGGAGAATACTTGAGCACGGAATTCCTGGATTATTCTAAAGGAGAATGAGATTCTCTCTCAGCATTACTCCTCCGTATACACCATAGCACGATGGTATATCGGGGCGGAGTAATCACACCCTATGTGATAAGGTGTGCTCTATGATGAGTAATACTGAGTTACCTTTTTCCTTTTGGGAGTTATGCACTTGAGAAGCTGCATACCTATTGAATAGGGTTCTAATCAAATCAGTTGCCTACCACTTCATATGTGATATGGAATGGGAAGAACCCATGTCTTAAGTTAGTTAAGATTTGGGGATTGTCCGGCCTATGTCTAAAAGCAAAATCCGGACAAGCTCGAGGCAAGGTCAGTTATGTACAACTGGAAATGTTCCAGCTATACGAACTACAGCAGATGATTTGATAGAACCAAGAAATTCAGTAGATACCAACGAACCTCAGCCTCTCCGCCGATCTAGTAGGGTTCCTCACCCACCAGAGAGATACTTCAGTTTCTCTATGACAGTGGGAGCGAGGATTGCATCATGAGATGATGACCCAACTAGCTTCGAGCAGGCCATCAGGAGTAAGACTCTGTAAGAATGGCTGGATGTTTAGTGATCTGAGATGGAATCCTTATACACCAACAAAGTATGGACTTTGGTTGCTATATCTGAAGGGTTAAATCCCCATCAGAAGCAAGTATATCTTGAGAAGATTACTTGGTGTAGATGGAAAAGTTGAGACTTTCAAAGCTAGACTTGTTAAAGCTTTTCGTCATCGACCAGGCATGGATCATGATGATACCTTTTCAAGTGACTATGCTTAAGTCCATCCAGATCCCACTTGCCACGGCTACATACCATGACTGCGATATCTGGTGGTTGGGTGTCTTGACTGCTTTTCTAAATAATGATTTGGAAAGGCGCTTCTATAAGTACACAGCCAGAGGGCTTCGTAGACAGTGGGAGCAGCGGAAACGTGAGCAAGATGCTTTATAGGATAAAGCATGCATCGCGGAGTTGGAACATCTGTTTTGATGAATTAGTCAAAGAGTTTGACATCATCAAAATGGTAGATGAACCTTGTATAAACAAAAAGGTAGTTGGGAGTATGGTGACGATCCTCGTAGAGTACGTGGATGACATACTGTTGATAGGAAAGGAGTTTCCTATACTACGCTCGATCAATCTCCGATTATCACTATGATTCTCCATATAGGATCAAAAGTGATACCTACTAAATCCTGGGTTTTGGATCTATGAGATAGATCTAAATGGATGGTAGAATTCTCACTAGATGTAGTGAGACGGTATCAAATGATCCTGAGGAGAATCACTGGAAAGGTTCCTGGGTGATAAAGACGACTGAATGTCAGTCGCAGGCATTGTCTTTACCCTAAGTAAAGGGACGGTATGTTGGAAGAGTTCCAAGCAGGATACCGTGGCATACTAGACGATAAAGGCAGGATACATCGCTACTTAAGATGCTACCAAAGAGGCTGTTTGGGTGTATATAGGTTCATGAGATGAACTATGTTCCTCCCATTGTGTGACAATGGAGTTGTGGCTTATGCCAAGGAACGCCCGTCCCATCAGTGATCCAGACTTATTCTAAGGCAGCATCGCCTGATCATGGAGATGGTTGATCTCCAGGGTGATCGAGGTTTAGAGAGTAGATTCTGAGGACAACACAGCGGATCCACTCACAAAGGCCTGTTCCCAGAGAGAGACTTTCATGGGATGGTTGAGTATGAGATACTGCAACCACTGCTACAGATGGCCCTAGTGCAAGTGGGAGATTGTTAGTTATATGTATGCCCTAGAGGCCATTACTGTACATAGGATGTATATTGTAGTGGATGCTGGGACATATATAGGGAGGACTTTCTTGCTCGACATGATAGTATGCTATTTGGTTACCCTTTACCTTAACGTGTATGCTGATTGTCTCTCTGTTACATGTTGGTAAAGCCCTTAGGATCTGTACTTGACTACCTGGACTATGATGCGGATCATACTAGTGGGGACATGGTAGTCCATAAGTACATCCTTCACAGTCCCTAGTCGTGGGTGTATCGAGATGGGGCATCGATATACCAGAGTAGACTAGCGTGTACCTTCTCGACCCATACAGATGGGCGATGGATGATCCCATATCCATCGGTGTTTGACATCAGAGGAGATATACGGGTGCTCAGTAGAGACTGGGTACACTGGACGGACTCGCCGAGAACTCCCAGATGGTATTATACCTCACGTCAGATGGCAGTTCTCTGGTGACACTGGTACAGAGTAGTCTGTTGACCCGAGATCGTCATAGAGTCTTGTGTGGTTCCCACTGTGCTTTGATTTCCATCTTACCACGTCCAAGAGGGCGTGCAAAACGGTGGTTTTTGGGTACAGTCCCGAGTCACATGGAGGCAATGAGCGATAGGAGGGGATTCGTCTCTCCCGGTATATGGGAGTTGATGTTGCGCTGTGTTCGATTGGCTATAACAGGAAATCCCTGGCCAGGGTTGCTGAGATTTACTGGTAAGTGTTACCAGTAGTTTCTCGAACAGTTATAGACCTCATATCGACACGACTTATCGAGCTACTGGGGTCTGACGTTTACCACCCCTAGGCGAGATATGCAACATATCAGACGATCAGACCGGACTGTACGGTAGTGTTACTGGTCGGATTCACTGGAGTGTGAGCGGGCTTGCTCGTCGATCTTCAGATCGCTCAATACCCGGGTGGCCGTTACGTTTAGCAGACCGCTTGCGGCTTGTGGATGTTTGATATGATCATCATCCGCTGCCGGCGTATTGACGAGTCTTTAGAGTCCTACACAGAGGTTTCCTGGCTCAAGCGAAACGAAATAGGAGCGCATATGAGATATGTGCGGGACCGAGAATAATGCGTGTATGTGATACCGTATTCTATTCTCGCGATAAATATATCGAAAGGTTGTATGCGATATAACCTAGTTATCGATTCAAGCGTTGATTCGATAAGCCGATATATTAGATACCAGTCGGTTATGTGCGCATGACCGGATCATTGAATCAAATGTTGATTTAATGATTTAATGCATATTTATATATTTGATATATTGCTTTGCATCAACTAGTATCGGTTCACTTTAGACGGATTTTCTCACTTGGTTCGTGCGCATTGCATATGCGATATGTTTTTGTGCACTTGATTGTATCATGTTTGATGATGCAAGTCAAGCTAGGGTTCAAGTGTAAAGATTAAACCTTGGTTAATGAAATGGTTAGGGTTTATTATTCATTATTCATTTATCTTATTTAATTATCTTTTTATTTTTGATAAATGAATAAAAGAAAAGAGAAAAGAATGGTTGCTAGATTTGGAGTTTAGTTGAAACTTCATGAAGATTTGATAAAGTCAACCATACTTATCTCAACCTTAACCCTAACCATTCTCACTAACCATGATTCATTCTCTACACTTGACCATGGTTAGAATTATGATAAGAATTCATTTTCTTTTCATTTTCTATTAACTTATCATAATATCTTTCTTCTTCTTCTTCATTCTTCAAGTGAAGAAAAGAAAAGTCCATCAATGGTGATTGTTGGATATGAGTGAGAAATCCAATTCTAAAGTTAACCCAATTCCTATTTCTTCATCCTCTACCTCTTGCCAAGTAGTAGAGTGTGTTTCCTTCACAAGATTTTAGGGTTTGGTGAAGGTGGAGCTTGATTCATCGATGCCTCGACGTAGATCATCTTCGGCATGGACATCGACGACCTAGCTTGCCCATTCTCCGACGAAGTCGACTCTAGAGCCCGGATTTGATTTGGACAGCGGAGATGACCTCGTTGCGGAGCCGTGGAGGTGGATATCCGGATCTACAAAGGTTGTAATTTCCGTATCTCTTTAGTTAACTGTTAACTAGTTCTTGTTCGCCTAGATATCTAGCAAACGATCCGTACTTTAGGGTTTGTAGGCACCATAATTTTTGAAATTGCCATGGTTGATGGCTTGGAAGACCTCACTAGTGTGCCTAGGAACCCTGCAAAAGATAAACCAGATAGCATATTATCATCTCGAGTAGGACTGTCCTACCGGTATAGGTCCTTCCTCAATAATTGCAATCACGTGCCTGTGATCCAATAATTGACTCTGAGGGCACTATATCCAACAATCTCCAACTTGCACTCAAGGCTAATTATTGCGATGTCGCATACTCACAGCCCGTGTGATACCGAACACCCAACTCTTCTACTAGTCAGTCTCACAAAGCTCGTTTGCGAAACTATTGCGTTCGAGGAATATTCTCAGTGAGTGGATCCGCTTTGATGTTTCTTTCTATGTCTCTCTTTATCTCAAGTTCGCGGAGAAAGCCATCTCCCGAAATGAGCAATACCTGTCTTAGAATGTCTGGATGTCTGATGGGACCTAGTTCATAACTGAACTCCAAATCCAAACTTCTTAGACTCTATCGACAACTGAACTTAATCAGTGTCCAGCGCCATGCCTCCTTCAGTATCCGCCTTGGACCACCTGTCCAAAATACCGCCCCTCGTCAGAGGGAAAACTAAAACTCTGACAGTCACTCTGTCATCCAGGTCACCTTGAAAGCCTGGAATGATAACCGTCTCCTAAATGAGGATGATGTTATCATATCCCTAGAACATCCACTTATGTTCTAAAACTGCTTCCAATCGTTTCTCCAGGATTGGATTAATATCAACTTATTGCATCTACTGCAAGAACAACATCTGGTGTGGTACTTGACATCTCATGATTGACTCAATTGCCTAAGCAAGTGATCTGCCAATCATGCACATCCCTCTCTACTTTAGTCTATAAGACACCTTTAGAGAGGGTGACTCCATCATCTGCAGGTATACTACCGTGCCAGTAGTCGACCATTCTAAATACTCATAGAATGCTGTCTAAGTACCCAGATTTGGATACTTCCCAAATCTAGATCTAAAACCATAGATCTAGTAACCAGAATGTCTGATATAATATCCAAGTCCTATGTGGAGAAACCACTGTGTAACAACCAAAGAATAACCGATCGTAGTATAGGAATATCACTTCCTACTCTGTGTATGTCATTCAAATACCAGGACATCACACCCTACTACCTTCTTAACAGATCCATCCCCTATTCTGATAAAGTCAAACCTATGACTGTCACATCAGAAATAGATGATCTATCTCCGCTATATCTGCTTTAGTCTATAAATAGACATGAGTCACCTGTCCACCAATGCTTCCGCTGTTCCCACCAACCACGACAACCCTCTGGCAGAGTCATATACATGTACACTTCTAAAGCTAGTTTAGAACGACGCTATACTCATCCTCTTGCCAGGTCTCACAGTCTGGAACAACAGCAATGGCAAGTCTGGGTAAACAAGAACCTCCCTGTCACCGTCCTTGAGGCTACCGGAGTAGCTCTCGGGTGCCTGAGGTTACCCACCATATCTGCGGAGTGGCTAATGGAATGTCAATCCAGATTTAATCTTTAGGTTCTTATCAAATTTTCAGTAATCGTTTGCGGTTCTGTAATCGCTTCCAGTTCTACCATACTCCCACTACTGTTTTATGAAAAAATCCATTTCTTTTAAAATTGTGGCGAGTCAAGAACAATATCATTATTGATCTTCCAGATGGTAGAAAGTCAACCCTCGTCATAGCCTGGGTCAACCCACAAATAGCCATTACCGAAACGTGCCTTGAGTTATCCAGAGTCTGGTTTTAAGCATAAGCTGGACAACTCCCCGTACCTTAACAATGTCAAGATATGAACTGTTCTATATCCAATATAGAAACAAAGGCACTGATTTAATTGAACCAGATTCAAATCATACAGCTGTTTCCAGTGCATGTCAACTAAATGGAAGGAGGTCGATTAGCGTTACTCAACTTAGGAATGCTTCCAATTATGAGTAACCTGAAAGAGAAGCAAGTTCTCTTAATCATTACTATCAACTGAACACCATACACAAGTATCTACATCTTCGATCACCTTGAAGAATCCCGATACTTGCAACACCTGGTTCTCTACTCTATTCTTATACCTATAACTTCTCAAAACTCAGACCTTGTATTTCTACGAAACACATGTCTAAGAACTAGAGAAGTCACAAGTAAACAGAATATAGTACGAGAACCAACCCCTCTGTCCTAATGGACACTGGACAACATACAATACTCTGTATAAGTCTTTTGAGTCTAATGACTCATTCCCTGTGTGTCGTAGGTTGAAAACTGTACTTATGGTTAAGAAGAATTACACCGCTGTTTAATGCTCCTTACCTAACCATCCACTGATATAGGTAAATGTCATGGACATAATTTCAAAAAGGTATATCTCACTCTATAAAAATAGACGTACAGATACATCAATTTGAAATTGGTGCATAACAACGGATATTCGAAACTAAATATCTGCCGTCCGGCAAACAGCCCAGGCGATTTCCTCAAATATCACCAATTACAACGAATTCTGATATAATGAGGATGATCACCTAATTCTCAATAACTTACTCCCACTCATCATCTGTAAAAACCATACAGATGTGAGAATCATATCTGGTAAATACATACCCTGGAGCAAGTGTTTAATTGGGAAATCAGTTTTCTTTTTACAATACACAGTGAAACTGAAACATTGAAATGTTTTGATGGGGTATCCGGGTATTCCTAGTAATGCCTCTTCCATTATCAGATTCACAACTGTAACCGTATATTTCTTTGCCATCTCTCCAAATCCCTTTATATGTCTTTAGTCATTACCTTCTGTACACCCCTTTAGGCCAAATGGTTTTCTTCCTTCCCCACCGTTCGGCACCAGCCTATGGTTTCGAAGAAGACTATCCAATAAGCATAATGGGTGTACTGTCCTAATCCTAGGAACACTCGCAATGCGAGAGAAGGTGAAGATAAAAGACAACCGAATAAACCTTATTCCTATTTCTCCTGAACCAGAATCCATCTCCGAACTGGAACAAGTTCCTTTCGAGTTCATATATAACCATACGATGGAATATCCAACATGTAAGTCCATGCTACCTCTCCCGGTACTTTCGGGCATGCGGAATTTGGTGAAAAACAATTTTCTAGAGGTGGTAACATGGACTCAAAACCGGATCTTTGTTAAACATCTAACTAACAACCTAACTAGGAGTTGTTAACTACTCGGTTAGGGGGTTATACCTTTCTTTCTTGAACTCCTTCATCTTCAAGCCTCGATGGTTGTCCGGATCGGCTTCACCCCGTCGTCTCCTTGTGCCGAAGATCGATCCACCTGAAAGCTTCTACCTTTGACTTCTTCTTCGTACTTTGAAGAAACTAGTTCACTCGGTTTGCTAAACCTTGTGAACTAGAGTGAGTAGAAGAGAGTGTGTTGGGATTTTCCCTATGGTTCTTAGTTCTCAACACATGAGAAAAGTGAACCATAGACTAAAGAGAGGGAGAGCAAGAGGAAGGAGATGAGAGCTCAAGAACACAAGAGAGAGAATGAAAATGATAGAATGAGCAAGACTTTTCTCACTTGGCTCTCATAATCCAAAACCATCATCACAAAAATAGTAATCAAGTATTGTGTAAAATGGTTTAAGTCAAAATGGCTATATCATTTCATGCACTCATATTGCACAAGAGAACAAGCAAGTGAAAAGTCTTTGCCATGAAATGATAGCCATTGTCATCATGATGGTCAACTAGTCCAACCTAGTCAACCGGTCAACAAAGTCAACAAGTCAACAAAGTCAACCCCTCAACAACCATGTCACCATAATACTTAATTAATATTATTGTTAAGCATATATCATATTCTCATTAGGGTAAAGCAAAAAGTCAATAGTCAACAGTCAACGGTCAACAACCCTAATGAGAATCATCTGCCTCTGTCTCTCCGTCAACTGTGCATACACACCCGCATCCGCGTTCTGAGGAACACGAATACAAACTGGATAAAACCAATCCCAATACGTACACTAGGATCTGGCTTAAACCAAAGCCCGCTAGTGTAAACTGTCCGGACACTAAACGTGCACAAGTGAACGGATGTGACTGAACCCTGTCGCAAAACCAGGCGACCTGTCGCAAAACCATGCGACCTCTACTCTTTTGCCTAAAGGCGAATAGCTTTCTGTGTGGGACTCTAAAGACTCGACACTACGCTGGCAGTGGGTTTAACCACAGACCGCAAGCGGCACTAGCTGTGCATAACGGTCCCCAGGTAGATGCCGACAAGAAGACTGACGAGGTGAAACCCATCTGAACTCCTACTTAGCCTGAATGTGACAATCTCCGTACAGTCCGGTCTGTTCGTCTGATACATCGCATGGCGGGCCTAGGGGGCGGTAAACGTCAGTCCCCTAATAGCGGTACAAGTCATGTCGGAGTGAAGCCCAATACACCCTGAGATAACACTGGAAGCCTACCAGTATATCCCGCTTGCCCTGGCCAGGGACTACTCGTGTAATGGCTCTCCTAGACACAGCGCGATGTCAACCCCTAATACCGGGAGAGACGAATCCTGTCTAACCGTCACTGCCTCCAAGTGCTTCGGGACTGCACCCAACTACTACCTGTTTGCACGACTCCTTTGAGCCGTGGTTGGGTAGTAATCAAAGTACAGTGGGAACACACTCGAGGCGAAGTGACAGTGTCAAGTCAGCGGACTAAGCTGTACTCATGTCACCTGGGAACTGATAACTGACGATAGGTATAATACCAACCGGTCAGTTCTCGACGAGTCCTGTCCAGTGTACTCGTAACCTAACGAGCACCCGCATACTATCTCCAGTACGACGTACTGATGGCTGTGGGACAGACCATCTCCCACACTGGGATGAGAAGCGCATGCGCTAGTCTACTCCGGAGTATCGATGCCCTGTCTCGATAGTCCTGCGACTAGGGACCTGCATAAGGATGTGCTTATAGATTACCCAGCCCCCACTAGTGTGACTGCCATCACAACGCTGGTAATCAAGCAAAGATCCTAAGGGCTCCACTAATGCGTATAGGTGATATAGTAAAATAAACACATGTACACATTGAAGTAGAAACAAACCAAGTAGCATACTACTATTTTGAGCAAGATTGTATATACAAGGTGAATATCCCAAGCTTCCATTAAGTAATATACAAACTAGTATGATACAGTAATGGCCTCTAGGGCATATACACTAACAATCTTCCACTTGCACTAAGGCCATGTACTGGCGTATCGAAGACCTATCATCTCGATCAGCCGCTCGAACTGAGTCTGGGGTAAGGCCTTGGTGAATGGATCTGCAGTGTTATCTTCTGAAGTAACCCTCCGAACCTCGATCTCCTGGCGATCCACGATCTCCCTGATCAGGTGATACCGCCCCAAGATGTGTCTGGATCTCTGATGGTACCTGGGTTCCTTCGCTAAAGCTATAGCCCCGTTGTTGTCGCAATACAGAGGTATTGGATCAAGAATGGACGGAACCACCTGAAGTTCTTTCAAGAACTTCCTCATCCAGACAGCTTCCTTTGCGGCATCAGATGCAGCGATGTATTCCGCTTCCATCGTCGAGTCTGCAACGGTTTCCTGTTTGGAACTCTTCCAACACACCGCCCCTCCATTGAGGGTAAAGACAAAACCCGACATGGACTTGAAATCATCCTTGTCACTCTGGAAGCTGGAGTCACCAAAGGCCTCGATCTGGAGGTCTTTTCCGCCATACACCAAGAACATCTCCTTAGTCCTTCTCAGGTACTTGAGAATGTTCTTTACCGCTATCCAGTGTTTCTCCCCAGGGTTTGACTGATACCGGCTTACCACACTCAGTGCATAAGCTACATCCGGTCTGGTACACAACATCGCATACATTATAGAGCCTACCGCAGAAGCGTAGGGTATAATAGACATGCGATCCCTCTCCAAATCAGTCTTGGGAGACATCTCTTTAGAGAGGGTGATCCCGTGACAAGCCGGTAGGTTACCGCGCTTGGAATCTTCCATACTGAATCTCTTTAGTATGGTGTCGATGTACCTGGACTGTGAAAGTCCTATTATCCTCTTGGATCTATCACGATGGATCCGGATCCCCAGGATGTATGAGGCATCACCCAGGTCTTTAATGGAGAACCTGTGTGACAAGAACCCCTTGACTGATTGTAGCATAGGAATGTCATTTCCTATTAAGAGAATGTCATCCATGTATAAAACGAGGAATACTACAGTTCTCGCTACAAATCTACTGTAGATGCATGGTTCATCTGGATTTTTGATAAAGCCAAATTCCTTGACCGTCTCATCAAAACAGATGTTCCAACTCCGCGATGCCTGCTTTAGTCCATAGATGGACTTAAGCAACTTGCACACCTTTCCGCTGCTCCCACTGTGAATGAAACCTTCTGGCTGGTCCATATAGACACACTCCTTTAAATTTCCATTTAGAAAAGCGGTCTTTACGTCCATTTGCCAAATCTCATAATCGTGGAAGGCAGCAATGACAAGAAGGATCCGAATGGATTTCAGCATAGCCACTGGAGAAAAGGTTTCGTCATAGTCCAAACCAGGTCTTTAACGAAAACCCTTTGCAACCAGTCTAGCTTTATAGGTCTCAACCTTTCCATCTACACTAATCTTCCTTTTGAAGATCCACTTGCATCCTACGGGTTTTACCCCGTCTGGAGCAATGTCCAACGTCCATACCTTGTTGGTGTACATGGACTCCATTTCGGTCCGCATTGCATCCAGTCATTTTACCGAGTCAACGCTCTGAATGGCTTGCTGGAAGCTAGTAGGATTATCATAATCTATGATGCAATCCTCTCTATCCCCGTCTATGATAAAACCGTAGTATCTCTCGGGCGGATGAGACTGCCTACTACTCCTGCGGAGCGGCGTAGGAATGTCCTGTTCTTTTGAACCCTATGGTTCCACTAAGCTTTCAGTAATAGCTCGTGGTTCTGGAATTTCTTCCAGTTCTACTGCGCTCCCACTAATTTCCTTTTCTAAGAACCGGTGTTCTAGAAAGTGGGCATGACGAGAAACAAAAACCTTTTGTTCCTCTTCGCAACAGAAGAAATATCCCTTGGAGTTCTTTGGATATCCCACGAACTTGCACAGTACTGAGCGTGCCTCGAGCTTGTCCGCATGCTGCTTTTTGACAAAAGCTGGACTTCCCCATGTCTTAATGTGATTAAGATAGGGTCTCTTCCCACACCACAACTCATATGGTGTAGTAGGCACAGTCTTAGTGGGAACTCGGTTCAAAAGGTATGCAGCCGATTCTAGCGCATACCCCCAGAATGATCGCGGTAACTCAGCGTTACTCATCATGGACCGTACCATATCCAATAGGGTTTGGTTCCGTCTCTCCGATACACCGTTATGTTGCGGAGTGTATGGAGGAGTAAGCTGAGAGAGAATTCCGTTCTCTTTTAAATAGTCCAGGAACTCGGCACTTAAGTATTCTGCACCTCGATTCGATCTTAGAATCTTGATACTTTTGCCGGTTTGTTTTTCTACTTCATTCTTATATTCTTGGAATTTTCCAAAGGCTTCGGACTTATGTTTCATTAAGAAGACATAACCGTACCTTGAAAAGTCATCTGTAAAAGTAATGAAGTAAGAATAACCGCTTCGCGCATGTGTAGATATTGGACCGCACACGTCGCTGTGTACGAGTCCCAAGAGCTCGCTCGCTCTTACTCCGTGTCCAGTGAACGGAGTCTTTGTCATCTTTCCTTTGAGACGGGATTGACAAGTGGCATACGATTGATATTCGAACGGATTCAAATATCCTTCTGTATGTAACTTCGTCAACCTTCTCTCATTGATGTGACCCAGTCTACAATGCCACAAGAAAGTCTGATTTATTTCCGGAGAATTTCTTTTGTGTGTATTCTGGACATTGAAAATCTGTGGTTGGTTTAATACGTATATACCATTGCTCAATGTACCTGACCCAATCAGAACTTGATTAAGGTGAATGTTTACAACATTACTTACAAACGCAAATTCATAACCTTCTTTAGAAACCAAAGATACAGAAATGATATTACAAGTTGCGTTGGGTACAAAAAAGCAATTATGCAAAACCAAAACATGTCCATCTGCCATTCCCAGGTGATAGTCCCCCACGGCCTTAGCATCCATGCTAGCTCCGTTTGCAACTTTGAGGGTCATGTCACCTGCCTTCAAAACCCTACGGTTTCTCAACGCCTGCAAAGAATTACAGATATGAGATCCTGATCCGGTATCCAATACCCAGGAAGTAGAGTTTATTGAAAGACAGTTTTCAATAACATACACACCTGAAGCTGAAGCTGCAACCTGCTTCAATTCCTGTGTCCTGGCTTTCCAAGCCCTGCGATCATTCTTCCAGTGTCATTTCTTATGACAATAGAAGCATTCTTCCTTATCCACAAGCTTTCCCACTTTCTTTGTTGCTTTTGCCTTTCCCTTCGTATCCACTTTACTAACACCGCCCCTTGGTTTGGCGGGGGCTTTCTTCTTCTTTCCCTTGGCTTTCGCCTTGGACCTAGAAGAAGAAGATCCTCCTACAAACAAAGTAGACGTTTCCCTACCTTTCTGTAGGGTGCCCTCTGCGCTCCTCAGCATGTTGAGGAGTTCTGAAAGTTCAACTTCCTTTTCTTGTAAGTTGAAGTTCAGTATGAACTGGACGTAAGTGGAAGGAAGAGACTGGAGAATCAAGTCCGTATAGAGCTCATTCTCCAACGTGGTCCTAAGGTCCGCGAGCTCCTCAATGGAGCCAATCATCTTAAGCACGTGTTCCGCTACCGATGATCCGACGGCCAATCATGCCGAAAATAACTTCTTCGACACTTCGTATCTTGCGATACGAGATTGCTCTCCATACAGTTCTTTTGTATCAAGAAATATGGATTCTAGGTCCATATTCTCGTGCCTCCTCTGATGTTCGTTGTCCATAGAGGCAAGCACGAGGCACTTGGCCTTCGTGCAATCTAGTTCCCAGGTCTTACGGATTTCCTTATCCGCGAAGCTGGTTTTGGGACCTGGGATAGGGGGAGCTTTGGTGGTAAGAAGATACCCCAGCTTGTCGTAAGTGATTGCCATCTTAACATTCCAGAGCCAATCTTTGTAGTTTGGCCCTGTCAGTATGTTTTTATCTAGGAGTAACTTAAGTCCAGTCATGTCGATTGGTCGCTGCAATTAGGAGAAAGAAGAAACACTCAGCATGATGCTCTTGCAAGTTTAGAATGGTTTTTAGTTTGTCTAAACAGGATGGCTCCCACTGTTTCTCGAATCCCTCCTCAAACCAAAAAGGAAGAATTAGTCAGGATCAATCTCACCATACAATACTTGCTTAACCGTTCATCCAGGCCAGTGTCGGTACTTCGAGGGAGGTTTTCCAACGCTTTCGCGAAGTTCCTTATTTAAATAACCTCTTTTCCCTGTGGGTGTAGCCCCGCTAACACCTTTCTAGACACCTACTTGGTTTATAGCATTGATCGTTAAGTGAGAAATTTCCCGAGGAGTAGCATATACTCACAGTAGGATCGGGATCCAAATATCATTGCGTGACGAAACTGAAGGAATCCTACCAGAATCATCATACTCCAAATGGTATGCAACACTAGCAAGTTTCAGTTCTTTTGAAACTCCCGATGTGGATTTTTGCCCCATGCTCTTATGACCTTGACTTTGGCCAAAATATCATTAGTCACATGTCAAGTTCTACCCCGTCATTCTCCAGGTTAATTTGGATCCACCCGTACCTACCCTTGACTTTGGCCAAAATGGCAGTACGACTGTCCCAAACCAACGCATCTATCTATGCTACACATGAATACCCAATAGCTACCAATCACTATGCCTTGACTTTGGCCAACATACATAGCTTGAATACTATTGACTATTCATGTGAAACGACGGAGGGCTACGAATGGTTTTGGCGAAACCGTGAACGTAGTGAACTTGATATAATCGATGGAACGAGATAGCTTTTAAAAGGAGTGGCTCAAACTCCGCATTTAAAAGTTGGTTTTGAAAAGAACCGAGTGGTTTTTCGAAAGTGTTCCAACAACTTTTACTTGGTTTATTTTCTTGCATTAGTTCTTTTAATGCGTGATATTCTTGCATTAGTTCTTTTAATGCGTCCCATCATTTAATCCTACCATTGCAGAAAACAACCAAAATATGACGTACGCTTATGCCATTCGCATTCGCCACGGGGCCCCGTCATTACCCGTTAGGTTACTTAACTAACGACAGAGCGGGGGCTGGGCTAGCGCGGCTGCAAAACATAAGCAACGCCTAAATAATATCATATATAGATATATTGCAATGATAGCCATTTCAGATCACAGATGAACACATTGGATATACTAGGAACCCGCAATTCGTACGAGCCTGTAACGAAAAGCAGATTACACGGTCGCGGTGAATAGCCAATACGCCACCCAAGACCCCTACGGGTGCGGCAAACTACCAGCCAAGTACCCGAAGCGAAGCAACCTCCCTCAACTCCGTGAGTAGGCCACTCGGCACTTCGGCATACCCGGTAGTTTGTGCACCCCCTCCATGGGTCTATCCTAGGAGCAAAAACAGTAAAAAGAAATTATACAACGACGGCTACAACCCCGACCCGGTTGTGTGGCCATACAAATAATTATTACATCAATTTACAAATTTACATGAATTGAAAGAAAAGAAAACTCTCGTCTCACAACCCCCGGCTATTCACCCGCGACAATCCAATGAATTCATATACACATTCCAATGACATTACAGATCACAGATTTGTATAACCCCCACTAATCGACATATAGCGATTAGCAGACGTTCAATACAAATATCACATCACAGAAAAACCCGTCAGCTTAAGTCTTTTAGAAGTTCGATCAAAAATACGGATTTTCAGGCCCCAAACACAAAATTTTCGTTCTGGAAAATCTGGGCAGAAAATACATATTCCAATAATCCCAAAATACCCCTAGGAAAAAACTGCAAAAATAAAACCCCACGACCGAGTCAACTCGGCCGCGGAAACGCGGCGCGTTGATCGATTCAGTGGGTCAAATTTTTGCAGTTTCTTCTAAAAACCCTGAGTAGATTTTTGGTATATCTCAAATAATTTTTGCAGCACTTTGAAAATCGACAGAAAGTTTGAAATCCGGGTGTATTTCGCGACTTTTTCTCCGATCGAATTTCTAGTTACTATGCTAACATGTTAGATAGCGTTTAACCTGGCTCTGATACCACTGTAAGTCCATGCTAGCTCTCCCGGTACTTTCGGGCATGCGGAATTTGGTGAAAAACAATTTTCTAGAGGTGGTAACATGGACTCAAAACCGGATCTTTGTTAAACATCTAACTAACAACCTAACTAGGAGTTGTTAACTACTCGGTTAGGGGGTTATACCTGTCTTTCTTGAACTCCTTCGTCTTCAAGCCTCGATGGTTGTCCGGATCGGCTTCACCCCGTCGTCTCTTTGCGCCGAAGATCGATCCACCTGAAAGCTTCTACCTTTGGCTTCTTCTTCGTACTTTGAAGAAACTAGTTCACTCGGTTTGCTAAACCTTGTGAACTAGAGTGAGTAGAGGAGAGTGTGTTGGGATTTTCTCTATGGTTCTTGGTTCTCAACACATGAGACAAGTGAACCATAGACTAAAGAGAGGGAGAGCAAGAGGAAGGAGATGAGAGCTCAAGAACACAAGAGAGAGAATGAAAATGATAGAATGAGCAAGACTTTTCTAACTTGGCTCTCATAATCCAAAACCATCATCACAAAAATAGTAATCAAGTATTGTGTAAAATGGTTTAAGTCAAAATGGCTATATCATTTCATGCACTCATATTGCACAAGAGAACAAGCAAGTGAAAAGTCTTTGCCATGAAATGATAGCCATTGTCATCATGATGGTCAACTAGTCCAACCTAGTCAACCGGTCAACAAAGTCAACAAGTCAACAAAGTCAACCCCTCAACAACCATGTCACCACAATACTTAATTAATATTATTGTTAATCATATATCATATTCTCATTAGGGTTGAGCAAAAAGTCAATAGTCAATAGTCAACGGTCAACAACCCTAATGAGAATCCTCTGCCTCTGTCTCTCCGTCAACTGTGCATACACACCCGCATCAGCGTTCCGAGGAACTCGAATACAAACTGGATAAAACCAATCCCAATACGTACACTAGGATCTGGCTTAAACCAAAGCCCGCTAGTGTAAACTGTCCGGACACTAAACGTGCACAAGTGCACGGATGTGACTGAACCCTGTCGCAAAACCATGCGACCTCTACTCTTTTGCCTAAAGGCGAATAGCTTTCTGTGTTGGACTCTAAAGACTCGACACTACGCTGGCAGTGGGTTTAACCACAGACCGCAAGCGGCACTAGATGTGTGTAACGGTCCCCGGGTAGATGCCGACAAGAAGACTGACGAGGTGAAACCCATCTGAACTCCTACTGAGCCTGAATGTGACAATCTCCGTACAGTCCGGTCTGTTCGTCTGATACATCGCATGGCGGGCCTAGGGGGGCAATAAACGTCAGTCCCCTAATAGCGGTACAAGTCGTGTCGGAGTGAAGCCCAATACACCCTGAGATAACACTGGAAGCCTACCAGTATATCCCGCTTGCCCTGGCCAGGGACTACTCGTGTAATGGCTCTCCTAGACACAGCGCGATGTCAACCCCCAATACCGGGAGAGACGAATCCTGTCTAACCGTCACTGCCTCCAAGTGCTTCGGGACTGCACCCAACTACTACCTGTTTGCACGACTCCTTTGAGTCGTGGTTGGGTAGTAATCAAAGTACAATGGGAACACACTCGAGGTGAAGTGACAGTGTCAAGTCAGCGGACTAAGCTGTACTCATGTCACCTAGGAACTGATAACTGATGATAGGTATAATACCAACCGGTCAGTTCCCGACGAGTCCTGTCCAGTGTACTCGTAACTCAACGAGCACCCGCATACTATCTCCAGTACGACGTACTGATGGCTTTGGGACAGACCATCTCCCACACTGGGATGAGAAGCGCATGCGCTAGTCTACTCCGGAGTATCGATGCCCTATCTCGATAGTCCTGCGACTAGGGACCTGCATAAGGATGTGCTTATAGATTACCCAGCCCCCACTAGTGTGACTGCCATCACAACGCTGGTAATCAAGCAAAGATCCTAAGGGCTCCAGTAATGCGTATAGGTGATATAATAAAATAAACACATGTACACATTGAAATAGAAACAAACCAAGTAGCATACTACTATTTTGAGCAAGATTGTATATACAAGGTGAATATCCCAAGCTTCCATTAAGTAATATACAAACTAGTATGATACAGTAATGGCCTCAAGGGCATATACACTAACACAACAAACTGTGGATTTTCGTAGTGATACGGAGTCTCCTGGAGAGATACAAAGGTGATTTAGGATTGGCGAAGAAATGCTTGGTTTGGTCATGAATAGCAATCGCAGTTTACTTTGCCCTCTTACTAATCCCTTGATATGTCTTTACTTAATACCTTCTGTACACATTTTAGGCTAATTGGTTTTCTTCATTCCCTACCGGTCTGCACCTGCCTATGGTTTGGAAGAAGACTATCCAATTTGCGTAATAGGTGTACTGTCCTAATCCAAGGAGCACTCGCAACCTGAGAGAAGGTAAAAGGAAAAGACAACTGAATAGTCCTATTCGGTTTCTACAGAACCGGAAACCATCCTCGAATAAATTCCTTCGAGTTCGTATATAACCATATGATGGTTTAATCCAATGGAAGTGGTCGTTCGTAGTAATACGGGGTGTTCTGGAGAAAAGGGTAAAAGTAGGAGTGGCAATGAGGTATGCAACTCAGACAATCTGAAAGCCAGTGTATAAGAAGGTTCGGTTAACTTTATCACTGAGTCATGGTCAAGGGTCGCGTCATGGTCGCTGCCAAAGAGAGAGAGAAAAGAAACACTCAGCGTGCACTCTAACCTAGATCAGAATGGTTATCACTTTATCTAATCAGGAAATCTCCCACTGTACCGTCAAATTCTCCTCCAAACCTGAAAGAAGAATTAGTCGGGATCACCCGATGAGTAAACCAACTCATCAGTGGGAATCGGGATCCAACTATCATCGCATGATAACGTGACGGAATCCGCTCACGTTATCACACTTCAGAAGGTATGTGCATATCTGGCAAGTTTCAGTTTCTTTAAAAACTCCCGATGTGATTTTTACCCCAAGCGGCTTATGACCTTGACTAGGTCAACAAACCATAAACCGCCAGTCAAGTTCAACCCGTCGTTATTATGGATTGCATTAAACTCAACCGTACGTGCCCTTGACTAGGTCAACAAGGCCGCACGACTGTCCTAACCAATCCCACTTATGCAACAAACAAGTACCACTTAGCTACCGAACACTACGTCTTGACTAGGTCAACAAACGCAGCACGAATACTAAATAATACCCGTAGGAAATGACGGAGGGCTACGGCGGGTTTTTGGCGAAAAACCTTTAACGTAATGAACTTGATATCGTTGAAGTAACTGCACAGCTTTTTATAAAAAAAAATAGTGACGAAAACCTTTACTAAAGAGGTCACTCCCGGTGAAGGGATCTCGGCTCTTTCCCCGTAGAATGAGGTGCAGGATATTTCAACTGAATACCACGATGCAAAGCAAAAAGTAATCGACTATAGTGAAGTTATTACCCTGACGTAAACTTCTATCCAAGGGGTCACTCCCGGTGAAGGGATCTCGGCCCTTGCCTCGTCGACTGAGGTGCTGGATATTCATAACCGAATACCACTGTGCAAAACAAAAGAGAACGTCCTTTCAGTAACAGCTTTTTGAAAAATTGTTCCAACAACATCAGAATAGGTTAGTTTAGCTTGCATTGATTCGAATCAACGCAGTCCCATCAATTGATCACACTAGAAAGAACGAAAATAATGATGTACGTATATGCCATCCGCATTCGCCACTAGGTCCCGTCATCACCCGTTAGGTTACTTAACTAACGACAGAGCGGGGACTGGACTAGCGCGGATGCAAAACATATACAACATCTACTAGTATATATATCAATATATAATATTCGCTCAAGGCGTGATAAAATGCAACATCACAGAAATGTAACCAGCATCACAGAATAATACAAATATCTGGGATCCCCGGGTTTCATAGAGCCGCTACTGAAACCCGACGTTCCCCTGGTCGTGTGGATAGCCTGTGCAATGAAATCCTAGACCCCTACGGGCGCGGCAAGTTACCCGCCAAAACCTGAAGCGAGGCGGCCCCCTTCAACAACGTGAATGGACCACCCAGCACTTCACGGAATCCGGTAACTTGGGCACCCCTCCTGGGTCAACCTGTACCCCCTACGAGTGCGGCGAATAGCTCGCCAATTCTAGAGTGAAGCCCCCTCCGTCTCAACGCCATGAGATGCGGGCCCGTTGCCCTCTAGAACCCGGCTATCCGTGCACCCCTCCGCGGGATAATCCTAGTACAGAAAATAAAATATACATACAACGGGTACATCGACCTCGACCCGGTCGTGCCCCAAAAGAATAATACAAACAGGCAGTGACGGCAGTCCACATATTGGACGCTCGCCCCGCAATACCAAATGTACATATAAAACAAAACTGTACTAACATTGCATCCAGGCTATCCCCCACGACCAATTCGCAACATCACAGCACAACACAGAACATCAACGTGAATGTCACGTTCGCAAATCCGTCTAAAAGGGCTATAGCAGTTAGACAGGATTTTCGGATCAAATGACATTCACGGTCGCAGATATAATGTGAATACTGTGAACTAACATGTTTAAAATTTTCGATCGATCAAATTTACCCGAAGTGGGCCCCAAGCACTACTGTAGCACTCAAAGAAAATCTGGGCCCAAACAGAATATCCCAAAACCCCCATTTCCAAGTAAAAAGCCCTCCGGAAAAATTTAGCACAGCAAGGAGTCCTTTCCACCGCGGAACCGCGGCCAAACAAGGGGTTTGGCCGCGTTTCCGCGGTCACCCTGAAGCATCACAAGACCAAATTTTTCCAGAGTTCTAAGAATTCCCTGCTCATGTTTCTGCAATATACTGGAAAAAATTTCGAGCCAAAGCAAAATCGACAGAAACCTGATGCATTGGAAAATACGGTTTTTGGGATAAATGTTCGATCGAAATTTTAAACACGTTAGGGCAAGCTAGACTAGGTTAATGGTGTGGCTCTGATACCATGTTATGCTACGGTAGCGCCCCGGCCGTCTTTCCGAGGCCAAAATGCGGAAACGAAAATTTTTTCTTAACTTTAAACCGGCACTACAGCATCCTAAAAACCCGGATCGTAACCATTAACCTATACCTAGCAATCAAGAGAAGGGATAGAATGCTATACCAAGCGATCCGTGTCCTTCGGTCTTCGTCTCCACTCCGATCTCCTCGCGGAACCTCCGTTCGTCACCTCCTCGTCGAAAAGGGCACCACGTAGCCGATTTCTTTTACGGGCACCCACCTCTGGACCGATGCAACTCGGGCGTGAAGTTGGCAAACCGACGCGTCCAAGGGTAATGCAGGTGTAGTGTAGAATGCACTTTGTCTCAATAGGGTTTATGTAGTTGCCATGGTGATGGAGGAATGATCAATGAACTTAGGAGAGGGTTTTTGAATTTTGCAAGCAAGCAAACGAGATATGAATTATTCCCCTCATCAAAAATGAACCTCTCCCCCTCTCATCTAATGTGGCCGGCCCCTTAACAAAATGGTGGAGGGAAGCAAAGAAAAAGCATAAGGGAGGTGAGTGTAGGAAAAAGCAAAAGGTGACCACATCCAAAAGCAAGGCTCACATCAACTTCTAATCCATTCTAATCTCAATTAATGCAAGAAATGATCACAAGAAAAGAATGGAATCAAAAGATTCTATCATAAAGCCACAAAAGCAAGAAACCCCCTCCACATAGGTAATTTGCAAAACTGCAAATAACCCCCCTCCATCGGAAAGTCCGGCCGCGAAGGAACAAAGGAAAACCGGCCGGAACGGAATGCAAACTGGCAACTTCAGAAAACTGATCCCGTAATAAATTACAGGAAAACCCCGCTACTGCATATACATGCCCGCATTTGTATTCCCACTGAATACAAATGCAAAGAAACAAAACTACACTTTCTAATACTAGGATCCGGCTTAAACCAAAGCCGGCAAGTAAAATCCGTCCGATCACGATCCGTACAATACCGCACGTATCTGATCGAACCCTGCCATATCTCCATACGGCCTCTACAGCGTTTCGTCCGAAACTTGAGTAACTGTGTGTGGGGGACTCTAAAGACTCGTCAATACTATGGCTGTGGATTTAACCACTAGCACGTCAGAGGTATTAGCCATACGTGACGGGCCACCAGCTATTGACCAAAGGGGACGTCTGTGAGCGAACTCATCCTGACACCCTACCGAGCCTGTCAGTGACAATATCCGTACAGTCCGGTCCGTTCGTTTATGAGTATCGCATGGCGGGCCTAGGTGGTTGGTAAAAGTCAGACTCCCAAAAGCGGTACAAGTCGTGTCAGAGTGTAGCCCAGAACACCATGAGATACTACTGGAATACCTACCAGTAAATCTCCTGCCTCGGCCGAGGGCTTTGTTTAATGGCTCTCCTAGACAAAGCGCGACCTCACCCCCAATACCGGGAGAGACGAACCCCTGCAGATCCGCTCACTGCCTCCATGTGGCTCGGGACTGTACCCAACTAAAACCTGTTTGCATGTCTCCTTTGAGTGTGGTAGGGTAGTAATCTAAGCACAGTGGGAACTCACACGAGACAAATGACGATATTAGGTCGATGAACTAACCTGTACACATGTCAGCAGGAAACTGCTATCTGACGTCTGGTATAATCCCAACTAGCATGTTCCCGGCGAGTCCTTTCCGGTGTACTCATAACCCAATGAGCACCTGTATACATCTTAGGTGAACCAACTGACACCAGTGGCTTGTGAGACCGGCCACCGCCCCTCGTCGAGGTCTCGACTGTATACACTAGTCTACTCTGGAGTATCGATGCCCTGTCTCGAAACTCCCACGACTAGGGACCTTTTAAGGATGTGCTTATAGACCCCAGCTCCCACGTATATGATCGCCCTCATACTGCTGGTAGTCAAGCAAGAATCCTAGGGGCTCTATCAACGTGCAATAGTGACCTGTAAGGTCACCTAAAGCAGTACACGATGATAAAGATAAACCAGATAGCATACTATCATCTCGAGTAGGACTGTCCTACCGGTATAGGTCCTCCCTCAATCATTGCAATCACGTGCCTGTGATCCAATAATTGACTCTGAGGGCACTATATCCAACAAGCCGTGGTAGGGTAGTAATCTAAAAACAGTGGGAACACACTCGAGGCGAAGTAGTGATATCCAGTCAACGGACAATGTTGTACTCATGTCACCTGAGAACTGCTACCTGACATAAGCATAGTACCAACCAGCAGTTCCCCACGAGTCCGTCCAGTGTAATTCATAACCCAATGAGCACCTGCATACTATCTCCAGTACGATGTACTAATGGCTATGGGACAGACCATCTCCCATGCTGGGATGAGCAGCGTATACACTAGTCTACTCTGGAGTATCGATGCCCTGTCTCGTTAATCCTATGACTAGGGACCTGTATACGGATGTGCTTATAGACAACCTAGCCCCCACTATTGTGACTACCATCACAACGCTGGTAGTGAAGAAAAGATCCTAAGGGCTCTACCAATATGTATTAGCGATATGTTAAAAGAAATATATACACAAATTAAAATAGAAACAAACCAAGTAGCATACTACTATATTGAGCAAGACTGTTATAATATCCGTGTATATCCCAAGCTTCCAAAATATAATATACAAACTAGTACTATACAATAATGGCCTCAAGGGCATATATCACTAACAGCCTCACTTCTGGGATTGGCGGGTAACTTGCCGCGCTCGTAAGGGTCTAGGTTTTTCATTGCAGGGGCTATCCACACGACTGAGAATGTCGATTCTCATTTGCGTCTCAAATGAAACTCGAGGCTCCAAGATTATCCGCCATTCCATGTTGCTTATTGCTGTTCTGTGATGTTGCTTATATCATGCCTGGGATGAATGTTATATATATATATATATATAC
Organism: Agapanthus africanus; assembly: GCA_030015575.1. Lineage (NCBI taxonomy): Eukaryota > Viridiplantae > Streptophyta > Magnoliopsida > Asparagales > Amaryllidaceae > Agapanthus > Agapanthus africanus. The sequence continues at coordinate 389,128,873 of CM057337.1, read as the reverse complement.
TAGTAGATGTTGTATATGTTTTGCACCCGTGCTAGTCCAGCTCTCGCTCTGTTGTTAGTTAAGTAACCTAACAGTGTATGACGGGGCCCCGTGGCGAATGCGGATGGCATATACGTACATTGTATTTTCGTTCTTTTCTGGTGTGATAGGGATTAATTGATGGGACCGCATTAATTTTGATTAATGCAAGAAAAGAAACCTAAAAGTTGTTGTTGGAACAAATTTCGAAAAAAACTATAGTTATATTCTTTCGGTTTGCATAGTGGTATTCGTTTAGGAATATCCAGCACCTCATTCGAGGAGGCAAGAGCCTAGATCCCTTCATAGGGAGTGACCTCGTGAAAGAAAGTTTATACTGTAGATTACTCGGTTTTTTTTCAAAACCACAAGTTTTCAAAAGCGGAGCCTAAACCACTCCTTTTTCAAAACTACTTGGTTTCTTCAACGATACCAAGTTCATTACGTTAAAGGTTTTTCTTCAAAAACCAGCCGTAGCCCTATGTCATTTCCTATGAGTAGTACTCAGTATTCATGCTGCATTTTTTGACATTGTCAAGGCGTAGTGTACGGTAGCTGAGTGGTGCTTGTTTGTAGCATATAATGCGATTAATTAGGACAGTCACATAGCCTTGTTGACCTTGTCAAGGGCTTATGCGGGTGGGTCTAGGGTAGTCAAGATAATGACGGGTTGAAATTGACTAGCGACTTACGATTTGTTGACCTTGTCAAGGTCATTGGCCTTTAGGGGAAAAAACCACATTGGGAGTTTCAAATATATGGGAAACTTGCTAGCGTTGCATTCCTTCTACAGTGTGGTGACTAGAGTGGCTTCCATCTAGTTTATCACGTAATGATAGGTGGATCCCGATCCTACTGATGAGTAGGATTACTCTTGGGAGATATTTTTCACTTCACAATTAGCTAACTTATTACCTGTCTAGAAAGATATTAATGGGGCTATGCCTCTGCGGAAATGCGGTTTATTTTAATTAGGTCCGTGCGAGCGCACGAGAAACCTCCCTCGAAGTACCAACACCAACATGGCTGAACGGTTAGCGAACTTGTAAGGTGTTAATGATCCTAGCTAATTCTCCTTTTAAGGTTTGAAGGAAAATTCGAGGAAACGGTAGGAGCCATCTTGATTAGATAAACTAATAACCAATCTAATCTTGCAAGAGCGCACACTGAGTGTTTCTTTTCTCTCTCTCTCTCTCCAGGTAGCAGCCAATCCATGCCTTAATCAAGATAATAAAATGTATGACTTGACCGATCCGGATTCTTATTCGGGGCTGGGGAACGTCGATTCGGCTCTAACTTATGACAACTGTCATGAGAATGAGCAAATGAAAGAGGATTGCATGAATTCCTTGATGACCCTAACGAAGAAGAAGCATACTATTGCATCTCCTTCAGGTGTTCTTGTTATTGAGAACTGTTTTTCGATCAGCCCTATCTCTTGGGTACTAGATACCGGATTAGGATCTCATATCTGTAATTTATTGCAGGGACTTAGAATAAGTAGGATGGTTGGACCTGGTGATATGTCCCTCAGAGTAGGGAACGGAGCATAAGTTGATGCTGCTGCCGTCGGTGAATATCACCTAGCATTGCCATGTGGTAATACTATGATTTTGAACAATTGCTACTATGTACCTTCCATGCTTTGCAACATCATATCAGTTTCTTTACTTGATAAAGATGGATATAACTTTGTTCTAGATAGAAATATCATGAGCATTTACCTTGATAAAGTATTGGTTGCATAAGGTACACTGTGTAATGGTATATATATTCTAAATCAAAACACAGTTTTCAATATACAAAACACACGCAATAGGAAGAGTTCAGAAGTGAACGAATCCTATTTATGGCATTGTAGACTTGGTCATATCAATGAGAAAAACTATCTAAGTTACATTAAGACGGATATTTGAATCCGTTCGAATTTTCATCTTATGAAACGTGTCAATCTTGTCTAAAAGGAAAGATGACCAAATCTCCGTTCACCGGACATGGAGAAAGAGCAACAGAGCTCTTGGGACTCATACACAGTGATGTATGTGGTCGTATATGTCACGACCCGAAATTGGCACGTGACGGCCCTAATACTACGCAACGCCTACAGACGTAACGCAGTAAAAGAAAGCCAAACCCAGAAATCTAAACCATGAAAATACGGAAAAGATAATAAAAGTTTTTGAAATATCTGAAATCACAACCCAAATTCTTTAAAAGAGTCCACTTTTTCTTTAAAATTTTGGCAGCACCCCCTTTGTAAAAACTAGCCCCAAAAATGGGTACAACATAAATATAAAGTAAAGCATCCCCAAACGGGAGCAAATACACGCCCAAAGGCGGAAAACAATCACCACCACAAATATACGACGCCGTAGCGAAGAAATAAAGACAATAGAGAGAAAGCTGTATAAAAGACAACAAATCCACAATTTATACAATATCGTCCTCACCAAGTCTCTAAGTCAACAACATAATAGTAGATGGAGAGTACAAGATACAACGAATATACAATACAAATACAAATAACCACCAAAACCCACCTGAACAAAACAGCACACTGTGAGCCGATGCGGTATCTGTAGCAAAAGATGATAGATGAATAGCCAGCCTCGACTACTCTGGGGAACACTCTGTAACACCTGTGGCACAACGGGGGTGAGTTGCCAACTCGTGAATAGTAAATAACATATGCAGGTAATCGCAAGTATGCACGTAAAGCGTGAATCTAAGATATGCAATTAACAGTAATAACATGTCATATGAATGCAGAATAATGGAAAGTACACTAGCAGGTACAACCAATATATATAAAGCAATAATGATATGACAACAGTATGCAATAATCATGCGATAGGGATATGAGAATGTAAATGTGCAACAATCATGAAAAGTACACTAACAGGTACTACTAGTACATGAAGCAGTGCACAAACAGATAAGGTGAGGTATGGAGTGAAGTATGTCATTTCCACGGAATCCTGACATCGTGGTAGGATCACAATCCAGCAAGACAATTTAAATCCCAATTCCTCAAATCAGCCCCCAAATTGGCTCGCATATTATCTAAGTATCACATCTCCTCAATTGCACAATATCAAGTATATCTCATATATCCCGAATGTACAACCTTAAGTATATCTCACATATATCGAATGTACAATCATCAAGTATATCTCGTATATATCGAATGTACAAAATCAAGTGGATCTCACATATCTCGTATGTACAATATCAAGTATATCTCACATATCTCGAATGTACAACAGCAAGTAGATCTCATATATCTCGAATGTACAATCATCAAGTAGATCTCACATATCTCGTATGTACAATATCAAGTAGATCTCACATATCTCGTATGTACAATATCAAGTATATCTCACATATCTCGAATGTACAACAGTAAGTAGATCTCACATATCTATCCAGTATCCAATCTCAAATGAATCTCTTATATCCCGAGTCAAATCTCCAGCAAAATTCTATCATCCTAAATAAAATGGCGTAAATAAATATGATGAGGTCAATACACATATATTAGCGTCCCATTCCACTAATATTGGTGTAAGGGTATTTATAACAGCGGCTCAATCCCCTGTTATATATACAAATAAGTAATTGGAAATATCAAGAAACCAATGTGCTAAGCATCGACACAGAAATGCTGATCCATTAGGTGCTGTCTCTATGACTGGCCCCCTGATGGGTACGTATCATATGCTATCCCGAGAGCTCGAGTGCCTAGCTCTGACCCTCGCCTCTCGACGTATCCATACGCACATGACCCCCGTCGGTATCCACTCGATAGACGATGAGTTAATGGTCCTGTCACCGGAAAGTATGGTTCCCCTAAGCCTCATCGCCTAGCACCGCGAAATCGTTCTTGCTTCGGGGTACCCCCGGGCCCCACCATGTACCCACAGACGGTGCCTCCTCACTCCTCGAATCGGGCATATATCAGAGCCGATAAATCTCATGGTGGCTGCTGAAATATCAATATCAAGGAAACCAGGTCTTTCAAATAATGCATAATTTCATGAACTACCACGGTCCCCAAATCCAGAAAACATCATGAAAAATCCATTTAACAATGCGAAAATCCATGAATATAATATGTGCTTCATATCTGAAATGCAAGCATATAAAGGAAAAACCGCTAATTAATTGCATCAAGTTAATACAAATATCATGCGGTTCATATTTATCCACATCTAAATAACATCAAGTGAAAGTAAACATGTAGCTAAAACCAGATGTATGTGAAATTAATAAGGTATAACAAGATAATGTGTCTACTTATAAGAAATGATACAGTATACCCCCTGGGTATAAGAACAGTATGTGCAAGGTATACCTGTAGTTATGACAGGGAGTGTGTATGTACCTATCACTAATGGTACAATACTCTATAGGAATAAAGGTATGCTAAATGCCATATATGATAAGCAGTATGAATCAATGTCACAATGTCCCTAACCAAGCAATATAACATCTATAAGTGGTTTGTGTGTGACATGGAAATTATTGACGGTGTGTGTAGCATACAATCAGTGCTCGTGCAACATGAATCGTCAATAATATGTGCAGTGTCCTACTACTACTAGTCCAGGCACAGCTAAATCTAAGTAATAGGGTAAAGGTGCAATTCTAATAATAACGTAGAATATGCGTTAAGTAATAAAATCTCTAGCCCTGACGCATAATGCCATGCGGGCGATTCCCCTGTAGATGTTAAATCTACTCACCAACGCTCCTGGCTAAGTGAAGCCTACCACATGTTTTCCCTTGTCGTAGCGTCCGAAGTCCCCGCTTGCGAACCTAAAATTTCACAAACACATCACATAAGCAAAAATCCTATATCGACGAAAAGAAATCGAAACGCAAGAATGACGCCCTGAAAATTACACTGCGTGCTTAGCGCAACAAACGCGCACGACATCGGCCAAAAATCCTAACTAGGGTCGCCAAACTACGAAACACCTAGTCTAGATTCCGATCATCCCAATCGCGCAACGCAACACAATAAAATACGAGGAATATAATAGATATAATCTCGCAACGACTAATCGAACCCACGTCGGAAAAACCCCGAAATCTAGTAAGCAATACTTATCTTAATAGCAAAAAACTATAAGTTTTACCAAAACTATAATTTACAAACATCTTCAAATAGCAAGGTTAAACCATTTAAACCATTTCTATATTTTTAAACTTTCTTAATTAAGCTTTAGCAAAAAACCTAGTAAGCAAAAACCCTTAATTAACCAAAGTAGTAAGTAACAAAAATTAGCATGTTCTACTTGGTTAAGCTTTTCAAATTCACAAATTAACACTTCAATTAAATATTAAACACTTAAATTAAGCTTTAACTTTAAGTTGAATTTCTAAAACCATTTCTATAATTTTGAAACATGAAATCTAAAGCTTAAACTAACATCTAATTAAGCTAGTATAAAGTATTAAGCAACAAAAAAAGAGATTAGAGTTAAGGTTTTATACCTTCAAGAACACCACTTGAATCAAGGATAAAACCAAACTTTAGCCTCCAAAATCCTCACTAGAATGAAGATCCAAGCAATTTTTGTGAAGAAGAATGAAGGTTTTGGATTTTATTTGAATTTCTATGAATTAAATTGGATTTTTCATGATTTATTTGTGCAAGAAATGATGAAAAATGAGTGAGGAAGAACAAGGGCAGCAAGGGATGAGGGAGGGCCGGCCAAAGCAAGATGTGGAGGGGTTTTTGTGAATAAAAATGAAGAAAGATCTAGAAAATAACAATTAATGCACATTAAATGCAAAATGCCACCTTTATTTCATTTTCTTTTCTTTTTTTAAAACAAAACCTTTTTGCACCCAAAAATATCTAGATATTTAAAAAGAAGGTTCTAAAAACAATTGTAGTGATGATTTCCAAGAATTTTCATTTAGAAAAATTTTCCCGATTTACACGCATATTTTACCGGCTAAAATAATATTTTATTTGGGAAAAATTCTATCTGAACCAAAACCTCTCAAATACCCCTAAAGTTCGCGTACAAGGTTTATTTTAGCTAAACTAGGTGCCGGTAAGCTTATACGGACGTTTGATCGAAATCGGGTTAAAACGGGAAAAACCGACAATTTTGCCCTAAAATGGAAAAATTCACAAAACGAATTCTGAAACGTTACAATCTTCCACCCTTAAAGAAATTCAGTCCCCGAATTAAAATTTTCACTAAGCGTACCTTCAAAAAGAAGAGTACAAAACTCCCAACTCTCGCTCGCTGCCTCTCAAGTGATCCCCTCACTATACGGCTACGTCCAAGAAAACTCTCCACAGATAGAAAGACCCTTGACCGAAGTTTCTCCACCTGCCGAGCCACTAACACACATGGCTCCTGGTGAACGAAAGATCGAGTCCTAACTAATGGTCTGTTCTGAATCATGTGAGAAGGTCATGAAGGTAATTGCAAAGTATTAACGTAAAGAATGCGGGGTGAAAACTCAATAATCTGGGCGGAAGTGCCAAATTAAAGACAACGAAAGCTAACTCGCTTAAAGGATCTCAAAAGGACCTATAATCCTGGGGTAAGCTTCCCAAAACTCAACATGTCATTCATCGAAAAATCCGTAGGAATACATGATCTCCCACTGCAAACTCAAGTCTACGACCATCACGGTCGACATAAGACCTCTGTCTGCACTGGGCTACTCTCATCCTGACCTGAACCAACAGGATCATCTCCGAAGTCTCTAGACTAGCTGGGGTCCAAAATCCTACTACGCAGAGTCAGAAAACAGACTAGTGATCGACACGACCTGTCTAAACCTAAAGATTGCCAATTGGAATGTCTCCTGATAACAGCTATCAAAGAAGTATCCCAACAATGGCAAGTGACGATCCCAACTGCCAACAACAAATTAACACAAACGCACAACAAGACAAACACTTTGAAACGAAACCTGAATTTTCTCTTTACATTCCTGTCCACCCGTAACTATCTCACAAGTCACGTCAATGTTGGCAGAATTTGAATGAATATTGAAAGTTGACTGATGTGCTTGCTCTAGGATTTCACGTCTCTACCCGATAATATCAGGTACACAAACGCATTCCTAACTTAGCACACCCTTGTCAAAATCAAAGACTCCGAATCATTACCCAGCCGAGTATACTCAAGTATCTCTAACGAACGAGCGTCGTCAGGCAGTGTCACATCCGCACACAATCGAGCCACTCTCGCGAAACATTACAGTTAAACCACAAAGTCGCCCGAACCAAAAGCAAAGAACTGATGCAGCTGCTAACCGAATCTTCAACTACCGAAAACTCCGTACACATGCCTCAGTCCAAAGAAAAGAACCTCCTTTCAGGTCATCCCAGTCAACAGTGCAGCAATACGCTAATAATACAGCACGAAACGGCGGCAAAAACCTGCTAAGCCCAAAATCAGCGGACCTCCGTCCTGCACATAAGTCTGGGCCTAAGCTGTACGGCCACGATCTCCCTCGGAACCATATGAAACCGTCTCCCGTAACTATAAGACCTAGGAGTAAACATAAACAAGCCTAAAGGAACACTCCGAGAATCTAGCAAACAGCTGGGGATCCCCCAATGTCTGCAAAAACAAATTCTCAAGTGCTGTTCCTGTTCATCAAGACACATTGGAAAAGACCAAAATGTCGTCAATAACACAACAAAACTGGTCGAGGACGGCCTGAAGAAATCTGGTGCATCATATCCACAAATGCTGCTAGGGCATGGGCGAGTCCAAAGACACCACCACAACACAAACTGCCCGTAGCACGCACAAAAGCATTATTCGGAATGCCATCACTCCGAACCCGCAACAATGATGACCTCATCCCCAACAACTTAGAAAAAGTCTCGCACTCTGGAGCTGATTGAAGAAATCGTCAATGCGAGGTAAATGATACCTTACCGCACCATAATCTGGTTTCAATTGACGATCCATCAATCCACAACCGCACGCTGTCGTCTTTCTCCTTGACGAAAAGAAATAGGAGCTCCCAAAAGTGAAACACTCGGACACACAAACCTCCCCAACAAACAACTCTGCAGCAGATCCTTAAGCTCCCTAATCTTCGCCAGCTTATCTGGCACGTCGGAAAACTCTCGTACGAAAGGAACCCGGTCCAACAATCCCGCTGTGGCTCCGGTATCTCGAATGAACGCCAAGAATCCTCGACATCTCCTCCAAAAGCTGACTAGCAAAAAAGGCTGAATTCAAGCTGTGAGAGGCGGCACAACTATCCACCTACACAACAAGAACTGAGTTGCCGGGAAAACAATTTCTAACTGTTTCCTCACGGTAGTACACAGACGCCTAACACATAGCTAACAAATCCATGCCCAGGAGAACGTCAAATCCAACCTCTCTAGAAGGATCAAGTAGCGAACGAATCTCCTAACCGATTGGCATACGACTGAAATACGCGTCGCGCAACAAAAGAATCGCTGACAGAAATTAACACAACAAATGGCTGATCTAGATAACACGATCCTCGTCCCAACCACGGCACAAAGAGTGAAAAACCAACAAGTACATCAAAAGAACATGAGAAATAAGGATACCTGAAAACCCTGCATTGGACGCCTGTGCGTCCCGATGAGTAGAAACAAACCCTCGTGTCTGCCTTTTACCCGGAACTGTCAAAACTCTACCCCTGCTAGACTGACCCCTCTGAGCAAACCTTCCGCGCCCACGACCTCTGAGAACATGACTCTGACGCGGCGCTAAGGAACAATCCCTGATGAAGTAATGAAGGCTCCCGCATCGAAAACATCCATACGACAGCTGCTGGCCCTCCAGAGGATGAGAGCTGAACGACTGACCTCGTCCTAAGCCTCTGCCACTCCCACGACGGTCACGAAAACTGTCTCGACGACTAGGCCTCTGTCCCTGGACTGGCACACCGGTACGGGTCCTCCACTGTCCTGGAACTCGCAAAGTCTCTGGAATATGTGTCTCGTCCACTGGGGCTACATCCACTGGTGCTACGTAGGCGAAGAACTGCTGCATGCTGATCCCAAAGAACAACTGAGTAACAGGAGTGAAAACCTCCTGTCGCTGCGCTCGAACGGCATCAACTAATAATCTCATCATCTGGCGCAAGTCCTGCATCTCTTCCACAAGCCTAGCGAGCTGCTATGAAGAAGGCTGATCCGTCTGAACCTGTGCAACAAGAGTGCCATCCGGGTCAGTGCTCGTCTCACCCGAGCTAACTCTGACCTCGGCCCACGCTGCATCACTCTGAGTCCCCATAGTCATCGGCGGCAAGGCTATAAATAGAGATAGGATTCGATAAGAACACGGAAATTGAATCAAAAGGATATGAATCATCAAGGAAGGAATTTCAAGCAATTTGTACTTAGGCACTTTAGGCGAAGTACTACATCGTGAGCATGCTGCAGACATACACACACTACGTTACTCTGCTTAGGTTACCTACTCCATCATACCAAGGTCATCCTACACTCCGTAAGGTAAAAACCTAGCGCTCTGATACCAACTTTGTCACGACCCAAAATTGGCACGTGACGGCCCTAATACTACGCAACGCCTACAGACGTAACGCAATAAAAGAAAGCCAAACCCAGAAATCCAAACCACGAAAATACGGAAAAGATAATAAAAGTTTTTAAATATTTGAAATCACAACCCAAATTCTTTAAAAGAGTCCACTTTTTCTTTAAAATTTTGGCAGCACCCCCTTTGTAAAAACTAGCCCCAAAAATGGGTACAACATAAATATAAAGTTAAGCATCCCCAAACGGGAGCAAATACACGCCCAAAGGCTGAAAACAATCACCACCACAAATATACGATGCCGTAGCGAAGAAATAAAGACAATAGAGAGAAAGCTGTATAAAAGACAACAAATCCACAATTTATACAATATCGTCCTCACCAAGTCTCTAAGTCAACAACATAATAGTAAATGGAGAGTACAAGATACAATGAATATACAATACAAATACAGATAACCACCAAAACCCACCTGAACAAAACAGCACACTATGAGCCGATGCGGTATCTGTTGCAAAAGATGATAGATGAATAGCCAGCCTCGACTACTCTGGGGAACACTCTGTAACACCTGTGGCACAACGGGGGTGAGTTGCCAACTCGTGAAAAGTAAATAACATATGCAGGTAATCGAAAGTATGCACGTAAAGCGTGAATCTAAGATATGCAATTAACAGTAATAGCATGTCATATGAATGCAGAATAATGGAAAGTAGACTAGCAGGTACAACCAATATATATAAAGCAATAATGGTATGACAACAGTATGCAATAATCATGCGATAGGGATATGAGAATGTAAATGTGCAACAATCATGAAAGGTACACTAACAGGTACTACTAGCACATGAAGCAGTGCACAAACAGATAAGGTGAGGTATGGAGTGAAGTATGTCATTTCCACGGAATCCTGACATCGTGGTAGGATCACAATCCAGCAAGACAATTTAAATCCCAATTCCTCAAATCAGCCCCCAAATTGGCTCGCATATTATCTAAGTATCACATCTCCTCAATTGCACAATATCAAGTATATCTCATATATCCCGAATGTACAACCTAATGTATATCTCACATATATCGAATGTACAATCATCAAGTATATCTCGTATATATCGAATATACAAAATCAAGTGGATCTCACATATCTCGTATGTACAATATCAAGTATATCTCACATATCTCGAATGTACAACAGCAAGTAGATCTCATATATCTCGAATGTACAATCATCAAGTAGATCTCACATATCTCGTATGTACAATATCAAGTAGATCTCACATATCTCGTATGTACAATATCAAGTATATCTCACATATCTCGAATGTACAACAGTAAGTAGATCTCACATATCTATCCAGTATCCAATCTCAAATGAATCTCTTATATCTCGAGTCAAATCTCCAGCAAAATTCTATCATCCTAAATAAAATGGCGTAAATAAATATGATGAGGTCAATACACATATATTAGCGTCCCATTCCACTAATATTGGTGTAAGGGTATATATAACAGTGGCTCAATCCCCTGTTATATATACAAATGAGTAATTGGAAATATCAAGAAACCAATGTGCTAAGCATCGACACAGAAATGCTGATCCATCAGGTGCTGTCTCCATGACTGGCCCCCTGATGGGTACGTATCATACGCTATCCCAAGAGCTCGAGTGCCTAGCTCTGACCCTTGCCTCCCGACGTATCCATACGCACATGACTCCCGTCGGTATCCACTCGATAGTCGATGAGTCAATGGTCCTGTCACCGGAAAGTATGGTCCCCTAAGCCTCATCGCCTAGCACCGCGAAATCGTTCTTGCTTCGGGGTACCCCCGGGCCCCACCATGTACCCACAGACGGTGCCTCCTCACTCCTCGAATCGGGCATATATCAGAACCGATAAATCTCATGGTGGCTGCTGAAATATCAATATCATGGAAACCGGGTCTTTCAAATAATGCATAATTTCATGAACTACCACGGTCCCCAAATCCAGAAAACATCATGAAAAATCCATATAACAATGCGAAAATCCATGAATATAATATGTGCGCCATATCTGAAATGCAAGCATATAAAGGAAAAACCGCTAATTAATTGTATCAAGTTAATACAAATATCATGTGGTTCATATTTATCCAATTCTAAATAACATCAAGTGAAAGTAAACATGTAGCTAAAACCAGATGTATGTGAAATCAATAAGGTATAGCAAGATAATGTGTCTACCTATAAGCAATGATACAGTATACCCCCTGGGTATAAGAACAGTATGTGCAAGGTATACCTGTAGCTATGACAGGGAGTGTGTATGTACCTATCACTAATGGTACAATACTCTATAGGAATACAGGTATGCTAAATGCCATATATGATAAGCAGTATGAATCAATGTCACAATGTCCCTAACCAAGCAATATAACATCTATAAGTGGTTTGTGTGTGACATGGCAATTATTGACGGTGTGTGTAGCATACAATCAGTGCTCGTGCAACATGAATCGTCAATAATTTGTGCTGTGTCCTACTACTACTAGTCCAGGCACAGCTAAATCTAAGTAATAGGGTAAATGTGCAATTCTAACAATAACGTAAAATATGCGATAAGTAATAAAATCTCTATCCCTGATGCATAACGCCATGCGGGCGATTCCCCTGTAGATGTTAAATCTACTCACCAACGCTCCTAGCTAAGTGAAGCCTACCACCTGTTTTCCCTTGTCGTAGCGTCCGAAGTCCCCGCTTGCGAACCTAAAATTTCACAAACACATCACATAAGCAAAAATCGTATATCGACGAAAAGACATCAAAACGCAAGAATGACGCCCTGAAAATTACACTGCGCGCTTAGCGCAACAAACGCGCACGACATCGGCCAAAAATCCTAACTAGGGTCGCCAAACTACGAAACACCTAGTCTAGATTCCGATCGTCCCGATCGCGCAACGCAACACAATAAAATACGAGGAATATAATAGATATAACCTCGCAACGACTAATCGAACCCACGTCGGAAAAACCCCGAAATCTAGTAAGCATTACTTATCTTAATAGCACAAAACTACAAGTTTTACCAAAACTATAATTTACAAACATCTTCAAATAGCTAGGTTAAACCATTTAAACCATTTCTATATTTTTAAACTTGCTTAATTAAGCTTTAGCAAAAAACCTAGTAAGCAAAAACCCTTAATTAATCAAAGTAGTAATTAACAAAAATTAGCATGTTCTACTAGGTTAAGCTTTTCAAATTCACAAATTAACACTTCAATTAAATATTAAACACTTAAATTAAGTTTTAACCTTAACTTGAATTTCTAAAACCATTTCTATAATTTTGAAATATGAAATTTAAAGCTTAAACTAACATCTAATTAAACTAGCATAAAGTGTTAAGCAAGAAAAAAAGAGATTAGAGTTAAGGTTTTATACCTTCAAGAACACCACTTGAATCAAGGATAAAACCAAACTTGAGCCTCCAAAATCCTCACTAGAATGAAGATCCAAGCAACTTTTGTGATGAAGAATGAAGGTTTTGGATTTTATTTGAATTTCTATGAATTAAATTGGATTTTTCATGATTTATTTGTGCAAGAAATGATGAAAAATGAGTGAGGAAGAACAAAGGCAGCAAGGGATGAGGGAGGGCCGGCCAAAGCAAGAGGTGGAGGGGTTTTTGTGAATAAAAATGAAGAAAGATATAGAAAAAAACAATTAATGCACATTAAATGCAAAATGCCACCTTTCTTTCATTTTCTTTTCTTTTTTTAAAACAAAACCTTTTTGCACTCAAAAATATCTAGATATTTAAAAAGAAGGTTCTAAAAATAATTATAGTGATGATTTCCAAGAATTTTCATTTAGAAAATTTTTCCCGATTTACGCGCATATTTTACCGGCTAAAATAATATTTTACTTGGGAAAAATTCTATCTGAAACAAAACCTCCCAAATACCCCTAAAGTTTGCGCACAAGGTTTATTTTAACTAAACTAGGTGCCGGTAAGTTTATACGGACGTTTGATCGAAATCGGGTTAAAACGGGAAACACCGTCAATTTTGCCATAAAACGGAAAAATTCGCAAAACGAATTCTGAAACGTTACAGTATATGTGGTCCAATGTCAATACATGCAAGGGGTGGATTCTCATACTTCATAACATTCACTGACGATCTCTTTAGGTTCGGATATGTGTATCTTTTGAAACACAAATCCGAAACTTTTGATAAATTCAAAGAATACAGAAACGAAGTAGAAAACCAGACTGGCAAAAGTATCATGATCCTCCGATCTGATAGAGGAGGGGAGTATTTAAGCACGGAATTCCTAGAATACCTAAAAGAGAATGGTATTCTCTCTCAGCTAACTCCTCCGTATACACCACAGCACAACGGTGTATCGGAGCGGAATAATCGTACCCTATTGGATATGGTTCATTCTATGATGAGTAGTGCTTAATTGCCTCTTTCATTCTGGGGATATGCGCTTCAAACAGCAGCACATCTGTTGAATCATGTTCCAACCAAATCAGTACCTAAAATACCATTCAAAATATGGAATGGAAAGAGACCATATCACAAAAGATTTAAGATATGGGGTTGTCTGGCTTACGTTAAAAATCATAATCCGGACAAACCAGAGGCATGGTCAGTTCTATATAAGTTTATGGGATATCCAAGAAATGGTTATGGATATCTCTTCTACCACACTGAGAAATAGAAGATTTTCGTATCTCGCCATGCAACCTTTTTGGAAAGGGAATTTCGTGCAAAAGAAATTAGTGGGAGTACGGTAGAACTGGAAGAAATTCTTGAACCACAAACTGTAACTAAAGATTTGGTGGAACCGCTAGATTCAGTAGTACCCGACGAAGCTCAGCCGCTCCGCAGATCTACTAGGATTTCTCATCCACCCTAGAGATACTATGATTTTCTCATAGACGGGGATCGAGAGGATTGCTTCTTGGAAGAAGATGATCCTGCTAGTTTCAAATAGGCCATTACCAATAGGGACTCTAATAAATGGCTGGATGCTATGCAATCCGAAATGGAGTCTATGTACACCAATAAAGTTTGGACCTTAGATATTGTTCCACCTGGGGTAAAACCGGTGGGATGCAAATGGATCTACAAAAGGAAGATTAGTGTAGATGGACAGGTGGACCTATAAGCCTAGATTGGTTGCAAAAGGTTTTTGTCAAAGACCAGGTGTGGAATATGATGAAACTTTTTCTCCAGTGGCTATGCTCAAATCCATTCGGATCCTACTTGTCATTGCTGCCTTCCATGACTATGAAATCTGGCAGATGGACGTAAAACGGCTTTTCTAAATAGAAATTTAGAAAAGTGCGTTTATATGGATCGACCGAAGGGATTCGTAGACAGTGGGAGCAGCGGGAAGGTGTGCAAATTGCTTAAATTAATTTATGGATTAAAACAGGCATTGCGGAGCTGGAACATCTGTTTTGATGATACAGACAAGGAATTTGATTTCATCAAAAACGAGGATGAGCCTTGTATATATAAGAAGATTGTAGGATGAACTGTCGTATTCCTAGTCTTTTATGTGGACGACATTCTTTTAATAGGAAATGACATTCCTATGCTACAATCGGTCAAGCTGTTCTTGTCACAAAAGTTCTCCATGAAAGACCTGGGTGATGCCTCGTACATTTTGGGGATTAAGATCTACAGAGGTAGATCGAAGAGATTGTTGGGACTTTCACAGTCTAGGTACATAGAGTCCATACTAAAGAGATTTAGTATGTAAGATTCCAAGAGCGGTAATATACCCGCATTGCACGGAATCACCCTCTCCAAAGAGATGTCTTCCAAGACTGATGAGGAGAGGGTTTACATGAGCATTATACTATACGATTCAGCGGTAGGATCTATAATATATGCGATGCTATGTACCAGACTAGATGAAGCATATGCACTTAGCAAGGTGAGCCGGTATCAGTCAAACCCAGGAGAGAACCACTGGGCAGAAGTGAAGAACATTCTTAAAACCTAAGAAAGACTAAGGAACTGTTCTTGATATTCAGTAATAAGGACCTCCAGGTGGAGTCCTTTACCGACTCGAGCTTCTAGAGTGACAAGGATGACAGAAAGTCTGTCTCGGGTTTTGTGTTTATCCTCAACAGAGGGGCGGTCTGTTGGAAGAGCTCCAAACAGGACACCGTCACAGACTCGACGATGGAGGCTGAATACATTGCTGCTAACGATGCCGCAAAGGAAGTGGTCTAGATTAAGAAGTTCATTACTGAACTTGAGGTTGATCCATCCATTTTTAATCCAATACATTTGTATTGCGACAACAATGGAGCTATGGCTTTAGCGAAGGAACCACTGTCCCATCAGAAAGCCAGACATATCTTGAGGCGGTATCACCTGATCAAGAAGTGTAGGGTTCCTAGGCAGTCATACAAGGGTCTATAAGGCATCAACCATGCCCGATTTAAAATTTAGACATGCCGAAACGACCTAAAGTCGGGATCTTTGCTAGATTATTAGGGTTTAACATGCAAGAAAACATCTTTACAACTAAGAGTGAAGGATTACAACCTTTGTAGTCCACTCCTTCGCTTTATAACCTCCGAGTAGAAGTCCCTTCGCCGCGATCCATGATCTCCCGGACTCAAGAGAGGATCCACAACTCGAACGATCCATGCTAGCTTGTAGTCTTCCTTTTCTCCGATGATCTACCTCGAAGTTTCTATAACTCAAGCTCTCTCTCTCTCTAATGAGGTGAACACCCTAATCTAATTGGCTAGATTAGATGAGGATGATGGAGTAGTATTTATGCTTTCTTTTTATATCAAATTCTCACACAAAATAATCACATAAAGAAAACCTAGAAAGTTTTCTCAAAGCTCAAGGTTGAAGAAGAAGAAGAAAAATGAATTAATTCCTTTTGTGATGAATAATGAAATGATATATGATTAATAATGCAACCATGGTCAACTATGACAAGGCAAACCCATGTAGAGAATTAACTAAGGCTAAGAGTTTGGGTTGGGTTAAGAATGAGTCACTAAAAAATATCAACCATAATATCTTAGCTCATGACAAAAGAAAACCTTCTAGAAGGTTCATGAAAGAACTAACCCAATTCAAACCCTAACCTTGTTTAATCTCCACTAAACATGTTGCTTTAGTAATCATATTATGTTACAATATTATATATCACATATATAATATATTTTGTAACAAAAGAAAATAATACCATTAACATATATCGCATATATATCAATGTATTACCCGGTGAGAAATAAAATAATAAAGCGAGCCAATATTAGATAATGAAATGCAATATATCATATATATTATTATACATTAAATTATTGAATCAACACTTGATCCGACAATCCGGCTATATCGAATATAACCGACTAATATATCATGTACCGATTCATCGAATCAACACTTGATCCGATGACCCGGCTCATATCAAAATAACGCGAGAATATAATACGGTATCTCATATCGCATTATCCCTGCACATATCACATATGTGCCCCTACTCCGTTTTGTCTGAGTCAAGAAACCTCTATGTAGGACTCTAAAGAATCGTCAATACGCCTGCAGTAGGTGATGATCATATCAAACACCCACAAGCCGCAAGCGGTCAGCTAAACGTAACAGCCACCCAGGTATTGAGCAATCAGAAGATCAACAAGCAAGCCTGTACATTCTCCTATGAATCCAATCAGTAACACTCCCGTACAGTCCGGTCTCTTCGTCTGATATGTTGCATATCTAGTCTAGGGGTGGTATACGTCAGACCCCAGTAACCGATAAGTCGTGCCGATGTGAGGCTCATAACGGGTCGAGAAACTACTGGTAACACTTACCAGTAAATCTCTATATCAGCCCTGGCCAGGGACTTCCAGTTATAGCCAATCGAACACGGCACAACATCAACTCCCTAGACCGGGAGAGACGAATCCCCTCCTATCGCTCATTGCCTTCATGTGATTCGGGACTGCATCCAAAAGCCACCGTTTTTCACGCCCTCTTGGACGTGGTATGGTGGAAATCAAAGCACAGTGGGAATCACACAAGACTCTATGACGATCTCGGGTCTACAGACTACCCTGTACCAGTGTCACCGGAGAACTGCCATCTGACGTGTGGTACATCACCATCTGGGAGTTCTCGGCGAGTCCATCCAGTGTACTCAGTCTCCACTGAGCACCCGTACACCATCTCTGATGTCAAAACACCGATGGAAATGGGATCATCCATCGCCCATCATATGGGTCAAGATGCGTATATGCTAGTCTACTCTGGTGTATCGATACCCTGTCTCGATATACCCTCGACTAGGAACAGTTATAGGATGTACTCATCGACTACCGTGGCCCTACTAGTTTGATCTTATCATAGTCCCAGTAGTCGAGTACAGATCCTAAGGGCTTTATCAACATGTGAGAGTAAGACAGTAAACAAATACAAGTCAACATGTTAAGATAAAGTGAAACCAAATAGCATACTATAATGACGAGCAAGAAAGTCCTTTCTATATATATCCAAGCATCCATTATAATATACATCATATGTACAACAATGGCCTCTAGGGCATATATATAACTAACAATCTCCCACTTGCACTAAGGCCAGCTGTTGTAGTATCTCATACCTAGCATCCCGAATAATCACTCAAACTGTATCTGGGGAATAGCCTTCGTGAGTGGATCCGCAGTGTTGTCCTTCGTATCAACTCTCCTGACCTCGATCTCCCAGCGATCAACTATCTCCCTGATCAGGTGATACCGCCTCAGAATATGTCTGGACTTCTGATGGGACCTGGGTTCCTTGGCCAAAGCCACAGCTCCATTGTTATCACAATACATAGGTATTGGATGCTCAATGGATGGAACCACACCAAGTTCACTAATGAACTTCTTTATTCAGACAGCCTCTTTGGAAGCATCGTTGGCAGCGTTGTATTCAGCCTCCATCGTCGAGTCTGCAATGGTATCCTGTTTGGAACTCTTCCAACACACCGCCCCTCCATTGAGGATAAAGACAAATCCCGAGTGCGACTTTGAGTCGTCCTTATCACTTTGGAAGCTCGAATCGGTAAAGGACTCCACCTAGAGTTCTCCGTTACCATACACCAAGAACATCTCCTTAGTCCTTCGCAAGTACTTGAGAATGTTCTTCACAGCTATCCAGTGACTCTCTCCTGGATCAGCTTGATACCTACTCACTACACATAGTGAGTATGCTACATCGGGTCTGGTACATAGCATCGCATACATGATAGAGCCTACTGCCGAAGCATAGGGTATCCCTTGCATGCGAGCTCTTTCCAAATCAGTCTTGGGAGACATCTCTTTGGAAAGAGTGAGTCCAGAGATCGTGGGTAGGTTCCCATGCTTGGATTCTTCCATACTAAACCTCTTTAGTATGGTGTCATTGTACCTGGATTGGGACAATCCCAATATTCGTTTAGATCTATCTCTATAGATCATAATTCCCAGTATGCAGGAGGCATCACCTAGATCTTTCATTGAGAATCTTTGTGATAAGAAGAGCTTGACTGATTGCAGCATAGGAATATCATTTCCTATCAAGAGTATGTCATCGACGTATAATACGAGAAAGACAACCTTACTCTCTGCAAGCTTCTTATAGATACAAGGTTCATCTACATTTTTTATGAAATCAAACTCTTTAACTACAACATTAAGCAGATGTTCTAACTCCGCGATTCTTGCTTTAACCCATAGATGGATTTAAGCAGCTTGCATACCTTTCCGTTGCTCCCACTATCTGCGAAGCCCTCTGGCTGAGTCATGTACACGCACTCTTCTAAATCACCATTTAGAAAGGGAGTCTTAACATCCATCTGCCAGATTTCGTAGTCATGGTATGCAGCAATGGCAAGTAAGATCCGGATGGACTTAAGCATAGCCACTGGAGAAAAGGTTTCGTCATAATCCACACCTGGTCGTTGACGAAAACCCTTTGCAACAAGTCTAGCTTTGAAAGTCTCAACTTTTCCATCTACACCAATTTTCTTTTTAAAGATACACTTGCTCCCAATGGGTTTTACCCCTTTAGGAGCATTTTCCAAAGTCCATACTTTGTTGGTGTACATGGATTCCATCTCAGATCGCATTGCATCCAGCCATTTCACAGAGTCACCACTCGTGATGGCCTGCTCGAAACTAGTCGGGTCATCATCTTCCATGATGCAATCCTCGCTCCCACCATCAATGAGAAAACCGTAGTATCTCTCAGGTGGATGAGAAACCCTGCTAGATCGGCGGAGAGGCTGGGGTTCGTCGGGAACTACTGAATCCTCTGGTTCCATTAAATCTTCTGTTGCAGCTTGTGTCGCTGGAACCTCTTCTAGCTCTACCTCATCGCCACTAATTTCTTTTGCAAGAAATTCCTTTTCTAAAAAAGTGGCATATTGAGAAACAAACACTTTTTGTTCTTCAGCGTGGTAGAAAAGGTATCCTTGGGAATTCTTAGGATATCCCATAAACTTGCAAAGAATTGATCATGCCTCGAGTTTGTCAGGATTTTGCCTTTTGACATAGGCCGGACAACCCCATATCTTAACTCGTTTAAAATATGGTCTCTTCCCACTCCATATCTCATATGGTGTGGTAGGTACAGATTTGAACGAAACTTGATTCAATAGGTATGCTGCTGTCTCAAGTGCATAACCCCAGAAGGAAATAGGTAACTCAGCATTGCTCATCATAGAGCGCACCATATCTAATAGGGTGCGATTCCTCCGTTCCGATACACCGTTATGCTGTGGTGTATAGGGAGGAGTAAGCTGAGAGAGAATCCCATTCTCTTTTAGATAGTCAAGAAACTCATTGCTTAAGTATTCTCCTCCTCGATCAGATCGAAGGATCTTAATACTTTTGCCCGTTTGGTTCTCTACTTCGTGCTTATATTCTCTGAATTTCTCAAAAGCTTCAGACTTGTGTTTCATCAGGAACACATGTCCGAATCTTGAGAGATCCTCAGTGAATGTAATGAAGTAAGAAGAACCGTTCCTGTCATGTGTAGACATGGGTCCGCATATATCACTATGTACCAGTCCTAAGAGTTCCGTAACTCTTTCTCCGTGTCCACTAAACGGAGTTTTGGTCATTTTACCTTTGAGACATGAATGGAAAGTATCATAAGATGATAATTCGAATGAATTCAAATATCCATCCTTATATAACTTAGCTAGCCGTGTCGCATTGATATGACCGAGTCTACAATGCCATAAGAAGGATTCGTTCATTTCTGAACTCTTCCTCTTGTGTGTGTTTTGTATATTAAGGACTGTATTTTGATTGAGAATGAATATGTCATTATGTAACGAGCCTGATCCAATAATCTTTTGATTCAGGAATATGTTCATAACATTATCCTGTAGTACAAAATTATATCCTTCTTTACTTAATAAAGAAACTGATATAATGTTGCACATCATGTTCGGTATATAATAGCACTCGTTCAGAATCAATGTATTACTATTTGGTAAGACAAGGTGATATTCGCCAACTGCTTTGGCTGCAATACTTGCACCATTCCCAACTTGTACGGAATGATCACCCCTTCCCAGTTCTCTACCTTTACGTAGCCCATGTAACAATTTACTTATGTGGGATCCCGATTCGGTATCTAATACCCAGGACGTAGGGTGAACTGAGAAACGGTTCTCAATAACTAACACATCTGAAGAAGATGCATCAGCATGCTTGTTCTTCGTTTGGGCGGCATGAGAATCCAGATATTCTCCTGTTTCCTGCTCAGTCTTATAACTCTTATAAGAAAGAACGGGACCAACGATCCCCTGCTCAGTATAATAAGCGGGTTCATTCAATACATCCATATTATTATCTTGATTAAGTCCTGACATGGTCGCTACCTAGAGAGAGAGAGAGAAGGAAACACTTTAGCGTATGCTCTTGCAAGATTAGATTGGTTATTATCTTATCTAATCAGGATGTCTCCCACTGTTTTTATCAAATCTTCCTTCAAACCCTAAAAGGTAAGATTAGCCGGGATTAATTACACCCCACAATTTTGTCAATATTTCAGCCAGATCAGTGTTGGTACTTGAGGGAGGTTCCCCGTGCTTTCGCACGGACCTAATTAAAATAAACCTCGTCTTCCCAGAGGCTTAACCCCATTAACACATTTCTAGACATCTACTCGATCGACCAATTGTCCTGTGTAAAATTCTCCCAGGAGTAACTCTTACTCGTAGTGGGTATCAGGATCCATCTATCTCATAGAAGGTATGCAATCTCATTGAAAATTTCAACACTTGAAATTCCCGATAATGCTTTCGCCCCTAGCAACTTATGACCTTAACATAGTCAACAAATCATAATTGCTAGCCAAGTTCAACCCGTCATTTCCCGATTGAATTAAATCCACCTGCACGACCCTTAACATAGTCAACAAATTCGTACAACTACTTTAATCCAATCGTATCTCATGTTTTAGCAGATAAGTACTAATTAGCTACCGCACACTACGCCTTAACATAGTCAACAAACATAGCACAAATACTAACTAGTCTCTATCTGAAATGACGGAGGGCTACGCAGCTTTTTCAGAAAACCATGAGCGTAATGAACTTGATATCGTCGTAGAATCGAGTGATTTTGAAAAAGGAGTGTTTTTGAGGCTTTTCTAGTTTCACTAAAGAGGTCACTCCCGGTGAAGGGATCTCGGCTCTTTCCCCATCGAATAAGGTGCATGGTATATCATATATACCGCAGTGCAAAGCAAGAACTATTTAAGCTGTCAAAAACTAAACCACGAGTTTGTAGCATCTGCCACTTTTGCTAAAGAGGTCACTCCCGGTGAAGGGATCTCAGCTCTTTCCTCATCGAATAAAGTGCAGGGTATATCATATATACCGCGGTGCTAAGCAAGAACTGCAGCTACCTTTTTATAAAGTTCTGATTCTACAACATTTTTTAGGTTTCTTTTCTTTTATTAATCTCATTAATAAAAATCCCATCAAATAATGCTTTCTAAGCATCACAGAAGAAACGAAAGCAGTAATATTTATATATCAGCATATATATAGTATAAGCATTCGTCTCAGGTAGTAATATGATCTCATCACAGAACATTGCAGCAGAAGAACATATATGAAATATTGGATATACTAGGATGTCCGTATTTTTAATACGAGCCGGTATAAAACACGGATTCCACGGTCGCAATGAATAGCCAAACCCACATCCCTAGACCCCTACGAGAGCGGTAAGTAACACAGCCAATTCTAGGGTTAGGAGACCGGTCTCGACTCCTCAAGATGGCCTCCCACTGGACCCTAGAACCCGGTTACTTGTGCTCCCCTCCTTGGGTCTACCTAATGCGGAAAAGTAAATAATATACACTGGTGACATCAACCTCATCCCGGAAGTGCCCCAATAAAAGAATATTACATACAAATGAATTTTACATGAATGAAAATAAGAACTCTCATCTCACATAAAACCCCCGGCTATTCAGAACACGACGATCCAATATAACATATCGCAGCAACACATAATATCTCATATCATCAACGTAAGTAAGTATGCATACACCGATCGTCGTTGATGTATAGCAACGAAAACCGGCAATACAACTACATACTACACTTACGGTCACAGAAAAGAAAGTATAAAACTACAACATTTGGAATCCACAATCTCTTTAGACATCGTAAATCCGAAATATTACATACTTCACATTTCATGCCTAACTACATGAATTCCACATATTGTATCACATTCCAGATAAACAGACTGTATTAAACTTTCCGATCGAATAATCAAATACCCAAGATTTCCTAAATAGCTCAACACTTGAGCAGAGTTCAAAAAGTCCCAGAATATGTCACAGTACCGATGGTCCAGCCGTAGAAGGGTCAAGCCAACGCCTCACATGTGGCAACGCCGTACTTCCCCAAACCCTAAGGTTTAGAGGCGGTTCAGACGGTCACATAATCGAGTTAAGGTTTGTGTTCTTCTAGAGGATCCACCGCTTTACTTGCACGTTTTTCGGAAAGATAAACTCAAGAAAAATTCAACACTTGAAAGTTTTTCGTGCCGAGAAAAAATGAGTTAATGATATCTGTTCGAACATTTTAACAGTTTCTAAAATATCCGGAAAACAAAACGAAATTAAATTTTCCGATCGAATCAACGAATACAAAACAGTCCCAGGAACACTCAACACTTGAGTCAGATTAAAAATACCCAGGAACATATACAAGCACTCAAAGATATTACTGTGGAAAAACAAAAGCATAATTCTCCTGTACGGCCGCGGATCCGCGGCACAAGCAAGGTATTGCTGCGGTTCCGCGGCTGCCCGTACGACTTACTCCCTCGTTTTCCATAGTAATGATTATATTTCCCTGCTGATTTTTTTGACTATTTTTAATGTAGAAAAAATCACATTTTTACAAAATTTCCAGAGAGGGGGTCATTTTTGATGTTTCGGGGTTCGATCGGAGTTTTAACTTCGTATACACGTCGCCTAATACTCTAGCTTGGCTCTGATACCATTGTAGGGTTCCTAGGCAGTCATACAAGGGTCTATAAGGCATCAACCATGCCCGATTTAAAATTTAGACGTGCCGAAACAACCCTAAGCCGGGGTCTTTGCTAGATTATTAGGGTTTAACATGCAAGAAAACATCTTTACAACTAAGAGTGAGGGATTACAACCTTTGTAGTCCGCTCCTTCGCTTCATAAGCTCTGAGTAGAAGTCCCTTCGCCGCGATCCATGATCTCCCAGACTCAAGAGAGGTTCCACAACTCGAACGATCCATGCTAGCTTGTAGTCTTCCTTTTCTCCGATGATCTACCTCGAAGTTTCTATAACTCAAGCTCTCTCTCTCTCGAATGAGGTGAACACCCAAATCTAATTGGCTAGATTAGATGAGGATGAAGGAGTAGTATTTATGCTTTCTTTTTATATCAAATTCTCACACAAAATCATAACATAAAGAAAACCTAGAAATCTTTCTCAAAGCTCAAGGTTGAAGAAGAAGAAGAAAAATGAATTAATTCCTTTTATGATGAATAATGAAATGATATATTTTTAATAATGTAACCATGGTCAACTATGACAAGGCTAACCCATGTAGAGAATTAACTAAGGCTAAGGGTTTAGGTTGGGTTAAGAATGAGTCACTAGAAATATATCAACCATTATATCTTAGCTCATGACAAAAGAAAACCTTCTAGAAGGTTCATGAAAGAACTAACCTAATTCAAACCCTAACCTTGTTTAATCTCCACTAAACATGTTGCATTAGTAATCATATTATGTTACAATATTATATATCACATATATAATATATTTTGTAACAAAAGAAAATAATACAATTAACACATATCGCATATATATCAATGTATTGCCCGGTGAGAAAATGAAATAATAAAGCGAGCCAATATTAGATAATGTAATGCAATATATCATATATATTATTATACATTAAATTATCGAATCAACACTTGATCCGACAATCCGGCTATATCGAATATAACCGACTAATATATCATGTGCCGATTCATCGAATCAATACTTGATCCGATGACCCGGCTCATATCAAAATATCGTGAGAATATAATACTGTATCTCATATCGCATTATCCTCGGTCCTGCACATATCACATATGTGCCCCTACTCCGTTTTGCCAGAGTCAAGAAACCTCTATGTAGGACTCTAAAGAATCGTCAATACGCCGGCAATAGATGATGATCATATCAAACACCCACAAGCTGCAAGCGGTCAGCTAAACGTAACAACCACCCAAGTATTGAGCAATCAGAAGATCAACAAGCAAGCATGTACATTCTCCTGTGAATCCAATCAGTAACACTCCCGTACAGTCCGGTTTCTTCGTCTGATATGTTGCATATCTAGTGTAGGAGTGGTATATGTTAGTTATATGTATGCCCTAGAGGCCATTACTGTACATTGGATGTATATTGTAGTGGATGCTGGGACATATATAGGTAGGACTTTCTTGCTCGACATGATAGTACGCTATCTGGTTGCACTTTATCTTAACATGTATGCTTTCTGTCTCTCTGATTACATGTTGATAAAGCCCATAGGATGTGTACTCGACTTCCAGGACTATGATGTAGATCATACTAGTGGGGCCTGGGTAGTCCATGAGTACATCCTTGAAATGTTCCTAGTCGAGGGAATATCGAGATGGGGCATCGATATTCCAGAGTAGACTAGCGCATATCTTCTCGACCCATGCGATGGGCGATGGATGATTCCATATCCATTGGTGTTTGACATCGAAAATGGTATGCGGGTGCTCAGTGGAGACTGGGTACACTGAACGGACTCGCCGAGAACTCCCAGATGGTATTATACCTCACGTCAGATGGCAGTTCTCTGGTGACACTGGTACAGCTTAGTCTGTTGACCCGAGATCGTCATAGAGTCTTGTGTGTCTCCCACTGTGCTTTGATTTCCACCCTACCACGGCTCTACTGAGTCGTGCAAACAGGTGGTTTTTGGGTACAGTCCCGATTCACATGGAGGCAATGAGCGATAGGAGGGGATTCGTCTCTCCCGGTATTGGGGGTTGATGTTGCGCAATGCACGACTGGCCATAACAGGAAATCCCTGGCCAGGGTTGCAGTGATATACTGGTAAGAGTTATCAGTAGTTTCACGAATGTTATGGACCTCACGTCGGCATGACTTATCGAGCTATTGGGGTCTGACGTTTACCACCCCTAGGCGAGATATGCGACATATCAGACGAACAGACCGGACTGTACGGTAAGTGTTACTGGTTGGATTCATAGGAGTGTGAGCGGGCTTGTTCGTCGATCTTCTGATCGCTCAATACCCGGGTGGCCGTTACGTTTAGCAGACCGCTTGCGGCTTGTGGATGCTTGATACGATCATCATCTGCTGCTGGCGTATTGACGAGTCTTTAGAGTCCTACACAGAGGTTTTCTAGTTCAAGCGAAACGAAATAGGAGCGCATATGAGATATGTGCGGGACCGAGAATAATTCGAGTATGCGATACCGTATTACATTCTCGCGATCTATGTATCGATTGGTTATATGCGATATAACCTAGTTATCGAATCAAGGATTGATTCGATAAGCCGATACGTTGGATACTAGCCGGTTATATGCGATATGACCGGATCATTGAATCAAGTGTTGATTTAATGATTTAATGTATAATTATATATTTGATATATTGCTTTGCATTAACTAGTATTGGTTCACTTTAAATGGATTTACTCACTTGTATTGCACATTGTATATGTGATATATTTTTGTGCACATTAATTGTATCATGTTTGATGATACATTCTTTCTTGGTTTTGTGTAAAGTATTGAACCATGGTTAGTTAGTGGTTAGGGTATCTTTTCATTTGCTTATTCATTTATCTTTTAATTTCTTTCATTTAGAAAAGATAAAGAGAAAGATAAATGGTGGACTTATTTTGTTTTTAGTTGAAACTTCTTGAAACCTTGACTAAGTCCACCATTCTTGTCTCTTCTCTAACCCTAACAACTTATCTAACCTTAGTTAAATCTCTACACTAAACCATGGTTGAAGTCATGATATGTATTGATTTATTTATCAAATAATTTAACTTATCATATCTTCTTCTTCTTTTTCATCTTCTTCCTTCAATGAAGAAAGCTTGCTACTCCAATGGCAAGTGATGAAAACTAGTGAGAAATCCAAATCTAAAGTTTACCCACTTCCTATTTCTTCATCCTCTACCTCTTGCCAAGTAGTATAGGGTGTTTCCTTCACAATTTTTCCCGACTTGGTGAAGTTGGAACTTGTTCTAGCGATGCCTCGACGTAGATCATCTTCGGCACGTCGTCGATGACCTAGCTCGTTTTTCCTCCGATGAAGCCGACGCTAGAGCCCATGATACAATTTGGACAGCGAGGGGACTTCATCACGGAGCCTAGGAGGTGGTGGACCGGATCTACAAAGGTTGTAGCCCCTTCCCTATTTCTATATTTCCGTTTACTTGCATGCTTTGCCTAAATATCTAGTTAACGATCCGTTCTAGGTTTTCTCGGCACCGGATAAATTTTAGAAATTAGCGTGTTTGTTCACTTGTGAGACATAACTAGAGTGCCTAGGAACCCTACAGTGGTATCAGAGCCTAGCTAGAGCCTTAGGCGAAGTCCCGACGGAGTTAGTAGTCCGATCGACCCAAAACCCCGACCCGAATATTGCTCTCTGGACATTTCTGTAAAATGTGGTTTTTTCGAAATTAAAAATATGCAAAAATATCAGCAGGTAATCCTAAGAATCTCTGTGAAATTCGGAAGCATGATTCCTCTACATTGCGGCGGAACCGCGGCACAAGCATGGCTTGTGCGGCGGTTCCGCGGCCAAGTTGTCCCATCGTCTGTATTAATTTTCACAATAACTCCTAGTTTTTAGTGCTGGTCTTCCTGGGAATATTTTAATATTTATTCCAGAGTTTTATATTCTGGGTTGTATCAGGGACTCGGTGTTTCGATCGTATTGTCTAATTTTGTCAGTGTGGTTTTCCGGATAAATTTTAGAATATGTTAAAAAGTTCGACCGGATATAAATACCCAACTTTTCCCCTGTCGGGAAATTTCCAAGTGTTGGATTTTTCCGTAGTTTAACGACGTTCTAAGTAGTGCAAGTAACGCGATGGACCCTCTAGAAGACAACAAACCTTAACTCGATTATGTGACCGTCTTGAACTGCCCTTTGAACCTTCGGGTTTGGGGCAGTACGGCGTGCCACATGTGAGGCGTTGGCTTGACCCTTCTACGGCTGGACCGTTGCTACTGAGGCACGAACTGAATGTTGTTAGACTTATTTCATGTGTTGAGTAGTATCGGGAAAACTTGGGTGTTCGATTGTTCGATCGAAAAGCTTAGCATTTTCTATTTATCTGGAATGGGATACAATAATTGGAATTCACAAAAAGTTATGAGATAACTGAATGAATATTGTAAACATAGCAGTTTAGTCTCACTTGATCGGTTGCCACGGAATTTTAATGTGATCAAAAGTCCTTCGCAATCACATAGCGTACGCGGATACTCGCCGGGTAAACTTAATAGACAGCCTCACTCCATAGCCCCGACCAAGTGACTGTAGGAGAACCCCGTCGCCGAAAGCATCCGTTCGGGTGCTCGCGGCAGCGGTGTTCCGCCTTGGTGCACTTCGTCCACGGTATCGAGGGTGCGGCTGCCTACTAAAGTTTGCGACGAGCATTCGATCAGAATGTCGGGAATCTTGTTGAATTGCCCGACTTGATATTGAAAAGAGTTTTCGATAATGAGACTAAAATGCGGGGTTTATAATTGTTAGGCATGCGATGTCTAAAGAATTCATTTGGTCAGGCATGCGATGTCTGAGGTGGTTGTGGATTCCAACTGTTGTAGTTTTACACTTTCTTTTCTGTGACCGTAAGTGTAATATGTGATATCGCCGGTTTCGTTGCTATATGTCAACGACAATTGGGATGCGCATGTTTACTTACGTTGATGACATGTGATGTTATGTGTTGCTGGATATGTTATATTGGATCGTCGTATTTGAATAGCCGGGGTTTTTTTATGTGAGATGAGTGTTTTTCATTTTCATTCATGTAAAAACTTGTATGTAATATTCTTTTATTGGGGCACTTCCAGGTTGCGGAAGTAGTCGCCGTTTGTATATTATTTACTTTTCCGCATTAGGATAGACCCAAGGAGGGGAGCACAAGTAACCGGGTTCTGGGGTCCAGTGGGAGACCAACTCGAGGAGTCGAGTCCGGGTCTCCTAACCCTAGAATTGGTAGGGTTGCTTGCCGCTCTCGTAGGGGTCTTGGGGTGTGGGATTGGCTATTCATCACGACCGTGGAATCCGTGTTTTATACTGGCTCGTATTGAAAACACGGACGTCCTAGTATATCCAATATTTCATATGTTTCTTCTGCTGTGATTTATCTGTGATGTGATCATATGATGTTCTGTGATAGGTATTATATATAGTATATATGATATATTATATAGACGTTGCTTATGTTTTACACCCGCGCTAGCCCTGCCCCGCTCTGCCGTTAGTTACCTAACCTAACGGTGCAGACGGGACATCGAGGCGAATGCGGATGGCATAAGCGTACGTTATATTTATCTGTGATGATTAGGTGGACTTATATGATGGGATATTCATTAATGTGATTAATGAAAGAAAATAAACCTAATTGATGTTGTGGAATCGAATTTCAAAATAAAAACAGGTAGCTACAGTTCTTGCTTTGCATCGCGGTGTTCATTATAGAACATCCTGCACCTTATTCGATGAGGAAAGGACCGAGATCCCTTCACCGGGAGTGACTCCTTTTGCAATAACTGGCAGATGCTACAACCCTCGGTTTTTCTTTGATCGCTTCTATAGTTTCCGCTTTGCACACTGATATATATGATATATCCCGCACCTCATTCGACGAGGAAAGGGCCGACGATCCCTTCACCGGGAGTGACCCCTTTAGCAAAACTAGAAAAGCCTCGAAAACATTCCATTTAAAAACCATTTGAT
Source organism: Agapanthus africanus (assembly GCA_030015575.1). Classification (NCBI taxonomy): domain Eukaryota; kingdom Viridiplantae; phylum Streptophyta; class Magnoliopsida; order Asparagales; family Amaryllidaceae; genus Agapanthus; species Agapanthus africanus. Next base: position 389,098,757 of record CM057337.1, on the reverse strand, counting down.
TCCGCAACGAGATCAAGTTCAAAGCGTTAAAGGTTTTCATAAAAACCATTCGCAACCCTCCGTCATTTTAGGAAGTAGAGTACTTAGTATTCGTGCTACGTTTGTCGACCATAGCCGAGGCGTAGTGTGCGGTAGCTAAGTGATGTCTTCCTACACAGCATATGATGCGATTAGTTAGGACGGTCATGTGGCTTTGTTGACCTTAGCCAAGGGTCATGTGGGTGGGTCTAATTAATCACGAAATGACGGGTAGAACTTGACTAGTACCTATGATTTGTTGACCTTAGCCAAGGTCATAGGTACTAGGGGTAAAAACCTTTATCGGGAATTTCAAGTGTTGAAATTTGCAATGAGATTGCATACCTTCTATGAGATAGTTGGATCCCGATACCCGCTGCGAGTAAGAGTTACTCCTGGGAGAGTTTTATACATTACAATTAGCCGATCAAGTAGGTGTCTAGAAAGGTGTCAACGGGGTTACGCCTCTGGGAAAACGAGGTTAACATTAATTAGGTTCGTGCGAAAGCACGGGGGACCTCCCTCAAAGTACCGACACTGGCCTGGCTGAAAGATTGGCGAACTTGTAGTGTGTAATTAATCCCGGCTAGTCTTTCCTTTTAGGGTTTGAAGGAAGATTTGATAAAAAGCAGTGGGAGCCATCCTGATTAGATAAAATAATAACCAATCTATTCTTGCAGAGCGCACGCTGAGTGTTTTCTTCTCTCTCTCTCCAGGTAGCGACCATATCATGTCTTAATCAAGATAATAAAACGGAATATTGACCGAACCCGCTTGTTATACTGAGCAGGGGAACGTTGGTCCCGCTCCAACTTATAATTGTTATAAGACAGAGCAGGAAATAGGGGATTACCAGAATTCCCGTGCCGCCCAGACGAAGAGAGTGCATGCTGATGCATCATCTTCGGGTGTGTTCATTGTACAGAACTGTTTCTCAGTATCCTCCGCATCCTGGGTATATGATACCGGATCAGGATCCCAGATGTGTAATCTGTTACATGGGCTACAGATAGGCAAAGAACTGAGAACGGGTGATAAGTTTCATGAGGCAGAAAACGGGGCAAGTGTTGCAGCCAAGTCTGTTGGTCACTGTCACCCTGTATTACCAATACATTGATTCTGAACGAATGTTGTTAGATACCGAACCTGATATACAAAATCATATCAGTCTCTTTATTAGTAAAGAAATGATAAAATTTTGTATTGTTGGATAATGTTTTGAACATTTCCTATATCAAAAGTTGATCGGTTCAGGCACGTTATCTAAAAGCATTAACGTTCTAAATCAAACTACAGTTCCTAGTATACTGAACATACACAAGAGGAAGAGTTCAGAAATGAACAAATTCTCCTTGAGGCATTGTAGACTAGGTCATATCAATGCGACCCGACTGGCTGAAGTTACATTTAGATGTATATTTAAATCAGTTTGAATTTACATCTTGTGAAACATGCCAGTCATGTCACAAAGATAATATGACCATAGCTCTGTTTATTGGAAACAGAGAAAGAGTTGAGAACTCTTGGGACTGATGCATGATGATGTATGTAAGGTCTCCTGTCTACACATGCCAGGACTGGTTCTTTATACTTCATTATATTCTCTGATAATCTCTCAAGATTCAGTCATACATTCCTGTTGAAACATAAGTCCGAACCTTTTGAGATATTCACAGAATATAAGTTGGAAGTAGAGAACCAAAATACGGGTATAAGTATTATGTCCTATGATGAGATCATGGAGGAGAATACTTGTGCATAGCATTCCTGGACTATCTAAAAGAAAAATTAGATTCTCTCTCAGCATTACTCCTCTGTATAAACCATAGCACGATGGTATATCGGGGCGGAGCAATCACACCCTATATGATAAGGTGTGCTCTATGATGAGTACTACTGAGTTTCCTATTTCCTTTTTGGGGGTTATGCACTTGAGAAGCTGCATACCTATTGAATTAGGTTTGAATCAAATCAATGCCTACCACTCCATATGAGATATGGTATGGGAAGATCCTATCTCTTAAGTAAGTTAAGATTTGGGATTGTCCGGCCTATGTCAAAAGCAAAATCCGGACAAGATCGAGGCAAGATCAGTTCTGTAGAACTGGAAAGGTTCCAGCTGTACAAAACTGCTATTGATTTGACATAACCAAAGGATTCAATAGTTTCCAACGAACCTCAGCCTCTCCGCCGATCTAGTAGGGTTCCTCATCCGCCTGAGAGATACCTCGGTTTCTCGATGACAGTGGGAGCAAGGATTGCATCATGAGATGACGACCCAACTAGTTTCGAGCAGGCCATCGAGAGTAGGGACTCTGTAAGAATGGCTGGATGCTTAGCGATCTGAGATGGAATCCATGTACACCAGCAAAGTATGGACTTTAGCTGCTATATCTGAAGGGTTAAATCCCCATCAGGAGCAAGTATATCTTGAGAAGATTACTTGGTGTAGATGGAAAAGTTGAGACTTTCAAAGCTAGACTTGTTAAAGGTTTTCGTCATCGACCAGGCGTGGATAATGATGAAACCTTTTTCCAGTAGCTATGCTTAAGTCTATCCAGATCCTACTTACCATGGCTACATACCATGACTACGATATCTGGCGGTTGGGTGCCATGACTGCTTTTCTAAATACTGATTTAGAAGAGAACGTCTATAAGAACACAGCCAGAGGGCTTCATAAACAGTGGGAGCAGCGGAAACGTGTGCAAGTTGCTTTACATAATGAAGCAGGCATCGCGGAGTTGGAACGTCTGTTTTGATGTGATAGTCAAAGTGTTTGACTTCATCAAATGGTAGACGAACCTTGTATATACAAAAGTGTAGTAGAGAGTAAGGTGGTCATTTTCGTATTGTACGTAGACAACATACTCTTGATAGGAAAAGAGTTTCCTATACTACGATCGGTCAATCTCCTATTATCACAAGGATTCTCCAAATAGGATAAAGATGATACCTCATAAATCCTAAGCTTTGGATCTATGAGATAGATCTAATTGGATGTTAGGATACTCACTAGTTGTAGTGAGATGGTATCAATCGATCCTGGGGAGAATCACTGGAAGGGTTCCAGAGTGATAAAGACGACTGAATGTCAGTCACAGGTATTGTCTTTACCCTCAGTAAAGGGACGGTATGTTGGAAAGGTTCCAAGCAAGATACCGTGGCAAACTAGACGATAAAGGCTGGTAACATCGCTATTAAAGATACTACCAAAGAGGCAGTTTGGGTGTATATAGGTTCATAGGATGAACTAGGTTCCTACCATTGTGTGACAATGGAAGTATGGCTTTGGCCCTGGAACCCTGGTCCCATCAGTGACCCAGACAAATTCTGAGGCAGCATCACCTGATCATGGAGATAGTTGATCTCCAGGGTGATCGAGGTTAGGAGAGAAGACTCAGAGGACAACACGGCGGATCC